>OU744726.1:29764574-31065193 GCA_916613615.1 Steromphala cineraria | reverse complement strand
TCTACACCTGCCCCAACCAGACACTCAACCATAGCAGTATCACCATATGTACATGCATAATGTAAAGGAGTCCACCCATCAATGTCCTTTACATTCACCTTTGTGCCTGCCTTGACCAGACACTCTACCATAGAGGTATCCCCACGTATACAAGCATAATGTAAAGGAGTGAACCTAGCCTTGTCCTTTACATTAACATCAGCACCTTCCTTGACTAGAACATCAACCATAGCAGTATCACCATGTGTACATGCATAATGTAAAGGTGTGAACCCACTCTTGTTCTTTTCATTTAAATCTGTACCAGCCTTAAGCAAATGTTCAACCATTGAAGTATCACCACGTTTACATGCATAGTGTAAAGGAGTCCACCCATCCTTGTCCTTTACATTCACATCTGCACCTGCCTTGACTAGACACTCAACCATAGAAGTATCACCACGTCTACATGCATAATGTAAAGGAGTGAACCTAGCCTTGTCCTTTACATTAACATCAGCACCTTCCTTGACTAGAACATCAACCATAGCAGTATCACCATGTGTACATGCATAATGTAAAGGTGTGAACCCACTCTTGTTCTTTTCATTTAAATCTGTACCAGCCTTAAGCAAATGTTCAACCATTGAAGTATCACCACGTTTACATGCATAGTGTAAAGGAGTCCACCCATCTATGTCCTTTACATTCACCTCTGCGCCTGCCTTGATCAGACACTCAACCATAGTAGTATCACCATATTGATTTGCAGTATGTAGAGAAGTCCTTTCATCCTTGTCCTTTAACTCCACATCAGCACCTACCTTGACCAGACACTCTACCATAGCGGTATCACCACGTTTACATGCAACATGTAAACAAGTCACTCCACACTTGTTCTTCACATTCACATTTGCACCTGTCTGAACGAGACACTCAACAATAGCAGTGTCACGTCTTATAACTGCAACATGTAAAGGCGTCCACCCATTCCTGTTCTTCACATTCACCATTGCACCTTCCTGAACTAGACACTCAACCATAGCAGTATCACCATATATGCATGCATAATATATAGGCGCTGACCTAACCATATCTTTAGTATTCACATCTGCACCTGCCCTGGCCAGGCATTCAACCATAGCAGTATCACCATGTTTACATGCATTATGTAAAGGAGTCCTCCCATCTTTGTCCTTTACATTCACCTGTGTAGCTGCCTTGACCAGACATTCAACCATAGCAGTATCACCACGTTCACACGCCTTATGTAGAGGAGTCAACCCAATTGTGTCCTTTACATTCACCTCTGCACCTACCCCAACCAAACATTCAACCATAGCAATATCACCATAGGCACAAGTATTATGTAAAGGAGTCCTCCCATTCCTCTCCTTTAAATTCACATCTGCACCTGATTTGACAAGACACTCAGCAATAGCAGTATCACCACGTTCACGTGCATAATGTAGAGAAGTCAATCCTGCTAGGTCCTTTACATTCACCTCTGCGCCTGCCTTAACCAGACACTCAACCATAGCAGTATCACCATGTTTACACGCATAATGTAAAGGAGTCATCCAAGTCTTGTCCTTCACATTCACATCTGCACCTGCCTTGACCAGACACTCAGCAATAGCAGTATCACCATGTTTACCTACATAGTGTAAAGGAGTCATCACAGTCTTGTCCTTCACATTCACATCTGAACCTGCCTTGACAAGACACTCAACAATAGCAGTGTCACCATGTTGACATGCATAATGAAAAGGAGTCCACCCATCCTTGTCCTTTACATTCACCTCTGCACCTGCCTGGACCAGACACGCAACCATAACAGCATCACCATACCTACATGCATAATGTAAAGGAGTCCACCCATCTTGGTCCCTGATATTCACATCTGCACGTACCTGGACCAGACACTCAACCATAGCAGTATCACCATCTCTACATGCATAATATAAAGGAGTGCACCCATCATGGTCCTTTACATTCACATCTGCACCTGCCTGGACCCAACACACTTTTGTAAATAGTAAAGGGTCAACTTTTGCCATTGTCAACAAAAAATAGTTCAAATCAGCAGCTTCATTCCATGTCGAAGTATTGATCAACTCCTTTATCTTACAACCCATAATTTTAAGCAATGACTTGTACCGTGACCGGTTTGTAAGAACAAAAAGTTTAAACAGTGTGTTTAAGTCAACTGATCCAATGATTGCTTTACACAAACCTTCACTGCCTTTTTCTAAGAGTTCATTAAAACACAATATGATGTTGACATCTGTACATTTCAATGAAAATTGAGCGTTTTGCAAACATCGTACAATGTGAAACATAATTTTTATCCACTTTTTTTTCAACACATTCGCTACTTTTCTATCATTGTTTGAAGGTGCCTTTGCAAGCTCTGCTACTGCAACCCCAAGTGGGTCACCAAGTTCTTTTTTTCTTTCAGAAAAGTGATGAGCCAGATTTTCAAGACATTTTAAATCACCCTTCAGTGTGTTTAAGTCAACTGATCCAATGATTGCTTCACACAAACCTTCACTGCCTTTTTCTAAGAGTACATGAAGAGACGATATGATGTTCTCACCTGTACAAATAAAAGAAAACTGAGCATTTATCAAACATTGTACAATGTTATACATATTTTGTATCCACTTTTCTTTCAACACATTCTCTGCTTTTCTGTTGTTTGAAAGAGCCTTTGCAAGCTCTGTTACTGCAACCCCAAGTGGGTTACCAAATTGGCCTTTTCTTTCAGAAAAGTAATGAACGAGATTTTCAAGACATTTTAAATCACCCTTCCGAATTACAATATCAAGCACACTCTCCCCAGAATGAAAAATCAATTGAGCCTTTTCATCCGCTAAAAGTTGAATCTTCTCACAGCTCTCTACAACAGACTGTGCAGCTCTGTGAAGAGGAGTGTACCCATCATTGTCTCTTGCATGCTTTTCAACCTTTTGATTAATCAAATACATTACAGTGTCTTTGGATCCATATAAAGCAGCTAAATGCAGAGGACTTTGACCTGTTTCATCTTTGCAATGTACATTACCGCCATAGTTTAGAAGAGTTTTCAAAATCTGCAAATCATGGCAACCAGCTGCCAAAAGGACACAGGTGTCTGAACAACATTTCACATTCTGAGAAAAAAGTAATTCAAGAATTTTAGGAAATGTACTTTCTCTTTGAAAAATTGATATCCATGATGGTTTTGTGTAATTACAAACAATAAGCAACCATCTGCAAAACTCTTCAAGTTGCATTTTCCTGCTTCTTTTTGCAAGAATAAGAACTAGATGTTTAATACATTCAAAGTGCCCATGTTCAAGACTCAACGTCAGAAGGTTCCATAACGAGTCTACGTGTTCCTCTGAGAGGATACCAGCAACCATTTCAACGAGATGTGTGTCAATTTTTGGAGCAAAACATAATGCCTTGAAACAATCAAAGGTTATTTCTGCTCCAAGTTCAATAAGTTCATCGACAAGCATTCTATCATTCATGTAAAATGAACAAGCAAGGGTTATGTTTGCATGGCGGGAGAACATCTCCTGATTTTGTTTCATTTGTTGGAGCAAATGAATAGCAGCCCGGTCTGATCCATTGAAAACAAAGCATGCAGGTATTGAATCAATAGATAAAACATTGATGTATTCATGGTCGAAAGTATTCTGTGTTGTAGGCTGATTCAGACATTTTTTATATAAAAAATTCACAGTTGAGTCTATGAGATATTGATACACGCCACAGCTTTGTATTTCTCTGTCATAAACTGCTATTTCTTTTCTCATGTCATTACTCAAATGTAGATCGAAATGTCTGAGAAAGGTCAAGTCTTTGAAAGCTGGATGGGATGCCACTAGTGACTTGTTTGGTGACAACAGTTCTTTGATAAGACGCGAGGCAAGCTTGTCAAAATCATTTTGTAATACAAGAACCTCAATTCCCTGGCATGGAGTTTGGTTTGTTCTTATATATTCTAAAAGAATCCGCAAGGAGCACATTTCAAGTCCCTTTGACAAATGATCTTTACAGAATTCGATGATAACAGCATCTTGGATCGAGTTGTGCATGAATGAAAAACACTGTGAATTGGTGTCAAATACTAAGAATGTTTGACACAGGCTCTTCGCTGAATTGACAAGTGAACCAAGAACTGGTTTGACTGTACATACCTCGGAAAGTTTTGCAATAGTTTCCCTGTCTTTACTGGATTGTTCAAATACATCAAAGACCCCTTTCGGAAGAAAGTTATCATAAAACATTACCAAAAGCAAAACCAAAAATGTAGTAGGATCATTTTTTCTAAAGTTTGATATATTGTCTGACAGATATTCAAGAGTACAGTTGAAAAACCTTTCAGGATATTGCACTCTATTATCTGATGTAAAGAGATAGCAAGAAAGTGGGAATGACACAAGGTCTGTGCTCTGAATGATTTGCATTCTGCTTTGGGCACTTAGTTTGACCCCTCTACATTTGGTATAAAGATCCAACATTGCTAATCTTTCATTCTCACTTAGGCTGTTCGAAGATAGGTTGACTGGTTTGGACCTTCTGAATGGTTCAAACGTCCTGAATGGTTGCTCTTGGAGGAAGATATTGGTCCTGAAGGCAAATATGACACAAACAGTGCCTGCGTCAATCAAAGGAAGCATCATGGGAAACTTTTGCTCCCATCTTGTCTTCAGATCCTCCACCAGGTTGGTCCGCCCAAAAGCATCATCTATGAGAATGACATACCTGTTCTTCTTGTGTGTGGAACCAGAGATATGGTCCCACTGGCTTGGGTCGGTGAGTATCAGTGGACGCCGGGAGTCTGAGTCTGACATCAACTTGAGGAGATGCAGACCAGCTGTCGTCTTCCCTTCTCCAGGACCTCCTGTCAGCAGCAGCACACCCCACGTCTTCAACGTCTTTTCACACTCCTTTATCGTCTCTGTCTTCACAAACACTTTTTTATTCAGATCCCTTTCAAATCTCAACTGACTTTGTTCTGGAAAAACAGTTTATCATGCATGAGATTCGATACTCTAAGCATTCACTATAGTTACACCTCTCTTGGGATGGGTGCTCATTTCCGCACCCCCTCCCCCTTTCATCCATCAAAGTTCCAAGTTCATCTAGTATATCTCATATCATGTGATCACTTTCGTCAATTTTCTTAAAAATGTTGGGGGGATATAAGATTTTGTGTATATGGTGTTTATTTGTATCCTTTCATTATACATTGTTACATAAAGACATTTGCTTAGAAAGTACGTACTTTTGATTCAAAATAGTTTTTACATTACCTCACCCACACTAACTGTAAGGTTTCCAATAACTCACCCTGTAAAGATGTCAATGGGTCATAACCGTCTATCTCTGAAAATGAAATTTGATTTTTTTTTTAAAATAGAAAATATACAACATATTAATCTAATTTGCACATTATGAAACGAACACCCAACCAAAGATATAAATTATGATCCAATACTGATTGACTGAATGCCAATCTGAATGTATCGTTATACATTCTGTGAGCGTGTTCATACGTCTGAGGAATTACTGAATTAGACATAATAAAGATGATATTTAACTATGGTTGATCCACAAATTGAATTTGGGAGCCAAATCAATCTTTTAACAACAGACTTTGTAGTTAGTGTCACCTCTTTATATTTAGACAAATCTAACATATTATGTCTCCGGATCTTGCTTATACGTTTCTTTTATATTAACATGACAGAAATTGACATCATAAAACATATTTTATTTTCAATTAATTACTACAGTTGCCAGTGCCTATCTCCTTCTATTATAATACGTATTTACCTTCTGTTTATAGAATTCTTAACCAATTTAAATTCATTGCAAGTGTCATGCCAGATTCGTTATGCATGATTGGTTGAATTTCGACTACATGAGAGATCCGCAAGGTGAAACTTCATTGTAGAAATGACTGATTAAATTCTAAATGATAGATTGACAAAACATAAATCACGTAGACAGCTTTACGCATCAGCTTTCTCCATTATTGGGTGGTTTATTTTTGTCCCCCGCTGCCGCGAAGCGCGAAACGGGGGACATAGTATTCAGCTCCGTACGTCCGTCTGTCCGTCCGTACGTCCCGCTTCTTGTTAGCGCGATATCTCATGAACCGCTCAACCTAGAATCTTCAAACTTGGTACCAGTCTTTATCTGGGTACTACGCAGACCTGAAAAGTTTCCGGTGACCTTGACCTCATTTTCAAGGTCACGGCGAGACTTTGACCAGTTTTAAAAAATGTTGTTAGCGCGATATCTAATGAACTGCTCAACCTAGAATCTTCAAACTTGGTACCAGTCTTCATCTGGGGAATATGCAGACCTGAAAAGTTTTCGGTGACCTTGACCTCATTTTCAAGGTCACGGCGAGACTTTGACCAATTTTGAAAATGTTGTTAGCGCGATATCTAATGAACCGCTCATCCTAGAATCTTCAAACTTGGTACCAGTCTTCATCTGGGGAATACGCTGACCTGAAAAGTTTTCGGTGACCTTGACCTCATTTTCAAGGTCACGGCTAGACTTTGACCAGTTTTGAAAATGTTGTTAGCGCGATATCTAATGAACTGCTCAACCTAGAATCTTCAAACTTCGTACTGGTATTCATCTGGGGAATACGCAGACCTGACAAGTTTCCGGTGACCTTGACCTCATTTTCAAGGTCACGGCAAGACTTTGACCAGTTTTGAAAATGTTGTTAGCGCCATATCTCATGAACCCTTCAACCTTGAGTCTTCAAACTTGGTACCGGTTTTCATCTGGATAATACACAAACACCAATTGATTTGGGTGACCATGACGTCATTTTGACCGTTTTTTTTTATTTTGTTGGCGCGATATCATTTGGAGAATATGCATTATTACATGATATTTGCACTGGAATACCAAGGTAAGTGAATAAACTAGCTACGCAGCTGTATCTGTTTGGTTTTTTTTTTCATTAGAAAAAATATACATTTTTACCTTTATTGATATGAACACCTGTGTTTCCTAACAAGTTGTAAACAGTTGTGTTTCCTGAGCTGCTGCTGCTGTTTTCTTCTGCAATCAATTAAATGTCATACAGGGTTTTGTATAGCTAATACTCATTATATTGTTAATATATTATGACTGTTTATTTGATAGCTATGTCGATTAGATTGTAGTAATGCTGAGGAATATATGGATGACAACTTCTTTGTTCATTGTATGTGACGTTTCGACACAGATTCTGCGATCAAGGTTACTACGTCCCGTCAGCCTGTGATCTTCTCCTTAATTGATTAACTGTAATCACTCATGTACATGCACATCACTGGCCTCTATCAATTAAATGTAAACACACTGCATTGTACATTACTGGTTTCCTATCACTTATCTCTGTTTAATTACATTTATTCTTTTAATTAAGTTGTTGTTACTGTGTATTGTACTATTTACTTATATATACATATGCCCCTACTTCATTACTCTTCCTCTGCTTGAGACTGACACAAGAATCTGTGTTGAAACGTCGCATACAATGAACAAAGAAGTTGTCATCCATATATTCTTCAGCATTATTGTCATTCCAACTTCTTAAATGCCTCTAAAAGATTGTGGTTGATATTGTCGGGGACAAATACAAAGAAAGAAAATAAGTTGAGAACTGTTAAACACTAACAGTTATATATACATTTGAAACAGGTTAACTAAATCATAACTTACGATTATGAAATACTTTCAGGAATGAATTTTGAATTATTAGAATCATATATTGTTTCGTTATAGCAAGATAACTCAAACTAATGCAGATTGAAACGACTAAAACATAGTTTTATCATTTCTTCAGTAGTCAACTCACCTCTTTTCAAAATTTCAAAACATGATCTTTTCATGTTTGCGAGAAACACGCATTTAAAGTAAACATCGATTCGGAATCTCCTTAACTAGGCGAGATAGCAGAGAGAAATTAGACACTTTTGCTTGTTTTAAAACGTTCTAGAGCAGTGACGCATCAACGAATTTATGTCAAATAAAGTGCATTGTATCAACAAGATTGTATTCTTACCTAAATTAAATACTTTTTAAATTTTATAGTGAAATGACAAAAGTTCTGTGCATAAAACAACTTGAAATTTCGATTTATGCACCCCATGTGCGTTTGAAGAGACACAAAATCAGAAGTATCTTTTCCTGAAGAATGAAAATGTGCATATTTCTTTACAAGACATATGCCTGTTAGGCACACTTAAATTCGACTCTGTCAGGAAATAGAATTTTGTTTCGGAGGACGTTGAAAACTTGGTATCGTTTCTTTTGGACACTAGTTTAGTATATGCAGTTGAGAACTTAAGATAAATACCTGAAGCCTGAAACTGTCTAGATCGTGCTCCTGGTTGAAGAGCTGATTCGGAGGATCTTCTTTTAACTGCTACTTGTGATGGAATCTGGACCTGAGGTAATCGTTCATATATTAAAGTTTCTCTGATGTTGGGTTCGAATACTTCATTCTGGGACTGAAGAGTAGAAATGTGGTTTCCTGACTCAAGATCATGGTCATTTGGCAATTCTAATCCGTGAGGCAACTCACCAGGAAACGTTTTTGTTGATTCTTTATTGCCACAATTCTCGCCAGTGCCATGTACTGAACAATCCATGGATGACGACTGTTGATGCAGAGATCCTGACCCATGTGGTGACTCATTCTGAAGAAGTTCTGATGATTGGTTAATGCCTGGTATCACTCTATCAGCACCATGTAGGGAACAGTCTGTGGATGAGGACTGCTGCCGTAGAGTTTCGGGTCCTAAATAAGCCCTTTGATGAGAATTTGTACATGTATTCCTGTCCATGTAATCAGATGTATTTTCAGACTCTCCAGTGAGATCCTTGTCGGTGGCTTGATTATGAAGGGGAATAGACTCATTTCTTGTTGGTTGGAGATCCGAAGGGCATTCTTGATCTTTAGGGGAATTTTGGCCCTCCCCATCAACTTCACTATCATCTTCTTCCTCTTCATCAAGCCAGAAGTTCCAGTCATCATCATCACTCATTGTCCCGTCCATTGCTATATTAACTGAAACAGAAAGTGCGATATTGACCCTTACCTGTTTACTAAATGTAATGTTTGCCATAAGTAACATGAACATTTTGCCTATGATTTTATTCTACGGGATATCATACCCGATGAGAGGTTGTAATGGTAAAAGTATGAATATCCCGCATTGAATTGCCAATGAAAGCAATGAATTTTAGGGGAAAATTACTTATGGTGTCTTATTTTTTTAAATAGTATTTCGGAATATTTCTTTTACAAATTTAAAGACAATAGTAATTACTATTTCACTTTGCCCTGAAAAGGGCTTTTCATTGGTTGGTATGAGCATAGTATATTTCTTAATGTTCAAACGAGATTGGCAAACAAGCAAGTAATGTCTGTGTCATAACATTAGCAGGCCTTTGTTTAGAACCAACGACCCCAACGACACACTACTGCAAAACTGACCTGTTCGTTGTTGTTACCAGGTGACTTTGTGACATAATTTTTAAAACATCTTCTTTTACTGTGAAAAAGAAATTGCTGAAGAAGAAGGTATTACTATATTTTTTAATCTCAGTTCTGAGATTAAGGATTATCTGAAAACTGCCGTATATAGTGGTTTCAAATAGTAAATGTTTCAAACTCGAAATGTATACCAATAAGTGACTTATTTTGCCGTTAAATGATTATGTTATATCAGGTCAATTGGATGTTATGATTCATTTACTTTACATTACTGATCCGTTTCTAAAGATACATAAACTTCAAAGGTAAAACCTCAACAAAATGTGTAATACTTTTCAATTGCAGATAACTTGAGTTATAGTAGTGTATTACTCTGTATGGGGTCACAACCTTTCAAACGAAGGAAAGTGAAAAGGATGTTCATACCGTCAGACCAGGAGTCATTGAGTCACATCATAACGTCATAACTGTATTTTGTCAGACTCCCTGATTATACCATTGAAACATGTTGGAGTTTTGATCGGCTTCGTGTCATTTTTTATCTTTTGATTATATATATATATACATTGTATGCCCCTACTTCATTACTCTTCCTCTGCTTGAGAACGACATAAGAATCTGTGTCGAAACGTCGCATACAATGAACAAAGAAGTTGTCATCCACATATTCCTCAGCATTTTTGTCATTCCAACTTCTACAATGCCTCTCAAAGATTGTAAGAGTTTGCTTTATTTTTATATGGTTAATTTTGTCGGGGACAAATGCAATGAAAGGAAATAAGTAGAGAACTGTTAAACACTTGCAGTTATATATATATTTGAAACAGGTTAACTTAATCATAACTTACGATTTATGAAATACCTTCAGGAATGAATTTTAAAGTATTAGAATCATATTTTGTGTTGTTATAGTTTATGCAGTTGAGAACTTAAGATAAATACCTGAAGCCTGAAACTGTCTAGATCGTGCTCCTGGTTGAAGAGCTGATTCGGAGGATTTTCTTTTAACTGCTACTTGTGATGGAATCTGGACCTGAGGTAATCGTTCATATATTAAAGTTTCTCTGATGTTGGGTTCGAATACTTCATTCTGGGACTGAAGAGTAGAAATGTGGTTTCCTGACTCAAGATCATGGTCATTTGGCAATTCTAATCCGTGAGGCAACTCACCAGGAAACGTTTTTGTTGATTCTTTATTGCCACAATTCTCGTCAGTGCCATGTACTGAACATTCCATGGATGACGACTGTTGATGCAGAGATCCTGACCCATGTGGTGACTCATTCTGAAGAAGTTCTGATGATTGGTTAATGCCTGGTATCACTCTATCAGCACCATGTAGTGAACAGTCCTCGGATGACGACTGCTGCCGTAGAGTTTCGGGTCCTAAATAAGCCCTTTGATGAGAATCTGTACATGTATTCCTGTCCATGTTATCAGATGTATTTTCAGACTCTCCAGTGAGATCCCTGTCGGTGGCTTGACTATGATGGGGAATAGACTCATTTCTTGTTGGTTGGATTTGCGAAGGGCATTCTTGATCTTTAAGGGAATTTTGGCCCTCCCCATCAACTTCACTAGCATCTTCTTCCTCTTCATCAAGCCAGAAGTTCCAGTCATCATCATCACTCATTGTCCCGTCCATTGCTATATTAACTGAAACAGAAAGTGCGATATTGACCCTTACCTGTTTACTAAATGTAATGTTTGCCATAAGTAACATGAACATTTTGCCTATGATTTTATTCTACGGGATATCATACCCGATGAGAGGTTGTAATGGTAAAAGTATGAATATCCCGCATTGAATTGCCAATGAAAGCAATGAATTTTAGGGGAAAATTACTTATGGTGTCTTATTTTTTAAAATAGTATTTCGGAAATATTTCTTTTACAAATTCAAAGACAATAGTAATTACTATTTCACTTTGCCCTGAAAAGGGCTTTTCATTGGTTGGTATGAGCACAATATATTTCTTAATGTTCAAACGAGATTGGCAAACAAGCAAGTAATGTCTGTGTCATAACATTAGCAGGCCTTTGTTGAGAACCAACGACCACAACGACACACTACTGCAAAACTGACCTGTTCGTTGTTGTTACCAGGTGACTTTTGTGACATAATTTTTAAAACATCTTCTTTTACTGTGAATAAGAAATTGCTGAAGAAGAAGGTATTACAATATTTTTTAATCTCAGTTCTGAGATTAAGGATTATCTGAAAACTGCCGTATATAGTGGTTTCAAATAGTAAATGTTTCAAACTCGAAATTTATACCAATAAGTGACTTATTTTGCCGTTAAATGATTATGTTATATCAGGTCAATCGGATGTTATGATTCATTTACTTTACATTATTGATCCGTTTCTAAAGATACATAAACTTCAAAGGTAAAACCTCAACAAAATGTGTAATACTTTTCAATTGCAGATAACTTGAGTTATAGTAGTGTATTACTCTGTATGGGGTCACAACCTTTCAAACGAAGGAAAATGAAAAGGATGTTCATACCGTCAGACCAGGAGTCATTGAGTCACATCATAACGTCATAACTGTATTTTGTCAGACTCCCTGATGATACCATTGAAACATGTTGGAGTTTTGATTGGCTTCGTGTCATTTTTTATCTTTTGATTATATATATATACATTGTATGCCCCTACTTCATTACTCTTCCTCTGCCTGAGAACGACATAAGAATATGTGTCGAAACGTCGCATACAATGAACAAAGAAGTTGTCATCCACATATTCCTCAGCATTTTTGTCATTCCAACTTCTACAATGCCTCTCAAAGATTGTAAGAGTTTGCTTTATTTTTATATGGTTAATTTTGTCGGGGACAAATGCAATGAAAGGAAATAAGTAGAGAACTGTTAAACACTTGCAGTTATATATATATTTGAAACAGGTTAACTTAATCATAACTTACGATTTATGAAATACCTTCAGGAATGAATTTTAAAGTATTAGAATCATATTTTGTGTTGTTATAGTTTATGCAGTTGAGAACTTAAGATAAATACCTGAAGTCTGAAACTGTCTAGATCGTGCTCCTGGTTGAAGAGCTGATTCGGAGGATCTTCTTTTAACTGCTACTTGTGATGGAATCTGGACCTGAGGTAATCGTTCATATATTAAAGTTTCTCTGATGTTGGGTTCGAATACTTCATTCTGGGACTGAAGAGTAGAAATGTGGTTTCCTGACTCAAGATCATGGTCATTTGGCAATTCTAATCCGTGAGGCAACTCACCAGGAAACGTTTTTGTTGATTCTTTATTGCCACAATTCTCGCCAGTGCCATGTACTGAACAGTCCATGGATGACGACTGTTGATGCAGAGATCCTGACCCATGTGGTGACTCATTCTGAAGAAGTTCTGATGATTGGTTAATGCCTGGTATCACTCTATCAGCACCATGTAGTGAACAGTCTGTGGATGAGGACTGCTGCCGTAGAGTTTCGGGTCCTAAATAAGCCCTTTGATGAGAATCTGTACATGTATTCCTGTCCATGTTATCAGATGTATTTTCAGACTCTCCAGTGAGATCCCTGTCGGTGGCTTGACTATGATGGGGAATAGACTCATTTCTTGTTGGTTGGAGATCCGAAGGGCATTCTTGATCTTTAGGGGAATTTTGGCCCTCCCCATCAACTTCACTATCATCTTCTTCCTCTTCATCAAGCCAGAAGTTCCAGTCATCATCATCACTCATTGTCCCGTCCATTGCTATATTAACTGAAACAGAAAGTGCGATATTGACCCTCACCTGTTTACTAAATGTAATGTTTGCCATAAGTAACATGAACATTTTGCCTATGATTTTATTCTACGGGATATCATACCCGATGAGAGGTTGTAATGGTAAAAGTATGAATATCCCGCATCGAATTGCCAATGAAAGCAATGAATTTTAGGGGAAAATTACTTATGGTGTCTTATTTTTTAAAATAGTATTTCGGAAATATTTCTTTTACAAATTCAAAGACAATAGTAATTACTATTTCACTTTGCCCTGAAAAGGGCTTTTCGCTGGTTGGTATGAGCACAATATATTTCTTAATGTTCAAACGAGATTGGCAAACAAGCAAGTAATGTCTGTGTCATAACATTAGCAGGCCTTTGTTGAGAACCAACGACCACAACGACACACTACTGCAAAACTGACCTGTTCGTTGTTGTTACCAGGTGACTTTTGTGACATAATTTTTAAACATCTTCTTTTACTGTGAATAAGAAATTGCTGAAGAAGAAGGTATTACAATATTTTTTAATCTCAGTTCTGAGATTAAGGATTATCTGAAAACTGCCGTATATAGTGGTTTCAAATAGTAAATGTTTCAAACTCGAAATGTATACCAATAAGTGACTTATTTTGCCGTTAAATGATTATGTTATATCAGGTCAATCGGATGTTATGATTCATTTACTTTACATTACTGATCCGTTTCTAAAGATACATAAACTTCAAAGGTAAAACCTCAACAAAATGTGTAATACTTTTCAATTGCAGATAACTTGAGTTATAGTAGTGTATTACTCTGTATGGGGTCACAACCTTTCAAACGAAGGAAAGTGAAAAGGATGTTCATACCGTCAGACCAGGAGTCATTGAGCTATACAACACCTTTCAAAGAGCCCGCTCTAACAAAGTTGTAGGTGGTTGCGTATCGTCAAAAGCTGTGGCAGGCGATCTGAGCAAAAAAAGTATAATTTCTACAAATATATTACCTCGATCGAATGATATTGCGATCATTTAGTGATAAATAGAGCATAAAGAACATGATTCTGCCGCATCTCAATCTATTTAGATCTCATGAAAACATTTCCACAAAAACAAAGGCGATTTACACGGTCTTAGCACCGTTTATCTAAACAGTAAAAAGTTTGGTTCTGGTTATTCCTTGTAAGTATTCCCGATGGAGCCTAGTTTCGGTAGAGCAAATGACCAAACTTACCTGACAGGCAGAAATTTGAAATATAATTGTGTGAAAAAGAAAAACTGAAACGGAAATGCCGTAGATGGAAGGCATCATGAGATGTGTTCCGAAATAAAGGATTGGTGATAGGAATCTATGCTAAAAACGAACCTACTCACAACTTAGCGACGTTATGATCCGAAAAGAAAGGACATAATGTTCATTGAAATTGGGAATGTACATTTTTAATATCATATTAACACAAGTAGAAAATATAATGTGATGCCACGTGAATAACCTTGTCTGAATTTAACTGAAAACAGTTTTAAGCAGGTAGGCTTCAGACATTTTAAAGTTTTCAAATCTTACTAAAGTTACCTATTTCTAATAAACAATTATTAACAACTTTTCAGGAATAGAAATAGAAAAGCCGTCGTTTCTTTTAAAGAATTGGGCATATCCTAGCACATTTACACTATTTTAATAGTACTTTGTGCAAACTTTATAAAAACAACTATTTGTAACTTTGATTTGATGAAGTTAACAATTTGAGATACACCTGCCATAAGTTTTCATATATTATTTATTTATTGAAACTTGAGTGAGTATTCTTGATGAGAAAAGGAGAAATAAATTATTTGCCCCCACAGCGTCGCTATGATAATAGGGCTACAGACCATACCTAACCTACATTATCCAGCTGAGAAACGCATTGAAGGATCTAAACAAAATATTTCTTCCCGCCTGACACGTTGTACAGTTTGAAGAAAGTTTTAAAAAATGGTGTGCTAGGAAATGACCTATGAGCATTGTCATTGTAATGTTTAATCTTGTATTAGGAAGAGTTTGGTGGCTAGGTGATGGTCACCAATGGCCTTTGCGTTGTGTAATTTTTAGAAGATGTTAAATGACCACCACACGCGTTCAATTACACCCAAGTTCTCTCTCATGATTAAGTGGGGAAAATGACAAAGGCGATTCTATGAACAGTTTAACCGTTATTCAGGTAACTAAGAGAATTACAGCAATGAATTATACATTAGTTTCTCTTTTAGGGAAAATCAAAATCTCGACCAGCACAAAATGTTTCAGATGACTTCATCGCACACCACAGCAGTCCAGGAGTTCCTGCACAACAGCATAACACCGAGACACCATAGCATTATTTACACAACACCCGGGGAGTCAAATACACTTAGTTAGATTCAATAACGCCTCTACGTCAGTCCAACTCTCATGCTTATCTAACTCCATATTTCACTCAAAACTATCTAAATGTTTATCTAATGACACAATTGCATTCCAAGTACCTTGTTTCATCAGAACACACTTCACATTACTTCAAGAAAACCTAAGAAAGTATGCAACAAGATATCATAAAAATAGAGACATTGGCTCTGTAGCTCATCAGGCTTCATATCTAATGTTTCCCTTATGAGAGTCACAAAAGTCACAATTTATAATCCTAACTAGTCAAGGAGTCTGTACACAAGATTCAAACTTTCTACATCTTTTGGTTCTATAGAAGAGCATGAAAATAGGTTTTTAGGGTGTGGCCCCTGTGGCCCTTATTAGGGGCCACAGGGACACCAAAGTTACCATTTATAATCCTCACTAGTTCAGGAGTCTATACACAGGACTTCAGCTTTCTAAGCCTTTTGGTTCTGGAGAAGAAGTCGAAAATATTTTAGGGCGTGGCCCATGTGGCCCTTATCAGGGGTCACAGGGTCACCAAAGTTACAATTCATAATCTACACAAGTCAAGGAGCCTGTACACAAAGTTTCTGCTTTCTACGCCTTTTGGTTCTTGAGAAGAAGTCGAAAATGCGCAAAATTTACAGACTGACAGAAGGAGGCCGGACAACATGCCATGTGAGGCCAGGGGTTCGTTACTCGAAGCAGTCGTTAAATCTGTTTCTATCGCATATTTAACGACTACGTAAAGATAACCGTTATCTAGGTATAGTAGTGAAACACGAAGCAGTCGTTAAAAATACTTAACCATTAGTTAGATAGTCTTTGAGGAGGTAGTACTCGAAACATCGATGGCTTAAAGTAAGGTCTATGGGATTCCCCATGAACTTCGATTGTGCTGAATGTTATGTGATCTATATTACTTTATTAGTTTCATGAGTATGCGTACTATAAGATTATTTGCAATCTTCTGTTGAAATCCAAACGAATACATTAAATCAAATACATTTTCTTTGCGATATTAATAAATCACATGTACACGTTTTAATGTCATTTTCGCACAAACCTATTCCAATGTCGTTGTCTACCACTTATCGATCTGTCATCATTGTCATCAAAGTTCACCAAAATGACTCAGATCCCCTATAGCTACCATCTCATTAAGGGTGTCGGTGTGTCAAAAACAAAGCATTTTTATCATTTAAGATAAGATGTAGACTATCGTTTTTTCAATATACAACATGTATTTATTCAAAATTAGATCTGGGGAAAATATCGAATTAAATTAAACAACGTCATTTAGAAACTAGAAGGTGTTTTTACTCGTAAAACCGATGTCTCCTCCATACACCATTTCAGCTGAATGTTGTTTTTGAAAATTCCTTATAGTTTTTTAATTCATAAAAAGACCATATTCTTTTCATAAAGTGTTGGTTCTATTTATGAAACTTACTTTTCCCTTCAAAATGACAAATTGTTGCAGTTGAAACTCTAAGATATATAATTAGAAGAATTTGAAAATCCCCAAAAAGCACATCTACATGATATGAAGGGGATGTATAGCAAATTGGAAGAAGATTGGTTAAGTAGTTTCAGGGTTAAGCTCCGGAAACTAACCATAAACTTCAAAATGACAAAGATCAAACTGTCGCCATGGAAACCCAAACATTTTCTACAAGAATTTGAAGTTTATAATAAGTTGACAGACTGATTAATATCGGTCTGTACTTTGCATTTTTTTAACGCTATGTCAAAATGTTTTTGTATTAAAACAGTATACAACATTTATGATACACTCAGCTTAGTTAAATATTTTATTCCGCCGGTGAGTTTATTTAGTATGGAGTATTTTTGTTGAAATTTACAATATTTCGATGGTCAAAATAGCATTCATGATCGATATTTGTCCAGTTGACTCCCACTGACAATGCTATGATATGATGCAAACAAATAATAATCAAATTTAGGGCCTTTATTGGTATAATTTAACCATTTACATATCCATCAACATTTGAAACTGAACTCGCATGGTTAAATTATATTTCATTTCTGTTTTTGGAAAATATTGCAACATAACTTTGAAATAATCAATTACACATCTTGCGGCTGAAACTCAACAACCTTTTTTAACCTTTGATATCAGTATTTCAATTCTGGAATCAACGTTTAGAAATATAACGAATTTTCTTGATTGTCTTTGTTAATCTTAATACATTAATAATTTAAGGTTGAAAACGTTCATATGGAATACGACCACGCAGGCTAACGACTGCTTTAGGGCTGGTCAGAGGTAGACCTTAAACACAGTCGCTAATTCATATTTTAAGGCTTGTCTTAACTTTAAGGATTACTTCTAGTTACACAACGTTAAAACAAGCTATGCTTAACGCCTGTCCTTAACTAAAGATCATTTAACGACTGCTTCGAGTTACGAGCCCCTGGCAGATGAGCTAAAAATGCTAGCTGTCCTCTCCGAATTAACATTACTGCATTGAAAAACTGGGAATAACAAATAGCCCTAAACTGACCTTAAAACAATGCAATAGACCTACGTTTTCCTAAAACTATTCCTGCCCAAATATCTAACAAGGTCTGTGGAATCAACAAGTTAGCATATATTCAACCTAGCAATCAACCCTAATAATTACCCATAATTTCTCATTTTTATTAATCTTGCTTAGCATTACAGGGGAAGGGGGACTTTCGTTCTATTCAAAACGTCTATTTTTTTGTTCAGCCTAACCTTCGTATATTGTCGAACTGGACGTTGACGACTCGAGAGCACTCCAGAGCTTATATACCCATACACGCAGGAACTATAAGGATCGCAAAGTAAAGCCACACACGATTGGACCACGTTAAACCTTGCCTATTCACTCAGAACGTTTAACATATGTTACATGTAGCTGACAAAAGAGTTCCTGACACTTTTTTAAATATAGTCCTCTCAATTGAAACACACATCTTTGAACTCAAGTTTTAATCGTTTAAAAAGGATTTGTGAAAATGAAAAAAATATAAATCTCTCGCATTCAGAAAAATAAAGTATCGTGTTCGTTTTGGCAAAGGGAGTTAACTCTTCTAGGAATAATGTATGAACAGTGTAAAGGACAGCTTTTATCTGACATTCTAAGGCTTAAGGTCACTATCTATTGCCGTACTATTCATTTTCAGATATTTCATTCTATTCATGTTATCAAGACTTACCTGATCTTATTTGACTGTAATTGATACAATACATTGCGTCATGTCTATTTCTATCTGCAACATCCCAGATCACAAGCAGTGATATGTTCCTATTTTTAGCTAGCCGTCTTCGGCGGACCCAGCTTTTAGTCTGTTTCATAAAAATATGTTTAGGAGAGAAATGCTGGGCTGCGTGAGGTTCCACCATATTGGACAGTATCTCAGTATTACACACTGAAAGACCCGATGGGCTTATGCCATAGCATGGCGTCCGGCTTCCGTCCATCCGTCCGTTTATCCATTAACTTTTCAGTTCTTCTCCAGAACCAATGACTGTAGATAGCTGAATTTACAGTGTTGACTCCTTGGCAAATGGGCATTCTAAAGTGGGGTCAAAACCTCAAAAGACTATTTTCATCTTCTCCAGTTCCAAAAGGTCTAGAGAGCTGAGAAGTTGTGTGTAGACTCCTGGGATTTTGTGATCCCATGACCCCAAATGGGGTCACAGGGGTGAAAACATTAAAAAAGTATTTTCATCTTCTTCTCCAGTTCTAAAAGGTCTAGAGGGCTGAAAGGTTGTGTGTAGATTCCTTGGCCAATGGGGATTCTAAATTGGAGATTTCGTGACCTCATGACCACAAATGGGGTCACAGGGGTCAAAACCTTAAAGACTTAATTCCATGAAAAGCTACAGAGCCAATGGCTCTATTTTTGAAGATTATATCATTAAGTACAGGGAATGTTAAGTGTTGATTTAATGATTTCGCGGTAAGGCTGTTGGCTCAGGGCGGTTGGGTCAACAACAGGCTGGCAATGTAGATATTGTGCGTTAATGTGTGACGATCCCTCTTTCATTAGCGGTAAGGTTGTTGGCTCAGGGCGGTGGATCAACAAGAGAGTGGTAGAATACGTAGAAGCAGTGTTCGATATCTTCTCGACTATGGTACCCTGATTTGATATAACATTCGAAGGTGATACTCTCATTTCCCTCGGCTAGTCTAACATTGAGTCTGTGAATGTTTTAGATTATTACTGTGCCTTCATTTATTATGTTTTATTGGTTAAGGCTTTTTTTATTTCACAAATTCAGTCAATCTAGACTTGCAGAATCAGGATCTAGACTGTAAAAAAAACTCCTGTGAAGTCATGAAGCAGGTCTACACCTCAATACGTTGTGGTTCGGCTTGCGGTAGCTTGTTGACTGTCAGGGCGGCAAGATTGGACACTTCTGAAATTGCTCTTGGTCGAAATATCACCAAAACTGCAATGGTCAAAATAGCAGCCATGCGATTGTCGCTTGTGTTATTCCGAAGCTTAATGCACTTATAGTTATGTCCCTTAAAATGATATTATATAGAGAGCATATTAAACGATGTCCCGTTTAATTACATGCATTCTCGATAATCCCGAGTTTATGTTCCGATAATATTTCCACTAACTTCTGGAACCAAGCAGGGTACAATGCGATTCAACTGTCATATTTATTTTACATTGTGAAAATGCTACAACATGTACAACAGAAATCAGTTCTTTTTCAAACTTCTAGATCACTTTGATGTTGATGTATATGTACAACTTGAATTACTAACGGAAGATAAAATATTTTTTCTTTTTTTTCTCGAGGAGAAATACCGAGAATTAACCAAATACATGGAAAACCAAAACGCCGTGCCTGTTCTTGTGGAAACATTCGGGAGGATCCTTTTCATTATTTTTTTTAAATGCCCATTATATGATAGATTCCGATCAAATCATTACTTTGTTAAAAACGGTATAACATTAAAATCTGTCCTAAGCGGCGACAAATCCTTGTCAAAGAGTGCTAATGAATCCCTATTAATATCTGTATACCATTTCATAAATGATACCAACCGATTTTCCTTAAATCTGTACCAAATGCAACTGTAGACAAAATTGAATATTTATTTGAGTTTTCTATGAATAATTGCAAATGTTGTATTTCCACCAATGCATTTGATATCTGAATCGTTACATGTTTTTCAGGAGAAGCATTTATATAGGCATTTGTTGCCTGTTTGCTTATCCTTTTTACCTATTGTATATATATTCTGAATGTTGTGTATTTTGTATATGTTATATGGAAATAAAATACTGTTTAAATCAATGGCATGGAGATTTATGATAATCCGTTACAGCAAATATCTATATTCATTTCTCTCCACACTCAAGTGTAAATTTTAGATATCTTTCATGACTTTGCTTTGAGCACATTCTTTCCTGTGAACATGTTATGATAATGTGATGTAAATTGATATATGTACAATGATCTTCGGATTGATATCTGGATTAATAAAGAGAGTAATCAATTCATTCACTACTAGTAATGTGCCTTTTAATAGGTAGTAAATACAGAGAATACTAAACGATGTCCCGTTGAATAACATGTTTATGAAACGAGTGATTATAAGATTTAAATAATTAAACAAATTATTAAACGGGACCGAGTATTATCTGATATTTCCCATTTGCGTAAAGCCATTGTGATATTGACACAGTCAGAATTTTCAAGTACTCACCAGTTTATGAAATGTTAGAAGTTTTCTGGAATCCGCAAGCCATTTGCCTGGTGATGTTCAAACCCAAACATTCTAAACATCATTATTCCTGTAGTACCTATGAAGGCTAGTTGTTTCGTGTCCCAATGATTACAGGTATGATGATGCATGAAATGCGTTATATCGACTTGAACTTCATCCCCTGTTCGCTGCGTCAAGTAACAGCCAGTTCTAACGTAGATATCTGACTGATTCAATATCAGCAGAATGCAACTGGTTATAAGTTGGTATTCATCCTGGTTGTTAAGTGATGCGCAGTGTGTTAAGCATGATATAAGGACATACAGGGCGTTCACGGTTATCGCGTAAACCCCTTTGAAATGTATCCTATTCAGGTAACTTTGTACACACATGTCACAACGTTTTCAACTCGTTTCATAAAGCACCAATATGAACCCTTGTAAATGTATAAGGCTTACTTTTTTTATGTTAAAAGTATCTTATTCCAGTAATGACAAGAAAGAATCCTAGATATCATTCAGCAAAATCGTTGTGACTTTGAGTATGGCTCCGAATCCTTGTTAACATTAAATATTATGATTTATGTAAAGGTTGAATGCTATAGGAACTATTACTTTCATTTCAAAATAGTATACCTAACAATCGATAAAATATCGTATATGATAAGTATTTAAATTTTGATTTTTTTTTTCAATTTCAATTTCATTTTTGAAAATCTTTTTCAACACATTGAACTTCACGAACATAAACTGAACTGAAACTGCACCTGGTGAGGTTAATTAGTTAATAATTACCAATCACCATACAACATTAATTGACCATTTTACAGTTTCGCGAAACGAGTTGATTTAGAGTGACGTCCCTTTGAAAAGTCACGTGACCGCGGGCAAGCCGTCAAAGTTTACGTTGAGTTGAACGTTAACGTTATTTTAGTAAACTTGTCATGTTCGCCTACACCTTAAAATTTTCTCTATCAAACAATTGAAGGTCTCAAACGACTATACACTGTTAAGACCTATTTTAAAGAGTCAAGAAAGACGACTACGGCCTTCAAAAGTATTCCATGACGCAATTTTGTTAACTGTGGGATTAGGCTACACAACAGGAATAATAAAACTTAAAATGTTGAATTAAATCATTTGAAAAGTTCTAGATTTGAAATAAGATTTTTTAAACTGAGAAATGTTATGGATTAAACTTAAAAATTAATCATAACGTTATATCAATAGAGTTAAAGGTACACTGCTGATATAAAAGAAATCAAGAAACTTATGAGCAACATTACATCAGAGATGATATTTGACGACGTACCAAGCAGTTTCCATTGATTTAATCTATCAAATATATTTATCATTTTAATTATTACTTTTTAACAGCCTTAAACGTCGAAAATCATCAGATATCAGATAATGCACAGAAATCCAACATTGCGGTGGGTTTATAGCAATGAAAGTAAACATCAATGAATTATGCATTTAAAATAAACTTAAAATTTAGATAATTTACACAATTCTTACGGATGAAACAACTTGTTGGGTCAGAGTAAAACACACAGGGGCAAAAGAAACGATATCAACTTTTCAAGAGGGTGAATTACACAATGCTGTGACTAGCGTTAGGCTATGAATAAGTAGTCACAATTTCATTCATCGGAGTATGATTCTTTTATTGTTATACGTTTTATAACTGTTGAAATTTACTAGAGGTCCTAAACAGCTTTTTCAAGATGCTTTTTGGCCATAATGTAATAAATCGGACTTGAAAAAGTTACGAAATGTAGTAACTCTATAGATATAAGATGTTACAAATATAAATAACCTTCATGGAAATCAATTTGTTTAAGCATTTATATGCTGTATGACGCTAAAAACAAACAAGGAAAAAACTGTTTTCACTTTCCTATAGCTCATCTAGTTAAGGATATTTTAAAACGACAATTTTTTAAAGGCGTATAATTCAAACACCTTGATCAAATATTGCTTTTAATTTATAACTTGCTGTTGAAGACATGAAGTAACCCTGTTTCCGTCGTAATTAACTATCTTGCATTTTATATGATATGGTTTCTTTTGCCTCCGAGTGCTACACCGTAAATATTTGAATAATCACCGGCATTGAAAAGTCGTCGGGTTTAAGCCGCCTGCATGCCCCGATTCGTGAATATGTCGGACACAAAAATGTTTACAGTGTTTATCGATATTCAATAACTGATATTATAATATCTTCATAGCAATCTGAATGAATTGATTTGCGTAGAGTTATCAAAATTGAACATAAATGTCATGGCTTAGGAAACAGCCTTGAATAAGCGCCGGATCAAAATGTTTCTAACATTGATAATCGTCAATACTCAGGGATTAACGGTACATATTAATGGTGTTATTTAATCAAAAGCAACTGATTGTTGCTGAAAAGTACAAAAAATAGGCTAAAAGGTTCAGTTGAGCGACAAAATAACGGCATAGAATCTTGATTTTGATCGATTACCGGACGATATACCACTGCAAACGTGAGTTTTTGGAAATTATTAATCGACAGCGGGGTTACTTCACTTACTTGAAGGTCATGTGTTAAAAGTGTTTCAAAGATTAATTTCTAGTAATATACAGCGGTGCGCAAACGGATGTTGTATCATATTACCATAGATTTTCACGAAAGATTTCTTTTTAACTAAGTAACTTTCAGAGGAATCACCATAGCTACGGTGACATTTTTTCCATGTTTATTTTTCTTTTCGAATAGCATAAATTTCATCATCATATTATGTTAATTGATGCATAAGATTTTAAATGGTGGCTAATGGGAGACCTGTTTTACAACAGATAGTCATCGAATTATTTATTTTTAATACTTATGTACTTCCATTTCCTAAGGGCAGAAACTTTTCCGAAAATAATCGCTCAGAGGGGGTTGAGATTTCGAACTTTTATGCTCAGTGGGGGGGAGGGGGGGGAGATGCTTGAACCATTGTTGTAGGTCTCATATCAGGGTTTTACTACCCCCCCCCCCCCCGCTTGCTACGGGCCTGATTAATACAGTATTCTCCGATGGTACGTCAACTTAAATATATCTTTTGCATAAATTTATTAGGATACTAATTTCATGAGAAGCCAAAAGGCCACAATCAGTATATTTTTCGGGTAAATTTAATAAATCTGGAAGGATTCATATAAACTTTCAAACTTTCTTTTCAAAGAATTATTTACAAATGAATGATTTAATCCTAACTGGTAAAATAATTTTTAAATCTATTTGATTGACAAAGTTTTTAAGTTATATCATGATAATTTTTCATGCAACGAAAATCAAACATAAATTGAGTTACATAGCCTACGTAGGCCTATATATTGACTAATACAGACAGCCTTGCGATGGCCTATGACATAAAAGGACTGATTAAAATTAAGAATCTCACCCCTTAACAATCATTATTTATTATTGTCCAATTTCTTTCAAATCAAACACTTTCCCATACACTTTTACAAAACCAAAATGTAAGGTACTGCACTAGATCCCATTGACGCCAAGCGTGACGTTGCCCGCGGTCAAGGGCAGATAACTCTAAGAACTGGAAAATGGTCAATTGTGAACCAAGCTTTTATTGATAACAGAAGCTGAACTTCTAAGAAAGTAACTATGATCTGTATCAAATGAGGCAAATTTGTGTTACAATTTTACGAAGTCTAGGTATCCTTTGTGTTTTGCCCTACACTATTTCTCTTTAAATGTGTCTTTGGATTCATACAGGTACCAGTAGAAAATGACTATGTAGCATTTGACCTTAAAGGCACTTACGCCAATTGGCAGATAATGCATATCGCAAGATATTTATAACGATCCGCACTAAGTTAAAACATATTATACAAAGGTACATGTAAGTTATTGGAAAATATGTTATATAATTCCAAAAGATTTGAAGGAATGCATACAACAGTGCATTTAATACGCATGAATAATGATATGATGTCGACACTAACAAGATTTTGCATACGCATACATGAATGAGCTCAATGTTTTTATGACATTTCTGTGACAGTTTTGACAGGTGCCAAAATACAATACATGTTGATATTGAAAAGAACTCACACTTACTACGCAGAAGCTGTAATCACAGGTGTCATTACTTGCATCATAGTTGATGTTTATACAACTGCTAAAACCGAATCACCTTTTATCTGTCCTTTGAACTTTTGATAGGTTTCCGAAATGATGCTGAGAATGATGCTAAAGTTAATCGATCATTTGACATGGGCTAGAAACAGTAACTACACTCAAATCTTCATTTTGATATTCTCCAGAAATCTTTTATTTCGGAACTTTTGAATTTTAAGGATATCTTTGAAGAATCAAGGCGTGGAAATTACACCCAGAAAAATAAAAGCTTACAATTTATCATGTTGATGTTGTGATAAGGCTTTCGTAAACCAGCCAAAGTTGAAGTAGATACCACAGTTGACAAGTTAAAATAAAATCAACTGGTTGAGTCGCCGGACAGTTTGTTAAAGTGACACAGAGTAGTTTCTTAAAATTTCATTTGGTTTTGACAAGCTACAAAATATCTAATATGCTGATTGAAGTTCATATCTCATCACTGGAGGTATCCATTTATGCACTATACCTCTAAAATGCTTGATTTTATGGAATCATAAAAAAACATCTGAAATACGTTTAATATTCAAAATTATGCATCCGATTAATCAACCTATTAGTTACAATACCTAATAAACACCATCCAATCGAATATATATTCCAGCCAGCTTATGACAAGGTTTCAAAATTACGTTTGGCGAATTTACGCGCGCCACTCGAGCTACATTGTCCGGTTTTCGATCAAAATCCTGACTTTGAATGGCCGTATTTTCGCTCTAATGGTTCCCGATGTAATAACTTCGATTTCAAAATTTGACATTTATGATCCTATCAACATACTCTGTGTCTCTTTAAGAAGGGTGTCCCCCGCAGGTCCATATGTCCTTAGCTTGGAAAGCTCCTCCCAGTATCACTGGGTGGTAACGTACCCCGGAAATTGCTGACCACGAAGCGAGGAAAGATGGCTGAGGCAAGGGACCAGGTAAGATTCACGATCGATTTGAAGTATTTCTAGTTTTTTTAATGCAATAGACTACAGGTAAATGCTTGATGTGGATAATAGTTCACAAACAAATTTGAATTACTTACTGACAGGTCTTTCTCATGTTACTATTATCGAAAATCGGCAGTGTAGTCGCTACAGAAAGAGTGAAAGGGAACAGTATTTGACTAATTTGACAAATCTATGTTAAAAAGATATTCTAGAACAATGTGCACTTTCTTGATATCCCGTGATTGTGTGATTATGGGAGAGAAATGAGTAATTGGACAAAATAGTTGAACTCGAGTTGTCTGCGTATCGACTCAAGATGTGGTCTGCGTAATGGAAACACAAATACTGATCTATCGACTTTCTCTTGTGAGGCAACATTTCTTGCTTAACAAAAATACAAATTTAAACCTATTCAGTTACAAAATGATCCACCTCACCTATTCAGTTATACTTATTGCATAATGAACGTTTAACATCGTGGGAAAACGAATTAAATATGAAAATGACAAATACTAGTTTAAATAAAAGTTTCAATGGATCTTTGATGAAAAAAATAATTTTTAAGGAAAAATTGAGTCAGTCATGCATCTTAAAATTAACTGTGAAACAAGTTCATGAAAAACAAAACAAATATTGATACCTTTTAGAAACAGACATGGCTTACTACCTTAATTACATTGTCGCTATCATTTGCCATATATGATTTCACAACATCCTGGATTGACTCATATTTTGTAGATACATTTGCTAGCTTAGCATTAGGCTATGTACGAGTCAAATAGGTTGCCTTCTTATATATGTTTGAAGGATGATCACTTGTTTTCTGAAATCTGGAAAAAATTATAAAAAACAC
Organism: Steromphala cineraria; assembly: GCA_916613615.1. Lineage (NCBI taxonomy): Eukaryota > Metazoa > Mollusca > Gastropoda > Trochida > Trochidae > Steromphala > Steromphala cineraria. The sequence continues at coordinate 31,037,928 of OU744726.1, read as the reverse complement.
AACATATTTTTTGTAAATGGTAAAACTTTATTGCATGTTAACCTTTATTGTTATATGCAAGTCTTCCACCTACTAAAAAGTAACGAAATACTAACTGCTCTTCAATAACTGTTACATCCAAAATCACAAAAATTTAATGGGAATCATAGTTTGTACTTTTGTAATCAAAATGGGTTTAACAGTCATCATTCCTTTACTCTTTCAACAATTTCTTCTGTGTTACCAGAAGGCATAGGAAACATTTAATAAAAAAGAATCACAACTTTGAAACATGAGAAAATGGGTTTCGTACATTTTGCAAACTTCTTCAAATAATGAGCTTGGGCAGTTATCTGTCTGAAGGTTTTATTCAATTTCTCCCAAAAACAAGTTATGCTAATAAGGTATATGGACATTCATTGTTAAAATCGACATTTTTCTTTAATGTATTTATATGTAAGGGTATGGGGTGTTATAATTAGGGGCTGAGTCATTTATAGAAGCATGTTTCAAACTGTATTTATGCTGTTTTTAGAGTTTTCATCTGTTAAAACTATGAAATCTCTGAAACTGTAAACATTTTTTAAAAAGGCGTATATTTCATTGCAACCAACGAAGTCTCACTGAACACAAAAAATAACGCCATAGTCAGGGTTTTTTTCAGAACAAGAATATGAATTAACTGTAACACGAATCGTTCTGCTACTTTGAAAAACTAGTCAAGTCGTTCTTTCACAATAATCCAACTATTTATGTTGCCGGAGAAGAAATGAAATCGACCTCTCTCCGAATGCTGGTGTTTGACAGAATCAGGGTAGCGATTTGTACGACGTCCCTAAAACAAACATGAGTTTAATCTAGCTGGAGAAGTTTGGATTGATAATTTGCAATTCTTTTAGGGACCATCTCAAATAGAATACATATCAAGAGATGTGACGAAAACAGATATATCTGATAAGCACTGCAAGAAATAATTCATTGAACTATTACAGCTTCATATGCAGAGCTTGTGATTATGTCATCGTTTCAAATGTTCAAGATTCTCTTTTCTGACCAAATGCCATTTGGTATTTTGATACACAAAACATGTTCAGTATGTCAAAAGTGTCAGGAACAGTCTAGGTTTTCATATCTTATGTAAAGAGAATGATAACTTCCTGATCATACTATTTTTTATGCAATGTTTTACTACTGTTTGGTATATTTCACTGTAAGTGGGTCATTGATGAGGCAGTGGTCGAATCTTTAGTAACATGCTGTTGCATTATTTGTGTGTGCGTGTGTGATGGGGGTGGGGGGTGGAACTCTTTACAGTTAAAGTTTCACGCTTCTATTAGTTAGCTCTGTATGTAATCCATTTATTAACGATAGTCAGGGTCGGACACAAAAATCCCTCGAACATGTAACGAATTGGTGCATATATCACTTTTGCCTAGCCACGATTGTTCCCGCGCGAGTTCCCGTTTTTTCCTCTGTGACGTCATAACACCATTGTTCGTGACGTCACTGTAGCCGGAAGCACCCTGCTTTTTGAATATTCCTAAGATGTAAAACAGAATCGAATCCGTAATAAAGAAATTATTACCCTTGGAAGTGTGTCATATGACCTTAAGGGTGGCTTCACACTGTCCCGATTTTGACCAACGAAAGAGACACGAATTTGAAAATTTGAAATTCGTACGATTTGACCCGAATATGGGAAAAAGAAAGTCATAATCGGAGGCACTTCTCATAAAGAAAGAAGGCAACACGATGTTGAAAGAATGACATACGACCACAAAACGAACTCAATGCGAATGGATGCACGATCGTAAAGGAGATTTAGCTCAGGTCGAGTTCGATTGGCCCGGAATTGATAACAATTGGTCTTGATTTGAATTTTTGCCCATGCGTGAAAGGTAGCTATGTGGTTGAACTAGCAGTGGAATGCCACCAAGTCTAAGAATGGATGTGTGGCACAACCTAAGATAACCAGTAATGTTGTTAGACTATTAATATGTGGCCTCTTTGAACATATTCAGGCAATGGACCTTTAATATAATTTTCAACTGACTTGCTAGATAACAATCGTTAACAACTGAAAATGATTCAATGCATTCGAACTCAGCCTTGACGAAGTCTGCACGACGACAACACGGTGGCAGCACGACGTCGTAACGGGACTACGATGCATGTACGATGCCTCTAACCAGGTGCCGGTAAACATCACGTGACCTCTGGAAGTCAGCTGGAACGAGTATCATGGCTGCACAATTCGATTGTTTTAAACCACCTTACGACTATTTATCATCTGGATATTTGTTTTATTCTTCCTGGGCATCATATGAACTTTTAAAAATCAACTTATTTAACCGGTGCCGTGTGCATCGAGAATGAATCGCAAAGTTACCGGGGCTATCTTTAATACATCTTAATGCTTCGTTTTACAGTCGGTAGAGTTTTCATAGCTCCGGCAGCAAAATCGGAAGTGCAGGGACGTGTTTTGGTATGTCAAAAATATTCTGATAATCTATGTGAATATACATTTTCTTGGTGTAATCGTGTTTTCATCTTGCCGTTCGTACGACAATAGCTACGAATCCGTGTCGTCATCGTATTACCTTCGTGTGATCATCTGTTCAATGGGCGAGTTTGACATGCAAATAAAATCGAATGACATCATCGTACTGGTTGATATACGAAGGCAATACGAACACATTACGAATTCACACGACGGTACATCGATAGCAATGCGAAGGGGAAGATGGAGACACGGATGCAACACGAAAATGGCGTGATCAACAATTTCCTCACTTCCCCGATGTTGCCGTCGAAGCAAAAAAAACTCTTGCGGCGGCCAAAAGATGCGTTTGCGAATGTCCCGATTGCTTACGATCCTTTGCGAATTTGCACATTTTCAAATTCGTGTTTCCATCTTTTGTCAAATTTGGCTAAGTGTGAAGCGGCCTTAACGAAACTCATGCAAAATTGTGTATAAACCCTCGTTCTCGCTCGGGTAATAAAAAAATCACACTGATTTTGTAAAAATCATAATTACACACTTTCTCGGGTAATAATCTCAATATCTTACTCAACTAAATATAACAATTTCTTAGCTCCTAGACTACACATTGACAACAATTTTAATACTTTGCTTGACAAAATGTATGCAATTTATTGACGTTTTGCGATAACTTTCCAAATGTTCCCATATGGGAACACATCAAATCTCAAAAACTATTGGTCGTAACGCTATACAATTTTAGAGTTGCCTTTTCTCTATTTCTATGAGCCTACATTATGAAATTGAACCGTTTCTGACAATGGGATCTAGTAGTGGGATAATTAAGGTTAAATATAAGGATGTGCTTTGTTCACATGGTGTGAGAAGAATAAACAGAATTAAAAAATCTTGGTTGGATATCCACCCTCACATTTTTCATTGCTCGTTGTAGTGTTGAGACTTTGATTTGTATTTTGTATTGTCCTACCCGAAAAGGATCAGATAGGGCTGAAACGGTGTGCCGGGGTATAAATTAAATATGTGCGGGGTACAAGTAAAATAGCAAAGCCTTGGGATCAAGTTTAGAGTACAATTGATCACATTGATGTTGTAATACCTATTTCACCCATCCAAAGTTGACATCTGTACCACAGTTGACAAGTCAAAATATATAAAAATGGCGTCTAGTAGTACTGACTAGTAGTGTCTAGACAGTTTGTTGAAAGATTTTAACCGTTTGCAGATGGACCTGAGCTGGGCCCAATGTGCGTCAGTTAGTCAAATATGTTGTCAACTGAAATACTTATTTGAATGATAATTACTTGAGTTCGGAGACCTGGACGAATTAAAAGACTGATTAGCTAACTTGTCTTCAGGAAAGTCTGCATCCACGTGGCAAAACTTCATGTGGATTTTCAGAATCATAGTTTGTACTTTTGACCCTAATTTTCATTAGATACAACATTATTGGCACAGTAAGCATATAGAAGGGTTTTAAAGAATAATTTATATGATAAATAAATAGCGTTCGTACATTTGGTTTGCCAACTCAATCAAATATGAAGAATTTCTCTAAATATTATTTCAAATTATACTAAGGAATAAGTTTTCATATGAACCTCAAATTAGTTTCTCCTTTCTAGTGATATAAAACTGACTGTAAACCCATATGTCCCATATAATTTTCTTTACATAATGTATACATATGAATATGGTTAACAATGTTAATTTTTAGGCACCCCGAATCGGAGATTCCGGGGGTATATTGTTTTTGTCCTGTCCGTCTGTCTGTCTGTCGGTCTGTTTGTCACACAACATTTTTGAGTGCTTCGGGGTAGACCTTTGATATTTCACATGTGCATCTATCATGATAAGACCTTTCAGATGAGGTCATAATTATGACTTTTGACTTCGCGACCTTGACCTTAACGCTGCAAGAATGTATTTAAAATTTTAACCTTGTCCATAACTTGTGATGTAACTTGTGGATAAAGATGGATCTTTGATATTTCAGAAATGTCTCAATTACATATTGACACAGACATATGCATTGACAATTTTCTGATATCCGGGGGCATCAGTGTTTAACAAGCGCATCTTGTATGGAATGTGATTTTATTCCTAAGTACTACACAAATATTATCTTATCATTATATATACAACAAACATGGTTTTCACATTTTAAAAAATATAGCAATTTTATAATTCCTAATGTGAACAAGCCTTCATCATTCATCTCTGCAGCTTCTGGACAAGACGCTCTTAGCTACAATCTTGATAATTTATCTAAAATAAGTAATTTACTACACAGCAACAACATTATAACTAATCATAATATATACAACAAACATTGATTGAACATCTCTTAACAACAAACAAGAGCAATTTTACATTTCATAATGTAATTGAGTCTTCATCTCTGCAGCTTCTAAATCAGACGCTCATAGCTGCATTCTTTATAATTTCAAACATCAGTCATTTACTAAACAACAGAAACATAATAACTAAAAAACTATCATTATTTATACAACAAAATTTTCATCCGTCATCTCTGCAGCGTGTGGATCAGACGCCCATAGCTGTATTGTTAATAATATCAAACAAAAATCATTTACTACACAACAAAAACATCATAACTAATAACTAATCATGATTTATACAACAAAGTTTTCATCATTCATCTCTGCAGCGTGTGGATCAGATGCTCATAGCAACATCCTTGATAATATCAAACAAAAGTTCTTTCCTACACAACAAAAACGTCATAACTAATAACCAATCATTATTTATACAACAAAGTTTTTATCACATATCTCTGCAGCGTGTGGATCAGATGCTCATAGCAACATCCTTGATAATATCAAACAAAAATCATTTACTACACAACAAAAACATCATAACTAATAACTAATCATGATTTATACAACACAGGTTTCATCATTCATCTCTGCAGCGTGTGGATCAGACGCCCATAGCTGCAGTGTTAATAATATCAAACAAAAGTCATTTACTACACAACAAAAACATCATAACTAATAACTAATCATTATTTATACAACAAAGTTTTCATCATTCATCTCTGCAGCGTGCGGATCAGATGCTCATAGCTGCAGTGTTAATAATATCAAACAAAAGTCATTTACTACACAACAAAAACATCATAACTAATAACTAATCATGATTTATACAACACAGGTTTCATCATTCATCTCTGCAGCGTGTGGATCAGATGCTCATAGCTGCATTCTTGATAGTATCAAACAAAAGTTATTTACTACACAACGAAAACATCATAACTAATAACTAATCATGATTTATACAACACAGGTTTCATCATTCATCTCTGCAGCGTGTGGATCAGATGCTCATAGCTGCAGTGTTAATAATATCAAACAAAAGTCATTTACTACACAACAAAAACATCATAACTAATAACAAATCATTATTTATACAACAAAGTTTTCATCATTTATCTCTGCAGCGTGTGGATCAGACGCCCATAGCTGCATTATTGATAATACCAAACAAAAGTCATTTACTACACAACAAAAACATCATAACTAATAACAAATCATTATGTATACAACAAATTTTTCATCATTTATCTCTGCAGCGTGTGGATCAGACGCCCATAGCTGCATTGTTAATAACATCAAACAAACTCATTTACTACACACACAAAAACATAACAACTCATAACTAACTTAACTAAACTATCGATATATTTGCATTAAAAAGTTTTGGTACTCTGGTTTCTAATGACAACTTTAGTTACAGCGAGAATATCATTTGTTGTGGTAGATGGAACATTCCATTCTGACAAGTAGCTGATCAAACTGAGTGACGGTTGTTTAACAAAAGTCACTAGTAACAGCAGCTTTTAATCAGTAAAAGTTCCTAAGGACATTCGTTCAGTATAACTGTACATCAAAGAGAAATAGTTATAAGACTGATTCAATATTTGGAAAGCTTTTTGATGTAACCATTTAATTGTTTTGTAAAGCAGGGTGATATATAAACATTAAATAAATTTAGATCGACAATTCCATATTTGTTAACAGTAGGACTTAAGTTTAAATAAAGAATCTGTTAATCTAATTTATTAAGATTGACATTTGAACAACCTGTCACTGCCTATAACGCTATGATCCATAAATGTCAACTTATAAACCTTCACGTTGTTTTGACACCTAAGTCTAAAGATTATCGTGTAGTTTCGGTACAAGAATATATGTTTTGCTGCAAAATGTCAGTACCATTACAACTCATGTGCCATTACAAGCTAGAAGAAAGTCAATTAAAATAAGGAAAGCTTTTTAATGTAACCTTTTAATAAACGTTTTGTGAAAAAAGATGGTATTTCAACAATCTAAATAAATTTAGACAGACAGTTCCATATTTGTTAACATTATACCTTAATATAAAAACATGATCTAAAATTGCCTAGCTTGGCATTTAAACAGGTGGTTACTGTTTTAAAAGGTATTATCCATAAATGTCACCTTATTCCTTATTCTGAGGATTATCGTGTAGTCTCGGAACAAGAACACCTTTTTTGTAAAAAATCGGCACTATTACAACTTCCTTTTCTTTTGTCCGAATGGATCTTTTTCTATTTCACTTAACGAAAGTGTGTGGAGAAGTTTAATAAATTTCCCCAAAACTAAATTTCGATAAAAGTTAAAAAATAAAATATTCTTGATTATAAAGTAATGACGTCTCCCTCACCCATCATCCGTTTTGAAACAGAAACGGTATTGGATAAACGGAAATGTTTGATAAGGTACAACTTATATTAGCCTGTTGAATTTTTCTCAGTTGGTTTAAAATTGACCTAGCTAGGTGGATAAAAAATTAAAAATGTATTCTTTATCAATGTATCAGATCCTTTTCACAAATTTAGACGGCATCCCTGTAGATAGTATGATGTTTTACAAATTTAGTGCAGGTTGAATCTAATCTTAACCTAATTAGCAAACCACTCGCACCGTCGTGCTAAATAGACAGATAGCAGTGATCATATAACTTTGTCAGCTGATCTTATGTATCAACATGAGATCAACGGAGCTGGGGTTGGACATTGTGGATAAGGAACCTTGCGAAATAACTATTTGATTCTAGATAAGTTAATATTTTGAATCCTTTGTTCGTCGAAACGTTCATTAACGAGTAACTGTATATAATTTATATTCGTGTAACTATCAAAGTTACAAATTTACAAACTATAACAATTACTTGAATTCAAAAAGCCATGCCAAACCAACTCTCTGAAAGGAATGTGTAGTATACCGGTAAGAGGATTTGATTAAAGATCATCTGCAGATTAAATAAGACTTCCTGGAATCTACTATCTATTTTCTATTATAATGGTCTCGGTGCAACCGGATGTACAACTGATTCTTCATGACGTACATGAAGCAAATGATGCTTGATATCATGATGTTAGAACGCATGTGTGCATATTGTAAAGGTCTCTCCCTTAAGTATTTCGCCATTGATGTCTGCTCCTTTCTCGGTCAGAAACTCAACAATGGTAGGTTTACATACATATATAAATTGTTTTTTACAATAGCAGTCACCAACACTCAAACACCTGACTTGATCAGACACTCAACTATATCAGTATCACGATGTTCATATGCAATTTTAAGGATTCATCTCATCTACATCATCAATATGCATAACTGCACCTTACGGGACCAGACACAAAACCGTAGCTGTATCACCATGTCTACTTGCATAACGTAAAGGAGCATCCCAGATAGGTCTTGTGTATTCACCTCTGCACCTGCCTTGACCAGACACTCAACCATATCGATATCACCATATTTACATGCATAATGTAAAGGAGTCCACGAATTCTAGTCCTTTACATTCACATCTGTACCTGCCTGGACCAGACATTCAACCATAGCAGTATCACCATCTCTACATGCAAAATGTAAAGAAGGCATCCAAATCTCGTCTACATACATAATATAAAGGAGTACAACCACCCTCGTATTTTACATTCACATCTGTACCTGCGCATGCCTTGACCAGACACTCAACCATAGCAGTAGAACCATGTCGACATGCAAAATGTAAAGGAGTCTTCCCAGTCGTGTCCTTCACATTCACATCTGCACCTGCCTTGACAAGACACTCAACCAAAGCAGTATCACCATCTCTACATGCATAATGTAAAGGAGTCAACTCATTATTGTTCTTTACATTCACATCTGCACCTGCCTTGACCAGACACTCAGTCATAACACTGTCACTATGTCAACATGCAATATGTAAAGGAGTCAACGCATTATTGTTATTTACATTCACATCTGCACCTGCCTGGACCAGACACTCAACAACAGCAGTGTCACAATTTCTACATACATAATGTAAAGGAGTCAACCCAAACTTGTTCTTACATTCACATCTGGATGGGCTTGGAAAAAAAGACATTCAAGGATAGCAGTATCACCATGAACACATGCAAAATGGAAACGCGTCCTACCATACTTGTCCTTTACTTTTATATCTGCACCTGCCTCAACCAGACACTAAATGATGGCAGTGTCACCATGTCTACATGCAAAATGTTAAGGAGTCTTCCCAGTCTTGTCCTTCACATTCACATCTGCACCTGCCTTGACCAGACACTCAACAATAGCAGTATCACCATGTCTACATGCATAACGTAAAGGAGTACACCCATCATTGTCCATTATCTTCACGTCTGCACCTGCCTTGACCAAACACTCAGCAACAGCAGTATCGCCATCTCTACATGCATAATGTAAAGGAGTCATCCCATTATTTTTCTTTACATTCACATCTGCACCTGCCTGGACCAGACACTTAAAAACAGCAGTATAACACTAGCACATGCATGATTTATAGGAGTCAAACCATGATTGTCCTTTACATTCACGTCTGCACCTGCCTTGACCAGACACTCAACCATAGCAGCATCACCATGTCTACATGCATAATGTAAAGGAGTGCACCAATCCTTGTCCTTTACATTCACATCTGCACCTGCCTTGACCAGACACTCAACCATAGCAGTATCACCATTTCTACATGCATTATGTAAAGGAGTCATCCCAATATTGTCCTTTACATTCACGTCTGCACCTGCCTTGACCAGACACTCAACCATAGCAGCATCACCATGTCTATATGCATAATGTAAAGGGGTGCACCAATCCTTGTCCTTTACATTCACATCTGCACCTGCCTGGACCAGACACTCAACCATAGCAGTATCACCATTTCTACATGCATTATGTAAAGGAGTCATCCCAATATTGTCCTTTACATTCACGTCTGCACCTGCCTGGACCAGACACTCAACCATAGCAGCATCACCATGTCTACATGCATAATGTAAAGGAGTGCACCAATCTTTGTCCTTTTACATTCACGTCTGCACCTGCCTTGACCAGACACTCAACCATAGCAGTATCACCATCTCTACATGCATTATGTAAAGGAGTCATCCCAGTCTTGTCCTTCACATTCACATCTGCACCTGCCTGGACCAGACACTCAACCATAGCAGCATCACCATGTCTACATGCATAATGTAAACGAGTGCACCAATCCTTGTCCTTTACATTCACATCTGCACCTGCCTGGACCAGACACTCAACCATAGCAGTATCACCATTTCTACATGCATAATGTAAAGGAGTCCACCCACTACTGTCCTTCACCTTCACATCTGCACCTGCCTTGACCAGACATTCAACCATAGCAGTATCACCATCTCTACATGCACAACGTAAAGGAGTCATCCCAATATTGTCCTTCACATTCAAATCTGCATCTGCCTTGACCAGACACTCAACCATAGCAGTATCACCATCTCTACATGCACAACGTAAAGGAGTCATCCCAGTCTTGTCCTTCACATTCACATCAGCACCTGCCTTGACTAGACACTCAACCATAGCAATGACTTGTACCTTGATCGGTTTGTAACAAAAAAAAGTTTAAACAGTGTGTTTAAGTCAACTGATCCAATAATTGCTTCACACAAACCTTCACTGCCTTTTTCTAAGAGTACATGAAGAGACGATATGATGATTTTCTTACCTGTACAAATAAAAGAAAACTGAGCATTTATCAAACATTGTACAATGTTATACATATTTTGTATCCACTTTTCTTTTAACACATTCTCTGCTTTTCTGTTGTTTGAAAGAGCCTTTGCAAGCTCTGTTACTGCAACCCCAAGTGGGTTACCAAATTGGCCTTTTCTTTCAGAAAAGTAATGAACGAGATTTTCAAGACATTTTATATCACCCTTCCGAATTACAACATCAAGCACACTCTCCCCAGAATGAAAAATCAATTGAGCCTTTTCATCCGCTAAAAGTTGAATCTTCTCACAGCTCTCTACAACAGACTGTGCAGCTCTGTGAAGAGGAGTGTGCCCATCATTGTCTTTTGCGTGCTTTTCAACCTTTTGATTGATCAAATACATTACTGTGTCTTTGGACCCATATAAAGCAGCTAAATGCAGAGGACTTTGACCTGTCTCATCCCTGCAATGTACATTACCGCCATAGTTAAGAAGACTTTTCAAAATCTGCAAATCATGGCAACCAGCTGCGAAAAGGACACAGGTGTCTGAACAACATGTCACATTCTGATAAAAAAGTAATTCAAGAATTTTAGGAAATGTGATTTGTCCATGAAGAATTGATATCCATGATGGTTTTGTGTAATGACAAACAATAAGCAACCGTCTGCAAAACTCTTCAAGTTGCATTTTCCTGCTTCTTTTTGCAAGAATAACAACTAGATGTTTGATACATTCAAAATGACCATGTTCAAGACTCAACGTCAGAAGGTTCCATAACGAGTCTACGTGTTCCTCTGAGAGGATACCAGCAACCATTTCAACGAGATGTGTATCAATTTTTGGAGCAAAACATAATGCCTTGAAACAATCAAAGGTTATTTCTGCTCCAAGCTCAATAAGTTCATCAACAAGCATTCTATCATTCATGTAAAATGAACAAGCAAGGGTTATGTTTGCATGACGGGAGAACATCTCCTGATTTTGTTTCATTTGTTGGAGCAAATGAATGGCAGCCCGGTCTGATCCATTGAAAATAAAGCATGCAGGTATTGAATCAATAGATAAACATTGATGTATTCATGGTCGAAAGTATTCTGTGTTGTAGGCTGATTCAGACATTTTTTATATAAAAAATTCACAGTTGAGTCTATGAGATATTGATAAACGCCACAGCTTTGTATTTCTCTGTAATAAACTGCTATTTCTTTTCTCATGTCATTACTCAAATGTAGATCGAAATGTCTGAGAAAGGTCAAGTCTTTGAAAGCTGGATGGGATGCCACTTGTGACTTGTTTGGTGACAACAGTTCTTTGATAAGACGCGAGGCAAGCTTGTCAAAATCATTTTGTAATACAACAACCTCAATTCCCTGGCATGAAGTTTGGTTTGTTCTTATATATTCTAAAAGAATCCGCAAGGAGCACATTTCAAGTCCCTTTGACAAATGATCTTTACAGAATTCGATGGTAACAGCATCTTGGATCGAGTTGTGCATGAATGAAAAACACTGTGAATTGGTGTCAAATACTAAGAATGTTTGACACAGAACCATAGCAGTATCACCATGTCAACATGCATAACGTAAAGGAGTCAATCCATCATTGTCCTTCACATTCACATCTGCACCTGCCTGGACCAAACACTCAACAATAGCAATATCACCACGTTTACCTGCATAATGTAAAGGAGTCATCCCAGTTTCGTCCTTTTCATTCACATCTGCACCTGCCTTGACCAGACACTCAACCATAGCAGTATCACCATGTCTACATGCATAACGTAAAGGAGTCAATCCATCATTGTCCTTTTCATTCAGATCTGCACCTGTCTTGACCAGACACTCAACCACAGCAGTATCACCATCTATACATGCATAACGTAAAGAAGTCCACCCATCATTGTCCTTTTCATTCACATCTGCACCTGCCTTGACCAGATACTCAACCATAGCAGTATCACCATGTGTACATGCATAATGTAAAGGGGTCCGCCAATCATTGTTCTTCACATTCACATCTGCACCTGCCTTAACAATACACTCAAACATAGCAGTATCACCATGTCTACATGCATAATGTAAAGGAGTCATCCCAGTTTTGTCCTTCACATTCACATCTGCACCTGTCTTGACCAGACACTCAACCATAGCAGTATCACTACGTTTACCTGCATTATGTAAAGGAGTCATCCCAGTTTTGTCCTTCACATTCACATCTGCACCTGTCTTGACCAGACACTCAACCATAGCAGTATCACTACGTTTACCTGCATTATGTAAAGGAGTCATCCCATCCTTGTCCTTTACATTCACATCATTTGAACCTGCCTGGACCAGACACTCAACCATAGCAGTAGAACCATGTCTACATGCATAATATAAAGGAGTGCAAACATCCTTGTCCTTTACATTCACATCTGCACCTGCCTTAACCAGACACTCAACTATAGCAGTATCACCATCTCTACACGCATAATGTAAAGGAGTCCACCCATTATTGTTCTTCACATTCACATAAGCACCTGCCTTGACCAGACACTCAACCATAGCAGTATCACCATCTCTACACGCATAATGTACAGGAGTCCACCCATTATTGTTCTTCACATTCACATAAGCACCTGCCTTGACCAGACCCTCAACCATAGCAGTATCACCATATCTACATGCATAATGTAAAGGAGTCCACCCATTATTGTTCTTCACATTCACATCTGAACCTGCCTGGACCAGATACTCAACCATAGCAGTATCACCATCTCTACATGCATAATGTAAAGGAGTCATCCCATTCATGTCCTTCAAATTCACATCTGAACCTGCCTTGACCAGATACTCAACCATAGCAGTATCACCATCTCTACATGCATAATGTAAAGGAGTCATCCCATTCATGGTCTTCAAATTCACATCTGAACCTGCCTGGACCAGATACTCAACCATAGCAGTATCACCATCTCTACATGCATAATGTAAAGGAGTCATCCCATTCATGTCCTTCAAATTCACATCTGAACCTGCCTTGACCAGATACTCAACCATAGCAGTATCACCATCTTTACATGCATAATGTAAAGGAGTCATCCCATTCATGTCCTTCAAATTCACATCTGAACCTGCCTTGACCAAATACTCAACCATAGCAGTATCACCATGTGTACATGCATAATGTAAAGGAGTCATCCCATTCATGGTCTTCAAATTCACATCTGAACCTGCCTGGACCAGATACTCAACCATAGCAGTATCACCATGTGTACATGCATAATGTAAAGGAGTTATCCCATTCATGTCCTTCAAATTCACATCTGAACCTGCCTTGACCAGATACTCAACCATAGCAGTATCACTACGTTTACCTGCATAATGTAAAGAAGTGCGACCATCCTTATCCTTCACATTCACATCTGCACCTGCCTGGACCAGACCCTCAACCATAGCAGTATCACTACGTTTACCTGCATAATGTAAAAGAGTCATCCCAGTTTTGTCCTTCACATTCACATCTGCACCTGCCTTGACCAGACACTCAACCATAGCAGTGTCACCATGTATGAATGCATAACGAAAAGGAGTCCTCCCACTACTGTCCTTCACATTCACATCTGCACCTGCCTTGACCAGACCCTCAACCATAGCAGTATCACTACGTTTACCTGCATAATGTAAAAGACTCATCCCAGTTTTGTCCGTCACATTCACATCTGCACCTGCCTTGACCAGACACTCAACCATAGCAGTGTCACCAAGTATGAACGCATAACGAAAAGGAGTCCACCCACTACTGTCCTTCACATTCACATCATTTGAACCTGCCTGGACCAGACACTCAACCATAGCAGTAGAACCATGTCTACATGCATAATATAAAGGAGTGCAAACATCCTTATCCTTTACATTCACATCTGCACCTGCCTTTACCAGACACTCAACCATAGCAGTGTCACTACGTTTACCTGCATTATGTAAAGGAGTCATCCCAGTTTTGTCCTTCTTATTCACATCTGCACCTGCCTTGACCAGACACTCAACCATAGCAGTATCACTATATTTACCTGCATAATGTAAAGGAGTCATCCCAGTATTGTCCTTCACATTCACATCTGCACCTGCCTTGACCAGACACTCAACCATAGCAGTATCACTACGTTTACCTGCATTATGTAAAGGTGTCCTCCCATCCTTGTCCTTTACATTCACCTCTGCACCTGCCTGAACCAGACACTCAACCATAGCAGTAGAACCAGGTCTACATGCATGATATAAAGGAGTGCACCAATCATGGTCCTTTACATTCACATCTGCACCTGCCTTGACCAGACATTCAACCATAGCAGTAGAACCATGTCTACATGCATAATATAAAGGAGTGCACCCATCATGGTCCTTTACATTCACATCAGCACCTGCCTGGACCAGATACTCAACCATAGCAGTATCACCATCTCTACATGCATAATGTAAAAGAGTCATCCCATTCATGTCCTTCAAATTCACATCTGAACCTGCCTTGACCAGATACTCAACCATAGCAGTAGAACCATGTCTACATGCATAATATAAAGGAGTGCACCCATCATGGTCCTTTACATTCACATCAGCACCTGCCTGGACCCAACACACTTTTGTAAACAGTATAGGGTCAACTTTTGCCAATGTCAATAAATAATAGTTTAAATCAGCAGCTTCATTCCATGTCGAAGTATTGATCAACTCCTTTATCTTACAACCCATAATTTCAAGCAATGTCTTGTACCTTGACCGGTTTGTAACAACAAAAAGTTTAAACAGTGTGTTTAAGTCCACTGATCCAATGATTGCTTCACACAAACCTTCACTGCCTTTTTCTAAGAGTTCATTAAAAGACGATATGATGTTAACATCTGTACATTTCAATGAAAATTGAGTGTTTTGCAAACATTGTACAATGTGAAACATATTTGTTATCCACCTTTCTTTAAACACATTCTCTGCTTTTCTATCACTGTTTGAAAGTACCTTTGCAAGCTCTGTTACTGCAACCCCAAGTGGGTCACCAAATTGGCCTTTTCTTTCAGAAAAGTAATGAACGAGATTTTCAAGACATTTTATATCACCCTTCCGAATTACAACATCAAGCACACTCTCCCCAGAATGAAAAATCAATTGAGCCTTTTCATCCGCTAAAAGTTGAATCTTCTCACAGCTCTCTACAACAGACTGGGCAGCTCTGTGAAGAGGAGTGTACCCATCATTGTCTTTTGCATGCTTTTCAACCTTTTGATTGATCAAATACATTACTGTGTCTTTGGACCCATATAAAGCAGCTAAATGCAGAGGACTTTGACCTGTCTCATCCCTGCAATGTACATTACCGCCATAGTTAAGAAGACTTTTCAAAATCTGCAAATCATGGCAACCAGCTGCCAAAAGGACACAGGTGTCTGAACAACATGTCACATTCTGATAAAAAAGTAATTCAAGAATTTTAGGAAATGTGATTTGTCCATGAAGTATTGATATCCATGATGGTTTTGTGTAATGACAAACAATAAGCAACCGTCTGCAAAACTCTTCAAGTTGCATTTTCCTGCTTCTTTTTGCAAGAATAACAACTAGATGTTTGATACATTCAAAATGACCATGTTCAAGACTCAACGTCAGAAGGTTCCATAACGAGTCTACGTATTCCTCTGAGAGGATACCAGCAACCATTTCAACGAGATGTGTATCAATTTTTGGAGCAAAACATAATACCTTGAAACAATCAAAGGT
This sequence comes from Steromphala cineraria, assembly GCA_916613615.1. Lineage (NCBI taxonomy): Eukaryota > Metazoa > Mollusca > Gastropoda > Trochida > Trochidae > Steromphala > Steromphala cineraria. Next base: position 31,021,640 of record OU744726.1, on the reverse strand, counting down.
TATTTCTGCTCCAAGCTCAATAAGTTCATCAACAAGCATTCTATCATTCATGTAAAATGAACAAGCAAGGGTTATGTTTGCATGACGGGAGAACATCTCCTGATTTTGTTTCATTTGTTGGAGCAAATGAATGGCAGCCCGGTCTGATCCATTGAAAACAAAGCATGCAGGTATTGAATCAATAGATAAAACATTGATGTATTCATGGTCGAAAGTATTCTGTGTTGTAGGCTGATTCAGACATTTTTTATATAAAAAATTCACAGTTGAGTCTATGAGATATTGACAAACGCCACAGCTTTGTATTTCTCTGTCATAAACTGCTATTTCTTTTCTCATGTCATTACTCAAATGTAGATCGAAATGTCTGAGAAAGGTCAAGTCTTTGAAAGCTGGATGGGATGCCACTAGTGACTTGTTTGGTGACAACAGTTCTTTGATAAGACGCGAGGCAAGCTTGTCAAAATCATTTTGTAATACAACAACCTCAATTCCCTGGCATGAAGTTTGGTTTGTTCTTATATATTCTAAAAGAATCCGCAAGGAGCACATTTCAAGTCCCTTTGACAAATGATCTTTACAGAATTCGATGATAACAGCATCTTGGATCGAGTTGTGCATGAATGAAAAACACTGTGAATTGGTGTCAAATACTAAGAATGTTTGACACAGGCTCTTCGCTGAATTGACAAGTGAACCAAGAACTGGTTTGACTGTACATACCTCGGAAAGTTTTGCAATAGTTTCCCTGTCTTTACTGGATTGTTCAAATACATCAAAGACCCTTTTCGGAAGAAAGTTATCATAAAACATTACCAAAAGCAAAACCAAAAATGTAGTAGGATCATTTTTTCTCAAGTTTGATATATTGTCTGACAGATATTCAAGAGTACAGTTGAAAAACCTTTCAGGATATTGCACTCTATTATCTGATGTAAAGAGATAGCAAGAAAGTGGGAATGACACAAGGTCTGTACTCTGAATGATTTGCATTCTGCTTTGGGCACTTAGTTTGACCCCTCTACATTTGGTATAAAGATCCAACATTGCTAATCTTTCATTCTCACTTAGGCTGTTCGAAGATAGGTTGACTGGTTTGGACCTTCTGAATGGTTCGAAAGTCTTGAATGGTTCCTCTTGGAGGAAGATATTGGTCCTGAAGGCAAATATGACACAAACAGTGCCTGCGTCAATCAGAGGAAGCATCATGGGAAACTTTTGCTCCCATCTCGTCTTAAGATCCTCCACCAGGTTGGTCCGCCCAAAAGCATCATCTATGAGAATGACATACCTGTTCTTCTTGTGTGTGGAACCAGAGATATGGTCCCACTGGCTTGGGTCCGTGAGTATCAGTGGACGCCGGGAGTCTGAGTCTGACATCAACTTGAGGAGATGCAGACCAACTGTCGTCTTCCCTTCTCCAGGACCTCCTGTCAGCAGCAGCACCCCCCACGTCTTCAACGTCTTCTCACACTCCTTTATCGTCTCTGTCTTCACAAACACTTTTGTATTCAGGTCCCTTTCAAATCTCAACTGACTTTGTTCTGGAAAAAACATTTTATCATGCATGAGAATCGATACTCTAAGCATTCACTATAGTTACACCTCTCTTGGGATGGGTGCTCATTTCCGCACCCCTCCCCTTTCATCCATCAAAGTTCCAAGTTCATCTAGTATATCTCATATCATGTGATCACTTTCGTAAATTTTCTTAAAAATTTGGGGGGGATATAAGATTTTGTGTATATTGTGTTTATTTGTATCCTTTCATTATACATTGTTACATAAAGACATTTGCTTAGAAAGTACGTACTTTTGATTCAAAATAGTTTTTACATTACCTCACCCACACTAACTGTAAGGTTTCCAATAACTCACCCTGTAAAGATTTCAATGGGTCATAACCTTCTATCTCTGAAAATGAAATTTGATTTTTTTTAAAATACAAAATATACAACATATTAATCTAATTTGCACATTATGATACCAACACCCAACCAAAGATATAAATTATGATCCAATACTGATTGACCGAATGCCAATCTGAATGTATCGTTATACATTCTGTGAGCTTGTTCATACGTCTGAGGAATTACTAAATTAGACATAATAAAGATGATATTTAACTATGGTTGATCCACAAATTGAATTTGGGAGCCAAATCAATCTTTTAACAACAGACTTTGTAGTAAGTGTCACCTCTTTATATTTAGACAAATCTAACATATTATGTCTCCGGATCTTGCTTATACGTTTCTTTTATATTAACATTACAGAAATTGACATCATAAAACATACTTCATTTTCAATTAATTACTACAGTTGCCAGTGCCTATCTCCTTCTATCATAAAACGTATTTACCTTCTGTTTATAGAATTCTTAACCAATTTAAATTCATTGCAAGTGTCATGCCAGATTCGTTATGCATGATTGGTTGAATTTCGACTACATGAGAGATCCGCAAGTGAAAATTCATTGTAGAAATAATTGATTAAATTCTAAATGATAGATTGACAAAACATAAATCACGTAGACAGCTTTACGCATCAGCTTTCTCCATTATTGGGTGGTTTATTTTTGTCCCCCGCCGCCGCGAAGCGCGGAACGGGGGACATAGTATTCAGCTCCGTACGTCCGTACGTCCGTCCGTCCGTACTTCCCGCTTCTTGTTAGCGCGATATCTCATGAACTGCTCAACCTAGAATCTTCAAACTTGGTACCAGTCTTCATCTGGGGAATACGCAGACCTGAAAAGTTTTCGGTGACCTTGACCTCATTTTCAAGGTCACGGCGAGACTTTGACCAGTTTTGAAAATGTTGTTAGCGCGATATCTCATGAACCGCTCAACCTAGAATCTTCAAACTTGGTACCAGTCTTCATCTGGGGAATACGCAGACCTGAAAAGTTTTCGGTGACCTTGACCTCATTTTCAAGGTCACGGCAAGACTTTGACCAGTTTTGAAAATGTTGTTAGCGCCATATCTCATGAACCGCTCAACCTAGAATCTTCAAACTTGGTACCAGTCTTCATCTGGGGAATACGCAGACCTGAAAAGTTTTCGGTGACCTTGACCTCATTTTCAAGGTCACGGCGAGACTTTGACCAGTTTTGAAAATGTTGTTAGCGCCATATCTCATGAACCCTTCAACCTTGAGTCTTCAAACTTGGTACCGGTTTTCATCTGGATAATACACAAACACCAATTGATTTGGGTGACCATGACGTCATTTTGACCGTTTTTTAAAATGTTGTTAGCGCGATCATTTGGAGAATATGCATTATTACATGATATTTGCACTGGAATACCAAGGTAAGTGAACAAACTAGCTACGCAGCTGTATCTGTTTGGGTTTTTTTTCATTACGAAAAATATGCAATTGTACCTTTATTTATATGAACACCTGTGTTTCCTAACAAGTTGTAAACAGTTGTGTTTCCTGAGCTGCTGCTGCTGTTTTCTTCTGCAATCAATTAAATGTCATACAGGGCTTTGTATAGCTAATACTCATTATATTGTTAATACATTATGACTGTTTATTTGATAGCTATGTCGATTAGATTGTAGTAATGCTGAGGAATATATGGATGACAACTTCTTTGTTCATTGTATGCGACGTTTCAACACAGATTCTGCGATCAAGGTTACTACGTCCCGTCAGCGTGTGATCTTCTCCTTAATAATAATAATGATAATGAGTTCATTTGTATAGTGCTAAATTCCACGCCAGAAGGTATGCTCATAGCGCTACATAAGGTGAGTTGTCCACTAGTCATAATGTTTCTTGAAGAGTAGGGTCTTCAGATCTGACTTGAAGATGTCAAAACTTGGGGATCTTTTCAACTCTTCAGGGAGAGAATTCCAGAGGATTGCAGCTTGAGTGGCAAATCGTCTGTATCCAAATCCCTTAAGTCGCCACTTAGGGACAGTACAGAGGAACTGAGTTTCTGATCTTAGTGATCTGCTTGGATTGTATTGCTGAATCAGCTCACAGAGGTAGGGTGGTGCTGTACCATTTAGACATCTGTAAGTGAGTGTGAGAATTTTGTGTTCTATCCTGGCTTGGATAGGCAGCCAGTGGAGTGACTTTAAAACTTGCTGTATGTGGCATAACTTGGGTGTACGAGTCACAATGCGTGCAGCAGTGTTTTGTAGACGTTGAAGTTTTGATATTAGTTCTTGTGGTATTCCAGACAATAGACTATTGCTGTAGTCTAGCCTTGAGAATAGAAGAGCGCGGACCAAGGCTGTGGCAGCATCTTTGGTTATCAGATGTCTTATGGCACCGATGTTCCTCAGATGGAAATTACCAATTCTGCAGATCTCAATTAACTGTAATCACTCATGTTCATGTACATCACTGGCCTCTATCAATTAAATGTAAACACACTGCATTGTACATTACTGGTTTCCTATCACTTATCTCTGTTAAATTACATTTACTATTTTAATTAAGTTGTTGTTACTGTGTATTGTACTATTTACTTATATATACATATGCCCCTACTTCATTACTCTTCCTCTGCTTGAGACTGACACAAGAATCTGTGTCGAAACGTCGCATACAATGAACAAAGAAGTTGTCATCCATATATTCCTCAGCATTATTGTCATTCCAACTTCTTAATTGCCTCTAAAAGATTGTGGTTAATATTGTCGCGGACAAATACAATGAAAGAAAATAAGTTGAGAACTGTTAAACACTAACAGTTATATATACATTTGAAACAGGTTAACTAAATCATAACTTACAATTATGAAATACTTTCAGGAATGAATTTTGAATTATTAGAATCATATATTGTTTCGTTATAAACTAGTGTCCAAAAGAAATGTTACCATACAAATGGCAAGATAACCCAATGCAGATTGAAACGACTAAAACATAGTTTTATCATTTCTTCAGTAGTCAACTCACCTCTATTCAAAATTTCAAAACATGATCTTTTCATGTTTGCGAGAAACACGCATTTAAAGTAAACATCGATTCGGAATCTCCTTAACTACGCGAGATAGCAGAGAGAAATTAGACACTTTTGCTTGTTTTAAAACGTTCTAGAGCAGTGAAGCATCCACGAATTTATGTCAAATAAAGTGCATTGTATCAACAAGATTGTATTCTTACCTAAATTAAATACTTTATAAATTTTATAGTGAAATGACAAAAGTTCTGTGCATAAAACAACTTGAAATTTCGATTTATGCACCCCATGTGCGTTTGAAGAGACACTTAATCACAAGTATCTTTTCCTGAAGAATGAAAATGTGCATACTTCTTTACAAGACTTATGCCTGTTAGGCACACTTAAATTCGACTCTGTCAGGAAAAAGAATTTTGTTTCGGAGGACGTTGAAAACTTGGTATCGTTTCTTTTGGACACTAGTTTAGTATATGCAATTGAGAACTTAAGATAAATACCTGAAGTCTGAAACTGTCTAGATCGTGCTCCTGGTTGTAGAGCTGATTCGGAAGATTTTCTTTTAACTGCTACTTGTGATGGAATCTGGACCCGAGGTAATCGTTCATATATTAAAGTTTCTCTGATGTTGGGTTCTAATACTTCATTCTGGGACTGAAGAGTAGAAATTTGGTTTCCTGACTCAAGATCATGGTCATTTGGCAATTCTAATCCGTGAGGCAACTCATCAAGAAACGTTTTTGTTGATTCTTTATTGCCACAATTCTCGCCAGTGCCATGTACTGAACAGTCCATTGGTGACGACTGTTGATGCAGAGATCTTGACCCATGTGGTGACTCATTCTGAAGAAGTTCTGATGATTGGTTAATGCCTGGTATCACTCTATCAGCACCATGTACTGTACAGTCTGTGGATGAGGACTGCTGCCGTAGAGTTTCTGGTCCCAAATAAGCCCTTTGATGAGAATCTGTACTTGTATTCCTGTTGCTGTCCAACTTATCAGATGTATTTTCAGACTTTCCAGTGAGATCCCTGTCGGTGGCTTGACTATGATGGGGAATAGTCTCATTTCTCGTTGGTTGAAGACCTGAAGAGCATTCTTGATCTTTAGGGGAATTTTGGCCCTCCCCATCAACTTCACTATCATCTTCTTCCTCTTCATCAAGCCAGAAGTTCCAGTCATCATCATCACTCATTGTTCCATCCATTGCTATATTGACTGAAACAGAAAGTGCGATATTGACCCTTACCTGTTTACTAAATGTAATGTTTGCCATCGGTAACATGAACATTTTGCCTATAATTTTATTCTACGGGACGTCATACCCGATGAGAGGTTGTAATGGTAAAAGTATGAATATCCCGCATTTAATTGCCAATGAAAGCAATGAATTCTAAGGGAAAATTACTTATGGTATCTTATCTTTTTAATAGTATTTCGGAAATATTTCTTTTACAAATTCAAAGACAATAGTAATTACTATTTCACTTTGCCCTGAAAAGGGTTTTTCATTGGTTGGTATGAGCATAATATATTTCTTAATGTTCATTACATTAGCAGGCCTTTGTTGAGAACCAACGACCACAATGACACACTACTGCAAAACTGACCTATTCGTTGTTGTTACCAGGTGACTTTTGTCACATCATTTTTAAAACATCTTCTTTTACTGTGCATAAGAAATCGCTGAAGAAGAAGGTATAACTATATCTTTTAATCTCAGTTCTGAGATTAAGGATTATCTGAAAACTGCATCAATTAAGGTTGTATTTAGTGGTTTCAAATAATCAATGTTTCAAACTCGAAATTTATACCAATAAGTGACTATGTTATATCAGGTCAATCGGATGTTATGATTCATTTACTTTACATTACTGATCCGTTTCTAAAGATACATAAACTTCACAGGTAAAACCTCAACAAAATGTGTAATCATTTTCAATTGCAGATAACTTGAGTTATAGTAGTGTATTACTCTGTATGGGGTCACAACCTTTCAAACGAAGGAAAGTGAAAAGGATGTTCATATCATCAGACCAGGAGTCATTGAGCTATACAACACCTTTCAAAGAGCCTGCTCTAACAGTTGTAGGTGGTTGCGTATCGTCAAAAGCTGTGGCAGGCGATCTCAGCAAATTTCTACAACTATATTACCTCGATCGAATGATATTGCGAACATTTAGTGATAAATAGAGCATAAAGAACATGATTCTGCCGCATCTCAATCTATTTAGATCTCATGAAACCATTTCCACAAAAACAAAGGCGATTTACACGGTCTAAGCACCGTTTATCTAAACAGTAAAAAGTTTGGTTCTGGTTATTCCTTGTAAGTTTTCCCGATGGAGCCTAGTTTCGGTAGAGCAAATGACCAAACTTACCTGACAGGCAGAACTTTGAAATATAATTGTGTGAAAAAGAAAAACTGAAACGGAAAGGCCGTAGATGGAAGGCATCATGATATGTGTTCCGAAATAAAGGATTGGTGATAGGAATCTATGCTAAAAACGAACCTACTCACAGCTTAGCGACGTTATGATCCGAAAAGAAAGGACATAATGTTCATTGAAATTGGGTATGTACATTTTTTATATCATATTAACACAAGTAGAAAATATAATGTGATGCCACGTGAATAACCTTGTCTGCATTTAACTGAAAACAGTTTTAAGCAGGTAGGCTTCAGACATTTAAAAGTTTTTCAAATCTTACTAAAGTTACCTATTTTAATCAACAATTATTAACAACTTTTCAGGAATAGAAATAGAAAAGCCGTCGGGGTTTATTAAAGAATTGGGCATATCCTAGTACATTTACACCATTTTAATAGTACTTTGTGCAAGATTTATAAAAACAACTATTTGTAACTTTGATTTGATGAAGTTAACAATTTGAGATACACCTGCCATAAGTTTTCATTTATTATTTATTTATTGAAACTTTTTGAAAAGTGAGTATTCTTGATGAGAAAAGGAGAAATAAATTATTTGCCCCCACAGCGTCGCTATGATAATAGGGCTACAGACCATACCTAACCTACATTTATCCAGCTGAGAAACGCATTGAAGGATCTAAACAAAATATTTCTTCCCACCTGACACGTTGTACAGTTTGAAGAAAGTTTTAAACAAGAGTCATCAGAAGATGACATATCCCACCGGTTCCACATGATCGTAAGATGTAAACCTTTGACACGTTTCTATGGAAATAATAAAAAATAAAATTTTCAGAAATGTGAAAATATCAAAAGGCACCACTTCAGTAGGTGGGCAATACACATGTAAAGTTTCAGAAAGATATGTGGACCGATTTTTGAGTTCTGCTCCGGAAACGAAACCTTTCATGAACAGAGTCCAAATAAGAGCCGTTTCCATGGAAATAATAAAAAATAAATTTTTCAGAAATGGGAAAATATCAAAAGGCACCACTTCAGTAGGTGGGCAATACACATGTTAAGTTTCAGAAAGATATGTGGACCGGTTTTTGAGTTCTGCTCCGGAAACAAAACCTTTCATGAACAGAGTCCAAATAGGAGCCTTTTCGATGGAAATGATAAAAAATAAATTTTTCAGAAATGTGAAAATATCAAAAGGCACCACTTCAGTAGGTGGGCAATACACATGTTAAGTTTCAGAAAGATATGTGGACCGGTTTTTGAGTTCTGCTCCGGAAACGAAACAGAGTCCAAATAAGAGCCGTTTCCATGGAAATAATAAAAAATAAAATTTTCAGAAATGTGAAAATATCAGAAGGCACCACTTCAGTAGGTGGGCAATACACATGTAAAGTTTCAGAAAGATATGTGGACCGGTTTTTGAGTTCTGCTCCAGAAACGAAATGATTACGGACGGACGGACATACAGACGGACAGGGTGATGACTATATCCCACGGTATTACATACCGGTGGGATAAAAATGGTGTGCTAGGAAATGACCTATGAGCATTGTCATTGTAATGTTTAATCTTGTATTAGGAAGAGTTTGGTGGCTAGGTGATGGTCACCAATGGCCTTTGCGTTGTGTAATTTTTTAGAAGATGTTAAATGACCACAAGACGCGTTCAATTACACCCAAGTACTCTCTCATGATAAAGTGGGGAAAATGACAAAGGCGATTCTATGAACAGTTTAACCGTTATTCAGGTAACTAAGAGAATTACAGCAATGAATTATACATTAGTTTCTCTTTTAGGGAAAATCAAAATCTCGACCAGCACAAAATGTTTCATATGACTGAACGTCGCCAAGATCTGACTTCATCGCACACCACAGCAGTCCAGGAGTTCCTGCACAACAGTATAACACCGAGACACCATAGCATTATTTACACAACACCCGGGGAGTTAAATACACTTAGTTAGATTCAATTCAATCTACGTCAGTCCAACTCTCATGCTTATCTAACTCCATATTTCACTCAAAACTATCTAAATGTTTATCTAATGACACAATTGCATTCCAAGTACCTTGTTTCATCAGAACACACTTCACATTACTTCAAGAAAACCTAAGAAAGTATGCAACAAGATATCATAAAAATAGAGACATTGGCTCTGTAGCTCATCAGGCTGCATATCTAATGTTGCCCTTATGAGAGTCAAAGGGTCACAAAAGTCACAATTTATAATCCTAACTAGTCAAGGAGTCTGTACACAAGATTCAAACTTTCTACATCTTTTGGTTCTATAGAAGTGGATGAAAATAGGTTTTTAGGGTGTGGCCCCTGTGGCCCTTATAGGCCATAGGCCGAACCAGCATATTGTGACAAAGTGCTTCAGGCTGAAGGGTGAATAGTAGAACTTGACATAGTAATTAAGATTTTAATGTATTAAAGCTATTTTGACAAAGTTCTCGTAAAATCATGTGGTCATTAATGAAATTAAAGCAAATTAGTAACCAAGATGTAATGAGAATCATTGACCAATCAGAACGCAGCACAGGCAGTTTGTCCTGAGCAACAAAATGGCGGCCCCCATGAAGAAAAGTTTCTGTCACTTGCATGAAATTGACAAGGAGTCACTTTTATTGTGCAAACACGTATCTTGGACAAAGCTGTTTGATAGTCAGGGCATCCATAGATGGTTTAGAGGAGCTGGTTGCAGTCAAGTTACCTAATAACAGTGAACTTGTATCAGCTGGCATTGCCGGTTACAAGACCTGAAGATAGCTAGACAATGTTATCAGAAATATTTACAAACATGAAGAGAGGAAGAAAGGGCATTACAAGGATGGAAAGGGATAGTTTGGAACACTGAATCTTCCCGAGGTCAGTGATTTTTCGGCTTTCTTATTTGAAGGTAGAAAATGTATAAGATTAAAGCTATATTTATTTATTTCACTTATTTGTAATCGTTTATTTTCAATCGTTTTTAGCAACAATAGCAAGTCTATAATTTCAGCTTGCATCTGCATTTTTTCTTAAGTCAAAAAACTATTAGCTTTTTTATATCTGACTGCTATGAAAGTATTTGATAAATTTGTAAACATTGGATGTGCTATTTTTCATTTTTTTATCATTTTTTATCAACAAAATTTTGGAATACACATTTTTATCTGCATTAATTTGGGCAAATAGAATGCTGTATCACTATTATATCTTAAGATTTAGTTTTCATGCATTTTGATAGAACTAGGTTGGTTGAGTCAAAATTATTGTATACATATCTGAATTGTGATAATAATCTTTTTCATTGCATATAAATATTTTGGCAGTTATTGCCCCTAGACCTGGCAGGTTGCAGGACACACAGAGACTATACCTGATTTTCAAAAGATACATATAAATATTTTAGTTGAAAAGACATTTCATTGCTACAGATGAGAGTTATTAATAACAAAAGTTACCTGGTAGACACAGATTTTCATGTTATAAGAAGGAATTATGTATAAATATTGAATGAAAAAAATATCAGCAGCTACATTTCTACATCTGAGTATCACAGTGCTCCAGGCAAGCAGTGTATCTGCGTATTTGGGTGCAGGTGTTTTCGTAGAGAGAAATATTGGTGGGTTCGTAGACAGGTTGCCAGTGGGTTCGTAGACAATCGAAAAAGGGGACATTTCAAATGTACACTATCAAAATAGATAATACTCAATTGTTACCAAAACAGAGAGTAAATACTCAATAGCTCCAAAATTTTCTTGAGCACTGATATCAATTGATAAATTTTTTTTTCAGACCTGCAGAGCCATCTGCACCACCTTCATCTGTCACATACTACACACCGAGTTCAGAACAGAGGTTTTTTCAAAGATGCATACTGAACATTATAAAAGTAACAAGAAGAGGAAATTTGGACTGCACTTGTCCTGTGTGAGAGAAATGATTCCAACATTTTCGGGGGCGGGATAGCGCAGTGGTTGCATGTTCGGCTTCGGTTCAGAAGGTCCGTGGTTCTAATCCTGCCAGGGGCTCGGCAACTTTGTCTGCAGTAGAGAACTGTTCTACACACAGTCAGGTTTGGGTGCAATTCTACACTGAATTTCAGCGCAGAACCACCCATGGTTCGCTAGTTTGCTCGCAGGTTTCACCGCAGTACATAGCCACAATAGTGTTGCGGGCTTTCTCCCTGCAATAATACTAGCATCTGCGATAAAATCGAAATACTCTTGAAAGCGACGATGAACCCCATATCACCTCACCTCACCCAACATTTTCTTGTACAGAAGAATGAATTTCTCCAGTGATCTTCTTGTATACTAGTTTGAAATGATTATCAATCATAACCAGTTTTATCAACATCTTACAATTTGTGCATGTCCTAAAGATGGAAATTTTGCTGTGAAGAGACATGATGATAATGAAAGTTAAATCTTGAGTTCAAACTCAACTGATGAGAATAAATATTTTATATTAATAAAACATATGCTGACTCTGTGATTATTTTAAAAATAAGTGCCACTTGTGAAAATATCAACTTCGACCCCACCATTCGATGTGATAAACATTGTGTTTGACAAACTTCATTAGATATACATTAGTGATAGTGCAGTAGTTTTCGAATTCTGCTTCAAAACAAGAGGTCTGTAGTTCGAATCCCGCCAGAGGTTTAGCAACTTTCTCTGCAAGGTTTGGGTGCAATGCTATACTGAATTTCAGCGCAATACCACCCATTGTTTGTTAGTTCCAACCAATGGTCACAGGTTTCACTGCAATGCATACCAAACTCAGGTTGCAGGCTTTGTCCCTGCAATAGTACTAGCAGCCGTGATGTAAGTGAAATATGCCAAATAACCTCCTCACCTAGTACATATTGTTCGTCTGTCAGTCTGAATATTTGTCTTAAAAGAATTTAACCTTACTCATAACTTTAGATTGCTTGGGGTTAGGGCCCTGTCACACTTAAGCGTATAGCAAGTGCGTTTACGTTGCGTATGGAATTTTGTTCATACGTAACCAGTTCGCTCAAACATTAACCGTATTTTGCCTTACTTGAACCGCACATGGCACGAGTGATTTACGAACTTTGCGTTTTCTTTGCGTTAGGGGTGCGTTTGAGATGCATATGACTTGCGTTTCCCCACTTTATTGTGGCAGATGATTGCATATGCAGAGCGCATACATACCATAATCTAGACGCTCACAACTTATGTCTACCGCATGTCTTGCGCAAACAAAGCGAGCATTTTCCGAGCACGTTGCGTCTTCACATACTTTTTAATCCTTTTGGTCTTTGTAGTACGTTTTCGTGGGTAATAGATATATAAATATATTATTCAGACAATTGCAATTGCAAGACAAGTTTTCTGAATCCATTTCTCTATCACATGTGATTAAAAGGAGTACCCACTTAAATGACAGTTCGCAGTTTTCGCCTGATACTTGATCATTACTGTACGAATACAAACCTCTCGATTGAGGTATTGTAACTTTTTGAACTGAAATATAAAAAAACATTCTTCTCCCTATTAAACCTTAGGTCGGATCTTTTCCGTTACATGCACCAACCCTCTCTGATTTATTAACTCGTTATATTGAAATAAAAGCATCGGTTTCATTCCGTCGCTTTTTGTCCGGACTTGCTCTTTTCAAGGACAACTTACATTGAATTTCGTAAAACACTTATTCAAAATGGATAACTACTCTGTAAACAATAGAATAGTGCACAGGTTTAATCTAATGGTATATTTGGAAGTCTGAAATCGCTTTGCAACTGATCAGTTTACAATGAAACATTAAAAACAAATAATGACATGAAAATGTAGTGCTATTTACTTCTTTTTAACTCTTTTCATATTTGATTTGCTAGAAATAGTAGTACAAATATTTCATTCATTGTGTTTATATCCTCAACGTTTTGTTACTTTTAATGAATGATTGAATGAAATTCTAAAATAATGGTTAAATAATCTTAATGTGTATTTCCATACGGTTGTTATCATGGTTGGATAGTTTGGACTCTTAATTCTTTAAAACTACAATATTATAGTGCTATTTGAAAGAAAGAGACACTATCAAATAGTATACGGTGGTTCACCAACCCTTTCGTTATGGTATCTTTATCAAATACACCCTATGTCCCCTATGTACGTTATGAGTACGCCTGCATACGTTACTCATAAGGACAAACTGGACAATGCATTTTTCCATTGTTATCATTTGGTTTAAGATCGTTCTTCATACGTGCTTCATTTGCTTGAAGAACGTTTTGTGTACGTCTTCTATGCGCTATCAATGCGTTGGTTCGGGACATCAACTCACACTGCGTATGAATTACGATTACCTTACGTACATGTACCGCCCTCGACGGATGTAAAACCGATGCAATGCGTGTTAACCATACGCAGCATAGTTTTGAGCATCTCCAAAACTATCAAGCGTATGAAATGGTCCAAGCGCATGCTGACGTACAAGAAACGACCTTAACACAACCAAGGTGCGTATGAATTGCGAATCCTGCGTACGGCTGCGTATTGCTGCGTATGAGAAAAATTGCAATACGCAACTCGTGCGCAGTGAGTATACGCTGAAGTGTGACAGGGGCTTTAGACCATTTCTTTTAGCTCCTCTGGCCTGTAAGGCCCGATGGGCTTATGGCATGGCATGGTGTAAACCTTGTGTACAGACTCCTTGACTAGTGAGGATTATAAAGTGTAGCTTTGGTGGCTCTGTGGCCCCTAATAAGGACCACAGGGGCCACACCCTTAAAACCTATTTTCATCTTCTTCTCCAGAACCATAAGGCCTAGAAAGCTGAAACTTCGTGTACAGACTTCTTGACTAATGAGGATTAAAAAGGATTGACCCTTATTAAGGGCCAGAGGGACCACAACCTTAAAATCTATTTTCATCTCCTTCTCCAGAAGCAATAGGCCCAGAAAGCTGAAATCTTGTGAATATACTCTTTGACTAGTGAGGATTATGATCTATAGCTTTTGTGGCCCTGTGGCCCCTAATAAGGGCCTTAGGGGTCACACCCTCTAACCTAATTTCATCTTTTTCTCAAGGGGCATCAGGTCTAGAAAGCTGAAACTTTATGTGCAAACTCCTAAGTTAGATAAGGAGGAATCCATATTGTACATTTGGTGATCCTGTGGTCCAAAGTAAGGGAGGAACCACATTTGCCACACCCTAAAGCAAAATTGATATGAAGCCTAATGAGCTACAGAGCCACTGGCTCTATTTTTCACATGTGCATCTATCATAATAAGACCTTTCAGATAGGATCATAACTCTTGACCTTGTGACCTTGACCTTGGCACAGGGGCTTTAATGTTTCACAAAAACAGCTTGTTTATGTCACAGTATATTTCACCAAACTATTTTAAATTTATTTTCATAAGCTGTTCTAAAGCACAGATTAACATGTTTGATGCGTTTTGTGCATCAATATATGTTTGGCTGTATTAGTCACATTAGGGTAAAAACACTTAAACCGCCATAGCATTGCAGGACGAGTTTACAAGGATTTCGTAAAAGAACCTTCATACTATTATTCATTTATTGAAAGAAAAATGCGAATTTAAAAGCTTTGAAATTAACAAAACTATAAAATATTTCAATGCAAATTTTGTGCTTACAACCCAATGCAACAAAACCAAAACTGATGTTGACCTGTTTGCCAACCCTTTGTCTACAGCCACGCAACTTTTACTTGCTTATCATTGAAATTATGTGATATAATTTTAACTGAATGCAATGAATTCTAAGAAAAATGCTTATGTGGGTTTCTTTATCGAAATAGTTTATTCCAAAAGGATAATATTTGTGTTACAAAGGCAAACAAGATTGGCAAACAAGCAAATAATATTAAAATAATATCAATAACATTGAAAGGCCTTCCTCGAGAACCAATCGACCAAAGCCACATACCACTTAATGCTGCTGTTTGTTGTTACCCACCATAGGTTACTCATGTGTCATAATCTTGACAAATATTTCTCTTTACTGCAGGTATAACTTTACTGAAATATCAGATTAAGTTATATCGAAAAACTGCATATCTGTTTTATTCAGGCGTTTCAAAAAATCAATGTTTTCAAATCTAAATTAATATCTATTAGTGACCTTAAATGATTAATTAATTCAGGTCAAATGGATGTTATGGCATAACATCACATTACTGATCCTTTTCTTTTAATTCTTAAACTTTTAAAGGTAAAACCTCAACAAGGAACTTAAATGATATAAAGGGCATCACACTAAATGGTTCAGAATCTTGGTCAATATGGAGGTGATGCTTAATCTGGATGGGAGTGAAGATAGTTTAGGGCCGTAATAAACACACTAAATGATTTTCATAAAATGTCAGGCCTCAAAATGAATATTGATAAAACAAAAGCTTAATAGATGGCAGACATTAATGATAAACCTTGTGCAGAAATCAATCTTTAGGTGACTTTGAAGTTCTAAGAACAAAAATGAATTAGGAGATAAACCTCTGTGTTTTTTAATTTTCGTGGTCTAACGTAGATTCGATACCTGATGATGTTATTCGGAGTCGAACGCTTTAGCGTGAGGCTTCGAATGTAACATCAACGGTATCGAATCTACGTTAAACCACTAAGAAACACAGTAGGTTTATCTCCATTCTACCATGACGAGTTTTTTATGTCATTTCTGTTCTACCGTGCTTCGGTCAGCACTTTGACGTCATAATGTCTTTTGCTTATGACGTCAAGGGTTGACATCAATCAAACCAAAACCGGTTGCGGTAGATTATTGATCTAAATTCAGCCTTTCGCTTAAAATTACAGTATTACATAAACATAAACATGCATGATATTGACGCGAACCAAACTCTATTTATATAAAAGTATGGGTAGTACAATGATAAATGACTTTTAGTTCGTATTCAGACGAAGCAACTCCCGAAGCATACGGTGACTGTATGCATGTAAACTTCTATGGCAGTGTGTATCCAACCGCGGTGAAACACCCATCATAAAAATCGTGTTCGAACGTAGGTTCGACCAAAGAAATAAATTATTGAAATTCGAGGATTTTGAAATATCATGGTAGAACGCCCATTGGACAACATCTGGGTTATGAATACGAGGAAAAGATTGGAAAATAATAACAGAATAGAAATCTTACTCTTATTGGTACAATTATGGTTGTTATTATATACCTTAGTCCAAATTTTCATAGCTCTTCCGAACCCCCCAAAATCTTTTCATGAATGACTTGAATAAGATATTTTTGACTTAATCAACGCGAGAAAATATAATAAGAACACATGAGTCATTCTCTCCCCACAGAGGTAGATCAAGTCATAAAACGTTGGTACAACCTCTGTTATATTACGCCGACCTTGTGGGCTAGAATGGGAGATGTCTGATTAGAGGCAATCAAAGTTAGTTGGGCAATCGGCGACGCTGTTCTTCAATCATCATTTTGACAAGTCAAAAGCATTATGTTGTGAGCCACCTTTTCCATGCGAGAAGCTTTGACAGTTGATAAAGAAATTCAAATTGATTGTGGTGCAATTTGTTTCCGCAAGAGAAACCCACCGATTGCTACGTAATAAAATAGAGGCTGTATCAACATGCCATGAACTTTTGCAGCAGGGTGAGCGAAAAATGATTGAATTAAGTAATTTCAGCAATTGTTTATAACTATCACACCAAAATAGATACTTAAGCAAATACACCCATTTTGGCCTAAGTGGTATTCCAACCAATTATTCCTTTTCATTGGTTTCTTGCATTACTGACCATTATACTTTGACAGGCTTGCACTTCATTGGGTCAATTGTAAAGACAATGGTTTCATGAAATTTGATGATTTAAGACACGTCTTTCATATAGCTGGAAAAGGTTTAGTAATCTAGTTATATGCTTTTAATTCACATCTTCTTGATTTCATGGAAATAAATGACTATAGATATTACTATTATTGCTGATAAATGCAAACCCTAAACTACAAGTATGTTTGAAATGGCTTTCCCTTTCCCAACTGACATTGATCGGAAATATTCTTCAAACATCAGGAAATGTAGTAAAGATTGCAAGCTTGTTGACTTTCGGTATAGATTTGTTTACAGAATGATTTTCGCTTAGCGTGAGCTTCATCGAATGAATCTGTGTTGATAATATGGCTTCTTCATTTTGCAAATCTGATGATGAAGATATATATTTATATTGATTGTCACTATGGAAGCGGTTGTTAACAAGTTTGTGCTCAATGGTCTTTCATTCATCAAGGAACGAATTCTATTTGGCTTGCAATGCTCAGAAGTTCTTTTAAATCATATTATTCTCATTACAAAGAATACACACATATCCAAAGCATTATACAAGAAAAGCTAAGTTTTGAAACACTCCTGAAAATCAGTAAAGATATTTTCAACATCGAGAGATATCAAAAGAATCTCCAAGGTTTAAGTGTTTTTGGGGAAAATGGCAGTGGAGAAAATGGGTGCCACTTGCCCAATTACTTGATCAAAGTTAAAACACCTGTCGTATTTTTTAATATTGTCACCATTTCTATGTACCATTTCAAAATCTTATGTATATGTTTTCGAATAATTTAAAAAAAAATGAAAAACAAAAGTTTTATTCAGTCATTTCCAATAATAATTGCTCCTTCCTCGAAGTTAATATCAATTGATGACTTAAGCCCTTTTTTACATGCACACGTTTCTCCTATAAGCAAGTTTACCCCTAGGAGTAAATATTCAGGGAGTAAACGTGTCATATAAACAGTCTAAAACTAATTTACTTACAGGAGTATATTTACTCCTAAGAGTTAAATATTTCACCCAAGAGGTAAAGTAAAAGTAAAGTAACTTTTACTCCTGTAAGTATCAGTGTTATTTTCTATAGTATTAGCATAGTTGAATGGTTAGGTTGGTTGAGGTAATTGACATCTTTTTATATAGTTTTCAAACAATACTAGTGTTGTTTTTTATTACTTACAATAACTTACATCCAAGATTATTCTCTTTAACTTGTCGAGAGCAAGTTTCCTAAGGAAGGAAATTTGGTGTTTTTGTTTTGAGTGTTCAACTGAAAACCTTTTTTTACCCTAGTAGTTGATTGACCAAACAAATCTATGGTTAGATTTTGTTAATTTCTTCTTTGCCTCAGGATATGGGTTTCACGCAATGAGTTTTCTACGAAAAAATATATTTCTACTGTAAGCAAATCATGATATACTTAAGGGTCCTTAAATTCCAATGAAACGTAAAGTAAATATACTTTTACTCCTAGTTTTACTTTAGTTTCGTTTTAAATCATTCAGGTCTAATGGATTTTACGATAAAATTATATTACATTACTGACCCTTTTCTATAAATCCTTAAACTTTATATGACCAATCTCAACAAAGAACTAAAATGCGCAATACTTTTCAATTGAAGAGAACATGAGTTATGTCCCTTAAACGGGTATTATATATATAGTGCGAAGTGTCAAATGGGATTGACGTTATTCAGGCCCGTTTCCTTTATATAATTTATCACCTAAACGGGGACTTACCTATAAAATCTTAAAAGGTTATCATGTTTTTCTTTGGTTGAAAATGTTATAAAATACACATTATCAATTCTCATCACCACTCCCTGTAAACATTTTTTTTACATTTATATCATAATGTCACCTATGCTTTTCTCACCGTATGAGTTTAGGATGTAGTTTGAGTGTGAAGCAGCCGCCATTGTATATCTTATCAATGTACACAAATCTTATAAATATCATCAATTATATCATACAGCTCAAAGTTTTGTATGTGTGATCTTTTTTTAATAGTGCCCAATATACATACAAGCCGTCTACTAATCACTCACAATTTTTCTGGAGTTCTTCACGTCATTTTGAATAACAGAAGCCAAGGATTATTCAAAGTAACACATTCTCTACACCTGTGTTGTGTAGATGTTTCGTTATACATGGACAACGAATGCGTTTGGTCGATTTGAACTTCATGCCTTGTTCGCGGCGTCACAGAAAAATCAGTCCTAATGTACGATATCTGACTTGATTCAAGATCAACAGAACGCAACGGGTTTTGTCAGGTGACACAAATATGCGGAGTATGACATACGAGCTATCCAAACAGGGCTGTGCGCATGACAAGCCAAGCTTACACACCCCTGCTGTTATGATTTTTGCCGTTGACCTTTGACCGCATGCTCGAGCTCGCGACAGCATTCTGACCTTCAACCTAGGATGTAAACGATATGATAGCCATGGGAACAAGATGACCGAATTAACGCCGCGAGTTTATCATGATATCACTTGTTGTTTGAATAATTCTAAAACCAGTACATACTTTAAGTTAAACGATACGAAAAGCATAAATGAAGATATTAGTGAAAAATTGGCGTGGTTTTTCGATGGTTGCTTACAAGAGGATTTGATTGAGTCGGGGAAAATTTGTAGGAGCTGCTTTGTGAAAATAACAAATGCTTGGGATAAAAAAATCAGTATAATTAGCAGTTATGAGCATTTTTCGGTGGCTGATGGACATAGATCAAGACTTGCTGTCAGTCCTCTTACTCCATCTCTTGTTTCGGATGCACCTACTGCTAGCCACAGTGTGGCAGCATCAAACGTCAAAAGAGTCAAGCGGGCGACTTGAGTTGCACGATCATTGTCATGTCAGTAATTCAGGAGATAATTCTGCATCAGATGTCAAAACAAATGTCACTGACCCTCCTGCTTGTTCAATGCATGAAACTGTTCAATTACAGTACAATATAGCCCTCAGTGTGACAAGGGGATAGTTTGATCATGCCCCCAAATGTATTCTTGATCATCCAGAGTTTAAGGCATGTGTTCAACAAAATATATTGAATGAAAAGAAACAAGAGTGCAAGGCACTGTCAAGCAGAAGCATTCCATTCTCAGTCTTATGGCGATTTCATAATATTGAAAAGTTGATGAAGTGTGAGGATTTCATTGATCAGATCTACAGCGAAATGAAAAACAGGTGTCATTATTGTATTTCACAAGTTGTCCTTAGTGCAAATGGGTCAGAAATCAGAAATGTGCCATCAAATCTGCCTTAAGTTTTTAATTGATAATGATTGAGTGGCTTTATTTGGAATTTAATTTCAAATGTACATGTATGTCATTATGTGTACATCAGTTTACAGTGTTATGACTAATCCTTAAATGAAGAATCTCATGTTTTTTTTATATCTCTATGAAGTTAAAGGTAACCTAGCATTTGTACCTCAATAAATATGACA
Source organism: Steromphala cineraria (assembly GCA_916613615.1). Classification (NCBI taxonomy): domain Eukaryota; kingdom Metazoa; phylum Mollusca; class Gastropoda; order Trochida; family Trochidae; genus Steromphala; species Steromphala cineraria. Next base: position 31,001,085 of record OU744726.1, on the reverse strand, counting down.
TAATCACTGCTTATTCAAATGTACTATGATTTTAGTATGACTGATTCTTTTGCTTTGTAATATGTTTTAGAGTACCCTTTGTAGCTGATATATTCAGCCGCATGAGTGGGAGTGATCCTTTAGCAATTGATCAAGATCATATTGCAGCCCTGACCTCGGCCTATGCCATCATAATGAAAAGACGGAACCCAACCCTATCTGCATGGCATAAGATGACTTGCCGCATAGCTTTGGAAGGAAACCTGGATGATTGTGTATGTAAATTATTAGTAAAAGAATAGTGATCATCATTATTGGCAATTCATATTGAGTAGTTGATAACATACTTATTAGCAAGTCATGCTGAGTAGAGCTTGACAATAAGTTTAAATGCTGACTATATGGTCAAAACAATTTATTTTTTTTCAGAATACCTGTGGCAGCCCTCAGTAACCATTTGACAGGGCCCAAGATAAGTTGCGTATCTACGTAAAATACGCACGGACAATTTATATTTACGCATGAATTATGAAATCAATGAGTGACAGATACGCATGACTTTCTGAGAATACATGACTTTCTGAGAATACGAGTCAGATTTTATTTACATGCATGCGTAAAGGTAATTGTCAAATATTGTTTTGGTTCAGCATATACGATTTGTTACATCTCAAATAGAATGTTTTGTTTTCACGAATAGTTTTTCAAATTTTTCGAATGAGCCTGCTGCCATCAATCTTATCGGGGAACACTTTTGCTTAATCATTACTAGTATCCTGTCATTCTAAGCAGATTTTTTAAAATTTTGATTTTAATTTCATGAGTAAAATACTCCTCACCGTTTTTCATGCGCTGTTTTACGCCTCAATCTAAAATTTGATGAGTGAAATACGCATATGTCAAAAAAATTATCTTGAGCCTTGCCATTTATGAGTGGTAATTTTTATCTATATTTCTTACATTGCATGGATCTAGTTTGGATGCATGATCTAAATACATATATCCTGTAATTCAGTAGATTAATCACTTGCAGTTCCTTAATTTGCTAGCTGCATGTGGCATGAGCTTAACTATCTTCTATCTTTCCCTTCTTTGCTGCTTTTGGTATGACCTTCAAACTAAACCTACTGTGTCTGCATAATTGCATGTGATTTATTCATGATCCTACACAGTAGCTTTATGTGTATTTCACCACTGATGAATAGAAAAGGCCGGTTCAACGCCACCAGTCGCCGGAGCCGAGTTATTTATAGAAACACGTCATTGTGGTGCAATAACCAGGCTATTGTTAGATGGGGATTTCCCCATGTCTAAAGAAAGGGCGAGGAGAAGGAGCAAGTTTAGATATGATTGGACACTGCGTAAGTAATCTCCTTGAATAAACACTGTATCAATAGAACAGTTAGCGGTGAAACAGTACTGTGTAAGATGTATGGTCTTAAAATGTGGTATAACTTAAACACCTAACAAATGTTGAATGTAATGAATAATTGAATATATAGAAATCCCTATAGGTTCATTATGAACACTAGTCAAGTCACAGCGAGAATACAATCAAGTCAGCTCACTGACCTAGTCACTCGAGCAAACACGGGGAGGTTGTAGTTACATTCTCAGTGAATTGTGTGCTCTCACTATAAAGCTACCTCGGGTGAGTAAACATATCATTTGTAGCCCAACCATGCCCAGCGAAGGATGGAAAGGGTATTTGTCCAGCATTTATTTTAATCCCAAACATCCAGCCTCCTTTTCAGGTCCATCGAAACTGTATCATATAGTGAAAAGGGAAGGGAAATTTGATATTGGCTTAGGTCAAATCAAGAAATGGCTTGCATCTCAAGATGCTTACACATTACAACGGCCTCTTCACTACAAGTTCAAACGGAACAGAGTCGTGTCAACAGGTTTGAATAACCGCTGGGATATAGACTTGGCTGACGTCTCCAATATAGCTTCAGATAATAATGGTGTGAAATACCTATTGGTGGCTATCAATGTATTTACAAGGTTTCTATGGGTAGAACCCTTACAAAATAAAACTCCAGATGCTGTGATCAAAGCCTTGACAAAGATTTTTTCAACTGCTGATCAACCACAAATTATAAGATCTGACAAAGGTCGTGAATTTGACAACAAGAAGGTGAGGTCCTATTTAGCCAGGAAAGGTATAAGCTATTACGTCACACACAATGAAACCAAGGCATCTTATGCAGAGAGAGTAATAAGGACACTGAAGACTACCATGTATAGATACTTTACTTATAAACAGACTTATCACTATCTGGATATTTTACAAGATCTTGTAAGTGACTACAACCATAGGCCACATAGATCACTGAATGAACGCACTCCCACTGACATTGACAAGAACAATGAATCGGTTGTATGGAAAGAACAGTACATTGACCCATTGATTAAACCAGCTCACCCCAAGGTTGAGAAAAGGCATGTACTCGACAGAAAGAAAGCTTTCAAATTCAAAGTAGGAGATCAGGTGCGACTGTCTCATCTAAGGTATGCTTTTCAACGGGACTATCAGGAGAAGTGGACAGAGGAAATATTTATTGTCAGCAGACGATACTATAGAGATGGGATACCAGTCTATAAAGTCAAGGATATGGCTGAAGACCCAATCACTGGTACTTTTTATGCAAATGAACTTCAGCGAGTGGATAAGTCTACAGACACTTTGTGGCGAGTTGAGAAGGTATTAAAGAAGCGCAAACGGGCTGGAAGGAGAGAAGTCTATGTGAAATGGATGGGATACCCAAAGAAATTTAACAGCTGGATAACAGAACAGGATATCCAGGCAGTATAAATAGACAAAATGTCTCATAGAAGTCTCATTTCAGACACCACCACGATGGAAGCAGCATGTACAGAATGTGGGAGACAGTTTTCCCGAAAGGATGCGATGCTGAGACACAGAAGACATCAGCACAAAAGCATCAGTCTACCATCCCTGACGCCGCAAATACCACCACCATCGCCACCGCAAGTAACGCCGCCACCACCACCACCACCACAAATACCACCAACACAGGCACAAGTAATGCCGCCACCACCACCACCACAAATACCACCACCACCACCGCAAATACCACCACCACCACCACCGCCACCGCAAATACCACCACCATCGTCACAGAAGCAGAGCAACCCTAGAGAGTCTTTCAAGTTTATCATTCCATCTTGTTCTCTTGTGGTTGGTCCAAGTTCAAGTGGCAAATCAGTGTTCTTATACAACCTACTGGTGCAAGGATGTATACATCCAAAGCCAAATAACATCATCTGGTGTTTCACTGAGTGGCAGCCTCTCTACCAGATGATCTGTGAACAGATGCCTCATGTACAGTTTGTGAAAGGAATTCCTTACAACATACTTGAGGATTCGCACTTGGATGTAAGAAATAACAACATGATTGTATTGGATGACATGATGTCAGAGGTTAAGGATGACAAGCGTATTTCTCAGTTATTTACACGAACCTCTCATCATAAAAATGTAATTATCTTTCTTCTATTACAAAACCTGTTTCCAAGAGGGAAAGAGTCACGTGACATTGCTCTGAATTCGCACTATGTGACCTTATTCAACTCTCCTGTGGATAGGCTGCAAGTTCAATTGTTTGCCAGACGTATCTTCCCCAAGGATGTGGACAGATTTATGTCAGTGTACGAAAGGGCTGTTCAAATCCCTTATGGTAATATCACGATTGACCTACGGCCAACTACCCTTGAATCAAAACGAATGCAGTCTAATGTATTGACAAATACATCCCCTATTACTGAATACAGACCAAGTCCCCCACCAGAATCAAGCTTACATGAGAGAGGGGATATCCCTATAAAAGAAGAGAATCCTGACGCATCACATCATTTGACGACAGACACTCCTAGAGAAAACATCTCTGTCTCTCCTAACATAGTTGAAAGCTCTGCTGTGGACTCAGAAGACGAAAACATGCCTTCCTGCGATGAGTGTGGACTTGTATTCGAAAACAATCATGATCTTCAACGGCACGTGAGAAGTTGGTGTCCTGAGAATGGTGGGGAACCACTATTGAAGAGACCTAAGATGGATGTAACTCATGACACTAGGGAAGAAAAAGTGCATTCAGGCGAGAAACCACCTGCAGAAGATACAGAAAGAGAGGTGAAAGGTATTGATGAAATGTGGGAACAAACGCTGAAAACCTGTAAGGAGGACATCTGGAAAAAGAAAGAAGCCTATGAAGATGAAGGAAAGAGTGAAAGATGGATTGAAAAGAAATTAAGGAAGTGCTGGGAACAAACTTTTCTTGACAGACTTGTGAGAGCCATTCGCTATACCAGCTATTTCGGACATGGAGCTCTCTTTAGGCCTATACTGGAGAAGGTCAGAGCCTTAGACATTGACATGGATCCCAAGGACATGGATGCTAAAATCACTCAGTGGATAAAACCCATTGTGAAAGATATTCTTTCCCATGTGGACATGAGTCGGGCTGAAGATTTAGAGTTTGTTGACAACTCTGAAGATGAACAAACAGATGATGATGAACTTTGAACTCAATCCCAAGACTTGTACATCTTATGATCACTGTAGATACCTCCTAATAACGGTTTCATGTATCAATGTGTATCTTTGTGTTATGGTGATAGTGGCATAATGTTTTTATGTAATAAAGAGTGTAAATAACATGTTTATTGTTGTTGTTTTTATTTTAATTTAATTTTTTTCCAATGAACCTTCATAAGAGCTTCTCAAGAATAACACAAGTGTAAAAATCAAATAATTTATTCATGAATCACAAAGCATCAACATGATTTACATAATTTCAAATAACAATCAGACAATATACATCTCTAAATTGACACATAATGATTATGTACATATCTACACCTTACACTAGCATCATCATATTACATTTAACATTATGTTATAAACATTCACTATACAATTCTTTGCCACAGCCAACACTGGCTTCTCCTTTTGCAACAAGACTACGCCCCTATATACATGCTCTACCTCAAAGTGAATAGGGCTGTCAATGCGTTCTTGAGTAGGTCAGCAATACATTCACAAGTGAAAATAAAGGTATTCATGGTTTCTCAAATGATTTAAGTGGTTAATTCTTTATTTTATAATGGCCGTGGGCAAGTGTATGAATCCCATCCTCTAACACATACCGTTTGTCATCAAAGGGGGAGAGACTTATCTTATTGATGGAGGTTGTATACAATTGATGTTCATAGCTCCTGATTTGATGCATAACATGCCGAAATTGTGTTTTATCAAAGAGACATTGTCTGTAAAGTTCATGTCTCAGCTGTTTTTTAATGACAGTTGATGAGACTCCTTTAGCTTTCTGTTCCTCTGCCATCACAACTTTCTCTGTATCATTCTCATCTTTTCGTTCCTTTTCTTGCTTTTTGACTTCTTGTTCAAAAGAGAAAGAATAAAGTTTTGGACGGAGGCCTATGAACTCTTCCATAATACAACCTCCTATCTCATCCTTGAACTTGGCCAAGACTTTAGCATTAGTTTTAGAATAAAGGAAATGTTTTGGGGAATAATTACTGGTATCAAACAGCTGTATATGTTCTCCCATGTCAGCATACACATCAGGTGTTTCAATTTTATAGCAGAAAGAGTCAGTGTCAGTGAAGCACAGCATTGATTTCTCCCCATATTTTGGTTTGATCCAATTATAATGCAGATTATACATCACAATTTTTGAGAGGTCGAGGATAGTCATGCCTGCAAACACAGGCTGATTGAGAGTCAGGGTGGTTCTTTTCAAATGAACAGCTGCCAAATCTGAGTTAAAAATTTTAAATGCGTCAAAAGTCGGTTTGGCACAAAGCTTTTTGAGGCGTTTGGGTGAGTTTACAAGCTCTACATTCACATGCTTTCTGACATTCATCATGGTACGCCCAAAACATGAGTTATTCAGCAATTTAAAAAAGGCTTTTTCGGTGTCATTTTTAGCCTGTTTTCTCTTCTCTGTATTGAAGTCAATAAAAGGTTTGAGCCAGGGAGACTGTTTAAACTGAATCGCTCTGTGAATTTTGCTGAGCACCATGCCTTGATTCAAATAAAACTGTAAATTTCTATAGTGCAAGACATAATTTTGTTTGTTGAATAAATTTGGAACGAGCTTCTTCACGGGTTTTCCCTTCAGTTTAAGCTTCTCTTTTAGTTTCTGAGAATGTTCAGAAAGCATGTCATTGGTAACAACCATGGGTTCAGGGGCTAAGGGGTAATCATTGTGGAGATCATGAAGATGAGAGGGGTATTCTAAATCGACTTCCAAAATGTAGCCAATGTCAGCCTCAGGAGATATGTTCATTACATCAATGTGATCTACATTCTCCACCCACTCAAACTCTCGTTCAGGTAGGGCCTGAGACATGGCCCACCCATAGAGATTGTTGGCATCCCAATACATAAGATAACTAATGGGATCATTGGGGTTTTATTTTTTGCACTTCATCAGGGGGTTATTACTGGCAGCATATTTGGCGGATATGCAAGATATACCACCCCTCAACCCCTTTTCAAACATGAGGTGTTTATCGAGGTCTGTTAAGAGCTCTAGCTCCACCTGTCCCATTTTCAACATGGCGTCCCAACCAAAACCAGGTAGAGTGTAATAGTGGGCACTGTCAAGGCCATAGTTGTCAAGGCACATATCTCTAAAATCCTCAAAGACATCAGCCAAAAGCAAAACATCAGACTTCATGTACAAGTCATGATATTCCCCTAAATTTTGTATATCAAATGTTGACCATACTAGCTGAGCATGAGCATAATCTTCATCGGATATAGAACTCTGAGTCAATCTGTTATAAAAGTCCTTCTGTTGAGGGAGATGATTCAGTGTAAATTTCGATTCATCATTCATAAAGTCATAAGGATAAACCCCTTTGCGCAAGAGTAATTTCCTTTGTTGATCATTGTCATACTCCCAAAACAAATGTTTGAATTTTTTGGCACATTTATCCAAGTTTAAGACCTTTTTCTTATTAACTTCATCAGAACAGCCATTGACCATATTGCTCACCAAAGTGTCAAGAGAGGCTTGAAGAAATTTGAGAGAATCAATGAATCTTAATCTGCCCAATGAAAATGATATGTATTTCTCCAAGTTTTGTGCTATGCACTCCAATTTTTCTTTGTACGTTTTGTCTAAATGTTTCAACAGCAGATGTGAGTCATAATTAGCTAAATTATGAAACACTATGGGCAAGTAGTATTCATCTTTCTGTTCCTTTTCATTGCTGTTCTTTTTACTCTTTTTGAATTTCAACTGCAAATTACAGACATGATGAGCAGCACCCCGATAGTTACTACTTCTGTTCAAATGGTCATGATCCCTCACTTTAATCGAATTTTGATCAAATGATTTTTGACAGATATGACAGGTGTGTGCCTTTTGAAAGGCTGATTCATCCTCCTCTGTCATATGGATAGGAAAGAACTCATTCAACTTTTTCTGAATAGCTTTTTCCTCAGTGAGCAAACAATCAATGAAGTGACTAATGACATTGGGACCTCTATACACAACAGCAGGTTGGTTATAGTCTGGATCAGTTGATACTATTTTGTAACAAAAGCCAGAAGGTTCGTGTTTTTGATAAAAAGAGGTATGTTTTGATTGCTGTGCTTCATGCTCAGTCACTTGTTTGGTCAATGATTCAAAATCAGCATAAATGACAAATGGCACTCTGAGCTGATTCTGAATGTTTTTGAAATGAACCCATGCTTTCTCTCCTTCGGGCATTTTGATTTTCTGCATGTTATGATCATAGCAATAGGGGGTATGGTTGTCTAACAAATCCCTACGGGTAAACCCATGCAGACAGTGTCTACAGTAAAACTGTATGTGCTCATGACTTGTTCTGTCCCCCATCAACCTGCTAAAGTTTCTGATCAAACAGAAATGTCTTTTGTCCCCCTGACTCAATAGTAGCAGATCTACGGTTTTCTCACCCCTGTACTTGCTGACATGAAGTGGGAATACCTCTTTCTCATCATAGCCAAACACATTGACAGAAATTCTATTTTGATTTTCAAATTTAGGAATTTGTGATAGGGATACCGGTGTATCAATGCCACACATTTTCATTTCTGATTCATAGTTTACATACTTTGATACTCTGTTTGCATGCTGCTTAAAGGACAAAGGATGAAGTGCCGCAAGAATGCACCACAGAAAACATTTTTGATCATTGTTTTGAATATTCAAAACTGCTTTCTTATCTGCCAAATATTTGGGAAGAGGAATGTATGAGCTTGCTGATAGGGGGACATATTCAGCTGTGTTCACCTCAAGATGTATAATGTGATCTAAAATCCATCCGCTCCCCTCGGCCTGGAACTCTTGTGAAGATGCAAACAATTTTTGAAAAGCTTCAGCTAATTGCTCATTAATTTCTGATAAGTTAGATACCCAAAAGTTTGTGCTTCTCAAAACTGGTTCTGCCAAATGACTTTGATTATTTTCATCATACTTAATATATTTTAGTTTAAGGGTGAGAAACCATTTCATACCTTTCTTTTCCTCAAGGAAATCATGCAATATGTCAACAATATTGTCCTGTTCATCAGCTAAAAACTGGAGAATGTCAACACTGTTAGCCTGAGTGGGTGTCAATGCTGTTGTCCTCAGTGATCCCTCCAGCGCTGACCTCTGACCTCCCCCAACCTGGTCAACACGCCTCGCCTCATACCTCTCTCGGCGACGCACACACGAATCACAGTGTTGTACTAGTCTGCTGTAAAAACGCTCTGGGAGAGGACGGTGGCAGGTCAAGCATTCCCGCCCTGAATGGGAACAGCTCTCACAGAACTGTTTCCCCGGTAGCAAGCATTTGTGGTGTCCACACCAGTTACAAGCATCATAACGGGCTGGAGATGGGATGTTTTCCTTAGACTGAAGGCATGGCCATTTAGACTGGGGGCTGGCTGATGTTGATGGTCTCTTCAAGCTTGATCCACAACTGTGACTTTGAAGATCATCCAGCCGTGAATAGGACTTGCCACATCTACCACACTCATATCGTTTATCATCATGTACTGTTCTTATATGCCGCAGAAGATTCTTTCTCTGTATAAAAGGCTGGTTACAAAGATGACAATGTACCTTTTGAACTGAGGGATGTATGAGCGGTGACGGGCTTGTCTGTTTGGCTAACAGTTCAATCCGTTTTAAATTCACTTCAGGGTCATTGTGGCAGTTGTTTGCTGTGGACCAAGCTTCCAATTCACTGAGAGTCTTCACATTGTTGAGAAACTCTTGTTTTGCCTCCATCCTAGATAACGGGAAAACCTATATTAAGTCTACTTCAGCTTTACCAATGGGAGTTTCGTTTGCGTTTATTCATTACCACACTCTCCATTTCTTGAACTCTTATCAGTGTTACCATACATAATGTTATAAAAATAAAGTATCAACTATAACAACCTTTTATTGATAGAAAGATTACTATCTTTTGAGACTAACATATTTCAATGAAAGTATTTTCTGTTTAGCTACAGTTAAATAAATGTCTGATTACACTGAGTATGAATCACCTGAAAACTCCTTATCACTTGACAATGCCGGAGAAATGTTTCCAAGTGTCCTTTCTCGCTGACTGCTTGTTACTGAATGCTATTAAATTCTGTTGCCCTTCCTTTTGTAGGCTCTTTAAGATGAGTTCATTCTAAACACTACCTGTAACGATCATGTGTAAAGTACATGGTAAACCATAGCAATAACATAGAGGGGGTATTAGGTTGCAATCTCCCACGCCTTTCAATGCGCTTATGAATGGGACTGCCGTGAATCACCCCTCAACAGTGACCTCGTCCAACCTGTTAAGACCTGTCTTGACCTGTCCCAACATGTTTGCTATTTCAACGAGCCGGGCGGTGGTAATGAGCGGGCGTTTGCTATATTTACATTGGGAAATTCCGTTTCTATCAATAGGCTGGTTATTGCACCACAATGACGTGTTTCTATAAATAACTCGGCTCCGGCGACTGGTGGCGTTGAACCGGCCTTTTCTATTCATCATCATCACGACTATTAAGGTAATTCAATCTTTCAATAAAACAATAAATAACACTCTAAAATCAAAAATATATACGTCATTGCAAAATGTTTTACTAAGTCACAAGCTAATATGTCCTGGTGGAATTATCTAATGCTTCAAACACAAGCTTCACTAAATTTCTGAATATGTGAAAGAAGTCTTTGAATGGTAGTCTAATGACGTTGGTTCAATTCCAACCAAAGACAATAAATGTCATAGTCCTTGCTGTCTAATACTACTATTTGGTCTGTGCACTGCTATTGCTAATTGCAAGCCTTGTTCTCTGTAGCATGAGTACACCTTTATGATATGTTATTTCTTTCTTACAGAGGTGCAGTAACCAAAGACAGATATGCATTTGCATAGTCTCTATTTTAAACTAAATAATCATTGCTCTTTTTTTCATGCACAAACATAACACCGATTTGAATGTCAACTAAAAAGTTACTACATACATAGATTTGATTAAACAATAACATTTGTTTAAATATTAATTATGTATGTAATGAATATTTTAGGCACTGACAAAGTTCAACCGTTTTGATGATGAGTCCATCATCAAAGCTAAAAATGCAAGAAGATTTGGCAAGACATTGCCGTGAAGACATTGTTGAACAGTTGAAGAAGAATCCTTTGGTGAAAATAACAGGTACAAACATTAAAATCTATGTTATAAATAGTTGAATAACCGTTTAATTATTATAACCTTTAAAATATTGGTATAGCATACATTATCCACAACCATTTGTACATCCCTTTTTTCAGTTGACAATTAAAACAAAATGTGACAGTAATATCTTTCTTTGAATGAGAATGTGAAATTCAAATTTGGTCTTTAATGCCCCTCAAACATGCACAATCTTTTTATCAAAATGGATATAAAAACACGTTTATATAATTTTTTTATAAACTATTTTTGACAAAACAATTTGTTTTTGCAACAAAAGATTATTGAATGATTGGTAAGTGATTTTGAAGTTAATTAGAACTCTTTAACGAAGATTGGCAAACAGCAAAGCAATTTTGACTATACTCATTTTCATAACAAAACTAGAAGTAATATGTGGGGAAAAAAATAAATTAAAAAAATTGTTGTCACATTATTTGTGTAGTTACCATGCTCTTTTAGTTAAATTGTTGTGATATTAGGCACTAATAATCTTCTGATAAATCATATTATGATGTTAAAGGTTTTCCTATGATACTAATTGTGTGTTACAGGACATCCCTGAGCTGTAAGCAGTACGAAGGCGGAAGTCCGGAGTTGCGTAGACTGCCTGCGTGGAGGATGACCAGCCTAAAGGAGTTGCGTCCCTTTGATCTCTTAGTCATTCATTTTACTTTGTGCACACGATTTTATCTCATTTAAAAAATCACTAAGCTGAACGCCTGTATATGTATTTCTTTTTATGATTTACATTATGTTTCAGGATTAAACGCTATTTAAACTGTTATTTTCATTTTCCAAAATGTATTCCCTTACAATGATAGAATATGGAAAAGGTATATCTTAGAACAATAATTACCATTTCATTTTCATTATAGGAATATATTTTGTAACAAGATCAGGACAATTAAACATGTTATTTACGCATCACGATAAGGTCTTTCAAGAAACTGTGTAGGAACAATTGTCCAGTGAGTGACCTTCTTAGGATCAGTACGAAAAACGTTAAATAAAGTCTAATTGCATTGTTGGACTGAGGATTTTGAATGTGAAATAAACTAATGTCCAAAAGAAACGATACCAAGTTTTCAACGTCCTCCGAAACAAAACTCTATTACCTGACAGAGTCGAATTTAAGTGTGCCTAACAGGCATATGTCTTGTAAAGAAGTATGCACATTTTCATTCTTCAGGAAAAGATACTTTTGATTTTGTGTCTCTTCAAACGCACATGGGGTGCATAAATCGAAATTTCAAGTTGCTTTATGCACAAAACTTTTGTCATTTCACTATAACATTGATAAAGTATTGAATTTAGGTAAAAATACAATCTTGTTGATACAATGCACTTTATTTGACATAAATTCGTTGACGCGTCATTGCACTAGAACGTTTTAAAACAAGCGAAAGTGTCCAATTTCTCCCTGCTATCTCGCCTTGTTAAGGAGATCCCAGATCGATGATTTTTTTAAATACATGTTTCTCGCAAATATGAAAAGATAATGTTTCAAAATTTTGCATAGAAGTTAGTTGACTACTGAAGAAATGATAAAACTATGTTTTAGTCTTATCAGTCTGCAATGGATTGAGTTATTGTGCGATTTGTATGGTATCGTTTCTTTTGGACACTAGTTTATGAAGAAGCTTGGCTTGGCTTGGCATTCCTTAAGAATGATTACCTGAAATCCAACTCACGTCTTGAATCCATCCTAGACACTGAGAGAAGATTTCGACCCCAACCACATCGAGCCTGTCCAATCTCGATGAGAAAATCAAGAAACGCTAGACTACCACACTCCATCTGCTTAACTGGCTTCTTGTACATATATACTATATATTCTGCTTGTCACTGTCATTGTCAACTACCTGATGAAGGGGCACGGATCTTGAAACGTCATATGCAAATACAATAAAGAATTTCTTATGCATACTACCCTTTGTCATGTCTTGAAATGGTTGTAAGAGTTACATTAAAAAATGTTTTAGAGCATTATACATTCAGTGATTTGAGAGCAGATGTATCATAGTCTGTTATAATGTGACGATCATAATATAGGATTAGCAATTGTTTGAAATAGGTGTTGGGTAGGCCGGTGGATTTATTACATGTTCCTTTTATTTTTTGTACATGATACATGATAAACGTGGTACATGATAAACGTGTTATAACAAATACAAAGTCTTTTACCGAATGTTTGAAAGTCATCACTAAACTGATGAGCTATTGAAATATATGCCTATTCTGTTTTAGGTTTATTTTGTGCTTCATTTTCAAATTTGTGATCAAACATATACCTGTGCTAAAAGTATGATATAAATCAGTTATTTCTTCATCAAAGTTTGAAACTGATAAATTTTAAATTTTAGTTTGATATAATTCACTTGTAGGACGTTTCGAAAGAAGCAAAGGTGTTCAATTTCTCTCCGCTTTCCAAATAGACGGGGTTTTAAAAAGTATCGTTCCAAAATGTGAAAAGATTAGATTTCAAAATTACAAATCAAAGTAAATTAGCTTTCGAATAGTTTTTTATGTAACTATATTGTAGACATATCAATACCCATGGATTTAATTATTTTGTTATTTGAGTAGCAGAGTTTCTTTTGGACACTTCTTTAGATACATTGGAACGATTTTTACTGGAACATCTCAAAATCTACGTTTCAACCCTTTATGAAATCTTTCAAGATCAAGAGGTATTGAATATTTTTCCAGCAAATAGAAAACGTTATTTAAAGTCAATCCATATGTACTTTCAAAACTACATTACTGTCAAGTTTACTCAATTTTACCTGAATATTAAACAAAATAAAAACAAATAGATTATAGTTAACATGTTATATATATGCTGTGTGTCCTCAGGGTACCAATACCTTGATGGAGTTCGATAATCAGAACCGAAAAATTATTTGTTACAGAGTTATTGCCCTTGTTTCGTGTTTTTCGACTCTGTTCGAGGGTGTTGTCAAAGAGGACGACTTTTCTCAGAAACCATTTAAGATAGGTTAAGCAAACTTCTGTGTGTCTTCATGGTATCAATACCGTCATGGAGTTCGAAAATCAGAACCGCAAAATTATATGTGGCGAAACGGGCGAGTTGGTTAGCTGTTGGTATGGTCATTGCTGGCGGTGTTGCCTGACTCTGAGGGTGTGGGTTGGGGAACACACAGTAACGAAATGCCTCTATATCCTAGTGGATCTCATGCATCAGTGTTCATTTCCTTGATTGGATATATGATACTATTTTGCCAAAGTTCAGGGCATATTCCATTTTCATAACAAAATGCCATTATTTTAAACAAAATTCGTAAACAATTATTGTTCTTGAGAGAATCTGCATGGAGCAAGCAGGGAGCAGATTTTCCATGCTTTGCACGTGCGACTGCACGCTCAACTTCCTGGAAAGTGATCGGCGAGTTTAGGTCAGTAGTATCACACGTGACATCACATGTCACGTGACCGTTGATCATTTCGTTCCGGATGCTTCGTGGATGTCGTCGTGACCTAGCGAAGACAACTCAGCAAAAAGAGAAGAACAGTCTTGTTTCCATTTATCAAGAACAACTGTCTTATCTGTACATAAAGCTGCCGTTAACCTCCACCTCCAAAGGGATGACTTTACACCTGTCGTTGGCGATACCAAGTTTACCGATCTTCCTCCAGAAACTCTGGGAATCACTGTTGTTATATTTATCGAGAAAATTGTGTTGTTGTGATAACTGATATGCAAGTTTGTGTTTTTGTAATGATTTATCAAAACATTTCCTCTCGAACACAAACTGTTCTTTAAAGCATTTGCGTTTTCTGGAACACTTACAAGATAAATATTTCTTCTCATACTCGCACGCCTTGTCCCATTGAAGCTGCAGTTCATCGCACCAGTATGGTTTATACTTGGATTTACTGTTAGATCTAGTAAACGCCTTGGGCTTGGCAACTTTATCCAGTTCTGAATACATGAAATTTATAAATTCAGTATAGGCTTCGTTGCTATTCCTTGATGAGATCAGTCTTGATTCAATATTTGTGAGTATTTGTGAGTTTATCTTATCCAATAATTCGTTATCCTGAAGGAACTGGTTCAATATCTTGCTAGCGTTGTACTGCTGAGACTTAATACAAGAAATGTCACATTTTACCTTGCTTATTGGAAACTTCATTTGCCATGTTAAAACAGAATGATCCGGAATACTTACAGGAGCGTTGGTGCCACCGATGACATCCAACATTTTTATCACATTTAAGTCCTTGAAGAAAGATAAATGCTCTTGTGCAGTCACAACATAATCCACAACCGATGAGCCATTCCGGATACATGTATAATCCTGTTTTCCTAATCGCCCATTTAGTATACACAAGTTAGCTTCCACCAGAAAATCCAGGAACAACTGCCCATATTTGAGTAGCGACCTTTGACGCACTATGCAATATTGTAACCAGACTTTAATATATTTCAAAGAAAAGAGTGAAATCTGTTTTTGGTGAACTTTATCTCTTTATTTTTAAATAACGGTGAACAAATCTGGAATGAAAATGCATCTATCAGTTTAGAACATGGCCCTCTTTTTTCAACTAAAAATGCAAAAGGTCACCAAAGATATTGATCTCAATAAGTGTCTCATAAATGGTCATAGCAAGAGAGAGTTCTAAGTTTTTGCCGAGACGATAAAGATCTGGTTTCCAAAGTGGGGTTGTTGATCTTTTAGCCAAATCATAAACCAAAGGTAGACCAATCAATAATTCTTAACGCCAAGTCAAGGACAATTCATCCGTGGGAAGACAAATACGTTATTAGGGTGCGTTTTTCTGATATTTATGTTTTAAGCTGTCTTATAATCTATTCTGAATTATAGTTGTATGTACAATAGTTCAGTTATGAACAGTTAAGTCTTTTTCTTGAAGATAATGAACACATTTATTCTTTGTATACTTTTAATTGCAACGTTTTCTCCATTTCACGCAGCTATATCTGATTCTCTTTCATGTTAATCACATTTTGGTTGGAGGAATGTATAACCATTGGAATCTTTTCTGGAGTAGAATGCGTTCTTGTGTCTTCCCTCGGTCGTTTCGAAATAAACATGACATAGGTAATAATGAGTTGCAACTTCAAGGCTTGCATATATGCAGATTAGTTTTGTTGTAGTGCACTTATGAATGCACCGTTTTACAGCTGTTGTGTGGACAAATGCCTGTTTGAAACGATATCTTTTGTCAGATTCTTGTCCTTTAATTCTCAGTTTAGGATAAGCTGTCATTCTATTATTAATCGAGCATCCTGTAAAGGAGAATGGTATGCGCGTTACTTACAATTGGAGAACATTATAACTAAAATCATGGTTGAACAGCTATAATCTAGAACACATTAACCTTTAGGATTTTGTTAAGCAGGAAAGTTGTTATAACAAATTGTGCTTATATCATACACTGTCATTTGGTTAATTTTTGGCACCCTGAGATGAAGGTATGAAATGTTTTGAATATTTATACATGTGGTATTTACTCCCGTAGCAGACCCATATACTATCTCAGAAAAACACAAAGAACGCGTTGCCGTGTTTTATCTAAATGTGTCTATATAAAGCAGATTAATAATGTTTTTACCGCTCTGACATTTCTTCGTTCTTTCCGACTGATAGTACGCAGGTTTGCATTTGCAAATGCCATCCCAACAGATTTTCAACTTTCCCCCGCAATCTTTATTTTTCACGCAGCTTGGCCGTCCACGTTTAGGTCTTGTTTCTGGAGACAAGATGGTTATTGCAGTATGATGATATATCCGTTGGCATATACAGTTATGCGTGTATACCAAATCAATATAATTTGTAATACTTTCACTAAAATAGGAATTTTCAATTTTATCACCAATACCTTTTGTAATTTCTACAAGTATTGGAAATTAATCTTCAAAAGAAAGCATCCATACTGTTATCATATATCCTAATATCATATATTATCATATCTACAATTATCATATCTTCAAGTATCATACATTATCAAAGCTAAATAATCATATTTACAATATCATTGGAAATAAAAATTTAAGAGAAGTGAGGATTTTAGAACGAATAACAAAGAACAGTACTATCAGTTTTGAATTTTTATTATTCCAGCATCTCATAAATCGGAAGACAAGTGTGAATACATTAGCTTTTAAAACATTATGGCATTCATTAAACCTACTTTTTTACACCTATGAAATGTACGGTTGTAATGGAAAACTTTTCACATCTACAATTCTGGTATTAAAGGGACAGTAGCACGTTTCAGGAGGGATATAAGGTGATTTCAAGAAAATGAAAATAAATGGTTCCAATTGAAAGACAATGCATTAAAACTTAATGAAGCAGTAATAAATCAAATATAAAATGTAAAGTTCAGCCATGCGATTCCTTTTTCTTACACAAAATGAATTTAAGGTGTTCACATAAATTTGCAGCCAATGGAACCTCATAATTTGTTCTCTGACTATGGATGATTGGTTTGTTTAATGGGATTTTTGACACTAACAGAATAATACATTTAGCATTAACGTACAATTATTAGTGAAAACTCGGAAATATAAAATTTTCAAAAAACGTGCTACTGTTCTTTTGAGTGTAAGATAATGAACAGAACGAATATAAAAGCACTGTAATATCCGTCTATTTTTCTAAATTATTTTGTTACCAGTATTTTGATAAACGCAACACGTCACGTTACGTTGGAATATATTTGCTAAACATTTTATGGCATTCATTATACCTACTTTTTTCACACCTCTGCAATTTACGGTTGAAATTGGAACCCTTTTTACATCTACAAGTCTTGCAAGGACGGTCGTTTTCCGATTTGTGGTTTTTGCCTTAAATTAGAATTATGTAAAGAAATGAAATTTTAGCATTCCTTTAAATTGAATATTCCATATATACATAAGATAATATTAAACTAGAATTTATAAATTCATATCTATTAAAAGGAAAACTTAATTTGCTTGTTATACCTTTAATGCTTTACGTAAAGGCAATCATCTTGAATGATTACAGTATTTGGTATCTCTGAAAACTCTGTGGGTTCGGGACGGCATATCGCCAAAACAAATGAAGTATCAAAATTAGATCTGTGATATTTTTCAAAAGTGACAGTCAGTTGACACTTTGACTTTAACAAAAAATCATTAATCAAATCTTTTAAAAATAGTTATTTGAATAGGGATATATCATAATAATATCCTGCCTTGCAGGGCGATTATCTTGATAATAACCTGCATCTGAGGGACATTACTCGAATAATTCCCTTGCCGTAAAAGTCGGAAGGAAATTAAAATATATAAAGACCTCAAAGAACAATGGAGTGACGTCACTAAAGGTTTATAACTGAACTTCACGTTTCATGGTC
This sequence comes from Steromphala cineraria, assembly GCA_916613615.1. Taxonomy (NCBI): domain Eukaryota; kingdom Metazoa; phylum Mollusca; class Gastropoda; order Trochida; family Trochidae; genus Steromphala; species Steromphala cineraria. The sequence continues at coordinate 30,983,000 of OU744726.1, read as the reverse complement.
AAATACTTAACAACATTTGATTAATTCTTTATCTCCTTGAAATGTGAATTAAAACATCGCTACAGTTGGTTTTGGTTACACATGAAAATTGTCAGGATAGCGAGTCGTTCAGGTATGTATATAGTGAAAATTTATTCCAACACTAGCAAATATTCTCACCTTTAATATCAATAATTAATTAAATTTTAATCAATTTTTTTCAGCTAATAAACATACATTCTCGATAATCCAGAGTTTACCTTCCGATAATATCTCCACTAAACTCTGGAAACAAGCAGGGCCCAATGCGGTTCATAAATTACTTCCTCTTAGTTGCATTATCGTTGCCATCCAAAAGAGAGAACATCGGAGAAAAAGAAGTTCGACAGGATGATAAACTGACTTTCAAAAGAAACTTTACTATATTTTGTAATCATTCTGATTAAAGAATGAAAAACGATAGAACTTTAAAACAAAGTACTTCTTATCGATCAACCTTTTCAGTAAACAACCAGCTAATCAACATTGAAGTGGAAAAAACTGATTAAGAAATTAATCAATTTAAAGTAGGCAGGGGGCCAAAAAAAATTGTTCAGGCGTTCATTGAAATATTTCTTTCGCAATAATTTCGTTAAGGTAATAAAATGTGCAACTTATGTGTCACTTATGAGCAGCCTGAGTGTTATCACTTCCAAATCTGCCATGTATAACAGGAAAAGACCAAAATTTGAATTACGTTACGTGTCTTCAGTTTCAACCTTCACATTAAATCTGCATCCAAGTTTTTCTATCAATGGGAATGTGTGGATAAAGTCCTACATGTCAGATTGACACATCTGTGAGTCGTTCAAATGGTAACCAGCCTTGAGAGCTCAACAATCGCAGTTAAATGGCATTATTGCATGCCAACTCTGACATCACGACTTCGAATGAAATTTGCCATCTGTCGATGATTAGTGACCAATGGCTATCAATTGAGCAGTCGGTGGGCTCTGATTTCAACTGTTCAAGTTTATATAGTGCAAGAGTACATAATGGCATGTCGACCTTTGATGTTTGCTATCTTTGACGTCACTAAGACACAACGTTATCGGTGGTCTGATGTCATAAATATCGGCCATCATGGAGTGAAAAAATAACTCTTTTTCCATGTTTCAGGGTTGTCAGCAATCCTCACAACCTCTCTTTATATGCGGAACATGTTACCATAAGAAATGAAGGAACATTATCGATTCTTGTAAAAAAAGGGAAGTTTTTGATCAGTTTTGTTGATTTTCAAAGGTGATTTGCGATATCTTTGCTATGCCGTTAACGGGTTTTAAGGTGTCTTTTTCACAAAGAGGGTGACAAACATTGATTATGAACATTTATTAAACCTTTTAGTCACGTGACAAAGCACCGCTGGAAAGGTCACGTGATTATGACATTTTTGCCATTTTTGCAAAAATGCATGAATATTGCTCAATTTAAATTTTTTAACATACAAATTTGGGTTTCAACTATGTTGTTGACAACTTGACTGAAAATATCGATATAACATTGTTTTCAAAATTTCAGTTTAAAAAGTGTAAAGTTTCTTTTGGAATTCAGTTTAGAACAAACGAAAAAGGGCATAGCGAGGGATAGAGAGCAGGTTTTAGAACTACATAAATTTTGCTTGGGTGACATGCGAGCTCCATCTGGCATTGCTCCCAGGGTCTGCGAAGCACACAAACCACCACACCGCAATAAGGGTTTGAGTCAAATGGGATGACATATAATCAAGTCAGAAACATTCCATAAATACATGAACATACTAAATCTACCTACCAGCGGTTATTTGTGCCAAACTTGTGTTGTAAGTTCCTTAAACAGTTTTTCTCTCGGATCTGTAGACCCTTTCTCTTAAATTTGGATGGCAGCATCCACGTGTTAAATAGCTGGGTAAATGCTGACTCATTAATGCTGGATTAATCCCAACTCACTCAAACTATAATCCCAACTCACTCAAACTTTCATAATCAAAATCAAAGGCCAAAATAAACTTTTACAGTCAGTGGTATTCTTTTGACGGAAAATGGAAACTGGGAATTCTAGGTAACACCCCACCCGTTTTTATAGACAAAAACACATGCCTCAGTATCTTTTCCCGAAAGGCTTTCGATGCTAACCCGAAAACATACAGTCTCAAAATCTAACTGTTCCGACTTCGGATTACATTTCTGTTTATCGATGAAGCGGGAGGGAAGGTGGGGGGGGGGGGGGGGGGGGGGGGGGGGGGGGGGATGTCATGAAAGAAGCAATTAGCACGCATATACTCCATTGGACGATATGCCACTAAGGGGAGGTAATTTATGAATCGAATAGAGCCCTGCTTGTTTCCCGACGTTGATTGAATATATTTGGAACTATGGATGATCGAGAATGAAACATACCAAAATTACAAACAATCAATCACAAAGAATATCAAGATATTTACCCATCATTGTTTTCTTTTTTCTTTTTGGTTGTGCTTCACTCGCTTTGTTGCTCTTGTTTGCTGAAATGATACTTTCTATCTTGAATACTGTATTTTACCAGAAACTATATATACATGTGTATATAGGGGCCCTGATTTCACCAACAAACATTTCTTATTTTTAATTTGACTCATGTTTACATATTAAGAGAAATCAACTGGACATGGCCAGTACTTAAATGTCAATGTAGGTATTCTATCATGCACCTTTATTTACTGATTACTTGACCAATAATTTCTCAAAGGCACAGAAGAAAGTGTTTCTAATACAATTATCACATACAAATTCTTGTCAGCACAGTAAACATCAAGTAAACCTCAGTATAGAGCTCTTCGGGGATCACTTAGACAACACTCAGGCTTTATCCTAAATTACTTATTTTGCAAGCTTTATCCTTTAATTGATTATTTATCAAGGTATATTTACCATTTTTGATACAGTCATTGAAACTATTTTAGTTCTAAATTCAAGTGATATAATTATTATTATAATTATATCGCCAAAATGTCTTCTGATATCAAATATATGAGCACAAACTGTAATGAAACTTGTAATGTCATGCTTGTGTCAATGATTTTGGTTTTGATGGAAACAATAGTTATGATCTAGAAACAAATTGATAATATATTCCATTAAAAGCGAAAATAATGTAAAGATATGTTTGAAACACAAAATAAGCATATCTTTAAAATGCTTATTGAAAGGCGATGAATGTATTTAACGGGGCTGGATAGGCTAAGGTACATTTGTACCCGAAGTGATTGCAGGCACATGTATATATGGCTTCGGGAAGAATGTTGAGTTCTATATCGTCCTCTGTTTTGGTGAGACATTGGATATTTACTCACATTTCACTGTGGTTTTCTGGAACATTTGTCTTTCACCTGGTTTACTTTTACCATTTGCTGTAAGAAAATGTTCTGGTTATTTAGTTCCTATATGAGGCAACTGTTGATATTCGATGTTCATCACAACACTCAATTAATTCATATTAATAAACATGCTGCTGAAATGTTCTTCAGTGTAGATAAGAAATGGTTGTTCACGGGGTTTTGGGACAATTCACCAGTGGTCCAGCATTTAAAGCGGTATACGACGACATACACGTAAGGGCAATGGGATGTATTTTGCAAGACGCTAATAAAATTCTATTAATTGTTGATTTGATAAGTGGCTCTCAACATCTTTCACAGTCTAATTTCCAGGCACAATAATGTACATACTTCAGTAGAATGTACCTATGTAAGACTTTCAATTGCAAGTATTTCGAGGTTTTAACAAATTAACACTTCCACAGTGTGAGGGTTATGATATAATAAATCCTATTTCTAAACTCAGTCGCTGCTAACATTAAATAAAGTCATTTTTACAAAACAGACCAATTATTTTATTCAAACTACTGCCAATATGTGTTAATTGAAACAAGATCACATGTTGTTTCTTAGATATTAAGTAATCAAAACAAACTGTGGTGTGTACTTTCTTTTTTTTCTGTCGATTTATAGTCGCTGAAAAACATTTTAGTCAAGAAGAATGACACATGCAATTTAATATTGAATTGTCAACAATCTTTTGCTGTTAAAATGGTAATACTTAAGTTCAATTAATCAAACATGCCCTTTTTTAAAGAGGACAGGCTTGAACTCTCTTTACCAAACCACAAACCCATTCTCCCTTATAGGGACAGTAGCACGTTTTAGGGGGAATATAAAGTGATGTCACGAAAATCAAAATTAATGGTTCCAATTGAAAGACAATTTATTTAAACTAAATGGAGCAGTAATTATTCAAATATATAACGTAAAGTTTAGCCATGCGATTTCTTTTCCTCACACAAAATGAAATAAAGGTGTTTACACGAAATGGCCGCCAAAAGGTTTTATGTGAATCTTCATGCTTTATCCTCTGACTATGGATGATTGGTTTGAGTAATGAGATTTTTGACACTGTCAAAAGAATACATTAAGCATTAACTTACAATTACCAGTGAAAAATTTGAAATATAAAATTATCAAAAAACGTGCTACTGCCCCTTTAAATCCACACTTCTTACCCCAAACCCCCCTAAACCAATATCCCGATAAGCACATCTACGAAGTGGGGGAAACAATTATTGGCAAACATCCCTGGGCTGTTTTTTGGTATGCTTCTTCATACCTTGATAAGTTATAATCATTGACTTACCCGAGTTAAAGAGACAAAGCCGAGAGTTGTTGATCTTCAATGACGAAACCCTTTTATTGTTCTGAGATAAACAATAGCAGGCTCCACTTTCCAGATTTGTTTTTATGTTCTTTTTCTTTGTTTTCATCTTTGTGTGTCGGTTTTCAATTTTATATTTATCTCGTATTGTCGGGTTGTACCAAAAGCGTGAACTGCCATTTACGAAATTGCATTTAACAGAACACGTGATAAGAGAATTTGCTTTCATTTTCTCAACAACGAAGAAGGGGACTTTTCCGGTTGAAAACACACAGTGTGACATGAATATCACCATTGCCATGGTTATTCAATATTCTTGCAAAGAAATGATAGCTTGAATTGAAACTGTCCTCCACTCGTCAAATTGTCTTTTCACTGAAAAAGGGTGTGTGAGTATCTCAAACAAGAAGTATACTTGATTGTATCGCATTCTATTATCCATTTCGGTTTCCGTCCCGAAATGTTGGATAATCATAAATCAAAGTAATCAATTCAATCAAACAAGACGTCTAAAGGAACATCTTCAATCAAGCTAAAATGATGACAAGGAACAATTTATAATCTGTATGCATCCTGCTTTGATAATCATACTCTGTCTTTGGTTTAACCATAAACTATGATTTCCGAGAACATTGAATCACTTAAAGAAACTACTTTTTTAAAATCATTAATGTCTATTATTCACAAAGTTAATGTGGTTTTATTTTGTTTTATCTTTAGCCAATGCATAAGATTTAGCGTCTTTACCAGCAAACCAATTGGATAGTTAGTATGCGACTTGTTAATGCGAGAGAGAACATCGCTTTGTGTACCATTACTAACTTATCCGCCTGGTTTTATCATCCCGCAGAAACGTTTGTAGACCTAACTACCTAAATATTTTTATATTGATATTCTACTATTTTATAGATATATTGTTACTAGAAATGTGGTAATCTTTATTCAATCAACATAAACGGTTAGCCTAGGAAACAATTACATCTATGATTATTTGCAAAAAGATGTATTATGCTAAATTATGACCTTCCATATATATATATATATATATATATATATATATAATCAAAAGATAAAAAAATGACACGAAGCCAATCAAAACTCCAACATGTTTCAATGGTATCATCAGGGAGTCTGACAAAATACAGTTATGACGTTATGATGTCACAACGAATTTGACATAACAATGGTATGACGTCACAATCAGGCAAGCGGTAAGATGGACACAATAAGAATTTGATAGAATAAAAGATGCTACTATTAAAACTTATTATATATATATATATAATCAAAAGATAAAAAAATGACACGAAGCCAATCAAAACTCCAACATATATATATAGGTATAAAGATGAAGGGGGTCTCACGTGACGTAAATGTAGATTTGAAAAATAAAATACTTCAGACGACACTTGCTGTAGATATCATTTTAATGATGACTGGATGCGTTGCATTTCGACTTGTTAACAAGTCTTTTCAACAGTGTGGAGTTCAATTTAGGGGTATATCCATCAATAAAGAATCGTTCTTTTATTTTCCTCAGCTCTTCATTATCTGTGCGCATTTTGTATATAGGACAGATTGTGAACTGGGGATTGCAATTCGTTGCGCAGTCATCTATATGTGAGCTAAGGGGTATACATCTATAGTTTGGTGTTTTAATCTGTTGTTTATGCACTCGGACTCTCGCCCTTAATGTATCCCCAGTTTGACCAATATACTCTTCGTAACAACCAGGGCATGTTATTACATATATTAGATTTCTGGAGGCGCAAGAATATATTTTCCTTTATTTTGAAATTTGAATAATTCCTAAAGGTGAATGAATTTACCTCCAAAATGTGTGTGTACATGTGCCGCAATTCGGCCTATTACATTTTGTGATACTTTCACCTAATTCAGGTTTTTGATCTTTAAAGCGCGCTCAAACATCAATTCATTGACTTGGGCCGACCAGGATGTGTGAACTACAATGACTCAAATCTTAATCCCTCATAAATGGTACATTGTGCGCTTATCAAGCTGACCACTTGTCACATGTCAATTAATCAAAGTCCATTACACATTGTTACATTGTCAAGCATGTACTATATATTCGCCATGTTGTTAAAACTCCACACTGTTGAAAAGAATTGTTAACAAGTCGAAATGCGACGCATCCAGTCATCATTAAAATGATATCTACAGCAAGTGTCGTCTGAAGTATTTTATTTTTCAAATCTACATTTACTTCACGTGAGACCCCCTTCATCTTTATACCTATATAAATATCATACAGAACAATCTGTTTGTTTTTTATCTATATTATGTTTTTATTATGATTTATTAAATCCCTTTTTGTTAGCCAAAGAACAAGGAATCTCCACCATGTTGGAAAGCATGATTTAGTGATAATGTCCAAGATTTGCAGGATGGATCGCAAAGGTGAAAAAAAAACATCCGTTGTGTAAAGAATTGTTATACAAATATTAAAATTGGAATATCTGTCATTATAAAAATTTGGATGCAAATTGTTTGATGAGGAGTCAAAATTGTGAAAATGACGGGCGGACAACGATCGAAGTCCCACGCCATAAGCCTCTCTGATTTTTAAGCCCGATGTGCGAAAATGTCGTCATTGACTGATAATTCTTTTGCTTATTTGACAAAACTGACAGCTTTAGAAAAACCAATATAGACAAGAAGCAAAATTATTGATTGCAGATAGCTTGACAATGATAGATATTCTGAAAGTTCCTGTGATTTATTTGTCTGTGGGTACCACGTAAACAGGATCATCCTAGACGGAGATATCATGATGACATGATGACATGATTGAATTATTAAATAGGTCGGATTTAACATTATCATAATATAGTCATACACTTTTGTACTGAAATATTATCATTTTCTTGACACGTTTCTCAAATGATTGACAATTTTAGAGAATTTGAAAACATTTTAATGTTATTACCCATATTTATTATCCTTACTGTATGTGTTCCCTAAATCTATTTATATCACTAACAATATATCACATAATGTTAAGTCTTTGACTCTCCTTTTGTAAACATTGCTTAGAGATCCATGAATCTTACTAGACGTAAGTATATCCCGAAAGCGCAGTACATATATGGTTTTATTACTCTCCCGTTGAAGATATTGCTGTTTAATAAATCAACCATGTTATTACACTATGTGTCATAACATCGCGCGCCGACCGAATGACGTGATGTAATGATGACGTCACAATTGTTAAGTATGATGTCATAATGTCAGCGGACCGGCCGCGACAGTCATGTTGGCGACTTTCTTTGTATTTTTTCAATGTTATTAAGCAAGTAATATATAAAATACTAAACTCGGTCCCGTTTCATAACATTTTTATGAAACTCGTGAATGGTATAGGTATTTAACTCGCTTTCGCTCGTTAAATACCAACCCATTCACTCGTTTCATAAATATGTTATGAAACGGGACCGAGTTTAGTATTCTCTATATCATAGTTACTTCCTTTCTTAAATGTTCAAATTCCTTGCCATTCAAAAGTAATTACAATAACTATTCTCAAGTTTTCAGTTTATGTTGCTCAAAAAATGTCTTCGTAAACCGGCATTTTGTTGTATATTATTTTATCAGTTATTATGAAATCTTCCTCGGCTGAGGAAAACTAATAGACAAAACTTTGACGGGAAGATCAATGATACATAGACGATAACTTGACGTTTATTAATATTCAGAGCAGCTCTTGTCATTATTTGTCTGTCAGTCTCAAATAACCAGGACATGTTCAGAGATTAAAATGATAACAACAAGTTTGATTTAGTGTTATCATGAAGTCGTCGTGTGCTTTTGTAATGTAAAATTAACAATTCTAGCTAGATTGTCGCTCAAATGATTGCGACACTTTTAACGTTTAAAGGGAAATAATAAAACATTTGATGCAGTCTGATCAAAATCGGCCTTGTTTCGAGAAACAAAAGTTTTAGAATATTAACTCTATCGAGAATCGAACTTGTTACTTTGATAGGTTTCCTCTCCACTGGGTCCGATCGCAGCCCCTGACCTGACATGCGAGGTACGGGGGTGCGGTCAGACCTAGTGTAGAGGATATCTGCAGAGTTGATATTTTGATTATTTTGTTCCTCGGGAGTAGACCGATTATAATTTGACTGACATTTGATGTTCATAGCCCATAGTCTCTGAACGTTTTATGAACTAAAGATTGGTAGACCCTATTCAGATTTGCTATTATATGCTGTTATTATCATATATTTTTAGCACGTAGCGTAGATGTATTTATATGTCATTGCAAAATAATTACTCATGTTTGAGTTGGTACAGCATGAAAAAACTTCAGGTTGATACTAGCATAAAACTCAAACAACAATCCGTATTGCTGTAAAAATATCATATGTAAATAAATATAGCAAAAGCTTGTGTGACCTCCGTGTCATCAAATGCAAAATATTGACAATTGAAAATATGGACTGCATTTCTTTCGTTTATTACTTCTCGAAGACACGGGCAATACGTTACGCAATTCAAATTTCCTGAATACAAAGAAAACAAAGTTTTTAATACCTCATTGAAAAAAGATTTATAGTATCATTAGGTCCGTTGTTCTTTGTGGCATCCGAGCAAGCTCAAGATTACACTCGTGTGAGTCAAAACGAACGCAGCCCCGAGTAAGACAATGATATTTGAGTGTAATTGACACCTTTTTTCACCTCAAGTGGAAATAGGTTCATTCATTTTCTCACTGCAGTAAAATATGAATCATTCTATATTTCATGCAATTTCTATATAAAAAAGTGGGGTTTTTTCCAAATAAAGCATTCATGTTATATTCTTCTATGACGACAATATTCATGTGCCTTTACTGATAATATCAGAAGAATATGGAATAAGTTTGAAGTTGACAGTATTTATCCGCCTTAACTTGGAATGCCAGAAGAATATGGAATAAGTTGAAGTTGGCGACAATATTTTCCGCCTTAACTGGCAATACCTCAAGGATATAGAATAATGTTGAAGTTGACAACGGTATTCTTCCGCCTTGAGTGTCTCAGTCTAATTAAACTTAGCCTCAATAATACTCGCTATACTTCCATTCTAAGTCTTTCGGTGACCTTTGACCTTCCAACGTTATACATGCTAAAGCAGACTATTGCGGCATGGTAAGCCGAGCCCTGATTGGTCAATCCGATAAGTTTGCTGACGCGAACCGTTACAACACCTAGCTAGACTCAATATGGGAGTATAGCGAATGATATTGAGGCAAGGTTTCATTAGACTGTAAGTGTATATACCTCAAGAATATGGCAAGACGTTGAAGATGAAGAGAGTACTTATCTGCCTTAACTGGTTATACCTCAAGAATATGGACTAATGTCGAGGATGATGATTCTCAGCCTTGTAATCCCCTGTCATGGATACCAACTCAACTGTGAATTTATGTTTATAACTAATTTAGTTACTGAGGAAATAATGGTGTACAATTCAACCCACATGATAAAGGTTCTAAACAGAAAAAAAACATGAACGAATGACAAATATTGAATATATTTATTGTAGACATAATGCTTAAAATCTCTAAATGAGTTTAGGTTCATACATGTAAATAAATAAGTATTATGATAAAATATATTAATGGTGTAGTGAGGGGAAAAAATAAAGCCAGTCAAATATGTTAGACTCGTATTTGAAATAACCCTATTAAACGGTTCACCAGATGGACAATATAAATTTATAAAATTGTACATGCATATATGTTCGTTTCATTGCTAATATAACCAATTAGATATGTTAAGACTCGACTGAAATAGCATTATTAGGCGGTTCACCAGATGGACAAAAAGAATTTCAATTGATGAAATAGTATATATGTTAGTTCCCTTTGGTAACAATGGAATCTCAGACATGGCAATGCACTAAAGCTAATCTTCAGCTAAGGATGACCGTGTATGGTGAAGGTGGCACCCATGAGAGACGATCATTGGTTTCCTAATCATGATGATAAAATATGATGAAAATATTTATAGTTTGAATTGCATAAAGATGACGATGGTGGATATTGATGACGATGGTGGTGTAGTGGTAAGCATGCTGGCCTCTCACGCCAGAGACCCGTGTTCGAATCCCGGTGGAGACACCAAATATTTGTGACCTGGGTATGGCACTTCATCCACATTGTACTCAGTCAACTCAGATGTTGTAATGGGTAACTGAAAACAGGATGTACTGACCTACGTGATCGCGACTAGCGCTTAGTGGCAGCTGTGACGGTACAATCCTCAGGGAAGTGATGCAGGTAGCGCTTTGAGCATGTCTTATAGGACTTGGAAAAGGCTCTATATAAATATCAACATCATCATCGTTATCAGCATCATCATCATACCGAAGACTGGCACGCCTAAGATTAATTAGGTAACCACATGGAATGTTCTATTCTTTACAACAAAGTAGGTTCACACATTTTGTCCACATCTTAAATGTAAATATGTTTATATGGTATAACTCAAGCAATTACTCGCCCTTTAATGATACCGCAGTGTCATTTTTATGTGGAAATATAAAACAAGTATATTATCACAATACGCCACAGCATCAGCGCGCCGTCTAAATGGCTGCCGAGTCAGGAAATGTTTGTTTCAGCAAACTGTCGGCAATTAGCCTTGATTTTAAGGGCAAGTACTAAACAGATAACTAAACTTCCTTTTATGGCATTGTATTAACGTGCTATGTTCAATTCTTTCTTCACGTCATTATATTCACTTGTCATATCCTATGCTACTTCTTGATATTGGATTTACGTAGTCAGTCTAATTCTAAATGCATGACAATCTCTTCACATGGTTCTTCCTTGTATCAATGGCATTCACTTGGTACCTAGGATCCATCCATTGCATCCACGTTATATGTCCTCATTTTATTGCATATCATTGTGTTCACATGGTATGTCCCAATTTTCCAGCTTTTAATGTTTTGGTTCTTGGAAGTGTTTTCAAGGGGTCCAGTTGGATCTCCAGACGTCGTACATAAATTAGAAGATCAAAAACGTCATCATACTTGTCACCGAGAATACTCTTCAGTTCTCTCTGGATAACAAAGAAAATTATGTTAGAATTTTGTCAATAATGTATTTATTACGTCATTGAATGATAGATTCATTGGATAATTGTGACGATTGATGGATAAAATGTTACAATGAATGGCGTTATGTGACAATTGGTGGATAAATTGTGACAATTGATGGATAAATTATGACAATTGATTGATAAATTGATGGGATTATTTTAAAAATTGATGAGTAAATTGTTACCATTGATGTATTAATTGTTAGAGTTGATGTAATTATTGTTACAATTAATGGATAAATGGTTACAATTGATGGATAAATTGTTACAATTTTGTGGCAATTGATGGGTAAATTGAGGGAATGATAGTGACAATTGATGAATACATTGTGACAATTGATACATTTTACGTATTGCAACAAGGTAGGCATTTCAAAACTTTCAGCTCGATATGTGACAACCATAAGGTTTAATCAATGTTCAGCTTAGTATTCTTACAATAGCAAGCAATGTTTCCATTAAAATGTTATTTATCTAAAACAATCAATTGTTTTTCTTATCCTTCCAACAGAAGATAATAACAATAGCCTACATATCTTTAAAATGGGAAAACGTAAAAAGGCTGAAAAATAAGGGATTGGGAATTCTGCACATCAGGTGAAATTTTGGAATTTACTATTGACATTAGACAATGGCCCATTTGAAATTTAGAAAATAGCTAAAACCCCTGAAAATGGCCCATTGTCATTTTCATTATAATATAAGAAAGTTAGTTATGCTTTATCTTATTTATTCCATTTTGAGAATTCTCACGAAAATTTGTTACGATAATTAATAAGAAATTGCTTTACACGGCTGAACAAGTATATAAGAACCACACACCTTGCTTTCAATTCATAGCTTTAAGAATATAAACAACGTTTGTTGCTTGCGAAATAACGATGCCTTGTTCTGTAAGATATTTCAATTCATTACTCACATGGCTTCCTAAAAATCAATTCATTCGCGTAATTTCTCCGTCAAAGAAAAATTACAGAAGATCAAATACGAGTTAAACCGTAAAAACCACGATTCTTCAACATCAAAACAGAAAAATAGAGCCATGGGCTCTGTAGCTCATCAGACTTTTGATGGAAATAGTTTTTTAAGGTTTTGAGCCATGTGACCCCAATTGGGGTCAAGGGGTAACCAAATGTAAAATTTAGAATCTTAATTGGCCAAAGAGTCAACACACAACTTTTCAGCTCTCTAGACCTTTTGGAACTGAAAAAGAAGATGAAAATAGGTTTTTAAGGTTTTGACCCCTGTGACCCCATTTGGAGTCATGGGGTCACAAAATCTACAATTTAGAATCCCCATTGGCCAAAGAGTCTGCACATCAAATTTCAGCTCTCTAAACCTTATGGAACTGGAGAAGAAGATAAAAATAGGTTATTAGGGTTTTGACCCCTGTGACCCCGTTTGGGGTCAGGGGGTCACGAAATCAACAATTTAGAATCCACATTGGCCAAGGAGTCTACTCACAACTTTTCAGCTCTCCAGACTTTTTGGAACTGGATAAGAAGATGAAAATAGGTTTTTAAAGTTTTGACCCCTGTGACCCCAATTGGGGTCATGGGGTCACGAAATCTACAATTTAGAATCCCTATTGGCCAAGGAGTCTACTCACAACTTTTCAGCTCTCTAGACCTTTTGGAACTGGAGAAGAAGATGAAAATAGGTTTTTAAGGTTTTGACCCCTGTGACCCCATTTGGAGTCATGGGGTCACAAAATCTACAATTTAGAATCCCTATTGGCCAAGGAGTCTGCACATCAAATTTCAGCTCTCTAGACCTTTTGGAACTGAAGAAGAAGATGAAAATAGGTTTTGACCCCTGTGACCCCATTTGGGGTCATGGGGTCACGAAATCTACAATTTAGAATCCCCATTGGCCAAGGAGTCTACTCACAACTTTTCAGCTCTCTAGATCTTTTGGAACTGGAGAAGAAGATGAAAATAGGTTTTTAAGGTTTTGACCCCTGTGACCCCATTTGAGGTCATGAGGTCATGAAATCTACAATTTAGAATCCCCATTGGCCAAGGAGTCTACACACAACTTTTCAGCTCTCTAGACCTTTTGGAACTTGAGAAGAAGATGAAAATAGGTTTTTAAGGCTTTGACCCCTGTGACCCCATTTGGGGTCATGAGGTCATGAAATCTACAATTTAGAATCCCCATTGGCCAAGGAGTCTCCACATCAAATATCAGCTCTCTAGAGACATTGGTTCTGGAGAAGAAGTCGAAAATGTGAAAAGTTGACGGATGGACGGATGGACGGATGGACGGATGGACGGACGCCGGACGCCATGCCATGCCATAAGCCCATCGGGTCTTTCAGACCTGATGAGCTAAAAATCAAAAGTAAAATGTGCAAATGTGTCATTATACTATAAATAGACAAAAGTATTGGCGAGAATGATTTTTTGTTTGTATCGTCAAGGGTACTTACTTTTAATTTGTTGCCATCGCTTATCGCTAATGCACTATATGCGGCTGCGAAGATGGTATGGTTGCCTAGGTTATCCACCACAATTCTGTAATCATCACATTGATTCAGTACAAAAACATGAACGTACTAATGTTTAAACATAAACTGTTCCTATTGTTGGTTTCTTTCCAAGACAATCCTGTAATCGTATTATTGATGTAAGATTTCCTTCCAATATTCAGAGTAAACGCTGTACTGGGTTTCCGAAGCTCTCTTAGTGTTATGATAACCGTAGGTACCATGCCTTAACATTGATATAGGAGTATCGTACTGATATAGGAGTATCTTACTGCAAGCAGAGCTTCGAAAATATATGTCATGGGTTTAGATTTTCGAAGCTCTCTTAGTGCTAAAATAGTCGTAGGCCAATGTTAATGTATGGTACTTTCGACTTCCTTAGTACTAAGAGAGCTTCGAAAATCTAAGACCAGGATTCTTACATGTACTTAGCGCGTAAAGATAATTGTTTTAACGTGCCAATTCAGGGTTTATCAAATCAGCTATCAACGCTGTCACGACCAGTTAGTTCCATGCAATGCATTCTCTCCCCACAGAGGCAGATCAAGTCATGAAATGTTGATACAGCCTCTGTTCTATTACGCCGACTTTGTGGGTTAGGATGGGAGACGCCTAATTAATCAAAGGTAGTTGTGCAATCAGCGACGCTGTTCTTAAATCATCATTTTGGCGACTGAACCATGACAAAAGCATAGTGGTATGAACCACCCTTTCCATGCGAGAAGCGTTGTTATTTGATAAAGAAATTCAAATTCATTGTGGTGCAATTTATTTCCGGCAGGGGAAACTGCCAGAACCCGCATATTTCGGCGCAATAGAACAGAGGTAGTATCAACATTTCATGACTTGATCGGCCGCTGTTGGGAGAGAATGATCGTATTGTCGCGAATAAGATTAATGTTGCTGAGCGTTGGGCGGATCATCCAAGTCTATATAGTTTTCGTTCAAGATTGTTTGATAAAATATCACATTTATGCGATACAGCTAATATTAGTATCATATTGTTCGCGACAACAATGTGTGTGTTTTGTGCTTGAATTAGATTGTTATGAAAAATAATTATTTGGAACCAAAATGTTAGTGAAAAATTACAAAGATATTCAAGTGATTATTTCTGTCAAAATATCAAATTTCAATTGAGGAATGTTTACTCTTGATTATGGAAGATGGACCGACCCGAGATACATGTGTTTAGACAAATGTTTAGTCATTAATCGTCACTGAAGCTGTTAAAAGAAAGGATATTGGTGTTATCATTCCAATTATGAAAATACAGACATATGAATGTTATATATTTTACTTGCATTCTTTTTATAAAAAAATGATTATAACAATTGAAATGATTTCATAATATATATATATATATCGTCAGTAATAAAGAATGCATGAGGAGTAGACTCGTGGAAATGACAAGCGAGTCCCGGGGGAGCGATTTAATTACGTTCACGAAACATTCTCCATCTTTAACCATATATGACTTCACAGCATTAGAGACTGTCATTGTTTATATTTTAAATATATTTACAAAATTTAACTGTTCAAAGAACCTTCGGTGCTCTCATCAAATATGGGATAAGACATTAAGACGTCCATGAAACGGATTCGTCCATGCATCTGAAAAGCCACTTTCTTTCGTTCAAGCGCCGCTTATGACAGCAAATACCTCGGACTGCACATACACAGCACGCTTTCGGCCTCATGCTTTAACTAGAATAGTTCAGGGCAAAACTATACTTTATTGCAAAACACATGATGGTTAGGGCTACTTTATTTCTTAATTAAAACATGTAAATATGATATCAAACTTTCGACGAAAGATTTTTCTACCGAGTGATGTATTTCTAATTTTTCTTTTCTCAAAATCTAAATTTTCACGAACCGCATGCAAGTATGACAATCGGGCTTTAAGGGTCCATGGATCAAGATGAAAATGCATTCGGTGTCGTGAATTCGTGAAACTATATTCACCTCATATGTATCTCCTGATTTCTCCATTACATCATCATCCTTAACTTAATTACTTACTTTTGTATCTTCTGAATATTGTTGACAAGTTTCGACTCGCGAACAGCAATATCAGCATCTGTGCACATAGACAATAAAGCTGTTTTTTCAATTGTTGAACAATGAACACTTCTCATAAAACATGAATTTTATCTCTTTTTAAAAAATTTCGCAACTAATTTTGTAAAGGTTCAATATTGAATTTACAAAACATCAACAAAAATATTCCCCCAAGCTTTTGACTTACTGTCAGATTCGCTTGGCGAAGTCCTCTCGTAAAAAACATCTAATTCCGGAGTCTCAATCGGATTCTCCATCGACATGTTCCCATCTTCCGGTGCTTCGGCTCCAGCCAAGTGTGAAGAGCTTGCAGTTGAGGTGAGACAGTTTCCTCTTTCGTCCGTCTCGTATCCACTGGTCGAACCGTGGATTGCAGAAAGACCAGAATCACTTGACACAGTGTCAGTTTCAATCTTTTCCGGGCTCGATGTCCCAGTTTTCTTCTTCTCCCTTTGGAATTTCGTCAAATGTTCAAGGGCGCGTTGAAAATCTACTACATCACCTTCACTCTTAGTACGTGGGTGGTTCGCCTTTCGCTGGTCTTCTCCAAAGTTGGTCCTTTCCGGAATCGAATCATTTCCCTTCTTGAAACTACCGATTCTAAACCTCTGGGTATCAGAATCTGTATTTCTGCTAATCATGATGTTGCGGCTCCTGCTTAAAGGCCTGCCTCTTTGGCTCCCTGACGGAAATGGTACCGTCGCATTCATATTTGTAACCTGACGCTGTTCTGGCACCACTGGTAGTCTTCTCACATCTCTGATGGAATCAGTTGAGCTCCTCCTGGGCTGCGGCCTGCTGTCTCTGGACAGGTTCAAGTCTTCAGCTTCTACTGATGTATAACCTTGGCTTAACAGTTTTTCAAGGACTTCATTAGCACAAGGGCGCTTATGAGCGTCATCCTGCATCATTTTAATTATGAGCTTCACGAAGAAAGGTCCATGACGTATGTTGTCTCTCACTTCCTTTTCCTGCCAAACATATTTCGGATCATGAACTTAGGGGCTTTTAGGTAGAATGATCATTTTGAAGTTAACGATATCATAAACATCGGCAGTTTGTGGTATAATGATCATTGTTAAGCTACATATATCATAAACATCGGCACTTTTAGGTACAACGGATATTGTGAACATAGACATCAAAAGATGCTTAACATGGCATACAGTTGACGGGGTAGAAATAGTTTCTGATGTAACTAAACGAATAAAAGTGCTTGAAGCCTCACAATGCTTTAACAAAAATGAATTCATTCATTGTTCAACTTCATTTGATCGAAACTATAAAACCAATCATGTAGTTTTAAAGTTAAATCATTTGTGTGGTGTATCATTTTTAACAATAGGAAAGTATCAAATTTGAGTTTTGCAGATATCCCCTTAAAATTCAAACTTTGCTTAGTTTATAAGCCGGTTTTTACTCAGACCCAGTCTTGGTGCTAGTATTGAGACCCTTACTTACCGTACCAGCCTGAAGACCCATTCTGAGTGTCTGTACGGTCCTCGTTTCGAATATATTTCTGGAAGTTGACATCTCGAAAGCTGTACATCCAAGGCTCCAGATGTCAGACTGTATCAGAGTAAACAGAAGATGGCATCACAGATTTGTCTATTGGCGGATTTAGGGTTAAGAAATGGGTTGCCGATGTATGGAATTTGATGTATGGAATTTACGGAGTGGAGATTTCATTAGGAATGTATTTTTGAAAATAACCAACGGGGCCCGAAGGGGCGAGTTGATTATGTTCACGAATCCACGATTCCGAATGCATTTTTTTATCTCAATTATTACATTACTTTCACAAAACTAGCATCAGGCATTTTTCACAGTCACTACATACATTTCACGCAGGTTATACGCACTTTTATTGTAAAGCATGTTTCTTAATTAGTACTCGGGCATGCGCTTAGTCTGTTTCCTAAAATTTATAGGTTAAGACATACCAAAAACTATGGGGGTGGTAAAATAATATTTTTAATATTCTTGTTCTCTCAATCATTACAAATCATTCAATTAGGTAATCGTGATTGGTATGCGCTTCATTATCCGAGTGAATTGGTGTCCCGAATCACCATATTGAAGCTGATGTAGCATGTATGTTGAACCCAAGTTTTGATTTTATATAGGGATGTACTTTGTGTTGTCAATCAATAGACGAAACAGTGAATGTGTATCCTGTCTCAGGGTAGGAACGTTACGCTAACTTTTTTTTCCTCGGCTTTGAAGCTAGATTCGCTCACGTGGCCCGATTTGGGATAGAGCCAATCAAATCAGTTTCTCGCCACCGTCTCGAGAAAACGAGAAAATGATTTAATTGGCTATATCCCGCGCGAGCGAATCTAGCTTCTGAACCCAGGGTCCAGATTAGTGGAGTTAGCGTAACGTTCCTATGGTGATTGTGATGAGTGAATTCAAGGTTGTATCACATTCAGTCTCACTAGAATAGACCGTGCTACGAAGAATAAAATTGTACAAATATTGACGCCACTGGGATTCGAACCCCAGCCAGGGTTCCATTGCCGGAAGCTGTCTGACAAAACACGTTCGATTCTCGGTGTATTTAACCTTTCAGGGTCGATGAAATCAGATTGGTATCACATTGCACATCTTCTCAAGTTAAACGGAGATTCGGTGAAGTATCAATGACTGATTTTTATGTATAGTATGTTTAGATAAATGGATAAACTGCCTTGCGTTTAGTAACACGTTGTTCGCGGCGGGTATCCTTCTTTTAACATTGAGTTAACATCCCGTGAAATGTCGTGTTACTGAACTCAAGGCTGGTTGGATGCGAACCTTCTTTTCCGGCCTCGTTCCGCTTGCTTTTATAATATATTTATAACATTAATAAGATTTGGATAGTTCACGTTGCCAAATGTTAACCAAATAGATTGATAGCAAGAAAGTATCCTAACTTTACCTTTTTATTGTACGGTATAGCACGCATGATTTCAGGACTCATAAAGTAAGGCGTGCCGACTATTGAGTGTGCCATGACACTACGTTGTTCGAGGTGTCTGAAAATGCAGTTTGCAGCAATAAGTCAAATATGTTTATGACCATGATGATGTTGATTGATTGTGGTGGATGATGTCGACGATGACGACAAGAGCGACGGTTGCCATGAGGACAACGACAACAGGCACTATGAAGACGATTAGATGATGATGATAATAATAATAACACTTGATAACATTGTCCTCAGTACATGTACATATTGAAAATTCGATTTGTGCCCATGACACCCGGCAGTCAAGTGCAGCGCTAGTTAATGCGTTGTTCTGACTTTACTATGCAAGCAACACCTCCCATCTTTTAGCGTCTATTTGGTATGACGCGACCGGGAATCGAACTCCGGTCTTCCGATCCGGGTGACGGGCGACACTCTACCATTGAGGTACGCTCATGACGATGATGAAGACGACGATGAAGATAATGATGATGATTATCATGGTCGTGGGTAATGATGATGATGAAGACGACGATGAAGATAATGATGATGATTATCATGGTCGTGGGTAATGATGATGATGAAGACGACGATGAAGATAATGATGATGATTATCATGGTCGTGGGTAATGATGATGGTGAAGACGACGATGAAGATAATGATGATGATTATCATGGTCGTGGGTAATGATGATGGTGAAGACGACGATGAACATAATGATGATGATTATCATGGTGGTGGGTAATGATGATGACGACGACGACGATGAAGATAATGATGATGATTATCATGGTCGTTGGTAAAGATGATGGTGAAGACGACGATGAAGATAATGATGATGATTATCATGGTCGTGGGTAATGATGATGACGACGACGACGATGAAGATAATGATGATGATTATCATGGTCGTGGGTAATGATGATGATGAAGACGACGATGAAGATAATGATGATGATTATCATGGTCGTGGGTAATGATGATGGTGAAGACGACGATGAAGATAATGATGATGATTATCATGGTCGTGGGTAATGACGATGACGACGACGACGATGATAATGATGATGATTATCATGGTGGTGGGTAATGATGATGACGACGACGACGATGATAATGATGATGATTATCAAGGTGGTGGTGATGAACTTCAGAAGATGACGATGACGATGCAATGATGATTGATAAAATCAAAATTAAACGTTTAAAGTTCAGATAAAGCAACAACATAAATCGAAGATGGCAACAATGTTAGTTGTGTAATACGCCTTTGTCTGTACCGATTTAATTTAATTGATGCTATTATGCTTATATAGAGACACAGACGTGTTAAACCCTCATTTAAAAAACATTGACATTCCAAGAAAATATTTTGAAATTAAAGAGAAACTAAGAAGTAAATACAACCTACTTGGACATTGCGAAGTCTCCTATTTTGAGAACGAATTGTCCGTTTTGATTGAAGACCATGATGTTTGAAGTCTTGAGATTTCTATGAAGTATTTCCATCTGGTGGATATACTGAAAAATGAAATTAATTCAAATTAAATATACATTTAGGGCCCTCTAACACTCAACGTAGGGGAGACCAGGGCATAGCGCGCCCCCGGGGCAAAGTGACCACGCGTTTTTTCTTCAAAACTATCGACAAATGTAATAATTTGTCATTACCAACGAATGAAAGTAATCGTAATGAAGCGTTATGACCAACGCTGGAATCATGTGCCTTAGTTGTGGACGCAGAATTTCAAATATTAGAAAAAACGCGATTTTACTATAAGGAACTGATATGTCTCAAGTTCAAATATTTCATAAAAATACAAAACGGAACTGTGAACTCTCGAGCACATGTAACATGAATTGGTATAATTAATTCATCGAATAATGAAATTGGTAATTACTTGCTTTAATGATTTTCTTTGGCATACATAACAAATGCTACCCTTAATGGGGCAAAACGTGCCGGGGGGGGGGGGGGGGGGGGGGGGGGGGGGGGGGGGAGAGGAGCGCTTTGCCCCGTGTGTTATCAATTTTTTTCTGTTGTTTTTTAAATCATGAAAATAAAATTCATTGTATATTACTGCTTAACCGCAGACGATAAGCAATTTATGCCGTTCTGCCAAATTCGACACAATTAGATGATGTGAATGCTTTAATTCGTCCATATAACCAATTCAATTCTTCTTTTCTTTTATTTATTACTGGTTTTGATAGTCAATTACCTACATTATAAACATTTTCGTAGTTAACAGAAATGTTCATGTACAAATCATAATGATATTTGGTCATTAAGAATGTTGAACGTGTAGGTCCATGACATGTTAAGGAATATTTTGAGTATCCTTGCATATATTGCCAACTTCTATGTTAATTCCTTCCTTCATATGGGTTCGATAGTTGCCTTGCATTATCAAGATGATAGCTTTTGATTAGTATTGGCTGATTATTGGTGTGTAATATCTATTACACTCAGTGTTGTTTTTCACATGGGGCAAAGCGCCCAGGGGATTGGGCACTTTGCCCCAAACTACAGGGCAAAGCGCGCCCCCTTAGTCAAAATAGATTTACGTAATTATATCCTTACGCCGAAATGGTAGATTAAAAAAGCATGTGCCATGCGACAGTCTTTATGATTAGTATTAGAGATAGTGTGCAAGTTGCATTCTTTAAATGTCGGGGTGCCCACAAGACGCATTTATATGTTAGGGGGCGCGCTTTGCCCTGGTCTTCCCTATAACGAGTGCTGATGAGCTCGAGTTGCGTGTAGAAAAATATCGATACCCACAAATATGTGAGTTCCGGCAGTTTCCCCTTGCAGAAAAAAATTGCAGCACAATTCATTTGAATTTCTTTATCAAATGAAAACGCTTCTCGCATGGAAAGAGGGGTTCATATCAAAATGCCTTTGCCATGATTCAGTAGCCAAAATGATTTTAGAACAGCGTCGCTGATTGCACAACTAATTTTGACTGCCTCCAATCAGGCATCTCCCCTTCCATCCCCACAAAGTCGGCGTAATAAAACAGAAGCTGTATCAACATTTCATTACTTGATCTGCCTCTGTCGGGAGAGAATGGTCCCTATACCCATTGCGTCTTCACATTATTGCTTTGGGGTCCAGAGACCCCAAAGTTATGTAACATTTGATATTGAAAACTAATGGCAGAAGTTTCTCTCTATATTACTCTTGGAAACTTCAAAGGGAAGGTTCAGCCAATGATACTTGTTTTAAGCATATCATGGTATTTCGAACGACCAATAGACAGAGCTGTAGCAAATTTATACCCACGTGACCATGTGGGTGGTACGAAATAATTGGCAAGCTTTAATTTGGAAACAGATTATTATAATAATGTTATGATGTAACATACATCGTACATTTTCTAATATATATGGATGAGCATTTACACCCTTAATAGATATCAATTTTGCATATGCATGTGAGCTGTTTTTTAGTTATTCGGTGTATATTTTTGCATTCCACATTCGGAAACGACATTCCATTTTTGTATCAACTATAGGAATTCGATTCCTTCAATTTTTTATACTATAACGCGAGCGCTGAATATCCCGCCTTGTCAATGACTGATCGTTCACTCAAGCATCTCATCGCTTCACGAAAAAAATGGTACTGATCGAATAGGCCATTTTCAAATTTCATGTTTCAAAACATAACGTTATGGATGATTTATTTTCGAAGAAAGTATCGACATAGAGCCTAAAGTATCATAACATATTCTGAAATGTCATCCTAAAACATAATGAAAATTATGAACTTGTAGCTGAGATCATTTCTAAATTTATCAGCAACTTTCGGCTGTCATTCGATCAACACTCAATTAAGGAAAATTATTCTTGCAACATGTAATTAACCTGAGTATAAGTCAATGGGAAATTCGTCGGGTTTAAACTAAATATGCGGGTATTGGAAAGCAATGGATCCCGGTTTACTAGCGCAACTAATTATCTTCTAGTTAACCACTGGCTCTTGTATTAAACTCACCGTCAGCTATCTTTTAAAGAAACATAAATTTGAATTACCGTATTAATGTTTTAAAAATTATATCATAATTGAGATAGGAGACGTATCTACGTATCATTGTTGAAATTTAAGTGAAACGAACGAGATGTTTTACTATGTAGATAGTGTACTGATAACTATCAAAACAAAGAGCAAAGAACATGCGTCTCCGATTGGAACAATTTATTCAAGTAAAAATCCCCGTCCCCGTCCTCCCTAACCTAAATCTCCTGGTTCTATGTTGTGATACATAACCGGGTGCCCCAAAGCTTGCCTTTTTAAGGCTTTTCTTGTTTTCTAGCCTTCTGTCTGAAAGGGCCAGTATATAAAAACTTTTGCCTATTACTTGATTATTGATGTATGAACACACATCACAAGGTTAACTGGTATTTGAAATGACAATTCACTGTCAAACTCTTACAATGATGTTAATACCCTACGCCGTAGTACGGTCGTCAAATGCATGATACATCGGATTCCCATCTACCTCCCTCACCTTGAGGCCTGAAGCAATATGAGTGAGCCATGTCCCAAACTGCTGGGTGTCGGGGTTTCCTCTTGCCTTGATGTGAGTTAACAGATTCCCTTCTTCACAGAACTGCGTCAGCAGGTGCATTTTCAGTTGGCCCTGGGGGTCGCGTTCCTCCCAGCAGTCCACATACCTGTTAAAGGGGCAGTAGCACGTTTTAAGGGCGAATATAAGGTGATGTCAGGAACATGAAAATAAAGGGTTCCAATTAAAAGACAATGTATTGAAACTAAGTGGAGCAGTAATAATTCAAATATATAACGTAAAGTTTAGCCATGTGATTCCTTTTTCTTACACCAAATGAATTAAAGGTGTTCACACAAAATGGCCGCTAATTGATTTTATGTGAATCTTCATACTTTGCCCTCTGACTATGGATGATTGGCTTGTGTAATGAGTTTTTTGACACTGTCAAAATAATACTTTAAGTATTACCTTATAATTATCAGTGAAAATTTTAAAATATAAAATTATCAAAAACTTGCTACTGCCCCTTTAAGACGAGGAATAACATGAAAAATGACGAAAATATTGGATTAGTTAAGCATAATATGTAGCTGAGAGAACTATCAAGTCAGGGCAAAATATGGTTAATACTGCTCATGGCAAATACCTTTCGAGTAATGTCCGAGTAACTCTCCATTCCTTGAAAATTGGACTTAAATTACACTCAATTAAATGTTTATTCAACTAGTTACCTCACAAATTTAATAAATATCAAATATCAAGTGAAAAACGCTTCAGAAAAATATAGAAAAACAATGGGGCGAGAGAACAATAGGATGACGTCACAAGTGAAATTTAATATACTTGATACGTGTCATTGCGTATTCCTTCTCTCTACTATATAGAGGGTTAGGTCTTTCTAACCTGCGTTTACGTACATTTTATTTGCGATGTAGGGTTCCTATGTATAAAACAATATCCATCATTTAACATCATTAATCAACAACCTATGTTTACATGTATGTGGTAACCATGGCCAGATTGAGAACTCGTATCATTATTTGTCCTAAGGTCCGTTGTATTATCAACAGAGAATAAAACTCATGTCTTAAGATAATCGAATTGGCAAATTAATACTAGAAATTCCAGTTAACCTTAATGTTTGCGAGAAGGAAATATAGACCTATCACCATGTAAAATCACAAGCGAATTTAAATTAAATCATTCATTCATTAGTGAGACAAAACGTTTTTAAAAGTCGACTATTTTCCTTCCATGTATGTACACAGGAAATACAAATAAAATGAAGGTAAAACGAAGGTAAAAAAAGACATAACCAATCTATATAGCAGAAAGCGGTAAAGTCTTTCTCATCTATGTTTTACCTACAAGTTATTAACGATTACGGGTTCCTGTGTGAATGCATCATTCTTTCTCTTATGCTGCTTTCCTGTTAACTATCGGGAATCTGTATCTAAAACTGTAATCGAATAAAATGTATTAAAAGTTGTTCCTGGTCCTTTTCTGCATGAATAAAATATACTACTCAAAAGAAGTTACGGGTCAAACCTATTTTCTTCCTGACATTTTCTATGCATTTACAAATTTGAATTTGACCAAATTTTGCTACATTAAGTACACAACCACTACTTAACCCTATTCTTCCTTTGGCTAAATTCACATTTATGTTTGCATTTGAGAAACAAAATTCAAAAAGTAAAAACCTTTGTTACTGTTCTAAAGGATACATTCACGGTTGAGAATTTCATATCTGAGCTGGATATTGGCGCTATACAAATACTTTGTACATTGTAATGATAATAATAATAATAATACTATCAAAAGAAATAATGATTTGATTAGATTTGCGAGAAAAATGGTCTCCTTTATTTCTAATCTTTATCTAATATCTTATTTATATTATCTATTCCATACTAAATGGAATTAATGTTTTTATGAATATTTTTTTACTCAGCTTTGTGTCATGTATTGGTATGTAATGTTGTTGATGCTATATAATGCTACCATATGAATATGAATTCCAAGTTCTCAGCAAAGTTGAACTCAGTTCACTATCTCCGTATGACAGAAGTGTGTACAAAGCACATTTCATATCACAAAGCAACGAGTAAGATAGTCACTTAAAAAATACCGGTTGACAATCTTTTTAAAGAAAAGGGGGTAGAGGTGTGTGGGAGGGTGTGCGAGGGGATTTAGATTTGGTTGGGAGAAAAGGGTACCCCCAAACCATGTATCATTTTGTAGGGATCTACCCTGTAAATAGAATGGCCATTTCGTGACTGAAAATATCTGAGTATATCAACGCTGTTATGAATAAAAAAACAAGAAGTAATTATGGAGAAAAACTTACAGTTTTTTTTTAAAATGCCTCCTATTTATTCCAAGGTCATAAGGTCAATAACTATTATATCCACAATACCAACAACAACATCATCATTGTTATCATTTATCATTCATCATCCATGAATGACTTATCCACCAATCATTCATCACTCAGCTATGAGTCATAAATCATTAATTCATCAATCAGTTATTACCAATTTTCAATCATTCAGCATCCATGAATCATCAATCAAACAATTACCAATTATCAAACACTAAAACAATCATTAATTATTCATCTATAATAAACCATTCAACACTAAAGTTAATCATTAACAATCATTTATCAATCATTCGACACTAATTCATCAACAATTCAACAGCTAAACAATCATTCAACAGTCATTTATACATAAAAATGTCATATTCAATCATCGATCGATCAATCGCCGTCCAAATAAAAAATGAGCAAAACCCGCTCTCACAACAACAAAAAACAAATTCCCCTACTCGGCAATCGAAATATATCAATGTTAGATTTTTGAACGGCAAGTCGGGCCCTTATGAGGTGGCTATGTCTTTTCACGTGTCATATGCATTGTCCATTTTCCACAATTCGAGCTAAGAAATCACTAACATGATGATGTTGCTTTTAGTTCCAATTTCGTCATCGTCAATCGTAAGCAAAACGGTCTATGCAGGGGATTAATTCCTTGTGTGGCTACAGGGTGGTTCAACAGAGATGTTTTATCCTTTTGGCTGCAACCGAGTTTCTGTGCACCATTTGTTTCTGCTTGGAACCATCCTGCAGCAAGCAATGGTTCCTCCTCTTTGAAGATGTCATGATGTTCGGCTCTTAACTTCTATTGAGTAGGATATACGTAAACAAGATGAAATTAGCACCATAACCTACCTGACGACGTGAGGGTGACGGAGACGGTTGAGGTTGGTAGCTTCAGTCACCATGTACTTCTCTTCTTTATCTGTAGCGTCTTTTAAAGAGGAAATCTTCAAGGAATACTGCAATGAAGAATTTAAACAACGTATTTAGGAGTTTAAAGGCACAAGGAAATGTATAGTCGAAAACAAGGTTAGAAAATTGACGATGATGCACCCACCATACGGTAGCGGATTCAGATATTAAAAGTTAAGAAAACACACGAATTTCCACAGTAGATGATCAATAAACATATTGAATAGAACATTAAAGTTACGGAAACATTTGAAATCGAAGATCAAGTACAAATTACCACAGTGGCGTATCAAAAA
This sequence comes from Steromphala cineraria, assembly GCA_916613615.1. NCBI lineage: Eukaryota > Metazoa > Mollusca > Gastropoda > Trochida > Trochidae > Steromphala > Steromphala cineraria. Next base: position 30,955,595 of record OU744726.1, on the reverse strand, counting down.
CTATTGATGGGAAAGGGGAAGGAAAGAAAACAAAAGTTTAGAAAACAGATTGATTCGACGATCTAGCACACAGTTCTTCAGTAACGGATCAAATAAATTTTGAGGGGAGGGTTGGGGGAGTTTTTGCATTTTGAAAATGGGGAATCACTCTCGAGGTTTGCTTATGTTCAAAATAAGAGGGAAGGGGGTGAACCCCCGAACCTCCTCTCTCATTCGCCACTGCATCACTCTTAATGAAATTCAATGAAAACGGCACACGTGGAAGTGGAGTAATAGGCGTACTCTGTGTGCGTACATGATACGCATGAAATTTTAGTTTTGGCGTACTTTGTCGGTTTTTAGGCGTACATCAGGTGTGTGTACACGCTCTTTATCTGGGGCCTGATTTGGTTGACTTCATTGGCTTTCTTTCTTTTTTTCTTTAATCCCTGTAGTCATAGGCAATTTTTTAATATTTTATTTGTTAAACATTTCCCTGGTAGATGCATTTATATACAAACTGTAGTGGAACGTTAAACATCTCGTTACTTGACTCCCGTGTCGTAGAATAATGTGCCACGTCTCTTGCGAAAAATGAATGCCGCCATTTTATTGTGAATGCATTTTAATTTCAGTTAGGTTATGGCCTCGCCTTGCCTCGATCGGACTTGGTTCGTTCGTTTTATGACTCGTTTCTCAGATTGGTGTCACTGTCTGGCAAATGGTAACCATTATTTCCTTTTACCTTTTCCTTCTCCTGTCTACTTCCTGTCGCTGATCGTGGAAAAGTCATTATAAAACTCTGTTACTTGTATTTGTCAATTTTATCGAAAATAAACTATATACGTATTGATAGAATAGCAATATTTTTTACATATGTTTAATGATGAAATTTAACAAGAATGTCTTGTTATACTGCAATGCTCACTCGCAGCGCCAACAATTGGCTACACTTATATTTCACTGAGTGTACGTTCTTCTTAATCAAGTTGTCAAATATAAATCATCAAAAACGTCACTATAAGTTACATGGTATTACTGGGTAATGTTATAGTCATTTACTTACATTGTATTGTATTAACTGAAATGTCCCCTTTTATTTCGTTTCCATGAACATACCCGGATAGGACAGTTCCACTAACGACGAAGCCTAATACCGTTGTAGAAAATCCGCCTGAATGGATCTAAATGGGAACATGCTTGACTGCTTTGAGGCCTGAAAGGTTTCTCAATCTGTTCAATCATTGCATGTAATGAACTGTTGCTATTTCAATAAACGTTATCTACGCCCCAAAATATCTTACTCATAGAAAGTAGTTCCGTCGGTGAACAACTGGAAATGGTGATTGTTAGACCACAGTTCACAACAAAAGAGAAAAGGTATAAGTAAATTTATATTGTGAATGAAAACGTTCCTATATGCTACATCTACAAGAAGTTCTAAATAAAAACGTATATATTTGTGCATGAAATAAATCAAAAGCAAAACAGTAACGCTAGGAAGCTGTGACGCGCATTTTTTAGATTTCAGGGCATGAAGAATATTTAAAGGTAGATGCACTCAGTCTAGGTTTCTATTTATGCAAAGACTGATGAAAGCAGGCACATGGTATTTATTTGGCGCTGTTTATTGCTTTAGGTTAACTGTCATTTTTATTCTAGTACTGAAATGTCTCAGACCTATAGTAAATGAAACAGATTGCATGAATTTAACAAATAACATTCAACTGAATAATAGAGCACAGTGGTGTAGTGGTAAGCGTACTGACTTCACACGCCAAAAGTCTGGGTTCGGATCCTGGTGGAGACACCAAACATTTGTGACCTGAGCCTTATTCTGTGTTGTGTCCCTGGGAAAGGTACTTTATCCACATTGCACTCGGTCCACCCAGCTGTTTAAATGGGTACCTGAAGTAACGGGTGTTCACAGATGCGTCTGCGCTTCGACAGCACCGATAGTACAAATCCGTAAGGGTGATGATATGTAGCGCTTTGAGCAACTGCTTTGCAGATGGATATTGTGCAGTAGAAGTGAGCTATCATAATTATTAATACATAGAAAGTCTTGGAGTTCATAAGTGTTAGAATTGTTTAACAGTAATGCAAATGCAAATTTATTTGTGTGGGTGTGATAATTTGTTTTGATATATGTACAACCGGTATCATCATAGGTCGGGCAAAGAAGTTGAAAATGATATAAGCTTCTATTAAAAGTTCAGAGATTACAAATTCTTTGTCCTCTACTCACTTTCATATTTATATAACGAACTGATGGTATGTATAAAGATTTACCAATAACGGAATACTTGACAAAACGACGAAATGTGTAACGGAAACCTGCCACATTTTCCCTAAAGCATTTTGTTTGGTGTATTTGTATAATCGAACTTTTTCCATGCGTACAATTGTCCATGTGCACACAACCTTGTCTTACTCCTACCTGTATTTCAAATGAGTCTGATAAAATATGATTATTGCGGACACAAGCTTTAACAATCTCATTTATGCATCGAAGAATTCATGTATAGCTTACACCATTTATTTCAGAAGATTACATATTTTTTCCTTTGAAAAGAGTAGAAATTAACCCTTAGTAAAATCACCGAATAGGGGACAGAATTCCCCTCCTTTTATATCAAGATATCTTTGATAAAATACACACGCTTTTCAAATGTTCAAAACAGCCATTTGAGTGGATTATTTGTTTATACAGGTATTTAGGAGTAGCCTACTCATACACAAAAGTATTAGAATCAGTTATGCTGATTTGATTTAATTATTTTTCTTTTGAAGTAAACTACAAGCTTGTAATTATACACATAATAAAATGTATTTTAATACTTCCTATTATTCTTTTTTTTTAAGGTTTATTGTCGATGAAACACGCAAAAAAAATCTCAAAACACTATCTTTATAAAGGAAATCAGCTCGATATACTCTCTGTTTACCAGCTACACGATAGAGGCCAATTCAAACCATAGGGGCATTAACAGTACAAAGCTAAGCTTTAACACTAACGCAGGGAGAAAATGTATGGAATGTGAACAGTAAAAATAGTACGCATACACGATGCAACTGTCATATGAATAGACACTGTTTGAAATCAATAAACTAACTCGTACCAATTCATACTTTTTTTGACCACATTAAGAACTTTAATCTAGTTACATGCTTTCTTTAATTGACATAAATCGACATGAATGTGATATTATTAACCTAAGTTAATTGTATTACAGGGTGTGTGGGTTTTGGCGAAGATAATTAATCCTAGGTAAAAAAAAACGTTCACTGACAGAAACTCATCAATGTACTTAATAAACGATAATTGTCAGTAAACGAACATTTGACCAAGGACAAATTACTTTTGTCAAAAGCCCTTGTTGCAAAGCATAAGAACTCACAGGTATATATATTGTTACTCGTTTACATTTGTATCTTCGGACCAATTTGTCAAAATGTAACAGCTCAAAACACCTGAATCAAGTCTGATGAAATGTAACCAATATGGTACATAAACACCGTATCATCACTATAGAATACTGTCAGTCAGCCAACCATTAATCACTCTGATTGGAAAGTTAAAAATATAAATATATTACACAGTTTTCATGCTACTTATGTACTATTTCTTGACAGGGGCTGTAATATAGTAATGGTAGTAATATTGTTTTCATTTACATTTACAAAAACACATATCAGCATGCTTCTTTTGCACTATTTCATAACAAGGACTGTAGTATAGAAATACATTTAGAATTGCTTTTAAGGTTAATTGGTGCTATTTCAATCAGGATTTTCATATGTATGGCTAATGCAAGATTGTCGCAATGTTGCATGTTTTATAAGTGCTTTAAAGCAAAGATGTATAGATATAGATATCCAGAATTGGTATTCCAAAATTAGTTCTTCGTCATTTCTGGAACACAACTCGTCATATAAATCTGTACTTAAACCCGAAAAGTATATTTTAGAGCTATGGAATGGTAGAGATCTTCTACGTGTTTTATCAAAGTTCCGAGGAATGAATCATAAACTTCAGATACAACTTTGTCGTTTTAAGAAGTAAAATAATGATTCTATCGATTGTAATAAGTGTACATTACATCAACCTCAAGATGAATATCATTTTTACTTGTTTGTCTCTTTTATTCACAGCAACGATCATTGTTTATTCCTGATTTCTATACTGCAAACCCAACCAAAATGAAATTCAACCGATTGCTTAAAAAAAACAAATGTAAGATTACTAAAAAATATTGCTATGTACCTGAAAAGATATTTACCTGTATGATAAATAACGTATCTCCGACTGTGCAAAAAGTTGTGTTTTATTGATTTTTAATTTTGGTCATGTGGCCACATATACTGAATAAAGCTCTTCTTCTAGTGCATATAGGTTTATTTTAAAAAGCGAATATAAATTTACTTAATGATGACTTATATTTTCGAAAAAAAAAAAAATTCTGCGAAGAGTTTTACATTTGTCAGCACATATGATTTATACACGACTCTGTTCTGTCACGTGTATAGCAAAATAAGGACGTTCGTGTATGTATTATGCCTTTAAAGGGGCAGTAGCACGTTTTTTGATAATTTTATATTTTAAAATTTTCAGTGATAATTGTAAGTTAATGTTAAATGTATTATTTTGACAGTGTCAAAAATGTCATTACACAAGTCAATCATCCATGGTCGGGGGACAAAATATGAAGATTCACATAAAATACATAGGCGGCCATTTTTGTGTGAACACCTTTAATTCATTTTTTATAAGAAAAAGGAATCGCATGGCTAAACTTTACGTTAAATATTTGAATTATTACTGCTCCATTTACTTTAAATACATTGTCTTTCAATTGGAACCATTAATTTTGATTTTCCTGACATCACCTTATATTCCCCCTAAAAACGTGCTACTGCCCCTTTAATGTTGTAAGTATACTTTTAATATACAGACGATTATCGCGTATAAATATATACTATTTAAGAAATAGAGTAGCCCTAACCATCATGTGTTTTGCATTAGAATATAGTTTTGCCCTGAACCATCATAATCAAAGAACGAGGCCGAAGGCGTAGCTCAGTGGTAGAGTGTCCGCTCGTCACCCGGAAGACTGAGGTTCGATTCCCAGTCCCTGTGGCTGCCGGGTGCTGCGGCACAAAACAAATTTCCGAAATGTATGTTTGTACCGAGGAAGCATAATTTTTACTTCGAGAGAAAGTATCGTTTAGCCTAATCAATGGGGTTAAACCGTTTAGTGTATCTATATTACATAATATATATAATTGATACAGAACACGCTTGTGTATCATGAAAATGTGTTATTTTATGACAATGAAAGTATCTAATTGCACAGAATATACATATTTATCATATAATGGGCAGTGTTATCTGTGCAATAAACCCATCTTGTAATCATGTTATCAGATCCCTGATAACAATGCACATGAGGTCAAAACCCGAACTATTTTCTCAAAACTCCATGCATGTCATGCGAGTCCTAAACCGGTCTCTAAACATTGATAACGTCGTCGGGAGTTTTCAGGTTTTGTGGGTTTTTTATCGAATAAAATATCGTAAACAAAATCTGTCAAAACTTATCACGCATTCGTATTTTAGAAATAGCTTGGTTATCGAAGCATTTCAAGTTGTTTTCATTGTGCGTCTAAAAATAAAACGATATGCAGCTAACAATATCGGCTATCGAAAAAATAGGTGCTTCGTGCATAACATAGGCCTAGATCGCTTTGGTCGTGTCGGTTACCAACTTATCAGCATAACAAATCATATTCTAGTGATAGAACAGATTATCTAGTAGCGTAGTTACAAACGCAACAACCTCACCTTCGCAAAAAGTCGACGTTTAGTCTAAGGATACCGTAACTGAACTGGCGTAACAACAATGACAATGCAGCTTTTCAAAATGCAGCTAGAGTTACTTCCCCTGTTGTAGCGACGTTAAATGGTTCTTACACATTTTGTGTTATTAAAATATACAATGTTTACTCGTGCATTGGAAATCAGAATGAAAATGTTCATAGATTGAAGGAGACGTTTCTATCACTGTGAAAAAAATCATTTCATGAAGGAATATTTCTAGACTGTTCACAACTGTACATCGCCGACAATATGACCTTCACCTTGGTTTATTGTGAAAGCAATTACTCCGCGAAATCTAGGTCAAACATATTTTTAGAAGGTATCATATTTTCGTTTAAATCCTTTTATTTCAAAATGACATTATATGATAAAGAAATTATTAACCTCGTGTGTTTCCGTATCATTAATATCATATAATAGGAATAAAAATATATGTATTATGCTCGCCAAAGGCTCGCATAATACAAATTTTATTCCTATTATATGATATTAATGATACGGAAACACACTCGGTTAATAATCTCTATGTATATGTCATCTATATGATAATGAAAGTAAATAATCAACACAAACCACGCGTGTCTATATGTTACAAAGATCCTTGATGTGTATATGTTATCTATATGACAATGAAAATAAATAATCAACACAAAGCACGAGTGTCTATATGTTACACAGAATATGCACGTGTATATGTTATCTATATGAACAATGAAAGTAAATGATCAACACAAAGCACGCGTGTCTATATGTTACACAGAATATGCACGTGTATGTGTTATCTATATGACAATGAAAGTAAATGATCAACACAAAGCACGCGTGTCTATATGTTACACAGAATATGCACGTGTATGCGTTATCTATATAAAATGAAAATAAATAATCAAACACAAACCACGCGTGTCTATATGTTACACAGAATATGCACGTGGATATGTTATCTATATGACAATGAAAGTAAATGATCAACAGAAAGCACGCGTGTCTATATTAAACACAGAATATGCACGTGTATGTGTTATCTATATGACAACACAAGTAAATAATCAACACAAAGCAATCGTGTTAATATGTTACACAGAACATGCATGTTATCTACATGACAATGAAAGCAAATAATCAAAACAAAGCACGTTTGTCTATATATCACGTATATGTCAATGTAATCAAAAGATTGTTACAGAAGACGTACATTTACATGTTTTGTATGTGAGAAAATGCACGATCCATTAACGTTCCAATGATAGCAATGTATAATATGTACGTTATCATTCAGCATACCATGAATAAATGATAACCTACCTTTTCTCCCATAGGACCAGTTGCTAAGTAAATTCGTCCTAAAGTGCCCTTTTCAAGCAGTGGGAAAGATGAAATGTTTTCCTGCACATGCCCCCGTATAATTCTGTTTCGCGCCATTTGTATCTCCTCTTCGTTTTAAATGTTATGCTGAAAACCTATGACATAGGAGAACTACGTTTCAGGCATAGTAGATATATGCAACCGATCAGAAAAGCGTACGACAGAGGTTTGCGCCTTGCCAGATAGGTCGTTGGATTCTGCCCGACTTGACAGGAACAGCATTACGAGTCAAACTGCGCATTGAACAGTGACCAGACAAAAGTCAGACATCGGTGGCGACATACAATGTTATATTGTTTTGGACGTGTGCCAAAACTTACCCATTTTAAACAGGTTAAATATCTTTACCTCCCGGGACAAGGAAAGGCACACATATACGCATTGCTATCCTATAGTCAAGGTATTGACATGCCTTTTCCTTATTCACCACTTTGTGACATGTAAACATACATTAAATTGTTCTGGTACAAAACTAGCTGAATACTATACGCTGCCAAGTTCGTTATAAGGCTCGTTTATCATGGTATTAACTTTCTACATGTCCAGACAAATATTTGGGAATCATCCAATCACTGACCACCTATCTCAAACGGGGATTCCCCTAATAACCCAATAAAGAAAACGCGCAGAACTTAACAGACTTAGCATTTATTGCTTTATTATTGACGTTTTGTTGACGTTTATATATGGTTTAGCATGATATTAAAATGATCATTTGTAATTAATAAAAAGATAACACGTACATGTACCATTTGCTGGGATCATTTGGCGAAAATCGCAAGATATTACAATATTTTACCTAAGGAGAATCTATTCTCCTTAGGTAAAATGCCTATAGGCATTTTATTTACGGTCGTGATGTTAAAAATGAAAAAAATGTTGTTTTATTGTAATTATTTAGCCCAATGTAAATTGATTGTTTTCATTATTAACGTCAAACTATACTATATTATATGAAGATTTAAACTATACTAAATTATGTGTTGTCCCTTAAATACTATTTGTTATGAACGCATGATTAAAATGTGTATATAAAGGAACATACACATACACTGTCTTACTGACATATTCAGAGGGCGAACAATGAAAATCGCAAGATGCCGGGTGCTTTAGATTTAAAACGATGCTCTCTTGTCTTGGGTGATTGTATTGCTTTGGATCTAGTAGAGAAGAGGTTGGTAAAGGCATTTCCGTGCAAAATATGAAGACTATTTCAAAAGTTATCGAGTTTTGAAAAAGCAGCACAACGTTAGGTATCACATTCACTGTTTCAATTGTTGTAATTCAGAGTAAATAATAACAAGAGTCATCAGAAGATGACATATCCCACTTTAAATCAGGAATCTATTATAACTGCAAAAATATAATCTCTGGAAATTGTTAACCTGTATAAAAGGAACAATATTAATTGATCAATATATCAAGTTTCATGCAGTTAGATATTAAAGGTTTTAACTCTGCTTCGAATTCCAAATTCTAAGTTACGTTTCCACGGAAACCGCAAAAAATAATAATCCGAAGAAGTTGAAAAAAAAAAAAGGCACATCTACACATGCTCACTAATCTTGAAACCAACTTTCAATGAGCAAGGTCTTACAGTTTCTGAGTTCTGCTATTGACATGAAATGATTTACTGAAAGACGGACAGATGGACATGGCGTTAACTATTATTACATCCCGCAGGATGCATTGATAACGTTTTGACTGTACATGATCCATTGATAAGGTTTTGCTTGAACATGATGCATTGATAAGGTTTTGCTTGAACATGATGCATTGATAAGGTTTAACTGAATATGATGCATTGATGAGGTTGGACTGAATATGATGCATTGATGAGGTTGGACTGAACATGATGCATTGTTATGTTTTCCAAAGAAACCACAGTGAAGAAAATCCATATATATATCGTTTAACTCTCACAAGGCATATCCAGCAATCACGATTGACATATGTAGCAAATTTGGTGAAGCTGAGATACATATTTCAGGAAATATGTTCAGGACAAAGTAATTTATCATAGAATCACTGTTTTAGTCATGTTTCCATGGAAACCGCCAAAAATTAAAAACAATGTGATGGTCTAATCCTCAAATGGCACATCTAGGGATCATGGTTGATAAGTGTATGAAGTTTGGTGAAGCTAGCATAAATAGTTTGGGAGATATGATCCGACAAAAGACTTTGTCATAGAGTCACTGTTTTAGTCATGTTTCCATGGAAACCGCAAAAAATAAAAATAATTGGTTGGTCTAACCCTCAAAGGCACATCTAGGGATCATGGTTGATAAGTGTATGAAGTTTGGTGAAGCTAGCATGAATAGTTTGGGAGATATGCTCCGGACAAAGAACTTGGTAATAGAGTCACTGTTTTAGTCATGTTTCCATGGAACCCGCCAAAAATCAAAAAAATGTGATGGTCTAACCCTCAAAAGGCACAACTAGGGATCATGGTTGATATGTGTATGTAGTTTGATGAGGCTAGCATGCATAGTTTTCGAGATCTGCTCCACACAAAGTTTTGGGACGGACGGACGGACGGACAGAAAGAATGAACGCTATATACCCCCGCTTACGCTGTAAGGCGGGGGTATAAAAAAGCATCCGCGTTCAGACTATCTATATACATGATAGATACATAATATTCAGAGGGTCACATAAGGGTGAGGCGATTTTTGGTTAATGCCACTTTCAAGAGTATTAAGGCTGCTTTTATCAGGGAGAAAGCATGCACCCCCAAATGAGGAGTCACAGGAAAACCAAATGAGGAGTCACAGGAAAACAGGTTTCAGCTTTTGGGCAAATATGATCACTTAATCTATAAATTAATATCCACATTTTGATAAGGAGTTTGGTTTACGCTTTCTAGGCCTTTTGTTTTTGAAGAATAAGACAAAATAGGCTCTTAAGGCATGGCTCCTCAGCTGGGGCCACAGGGTCACAAAATCCATAAATCATAATCCTGATACTCTTAGGAGTCTTTTTACAATGTTTAGCTTTAAGTCTTTTGCTTTTGCTTCAGCAGAGTAGGAAAATAGAGTGTTCGAAAGTGGTAGCCATGCAGTTAATTATGGGTCAAAGGGTTACCAAATCTATAAATAATAGTTCGAATCAGTAGAGGAGTCTGTACACAATTTTTCAGCTTTCCATGCTTTTTGCTTTTAGATAAGAAGATGAAAATAAATACTTTTTGCAGTCTTTTGCAGGCCATTTGCTTCAAGAGATGAAGTCACAATAGCAAAGATTTATGAGCTGTTGGATAGAAGGAAGAACAAACAAATGGATGGAAAGACCAACGCCATGCCATAACCAGACCAGAATAGGTATCAAAGAAAAATAGAGCCAATGGCTCTGTACCCCATCACGCTTCATATGTATATAGGGCGTGATGGGGCAACAGGGCACCATGTACATTCTAGATTCCAAATTATCTAAGGAGTCTTTAAAAATTCTTTCAGCTTTTTTCGTTTTGTCTTTAAAGAGAAAACAATGAACAAATAGAGTCATTGGCTCTGTAGCTCTTCAGGCTTCATATCTAATTTTGCTGTAGCCTGTGACCAATGTGCTTACCCCCTTTGTATGGGCCATAGGGCACATGTACCTGAAAACAATTCAAAAATGGAAATTGCACAAATATTCAATTGATTATATAGGGTATAGGAAGCAAAGGTTCCCCAAACATCTTGTAGGGGCCATCAAAATTGTTAATTATAAAACTCCTCAGTAGTAGGCACCTGTACACAAGAATTCTTCATTCTAAGCCTTATGCTTCTGGAGAAGAAGATGAAAATAGGTTTTTGGGCTTGGCCACAGGGCCACTAAAGCTATAAATTACAATCTTCAGTTGTCAAGGAGTCTCAGACTCTACACAAAGTTTCAGCTTTCTTGGCCTCATGCTTCTCGAGAAGAAATCGAAAATGCAAATGGACAGACGGACAGACTGACAGAGCGAGGAATGGACAGACGGACGATTGGATGGACAGACGCCAGACACCATGCCATAAGCCAATGGGGCCTTCAGGCCTGATGAGCTAACAATGCAGATAAATTGATTTCAAATATTTATTGCTTAAAGTTGAGATGTCTCTTACGGCATAACACATAACAATATTAATTGAACAAACAATTAAATTCAACAAACAAGTGGATCAATTTGATCAACACTTTCAATCTTATCAATATAGAGTGGGAGTTTCAGACACTCTAAAACTAAAAGCATGACAGTAATATCAAATAGAATAACATAGCAAAAGAGATCAAATGAGTAATGCCAACAATGTAATATCAAATGGACAAACAAAGTCTCATCTCTTTTCAAAGCCATTATCATTGATAAATTCTAAATTTATTGATTTAAAAAATATTTATTTGGTATTAATAAATAGTCATAGGACAACTAAATGAAGAAAATAGGACTATTAAGTCTTATACTATGAATGTCAAATCAACTAGTCATCCCCTCATTACATACTAATGTGTGTTAACACTAATTAGAAACATATCTATCGAAATATGTTATCAAAGAAAATAAAACTAATTAAGAAAAAAAATTAAATAAACATTATCTATATCTTTATAATTGTATTTCTAGAAACTGTCAAACTAGTTACATTATAAATAAAGGAATATCAATTAATTTCAAATATAGTCTAAAATCATCATTATATATCTTTATATGTATTTAAGACTTATAATAAGATTGTTAGAGATAAACTTTTTCATAAACATGAAGGACAAATAATATCTTTGAAGTAGGCAGTAAAGAAGTAAGAGTTCAATTTTATTTTTTACACATTTCCATCTTTAGAGGTAGGGTTCTTACACCAACTAGAATAAGGTTTGGTCTTAACATGTACCTTTTTCTCAATGAAAAAAATATATTTCACATTAACCCATTAGTAACTTTCAGTAATCAGTAATTTAGCAATTTCAGTTCAATCAAACATGACAGAGTATCTATTTTGTTTTGTACATCAAAAGCTTTTGCAAGAGATAAATTTGATTGATTGAGGTAGTTAAAGACCTTTTCAATCCATAAATTGATATTCAAAAGCCAATATACTGTAAGCACAGTTAAATACTCACAAATTAAAGTTGGACAGGGATTTGTCTGGGTTTCTTTTCAAACGCCAATATACTGTGCTTTGGTTACCGATAGATATCCCAAAATGAAAGAAGACTTTAAATTTGCCTGGGTTGTAAGTGGTACAGGAATATAAAAATATCAACTCTTTCAACAAGTATGCTATATCACAGATTGCTTGTTAACATGTATGTGAAACTAGAAATTTTTTGTCCATGGAACACAGATGCCCCAGCTAATAAAAAAGCTCTCAATGTTTTCAACCATAGAATTTAAAAAGAGATGCACATCTTTAGCTTAATTTAGGTTCAAACATCCTTTAAAATGTAGAAAATTAAATATTCCCAAAACATAATATAAGGTGCACACCTTTCGGATACCTATAAAGCATGTTTGGAAAAATAGTGCAGTCTATCCAGTACATTTTGAGAAGTGGATAAACAACACCCCCTATCACACTACTATGAGCTTTTATTTGCAAAAAAATTCACATAAGTTCAACATGTCAGAAATTTGAAAAAAATTCAAAAATTGAAAAACAAAATATGAGATGCACACCCTTAGGATGCCTATAAGCCATGGGTGCGATTTCATTTAAATCTGTCAAATGGTTTTTGAGGAGAAGTGGATAAACAATACCCTGTATAGAGTGGTTACGTACGTACGGACGTACGGACAACCGAGGGTAATCCAATATGCCCCTGCCATATATGGTTGGGGCATAAAAAGTATTATAAAAACAAAGAAATGAAAGGGAGTCATATATATAAAGACAAGAAAGTGATCAATACATTATTGTCAGTGAAAATATGTTAGTCGTTCTTAATGGGTTCTTAATGGGTTCTGAACACTTAGCGGATCTTACAGTCACACATAAAAAGGTTGCACATAAAGATGTTTGGGATGTCACAGTTACACATTGTAGATTTGACATAAGTCAATTATCAAATCGAGTCACTTCTCCATAGCATCTTAGAATAACAAGCATAGATAAAAGTTTTCAAAACAAAATGATTGGTCTCGTAAGAAACTCCAGCTAGATTCTCAACTTTTATAGCCCTGAGGGAAAGCTCATTCTAGAATACAACTGCTACTTCTTTATTTATGGAAATATTTGTTCACTTATGCTTCTTATCGTGAAAGATAATCTGTCCAGACTAAAAGTTGTTCACGTCAATTACTCACAAACATACCTCCATTATCTTTGGAATCAAATCAGTAAATGTGTGAGATATTGTCCATTATTAATTCATAGTTTTTTCACATCATTCCTCATACACCCATCCTTCTGCCAGGAAATGTGTTGACTTGTTTTCTCACAGAAATCACATCTGTTCAAATTCTTTTCTCTTCTGTCCTTACAGATACACAGCCAATATACATGCAGAAGATGTCTATATTTCTGTTTCTCACTCATAGTGTGTCAAGTGTCAATAATTCTTGTAGAGAATTCCTTCACATTTGTCCTCTCAGACACAGTGTCAACATTTTTGGAGATGTGTTCCATTCTGTTCCAAACAGAAACATTGTCTGCTCTTCAGACAGGCATAATATCTGTTCAATAATATCTGTTCATTCCACTTCCTCACAGAGATACTGCCAACACTTTTGTAAGAAATTGTGTTTACTTCTGTTCAATAAATCTGTACAATATCTGTTCATTCGTGTTCCTCACACAGATACTGGCCATACTTGTGGTAGTTCCTCCAACCAATCAGGTCCTGGAGCTGGGCCTGACAAACCAATAGACAAAACACTGAGACAAGGTGTTAACGTCAGAAATAAATCTTATCAAGGTAATAAACAATGAATTTATGATAACTAACAAAAGAAAATTTATAACATTTTCATCTTTGTGAGCTCGATTAAAGTTTGAAGTTAAAAAACTTCAATCCTTCAAAATACCCTAGCCTTCATCTTGTTTACAGAAAACATCTTTAAATTTTTGAATCTGCCACAACAAGAACCTGACATTAATGTGATCGGCTGAAATTTTATCCTGAGTCATTATGATAAAACTATTCTATTGGTTTGAACAAAGGTCACAGAGATGAACTATGGTTAAAGTTATAATGCAGGATATGAAGATGAAGTGACAATTCATACATTAACAAAACGGGATGTTTTCTTTTCCGTCTATTTTTTAAAATGCCAACTCTTGTTAAATACCTTAAGTACTACTGACCACAACGGTCTGACCTACCTGTAGTAGTTTCTTGTCCTTGACCAGTTTGACCAGTTGTTATAACATTTTCATCTTTGTGAACTCAATATTAATCGCTTTACTCAGATATTGAGTATAGCAAGGCTTGGAAGCTGGTCACATCAGCCGACCTTTATGCCACCCTATGACCCTCCAAGGTTATATGTGCAAATGCATACTATTGCAGCTTGAGACAATCCTTGATTGGTCAATTCGATAGTTCCACTGAGGCGACCCACTACTACGCCTTGCTAGACACAATATCAGGAGTGTAGCAAGTACTATTGAGGCGAGATTTACTTAGACTGGGTATAAAGGCAATTTGTACATTTTACTGGAAAAAGAATGCTTTCTTTTCCTTCTTTTTTTTAAAATGCCAACTCTCATTTAATACCTTGAATACTACTGACCACAACGGTCTAACCTACCTGTAGTAGTTTCTTGTCCTTGACCAGTTTGACCAGTTGTCTGGCTCTCCTCAACATGTCCACTCCAAGGTCACTCTCACATGACCTGTATACACGGGTCACATCAGACACTCAAGATGATAGTACAATTTTAAGAAATATAGACAAAAATTTACAGATAATCAGCAGTTTCGAAGGTGACTACCATGAAGAACCCCCTCTTCTAACCCTAACCCCTCTTTCAAAATTTCAAAACCCACAAATTATTTATTTGTAAGATAGAGAAAGATATAGATATAGATTGTGCATAAACAATGTTTGATCTACCTTTGAGCAATTGACCTGATTCTCTAAGATATTTTATGTTTTCTCTCTGCAGGTTCCCATTTCTTAGTGCTTTTCTTATGCTATATAATTTTCTAAACATATGAGCATGGAAGGTGGTGACATACCTCTTTAAGCTTGATTCAGATGAGCTCTGTTGCAGCTCATGTGTCTCACTCTCCTCTGCAAGGAGGTCAGATTTCTGGAAGACAACTTTCTGACTCCTGGTGAAGAGAGTTACGCTCTTGTCAATCTCATCATCTCGCTTTAGGGATTTCAAACTCTGAAAGCATTTCATTGGAAGTTTTATCATACAATAAATATGTCATAAATGATTAGTAGTTATTGCTTACATTATTATGGCAATAGCAAAATTCCTTTCAATGGAGGATACAAGTTATTCATCAAGGCAAAACTTGCACTAAAACAGATGAATGACTAATATAAGCCTTGAAGCATTTGACACAAATGATAACGCTTATGCTCTTGGTCTCTGCGACAGAATTCAACAGTCTGATGAGGAATATTATGAAAATGTTTTTGACAAGAGTGAACTGCACTCAAATCACAAATTTTAGCCATAACAGCATGATGTAAATTAGCCATTAATGAAACTAGCATTAGTAAAGTTTTGAAGAATACTTTTGTCTGTTAATTTAATTTCTAAATAAATCGAATTTATCTGGTAATTTCACATTATTTCCAAAAAACAACTCATCTTTGACATTCTCTAACCAGTGTTTCAAATAGCGTTTACTCAGTCAAAAGCCAGTTTATCTCAGTTTTAATCAGTATCAAAAGTTGTCAGCAGACTGTGGATATTGTGTAAACATTGCAGACTTGTTTTACTTGGAGAAATGTTACAGAAGTGATTGTGAGATCAACTCCAAATGGATTCAAACACGGGACTTCTGGGTTGAGAGGCAAACACTCTACTGATTTGGCTAAATAGATATCACCCTAGCCAAAACCAGGAGGAAAGCTTTTATCTCATCCTGCCAAAGAAAGGTTGTTTTAAACTACAAGTCATGCCTAGCACCCAAAGAGTGAGATATATTTCTTACATTATTTGAGCTCATAGTTAGGGAAGAGCTGCGAGGTTTAGGTATGGGAGGTTTCCTCTCTGTAGCTTCTTTGGCTTTCCTCTTCTCCGCTGCATCTGTAATTCACAGGAGATTAGAAAAACGTTTGACAAATCTTTACCATCAGAAAAATTCTAAGTAAGCTGAATTTTGAATTGCATTAACTGCTACATTCATCAATACATTGTTTCTTTATCCCTTAAATTTTACTTCTTGAAATTCATTATCTTAATTCTTGCTTTACCTACTCCTTTGATAAAGGTCTTCAACTTTAGAAAACCACTGAAATGAAGGAACTAGATCTTTCCGCTTCTAGATCCTTAGACTAATTTTTTAATATTAACTGTATCATTCACTTATAATTTGTTAAATGTAACTAAGATATGATTTTAACTAGTCACCTTTCACAAAAAATGTCAACAACCTCGTGATTCTTGAAACATTTTATCAGCAAAAGCTTTATTTAATACTACCTTTCAGGAAATTCTTTTTTTTCCTAGTTTTGCCCTGGGACTCTGACTGCTGCTTTTGGTTTGAATCAGGTTCTTCATCTGTCTGTGATGGCTGCTGACACGTGACAAGATTTTTCCGTGCCCATCGTATCACTTCCTCTGGATCTGTGTGATAATCTTCATATCCACTGTCACTCACAATATTGTCCTCCTTAGAAACCACTTCTTGATGTCTATTTTTTTTCCGTGGACTCTTTTTCACAGTGTCCACCGGACTAGGTGTTTCTCCATACCCTACATTGTCTACAGAACTCCGCGTCTCTTCATACTCAGAAGTTTGTGTCTCAGGACTGTCCACTGTGTCTCTCTGCTGCCGTAAACCAGACCCGAACTGGCGTGTGAATAGAGTTGTCTCCTCTTGGCTTGGACATCGAGTCATAATGGTTTTAACAGTTCGGGATAGGCCAGACCTTGTAGAGTTCAAAACACTGATGTCAAAGCCGTTCCCTAGCCCTGAGGCTGTGCAGTCCTGGAAGTAGGACATGAGTGAGTCCACAATGACATGTCGGTCTGACCTTAATGATGACACAAGGTCGGGAAGATCAACAGAGCTGCCTCGCGATGCTGCAGATCTTCTGCGACTTCGTGGAGAAGACTTTGAGTCACTCGATCTTGGTCTCTCGGAGTTGGTCTGTTTGGATTAAAAAGAAACAAAATTTATAACCAATGATCCACAGGATTCTCTTCTGGTGCTTTAATTTTTCATATCAAGGACGAAAAGGTGATATTGCTTAAAGTTTGTTAGTTTTCTCATTGGAATTTTTTCGAGAAGGTCGCGAGAAATTCATTTGATTTGCTATATCCCAAGTCAGGCAGCGCGAGCAAATCTAGCTTCTGGCTGTCCAGGGTACAGATTAGTGGAGTTAGTGTAACATTCATACCCTAAGACAGGATGAAGGGGCATAAAAAAAAAATCAAGGCTTTAACTACAACCCCTTCAATACATTTATGCTACACATGACTAAGAGTATAAACAAGTTTCAGTGTAGGACAAGACATGCTCACCACATGTGAAACTTGGCATCATCCAGTTCTTCATTCATGATTCTTTGGACACTTATACTAATTGATGATATCTGATGATAAACTCATTTGACATACTGATATCAATTTAGAGGTCTGACAATACAGATTTTTCAGATTTGTATCTCAATATCTCTTAATGATTTAATATGATACATATCACGATCCCCCTTTTCAAGTCATTTTCAGAAACAAAACATTGATTTTTGACTATTACTCTGATCTTTAGGCAGAATAAGCAATTTTGAAGTCAATGATACGTATTATGATACAGAGAATGCATCATGATATGTGTATCCTGAGATTAGGTATCACAATCTTGAATACAACGACATATCGTAACACCTTTAACATGTTCACCTGCACAAGCTGTACGATGTCAGCAGCATGAGGTCTGTCTTCTGGGTCGGTGAGAAGCATGCTGCGTGCCAGGTCGGCCATCTTGTCACTGTACCGAGACGGAGCGTTGGGGGTCTGGGAGGAAATAATCAGGTCTTAGAAACAAATCAGGGATTTACCTTTTGATTCTTTTCTTTAATTGAATGCTTTATCAGTAATGTGTTGCAAACTGAGCTGTCAGGCTGTGCCCATGACTATCAGCAAGATTAGAGAACATTCACCTGTGGGGGGCACACATAATTCTTAAAATACCTGATACCAAAGACATTTACCGGTAGATATATTGTTTGGATAGAAATAGGTAAGCTATTAAAATTGTTACTGCAATGGGATTTTACAGAAAACAGAGGTAATGAAAAGATTAGGTCAGAGCCTGAGAGAATGGCTTTTATCATCAAACTAATAAGAGATTTCTGGTAAATGAGCACACACCTTTCCCTTGAGTATTTTCTGGACCATCTGTTGCTGTGAGGGAGACTCGAAGGCAAACCTGAGGGTCATCATCTCATACAGGCAGCAACCGAAACTCCAGATGTCCGCCTGCAACATGTGATTGATACCTTTAACCCTATGACTGTTGATGCTTAAGAATTCATATATCATCATAATATCAACCAATGGCTAATCCCAGATCAGTAAGCCAGTTAGTGACAATAAAAGCAGGGCTGGATTTGAAGCTACAGACAAAACTCGAGAAAAAAACATGGATGGATCTAAAATCTCTATGACTGCTTATGCAATAGAATTATATATATATATAATAGAGAGAGATTTTACCCATTGCATGAAATAAGCTTCAACACTGGCCAGCCCAAAATGTGACATTTTGCCATCTGTGATACTAGAATTAACAGAAAGCCTCAAAATTTACTAGCCTGTAACAAAAGTTACCTTAAAGTTACCTGAGGTGAAAAGCTAGACATACATATTTCATATACTAATTTACACCAATCAAAACCAGACACAATCAAGATCAAAAGGCTTCATAACAAGATTTGATATAAGTGTTGTAAACTCAATGGTAAAGCATAAGTTTGTGTTTATGACATATAATATCTAATGTCTTCATATTTACACATGTACACTTATCACTTGTGCCATCACAAAAAAGTGTAATAAAATTAATTTTCTGATTCCTATGCACAGAGAGATTTATGACATGGCAATAAAAAAAGATTACACTCAAAAGTGTGCCATATGACTTACACACAATTGCTTTAAGAATATCATAAAGAACACATCCTAGTTTATTATCTCTCCACAATAAATTACAACAATTGCAGCATGGCTCATAATCCTCACAGGGGGAT
The DNA here is from genome assembly GCA_916613615.1 of Steromphala cineraria. Classification (NCBI taxonomy): domain Eukaryota; kingdom Metazoa; phylum Mollusca; class Gastropoda; order Trochida; family Trochidae; genus Steromphala; species Steromphala cineraria. The sequence goes on along the minus strand of OU744726.1, from coordinate 30,936,027 downwards.
GATAGCAATAGCTCATAAAGATATAGAGACACAGAGTTATGTTGATAGGATCACATATGTCAAATTTTGAAATCGATGTGATTACATCGGGAACCACTAACTGTTACTGATAATAACAAGTTAAAGGTCAATCAGTACATAAGAGCGAAAATACGGCCATTCAAAGTCGGGATTTTGATAGAAAACCGGACCATGTGGCTCGAGTGGGCGCGCAAATTCACCAAACGTAATTTTGAAACCTTGTCATAAGCTGACAGGAAGATATATTCGATTTGATAGTGTTTATTAGGTATTGTAACTACCGTACAGTAATAGGTAAATTAATTGGATGCATAATTTCGAATTTTTAACGTATTTAAGATGTTTTCTTGTTTTTTCCATAAAATCAAGCATTTTAGGGATATTATGCATAAATGAATATATTTGCAAGTCCAGTGATGAGATATGAACTTCAATCAGCATATTAGATATTTTGTAGCTTATCAAAACCAAATAAAATTTTAAGAAAGATACTCTGTGTGACTTTAAAAAAAGTATATGTAACAAGTGAATAGTTTGGTGTTCAACAAATGAAAGAGAATTTAATACCAATACCATTTACAAGTTTTAAAAACCAGGACCTATAAGAGCTATTATTTAAACTATAACTGGCTTAATTACAAAAATATAAGGAAATTCACCGACATAACCATCACAGCATATGACATTACATTGTGAAGTCATACTTTACGATTAAGATGTCATGTCATTCAGTCAGTGTGTGATGTTATTACACAATGTGTATCAATCAATCAATCTTTATTTCGGTACTTATAAGGCCACAGGCCTGTAGTACATTCAAGAGTAGATCACATTACAGATTTTGTTCTGGTACAATGGTTTTTCTGTATAACATTGCATAGTGAATAAACATTGCAAGGTTCTGTAGTACTCGAGTATTAGTATTTGCTAACAATGATAATAGTTTTGTTACACTAGGGTACATGTAATAGTATGATTTAATGTATTTCGTCCGAAGACTTTTATAGATTGGGCAGATTAACAAGAAATGTAGCTCATCTTCGACAGCATTCAAATTACAAACTTGACATATTCTGTTATTTCTTGCAATGCCTACATATCTGCCAGTTTCAATAAACAATTCATGGGATGAGCAACGAAAACGAGCTAAGGCAGTACGAAACTTTTTTACATCAACTTTTAAAAGATAACTTTCAAGACATATTTCATATTTCCATTGTCTATAATATAGACATTTAGTTGATAGTGACATGGATTCTGACCAGGATTGCAGGTATATATCTTTCATTCTTTGTGTAAATGAACTAATAAACTGTGGTTGTAAATCTACACTTTGGCTGTGCCAAATAAGCCCATATCCTGTTTTGTTGAGTATCTCTCTAATATTGGTCACCCAATTACTTTTACCATTATTATCATACAGTTTCATCATATCATAACATTTCTTGGGAAATCTGTGACAGGGCATATTCAATAATCTTATCCAATATTTAATAGCTCTAATAGAGGAATAAATGAACAATGGAAATCTGCCTAATTCTCCGTAAACCATCGTGTTACATGTGCTTGTTTTAACACCAAGGAATTTTTTACATGCATATAAATGTATCCTTTCAATGTTATCATATTGTTTTAATCCCCATATTTCAGATCCATACAAAAGTATTGGGCTTATCTTCATATCAAATATTTTGAAAAAGGTGTTAAATGACATGTCACCTAAAGATCGCATGTTTCTGTAGATACCTATAAGAATTTTCAAGGCTTGTGTTGATGCCTGTTTCGTGTGGTGGGACCAAGAGAGGTGATTAGAAAAGTATACCCCTAGATACTTATAAGCACTGGTAGTTTGGAGGGATTCTCCTTTATAAAACCATTTCTCGAGTTTTGACAGTTTTCCCCCATTCTTAAAAACAATAATTTTGGTTTTTTCTCTGTTGACACACAATTTGAATTGCTCGGAAAATTTGTCTAATTCATCGATTTGTTTCTGTAAACCGCTAATGGTACTTGAAAACAGTACAATGTCATCTGCAAAAAGTAATAGAAATAATTGCACTGTGTCCGGGTGGAGTTGGATCCCATTCGTACACGTGTTACATATTTGCTGAGCTAATTCATTAATGAAAAAACTAAACAGGAAGGGGCTTAAAATACAGCCTTGTCTAACGCCAAGTTGACTAATGAATGGTTCAGATATTTCTTGGTTATTTCTAACACGTACCTTAACATGTTGATATATACTTTTCAGCATGTTATTCATTTTACTACTAATTCCGTGCGTTTGGAGAATATCCCAAAGTTTATTTCTCTCTACCGAGTCAAAAGCTTTTGCAAAGTCTACAAATAACGCATAAAACTTACACAATGTGTAATAACTTTGTAGATTTATCTTCAACAGACAAGTATTAATTATATGTTTTATTTAACAGCTGGATGGAATGTTACTGTTAATTGATACAGTTTATAATGTTTTGACACACTCCTCAGAAGTCTGTTGATATCACAGCAGTTAATACTTATATGACGATAAAACAACTTAGGGAACGTTAGACTAATACCATAAAGCCCTTATCTATGTGTAAACAAATATCACAACTCAGGCTAATATGTAGGTGTTGGCTCAATGCCAACTTGTCTGATAAAAACATATTCAATATAGTTTAACAGAAGCCCCAGGACTCATATTTGATTTGTAACTAGGGCTTTGACGGGTACTCGAGTACTCGAGCCCCAATTGGGTTCAGCTGGTCTCAAGTCCATTTTGTTGGACTCCACGACTCAAAAAATGGATGTCATTGTTACTTATTTAAATTATTTAAGACTGTTTGTTTTTGATGTGTGAAGTTTGATGATCAACATGTCCATTTCATGACATGGATGTAAAAATACTGCATATGGCCAATTACAGTGTTTGAAATAAGCTAAAAATGTAGCCAGCCCAAAATTGGTATTTTGTAAATTACAATGGTAAAATTTAAGAAAAGCTCAAAAAGTTACCAGTCCCGACCAAAAGTAACCAGTACCGGGCTGTCGGACGGGCCTTATTTCATACACTGCCAATTATAAGTCAACATCTACACTGAACAACAATATTACTGATAAGATGACTCAACTCAGACCTGAGTACTTAAATTCTTATCTTTACTCAAGATATCATGTAATATTGTTAGTCAGCCAAGATGTTATGCTTATAGATGTAGACTTATACATGATCATATGCAATATATTTTTACATCAATGCAATGTTTATCATCTTATTTCACACATCATAAACAAACAGTCTAAGATAATCTTAACAAGCAGCTGACATGGTCGAGCTATATCCCCCGCAAATTGCACAATATGTATAGGTTTTCCTTATCATATTGCTGATGAATTTTTATCACACAAAAAAACAAAAAAATTCCAGGATTTGAAAGAAACTATTCTAATAAAAAAACTAAATCATACCAACTTTATGTTCACTGTTGGGCATAATTCGAGTTAACTGACAAAATTAAAATCAAACGAATGAATTTATGTATTATGTATTTGGATCGCCAAGATCAATTTGATCATATTTTTTTTAACAAACATCTTTTCAAAACTGTTCTTCATAACACACCAACATATGATTTTGTATCTCCATATCAAATTTTATCAATATGTGATGATTAGTTTAGAAGTTATGAGCCGGACAGGACTTGAAACAGATTTCCAACAGAGTCCTCATTTTTTGCCAAAAAAAGCAAAATTTTATACAAATATTTTCAAAATTGTTCTTCATGACACACCTTCAGATGATTATGTATCTCCATATCAAATTTGATCAATATGTGATGATTAGTTTAGAAGTTATGAGCCGGACAGGACTTGTAACAATTTTCCATCAGAGTCCTCATTTTTTGCCAAAAAAGGCAAAATTTTATACAAATATTTTCAAAATTGTTCTTCATGACACACCTTCATATGATTATGTATCTCCATATCAAATTTGATCAATATGTGATGATTAGTTTAGAAGTTATGAGCCGGACAGGACTTGTAACAGTTTTCCAACCGAGTCCTCATTTTTTGCCAAAAAAGGCAAAATTTTATACAAATATTTTCAAAATTGTTCTTCATGACACACCTTCATATGATTATGTATCTTCAGATCAAATTTTATCAATATGTGATGATAAGTTTAGAAGTTGTGAGCCGGACGGAACTTATAACAGATTTATTACAAAATTTACCACTTTTTCTCCAAAATCCTAATATTTTATGTAGATTTTCAGAAAATTGTTTCTCATGACACATTATTACATGTTTCTTCATGTCCATGACGAATTTGAATTGAAATGGTTAATTAGTTAGAAAGTTATGAGCCGGACACAAAGTGTAACGGACGGACGGACGAACGGACGGATGGACGGACGGACGGACGGACGGACGGTACCCATTTGAATACCCCCCGCAACTTCGTTGTTGCGGGGGATAATAAGATCCAATGATCTTCCCTATTCAAACTACCTGAACCTGACTCAGGCTCCAGTACTTGAGAACCCACAGAAGCCCTTGTAGCCTGAACATGCATATATGGACTTCTAAAAAACAACTTATTTCTGTTTATGTAGGCCTTAAAAGATGCTTTTTTGAAAAGATAGTTTTTCACAAAGTTAAGAATTCCAAAAAATCTTTGAAAAAATTATGTTTTTTAGCATTTTGCAAACTGTAAATTTTATGCCTTGCTGCCGACCCTAATGTTTTCTATGCTGACATCAGCGCCCCTACAGGAATTAGTTAGCAACCTCCAGGTACTTTCTGATTGGACTATTGCTTTTTTTCATAATAAGCTAGAGAGCAAGCACAGAAAACTCAAGGGTATTCATCACGGCATAAAAGTTAAGATAAAACTGACAGTTGCGTAGGAAGATGGATTGAGTGTGACTCATTAAAACAGTGATGCAACATATGACAGTTAAGACAAAGACATATAAAAGTTATGATAAAACTGACAGTTGCGTAGGAAGATGGAATTAAGTCGGACTTATTACAACAGTGACGCAACATATGACAGTTAAGACAAAGACATATAAAAGTTATGATAAAACTGACAATTGCATAGGAAGATGGAATTGAGTCGGACTTATTACAACAGTGACGCAACATATGACAGTTAAGACAAAGACATATAAAAGTTATGATAAAACTGACAATTGCATAGGAAGATGGAATTGAGTCGGACTTATTACAACAGTGACGCAACATATGACAGTTAAGACAAAGACATATAAAAGTTATGATAAAACTGACAATTGCATAGGAAGATGGAATTGAGTCGGACTTATTACAACAGTGACGCAACATATGACAGTTAAGACAAAGACATATAAAAGTTATGATAAAACTGACAATTGCATAGGAAGATGGAATTGAGTCGGACTTATTACAACAGTGACGCAACATATGACAGTTAAGACAAAGACATATAAAAGTTATGATAAAACTGACAATTGCATAGGAAGATGGAATTGAGTCTGACCCCTTGAGTACTCTATTCCATTTTTTTAGCCCTACAGGCTACAGGAGAAAATTTCAGTTCTTTCCCCTGTCAAAATCTGGTAAAACAAGCTTGTTGTGAAGGTTTAAAACCAGAAACAAATGGACTTTTTATCTAGCCCTTACCTTGTAGCTGTATGGCTGGAACTGGAATATCTCTGGGCTCATGTAGAGAGGTGTTCCTAGGAATGTGTCAGCTTGAGCAAGGGTAAAATCCAATTCTCTGAAAAAGAAGTAGAAATATTGAAAAGTGATAATAACATTATTGATTTAGAGTTTCAGGTAGTGGATAAAGTAGTAACCATGATAATGCAATGTTGATAATGTAAAAAATTGATACATATTTTTTATCAAATATATGTCAGATAAATCGTGAATAGAGATTAAGATATAGTAATCCTTGGGGGGCATCTTCCCATGGCAAGGTGAAAACGTATCGAGCAACTCTCCTCACTTTAGACCTTGCCTTCACAAGGTAGAAAACTGGTGATCCGGAGCAGCGACACCTATCGTGATCACGAGTTACGCCCCTTATCAGCTCTTACAAAATAGCCAATGAAATTTCGGAACAAATTCAAAATACTAACAGACGATCTTGTTGAAAACTATCCGAGTGAAATTTAATTTCAAATTTCAGTCCGCATGGTTGTTTTCACGTTTTTGATGAGCACCGAGAATGCAGAGAAGACAAACATTTATGTATCACTCAAATTAATTGTTTCTCGCCCTTGTAAAACACATACAAAAGTATTTTTTCAAATCGGTTCAGTTAACATGCTGTCTTCTGATTGGACTATTCTACTTCCGTGCAGCGGGTTGAAATGCTAGCACAGAAATCACGGCCAATGATGTCAAGGGAGGAATGGGAAAATTTAGAAACTTTTACGTTTCGCCCGTGACGTTGTGAAGATGTTTGGGGGAAACAATATATAATTCACCAAAAGTATTTACCAAACAGAAATAAATGCGTTATGGTGATTATTTCTTTTTTGAGCAAAAGTTAAAGTTGACTGCTAAGTAATCAATATACTCATTTCCCCAAATTCATCACAACAACTTCAAAACTTTAAAAGACACTTTTTGTTAGATCCCCCAAAATTATCAATATACAGGAAAGCAAAGCCTACAAACAATTGAACATACACAGGCACAGAACATTGTCATAAGCCTTTAAAGCTATTTTTGTTTTTTTGCAGAATTTCTGTCATAATTAATTATACATAATGGTGATATACTCAATATTCATGCTCACTTTGCTATCCCGAGATCTCCAATCTTGACAGTGAGGTCATCAGTCAGGAAAATATTCTTTGTCTTCAGATCTCTGTGTAAGATCTTCCTCTCATGAAGGTACTGAAGAAACAGAAAATGGTTAAGTAAATTCTGTCCTCAAACATGCTCATCTCAGGAAGAAAGAACTTTGAGTTGTAACAGTTAAAAAAACAGTTCAGATGCTCAGGATAACCAACTTTGATTAAACACAGTGAGGATTCATTATTTTGAACCCAGAAAGAAAGTGGTCTGGCAGCATAGGTAAAATGCAAAGAAAAGAATTCCCAACCTCTGTATTAGCAAAAGTCAATACGATCAAACTATTGTTCCTATAATAAACCAGAGTTAATATTTTCACTTTGACTTCTAAAACATTGAGAAGGACTCATATGATTCAGCTCAAGCACAAATTTTAAGAGGATTGAAAGATGACAGTTTCCAAAACAACCAACCTGTAAGGCCTTTGCAATTTGGTAAACCCATTTTGTAATTCTTTCCTCAGGCACTGGCTCTTGTGGCGTAGCATCTCTACAGTTGCCAAGGTAACCATACATATCACCCACAGGACAGTACTCAGTGACAAGTAGAAGATGGTTGTCAAACTCGAAGGCATCAAAACAAGCACAGAGGTTTTCCTGTCTCAGTTTCCTCATCAGTTTGGCCTCCTGTACGCATTTGTCTCTCTCGTCACTTGAGAAGCGGTCCTTGTCAATGACTTTGAGAGCATACTGGAGAATAGAATACTAAATGAGCACTTGTGTAATACCATTCAATAATTATTAAATTCTCTCACATTTGTCTCTCTCTCGTCACTTTTAAAAGTGGTCTATGTCAATCACTTTGAGAGCATACTGTAGAAGAGAATACTAACTGAGCACTTGTGTAATATCATTAACTTTTCAGGATGAAAATTATTGAAATCTCACACATTTGTTTCTCTTTCTTCACTTGAATAGCGGTCCTTTTCAATTTGTTAAGTGCATACTGGTGAAGAGAATTCTAACTGAGCACTTGTGTAAAATCATGAACTTTTCAGGATGAAAATTATTGAAATCTCACACATTTGTTTCTCTATCTCCACGTGAATAGTGGTCATTTTCTATTTGTTTAGTGCATACTGGTGAAGAGAATTCTAACTGAGCACACATGTAATACGACTAACTTTCCAAAACAGAATTATTGAAATTTCACACATTTGTCGCTCTCATCCCTTGAGAAGCCGTCCTTCTCAATCACTTTGAGGGCACTCTGCCTAAGAATACTAACTGAGCACTCGTGTAATACCATTGACCTTTCAGGATAAAAATTAATGAAATTCTATACATTTGTCTCCCTTGTCACTTGAAAAGCACAGTCCTTCTTAATTTGTATAGTGCATACACGTGAGAGAATACTAACTGAGCACTCATGTTATACCATTTACTTTTCAGGCTCAAAATATATGAAATCATATGTTTTAATTTTTTTTAAATGACCCTTCATGAATATGTAGTTTTATTGGGTTTGATTTGAAATCTGCAGCTCTAGAGCTTATAATCATTACTCACACATCTTAACAACATTGCTTATTGTTGTCTGTTCTTATGATATGGTTTTATACCTTTACATAATTGACTAACAATGTTATTTATATTACTGCATGCTGACAACAGACATTACAAATTAAATAACTTGTATTTTTTTACTGAAAACTCTTAGATTGCTATCAATTGTTGTATTACATTTCAATTATCTACACATATACAGTACACATAACTAAATATATAAACATAAATTAAACACACATTTATAACATCTTTTCACATTCTTAAACCATTGTAATATCAATTTATACATTCTTGCAACATTAATATATATTCCTCACACAATTTTACAAAGTTATACTTCTTTACCACATTGTTCCCAGTTCTTAAACATTATATTTACATTGTTATATTTCATAATAACTTGTTACCACCAAAGTATATCTCATCAAATGAATAACAAATATTGAACATAACAGACTCTTACAACATGTAACTAGTGCTACATGGTTATAAAATTGTTACAATGTTGATAACATGATTTGCATGCAGACTCTAGTAAAAAAAGTGTAAGTTGTGTAACAGATATTTTTACCTGAATAAAACTCAAGTTATAAGTCAATATGTATAATATACATATATTCATATTAACATTTGTTATATCTGTTTAGAAATTTCCAATATTGAGTATGATATGCAATCCAGATATGCACGAATGATATGTTTGATTATGTGTGACATACCTTGCTATCCTCTGTGTTACTACACAGAAGGAAAACTTTAGCAAAACTTCCTTCTCCCAGTTTGTGTTTTACCAAGTACTCCATGCTGTATTTCATTGCATTCTGTCGGTGAAACATAATTATTACAAAATGTTAAAAATTTGAATGTTTTTTAAATAATCAGAAGTTTTAATTATCATGTTCATAAATGTTCATCATGATTGTTTACGATTACCTAAATATGCATTTTTAAAATCACATTTTAGGATGTCCATTTCAGTTTTTTAAAAAGCGTATTTCTAAGCGATATAAATAGATTTAGAGTATAAGACTCTCTTACTTTTTGCAACCACTGAAACAAACACATTTTAATCTTACCACTTGTTGATGTATCCAAAGTAAAGTCTTCTAACGACACTCGTAAATTAGCATCGAATCCATCTTCACAAATACATTTAATCGTCAAATGAATCGCAACACATGTAGTATATGGGGTCCACGTCTATGGAATTCATGATTTGTAAACAGAAAATCTAGCGACCGGAAACAGACAATAATTACCTCCCTTGGAACTTCCGCGTTCCGTTGCCTTGAGAACGCGCACCTGCAGTGAGTTTATGTACGCTTCATAATGACAAGTCAATGCCGGGATCACAATTGTAAATTATAGCAAACATTCTATCATGAATAAACATAATTACTACCTAACCAATGTTTGTGTAACAGTCCAGTAGTCAAATTGAGAATTTATTTATCCGCACCTCAGTTTATCAACAGAAAACAAATTTAAATTTTAGAAATAACATTTATACAAAATATCATGTTATTATGAGCGTCTCAATATTTCTTTTAGTTCAATATGAAATAACCAAATAAATGGAATTTTATATAAAGATTGCTAATAACATGCACAGTAGCATAGGGTGCCAAACGGGACTTAAAGGGGCAGTAGCACGTTTTTGGGGGGAATATAAGGTATGTCAGATAATGAAAATAAATGGTTTCAATTGAAAAACAATGTATTTTAACTAGTTAACACAATAATTAATCAAATGTTAGGTTCAGACATGTGATTCCTTTTCTTGCACAAAATGAATTAAAGGTGTTCACACAAAAATGGCCACCGGTGGACTTTTTGTGAATCTTTATAATGGGTTCTCTGACTATGGATAATTGGTTTGTGTAATGAGATTTTGACACTATCAAAATAATACATTTAGCATTTACGTACAATTATCAGTGAAATATTTAAAATATAAAATTTTCCAAAAACATGCTACTTCCCCTTTAAATCGTTCATAGTCCCAAGTCTACAAGAGAACTCAGGCAGATATTTAGTAAACTCAGTAAGGTTTCTAATTCTATTCGACGTTGTATGACTTGTGGTTGATTTAGTAAGTTGATTTATTCATTAGGTAAAAACGAACCTTTAGATAGTAAGTAATTACCGACTCGCGCACGTGAATCATGAACGCCTTTGCCGTTGACCTTTCTCATTTCCAAACTTAGCAGCAATGTCTTTATCAAGAGGCTGATATAGTCATGTGATTCTCGAAATGCACGTGCATCCCGCTGAAATGTGAATGCTACAGCTATAGACTGTAAAAGCCATTGTCAATTTGATTACAGTTTGCACAAAATTCAAGTCTTACATACCGGTATGTCTACATACACTTTTCATCGAAGCTTACTTTATATCATAGTTTGAAAATTCTATTTTGGCATTTTATAAATAAATTTGAGGTATTTACCTATTATGTTTTAATTCCAGGAATCAAATGATAGTGAACAAGATGTGTTTGTGAAACACGAATGCCCCCGGATGCATATGTCAAGTATCAAAGACCTAGCTCTGACCAATCAAAAGTTATGACCAAGGTTAAAGTTTTTGTGGACAAACGGACAGACAGACAGACAGACGGACAGACGGACAGGTGAAAAACAATGTACCCCCGGAATCTCCGATTCGGGGGCATAAAAATGTCATATTATTGTATTCGAATGGAGAGTTCACCAAGCTTGAAATTAACATTTTAGGCCCTACGGCTTCAACCCTATGTTTTGCCTAATAAATTTGAGAATTTCTTGTATTGAAACTGAAGCGTTAAGATCGCATTCGCATTGATTTACAAAAAAGTTCAACTTATAATAATTTCGGAAAATATAATACACTGTTGTATCGGGTGTTCTTGATATGCACGGATTTTGAAATTACGAATTTAAGCATAGGCCTGCTAATTCGATCAATTTAAATTAACAAAGGAAGCAGTAATTTTACTATCTGTAATTACCTTTCTACATCGAGCCATTTGTAAGCTAACTATAAGTGACAAAATAATGATTTTCATGAAATATTTTAGAATAATGATTTCAGTCCACGTCACATTAGTAATAATCATTATATGATTGTTTAACGTTGGACTACCGGATGTGCTTCCCTTGTCTGTTTACTCTGAACCACGCCTTACTTATGTATACACCACGTGGTGTGGTTATCAATGATGATATCTAGGTCGTTATCCTGGATAACCAACCAATGGTTTGGTTATCAGATAACCACCATGGGTTGATTATCAGAGAGCAAACATGGACGTCTACGACAATACATAAACGGTTGCCTCGGCCCGATACGGCAGGTCTTCGGCTTTCGCCTCAGACCTTGCCGTATCGTCCCTCGGAAAAAACTTACCCTTGACGTGATATTAAAACACATCTCGAAATGATTGCTCAAAGTTGACCAGTTTATTTTATTTTTGTCAAAATGTTACCCCCAATAATCATGTAATGTACAATCCAATTCACAAAATTGAAAGAGCTAACGATAGTTTACGATAAAACCCACCCACCTTCGTCCTGAGAATACCATAAAACACAGATAAAACATTTTTTGAAACCGGACACAGCTCTAATTTCCCCACCTCTTTGAACACCATGTGCTTACAATGTTGTGCTGCATCGAGAGTTTGAACGTGAAATTCATGAATTCCGTGCAGCTCAAGGTGAAATGAACAACATCCTCGCAGCCTTTACGTAAATTTGTTTGTTACAGACTGATGCAGTTCATAGACTGAATGTCGGTTTAATTTAGGAATATCCTGAGACATAAAACATATTTTCTGTGACCTTTTGACAATTTGTTTTGGACATATTTCATTTTAATTAAAGATGGAGAATTTTAGTATTTTTAGAACTCACTCAACACAGTTAGTTAGTTTAAGTTACTGGTTTAGAATTGTCTGACAACCAAGTCAGGACACTCTCAATCAGCACGTGAAATGCGTGTTTCGTGAGTATACACCAATTTTTAAAACCTTTTTCATTTGATTAACATTAAAACTATAATGAAAGGAAATAATTTTCAACAATTGCCATGTTGTGTATATGAAATAATGACCTTGACTTCGTGAACATCTGTGATAACCATCTCGCTGATCACTCGATGGTTATCACAGATATTCACTCAGTCAGAGGTCATTATTTCAACCATAACTATACATTTATGCATTAGAAGAACCCAGGTCAGAGTTATTAGTTCGCGTCAAAATCTCGTCGGCTTTTGTAGGCTATGTCCGACGCAAGTTAATTACGAAGATTATTTCGTTATTTAAACCAAACCCAACTAAGATGAGAGAACCAAGTCTATGTTCTATACGTAGAAAAATCGAAGGTAAATCATATGATATTTGTAGGCCTATTTTGCCTAGTAGATGCGACTATAAATAATGACGTCAGCCTATTGTTTTAACAATGTTATCAAGAATCAATTAATTGCTTTTTGACTATCTTGGTTGTGTCAGGTATTGTTGTTTTTTATAAACCAATCAGCATCTATTCCCTCTCTGGAGTCAGTTGTCGATAGATGCAATTTGGTCCTCGTCCATCTCGAAAGTCCAACCTCTTCTAAAGTATAAAAAACGACAGTAGAGGTTGAGCAATGAGCCAGTAACACCCGAACAAGAGTGAGTGATGTCCTTTCTGAACCAATACATTTACATTTATTGCATTTACATCATTACACATGACAGTTAGGTTCGTGTTTAATCTATATGATATGTTATTTGAATGATGGAGTGGCTATCTAAGTTAGAAAACTATGTTAATATTAAACTCGAGGCACCTTTTATTAACGTTATTCTGAAGTGGGGATGGGGTTGATTCAAATGCTTGTTAGTCAAATGAATGGATGTAAAATTTAATTACTTTTAATCAAGTCATTCTTGTTACAAGTGAATGGATACGTAATAAAGGAATAGGATGACTGTTTCTGTACGATTGCTGGTTTTTTTTTGTTGAATAATCTTTTCAAATAGTACATTGATGTTTGTAGTATTCTATTGTAATATATCCTCCGTGGATTTGCAAGAACTATTAGATTGATTCCTCTAGCAAAACAACTATAACACGTGACAAAACATTTATTGAATTATTGTATTCATAGATTTACAATTATACACATATTTATGTCTAGCATCAATATTTACACCATACATCTCCAGGAAGTTCCAAATGCACGACACTCGTGTAAACGATCTACAGAACATAATTAAGATTAATTTCAGACAAGACAACTCTATAATGTTAACGATATATACGTCGATGAACTATTTCAATCAACTTTTCTGTTCTAAGTTTGTTTACAAAATGTCGATATTTTTTAATACAAAACAACCCATTAATGTCAGCTATAATACGCCAAGGAACTATAAAATCGATAAACTTTGTCAGTTCATTAATTAAACCATGTGAAATGCATAGTTAATACAAAAAAGTATTTGCTTCAAAAAAGCGTTGTGTAACAAAGGTCTGATGAATGCTTAACAGGACAATTATTATCTCTTATAACAGTATCATAAACGCCAACACTCGATATATGGCAGGCCAATGGATTGGCTGAAAGACGTATATATATAGACTGAAACAGAATACTGAGTAGAAACGGCTCACTGCTACTACTGCTAACTACTGGCTCCAGATTTAACAACATAATTCATGAAAATAACATAGTTTCATTGTTCTCCCTCGTAGCTTCTATATGTACAACACTAGTACATGGCGTATATATCGGGTCTGATGTCAAATAATTATGTTTATCATATACAATATTAAAGGGACAGTACTATCGGGGTATTCATTGTGGGAACGAAATTCAAGGGCACATTTCAGGTTTATAATGCAATTAGTACATGATTATAACACAACCAAATTGAAACATGTTAATAGGAGTAACAATTTTGTTGATTTGAATTTGACAACTTGATACACAGATTGGATACAAGCGCATTTCGTTTCCAACAAAAAGAAATCCAGATATGTTTGTCCGTTTAATTGTTACTTCCTTGACGATCTAGCCCCTAATAGACAATAATGCCAATAATGTACGTCGATGAAACATTGAGAACTTTCAACACAAGACAAGCAATGATATCCTCATTGTAATGCACAGTGTGGTTTAATTTCCATTCCTTCACCTAGTTATTGATAACATGAACTGTAGGCAAATAGGAAACCATGTTACAAAACTATATATTTTGGGTCCAAAAGTTTCTTCATCATCTTAAGGAAGATTTACAACCTAAATTCAAACAATTTTGCTAACAAAACATATCCCAAAAAGGACCTGTGGTGCTATCAACTACAAGTTTTCAATGTATTGATTTACTAATGTATTTATTTAAGCATTTTTTAGAAACTAGATTAGCGTTTGCGGGACACCGCAAAAGCAGAGCAGGGGTTTCGCCTTACCCTGTTCCGCCTTTTATAGGCCTCACCAAATTGGGCATTTTCTCGTGACCTTGACCTTTTACCCTCAAGGTCACACAATCAATGAACACATTAAATTGAGCATAACACTAATGTAATGAATGAACGTGTTAAAAGTAAAATTAATCCATTTTCTCAATATATGTTGACTTTGCTGTGACCTTGACCTTTGACAGTTCGAACCCAAAACTTTTCTAAAGTTTTGATCATCTCAAAAAATCTTCTTCACAAAATCTAAACTTCATAGCACAAAAACTTTTCAAGTTATCGTGTTAACAAGGAATGTTGTAGTGATTTTATAACTCGTGAAAGTGAACATAATAATTCCCCGCAGGTGTAAACATTTAGACATGTTCATGAGTTATGAAAAGCTTAATGGAATAAAGCTATATCCAAATTAGGTGTACATTGCAATAACTCATATATCTCATGACCTTGACCTTTGACTTTCAAGGTCACACAATTAATGAACACTTTTTATTGAGTATAACAATCATGTACTGATTAAAAGTGTTCATAGTTAGAAAAAAGCATTTTCGCTAAACCATGCTAAAGTCATGACTTCACTGTGACGGATTGTAGCCAAAACCTTAAAAAAATTTTACTCTTCCAAGGATGATATATACCAAGTAAGAGCTTCATAGCATAAAAACTTTTCAAGTTATCGCGTTTACAAGGAATTTTGTAGTGATTTTATAACTCGTGAAAGTGAACATAATAATTCCCCGCAGGTGTAAACATTTAGACATGTTCATGAGTTCTGAAAAGCTAAATGGAATAAAGCTATATCCAAATTAGGTGTACATTGCAATAACTCATATATCTCATGACCTTGACCTTTGACTTTCAAGGTCACACAATTAATGAACACTTTTTATTGAGTATAACAATCATGTACTGATTAAAAGTGTTCATAGTTAGAAAAAAGCATTTTCGCTAAACCATGCTAAAGTCATGACCTCACTGTGACGGATTGTAGCCAAAACCTTAAAAAAAAATTTACTCTTCCAAGGATGATATATACCAAGTAAGAGCTTCATAGCATAACAACTTTTCAAGTTATCGCGTTTACAAGGAATTCTTAGAGTGATTACATAGCTCGTGACCTTGACCTTTGACCTTGAAAGTGAACGTGTCACAATCGTTCCCCCGAGGTATGAGTAGTAAGTTATGAATAAGAGTTCTCGAAAGCTTAGTGGAAAAAAGTTATAGCTAGTTTTACGTATGCGGCGGCGCCGGTGGTGGAAACTTCACAGAAACTGATAATAAACTTCAGTAATGTCTGCCACTGTGCTAAGATACAAGTTTCTCCACAAGCGACAAGAGGGATGTAGATATTTCAAAAGACCGAAAACTGTCTCCAAACTGATACTAAAGCAGAGAAATATCGGTAGATGTATATGATAAACATTCATTGAGAAGATGTACAAGTTATTAAGAGAAGTTTGTTTATTGTATTTACAACATGTCTCGATTTACCTGAATGAGAATACTTTGATATAAAATATTCAAATAAAGCATTTGTTCCGATTTAAAGCCAATTAATAATACAAATCATCATCTAACACTGACATTTTCTATAAAAGATCACACAAGGTGTATGTTACATACTTTATGTGTGAAAAAACTAGTAGATAACAATCAGGCAGTCAAATCGAAAATTTGCATTTGAGTTTTTAACGATTGTGCTGACTACGCTGGCTTAAATAACAATGGAAAACAAGCAATAAAGTTAGCGTGGCCACTAATATCCCCGACAGTACATCTCTGCCCAACTGAAGCACTGCATGCTTCAAATTACCTCTACTTCCCTTTATTCAGAGCATTAGCAGAAGTGTAAACATATAATTGAAAAAAATTGAATGAATGTGTTTACTACAATTGATTGGGAAAAGTCTTACTCATTAAAAAAACTATTTACAACAAAATTTATGAAATATTTTTTAACTTGGCACTTTAGCTCTCCAAATGAGGTTCAGATATTTGCAAAATAAGAAGAGAATTTGATTTTGATTTTTCTGCAATCCCTGGATCGGACATATTCTGATCGTGGAAAATGAAAGAACATGACATGAAAATTCTTAAAATATTCAAAGAATAACGCTAGCACTTATAATTTGGATATGGCACTACAACCCCCCTACTTGGGTAGAAGACACATGCAGAATTTGAATAGAATTGAATGTTTTTTTCTAAATTCTGACAAATTCTGATATTAAAATGACTTAGTACAACAACTGAATATCGTCAAATAAATGGATTTTTTAACCAAATCGCTTGTTGTTTGGCACTGCACCCCTCCTATTAGGGAAGAAGACCAGTGCAACATTTAAAGGGGCAGTAGCACGTTTTGTGAAAATTTTATATTTTAAATTTGTTTACTGATAATTGTAACTTAATGCTGAATGTATTATTTTGATAGTGTCAAAAATCTCATTACACAAACCAATCATCCATAGTCAGAGAAAAAATGATAAAGATTCACATATATAGTCCTTTAGCGGCCATTTTTGTGTGAACACCTCATTCATTTTGCTTTCGAAAAAGAAGTCGCATGGCTGAACTTAAAATTATATATTTGATTTAGTACTGCTTCATTTAGTCTAAATATTGTCTTTCAATTGGAACCATTAATTATCATTTTCCTGACATCACCTTATGTTCCCCCTAAAAACGTGCTACTGTCTCTTTAAAAAACAATCTGATGTAGTCATAATTTCATCGGACGGACGGAATCGTTGGTATAACTATATACCCTCGACCGTTGGTCTTGAGTATAATATACAAGAGTATATTTACCACTCAATAAATGATAACATTCATTATAATATGTTCATACATTTCATTCACACATTGCAGGTAACATAAGCATTAAACAATACTAATCAATCAAGCTATAAATCAATTATAATTGACCAAAGTAACATGCATACAATATTAATGGATAATTTATGATTTATGATTTTGCAAAACAATATCTTCATAAATGACAAATATGATATTGATAATTTTCTCATTTTACAAAAGGTAAGTATCACAACAGCTACAAATGGTTCTCTTAATGGTTCAGTAAAAAAAGTTTATTCACTAATAAACACGTATTGGGTGATTACCTTTGATCTATATTGAGTCCAGTTTGTCAATAACTTTTCCTGGACTCAATTTAATCATTCTTCAACAAAGCATCAAGGTGATCGTATTTCACAACAGATGCTTTCTTTACTCTTACCTTCACAGGGGGTACTCGACTGTACAGGTAAAGCGGAAGTTGCACCTCTGCAACGTCCAATTCCTCACTGTACAGTGAAAACAAAACAACCCCGACTCCACGTTCACGGTTAGTTCTAGTAATATTCACCTTCTGAGAATTGAAACGTGTAAAATATGAAACTTTTAAGTATTTCTCTACATATTTATAAAGGCATAATTACGATAATGTTTCAATTCTTGTCATACTTGCCCATTTCATGTGACTGCCCGTTCGAAGCTAATGTAGCGATCGCGAAATTGACTGTTTAACTCATGTTGCGGACTATGTAGAGGTCATTTGATGATTGTTGTAACTTATACAGTAAAATAATGCGTATTTGGCCCATGTGGTGTATAAATTGCTTATTTCATTACATTTAAAGAGAAACAAGACAAAATATAGACTGTACGCCCTCATGGACGTTGCACCGGCACTGTACGGGGAGTTACATATAATAACAGTTATACTGTACGGGGAGTTGGTACGTTATGATACATGTCCCCAAATATTTTACTTTTCAGGCTACATGTATGGAGTGTAACCAACCGGTTTTCATGAAACTTTCAGGGATTGTAGAGTATGACCTAACTTAGAAATGCACGAGCCAGATTTTTTAATTTCGATTTTGGTTTTGAGTTATCTCCCCTTAAAGTCAAAACTTCAAACCTTAATTTCTCGGTACCTATTGGAGATAATTGTATAAAACTTGCACCAAAATGTGGGCAACATCATTCTCCATCGACTTAGCCCATAGCAGTTTTCGACCGTATAAATAGATGTTTTTCTATTTTCGAAAAACTGAAATTTTGGCGAAATTTCGCGGTTAAGACGGTACGCGTCTTTGTAAATCTTCTCCTCAGTAACGGTAGTACATACAGACGCATGCTATAGCTCATTTTAAAGCTGGTAGATTGCTTCACATAAATAGGGCATATCAAGTTTCAATTTGTAGTGGTTTTTAAACTACAGCAGTTTCAAAAAGGATCTTTTGAAATAAAGGATTTTCAAGTGTCACGTTCAAAGGGACACTACTCGGTAAGGAAATGTCAAGAATTAAATCTGTTTGATGCATTCTGCTCTACAATGATAGTTCAACAAGTTCACTACAGGTCATTATTATATAAAAGTTAATATTAAAGGAAATATGTTGACATAAAGAGATTTTTTATATTTTTCGGCGATTTTAACATTTTTCGAGGGTTATTTTACTTTGAGAATTTTAGTTTGAAAACTTTTACAGATAGAAATTTTATCGTTGATGTTTTGTGAAGCAGATGTAATGAGTAAACAGAAAAAATATCAATAAGTCATGATAATTTTTTTTCTGTCTATGACCGGTCCTTGAATATTGCGATTTTTGGAAAATCCTCATTTTTGGCACATTTCAAAATTCCACAGTTTCTTTATTAAGTAGGATATCTTTAAATTGATTGCATTTTTACATGCGCTATTCCAAGCACAACCTTTGCTATGTTGCACTTTATCAAGAAAATGTTGATAATTAAGGAGCTAGAGGGACAAACATGAAGTAGGGGTCTAAAACTAATCAAATTTCAGTGTTTTCAACAAAGTTCCAAAGTTCATTACTCCATTACTATTTAAGTTATCAAAACAAAATATACATCTTTGAATGTGGATAAACAAGACCAACATTGTTTCTGATATTCCTTATGAGTGAAATATCAATAGTTAAAGTGTTAGGTTTCATTTCATTATACAGGGGTCTGAAACAGTCAACTTTAAATTACAGCCTTTAATCACATGTATCTGGCAAACGGTGATAGATAATTCAACCAAATTTGTTTCTGCTTCTAGAAATAATATTCTCTGAAGAATGATGTCATAGCTGCCATTGGCCAACATGGTGATTTTTTTCTGAATATCAAGTGAAATTTGGTCATTTTGATAATGTATTAGTAACTGTTTACCTCTTAGACAAAACGTCATGTGAAGGTAAAACACTGTGTGAAGATCAAACAGGAATCTTGAAGACCTGTAAGTATTGACGCATCAATCCTAGTTGAATTTGGACTTATTTTTCATAAGAGTTTCTCATTAAACTGACTTAGTTTCATATTAAAATAAACATCTCAGCGTAAATGGTTATATTAGATGAGTCACATTACAAGATAATATCCCTGGTGGGAGGGTATTATCTGGGGATGGAGGGCCTTCTAAACGTAAGTAGGGCCCTCATGTCAGGGTATTATCTGAGCTTATGAGGCCCTCTCATACGCATGAGGGAAGTTGCACGGGGATAAAGAATGAAGAAAACAGGTATTAAAACTACCGTGAAGTATATAATTGCACATAACAGTTTAACGTAGCAATATTTATCTTCCGAAAATGTATTAACATCATAGCATAACTTTATAAATAAAAGTAGTTTGTATCTTCAATTTTATGTGAACACATTCACCAATATCCGCCCGAAACTATGCATGTAAGTTCTGAACAGTGATTGATTGATTGCGTTGGTGTTTAGTGCCGCTTGAGCAATATTACAGCCATTAGTGGCGTGTAGATTTAAATGCAATCCTTATTTTATAAACATATGACAGTTCTCGGTTACTCTGTAAATGCGCAACTTCCCGTACAATCAGCATCCGAGACAGTTGCAACGTCCCTTCAGCGTACAGTTTAATTTTAGTCGAAATATTTGGCCGAAACAGTCAAAAATACTTGATTGGGCATTTATATAACGATATCCACATTCTATCAACATATGAAAGGTTAATTTGAATGACTCCGTTCATCTAAATTGCTGTGATTGGCAAATTTAGACATATTTTCGTTAGGCTTTCGAACGCGATCTCAAGGACAGCTGGAAATCATCATTATACAGAGACCGAAGTTATGTTACATTATAAATGCAGTAGTTTACAAAGCAGTAAAGCTTCATCGGTCCACCAAGACAGTTTAAATCTGTTATAAACAACGTATTAACTAGAACTAACCGTGAACGTGGAGTCGGGGTTGTTTTGTTTTCACTGTACAGTGAGGAATTGGACGTTGCAGAGGTGCAACTTCCGCTTTACCTGTACAGTCGAGTACCCCCTGTGACCTTCAAGAAAAGGATATATGGACTTTGAAAATTTTCTACGTGAAAGGAGAAGTTTCAGTGATTATACAAACATTACTTTCACTGCGACAATACCAGATAACCATGCCCATCGAATCTTTTCAAATATATCCCAAAACAATTGGCATAAGGTGTCTAGCATTCTCCAAGAAATTTGAAATAGAGACGATTTAATAATTAAAAATATGCACGATTTTAGCTGATGTACACTAAGAAGTATTCTAAAGGCAGCAATCCCAAGAATGAAGTCTTAATATGATTAGGCAACGTATTTGATCTTCAAATGTCTGAGCAAAATCAGAAAAGTAAAATATGTCGAATGTAATAAAATATGTTTTTTTTTAATTGAAAATACTTCAACTTTAAAGATTGTTTGATGAAACTCATGAAATAATCTTAAAACAATTTCATATTTAGTTAAGGTTGGTGATTCAATCTTCAAGGCCAATTTATGAAATATTATGTTTTTCTTACAAAAATGGTTCAATATAACTAAAAAGATTAATTCAAATTAATAATTATTTTCGAAGACTTGGCACGATTCAAGTGACTTCAATCCCGAGTAGTTGAATACATAGCCTTTACAAAGCTGAGGCTGACTACGCGAGGCGTGGAAAGATTACCCGAGCCGTTACCCGAGTTTGGTCTGAACCTTGTTGAGTCCCACCTCGAAGAGTCTAAGATACATGATCTTGTCACCGTACTGTTGGAATTTCTCGTCACCTAGCAGGCTTACCAACTGGGCCTGGTGGCAAAATCAAAACGGACATATATTTTCAACCACTTCCACAATATATGTCTTGTTAGTCCTATTAAATAGATCTATGAAAGTATTCAATTTGATATAGAGTTATTCATTTATCATTGTCATGTTGGTAGATTTTTGATCAGTTAAAAGTTTAACAAAAGTTGGATACATAATTTTACTGAGATTGCCAAAGCAAACTCAATAACGCTATCAAAGATAGACTGTGTAAACATGATATCGAAAGCATGATACTTGTAATATATGGATTCTCCAGTACCTATGAAGCTATTTGCAGCAAAATACCTACAAAATCAGATGTTATACCATAAACCATAAAAATACCTTTTAGAATGATACAAGACTGAAAATAGTAACCCTGCTCCAAACTATCTTTTGGAAAATACGATATATTCGTTTACTGTGTTACTAAAAGTGAATTTGATACTGAAAGTAAAGTTGAAAGTTGACGAACCTTGAGTTGAGCAGGGTTCTGTACGGTCTCAAGAATAGCATAAGCCCCCCTCAGCGTCTCCTCACCAAGTCCCTGGGCACAGTGCCTGTAGTCAAATATACATATACAGATACAGAACAACTGGCAATTACTGCATCTTCCTATGCAAAGCCTAAAAAGTCAGTTTCCGAACTGTCACCTTTATGCCTTGCTGCAGACCCTTGAGTTTTCTGTGCTCACTCTCTAGCTTACTATGAGAGGAAGCAATAGTCCAATCAGAAAGTAACTGGAGGTTGCTTACAATCGCCTGTAGGGGCGCTGGAAACTCAAGGGTATGCAGCAAGGCATAAAACTGGCAGTTCGGAAACTGGCGTTTTAGGCTTTGCGTAGGAAGATGATAAAACTGTTTCTTAGACAGAAAAAACTGACACTTAGACAGCCACTTAGACTGCTACATCAGTGTATACGTCAACGCGTTATGCTGTAACCAATCAAATGATATCAATCAAGCAAAAAGTTGCGTATACATTCCATAAATATGCTTCGTCGTATTTCCCCCTTGTCAGGTTATCATTAAAAGTTAATACAATTGGATTCAGATAAATCAGAAGTCACAGGTACCTTTGTAAAACTTCTATCTGTCTCATCAAAAACTTGGCCTCGACAGCTGAAACAGATATAATAGTTGTTTAACAAATGTATTCTTTTATTTAAAAATAAAAATGAAAATAAGAACATTCATATGTTACAGAAATTCTTTTGAAAACGAATAACACAATAAATATAACAACTTTAGTAATGACAATTATGTAACAAAAAGAAAATAGCAAGAGTTTCAACAAACTTTGACATTTTCAAAACCATTCTTATAATATGATTACTCATCAGAAAGAATGAAAGTATATGATATTTGAAATGATATAGATTAACACAAAAGGTGACAATAACATCAAGATTATCAAATCACCTTTCTTGGTAGTAGTTCCATCCCCGGTCTCTGTGCCCTGTGAAGTTCAAAGTTATATGGGATTTCAATGATCTGTTATTTAGCTATGACTTAATATCAGATATAGTGATGTAAATACAAAACATCAACATTCCATATACAGAAATGATTAATATACACGTATAATAATTTCTGAATATCCATGCAAATATGAAAATAGCTTTATATATATACAGAAGCGAATATCACATCCCATGTACATGTATAATAGTTATTTCACCTCCAAACATATTCAATTCCTAACTATCCTTCAAGCTACTCAGGATAAGTTTCTAAATCTAAGTTTGAATAATTGGACGGTTTTCGATAATAATCGCGACTTTTGTGCCTTCGCTGTTCACTCAAAGTCGGTGTGCTTTAACATGAAACCTTATGGAAAAAGCAAATTCTTCACGATCAAATGATACTGTTTATAGACGTTGGCATATGTGACACCAAAGAACTCTCGGATTGGCTCTTAAGTGTCTTAAATGGCAGGAAAAGTTTCATTTATTTTTATAAACTACCTTTCAAATGGTTCTTAGGCAAGCATGTACAATTAAAAAAATATGTTTCAATCAGACTAAGAATGATGACAAAGCGATGTCTTCCAATAGTATATGGACCTTCTTCTGCGACTACAGATAATAGAGGTGACGTTTTACTCAAAGTTTATTTTATCTTGAACATTAATTAATGACCTCATTGTACAAATATGCATCCCAAAACGTGCCACATTGCCATTACTACTTACATCCGACCTTCCCGCCAATGACCTCATTGCTTGAGCAATGGCGGCTCCTGCGGGTTCTTGTGGTGCTGCCTTCATCGTCACGTCCATATTCTTCTCTCCAACCTTGGCCTTGACCTTTGAACCTTTGGGTGCCTTGATGGTCGAATAGATATTAGCTGGTCCGGCTGCAGCTTGTGGAGCTGCAGGTCTTGCTACAGCTTCTGCAGCTGGCTCTTCCTGAAGGGGAGGTAACTGGCGCCTCACCACAGGACCCCGTCGTTTTACCCTCTCTCTGTAGACTGTTAAGGCTTCTTTGGAGATGTGTATGTCTGCCTCGGTGAAATCTCTGATGGGTGTCATCATCGCTTTCATAAGAAGTTTCATAAGATTTACTGTCGACTCCTGTGTTCCCCACTTTGTCCTGTATTTGCTCTCTTTAATTATATCTTTTGGCTGCAAATTAAAACAAAAAGAATGTCATCGACTTTCTGCAATTCTATTGGTTGTATTGAAAGTCGGTCTTCATTCAGAACCTTCTCAGGATATACTGGGTTTTGTCCAAAAATGAATATGCTGAAAAGGGAATGATTAAAGTCCACTTTGCACAATTCAGATGAGCCCCTAGCCTCTCAAAACCCGTAAGCATACATTAATTTTTTCAACTAGATGTTTTGTTTAACGTGGGTTCGTACATCCGGCTACAAAACATTGTTAACTTTATAAAGAAGCCATTAACGAACAATATGTGTTTGATTCTTTTAATTCTCCCATAAACATATACCTACACTTTTGGGTCGCGCTCTGAATTCCTTCACTGGACTTCTGTTGAGAAGTTCTGTAGCACTTGGTCTGTCGTCAGGGTCTTTAGCCATCATAGACTTAACAAGAGCCTTCAGTTCGGTGCTGTAAGATCCTCCTATAGGGGGAACCTGTTACACAGAGTAAGAGAGTGAGCAGGGTTCAACGTGTTGTCGGAATTATTAAAGGAATCTATCACATGGATGTTGCCATCCTCAAAGTTTCACTCCAGTTCATTGTTGTTATGAATATGAGAGATGTTTTGAATTCATGTCATCAATGATGCCATCTTCGTTCGTTTCAAAGCAAAGCAATATGTTAGTGATATGGGCGGAAATCACGGAGTGGCTCCTTAAGAATTGTGAGTTTACGCCTACGAAAAATTAACAACGGGTTATTTTGAATTACATATTCCTTTATTTTGAAAATACACGAAATTTGAGAGTATATGCGTTCTCCTTTACCAGATTTAATCTTGATTTTAAGCGTATCACTTCAAAATAAACTGGCGAGCTTGAAGGGACTGTTGTAAGTTCCAAATGTGTCGAATCCGTTTATTGAATTAATAAAATAAAATTTAACCAAACCATTGTGAATAAACAATACCGATACCACTTATAAATAATTAATTAGGGGTCAAATCTTTTATGAAAATAATTATGATCAGTTATTTTTTGTTTTTATTGGACGTTTCTCACCATTCCTCCGACTATTTTGAAGATGAGGAACTGGATGATTGGGGCATCAAAAGCTCTCTCCCCGGCCGCCAACTCGTACACCACACAACCGAAACTCCAGATGTCCGTCTGAAACAATAACCAACATCTACATGGCCAACCTCTTCATAGTGACTTTCTGAAATTTCCAAGGACTATATGGGTCATGTTGCAAAATAACCTGACGTGAACGTTTCCAATATTCTTTGTCATTTAGCATCCTGCCTCAGGGTACGAACGTTACGCTCAACTAATCTGTACCCTGGGCTCAGAAGCTAGATTCGCTCGCGCGGCCCGACTTGGGATATAGCCAATCAAATCATTTTCTCGTTGAAATTTTATCGAGAAGGTGGCGAGAAAATGAGTGAGTTCTGACCTTATGGTTGTAGCCCTTGGCCTGGAAGATCTCAGGGCTCATGTAACATGGAGTACCCGCCATTGTGGATGCCATGTCACTCCCCGCCTCTAGCACCCTACAAAGTAAAATAGATCAATCAATCAATTACAACAAATCGCGGATTTTAGTCTCTGTCAATCACAGACCACCAGTCATCATCAATCACCAACTTAGATATGTTCACACTACTTAAACTTAAAACTTGACTTAAACACTACGCCACGGTTCTGGCGATAAGTTTACAATGCTTTTCGAAATCATTTTACAAGATATGTTTTATATATACCATTAATGAGAACATTCATAATTTATGATTCCATCTGCCACCAAAAACGGGTTTCTTTAAAAGGGTTTCACAAACAAATCTCCGATCAGCGGAGAGATATGTCACTAAGTTTCAGATTTCTTCAGTCAGTGCTTCTGGAGATAAAGTCGAAAACGTACAGACTAATGATTTGACGGACACAATGTCATCCATTTTAAGCAGTTTTGTTCCTTGAGGAGGTTCTGAAGAAATCTGCCCACCTTTTTGGCTTGGTATCCTTTAGAATATCCATTTTATAATAATCTCAGAAATAATCTTATTCGAAAATGTTTTTGAGAATTTCCATCTCTCGATAAGTTCATCCATTTACTCATTTCTGATGACAATATGATAATGAACAATCTTGGAAAATACAAATTTCTTGCATTTAAACTGCGGAATAAGTTTCTATCATAATAATCATTGCATTTGACTAGGATTATTTCCTTCAGCAACTTATGTTATTTACTGCTTATGTCTTCCAGGCGCTTCATGATGTGCTATACTTTTGTTGTACTCATTGCATACATAATGGGCCTGTGGCCCCTTTACCGAATAAACCATCTATAATCAATAAGGAGGATAGTTTTACCATTGCAAAGGGTCCTGTCTGCTCAGAGGAGGCGAACATGTTCCCTCGACTGACTAGGAACAACACTGTCATAGGTAATATGGGCCTCTCAGGCCTGATGAGATAAGACATATCCTCACCTGGCTATGCCCAAGTCCCCGAGTTTGATGTCACCTTCTCCATTCAGGTAGATGTTCTGAGGCTTCAGATCTCTGTGCAGGATCTTCTTGGCGTGCAGGTACTGTAACAGTCGTGACAATTTATTTTTATCATTAGGGTACCTATTTGAAAAGTGATAGAAATATACAACTGCTGAAACATTTGTTTGAACTGATCAAAAAATATTCAAGTTATACCTTCAACTTTTTAGTTAAAGATCAGCATACCTTTTTTCAAACATACACGGAGAGAAGGAATGGACGTCATAAAATAGGAGATGACAATACTATGTGAAAATATGCATAAAATGATGTTAGTTGAATTTAGATGTTTTGGTAATACATAAGCTTATGGACAAGAAGCTTCCATATTCACAGAATTATGATGTTTAAGTATATATCCTTATACCATTTCAAGCTTTTGGAATGAAGGAACATAAAGCCGTAAATGTAATTCTTAAGTAAAAAAATGATAACAACGACGTAACAATAAAACAGACTAATGTGATTGTTTATATGAAAGGCCACTATGATAATTACTGTGGCCTTTCATGTTTATCACGTGATATCTTTTAAATCATGTAATAAACATTCAAACATTAGAAAACATTGTCAGTATTTTGACTAACTTTTCACGAATTTATGATGAGTCAGCTGTAGTTATATATATATATTCAATGATTAAATCGACTAGTCATAGAGCATTTCCTCATTCTAGATCTGAAATGACCCTCAAAGAAGAAGCGATTTACAGATTAGCCCACCATACACCTTGATAAAGATACGCAAGGGAATCCCGACATTCTGTTACCCTATTATTAATTGCCGATTCTATAAATTGCTGTGATAAAAACCAAAAGCCAAATCACTATATGGGTAATAAATTCAATCATCATAGCGTTTCAGAAAAAACGTATTCCAATGTTTTGCTTGAAGATATTCCACCTGATTTGTGAGTTTCAATTATTTGAAATGACCGCGGCACTTACTTCCAAAGCGGAAACCGTCTGCGCAGTCCAGCAGACGATCAAAGGCTCGGGCAGACTACCGACTGAGTCTTCAAGAAAGTGGGCCATGTCACCGCCGTCGCAGAACTCCGTGTAGATGAAGAGTGTTCTCCCTTTGAAGTAGGAAGTGACGTACCTAACCACGTGATCGTGGTCCAATTCGCTCATGACTTTAGCTTCTTTCTCCGCACTCTCTTTCTCATCCTGACCAGCCTTCCCTAGGTCCACTGCTTTCAGGGCAAACTGCAGCATTGAGACTATGTTATTCGATATTCAGTTATATTTGATTAAATCGCACTTAATCTCATGGGTTGCTATATTATTCGCCCTTGTCTCCATTAAAAGCATTGCTATAGTTTCAATAGGTTTTGCAATACGTCATCTTTTCTGTGCCCACTCTTCAGCCGACTGAATCAATTTACATTGAGAAATTAACGCCATCATGGCGGGGTTCATATGCCAAACCATAGACGTTTTACATATTTCACGTATTCATTCTGTTCTTTGTTATATCTCAAAGGAAATGTAGAAAAAGTGTGCATGCATTTTCCATTTAAAATGTTACAGGTACGTGTTTTGACAAATATCTAGAAGATCTGATAAAGATCTGATTAGCGCCTTTCAATTAGAACATATCCATTTAAAGCACTAAAGTGGGGCAATATGATCAAATGAGGCCTAAATATATAAAACATAATATCATCAAAATTGAGAGGATTCTAGTGCTACACTTTAATTTTCATAGTTTAAGTACATTTTCATTTTAGTATATATCTATAAAATTTGGCTTGTTATAGATCATGCATCTCTTATATAATTTACGGTAAGATTAAATCAATCATTTTCACAGATTAATTAGCCTAAGACTTTTATCAATTGTCTAATCACCCGGCGATCCAATATAAATAAATTTAGATCAACAAGTTTTATATTATGATATTATGTTGACCTAATATAAAACCTGTTGATCTAAATTTATTGCGATTGCCGGCGTCCTTGATTTAAACATTCATTTTCTGACGTCGGGGGACCCGGTGACAATTCAGTGAAATATGGAATGCATATCAACTATCACATTAAACCTGACTTGACTCGACATAACTGTTCATGTTGTTAAATGTAGGCATGCCTTTCAACAATAAACGTTATAAAGCGTATGCTTTTCGATAAATAGAATATCGTAGACATAAATCAACATTTCCAAGAGAGTATTTAACAGTGAAATGAAAATTATCTATTCCCGTGTTAACAGGTCTTAGAAACCTATCGGGGATTGCGTCTATTGTTTTGGAGGTCTCTTGTATTCCCGTAATAACCTCTAAGGAGGTTTTACATTGGGAAGTCAGGGCATTATATTCACATGTAACACCTACTCGGGGGGTTGGAAGGTATTTTATATTCATATGTAACACCATCTTCCCACAGCAAGGTGAAAACGTGTCGAGCAACTCTCCTCGCTTTAGACCTTGCCTTCACAAGATAGAAAACCGGTGATCCGGAGCAGCGACACCTATCGTGATTACGAGTTACGCCCCTTAACACCTCTTTCAACAATAGCCAATGAAATCGCCGTTAACATCCGGAACAATTTCAAAATACTAACAGACGATCTTTTTGAAAACTCTCCGAGTGAAATTTGCTTTCAAACTTCAGTCCCTACGTTTTCTTCATGTTTTCTATGAGCATCGAGAATGCAGAGAAAATAAACATTAATGTATCACTCAAATAAAGTGTTTCTCTCCCTTGTCAAATCCCTACAAAAATATATTTTTCAAAACGGCTTGTTTTAAGAATAGCTTATTTTTACTCTACTAAATTGCTGTAAGTAATTCTAAAATTTGTCAAATTTTCAGTTATTTCAATTTGAATTGAATGGAAAACATATTTGCCTATTAATCGGATTATTTGATAAATAATCACGTCTAAGCCATTTATTTTTCACATAAAATCCAAAATTGATTTATGTACAAGAAAGAACTTGTATATGATGTGTACGAATAAAAATTCCTTACAACACGATACAAAAAATTTATATAACATATTCATTTAAAGATAACAAAAAAATCAGGTTAATTATTCATAGCAATCAATGTTTTTACTATATGCGCATTTTTTTCCTTGTTCACGATATTTTTTAAAACATGTAACAATCCTTATCAAATAAAAAAAAATAAAGTTTAAATACTTTCAATGCAAGAAATTTGAAACCTAAGGTCTGTACATGCATATATATTTACGCTGAAAACTCGATTGATCACACACTGCACTATAAGCTTTATTTGAAATACGTTCCTGCATGAAATTTTAAGAAAAGGATAGGCTGTCATTCTGATGTGTATTGTGATTTAATACACTTATCCAATACTTGAAACCATGTATTTAAAAACCATGTCCTCGTTTAGTCATTGGGAATGTATCGCTGCACGATTAACCGCCAGCTGAAGTTCATTTAATAAGCTGTCTTCTGATTGGACTATGCTACTTCCGTGCAGCGGGTTGAAATGCTAGCACAGAAATTACGGCCAATAATGTCAAGGGAGGAACGGGAAAGGTTTAGAAACGTTTTCGTTTCGCCCGTGACGTTGTGAAGATGATGTAACACCTACTCGGGGGTTGGAAGGTTTTTATATTTCAAAGGGTTTTATATTCCTATGTGTAACCTAACCCCTAAGTCCACATTATCTTGAAAAAACTTACAATGCTTCCGATGTGCGGGATTCGAACCCTCAACCCTCTGAACCGTAAGCTAGCACTATAACCACTACTCTAACGGGCCAGTTAGAAGTGAAGGTTATGTTAAACAATCTATTGATTGAAGATCAGATTTCGGTACAAAAAATCGGCCCTAAAGCATTAGGAAATCCAATTGCACTTTAATTCCAATTTTAAATGCATACAAACATTCAAAATGGATATTAACAGTGTTACACCTTTTCATTTGTGATAAATTTAAAGGATCCAAATACGGTGTCAACCACGTGACTTGTCGATTGTCGTTTGTAAAACCTTACACCTCGAAGAATACTTTGCACGTGCATTATGTGCTATGTCAATATCAAAAAGTCGTCTGAACACAATGCTTTTTTTTAAAGGAAATTCATTTTAATCTTTTATATACAGAATTGAAGCGACAGTATAAAGTAATGTAATCAAATAATAAATGTTAAAATTAACCGACGAACATGAATCCTTGATATTTGTTGTTTTTTTCTCAATTTTTATGATCAGTCTGAAAATATGATTACAAATACTACAATATGGACAAATGATTACGGGTTGTTAATAACGGCATCTAAGTTAGTTAAAACACTCGAACTCGGTTATGCTTGGGTTTTCAAAACCTTCGGAAAGAAAGCCTCGCGGGAAGTAAGACCTCAAGCTTCGCTTTCGGTCTTACTTTCCACTCAGCTTTCTTTCCTCAGGTTTTGAAATCCCAAGCATAACCTCGTTCTCGTGTTTTAACCCTAACTTAGAAACCTATCGGGGATTTCGTCTATTGTTTTGGAGGTCTCTTGTTTTCTCGTAATAACCTCCAAGGAGGGTTTACATTGGGAAGTTAGGGCATTATATTCACATGTAAGACCTACTCGGGGGTTGGAAGGTTTTTATATTCATATGTAAGACCTACTCGGGGGTTGGATGGTTTTTATAGTTCAAAGTCAAAGGGTTTTATATTCCAATGTATAACCTAACCCCAAAGTCCATACTATCTTGAAAAAATCTACAAAGTTTCAATGCTTCCAAAGTGCGGGATTAGAACCCTCAACCCTCTGAACCGTAAGCAAGCACTCTAACCACTACTCCAACGGGCCATATAGAAGTGAAAGCTATGTTAAACTATCTATTGATTGAAGTTCAGATTTCGGTAAAAAAAGGTCGGTCCTAAAGCATTATGATATCCAATTGCACTTGATTCCAATTTTAAATGCATACAAACATTCATAATTGATATTAACAGTGTTACACCTTTTAACTTGTGATAAATTTAAAGGATCAAAATACGGTATCAACCACGTGACTTTTTTCGATTGTCATTTGTTAAACCTTACACCTCGAAGAATGCTTTGCACGTGCATTTTGTGCTATGGCAATGTCAAAAGGTCGTTTGAACACACTGCTTATTTTGAAGGAAACTGATCCAATCGTTTTTTTATTAGAATTAAAGCGACAGTATAAAGTAATGTAATCCAATAATAAATGTTAAAACAAACCGGCCAAACATAAATCCTAGATATTTGTTGTTTTTTCTCATTTTTTATGACCAGTCTAAAAATATTACTACAAATACTTCAATATGGGAAAATGATTTCGCTTTTTTAATAAATGTTTAATAACGGTATCTAAGTTAGTTTAAACCCTCGAACTCGGTTATGCTTGGGTTTCAAAACCCTCGGAAAGAAAGCTTCGCGGGAAGTAAGACCTCAAGCTTCGCTTTCGGTCTTACTTTCCGCTCAGCATTGTTTCCTCAGGTTTTGAAAACCCAAGCATAACCTCGTTCTCGTGTTTTAACCCTAACATAATTCAGGCCCTTTAAAATGCGTTGGTGTGACATGTCTCAAGTTATTATTCGCGATCTTTATCTGTTGTGGAATCAACCAGTAGCTATACTGAGCTTGCAGCCCCTCGAAATGAACGACTCACTGCACAGTTGTCTCTATAAATAGCCACAAAGAATGTTAACTCCACACACCACTAGCCGTACACATTGTAGTTAAAACGTAGTAGGGAACACAACTGGGTAAATCCAACCAATTTGTCATTTTGACACCTGTAAATACATATACAAACTTTTACACATTATAGCGTTAAATATGCATTATCTAAATGGTTAAACAAGCAAATCACACAATTGAAATATCTTTAACACCTATATTTCCGACAAAGTAGTAAACCGTACAGCATTTTATTTGGCGTATATATATTACACAAACTGTCTTTACACAGTACAACTATATTTCTGCTGTTACGATAGCCTATACAAGCCTATAAAGAGGAGATTCCTCAAATACTCAAACATAACGACCATTGTTCAACTTGCGGCCATCTAATCTCACACATAGTAACCATGTACACAACACCAGTACAGAAGCCCCGCCCCCTTACCACGTCGTCCCCGGTCTTGTGCTTGATGAGGTACACCACCCCGAACGCTCCCCTCCCCAGCTCCTTCACGATACTGTACTCCGACGCCATCTTGCCTCTACAGCAACTACTGGAAAGTCCCCCTCTTATTTCTAAGAAATCTACTTTCGGTTTAGTACTTCCTAGTTGGAGTGACGTTGATTGGTTTATCTCGTCACGTGGTATGTGTACCTATCCACGTTCAGCTCTATGTATGACCTGGTATGGTAGTATACCTGGTTTAAACATTTTGAAGATTTGTTTCATAACAAGTACCAATACATTAAATTCCGAGTATCGGGAAAATAAGAGGACAGGCCCGTCCCTGTATAATGTATTTCCCAATACATCATGATCCAATAGGTGAACTGAAAGTGTTTAATTGTTGCAATGTCATTTATATATAAAATTAGATTAGTGTTTCAATCTATTGTGCATGTGTTAATTTCTCAACTAACAATATACTCAAGGGCAAAAGAAACGTAAACACCTAAAACACAATAGTTTATTCCACGTTGGTTAGATATATACAACTGACACATAGTTACATAATATTAGGAGACAACTATCGTAATTTTTACTTTTTACAGCATTATTTGACCACGTTCGTGAAAGAAAACACGTTATATTTGATTATTCTTTATTTCCCTTTGGTTAACAGTCACAATACGACACCATTTACCTTTCAAACATTGCTTGCGCTTCGTGTGAACTTGGGTAAAAGTGACCCCATTGCCGAATAAAACACCACTGATATTTTAAGGGACAGTGGCACTATTTTGGAGGAAACAAAGGGTTTTTTGAAAACCAAAAACAATTTACCAATTTGTAGTTTAAACGGACGTTACATTTTCAATAAAGCTATACGAGGTAAATTCTCTGTCAGAAATGATGTAAAGGTGTTCAAACTAAAATGGTCGTCTACGACTCGAATGAAAATGCATTTGGCGAAAGTGTTTATACGAGAAATAAGAAGAAATAGAATTTTAAAGAACAAGTGTCTGACCCTTTATACCAAAAGAAGGTTACTACCAAGACGAACAATATATTATTACAAAGAGTTATCCATAAAGTCTTAAAGGGGCAGTAGCACGTTTTTAGGGGGAATATAAGGTGATGTCAGGAAAATGGAAATTAATGGTTCAAATTGAAAGACAATGTATTAAAACTAAATGGAGCAGTAATAATTCAAATATTTAATGTAAAGTTTAGCCATGCGAGTCCTTTTTCTACAGAAAATGAATTAAAGGTGTTCACAAAAAATGGCCGCCAGTGGATTTTATGTGAATCTTTATACTTTGTCCCATGATTATGACTCTTTGGCTTGTTTAATGCGTTTTTTGACACTATCAAAATAATTCATTTAGCATTAACGTTAAAAAATCAGTGAAAATTTCAAAATATAAAATTATCAAAAAACGTGCTACTGCCCCTTTAAAGGCCATATGATGTTGCATGATATACATGATATATCTTAAACAAATGGGCATACAATATGACTTTTATATCGTTAGTTTAGTAGTGAAACAATGCAATTATTTCAAATATAACATAACATTTCATCATTAGAATCATAATCTCAAAATCCCGCTAAATGTCTTAAGCATAAATGAACTGCACACTTTGATTTGGCAGTAAAAGGATGCCATTATTTCAAACATTACATCATTACATTCATAATCTAAAAAAACTCAAGTTGAAATACATTAATTTTTAGATAAAGAGAAGATACTCCTTGGCTTCCCAGAAAAAAATAGAGCCATTGGCTCTGTAGCTTATCAGGCTTCATAATCAATTATGCTATAGAGTGTGGCCCGAATATGATTCCCCCT
Organism: Steromphala cineraria; assembly: GCA_916613615.1. Classification (NCBI taxonomy): domain Eukaryota; kingdom Metazoa; phylum Mollusca; class Gastropoda; order Trochida; family Trochidae; genus Steromphala; species Steromphala cineraria. The sequence goes on along the minus strand of OU744726.1, from coordinate 30,901,050 downwards.
TTGTAGAGGCCACAGGGTCACCAATCATAAAATTAAGTATATAGGTGACAAGTTTCAGTTTTCAAGGCCTTATACTTCAGGAGAAGAAGATGAAAATAGAAGGACGTTCCTGTTGCCTTTATTAGGGGCCACATGGTCACCAAAGCTACAATTCCTAATCCTCACTAGTCAAGGAGTCTAAACACAAAGTTTCAGCTTTCCTGGCCTTATGCTTCTGGAGAAGAAGATGAAAATAGGTTTTTAGTGCGTGGCCCCTGTGGCCCCTTATTAGGGGTCACAGGGCCACCAAAGCTACAATTTATAATCCTCACTAGCCAAGGAGTCTCTACATAAAGTTTCAGCTTTCAAGGATAACTGTAAAGCGCACACCTTTAAAGGGGGCATTCCATTCAATTTCATAAATAGCATAAACTGCTACAAGAAGGAAAAAGGGGCTTGTAACTCGCTTTGAGCGGAGAGTTCACTTATATTTATGGTCACGCAATACGTTGTGTAACACAAAATAAAAGTAATGGATATCTGAAACCATAAATATCATTCTTTATTAAGATTAGATAAATACAATCAAATCTATACAACAACAATCAAGAACAGCGTACTGCCAAGTTGAAAAGATACATGTATATGTTGTTCATCACTCAAACCAAGTTTTCACATACTTTGCGTAGAAATGAATACGCAATGTCATTCTAATGTAACTGGGTGATAATCTGTTTCGTTTTATACCTTCTTTGGTTATTTATATTCATCGTGGATGTTTCATTATCATTAAACAGCTGTAAGATAGTTATCATCAATGTCTAACAAATACACCATCTTGTATATAAATTATGTATACATGTAAACACAATTATGTTTATTCCCCTGGTACTGTCAGCAAGGAGTCGTCATAGCTACTTACAAATCAATATATAATATAAATAAATAAATACATGTTTAGAATTGATAACCTCCATTTCTAGTCATTCTGATTGCTTGGATCTCAGTCCTGTTGGAACAGAGTGAAGCCACAACTATGGTGTCATACACAGTAAAAGTCAGAGTCTATTCATGGAAACTCTGTTTATGATTCCGGTTTACATTCTAGAAGACTTCTGCCGGAGCATGACTTAACCTTTGGAGTGTTTGCCGGACTCGTAAAGCGTGAGGAACATGAGCGGTTCCCCATACCTGTTGAACATCTCTTCTCCCATGAGTTCAGTCAAACTAGCCTGTAAATATACAAGTGACAATGACAAAATGGACGATGACGTTTGAGGGGGGGGGGGGAGGTCAAACAAATGCATGACATTTTTTAAAACGATTAAATGAATGAAAATTGCTAAATAATGGCTGAATGTTCAGTAAAGCTGTTAGCTGATCCTGCTGTTTTATTTTACAGGCAGAAAGACTGGAAAATGCTTTTGATCTTCCTAACTCAAATCATAAATTTGCTGCATGCAATGGAATTCAACACAAGGGTCAATAAATTGGTTATTTGTTTCATAAAATGATTAACGGATTAAATGAAGAGTCCCGCTGGTGATATGAAGAGTTTCAATGACTCAGGTCTGTTACCATAGAAGTTCCAGTATATAATGTCGTATATCGATAGAAAATATTCTTCTTACCCTGAGTAGAGTGATATCGGTGCCACTTTCCATGAGAGAAATCGTCATTGTCATTAGATCGGCGCCCAGGCCAGACACACACTGGCTGAAATACACATTGACTTATTGATACACATTGGTTTATTAATAAACATTTTATTTTCAATAAACATTAAATAATGCCATATACATTAACTTATGAACTTTTTTTTTAAAATAATTCTTTTTTTTTAACTTCACATTAACCTCTGTAAAACCTGTATGTATGAGATACATATTGACTAATGTGTAAATACATATAGACTTTTCTAATACACATTGCCTAAGACAATACACATTATGTTATGCATATTAACTTAAATAATACATTAAATATAATATGTAATTATTCATGTAATACACATTGACTTTAAACATAAACCTTTTGCGTGCATTTGGGTCAAGGAATTTTCATATAAATAAAATGTATGTTGTATAGTGCTTTTAGTATTCTGTTATCCAGAACCTAAAGCAAAAGAAAACTAGAAGGAGCCTCCATAAGTAGACAAAGTCCAGATGCCTCAGCTCTTTTCAGCGGATGCTTTCATATTTTTATATCCCATAGTGAAATTTTAGTGAAAAACTTCAGCATTTTATGTTAGTCTTTGTAAAAGGTTCAGTTCAGACAAATGGAATATACGTGAGCAATTTGAAATGTTCCTTGTTTTAAAATGATATAGTTACCTGCGTAGATCTTGCATCTGTCTCGCCACTACACTGTCCCCTGAAATATGACACGAGAATTCATAATGTGAGCTCATTATCTCCAGAATGAGTGTCATCCAATATTAACTAGAAATCTGTGCATGTGATGCACTGTGATGTCCCCCGCTAACATTTAATCCGAAAGTGACCCTACCCCCATTATGTAAAAATTTCATAGTGTTTCCATGGAAACCAGAAAAATAACAATTCAGAATAACCAAAGTAGCAAAAGGCACCACTCCTCCAGTAGTTCTAACCACATATCAAGTCTAGTAAAAAGATTTTGAATAGTTTTTAAGCTAAAGTACGGAAACAGACCCTACCCCCCATATACACCTAGTTCAACTTGTTTCTTGAGAAACCAGAAAAAAAATTTCAGAATAACTAAAATAGAAAAAGGCACCACTCCACCACTAGGTCTAACCACATACCAAGTTTCGTAAAATCATATTGAATAGTTTTTTGAGATATTGCCCGGAAACGGTCCTTTCAAACTGTTGCCATGGAAACCAGGAACATTATATAATTCAGAATGACCAAAATAGCAATAGGCACCACTCCACCACTAGGTCTAACCACATATCAAGTTTCGTTTAAAAATATTGAACAGTTTTGAAGATATGGTCCGGAAACGAAAGCATCCTCCAATATGCACTAAGTTCAAAATGTTTCCATGGAAACCAGAAAAAAATAAAAAATTCAGAATAACCAAAATAACAAAAGGCACCACTCCAGTACTAGATCTGACGACATACCAAGTTTCGTTAAAAAATATTGAACGGTTTTGGATATATGGTCCGGAAACGAAAGCATCCCCCAATATGCACTAAGTTCAAATTGTTTCCATGGAAACCAAAAAAATAAAAAATTCAGAATAACCAAAATAGCAAAAGGCACCACTCCAGTACTAGATCTAACCACATACCAAGTTTCGTTAAAAAATATTGAACGGTTTTGGAGACATGGTCCGGCCACGAAAGCATCCACCCATAAGTTCAAATTGTTTCCATGGAAACCAGAAAAAATAAAAAATTCAGAATAACCAAAATAGCAAAAGGCACCACTCCAGTACTAGATCTTACCACATACCAAGTTTCGTTAAAAAATATTGAATGGTTTTGGAGATATGGTCCGGAAACGAAAGCGTTACGGAATTACGGACGGAACCGAAAACAACCGAAGCTTTGCGGGAGACATAATGATCATATAAGTCATAAGCATAAAATAATAATATAAAATGACATAAATTCAGTGCTGTAATAAGGGTAAAAACGAATAAGAGAATAAAAAAACATTAATGTGATTATCTGATAAACTGATAACGTGAAGTAGATTTCTATAACATTCCACAGTCTTAAGACTCTTAGGATTAGAACTGTTTTCAAATACCATAATTCATACCTTTCCTTCCCGTGTCTGAGTCATATGCACCGCTGTCCGAACTCTGAAAAAAATTAATTCATATTTATCATTCATTTCCATACTTGTATATGAATATGATATGTATATTTTTTTTAAATATTTTTCACCTACTCATGACTTTTTTCAAATGTCATTAGAATTATGTTCACATGAATTTAAGATGTCAAAAAGACCTTCAAACTAATTTTAATCCGTAGTCACTTCTTTAATTTTACAAGCCTCATATAAATATATACACAAACAAATAGGTCAAATTAGGATATGATAGGTGAAAACAAAGTAAATTATGAATATGTACATTATGTAAATCTGCTGTCGAAGATTAAAATCCATTTTGCTTTCGTATGTCCTCATTATGTTAATCAAAGAAACTTTTATTTCAAATCATTAATTTCCTAAGTGAACTAACTGTCTTTATTGTAAATATGTCTTTATGAAACGAAAATATAACTCGTTATCTAGCGCATTTTTAAACATGATGTTTAAGAGAAAAACTGCTATCAGAATTGTAAATTCTATTTTGGAACTGTAAACATCTTTGTAACCTTTCATTAAACAAAACCATTTGTATATGGGCTTGAGGCCTTAAGTACTATAAATTTGACTTGAGAAGGGAAGACCTACAAGACTAAACCATCAAGACTACTACGATTAAATATCGACAGATGATATGAGCATAAAACATCAAGCCATCAAGGTCAATGAAGACAAAGATTACAAAAGCAGAAACGTAAGGACACCTACGGCCATTGAAGACAAAGACTTTATGGTTTCTGTCATTGTCGCCCATGCTTCAAAAGGTCTGGGTATTTCTTGACTCTTCCTTAGGGTAGCTTCCGGGTCTTTTACATCGACCTTGTCCTTTGACATGCCGCCCTTGTTTGCTTTGATATTGGTATATATGTTCTGTTGGGGCCCCTTGTCACTTAACAACCTCTTGCGATGAAGAACTAACGAATCCATGGGTAGTTTGATAACGGTTTCAAAAGGGCTGGATGTGGAACTTCCGGTAGAGTCCATTGTCAGGATCTCACTGAAATCACGACTCGACTCGTGGGTTCCCCATTTCGTCTTCAGTCCAGTCTCCTTTATCAAATCTCTTGGCTGAAACACCATACGAACATAGTGTTAAAGAGTTTTAGTAAAAATAGTCTATAGACAAGGTTTCAACTTTCTAGGCCTTAAGCTTCTGGGCCTAGATTTTCGAAGCTGTCTTAGTGCTAAGTGATCGTAAGTACCATACATGAACATTGGCCTATGACTATCTTAGCACTAAGAGAGCTCCGAAAATCTAGACCCTGGAGAAAAAGACAAAAATAGGTTTTAAGGTCTTCGCCCCTGAGGCCCTTATTAGGGCCCACGAGGCCACTAAAGCTATGAATTTCAATCCTCAATAGTCAAGAAGTCTGAACGCAAAGTTTCAGGTTTCTAAGTCTTATGCTTCTGGTGACCGTCAGGTCCATGCAAAGTATTTGATTTGGCCTTATATAATAGTTTAATTCTTTCAAAAATGGGTTAATATCATTTAAAAAAACACACAACCTTCCACATATACTACCTTCATAAAGATGTTCATCATTTAGTCTCCAACAACATTTACTTTATATTTTAAATATCATTTCCTTGTAAATGATATGTATATCTTAGCATGCGTACATAGATATATATAATACATACAGTTTTTGGTCTTCCGGGTGCATCCTTCACTGGACATCTAGCAAGGATAGCACTCGCACTCGGTCTGACATCCGGGTCTTTACTCATCATTGACTTCACCAACTGTCGTAAGGGGGCGCTGTATTGATCTCCGATGGGAGGCACCTATATATTAGATTTCAATAATACTTCAGTAATCAGCGGTAATTTCTAGTCCATGTAAACGTATCCGTTAGTTACATTTCAGGAAATGTCATGATAGCAAATTAATATGTCACACTTTTATCAAAAAACAAGAGTTCAATCCATCAATACTTGCGGACTTAAACAAATTCGCATTATAATATACTTATAATCGTCTGTACTATTTTGTGATGAAAAAACTATTTATATATCACTTTACTATCATCGATTGATCTATCAAATTTTTAAGGCAAAGTTTAACAGGATTGATGAAATAAGTTTCCACATACACGCAACATTTTTCTTCAATAGATCAGAATGCTGTTATATGGAGCCGAATTCTAGGGTTACTCAAATATAAATATTCTAGAGAAAGTACATTTGAAATTCCTGAAATTGGCAGCGGGACTCAAAATGTCAACGCCAAGTTTTATGGTATATGGTGAACTCGGTCGAAAACCGATAGACATTTTGATAAACAAAAGAATGATACACTTCTGGCATAACGGGTATCTGAAACCAATAAACTATCTTCCGACATTTTAAACTTAATCACTTCAGATATATATGATAGTTATCAATCACCTTGGGTTAAACACATTGAGTCAATATTAAATAATTGTGGCCTCTCATATGTATTGTTGTTTCCGAATCTTTACGACAGGCAGTGGCTAGTTTCTACAATAGAGACGATCCTTAGTGATCAATTTTACCAGTCATGGCGCAGTTCTATTGATAGCAGTTCTAAAGGCTTTTATGATAAGTATTACAAAACGTCAATCTCTTTTGAGCACTATCTTTATCTTCCAAAATATATCGCATATCCCTTACTAAAATTCAGGACAACAAATCATAAATTACCAGTTGAAAAAGGTCGCTGGAAAAATATACCAAAAGAAAATAGAACCTGTCAATTATGTAATTCAACATCAGTTGCAGATGAATTACATTATATTTTCCATTGTAGCATCTTTGAGTCTCTAAGAAAGAGCACTTTGCCATTTAAATATCTTATTAACCGCACTAAACACTCATTCGGATTACTATTCTCTACAAAGAAAATAGAAGAACTGAAATCCTTGACTAAATTTATAAACATCATCTTAAGATATGTTTCATGAGCACTTTCTCTTCAATTCATGTATATTGTTGTATTGTGTAACAAACCATCTTGTCCCGAAATCAAAATGGCCCCTCTCGGCCATCATACATCTTCCTACGCAGAGCCTAAAAGACCAGTTTCCAAACTGTCATTTTATGCCTTGCTGCAGAGACTCTACTTTTCTGTGCTGCTATAGTGCCCCTACAGACTAGAGAGCAAGCACAGAAAACTCAAGGCTACGCAGCAAGGCATAAAACTGACAGTTTGGAAACTGGCCTTTTAGGCTCTGCGTAGGAAGATGGCCATCATAGACATCCGTATTGCTCTTTCACAGTTTCGTTGCAGCGAACATCCTTTGTAGATCTTAGCTTTTGTCACATATATAGGGATACTTTTATTGAAGATGAAAACATCTCGGCTGTCTATGTGTACATATACATATATAAGTTGAGAAGTAGTCGCTTGATTGTTGTTTAATTTCATTGTGGGCCGATGGCCTTCATACACCTGACTGAAAAAAATTAAGGACTGCATTCGATAAAGGATCCAATATTGCTAACAAAGAACTTATCCACTTGTGACAGAGGTTACTTGAGAAGAAATGCCTCTAGTGATATCTGTGGAAAGAATATGATGCCTACCTTACCCTCGTTGATCTTCATGATCAGAAAGGTTATGTTTGCTCCATCAAAGGCTTTCACTCGAGCAGCCAGTTCATACACGATACAGCCGAAACTCCAAATATCAGTCTGAAAGAACGATGTGGAGCAGTCATCCAATTAAAAGGACAGTCCTATCTGGGTGTTTATGGTGGACACAAAATTCAAGGGGACATTTCAGTTTATGCAAAAATGCCATTAGTACATGATTATAACACTAACAAGCTGAAACAGGTTACTGAGAGTAACAATTTTGTGTATTCGTTTTTAACAACTTGAAAAAGAAAAGCGAAGTAAAGGGAATTTTGTTTCAACAAAAATACCCCGATATGACTGTCCCTTTAAAAGAAGATCACATTAAACTCAACGACAAAAAGGACGTGACCAACTAAAATGAAAGTTATCTTATTCCAAGTGGATTAATACAACAATGACATACTGACAACATGTCTACAGTCTAAGCCAACTATGGTAGGTCGTTATTTTGAAACATTATTTTTCTGAATCTGAATCTCCATAATTAGGCTATATCGAGTGATGTAAGACAATCGTATTTTGGTGTGTTTTAGAAGGCCCCGCCTTATACCATTAGATTTGTATAAAGTGCATTATGTTAACATCTTATATTTACTGGATTCATCATATGTAATAGTAATCATCCAGATGAGTTAACTCGGGATTTTCTATTTACAAAACATTTTTTAAAAGACATTTAAAATCATGTTTTGCATCAAAATTATGTATTTGGCTTTTAAGAAACCAATGTTGTTATAATGCCGTTGACTGTATACATTATAAACTTATAAACGCATTTAAAGGCTTAGGGAAGTTATTCGCAAAGGCAAAAGTGGCGATGTCTTTACAAACATCGATTATTTAAATGATAAAGGCAAAATGATATCACCTTGTAGTTGTACCCTCTTCGCGCAAAGACTTCCGGACTCATGTAGAATGGGGTTCCAACAAAAGATCGGGTGAAATCAGTGGCTTTCTCCAGAACCCTGCAGCCAGTCATAAATATATTATAGGTTCATTCAAATTTAGAATTACATTTACCATAATGTTAGTAAAAAAAATGATTAATTGGGTTTTGACTTGATTATGAGCACTTTTTCTCTACTGAGGCGGCTCAATCATAATATTTAGATCTAACTTCTCTGTTCTCATTAGCCACGAGCTAGAAAGGTAGAGGCTAAAATCACTATCACTCCCTATCGCTTTTGGTTTTCATGTTATTCCAAATCAATAAGGGGGTTAATTGGTATTGCAACTTTTAGACGCTTGGGCAATGTGCAGGATCCCCGGTTTCGGATAATTTGAAGAGAGACTAGATTGAAGTAAAATGACTGAGTAGCCTCTGTGGTGTGATACTGGACATAAGCATAACTTTTTTCAGCCAATGAAATGTAGTATTCGATGAGCCTTGTCCCTCATCTTTCCTTCAAGGCAGTGTCGCTATTGTTGAAGCGAGTCAATGAATTGCATAGAGAGCGATACGAGAAAATTTGGCTTGATATCATGCAGAGCTACAGATAAGCTGCGTACTTGCGTAAATTACGCAAACAATTTTGTGAAAACCCAATTCAATTGAAGTTTATTGCGTACAAGTACGCTAACATTTTTTTAAATACTCAATTAACTTCATTCACCATGCGTACACAAAGCAATTAGAACTCCAAACTTGCGTACTTGTTATTTATTGCCCAAAATGTTCAGAGCCGATATCGGCCTCTCAGAACTCTCATATACACTCAGGCAGTGTCAGTTACGCCTTTACAACAAACATGACTTGATTAACGACACAGTTAGGAGTTTATTACCATGTGACTAAGGCCAAGTTATGTAAATATCGTCCGACTATTTCTAACTACAGATAACTGCATCATTATTTATAGTCCTTGGATTTTAGTTTCACCGTCTTCTTCGGTCCTAAGATAGCTGTAGACTATCTTTTTAACCTTTTGATCCTCCCTGACGATCTTTTAGCTTTCAGTATTATCTGCATTTAGTTTACTCACTTTGCGATCCCAAGATCTCCTAACTTTATATCTCCTTTTTCTGTCAGATAGAAGTTGGCTGGTTTCAAGTCCCGGTGAAGGATACCTTTCTTATGAAGATGCTGAAATCGATTCTTCACACAATGAGTTTTTTAGAACTTAATTTAAAACTTTCAACCTGCATTTTCTAGGTCATCCTGTAAACCAGGCTACTTTATTTCTTTCGCTTCGCTTCGAAATAGTCACCTGTAGTCCAAGGCATTATATCCGCCGATTCAGCAAACTGGAAAGTCCATTTTCTATTATTTGAACACCAATCATGGAACGCGTCTCATTAAGATGCAAGGCGCTACTAACTGGAGGTAATACAAGGTGCAATAAGTTTTTCCTACTCGGGAATGTTTGTCTATACTAAATTAGTGTCCAAAAGAAACGATACCAAATTTTCAACGTCCTCCGAAACAAAATTCTATTACCTTACAGACTCGAATTTAAGTGTGCCTAACAGGCATATGTCTTGTAAAGAAGTATGCACATTTTCATTCTTCAGGAAAAGATACTTTTGATTTTGTGTCTCTTCAAACGCACATGGGGTGCATAAATCGAAATTTCAAGTTGTTTTATGCACAGAAGTTTTGTCATTTCACTATAAAATTGATAAAGTATTGAATTTAGGTAAGAATACAATCTTGTCCATACAATGCACTTTATTTGACATAAATTCGTTGACGCGTCACTGCTCTAGAACGTTTTAAAACAAGCAAAAGTGTCAAATTTCTCTCTGCTATCTCGCCTAGTTAAGGAGATTCCGAATCGATGATTATTTCAAATGCGTGTTTCTCGCAAACATGAAAAGATAATGTTTTGAAATTGTGCATAGAGGTGAGTTGACTACTGAAGAAATGATAAAACTATGTTTTAGTCTTATCAATCTGCAGTGGGTTGAGTTATCTTGCCATTTGTATGGTAACGTTTCTTTTCGACACTAGTTTATCTTTACAATGTATATTATCTGATAAATCAATGTTATTTTATTGAAAAAAATTAAGACCTGAAGGTGGTATACGTGTTTCCAGTATTATTCAAAATGATTAACATGGGAAGTGGAAGTACATTTCATATTCTTAATTAGGCCTCCACATCGTTATCGTTCATTCAAAATACTCTCAAATGCTGCAATTAAGGTGAGTTTAGCCTATCACGATGTTGTTAAGTCTTGTATTTTCAAGGAAAAACATTCGTGCATTTTAAATCATTTCCATAAAACAAATGTACAATGGTCAAAATCAAATTCAGCACTGAACCATGACATATATGAAATGACCTTTTACGCATTGACTTAACAAGTATGGGCAGTGAAGTTTGAGTTTTTAAGGGAAAGAATGCACGCAAAAATCTGCAAATTGTTGTAAATGGCAGGGGGAAGATTGATGTAAGTGATGATATTATTGCCCGAGTTCATGAATATTTGCCGTGCCAAACTGATACAAAGACTTTAATTCACTTTGTTAACCATTCTCTCCCCACAGAGGCAGATAAAGTCATGAAATGTTGATACAGGCTCTGTTCAATTACGCCGAAATCAGTAGGGTTCCGGTAGTTTGCCCTTGCGGCAAAAAATTGCACCACGATTAATTTGAATTTCTTTATCAAATGACAACGCTCCTCGCAAGGAAAGGGGATGGTTCATATCACTTTATGCTTTTGCCATGATTCAGTATCCAAAATTATGATTTTATAACAGCGTCGCTGGTTGCACAAATAACTATGCCTCAAATCAGGCATCTCCCATTCTAGTCGGCGTAATAGAACAAAGGCTGTATCAACATTTCATGACTTGATCTGCCTCTGTGTGGGGAAATTGTTTATTAGAACACTTGTTAAAGATTGAGAGTAAGAGGGATTTTCGAGGACTGGAGGAAAGTGGAATTCTTTTAACCTCAATAGCTGAAGCAGTTTGCTTCATCCAGCAGAGGATGAGGGGTTCTGGAAGACTTCCGGGTGTGTCTTCAAGGAAGTGTTCCAAGTCTCCGCCTGCGCAGAACTCTGTGAAGATGGAGAGTGTCCTCCCTTGGAAGTAGGAAGTCTCGTATCTGACCACGTGATCATGGTTCAACAAGCTCATAACTTGGGCCTCTCTTTCTACAGTCTCCCTCTCTTCGTCTGTTGCATTTTGTAGCTCTATTGTCTTCATGGCGAACTGAAACAAACGATAATGTTTTCGATACCTTGGACTTTGATACCCTTTGAAACATAAAATGCCGGATCGTATAGTCTATTATTTTTGCCAAAAAAGGGAATATGTAAAGTGAAACGGTATTGCCTTGTCGACATCCTGCTACATCAGCGTATATGTCTCCGTTAATGCTACAACCTATCCCCTGATATCCTCCTATAGTCTTCTGTCGTATCGCTGACGGGTGGTTGCTCAGCGCTATTTATAGCCTGTCTGTTTTCAGTCAAACTATTTCGAACTCCATACACTGTTGTCTAGTGATGTCGCACGTGGAAATCTTAGAGCACGATATTTGGAGCTTAATGGGAGACTGCAATGAGAATCAGATTTATTATCTAATAGCACTCCTATTGGTTAATTTGAATCACGAGGTGAGCACGCGGAACGAAGCCAAGAAACTAGTTTGCCGCTATCGCTGAAAGGGCATCATTTGATTGGCTTGCTATATATAGCGATACGACAGAAAACTATAGGAGGATATCACGGGATAGGTTGTAGCATTAGCGGAGACATATACGCTGATGTAGCAGGATGCCTTGTCGACAACCTCTCTCGTTTTCACAAAAAAAGTAAGGGGTCAATTTTGAAATACAATAGCAATGAAATGTTGATTAAAGATTTTCACTCATGCAATCATTTTTGTCTTAATCGAAAACCTGAGTTATTGAGGATTTTTGTACACAGTAGTGCATCAGTTTTGTTGTATAATTTGACTAAACAAAGGAAATCATAAAGCTGTCTTTAATCTACACTGATGTTTGCGGCTAGCATAAAACCTGTTCAGTAGATTATCATAGATGGGAAAATCTTTTGTTTTCTTAAAACCGATAGAAACGAAGTGCATAGGATTTTTTAAACTTAATTAAGTAAAGGTCCCCTATGTTTATCTAGTTCATAACACACAAACATTTAAATAAAACATGAAAATGTCACTTCGATTTGTGATAATATTCTTCTTACAGTAGGTCCTAACTTGCACCTACAATGGGAATGATATTTTATAAGAAACACCACTTTAGAAAAGCATTATTGAACAATTAAAAACATCTTGCTTGTTGTGTCTACACAGCCTATTGAAGCAACATCACGGAGTGATCTGTCCACGCGAGACACGGGTGTTGCTAAAACAGCGTCAAACATACTGGCAACATGCCAGACAATTGGCCACCTCATACATTTACGTATTGATATCGACACGGGTGACACACTTACCATTTCGGTTTCTGTCTTATGCTGCACAAGATAGACAGTTCCAAACGCCCCCTTGCCCAGTACATGAAGCACATTGTAATCAATCCTCCTGGCCATCTCGAAATTGTTCAATCTTCACACCAAAAGATGTATTCTCAAGAAGGGATTGCAACGACTGACCATATAACTTCCGGGTACAAGCTCACGTATGCCAAACTTGTCGGTCACACTATATATAGGTACAGGGTAGCCGATATACCTTGTCAAATGACTGACGGTAACTTGCAATAAAAGAACCTACATTCAGCGCAATACGATATTAGACATGCGATTTGTGTGTCCGATAAGTTGAAGTGTGTAGGTACACAAAGGGATATGGACATGCTTCAAGAATGTCGTCATAAGCTTCGGAGAAAAAGTTTTGATATCTATTACAGCCTCGTCTATTTTAGACGATCGTCGCATGATCGGAGACATGAATCGATATGAAATTTTACTGTTGAGTAACCAGGAGCTCGAATTACTGACAAAGCCCGGTATTGACCGACAATGTTGGACAGACAAATAAACAGAGAGACAAATCCTGCAGATCTAGTGTTCGAGAAATATTGTAATTTGTTTTCATTGTTGAATCATGTTGGCTGTTGCAATGATGATCTTGTATGATGTTGCAATATTTATGCTGCTTTTGAAAAAAGAATTGTTTGTATTTCCACAACCTTAATAGAAAACTGGGGTAAAACTTGTTATATGCTATAGCATTTTGGCCTGTACTTCTATAACAAATATCGTGAATACATCATACATTAGCAATAGAAATAGAGTCTGTCTTCATCTACTCCAAATATCGTGACTTCTAGCAAAATGATTGTTGACTATGTAGAACATAACCGAACAAACGATTACATGATAAATGCACTTTGTTCAAAGGTAGTGAACCTCTGATAAGCAGTTTTTAACAAATCTGTTTCATTATCACTAAACACCCAATCCATTGAAGGTTACATTTTTGGTATTTTAAATAATCGCAGATAGTGTATGAAGAGGAAACCCAAAGTTTACATATTCAATTCTTCAAAATATGTTTGTTACTTCTCTTCGGAAAAAGATCAACTTTAACATAAGTTATATCCTAAATCAAAATAACGAAAGCTTTACTTGAGGGATGACAACAGAAAGCTGGACACAGTATACAATAACATCAGAAGTTTATTGAAAATTACTATATAGTCAAATCAGTTTGTGTAAATCAGGCACGATGTTGTTTAAGATATCTATGGTATGCTGGAGCATAATGATAATACATATACTAAAGAAATCTTAAATGATTCATAGATGATTCAAAGTTCATAGAAAACGATTATTTTTACTGATAAACTGATGTAAGGATGTTGATAGGATATTGCTGTTAGTTGGGTTATGTAAGGATTAGTTTCTGTACAATACTAGTCTTATATCATATCCTTGTAAATAGATGAACATATTTGTTTTAAAATCTTGGTATTTTCTACCAACATACCGAAAGTGAATTAGATATTTCAGATATGCGTCGGTTATAACTATCTGCATACAGATCACTACATCCAGGCATAAGGTGCAAACGAATAATTTGACAAAAACGAGTCCCGAAATTTAAATCAATGCAAGTCGGAGATACAGCTGGGTAAATCATCGTTTTACAATGGGGTAGGTATGGTGCTCGGATGAATGATATATACAGATAATCTAGTGTTTTACTTCTAAAACAATTACCAACAATCTTATTAATTCATTTATATGTAGTTTCAAAAGAAACATCACTTGAAAGTGTTAAGCCTAAATGTTTATGGTTTATGTTCAGCCTCATCATATAGGCACTATCCATTGATGAGATTGGCGTTTTTCTATTAACAGCCATGTCCTACCCTCTTAACCGAAGTTCGGCCTGCGCCTAAAAGTATATATTAAAATTAATCGTTTCAAAAGAAAGGGATTGATAAACCTCTCTCATATTTAAATGTATATTTATACAAATTGTGTTGATTCATCATTGCTGAAAAGGCAATTCTTTTCTGTCTGATAATATAACACAATGGAATAATTTACCTGATAATAATTCAAGTGCTCCCACTTTTGACACCTTCAAAAACCTTTTGAAATCTAAAATGCAACAAAATGTAAATAAATATAATCTGAATTTTGGTACACGTTTCTTCCAAATAGTTCCTTCGCGTCTCACACATGGGTGTAGCGATTTGAATGCACATATTTGAACGGCACATATCACTCAGTCCATCCTGCTCCTGTGGTCATCCCTCTGGAGATACAATACATTTGTTCTTTATTTGTCCCAACTATTCAAGCATAAGAAATAAAATGTATTTGTATACTCAGGGTTAAAATCTCAACTCCATCCTAAGTGGGGTCTCTAATGAAGAACAAAATACTTTGATACTTAAAGGGGCAGTAGCACGTTTTTAGGGGGAATATAGGGTGATGTCAGGAAAATGAAAATTAATGGTTCCAATTGATAGACAATGTATTTAAACTAAGTGGAGCAGTAACAATTCAAATATATAATGTAAAGTTTAGCAATGCGTTTGCCTTTTCTTACACAAAATGAATTAAAGGTATTCACATAAAATGGCCGCCAGTGGATTTTATGTGACTCTTCATACTGTGTCCTCTGACTATGGATGATTGGCTTGTGTAATGAAATTTTTGTCAATGTCAAAATAATACATTTAGCATTAACTTACAATTATGAGTGAAAAATTTGAAATATAAAATTATCAAAAAACGTGCTACTGCCCCTTTAAATAAATTTGTTCATTCTCTCATAATAAGATCGCATATGTTGTATAGGGTAATGTTCGAGTAACTCTCCATTCCTTAAAAATAATGACCTAAGGCTCCCAGGAGAGATATAAGCTGACTTAAACTACATCCAACTAGTTGCTTATTCAACTAGTAACAAAAAAAACATAAATATGAATTAAAATCTTGAAGCAAAAATGTAACACTCGATTAAAGAAAAATAATGAAGCGCGAGAACAACAGACTGACCTCTCAAGTGTAATTTGATGATTAATAATAATAATAATAATAATAATAATAATAATAATAATAATAATAATAATAATAATAATAACATATTATTTTTTTTTTTATATTATTATTATTATTATTATTATTATTATTATTATTATTATTATTATTATTATTATTATTATTATTATTATTATTATTATTATTAGTAGTATTATTATTATTATTATTATTATTATTAATAATTTACTTTCCTTACACAGGTTGCTTGCTCTTCTAATTGCTCTTCTAATTGTTGTTCTATGTTTGTTGTTAAATACAAATGTAATGGAGAGGTATACATATAAACGATATTGGCTTGTTTACCGATCCATATTTACTTTGTTGAATAAAAAATACGTTTACACCAAAGCAATCCTTGGAGATTACAGACCTAGTGATCGATAAAATTATATTTAGTAGAAAAAACACTTGAAATGGTAATAACATATTTAATACTGATAATTAGGCACGAGTCTCATAAACATTTTTGACATGAGCACGAATACTATAAACTGTATATAATGCTAAATAAGGAAAACATTCAAAATCCACTTTAAAGCATAGACCTATACGCAGTCCTGGTCGCATTTGCAAAGCAACGTCACAGGCAAACTGTAGCGTCAAAATAGATCATATTTTGTATTTAGGCACCATAATACATACAAGATTCCCCTCTAAATGATAGCCCTCCTAAGCAATAAAATCTAAATAATCTTCACAAAACAAATACTCCACTTCTGTCTTGTTTCTCTTAAAACGATTGTATTTTTGTTTGATATCATGCATTTGTATTTTGTTAAACAAAGCAGCAGTCAGTTTGAAAACACTTTATAACGTATACCTTATTTCGCAATTGATACTTTCAAAGAGTCGGAATGATACGGAATATATTTAATGATAGAAAGGGATATTTCCATTTTCAAAACTTTGATCAACACCTTAAAATCTCACTAAAACACATAATAAATATTTATTATGAAATTGAAAAATTATTTTAAAATTAATATAGTCCATAAATTGTATCTAATCGTGTATTTTTGTCGTGTCCAGTGTATGAAGTTGAGTCGAATGGACTGGAATGAGTTTCATATCATAGTTTCTGACACGTCAATTGGTTGAAAGATCTGGTAAAATGAGACATAAATTCAATCTACCATGCAAACACAATTAAACTCACATAAGCTATCATGCTTGTGCCTCGATTATCTCGTGCAAACCAATTAACGTATGACCTCCTTACAACATACAGGTCATTGAAACACACGTGTGCATGTAACAACACTCGACTAACCTAGTGTAGAAATCAACGCGCCAATCAAGCAATCACAACACCCCATCAACTCAATTAACTCTGGCACAGAGTCGACTCCAAGTGTCGGGTATATCTTATATATTGGGTGAGTAATATTCACGTTCATCTTCACTGACAGGTCATCTGAAATATACAACACTCACGTGCAATCGACATCGTTACACCATCATGCAGTCATACCACGTGGTAAGTACTTGACCTTTGCTGATTGGTCAAAGCTAAGTAAGCTCGCTTGCAATTGGATGCAATTTGTCCTTTCATTGAATCGTTTGACAGCTTCGTATATCATAAATACTCGTACCCGATTGAGGAAGGGTAAACTCCATCCGTGATCAACTGCAATATCTCAGTTTTGCCTTTGGATGTCGGATTAGCAGTTATCATTCAATGCAAACTTCACATTAACAGGTATATAAATATGTTTTTCGATTACATGAATTTGAATATGTTTCCCCTCGCAAAAGATTCAAATGATATCATATTTGATGGCAATTTTAATTGTTTCAACAACTTAGATCTATGATGTAACGTATTCCTTTATAAAATTGTGTTTATTTGGGGGGAGACCAGGTATTGAGGCGTTACCTTGCTTGTTCATCCTTGTACCTAAACGTTTAAATTATAACTATATTTTAAAGGGGCAGTAGCACTTTTTTTGTAAACTGTTTATTCTCTCACTGTACGTTAATGCTAAATGTATTATTTTGATAGTTTTAAAGTTCTCATTACATAAACCAATCATCCACAAATTATAGAGATTCATATAAAGTCCACTGGCGACCATTTTGTGTGAACACATTTTATTCATTTTGTGGAAGAAAAAATAGCATGGCTAAACTTTGTATTATGTATTTGTTTTGTTACTGCTTTTTTATTTTAAAAGCTGTCTTTCAATTTGAACCATCTATTTTCCTTTTCCTCACATTAGCTTATATTTCCCCTAGAACGTGCTACTTCCCCTTAAACCTCGTTATCATATCATGTTGTCAAACCGTTTGGCCAGTAGGCTAACAATCGTTTCATATTTGGTACGTCACGTAAATGAATCGTTTTATATAGCGCGTTAACATATTCCGCCGTGATATGTTCCGAACGTCAAAAACTACTTGTAACGAATGTTTTTTAACTTGACAACGCGTGCTTTCACTAGTGGTACCTAGTGGTATATTTTTTGAAGATTTTTATGTTTATTGTTATCAATTATTATAAAGATCCTAAGTGACATTACTATTGATACTTGATGATGGTTAACATAAATGCACATGTTCATTAGATTTGAATAATGCTGTCATTAATATATTTGGTATTTATTTGTTTTTTTTTAATGAAAAATCAAGTGTGTAAACATTTAATCATATACTTTAAAAACACAGTTAAGTTTTCTATGTCTTTATCCAAACTTAAATGTCGACTGCTATATAAGGGTCGAAGGATTGAATTTTGGAAACACAAAATTAATCAAATAAATTTTTAAGCGCATCGTGGAAAGTTCAATCATAGCCTTTGGTTTCGATATATGACTGCTTAAATGTGATTGAAATCTGCCTTATGTCTAGATTTAAACAGTTTCCAATATAACTTATGTAACCACTTTTCCCCACAGACAGCATCTGACACGACTCGTCACCTTGGTAACCAGTCGGAAGTGACCCCTGACATTGACGCTCTATCATGGCTGGCGCATCTGGCAGACAGCAGTAACGCAGACGTTCTCGACCATCTAGATAGCCTGACCGCTACTTGTGAAGCCAACCCGACATCCAACCAGCCAATGGCGTACCCTCCTGACATGTCGTCTGTTCAGAATCATCTGTCGTCTGCTCAAGACCACCTTGCCTCCAACAACGCCGAAAGTATCTATCAGTTCAGTCATATGCCATCTTCAGTTCAAGAGTCGTCTGCCGCAGGATATAACTCAACTCTATTGAACAGCAACCAAGGTCATTTGAATACGTCTGTTCCTTTTGAACACATCAACAACATGGCTTCATTCATTCCTGTGACGTCACAGCAAAGTATGAACCCTAACAGATCGATGCCAATGCAAAATAATGGACACCCTTACAATTTCAATGTATTTGATTATGCAAATTTTCGCCACCAGCCTCTGCAAGCTGATACTGTTGTAACTCAACAGCCCCAATCATCAGCTCATCAACAGGAAGAATCACACGATCAGAACAGTGAACAAGAAAATCAGCTTCAAACAATTAACCAACCACAGTCGTCCTCCAACAACGTGTACGGAATTCCAGTCCAGTCGTCAGTGGCACAACCTGTAGCTTCTTCAAATACCACAAGTCCATCTTCGGATGAAAAGCCACAAATGTCGACTATGTCCCTGATACAATCTGCCATGAACGAGGCTGATATTATTCCTCATAACCTCCCTGAGTCACCCGTGAAACAGCATCAGGTCGCCACCCACAATCTCCCTCCAGTGCTGAACAAATCTCAAGCCGTCGATCAGCAAGCACCTATTCGTGTTCCCCAACCAAACCATCTCATCAGCCCACTCCTTGCCAGCCAGTCGAGACCACAGCTGCCTTTAGGACTCCGTAACTCAAACTATCTTGTGCATCCAATCATTGCCCGTCCTTCAACTCAGCCACTAGTCGCATCTGTGCAGTCAAAGGACGAACAAAGTCTGAATACAGAGGAAAGTCAACAACATGATAATCAAGGTAAATCTGGAAAAGATGAAAATGCCGTTTCGTCAACTATTGCTGAGAATACATCACAGATGCATCTGAACCAGTTTGCTGGTGTAGCTGGACCGATCGCTTCCCAACATCAGAGTCCAGGTCATCAACCAAACTATGACAGGAATCTGTACGGTAACGCTCATCAACCCGACGTCCAGGTAAAACATACTCCAGCTCAACCTGTCCATTCTACAGAGTTCCTGCTCCAGGGAGGCCATGTATCGGATACAAGCGTTTCCCAACCTGTCAGCAGTCAGCTATCCCAGTCAGGTTCCTCTGATTCCAGTGATGATGGCACAGAGAAACCTGAAGCAGGAATCCATTCTGATGAAGATCATCTAACAAGTGAACACACTCAACCCGATCACCAACCGCAGCCTGTCAATTTCTGGGAGCAACACACTGCTGCCTCAAGATTGTCAGGAAGTGGAGTTGCCCATCCTAAACCTGTCCGACTTCCTGCTGGATATCCGTCAATGTTCCCACCCTCAGCTTTTCCCTGGGCTAACGGAGGAATGTGTCAACAGCCCTACAACCAAGGATTTCCTGTTGGTATGACGAATGTCCACCAGGAACAAAAGGTACAGAATGGTAACCCTCAACTAAGTCAAGGCCATCCTTCATCAACACACGATGAGACGGCCACAGCTCAGCCAGTGAAGGAAGAACCACAGCAGCCAGCCTACAGCCAGTCCGAGAATCTCAGCGACTTTTTGAGCGACTTTCCCAAGTCTTTGGAAAGTCTTTCATCACTTCAATCACAGCCAAACGTGTCTTGGCCATCGATGCAACAAAGACCTCAAGATGCTCCAGCAGTACCTACCTTCGCAAGCTCAGAAATAAAAACTGAAACCGCCGGACTCCAGACAGGAGGGATGTTCTCCAACAACACCTTCATGTCCCCAAGCTTCTTCACACATCACGTCCATGGACGTCACACAATGCCAATGCCTCCAATGTCCTCTACGCCCGAAGCTACTCCAAGCCCCACAAATAGTAAAGCATCAGATGGTAAGTAATAGTTTTACACTTATTTTAATGATAAATCTATTCTAATCATAAGATTTACCTGGTCTAAATCGTCATACCTCTGTCGCTTACTACATACATGCAAGTTAAGTAAACATGGAATAAACTTATTTTTAGGATCAAAGTTACTGAAATAGTACAATTCTTCTATTTATTGGGATCTGAACCCTTGGAGGATTAGAACCAAATGTGACCAAATATGATTTTTTAAACAATTTGCTATCTAGAATTCATATGTATCTTATGTAGTTAACATAGTTTACAACAAAATAAAATGTTCCTCTCAATCATCCAGATGACTCTGCAATCGACGTGAACCCTCGTAGCAGTAGCAGCACCTCGCCATCCTCCTCCATCGACTCCCGGAGTAGTCCCGAGCTGCTGGCCCTGCACCTCCAGAACGAGGACTCCAACTCGAGTGTCAGTGAGCCCTCACTCCTCATGTCCCGGAGCTCCTCTGTCAGTTCCATCTGTGACTCCTCAATCTCTTCCACCGCCTCCTCCTCCAATTCCTCCTTCACCGTGCCAAGGGGCAAGAGACCCAATCCGGATCCCGATATGGGCGGCTATAAGAAGAAGTCCAGGACCAGCTACACGCCGGGTCAGCTCCGGGCCCTGGAGAGAGTTTACATGGAGAACCCGTACCCAGAGTGTGATACCATCGACCGCCTGGCCAGAGAACTCGATATTCCTGAACAGAGACTCAGGGTAAGAAATCATATTCCCCTTTTGAATACGTACCTTATCCTTCCACAGATAAAGGAGTTGTATTGAATATCATAATCGGCATCGTGTTTCTACTAAAGAATTCATTCGAATGTACAATTAAATCCAGTAAGAGCGCCATGATGAATTCTCATACGTAATTGCCTATAGTCATTTTGAAAAATCCGAATTTATTATTCATTTTTGGAATCATGCCTTTAACGAATCTTCTTTTTTCTTTAACAGGTATGGTTCCAGAACAAACGTGCCCGGATGAGACGTCAAGCCAAACAGAACAAGACGGCAGCTCCCCACCCGCCAGTGAACCCGTACAACGCTCAACCCATGTCCGCCATTATGTCGTCTGCCTCTCCCTACTCATTCCTCCCGCCAAACTCCATGATGGCACCAGGACAGACCAATCAGATGATGCAGCGGCCATATTTCCCTTTCCCACAAGGAGCTCCACCTCCCATGATGCAACATGGCGGAAATATGCCGTCTGCTCCCGGCATGCCACAGCAGCCACCATTGTTGCCCCAGCAACCACTTTCGCTTACACCTCAACAGTCGCAGATTCAACGTTTGTACTCATTCATTGCGCATAAGAATCAGCATTGAACTGGGTAGTAAACAACCGATATGTGCTAAATATGGCAACTTTACGCCACAAGTTACACCTCATTACTTGAATGTTGGTTCAAGTGATGGATTTGAAATGTGTCATCATTGATACTTTGAAGATAAGTGCGAAGTGTTAAATGTGAAACTTGTGTCACCATTGATAAGGGTTGACTGTGAAACGTCATGAATGAAATTTGTTGTATGTACACATATAGTGTTTAATCTTAGACTTGCGATGAAATACATAAGTGAAAATTGTTCAATCGTGATACTTTGAATGTCGACATAGTGTCAACTGTAAAATATGTAATCGTGCCTTCAATAATAATTTGAACACGCACAAAAGTGCTATGCAAGATAGTGACTAACCAGCGATGGTGTTTTTGGTGCATTTCTCTCCTAGTGACTGTGCTAATAAATTATTCAACTTTATTAACAAACTAAAGATTAATTATTTGTTTTGTTGTTTTGTAAACTAACACCGACTGACTTGTAAATGTAATTTTGGTGTCTTTTGTCCATTTGTGAATAATGTTTTATTTATTTTAATCCAATTATTTTAATATGTAGATAACATCATATTTATGAATAAATTCAAGTCACTGAATATTTTTCCTTCTTATGTGTTTATGTTGTAGTTGTTGGTTCGTCTTAACAAAACCATATATAATCTAAAAGAAACAGAAATTAAATTGCGTTTTGAAAACAAGTGGGAAAGTGGGAATAAATGTATTCATCCCTAGTACAGAACAATTCAAGTACAAATAAACTGATAAGCATAAATATCGAAAAAGTTGATTTATGATTATGAGGACATTAGTCGAACAATGAATCGACTCAGATTGCAGATATTCAGGTTTGAATTCAATTCATATGTTATCAACATGACTAAAATGATTTTATACTTATCTATTTGAGTCGCATTGATATCTTACATGAAACCCAAATGTTACATTTAAGAAGGATAAATTCATATGCAAAATAATACTGACATTCGTGTAGCTTTAAAAACCACCGTCTTGCTACTGCAGAGGTGTTTCATTGTAACGAAGCTTAACTATCTTTAATTGATATTAAAAATCCAGATGTTTGTCAAAGTATTTAGGTTTTTTTTCTATCAAATACCCTGAAAATATTGTTTCGTCATACGAATCGTATCAAATCGTTTTAATTCTTGATATCGTGATACGTATCGTATCGGATCATGTCTGTATAGTAACAACTCTAGTTATAACGTTTGATAGGTTATATAACTAATATTCGTATAAATTGGACTTTTTAACAAGACGTCCGTGGAAACATGTCTGTTTTAATATCTGTATTTAAACAAGTATTCATTATGAAATTGCCATTTTGGGGAGAGATATTTTGAAATCATGTGAGTCACACCATTTTCGTTCGTATGTATGCAAAACAAAAAGGTGACGAGTGGCTCCTATTGCGGTTGTGATTTCTATACGAAATCAGCACCGTCGTACCGTATTTCCTCCAATAAGCGCCGGGTCTAAACCATTAAATGAATGCCCCCTCAGTAAACATTTTCCATATATTCATTGTAATAGACGACTCAAAACAAACTTCAATTATCAATTCAAGAAATAAGCGCCGGGCCTCTAATGACGCCGGACGCATATTAGAGGAAATACGGTAATCCTCATAAACAGGATAAACAGCTTACAGAAATTCCTTTATTTTGTACAATTTATGTTTACATGTACATCAACAATTGATAAAAAGTTGTTTGGTTAAAAAGCTGCAGGCCCGAAGGGTGTCCTCATCATTTACAGTTTAAAGGGAACACATTCTTAGGTAAATACAGTTGATCTAATGAAAATGGAAATTTATTTTACCAATTGCAAAACGAGTTTTTTGTATTAAAAAAAACAGTTCCAAAAGGAACGTCCCGTATTTGGTCAGGCTACGCGAATCATTTCCCTATTTAAAAGGTGTTCGCACTAAAAACTTTTCAATTGATACTAGATACTTTCTTCCAAAATAAATCGGGTTGAGTATTGAAATGTTTGACCCTCTCAAGATGATACATTTGGCATAACTTGAATTCTATTCAGGATATTGAAGATATACATATTTTCCAAAACTGTGCAACTGTCTCTTTTACACCTATACGACGGTGACTGTAGTGGTTGTGGTGGTGTGTACACTCTGAGCTTGGGGTTGTGTTGTGTTCCCAGGGTACGTCTGAGCGGGTAGGGGCTGATATGGAGGGGGTGGATGGTTGTGATGAGGTGGGTAAGCAGGGTCGTTATTGTTAGTTGGGGGTCGAGGAGGGGGGTACATTGGAGGAGGGAAGGCAGGGTTATGATGGGGAGGGGGTGGGGGAGGATAGACGTTGGTGTGGGGATTAGCTGGAGGGGCCCTTGGAACAGTTGTGGTCGTTGTGGTCACTGAAACACAAAAACAAACAAACTATAAGTATGCATATCATTATCGTGCAGAAGCTTAAACACCATCTTATCCTTATTATTATAATTCATCGGTAAGCATTTTACGACCACTTCTGACTACAACTTATTAAAGCTCGGAAGGGAGCAATTTACTGTCGATTGCGAAATTGGAAATAATTTCAGACGCTGGTATATCAACAACACATAACATTTATAACGTATAACCATTTATGTCCATTTGAGCCAATTTATAAAGCGCACTTATTCATCTTCTTAGTGGTTGCTGAATGTTGATATGCCATGATCTAACCCAAGGTGACACACATGCCACTAGAAGGTCACCAACACACAATTTTACCTGGTACTCATCTCCTTTTGGGTGAACAGAGGCACATTCTTATATAAAATCTCTTAAGACCTCTGGATAGATTTAAAAATTATAAACGCTATGGTTAAAATACATTATCGCAGCTTTGTACTGAAGTTAAAAAATCTCATTATCAAGTTTTTATCAGAATACATGTATTTGTTTCAAAAAAGCCTTTTGCGTCTTATCTCAGATTCAAAAAAGGTTGTCGTTAAAGATTACTTAAAAACTTACCTGAAACGACTTTATTGTTCGACCCATGCAATACACGGCGGTGTCGAAATCGTCGGAATCTTTTGTTACACGCCACGGCTATGACGAAGAATGTGACGATTGCAAAACTGCCGAACACAGCCCCAACAACCATCCCCACTGAGCTGCCCCTGATGTGAAAATAAATAATCATCTCAAAAATCATTATTGAAAATTTTATTTGGTAAATATAGCGACCTATTGTACAAACCTTCACTAGTCTGTCATCCAGACCCTAAAGCAAAAATATTAGTATTCAATTGACGATCAACCAAGTCTACCAAAGTATAGCAAGTCTAGATCACTTAGCTGAAGTTTAAACATCTTCTGGGCTCAATTTTGTTATAAAACATGAATTGTTTAAAAATATTGTCAATTTAAAAAAAAGATACCTCTGAGACTAAATATATAGAAACCTCAACAGTTATAGATTCCTCTTGAATATAGAAACTTGGACTTGTGGTATTGGTCATGGATAAAACATCTAAAACTTAAACTGAACTAAATCATTCATTTGTTTGTTTTACTTAACATGAGAAAAGTTGAGAGGTTCAAGAGCAGCGTATCTTGGAGTAGCGTAATGAATTCCAATAAGGATTCACTCCTCCGTTTTGAACTATCAAACCCACCATTTTCCATCATATTCTTCTCGTATATTGCGAATCAATTTAAGTATATACGTAGGACATCTTCACAGTGTTAATTGATTGAAGCGCACATAAAATATTGTCAAAATAAATAAACTTACTCTGTCGATGAAGACGCACAGCAAGTTCTAGTATGTACATTCCCACAGCAGCTCGTCGCGCAGTACTTAGTTAGGAGATATGCACCGGAATAGTAGGAGCATTGTGCTGATAGTGTAGATCCTATTAATGATAATAACAATAACAATAGATTCATGTTTCGATGAAGTAATGCCGTTTTGTTCCACGCGGATTTGCAACTATGTCAATAGAATATGTCATGCAATGGCATGTTAGATAAAATCAAGTAGTTGGTTGAAAGGGTATATTTGTATTCTTATACAATGACAGTGACAATACAACAATTCGGGTGGTTTTACCAGAATGTGATATGAGGAGAGGTTCTTATCAGACTTAAGACACAACATATTAGAATTAGATCAAATATTCGTCTTAAGATCCTGTACTATCAACTTCTTGTCCATGTTAATCTGACAATTTCACCAGTTAATGCTTTACTGTGATCAATTTCACTTTCATTGAAAATAAACTATTTGTACCTGTCAGCACGTTTACACATTTTAAAACGATGATATAAGTTAACCTAACAATAGTGTCTTGTTTTTGCGCAGCAAGTCTTTTCATACTCGTAGCGCCGATGATTGGCTTCACTTCCTTTGTTGTTGTTTAAACAGACTGTGCGTTTTTCTTAATGACTTTGTCAAATATTAATTAACAGAAATGTTACACAGTAACGTTTAACTGGTTTGAGTTACAACAATGAAATTATAACATTATATGCAAAAACTGAAATGTCCCTTGAATTTTGTTTCCACAAAAATAGCCCGATAGGACTCTTCCTTTAAGGAGGTATAATTCCGTTGAATTTAACCAAAAGTAAAATCTATTTTTAAATAGGAAGAATTTTTTTGGAATACCATTTTGATTTTGCAAGAAATAAATCACGTACTATGAAATATCATTTTGCAAAGATCAATGTGAACAAACTGCAAAATAATGCTTGCTCTCCTTACCGATAAAGCTTGCGAGTATCACGATGACCAACATTTCCCGACCTCCGGATATCGCCATTCCGCCTGTTACAACCGGACAGTGTGTTCAAACTGGACACAAGCAAGTGAACAGTGTGACGTCATTTGTTTGTGTACCACATGGCAACAAAGCTTTTCAACCTAAAACTCAAACAATTGGATATATTTAAATTTATTTCACATCTACATCAAGTATACATTTTTGTAGTTTTTGAAAGATGTTTTCATTCCAATACAATTGTAAATTGAATACATGTATATTTCGTCTGGTTGACATACATGCTATTTAATTATGAACGTTGGTATTTTCCACAAGGACAAGTTACGGGGCTGTGTTGTACTGACATCATAATCAAAATCTCCCGTTAATCCATTCACATTTTAATATGATTAAGTAAGTATAATCTTAATCCTGTGCGGGTTACCTTAAGAAGTTTTAGGTCTTGTAGTCAATCAATCTTTATTTGCACTTATAGGCCACAGGCCTGTAGCACAATGTGCATACAATATATGTTCAGGCAGGATAGAGTAAATTTTTTCTGAGTAAAAAGGTCATAGTATAGAAACAATGACAGATTTTCTAAATGTGCTTTGCTAGAGTAAGTAAATAGAGATATAAATTTATAAATATTATGATGTGTAAAGTAATATTTCTCAATGTACTTATTTCTCAAAGTGAGATAGGCAGGGCAAACACAAAGGAAATTATATTCATCTTCAATAAGATTTAAATTACACATTTTACAAATTCTATCTTCTCTTTTTAGTCCAATATATCTGCCGGTTTCTATTAGTAAATCATGCGATGAGCAACGGAATTTTGCAAGCGAGATTCTATATTTCCGGATATTCAAATGCGATAGATAGCTTTCATCTTATATAGATTGCTTAAACATTCTAAAATAAAAACATTTATTTGATACAGATAGGTGGTCAAGCCAATTTTGTAAATAAATATCTTGTAATCTTTGTTTAAACGAGATAAGAAACTTTGAATGAGAGTCTATGTGTTGTTCCAGCCATATATAACCAAAACCAGTAGAAAATAGTAAATCTTTAACATCTGTAACCCAAATAACGTTTTCCATTTCTATCATACAAAGTCATCATATTGTAACATTTTTTGGGTCATCTATAACATGGCATATTCAATACTTTCAACCAATATTTTATTACTTTCATTTTTGACTCTATAGATAACAGAAATCTACCACACTCACCGTAGACCATTATGTTTGAGGTTGTAACTTTCACACCGAGAAATCTTTTAATTGCATATAAATGTACCTTTTCTATTACATAAAATTTCTGGAGTCCCCAAATTTCGGAACCATAAAGAAGCATTTGACTTATTTTAGTGTAGCAGCTGTAAATTTTGTAAATAGTTTTATATTTATCATTGCATTTTAGATAAGTATTTCACGCTCCAGTGGGTTTTCTGGTTGGGCCTAGTGTCCAAGCAGGTTAGGCTATTACATTTCATTTCAAGGGTGGACAGCTTGTTTCATTCTTGTCCTATTGTCTTTTGTCCAGGACAATAGCCTCTGCTTTGCTTTTAACTATCTTATATAACTTTAGGTTTCTTTCTCCCTTTTGCATGCTCTTTTCAAACACACTGCCTAGTATACTGCACAGCTTAACAAGCAAAAGAAGCACAGACAGGACAGAAAGTTATACTTTATCAGGATCCAATATGTCCTAGACCATTTTGTGGTAATACCCGGTGATAACACCTCAGTGTCACACACAGGTGTGTGTTATATCGGAATAAATCCAACATCCCACGAACAACCGCAGTTCGTCTTTCATTTGTAAGGTACCCCTGCAACATTAGCATCAAAAATTCTAAAAAAAAATTATGTCTTGTAGTCACACTGGTCATGAATCAATCTATGGATACTATTTGAGCAAGCTTGTGCCCACACTGCCAACAACATTAAGAAGATAAATAGTTTGTAAAATTTCTGGCAATCATTGTTATTTATATCTAGTTTATATCTAGCTTTATATTTGCGGGTTTTACAAAAATCGAATAAGCCAATCAGGATCCAATATTTATCGATGTTATACAACAATTTAATACAGCTCCTTTGATTCATTGGTTGATAATGTTTTATTAATGATTATTTTAAATTGCATAACATAATTATGGGATATACATTTGAAACACTGGTTGGAATGAAATGAAAAAACAAAACCACAATTCCCTAATAAGTTTAACTTAATAATATGTAACGTAGGTCAACGTTTAAACTTGACTGTCTCTTACGAGCAATTATATATTTGAACTTTAAATGTTTATTAATTTAACAAATATTGAGCAATATTCGAATTGCAAAAAAAATGTCATAATCACGTGACTTTGATACTGGTGCTTAGTCACGTGACACAAAGTTTGATAACTGTCTATTATCAATTAAAGCATCGAAGCAAATAGTATTGCAAATTCCCCTCTGCAAATTGTTACTAAATTCGCCATTGTTCTTTTTTTCCATTCTTTATCCAATAAGGTAATGCATAAAGGTTGTGATGTTTGCTCTTCTTCATTAGAAAGAAACCAAGTTGTCTCTTCACTGCATGAAGGCCGATATAATACATTAGACCACCGTCAATGGTGAAAGAGCTCTTTGACTGACCAATTGATAGTCGGAATCGGCACACAATAAGATTCGACTGAAAAACGTTCAAAATGATTCAGTTGACTCTGCCAATTTATTGACAAGCTTCGATGTTGATTAAGTAATAATAAATGATAAGAGTACTTTTATAGCGCTTCATCCAGATTTAACGTGAAGGTTAACAATGCTAACAGAGGACGACATTGAAGTTTGACATTTTTCGTCACATAGGGCGTTTTTACACACACGTGATTTCCTTAGAGTAACACAATTTACATAAGCTTCAAATAAATGATTGCCAGAAGCAAAATATTGACCCATGCTCACTGCAAATTATTACAGTGCAAAATTGGCTATTCTGCTTTTTTTCTGATTGGTTGGTTATTAATTTAATGTTGGATTTACAAGGGGTACTTTGTCTTAAACTTCATTTTTTTTAGTTCTTTTATTATAATGGTTACAAAATGGTGTAAAGTTTCCTTTTGACTTCAGTTTATAAATCCGTCGAGATATATGCCAAATGAATCGGACTGCGATACTGATAATGACCTTGATATGAACAAAGCGTTTTTAATTGAGGAAATAACGAACTGCTTGGTAGACCTGGAAGTAAATAAATATCTTGGGAAGATGTATTTGTCAGTGAATTTCTGAAATCGACTGAGCCTTTTATTATTAAGGTTTTAATATAACTTAAATCATCAAACCGGAATTTTCCCTATATAATTGGGTAAAATCATCAAAGGCGCACTGTTCAAATCCGTCAACAAAGACGACGTCGTGAATAATTGATGTATTTCAAAATAATGACCACTATATTTGTTTTACGGCAGTTTTCAGCACAAAACTTCAATATGAAGAATAAATCATTGGTGAAATCCATGCAAGTAGGCTCTAGTCCAACTATTTGACGTTGGACAATATGTTCCCCCGCCATATACAATGGTACAAAATATCATTCTAAAAGAAACTTAAGGTTTTTCTGTCAATGCATAAGTAAATCGTTCAACTGCATCAACTATATGATCTGATTGAGGCAATGATAGAGGTTGGACTGGAAGGAAGCAATTTAAACAACTTATTATCAATGTAAAAAGACCTCAGTGAATGTTTAAGTGGCCTTTCGAAATACTTCAGCTGCAACATGGTTACCAGACAGGTAGGTGAGCGGAGTCCCAAACTTTCATAAACCTTCATAATTACCACAGATGACCTAATTATTAGCGTGGACAAGGTGAAGTGATGGTTCCGTTTACAATTACAGTTTTGAAAGCTTTTTCGACTATCATACCTATTCCGAAGTATTGCAGACCATTTTGTTTATGTCAGTGGCTAAGAAATGATTCGTGTGGTAAGTATTAGTTCTTAGTTCATAATTTTGTCTGTATGGCCAAAAAGAAAATATGACAGATGACGTTTTTGACCTCATTCTTTTATTTTGTGTGAAACAAGTGTAAACTGGAGAATTGTCATATTAGTTTGATTTGTTTTAAACAAGTTTAAGAAAAACCTTATACAATAGAGCGTCATATACATTTCATTAACTCAAACCATAACAAATTGTATGTAAAATTTACTGAAATTCTTAATTTGTGAACAAACATGATTCTTTCAGCTTATCAGTGTTGCTTTTTACAAACACATGTTTTGGTTTCTCTTATACCTTCTTTTATACTTAATAATAACAATAACACAATTCAGCCAAACCATTTTTTCTCATCAACAGTACAAAATCTGCTGGTCTTTTGTCAATCTTTAACTGTTACTATTAACACCGGTACAGGGATGCGTTCTGTCGCCCGTGTTATTCTATCACGTGTATATAAATGATTTTGTTGAACGAGATCAATCCTGTTCAACTGTGAAATGTCCGGATGACGCTGCTCATATTTATGGGCGGCCATCAAGGCAAAAAATACAACAAAACGAAACGAACGGTCAAACTGGGATAAACATTGTTTCGCGTATCTTGTAAGGACAAACTCGTTTTAACCCTGCCCCGTACGATGTAAGATCAAACTGGAACGATGGACGCTAGAGGGCGCTAGAGCTGAATACTATTTTTAGATTGCCTTGGCGGGGGAGTATGTGGGGTGGGGACTAAGTATAGTGTAGCAAGGGAACGCCCATAAAATGTCCACATTGAATCCACTTCAATCGTTTCAATACAAACGAGTCGCAGTTGTGAACGGACATAAATTTCTGCTTCAAGATAATGTTAAGTTATGCATCAGTTACCTAAATACCTCCTTTTTTTCTAAACGATGGAGGTGAATATCGTTTCTGATAATTTTTGCACGGGGATTACACGCATTGTGGACAATCATGAAGAATTCGATAAAACTACTGAAAATACCAGGAAAAAAAGATCAGCCTTTCACGCATTTAGTACACATCGTTGATAGACCTACTATTGGTCGTAATTAATATACAAAGACCACTTGATTTGCTATCAAAACTATACAAGTATAAGTAAAAACGTGATGAGAACGTTATTTAACGTTAAGACGTTATTTTGAGAGTCACAGTTTTTATATTAGGTGATTTGATCAAACATTTTTCTCCTAAAACTAGATATTTTGGATCAAGAATCATTTATGAATTAATTATTGTACAGTTGATTTTATTTGATTTAGAATCGAACATACTAGTAGTTTGCCATGGCATGCTGAGCAAATGAAGTATATGTGTAAAATTTGAGAATCAATATCAATATGAAAAAGCATTTTGGCAAATGTTAGAAAGCATAAAACGCATATGTCACATGTTTCTTTATTTTTTGTTTGTAAACTGATGAACTCAATAAATAGAGCGTCGTGTTGAATCACGAAATAAATGATTTACCAAAAGATCCTTTTATTGATATAAGAAAAAATCATGTCATATCGCATTTCAAATAATCGTACAGACTCACAGTAGATTGCAAACATCAGTTAAAGTTTAGAAAGTTCAATTCGTTGCACCATTACCATGTTATCCTATACAATTCCATCTCTCGTAACAGGGTAAATAACTGAATGCCTTCTTTGAAAAAACTTTGCATATCTTTTTCTTACTGATTAAATCTCTAGTTATTCCTGATGCGAATTGATCGGGGTTCGAAAACTGTATAAGTATTATTTTCAAAAGATAAAACTTCATCTTATTCGAAATTCGAATAAAAAGTTGTTCCTAAATAAAAAAAATCCGAAAAAATTGGTTTGGTGCTTTTAGCATATACTGTTACTAAATGTTGATCCTACTACGTACCAAGTTAAGTAAAACAATATTTAACAGTTTTTGAACTATAGCTTGGAAATGGACCTTCTCCAAAAATGCAGTAAGTTCAAATTGTTACCATGAAAACTATCAAAAATCAGAAATTCAGAATATCCAAAATAGCAAAACGCACAACATCAACACTAGATCTAACTTAATACCAATTTTTTTTAAATAATATTAATTATATTTTTTAGTTATGGTTATCCTACTCCCTAAATGCACGTAGTTCAAAAACCACCATTAGGTCTAACCATATACCAGGTTTTGTAAAATAACATTGAACTGTTTTTTAGATATGGCCCGGAAATTAACAGATCATTCTCTCTTTATGCACTAAGTTTAAACTTGTTCCATGGAAACCAGAACTTCTTTTTTTTAAATTCAATATAACCAAAATGTCAAAATGCACCAGCCAACCACTAGTCTAACCACATACCTAGTTTCGTAAATAAAATATCGAATAGTTTTTTAGATATGCCCCCTATATGCGCTAAGTTCAAATTGTTTCCATGGAAACCAGAACAAAAATTCAGAATTATCAAAATAGCAAAAGACACCAGCCCACCACTAGATCTAGCCACATACCAAGTTTCGTAAAAAAATATTGAACGGTTTTTGAGATATGATCCGGAAACGAAAGCGTTACTGAATTAAGGAACCACGGAACCACGGACGGAATGGAAAACAGTATGTCTCCCGCAAAGCTTTGCGGGGGACATAATAAATCAGTTGAATGAGGGAATTAGTTAGACAATAAACTGGGATCTACATGTCATGTTCAAGACAAGTATTGTAATAAAGGACATGACGAAGAACCAGAGTTTATGTGTCGAACTTTCTCCTGCACGATTTGAGGAAAGCACCAAGTGCATTATTCATTATACTTTTCTCAAACTGGTGTGTTGGCCGTTTTTTATGTGTCCTACTTGACAGGTTTGTATTCCTGTCGCAGTTACCATTGGAAATAATCCAAACTGCCCGCTTACCAACATCGACACGCTGGCATTATGTACATGGACATTTGTTTCACAAGGATTTCAAGTCTATCTAGGTATATGGGCAAGACTAGGATTTGGTTGCTTGTAGACTATTGTTCTGTTGATTTACAGCAAATGTAGAAGTAGAAGTCTCTGAAAATCACTTCAAAGAAGAATGAAAATTTGTCTCGAAATTTGACATTTCAGAGTGAGTTATATCTGCATCGGGTGCCTGTCGCAAAGAGTAATCAGATAAGCGCCTTGACTGGCAGATACGTTTATTGGCCCTGTTGTTAAATTCTGACCTCTCAGTTGGAATTCAAGTTCATGTGCGTGTCAGCAGCAGCTCACAGGTGCATTGTCATGGTCTCTTAACATGCGTCCCCAAGTACAGAACAGGAAACTACCAATTTGTTTCTCATGGAAAGTCATTCTTTTCGTTTTAAAGACGCCAATATAGCTATATATAAAATGTGTCATGATTTTAAGTCTTTAAATTAATAACAAAAGTAAAAACCATTAGTGTTTTTGAATTTATACACAAGTTCCATGTTTTTTTAAAACAAGTATTTGTCACAAAAGTGACAAGATCCCCCGCCGCAAATTGAAGTTAACAGAAAACATAATGTATACATAGAAACACTTGTCTACACTTGTCTACACTTATCATGCTACCAGATGTCATTTAGACAATAACAAATCGACTGGTTCCTGGGTCTTCCAAATAAGAAGCCTTGTGCAAAAATGACGAGAATATAGAGAACAGTTCTTTACATATCGGCCTACTAAATGCATGTTGGTTTAACTGTGAAAATCACCAAAACCAAATTGGCCGGTGTCTTCCTTAAATAGATCTATAAAAAGAATCCAGTGAATGACTCTTGAGATATCACACTCACAAGCTTAACATGCAGGTAAATTGATGATAAATCCAAAGTTCTGCTGTGACCTTGAAAACAATGTGAAGGTCATCAAAATTGACTTTGTCCTGCGTATACCCAATAAGATGCTTTGCTTAACTTATAAAGGCAATCTAGTTAACAGTTCTAGAGATTTCCTGCTGACAAGCCTTAAATGCAGATTTCAATGTTTCAATTGTCAAAGCCTCGCTGTGACCTTGAAAATAATGTGAAGGTCACCAAAATCAACTCGGTCCGGCGCCTACCTAATAAGATGCAATATGTCAGTTATGTAGAGAATCCAGTAAGTAGTTCTTGAGAAATCCTGCTGATAAGCCTAAAATGCAGGTTTCAATGCTGAAATTTTCAAAGCCTCGTTGTGACCTTGAAAATAATGTGAAGGTCACCAAAATCAACTGGGCCCGGCGCCTTCCCAGTAAGATGCTTGGTGTAAGTTATGAAGAGAATCCAGTTAATGGTTCTTGAGTTATCCCGTTGACAAGGGTAAAATTTCAAAGATTCGCTGTGACCTTGTAATAAAGGTCAAGGTCATGAAACTCTTTAGGGGGCGATGAAGCTATATACAAAAAATGAAAAGAATCTGGTCAATAGTTTTTGAGTTATTCAATTTTTCATTCGTATGGACGTACATGTACGTACGGAAGGACGGACGCTGCCCAATACTATATCCCCCGCTTCGCGCTAAACGAGCGGCGGGGGATAATAAATCACACTGTCAAAAGATCGATAGTTAAATGCAATATACAATATTATTATTATTATAGTATAATTTGAAATATAACTGTGATCTTTGATGAACTGCAAGGCGTTTGTCTTAATTTTCTCTCTTTTTTCTCAGTAATTGTTTGGATTCAATTTGGAATTCGTTTGACCAAGGATTTTTATGACAGAAGGTCTGATGTAATTCCTTGGTTTGACATACGTATAAGTAATAACGAGTCACTATTACCATTTTAATACGGGAATGGCCTTCTAAAACAGTTTTCCTAGTTACCTGCTTTTTTTCTTTCTGTCATTCTCGGACGACAGCCCACCCGGTCAGAAAACCACATCACACAAAATCCCATTCCTTGTTTTTTTTTTAAGGTTTCTCGAAAATAAGGACACATTTATACTACATATCTTTATCATAACAGCAAAAACATCGCGTCTGAATACATTTCACCCAATGATCCTGGAGCTGATAATTTAACAAATGAGTTTATCAAAGTCTTTATACTCCCAGCTATCGACCAGATATGTAAGTTGTTTAATGATGTTTTCAACTGTGGTCACTTTCCAGATCAATGGGCCACCTCAACAATCCACGCTCTACATAAAAAAAGGAGATAAGCTAAATCCAAATAATTACAAAGGAATTGCCATTAGTAGCTGGTAGCTGGTAGTAGTTATTTTGCAAAGTTATCAATGATCGAATCATAAAATTCTTTGAATCAAACTCAACTTTTGATCCCTGTCAGTCTGGTTTTAGAAAAGGTTTTCGTACTTCAGACAACATATTCACTATCAAAACTATCATTGACAGTTTTAAAGTCAAGAAAAAGAAACTTAATACCTGTTTCATAGATTTTAAAAAGGCTTTTGACTCTGTAAATAGGGGATTGCTCCTCTCAAAATTGTATAAACAGGGTATAAATGGGAAAATATTGGACGTGGTATCATCTCTATATTCCAATGTGCACTACAAAGTAAAAACATCAGCTGGATTGTCTGAACCCTTTCTGTCAAATGTAGGTGTGCGTCATGGCTGTATTCTTTCACCTACACTTTTCAACCTCTTCATTAATGACCTCGTGTCTTATCTTGACATACCCAAAAATGGATTATGCTTGGATGGTTTGATGCTTGGTCATCTACTATTTGCAGATGACCTGGTTTTATTAACTGATTCACCAAATAAACTACAAATGTTGCTTGATAATCTGACCCACTATTGTACAAATAATTATATTGATATCAATATGGAGAAAACCAACATTGTGGTGTTTGGTTCATCAACCAAATCTAAGCAGGAGCAACCATGGACTATAAGCGACCAGCCTGTACTTGTCACTGATAAGTATACATATCTGGGAATTATACTCCACCAAAATGGAAAATTCAAACACTGTTTGGAAGCATTACAGAAAAAGGGACAACGAGCCTACCATCTTCTTTCATCTGTCTTATTTGGTAATGATTTGTCACCAGCTGTAAGCTGTAAGATATTTAGAGCTATCATTGAACCGATACTCCTTTATAATTGCGAAATCTGGGCTATGGGATATACCTCATCCAAGTATTTAGACTCTTTTGGTCCAGAAAAATTACAATTGAAATTGTGTAAACGTATCCTGGGTGTATCCCGATCAACACATAATTGGGCATGCAGGGCTGAACTAGGTATACTCCCGATCCAATATAATGTAATCAAATCCATATTTGCATTTCATGACCACCTGTGTAATACTCAAAACATTGTGCTTCAACATGCTCTTAAACATTGCATGGCTTTATCAAAACATAAAGTTGGCTGGTACCACCAACTGAATGTTCTTCTAGACAAATGTAATATGTCATTTGGTGATCTATCATCTGCGTACAGTTTACAAAAGTTAAAGTCGCATTTCGAAACAAATTTTATCAACTCTTTACAAGACCCCCCTCATCAATCATCAAAGAATAAACTTAGGACCTATAGACAATTTAAAAATAAAGTTACCTTTGAACCGTATCTTAATTGCCCAACAAAGTTACATCGAGTACATTTCACTAAACTATATGACCATGATAGAGGCTGGACGCAGACATAGACCACCGATACCTCTAGACCAGCGATTGTGTAAAGTTTGTCACACACTGGAGGATGAGATGCATTTGAGAAGCAGATATTTATCATTTGTATCATTACCTGTAAGAGATAAACAAATATTGTATAATTTGTTAAATTCGAAAAATATTGATGCCATTAAATCTCTTGCAATTTATTTAAAACATGTATTCAATGTAAGAAATGTCACCGCCACTTGTACCACATAATTGATGAACTGTACTTGTACTATAGGCCTTTAGGTCTGAACTACTGAATAAACGAATCTGAAATCTGAGATGCATCATATTATATGTCATGCACAAGATACATCAAGGAACGTCACTGTCTTGTCCGTAACATTGCCGCTATAGACGATTATTTAAGAAATCTTGATAAGCACAACCAGTTTATATATATTTTATCGAATAGAAGACCCGAATTAGTGGAAACCATCTGCTACCATATTTACAAATTTGTCAATAATGACACCACTTGAGAAAATGTATCATTATTGATTATTACATTTGCTCAATGTCCATTTGTCATATATGTTTATTATTGTATGTATATTATGTAGCTTTAGAATATTGTCACTGTTTCAATGTGGAATGTAATGGCAATAAAATATGTTATCTTATCTTATCTTATCTGATCTCCTAACAATACTGTTACTCATTGGCGTGTTAGGCTTTTTTTATTCCTATACGACAAAAAGGTGTGGGCTTTTATCAAAATTGCAAGTCGGGTTTTTGTCTTGGCGGGAATATGTTCGGACACTAATTAAGTCTGGACTTATATTCAGTCTTTGAAAATTAATAATTCTCTTAAAGATTAGTTAATCAAATATAAGAAAGGAGTCTCAGAATATTAGCTGTGCCAATAGTTCTCTACGGAGCTAGGCTTGCTTTTCAAAAGGGGTTGTTATGTTAAGATGTTTTTAACTACAGTCTAAGGCTACCTTTTCGTTCTCAACATATAAGTGATATTTTATGTTCACAAATTATTTTATGAATTGTACAATATATATATATGACCTTGTACAAATGATATTATATGTATAAACTAAAATGTCTCCATCAATTTCGCCTCAGCAGAAAATACCCCTCCCGATAGGACAGTTCCTTTAACACAAAATAATCATGGACACACATGAGATACAATGAAAACATGTCTGTCATATTCATTTATACTAACGCTTTCCGAATACTTTTACGAAAACGTTCGAATACTGATCCAATATGTATCATATAACCTTCAAAAGATAACTGTTTCATATTTGAAATTCAATAAGGAAGTTCCTATATCTTAAAATCCGAACAATCGGGATTTTGCGCACTTAACAGATCATTTTATTGAATGTTGTGATCAGTCTAAGTAAACCTATCCTCAATTATATCCGTTTCACTCCGATATTGAGTCTAGAATAATGTAGTAGAGGGTCGCGTCATCCATCTTTCGAATAGACTAATCAGGGCTCGGCTTCCCATGTCGCAATAGTCTGCTTTCGCACATATAACGTTTGAAGGTATATAGCAAGTGTTATTGAGGCTAGGTTTACTTAGACTGTGTTAGATAGATAGATGTCCTTTCAATTTAGGGAGTAATGAGCATTTAGCAGTTATCCGAGATATATTTTTGATTATTGTATCCAAACTTTCAAGAGACGTATGATATCTGAATCGAGTGCCTATCACAGAAGGTAGCAATCAGGTCAGCGAGATGACTGGCATCTCAGTTGATTTAACCCCGTTGTTAAATTCTGACCTCTCAGTTTGAATTCAAGTGCGTATCAGCAGCAGCTCGCAAGTGCATTGTCATGGTCTCTTAACATAATATCGTCTCTTTGGCTTCTAATGAAGAGTTATCCTTTACTTTTCAAACTAAGAGTCTTTTAATGAATTCAGTATAACTGAAAGTAGCCATTTAATTGCTAGATATAAAACATACTCATTAATTGTATGAATTGAATATAAAA
Source organism: Steromphala cineraria (assembly GCA_916613615.1). NCBI lineage: Eukaryota > Metazoa > Mollusca > Gastropoda > Trochida > Trochidae > Steromphala > Steromphala cineraria. The sequence continues at coordinate 30,861,523 of OU744726.1, read as the reverse complement.
GCAAAAGAAACAACAATTTGAACTTTCAGGTCTATTTAATTCTATTTTCATCTAATTTCTAAATAAATCTACAATGTTAAAAGAACAGAGAGGGGACGTTTATAAAAACATAGATATTCTTACATTTAACCATTCTTACTTATCCTTATATACACTGTTACTCTTGCTGAATTTTATTAAAATCTGCTACAACGTTCTTTCTCAGGCTTGATAATTTTACCACGATGCTTATCCAACATCATATCTTATCTGGAGAGGTGTCTTGTTTAGACAATTCTGAAAGTGACAGAACCATAAAACAGTAAACAAGAAAAGGCCGAAGTCAATTTGAAAAACGAGCTGGAACTATTCTATATCTTTAAGTCATTTCCAGCTGCCCTGGGACAGCCAGACAGCAGCACATACCAGACCTAAACAGTGTCCAAGAAAGTATAGTGTGGCCTTTCAACTCCTTATTAGATATCTTGACCTATCACTTCTTCCACTGCTCTCTCCCTCTTTCTCTGTGTACATATATCGTGTATGTTAATGTTAGAGGGATTACAATTGGCACCCACTCTGGGGAATGTGCCAGTTATGGCCCAGTGCCGGTCATCCCGGTTCACACCCGGTCTTATCTTGGAAAACAATCTCATCAGTTAGGGAGTTAGTGGAAATGGCTTTAACAATTTAGACTTTATGGGGTGTCACAGTTCATACTTGGTTTCTGCATGTTTATTAAGAACACATACATTAAACATTAAAACGAATAAAAGATGAATTAAAAATTAATATCAGTGTTTATGTTTTAAAATTTATAGCACGTTTTCTACTCTTTTGAAGTAGCTGTCATCATGTCCGTAACTGTTACTAACATATTATCTCTCAATGTCCGTAAAGTTTGTTTAATGGGCCATCAACATTGAGCATCAACATGTTCCCACGCAGTAAGGTTTGGGTGCAATGCTACACTGAATTTTATTGCAGTATCACACATTGTTCCAGTCGATACTCGCAGGTTTCACTGCAACAATAGCATTGCATAGGCTTATCTTTCAATTTATTTCAAAGCTGTTATATAAATGTTATCATTATTTCGTTCTTTTTAACTTTTTTCTTGATTCTTAAGCTATTATAAAGTGTGTATTTCCATTTTGTAAGTTGGTTGTGGCAGGTCGGTGAAATTTGGACAGGAACGTTATGGCCTTTATTGAATTGGGTTTTTTTATCAAACAATTTATACAAGCTCTTTGACCTAAACAGGCCAATGTATCCTCTAGCTGTATGACATATATATCCCTTTTTCATATAAATAGTTGGAGGGCCAGACCTCCATTCACTTGGAATAGGCCTGAACTGAAAAAGTATATCATTATTTGTTCACTTTTAAGTCTGACATTAATAGTTTAAATTTAATGAAATTTGCACAATTAATCGCTTTGGTGTGTAGAGGTTTTAGTAAAGATTGTCATTGCTAGAATAGATAAATTGATAATAAAGTTGTTTTATCTGGTAGGAAAACCTAGATCTATGCTGGATTTGCATTGTTGTCTGGACAGCCATGTTGTTGTGCTTTTCAAAACTAATGGTACAAATCTAAATAACATTTGAGAACAATGAAAAATATAACAACTTCTAAGGAATCCTATTATCGGGTCCCATCGTCATTCCTTTTGTCATAAAAGCCATACTCTCAGACAGATTATAGCTTCAGCATATCTTGACTCAGTGTGCATATCAAGCATGTAATAGAAATTGTATTAGTGGAAAAGTATTATGTAATTATCTTGAAGCAGTTGAGGTTTACCGTTAACACAAAGCATTTATGTATTTTATTGTTAAATGTGACACACACCTCAAGCCATTTTAATATCGGTCCAATAAATGTGCCTACGTACAAAGCAGAGGCGTCTACGAGAGGGTTCCTCGACTGTTTGTTTTCATATCATGCTCAATAAGCTTAACTTGAGTAAATGCAGAAGTTGGTGACATCTAACATCCATCTAGAATGTCTAACCCAGGGAACCTAGGCTATTTTGGAGTACGAGGGACTGGGATCTCAATGGGGGTCAGTGGAAGAGATCAGGGATAGAGTTGGGCAGCTGTCCTTTATCTCGGCTTCATGATTGTTTGTGTACTAAGAGCCCTCGACACAGTCTAGCTGTTCATTCAGCAAGTCTAAGTTATAAATACAAATGACACAAGAAGGGGGAGACATATGTAATTACGAGTATAATCACGTTCCAGTTTGATTTATTGTCTTATAAATTTACCGATGTGTTAAGGCCACAGGGTTACCAAAATAATGTATGAACTAGAATCCAGATCAACATAGAAGTATCAAAAAAGAAAACGAGAATCAAATGATGGATAATATTAATTAATTTGTTTTGCCTGACGCTTTGCTCGCATACAAAACTCTTACACATGTGTGCACTATTACTCATATGTAAATGTATAGATGTGTACACTCGCAAATTTGCTATGTGTTCGCCTGAGTTTTAGCAGGGGTTGATAAAGACCTTTTTTTTAAAAATTAAATGATAATTATTATAATTGTGTTACACGCCAATTCAATTTCACAAATGGAAGATCTTTTGGCACGTCTTGCTGAGATTTATTCCATACTAAATAAGTTAAGTATTCCATCTCCATTATTAAAATTAAATTATGGAAAATGCATATAAGTGGATACACTGATGACAATAGTCCCGAAGCAGAAAATTCCAAACACTGAACGAATACAAAACAATGTTTATGGTTGACGGCACCAGATTGACACTTGAACACACATACCATAATAAAATGTGCCAAATAAACATATTAGAATACTGTGTTTTATTATTTTATTTAACATTTGATGATAATGTACGTGTTTCGTAATATTGTGTTATACATTTTTAACTAAAGATATAGCCCTACAAGATTTCAAAGAATGATACAGTTTGTTCACATATCCATTTGAGTCGATTAAGTAAATTTATTGAGCGGTTATTTACATTTTTTACACATCCTTGACAGAAATCAAAGAAATCAATTGTTCATTTGAGTCATTGATTTTATACAGAGATTTAAATAAGGTAGGTTCTAACCTTTATGTTCTGATGTTATATTTTACAAAATCTTTGGACTTTGCCTTTGTCAACAGCGAGATTATAATGTTATTAATAATTTTTTCCCGTATTGGTCCAGTTACATATCCGAGGTCTGATGTATTGGCCCAGTTTTGCCCGTATTGACCAAGCTTACTGTACCTATATTGGCCAAATTGTCGAATCGTATAGTGTAGGCCGTACATGTATAGGTTGTATTAGTGCCATATCATTGATAGTTAATTAATAAAGTATGGTAAAAGAAGTGAATTTTTTAAGGAATATGTGTAAAAACGTAAATGTTTTTTTAATTTGTTTTATAGATTTGGGGACTTTGCCATCCATTTATAATTAATATTTCATTTCAGAAAGTTTTAGCAATGTTTAGACAACAAAGGCCACTCTGTCTTACAATTTTGGGACATATGAAATCCAATCTTATATATTTGCATTGTAAAATTGTGCAAAATGCATATTGATGACGTCAATGCAATTTGACATTAAACCATTATTGTAAATGTGGGTACGAGTTCGGTTTTTGTACGAATTTCTCAGTTGGGACGAGTTCTTTTTGGGTACGAATCATTCTACATACATTCTCCTCCCCTTCTCATACCCCCACCAAAGCAGTTTAAAAATAGCATCCGACACTAGCGCCCCTAGCGTCCATCTTTCCAGTTTGACCTTACCGTGCGAAACAATGTTTATCCCAGTTTGACCGTTCGTTTCGTTTTGTTGTATTTTTTGCCTCGATGGCCGCCCATACATATTGCTCTACTGAATAACTTTCAAGAAGATAAATATTTTCGGAGTTTTCCTATCCTTTCAGATTGGTGCAAGGACAATTTTATGTATACAAATCTTTAGATATACGTCCTTGGTAAATGATCGTGTCAGAATTATATTATCAAAGTATCATCATTGATGACAAGTTGGCAATGAATAACAATGCCACGATTTTGTACCAAAAAGTGTCTAAAGAGATCATTACTTTATGAAGAAAATTAGTTTTAAAGTTGATGTGAAATAGTTCTTCTAATTCTCCTTAACTTTCGTTTGCTTATATAGCGGTCTTTTTAGATAATGTAATGTTGGTACGATTCTTGATCTTCAAAAATAAAAATAAACCACAAAATAATCTTAATGCAACTGTATAAGTTCGTAAGTTGGTACCATCTTTTACCTTTCTGTGTGTATATGATGAAAAATTGACATATCATTTAAATCCATCACTTCACTTACAGTCAACACATTCTTTTTTCCTGTCTAAAAATGTTTTGATGCACCTTGCTGATCTTCTTGCAAAGCAACGGTGTAGGATATGATACACATGCTGAATGTTAATACGTAGGGTATGATATTAATACGTAAGGTATGATATAACTGCTGAATATTAAACGTAAGGTATTATACACCTGTTGCATGTTAATACGTTTGGTATAATACACCTACTGACTATAAATACGTAAGGTATGATGCACCAGCTGAATATCAATACGAAACGTATGTTACACCTGCTGAATATTCATACATAAGGCAAGATACACCTACTGAATATTTATAAATACGTAAGGTATTATATATCTACTGAATATCAATACGTAAGGTATGATACACCTAGTGAATATTGATACGTCAAGTATGATACACGTGCTGAATATAAATACGTCCAAGTATCATATCTGTAGGTGGCATAATGAATAAAAAATTACAACAAAACTCCTTTCATTAGTTTTAATATTTATTCATGCTAAGCTACTATTCTTTCCCCACAGAGGCAGATTAAGTCATGAAATCTTGATACAGCTTTTTCGAACTCGTCGTGGGTCCCGGCAGTTCACCCTGGCGAAACAAATTGCACAACAATCCATTTGAAAGGGTGATTCATATCACAATGCTTTTGCCATGATTCAGTAGCCAAGATGATGATTTTAGAACAGCGTCGCTGATTGCACAACTAACTTTAACTGCCTCCAATCAGGCATCTCCCATTCTATCCCGCAAAGTCAGCGTAATAAAACAGAGGCTGTATCAACATTTCATGACTTGATCTGCCCCTGTTGGGAGAGAATGGCAAAGTTTCTATGTACATGTTATCATTTTCTTTTTTTACATAATACCTTTTCCCTATCTATGTACACACATTTTCATGCGTTCGATGAGATTCTTATTGTTATTAGCGATACTTTCCATATGTATGTGCTATACAGAAAACACAGTCAAATAACATGATTGAAGTTCTTTCAATGTTACTCCTTTTAACTTTCGACAGAAGTCTTGGGCTTGGTTAGCAAAAAAGAAGACCTAGGTGATATGGAGCCAGCTTGAACCGATGAAGCCATTCATTAATATATGGTAGAACGTTTTAAAACTCGCTTCAGAATCACAGCCACGTACGAATGTTAGAGTTCGAACATATTTTAATGAGATTGTAGATTATGGACTTAAGTTACATAAACACTGCTGTGTTTGACTGGTACGTCGCTGGGTGTGGCACAGGATGTCCCGGGTAAGGAGGGGGCGGCGGGGGGTAGGCAGGAGAGGGGTAGGCAGGAGAGGGGTAGGCAGGGTTGCCTGGTGGGGGCGGGGGGCCTGAGGTGTAGCTGTGGGTCGTGGTATATGCTGGGGGTGGACCTGTGGGGACAGTCCCGCTTGTGCTGCTCACTGAAACAGAGAAGAAAGATTTACAGTTAAGTGGGGAACTATAACACATTCGATTACTTGTTACAATTTGAATAAGAGTGTAAACATGTATTTGAAATGTTCTGTTAGCATGGAAAATACCTTTACAATCGTTTTGACTCTGAAATAAACTTTTTGAAACATTTAAGAAATTACATATTTTGATCATCTTAGATCAAATAGTTTTCAGTTTAATTTAATATATATCCGACTGAGTTGTCGACCTTATCGTTGACTTGCCTCGGTTTTATATAAAATAAGGTTCTAGATGACAGATTATTGAAAACATACCTTGATTGATATTTTAGATTTCTAAACCAATTAAACAAGAAAAAGCTTGTTTTCAATATCATAGATTATTAAAAAAATTAAAATGATATTTTAAGTCTACAATTCCCAAATAAAAAGTCAAACTTATAAAATCGCACCAATATCAACGAATTATTTCACTGTAGGAGCATTAAACATCATCATGCTGCAAATGATTAATTTTTCAACCGTCACAGAGGTTATTCTGATTAAGTCGCCTGTACACCTCAAACGTCTGCGATTCTCACCTGTGACGGTTTTGTTCCTGCTGGGTCCGACGACGATCCTGCCCCGGTGAACTCGCTTCTTGATAAAGAGAGAGAAGAAGACGAAGAAGACGAAAGCGGCGATACAACCCCCAACAACAGCCGGGATCAGGACACCGAGGTTCACGCTGTGGATAGTGGGAGATGCGTACATAAAATCATCTATATTTTATTGACTGTCATAAAACATGTTAACATGTTTGTATTTTTAGTCTTTATACTTTGTACAGAGTAAACAGATCTTAATTCATATCCTGGGAACTGAGAGTGTTCATGTTGCGGTATGAGTCGTACCAGTTATATTGGAACAGTGACGTTTTTTCCAAAGACTCGCATGTTTAATTATGAAGCAAAAAATAATTCTCATGAAAACAGTTCTTCTAAGGTCGTGTTAAAACTTTGCAGGTTGAATTAACTTTATCTCAGCTTGACATTCATAATTCTATTTAATCATCTGATTAATGTTTTTGAAACGTCGTCAGAATTACCGATGTTTGCACAAAAGTTATATAAGAAACGTGACCCACATATCATCATAATAAAGTTACTACCTACATGATTTGATAACATTGCCGTCATTCCATAAAAACTTGAACGCAAATTTTGAGGTTGTAGAAATGCAGCTATGGGAATTATAAAAAAATTACTCCATTCCAAAGTATAGTCATTCAACCAACTGACGGACTGTCCCTTTAAAGATAACTGCTTGAAATCGCTGCAATAAAACTAAGTGTTATCAGAGAAAGAAGCTCTCGTAAAATATTCACCTTTCACAGCAGGTGCGCGCTGTCATGGATCCACAACAACTGGTGGAGCAGTACTTGTAACTCGTGTATATTCCAACATAGTAGGAGCATTGCACACACAGTGCAGAGTCTGGAAATGTGTCGATTGTAAAATATCATGAATAAATTTATTTTTCAACATAAACTTCTGTGGGTTTGTTATTGTTGAGAAAAGTTTTTTTGTAGATATATACGTTTTAAGTAAATACACACACAAAGTAAACAATGCCTTTCAAAACACAGCGAAATCAAACTTTTATATAGAGAGGTGAACATTTGAAAAAGTAACTGTGTTTTAGGATAAAATAATTATCTAACAATCCATACGAATGTCTTGTGACTACTTTGGTATATTTGCGTTTACAAAAGTAACTGGTAACAACAGTGTCGAAATTCAAAACCACAGAGTTGTAAAATGCAGAAAAAGTTGTCTCATGAGAAAACAGTCAGTTTTAAAGGGACAGTCCTATCGGGGTACGTATTTATTGTTGAAACATAATTCAAGGTATATATTTTAGTTAATGCATAAAATGCTTTCAGTGCATGATTATATCACACCCAAGTTGAAACATGTTACTGTGGGTAAAAAAAAATAATTTTACATTTCCTCACTTGACAAAGAAGAGCGCACAAACGAATATCGTTCCAACAAAAAATATATCGATAGGACTGCACCTCTAACTCCTTTGACTGCTTGGAGTCAATTAACTCAAGAGGATCCTAGATGTCCTCATAAATCGTTTGATTGCATCTTTTATTTAAAAATTGTTGGGGAATACTGAAAAGTTGATAAGAGTTACCTCTATTTCCACGATGGAAGGTGTTTTGATATGTGAAAAGTCAACTTATAACATCATTGTTGTTAAGTTATCTTTCAAAATCTAAATATCCCAAGGCCTCGTCACAGGGGCACTTGTTATTTCCGATGAAAAATTAGTACCATTAAAACTTAACTTATAATTTCTTGAAATTTCATCCTAAATAATTTGTGTGCGAAGCCTTTAAATTAGTCATAAAATGAACTGTTCTTTTGTTGAGAGGGATTTATCCAATCAATTGTCATTGCATATCCACAATACCTAAATCCAACATTTCGCCTTTTGTAGGGGATACATTGCTTTTGTAACAGTATCAACATTCCAGTTCAATGGATCAATTCAACTTTTTTTAAATCGTAAATAAGATATTCATATGCAATGTTGCATACCCATTCACAGAAATTAGTTAAATTTATTAGACAGAAAATTAAGATGTAAGTTGATATTTCAGGGCAAAATGTAGTATGAAAATGTTTATTTACAACTCACCAACTAAAGTTAAAATAATACTTCCGATTATCCACAATGGAGAACGACAACCGGCCATCTTTTGTCACGGGGTTGAAGGAGGATGCATATAACTGCTGTAACAATGTGGGTAACTGGACCTTGTGACGTCATTTGTTTGTAGCCTTCACTAAGCAACAAGGCGAGATTAAGTCTTAAGTCCGAAAGAAGTTAGTCATTGGTAAATGATTATGACAAAATAACAGGACCTCTATTGATATCTTAGATAAATTAGTAGCATAACTTATGAGCGGAGATATTCGCAATCTCGTGTGTCGAAAGAGGGATTGGTTCTCTTTCTATTTTATGGATCAGCAAATGCAATTCGTCATTGATAATCAGTCAACTAGAACCATTACGGATGTGAAATTATGATTATGATTATCAAAGAGAGGGGACACTTGCTTTCATGTATTTCTGTATGTTGTTAAACACTTCCAAAGATCGCCCAAAAGTGAATAAATTGTTGTAGGACGGGTATCAGTCTGACTTAAATCGACCTAGCTCCGAGAAATAAAATACACTACACAAAATAAGTAGGAACACTCACGTAGAAATATTATTGGCACGAAACGTAAGCAGCTTCAAGAGAAGTTGTTTCGTTTTAACTTTTGTTCATACCCATATGCATACCTGACATTGGGCTACTGATTTTTAAACTGAATAACTGTGGAATATTTAATCACATTTTTTCAGGAAATTTGTTTATCACTAGCAGGGATATCACTTTCGAGTCGAGACAAGACCTCGATGTTTTGAACCTGAGGCATCTACCATCCCGTGACTTTAATTTTGACCCCTGCCTTGTTTCTGAGATCAAAGCGCAATACAGAAACTGCGTACTTGCAGTTCTTGATTCCAATATTTAAGTAAGATAGTGTTTATTTCCTATAATACTTAACTTTAACTATACGCTGAGGTATAAAGCATAAAGGGGAAACTATACAAATGTTCCTTAGATTATTTTGAGTAGTATAGTAAAAGTATTATCTATATCGGGGTTGGAACAAACCGGGATATCATCTCCACCACGGTCTTTTTCCTCTTTCAAGATTATTTTGCTGACGTTTAAGCATGACGAAATTTTAATTGAAAGCACCAGCTTTATGGTAGTGATTTTTATTCTCAAAACTGTTCAATGATTTGACACAATCAGTCTATGTGAAGGTCGGACCACAGTGCGTTTTGGCGATGCAAAGTGTTTGACAGACCTTTGGTTTGACTAAGAATTCTGATTTTTCAGGAAACTTTTTTTCGAAAATGATACACAGGTTTCGTCGCCAGGATGAAGTGTATGAGCGGTGTAAGATAAGATAGATGAGATAATTCTTTATTGACCGTAAGGGAATTTGTGGTGAAAATTAAGTAAATTAAATGAATTAAGTGTAGACGAACTTAAAATTAGTACTACTGACGAACTTGTACTCAAGCGCTCTCTGTGCTCTCAGATTTGACATGACAATCCTAGCAAAACGGATGAAATAAAGTAACTTATTTGACAGTTATGGATTCTGAAACTTTGCATACTGTGCCAAAAAATAAGGACCACTAAATCTTCTTTGAATTTCAAATTCATGTTTGTGGTTTGTATTTCTTAAGAATCTCCTATTCGGTCATATCATCATAGCAATCATTATTAATTAACTCTTCCTGAATTCTTTTTGTGTATATACATGTATAGTGGAGTTGCATAATTGAATATATTGATGATCTGGTTTACATTACTTTTCACTAATTCTTTATCAACGTCTTTGGAAACATCTTATATTTTCAAGACGATGTCAGGCACTTATTAATACATAAGGTTTTTATATCGGGTCAGTATCAATAATTGTGTCACCTTTTAGCCCGTTTAACTCCAAAACCGTCAGTATATTTCCGACTCAACGCACCGACATGTTCATGACAGTAAAGTTAATCACAAATTACTAAATATGTAGATAAACGAACGAGATGTTTTTTTATAAAATGCAATGGAGGTGAGGGGAGTTTGGGTTTTTCGTCGCTTTCACGAGTGTTTCACTTATATGGCGGCTGCTAGTATCATTGCAGGAGCCCGCAACACTATTGTAGCTATGTATATATTGCGGTGAAACCTGCAAGCATTGTCTGGAACTAGCGAAAATGGAATGGACCTAACTTTTTGGCTCCGTATAGTTGGAACCCTATGGACCTAGGATTTTAAGTTAACTTGCCTAAATTATACCAATGATTTGCATAGCTATGCAAATCCTTGATTATACGTACTCACTTAAATCTTAGAGCATTTCCCTTAATTAATTTTGCCATCTGCACCAAACAAACACTGCTTATTTGAGTACACGTGCATCATTTCTGTAAAGTTGAGTAAACCACCTGTATACTGTGATACTGGATCCATTTCGTATCTTTTTATATGCATAAAACGACGTCAAGACAGAAAATAATAGCATATATACTTTTATCTGAATGTATTGATGCGAATAAGAATTCTAAAATTGAGAAAGACATTGTCCCATCAGTTTGCAAAACGAAACATTACCATGTTGTACATAAACGTCTTTTATAGAAATTACTATTACAAATGTGCGGGAAGTGTGTAAGCCGAGAAGTTGATCCCTTTGTTTACATCACTTTTATAAAAAAGACCCGCAGATTTTTCAAGGTTTACGAGTCCTTTCGTTCATACAGCTCACGTACATAAGCTATATCTTACTTAAAATGTATGTATGAATTATGGATTCCACGTCAGTGTGTTTGAATTCAACTTTCCAATTACACGTAGGCCTATATGTTACGTCCATGCCGAGACCTTCTTTCCTAATCAAGTAGGCTACTTTCGAATATAATATGCTGTTTTAGAACAACAAAATATGACGAAGGGGGGTCATTATCTCAGGAAATATGTTACAGGTAATCTCGTCACCGAAAATTCAGTCGATTCAAACAGTGTAAACATGGAGTCAAAGTAAATTATGAAGTGAGAACAGCTCACAAAAAGACTCCTCGTAAGTTTCCCCATCTGTATGCACCTCATCCTGAAAGAAATAACATATATACGGCCTTTTATTGAGTTTTAAATCGTCAGTTACATATGATCATTGCTTAGCCGAGTGGGTTGCTTGTCCACTAAAATGGCTGACTTCCGGTAGCAGTCCCGGAGTGAATGGTTTTGTGCAACCTATGAATAGTAACGTAATAGTCGCGTGAGGTACAAAGCGAAATCATCAACACGCACCTGAAATTAACCCGCTGTAAAACAATGCTAACATGTAACATGCAAAGAAAAATACATTATAAACTGTTTATTCATAGAAACAACAGTGTAAAAATATATGGACTGGATCAGTATTATGTTTAACCCACGTGGCGGAGGAACGAGCCGGCGAACAGCTCAAGTTCCGTCGACGCCATAGTTTATCCATTCTCAGCATCATTTCCAGTAAAGTTTGGTGGCTTCATCGCAATAAAATGCTAGCCAGCTTTGTAATATCATCTCAACCCGAAGGTCGATCAAATAAGATCAAAGTATCATCGCAATAAGAAAGTTAGAGTGGACAGACAAGAGAAAGAAACAGAGAAAGCGTGTGAAAGAAAGGTGCATGCGAGTGTGAGAAACAGGAAGAGGAAGTGCGAGGGCTAGGTCGCAGGTGCTTGCTGGGACTATGTCCAAATATAGAAGAAGCCGGCCATATTTTTCGTGACGTCATAGCTGCGGAAGCTTCCGACATCCATCAAACAGGCCAAAGCGTAAGTAAAGTCGATTGTTGTTTAAGAATTTTCAGATATGGTACAATAACAACATTAAGGATATATTATGGATGTTGTTTTAGATAAATAAATAGTTCCACTACCCATTTACGCCACGTATCATGCCAGATGTGGGACGAAAACATGAGCAAAGAGACTGAAATGTCCAGCTAGACATGGGTTTGTTCGATGTGTGTCTCGTCATGGGTTGAAAACCAACTTATAAATGTTGGTGTATGTTCTTGTTGTGAGATTCACTGGAGTTTCAAAACTTATATTAACTTCGTACACTCTTCCAATGATATACAACTCACTTTATGTTTTCAATGATCATCTATGAACTTATCTGAAATATGGAGATGAAAGAAAATGATTTAGTTTTGAATATTATTGACTTTACAGACATTACAAATTTTGGTACAGTACAGTACAGATCATGAAATGTTAAACTAAAGATATAAGAAGTGATTTGGATTATCACTAGCAGGAATAAACCTAGTTCTATGAGTCAAAACTACCAAGTTGTCTAAAGGGATCTATACTTTGATGAGTGATTATTTAAATATTATTAATTATGAGCTGACAATATTCATAAGTGATATTACTGTGACTTTGTCACTCATTAAAATATGGATGACGGATACAGGGATTGGGAAAATTGCAGGGTTTTTAACTTTCAGTGAATTTCATATGTATGTATAAGCAATAATGTAGCAGTTTTGAAATGGTATACTATAATTGGTCAATAATCTAACATCTTAAAGTCTAATCATCCCTTAACAATATGTTTTACCTAACAATAACATTATGTTTCTGTTTTTTTTTATATTGTAAAATTTTTTTTTAAATGAATTGCTAGCTTTTAAAAATAAAACTTCTCATATTGTCAACATATTCATGCCCGATATCTACTTATTGTCAAAGGAATGGCTAAGTACATGTAGCTAAAATAGTAGTACTGTTACGTGTAGTTGTTAATAACTCGCATGATTAGTATATATGTAGGTTTGTTGATTCATGCAACGCAAAAGCTGTCAATGCGTGCCAAATCCAATTACTATTAATTTGTTGTAAATGTTATTGCAGATACAACAGAAACCACATGATATATTTGAAGTAATTTCTCATAGGTGTACTGCAAGTGATACAAAAATCTGTAGATGCAAAATGATTATGATAATCTTTAATTATTGTAGAAGACAATAAAATATCAGGATTTATATTGTCATAAGAATAAAGATGTTGCAGTGTTGATGGAAATTGTAGTAACACTACTTTTGAAGTTACACTAGTAATAGTAGAGGTAGTATAACTAGAAGTAGTTGTACTAGTAATAGTAGTAGTAATTTTTTTATAACTTAACTCATTTCTGTTCTTGTGTATACAAATTCCAACATGCAAGATAATATAAATAAATATACATTAATAATGTATACATTAAACATTGGTACATGGTACTTAAGCAGAACATTGTAGAACGGACAGGGTATATTTTCTTAAATAAGAAGGAAGGTTCTAAAATTACATAATAATCCTAGAATGTACATGACAGATTTCATAAATGAATATAAATGTTAGAAATGGTTCTTTAAATTTCTTGTTTGGTACAGATCTCTTAGAAGTAATAGTAGTGATAATAGTAGAAGTGTAAGTGCAGGACTAGTTATGAACATACAAGTCTTAAGAATTATGTTTTGATATTTCATGTTGATAGTAGATGAATCGTGTCATAAATATCAAACTTGCTCTGATTTTCTGTGTCTGTTGTATCATTGATTCTTCAAACTATAGTGAAAGTACCTATTGAACCTTTATTATTATAAAATCATAGGCCTTATGTTACTGCTTGAGTAAATTTCAAAGGTTTCAATCTTATACAATCCTTTAGACTAGTTAATTGGTCTAACTAAAGTGGGTCATTTTTATATCAATAAGTAACAACATGAAAAAGTTTTTAACTATCAACACATGTATAGTAATAGTGATTTGTTATATTTTTTGTCCCCATTGCAATTTTCCAGCTATTCATCTATTTATTATTTCTTTGCATAAGAAAAAAAATATAGTATTAAGCAACTGTTAATCCTCATTGCAGAACATTTAGGAAAAGTAGGTTTATTTATATTGTGCCATTACCCCGTGTTGCTAAGCTACAGTGCAGGAGGAGGCAGTGGTTGTTTGTATAGAGGAGATGCAGGTGACCCAGATTCAAGAATCAAGTTGACACAGCATTCAAGGGAGAAATATCTGCGCTCTGATTGGTCAGATCTGTGGTTGGAATGTCAAGTTATTTACCATTTTCTAGCTTCTCTGTTTCAGGCAATGTTTGAAATGTTAGTGAGGTCTTAACAAGTGATCAGGGACTGCTTATGTCTGGCTTATACATTCTATATCAGTTCACATTTTCTTATGATGATTAATCAAGTTTTTCAACTTTTTAAAAATAAATGTTAAAATTTCTATTTTGGTATAAAAAACATGGGAGACTCTGGGATTATTTATGATTGATTTTAAGTGGAAAGCTTACTTCTTTTGAAATTATTGAAGTTTTGCTCAAGTTTGACAAATATCTTTTATGTTAAGTTATCCAAAACTTTACAGTGCTCTCAAGGTGACTTTTCTGGTTAAAGTATTAATTACTTTGCTCTAATGATTTATGTGTATGTTACATATTTTGAAAGACTACATTTATTTTTGCATAGTTATGACTTGTTAAAGCATTATTCTTAGGTTGATCATGCATCTGATATATATATTAACTATTTATTGAATGTCATAATTGTCATATTATCATTGTGACACCTCTATTGTTTTCTAATACCTGAAAGCAACGCTTGTTGATCCAGAGTTGTATGTTCCATTGTCTCCTATAGTCAACATTCTTTGTGTCTCGCTCCAGAGTATCAAACACTTCTCATTACAAATTAATGCAAATTGATAACTATAAAACTTGGTCAATGATAGGAACTGGTACGTTTATGTTTTCCCTTTGAGAAGCTGTTCAAATAAAATCATTTCTTGGCTTGTCCTGTAGTAGGTTCTGCAACTTAACATGCAATTAACTGAAATGAAAAAAAATCATAAATGATCATAACGTAAAACATATCTTTTGGAGCCAATTTTGGTACATCATGGTCAAATGTCATCGATAATCATCACATAAAATAACTGCCCTTTTGAGTCGATTTTGGAACATCATCCTATTTGGAAACTATAAAGAAAAATGAGAAGAGAATCATGGGAATAATTCCTAATAAAGAGCAAATGTGTTGTATCATGGAAGAGCAGACGTGAGGTAAGGAATGTAGAGATCTCTTGACTGACCAGTCTCGTCCTAGTTTATATCCTTCCTTCTCAGTCCCCTCCCATGATTCTCTTCTCATTTCTCTTTATAGTTTCCTCCTGTCGTGGTTGGTGTACATTGTGTGTATATCGCGTTGCGATATATTTCGTCACCTTAACATTTCCTGTGGTTTTGTTCCTTGAAAGGTTCATGGAAAAGTTGCTCACAAATATTGGTTGCCTCTTATAAATTAGAAAGTAATATGCTTTAACCATTGCAATGGGCCCCATCTGTTCAGAAAAGGTCAAAATACCTAGAGTTAAGTTGTACGAAACAAATCGATTTGCTTGTTAACTTAAGGTTAGTTACATCGTAATAAGTATAATTGGACAATGAGCCATTGTTGAGAGAGAATGTACCGTTTATCTCCGCTGGAAGTGGATATTTCTGGTGTGTGGACAGTCATTATCACTAATTATTCTGCCAGCCACAAGCTCTTGTTTTAAACGTCCGTCAGTGAATAACTGAAGTACAGAAATGGAACAGGAGCACATATTTTTGAAGTGATATCATATATGTTGTGTCACTGAGCCATTGTCATAGAATGATGTGGCCAGTTTCAATATTAATGTTTCTTTCTAACATATTACAATTATCATTTCTATATTCTAAGCTGAATGCAAATACTACACTGAATCATTCCCTGTATAATACATCTTTTTCATGTGGCAAACTGCCTGATACCTTAAGTAAAAAAATACAAACAATTAATCTTATAAAGTCACTGAGCTTTATGAGAAATGTTGTGTCGCTCAGAGATAATAATCAATTTAATTGCTCAGGTCTACTCGTCACTAGTCAGACCAATTGTCATGAACATTAGATTTAGTCATTATTGTGTACAACCTTCGACCCATGCGCGTATATGTACACATAATGTATGAGAATAATAGTGGCCATGTCCAGTTGAGCGTGACCAGGGTCACAGTGTGTTGAACTAACTCTTGAAGTGTCTCTTGACCCGTGTGAAGGGCAGACTACTTTCTCATGTTTGTAGATTGAAACTCTTTCACCCCTACAGTCTAGAAATCAGATTCAAAAGCGTATTTGGTAGTGAATTTGAAAGAGTATAGTCAATATTGAAGGTGAGAGATTCCTTTAAATGGTCATTTTCTTGAATTGATTTAAACTTTGCTGTGAAATTAAGTAACAAAAGATAGATTGCAAAGTTGATAAATATCTTTAGTGGAAAATTCGCCTGTATCAAATTACCATAAGTGTTACAAGATCTACATGTGAGCAAACGTTAATTATTGTGTCCCAAAGAATAAAGGAACGAAAGTATAAATTTTGAATTCTAATATTCATAATTGTATTATATTACTGTCATGTGCTAATGGCTAAAATATTGCCCAAGAGGCGTTAAGCATTAACTCACTCACTCAATTGTATGACTCACTGTAGAGAAGAGCTAGTCTGAACATTTTCAAATTATCAAAATAATAAGTGAAGAAATTTGTCCATGCTAGAAATGAGAGGTCAGCAGAGGTCACGTGATGTAGATCAGACTCAGGTATGTCTCCTGGCCAGTGTTATGAGCAGGCACTCCTTCCACATAGACGTATGAATGTAAACATGGACTTATGTTAGGTAATCTCTTAATCTGGGGGCATTGTAAGGTCTCAACGTACATGTTCTTGATAAGTGATATTGTTGAACTTGTAGTGTTGTTGACATTGACAAGGGTAGTTGACTGTGGTCCACAAATCATGCATGAAGCTTAATGAATATTTATTGGGTAAGAAATTGAACATAATGAAATTATGTTTCAAGGTCTTGAAAGGTTTAGAAAATTAGCAAAAATTGAACAGATCATTGATTTTGAATTTCTTGTGGAATATCTGTCCAATTTGTTTGGTTTTGTGACTTTTCTTTAATTGTATTTTTTTCAAAATTTGTAGGCTTTAATACTAATGTACAAACACACTTTAACAATGTTTGCTTTGTACTTATAAACATGCAGATTTAAATGTTATGGATTAAAAATTTACACTATTCTTGATCAGATCGCTGCATAAACTGTACTTAACATTCCAGAGAATGAATGGACCATTTAAGTTTTACGCCTAATGTCAAAGCTGCAATGTGACATAGATAGTTAACCTGAATAAGGGCATTTACATGCAACATGCAGTCAGGTCATGTTGAATGAGTGTATTCTCATGATGTATAATACATTGATAAAACAAATCCTGTTATGAGCAAAACAGATATTGACCTGACATGTTATGTAAAAAGATTTAGATTTGATACTTGAGGATTATAGTCTCTTTAATCTGGTGTCAATTCAATGTGGTTGAAGTTTCATAGTTATATGAAAATATAGACAGGTTAACCTTTACTTTATATCCGTGAAGGTCTCTGTTTGTCTGAAGAGTTTGTATTCTTTAGCGAGAAGGTGATCTCAGTCTTAGATCGAGTTTACAGGATATTCCTATTTTAGAGAAGTAAAGTTAGAAGTGGGAGATGTCTTGATCAATTGTTACTAAATGATTATATCTCGATGCTAGTGGAGCATTAGACTACTTATATTCAATCTCTGAAAAATAACAATTAATAAAACCAATTTTAAAAATTAAATATGAGAAAGGAGCCTTGCAGAATTGAAAATTTCACTGCAGATCTAGACTTGCTTTTATAGAGGTTTTGTTAGGTCAAAATAATATCAACAACAGTCTGAGTGTAAGAGTAGTGGAGTATCTCTCCCTCAAATTATTGTCTGTCAGATGTATTATAACTATAACCAGTGTAGAGGAGAGAGTAATCTGCAGGGCCCTCAGTGAGTCACATCCGACTCCTCACACCACAGTACTATCCTATTGTATTGATCTCACTTCTCACCACCACTCTACAGTAGATGTGACTGACCTACTTGCTGGGATAGTCTGGGCCTGTCTGCATCATAACACTGAGATGAGTCTTCTGCCCTGCCCCTATTGAGTAACACAGCCCACTGCTGGGCCCTACAAGCTTTAACCAGCCTGTGGCCCTCGGCTTCCTGATGGTTAACCTGTGTGGGTTTATCTGTGTCAGTCATTCAGTGTCGTAACTCTAGGTCTGGCTATCAGGGCAGTAACTTGATGACTGTTCTTTCGTGTTTACTGTGATTAAACAGACGGATTCATATGTCTGTGGTTGACTTTTAACGATGATAGTGCATTGAAATCAAGGGAACATTGGTAAGTTTGTGTGTGTTAATCTGAATAATCTCTGTTGTTGTATTTCTGTCTACCTCAAGGCAGTGACTGTAGTCACTAAGTGATATGTGCTATGTTTAGACAGACAATTCATATGTTTGTATTGTAGGTGAGGGTCAGTTGATAGCTAGTGAACATTGTACTTCGAAATCTTTACATTGGTAGGCCAGTGTGTTTATCTATGTCAGTGTTGTAAGTCTACAATCTTATCTACCGTCTTGTTTCTTAATTCATATGTCATATGTTGTTGGTGGCACCTAAAGATCTAAATGTTAGAAAATAATCTGATTATTTTACTTCCTGATCCTTCAATAAGTTTCCCTGAGGGTTTTATCTATGTCAGTGTCGTAATTCACGTTTGTCTATCCAGATATCAGGGCATTGACTGTACTGTTCTGTCTGCTGTGTCGAGAGACTCATATGCTTGTGTTGTGTGCTGAGAAGACTTAGTGTGAATGTGTGGATATACAGCAGTGTTTGAAATAAGCTAATGTAGCCAGCCCAAAATTGGTATTTTGTAAATTACAATGGTAAAATTTAAGAAAAGCTCAAAAAGTTACCAGTCCCGACCAAAAGTAACCAGTACCGGGCTGTCGGACGTGCCTTATTTCATACACTGATATTATACATCTACAGTGTGATCATTTTTAATTTACTTCCCAATCCTTCCAAAGGTTAGCCTTTATCTATGTCAGTGTTGTAACTCATATGTTTGTCTGAGTTCCAACAGGGCTTTACAGACCTTTCTACAGTGTAACATATCACACTGAATTAGATATTTGTGTTTTGGTAATTTGTGCCTTTACGAACTAAAGCTGTGAATGTGGACATCCAGTCACTGTGATCATTGTACTTCTGGACGACAGTTTATCTATGTCAGTGTTGTAACCCTTATGTTTGTCTTTCCAACAGGGCAGTGACTTTACAGTGAGACCTTTCTACAGTGTAATATATCAGACTAAATTAGATATTTGTGTTTTGTTAATTTGTGCCTTAATGAACTATAGCTGTGAATGTGGATATCCAGTGTGATCATTGTACTTCCTAATGAAACTTATCAGTGAAATGACATATCGGTCATGCTGAAGTGCTATACTAGGTAACTAGTGATTGACAGTCGGTGTTACATGGATATCACCTCTGTGTTGTTGATGTACTGAGCTGTGTAGTGTTATAACTTGATTGGATTAATCAGTGCCAGGGATACTCTCATCATTAATCATGAAACTCTGTTGTGAATTTGTAGACTGTTTTCCGCTTGGATTTTGGTTTTACCGATACTGTATTAAATTTGAGCGGTAAATTTCTTTAAATTTTTGTTTTCGAACAACCATCCAGATAATTTACATTTGGGTAAGTCAATATGGAAATTTACTTATTGATTGGTTGTGATTTTATGTAGAAACAATGATACTTTAATCTGAAGATTAAAACTTTATCATTTCATGAAATTAATGTTGCCAAATCATGATGACATACATGTACCACTGATTTGGGGAATTTGATGTGTTATGTATCCTTGATATTTATGGATCATCGTGACAAGCAATATGCCACTCTGATGGAAATTTCAGGGATATTTCCAGATCATTAAATTTAGAAATAGAAAATTCAAGTATTTTTCTGCATTTGAAGCTCATGGGTGAAGCCACATGAGTCATTGACTTGCATGGATAAAATACACGAGTTGGCCAATATTTCAGATACTTTAAATTTACTTTTATTCCTAAATCTTGATTTGCAGAGGCTAAACTCTTTGATGTACTTGATTTGAGCCATTGATTTTCATTATTTGTAAAACAGACCACACTTAAGTCAATCTAAATAAATTTAGATCAACAGGTTTCATATTTGGTCATACATGTTGATCTAAGATTGACCAGTGTGAGAGGTCGTCCCGGTGACCTTTCGTATGCAAATAAGAAATTCGCGATTTGATCAATCAAATTCGATGTTACAAACAGTTCATAGTCGCTCATTCAAGGTGTGAACGGAATTAAAGAAACATATAATAGCTTATGGCTGTTCTCAATAATAGTGTGCCTTGAGAAAAATAAATCTTGTTTTTGATACTGATAAGAAAAATATCGGTAGGTTGATTAATTTTGGTTGTATGCAATATATTTATAGTTTTATGGTTGACAAAAAATCAATATTTTTTAATTATTTGGATGGAAATGAAAGAAATTAGTACAAACGAGTTTGATCAAAAGGAGTTACCTCCCCTTGCATGAGGATTTTCGTAAATATTGACATTTATCATGCTCTAACTTTATGATTATTATTCGCCACGTTAGTATCTGTGCGATGTGCAATCATCATTTGTCATTGACAACTAGCAAATACGCTAAATCATTTTAAAAAGAAAAAATATAATCTATTAATACATCCAAGCAATCGGATAATTCATCGCTCTACTCCGCTCCAAATGACAGAGAGCTCTCCGAACATCATCCATTTCAAAAGATGTGCTGCTGAGTTGTTATAACTTCGAGCGAGCTAGGGCAACTTTTCTGATTGGCCGAGCGGCTGATTTCAGAGGTCACCGGGATGACCCGCCTTACGGGCCAATCTTAGATCAACATGTATGACCAAATATAAAACCTGTTGATCTAAATTTATTTAGATTGCACTTAAGTAAAACGAGGAAGTCTTGTTAGGTTGTAGTGGTGATACAGTATCACTCCATCAAGGAGTTTTAACTGGTAAGTTGACACTGACAGTGCTTGTGTAGAGTTCTAGCATCCTTGTCGATCGGGAAGTACTCAAAATGTGGTGGTTTTGATGAGCTATTTCTTTCAAATTCAAGCATATCAAAGTAAATTAGTCTCTCTGTCTTTCAGGTGAAATACATGTTGGTTTTTAACAATATTTGTGGTCATAACATCTTCAAAAGTGCCAAGCAGGTTTTTGATTGTCTTTTTTTTGTTGGAAATGACATTGAAAATTGTTTTGTGAAAGGTTTTCTAAGTAATTTATGTACCTATGATGAGTTATGATATTATACCTTATATGACAAATTAAAGGGGAAACATTCAGAATTTATTGTTATTTAAAGAATATTTTATGTATTTATGTTGTAAATGTCATCAAGCTTGGTATAATGAATAATTGTGACAAAATGTAAAGATCTTGTCAATTCTTTCCATCATGAATATATTTCCTCTGTACTTGGAGTCTCAAGTGTAGTTCTTTATCAAATAAATTATTCCAGTGTACCCACGGGACAAAGATACTGCCTTAGATGTGATAGATATGATGCCAAAAGTATGAAATATTGATTGTTGAGACCCTGTACTTCCCTAACTTATATCATTATTTCTGTCTATGTTTAAAATTGTTCATCTAACCCACTGGCTTCGTTTATGGATCGTCTTGACACTTGTTTACTGTGCTCTTGATAGCTTTGCATGTCTTATTTCAGGAAGTTTACGGTTTAATTTTGTCTTTTGCTGTATTTCATAGCACATACACATGTTAAACAGCTGACATATTGCTGACATATATTAAATACTCACAAATCACCCATAGAAGATAGTTACCATAGTATATTTATATTTGGATCCAGGTTCAATAAGTTTGATTAATTATCTAATGGATCCTTTCCGTAATTTCTGTATTAGTTCGACCCATAGATTTTCAGAAAATGTCTATTGGTTGAACCAGTTTTCACGTTTGATTGTTCAGTGCAACATTGGTGGAAATGTTAGTTAAACATAGAAAATGCATAGTTTTTATTTTTAAAAGCTGACCACATAACAATGACAAGGTCTCATTACATAGATATTTCAAATTGACAACTGCACTATAGATAATTAAACTGTGCATTTGTTATATTTTTGGCAAATAAAACAATGATTTTAAACAATGGTTGAATCATAGGAGTATAAACTTTAAACTTTCAGCACTTGTTTGAATTTTTAGCAGTAATTTTATTTATTGACCTCAGAGAAATTACATGGAGAAATAATTGGAAACATTGAATTAATGGAGAAATTATGGTATGTGGTGTTTTCTGATAGAGGAATGTTTATACTGTTTATGGTTGTTTTGTTTTAAGGTACATGTTTATTGCCAATTTTTTTTTTTTTTTTTTCAGGTTGAGTTCATTATTACTTTCTTTAAACTTTTAACCCTATATAATCCTGTTTATTTACTGGTTTCTTTGGGTTGAATATAAGTTAATTGTTAGAACAAGCTGCTAAGTTTAACTTCATTACATCTGAATGTTATAAATAATAATAGTAACTTTGTATATTTCAGATAAAGTAGCCAGTCCGTCAAACTCATCACAATGAGAGAATACAAGATTGTGGTTCTAGGAAGTGGAGGTGTAGGCAAAAGTGCCTTGGTGAGTAGATATATATTTATCATATTGTTATCATAGTATTATGTATTGTCTAATCAGTCAATTCACAACTTCCTGGTACCTACATATGATTATTGAAACATGAAAAGTGAAGTTTCTTTGATCTTTAAATGGACTGTGAACCCTGCAACAAAATATGTACATCATTGAAAAACTTTTTTATTTTTTGCACAATAAGACTACCAAACTGCTCATGAGATGCGATTCAAACAAGGGTTATGAAAAAAACTAAATCATACATATGTATACATATCATTTTGTCATCATATGTATTGTCTAATCAGTGAATTCACAACTTCCTGGTACCTACATACCGGTATGATTATTGAACTGTGAAAAGTGAAGTTTCTTTGATCTTTATATGGACTCAGGACCCTGCAACATAACAAAAATCATTGAAAACCTGAGTTATTTTTGTAAATTAAATGCAATGTAAAGCAGACAACCCACATGAAATGCGATTCAAGCATCTGTTATAAAAAAACTACATGTTCATATACACAATCATCACCTCCATAGCACCAATATCTGTAGTACACTCAAAATTTGGCTCTATGATTTGAATACATGGTTGTGATACTTCGGAAAGCAGTGCAGTGATTCAAGCTACTGATACAGACAATATTATTCACAGAGTAAACAGTTTATGTATGTATTATGCACTGTTGTACTGTCCTCAACAGTGCTGAATCAGCTATGTTGAATGATTGAAGCCACCCACATTACTGACCATAGAGGTAGTGTGTAGATAATTGGATGCCCAGTTGAGGAGTCTGGAGCAGATCGGTGTGACAGGGAGATATATTCAAGGTAGACTCTGTCTCTATACAACACCAGCTTGTTACACAGACCTGCAAATGTCACAGACAGTGTTCTCATGGGACCATCATTATTACGCAGTAAATCCTGCATTAGATGGGGTTCATTTCCTGGGAAATGTCCTCACATCTTTATGCAGTAAATCTTTCTGTACTTGGGGTTGGAAAAAGAGCCGTAGTGTTTATTGCAAAGTATTTTGTTGTGGAATGAAGTTTTTGATTCGAAAATTATCATGTTGATACATGATTTTCTCTGGAAAATATTTTGAAGATTTAAATAAGTTGTTTATTTTAAGCATATAACAATTTATCCAAGGTATTTCCAAAATGACTTTTTGATGAATATTTGATACGGAAAATTAGAAGGAATTTGTATATGATTACAATATATCCAGATAAATACTCTAAAAACTTTTGGTATTGATAATGTCAGTGCCAATTTTCATTTGCCTCAGAGAATCAACTCCTCCGTTACTTCTTGTTCAGGAAAATGGATAACTTATATGAACCAGGATTCAAGGAATGATATCTGAACACAAAATCCTGTTGTGTATGTATGCAATTACTGAATACACACTGACTGCTATCAGTCAGAACAGACAGCTGGTGTTTGTCCTGTATGAGTCACTGAATTGATCTGTCAAGTGCAGAGAGATTGATACAGAGATGCTGGGTACAGTCAATATATCCCGGGTGCATCTCACTAGGTCATGCTGACATTTGAGCCAGTTTCTGGGAGGTTGAAAGAAATACTTGACCTTTAGTGAGTTCCAGCCCATAGCCAGCTGTGGGTGCAATATGACACCAGACAAGAGCTGGTAGCCAGCCGGGATATAACACACCTTATTCCCTAGGGCGTGCCTCATTCATTGGATAAGACAGTTTATATGACAGAGTATAATTAATGTAATGATATATGGATAATAGATCCCGCCCAAAGCTCTTAAAGATAACATAGTGGAGTAATAAGGGATTATGCAATCTGATAAGATTGGGAGTGTTTTATTACTGTTTTCTAGATTTCTAGTCACTGTTATTGTTTTTTATAAACTATGTATTTAGATTAATAAAGTAAAGACAGAATAAAATGCGTTTCTCAAGTAAAAGATTTTTGAAATTTGAGAGACATGAGATATTGTTTTGAAATTGTTTTCTTGTAAATGCATGCTATTACCAAGATTACACTTTTTATGGTCACTTTTGATATATATTAATCTTTACTGAACTTTTCTCTTTTATGTTTTCAGACAGTTCAGTTTGTTCAAGGAATTTTCGTAGAGAAGTATGATCCAACAATAGAAGACAGTTACAGAAAGGTAGGTGTCCGGGAGCAACAGCTCTGTATTTGTTTAATCAAGAATGATGTTTTAAATACCACCAAGTTTGTTGAAGGTTTATGTATGTTTTGGATGTGCATTGATCTAAAGAAAAAATATTCTTTTCATTCTTTTGATATAAAGATTAGAATTTTTTTTATAGCAGTTAATTATCTCATTTGTATATTCTTATTACTAACATATTTGAATGAAGAAGTCACTCAACAAAAACAACATTATGTGCAAAAAAATTTATGGTCATTGAGGTGTCATGGCTATGCTAAGCTATTTCTGAAATGATTTATCGTATGTTTTATTTGCCCTTTACTTTGGTTGTCTAATATCTTTGTATATATAAATGTCTTTGTAATGGCTTACCTTGAATAAGCAAAAGTTGAAATTAACATGGCTAAAGGTACCAATTAGGTATTTTCAGTTTATAACTGTGTTTTGGTAAATAGTTTTTAAGAATTTACTAGTACAATTGCTTATGCCTTATGTTGATATTTCAACATTATAATTGCTTTGTTTCAGCAAGTAGAAGTAGATGGATGTCAGTGTATGTTGGAGATTCTCGACACAGCTGGAACTGTAAGTAATTATCAATACATATCACAGATTTGTTTGATATTTTCTCAAATCTTAGCTTATAATCATTAATTATTTATATGTATGCAAGCTTGAGTGATAAAGATGTAGTGCTGTGCAACATGAATCATTGCCTAGTTATATGACATAGTTAACATAAAATATTTGTCTTATTCTAAGTGTTACCAGTAGTTTTCCAAAATTGAGAAATCATTATTCTCACTGAAGTTGAATATATACTCATAACAAAAAAATAAGCAGCAAGAATGTTTTTCATTAAAATATGTTTGTCATTCAAGTAGCCAGTTACACATGGGAAATAATGTAGACAGAGAGACCTCAAGGACAAATAACCCTTAGTCAGATAATCGAATACATTGGATGAACACACCATCTTTTAACACAAGTTGAACAATATGCTTGTGCTACAAATTTCACATGTTGCTTAATTTTTTGTGAGGAGTATATGTCACATTGTTTTGTTTCATTGTAAAAATATGAAGTCGCTGCTCATGACCTGTACATTGACAGGATCACTTGGACAGGGTTTTGGGGATATTTACCCTTTGATATTACCAATACCAATGAGGGGAGAAAATCTCATTGCAAATAACAAAGTTATTATATTTTTTCTCAAACATCCAATTGCTTTCTCTGAATATCTGATTATATTAGGTCAAGGGAAGATTTTTCTCCCTTTCATACTTTGAACTAGGGTGATCCCTGAATCATTTATTAACATTGTTTGTCTTATACTTGCAGGAACAATTCACAGCTATGCGAGACCTGTACATGAAAAACGGCCAAGGTTTCCTTCTCGTCTTCTCCATCACCGCTCAGTCGACCTTCAACGACCTTGAGGAGCTCCGGGAACAAATCCTTAGAGTCAAGGACACAGACAATGTAAGTGTAGTCACCTTGAGGTACTCAAAAATGTGCAAGACAGAAAATGTACAATATTTTTTTAAGGCTATGTTTTTGGGATTCCTTTCAAGGATACCTTTGAGAATATATCTCTAAGGATGGAAACAGTTTGTCATTCCAGTTAATAAGAATAACTCATTCAGATTTGTATTGCCATAATTAAGCCTCTTCTAGACTAGACAGACTTGTATGAAGTTAACACCAATATATTTTTGACTGTACTGCAGGTTCTGAAATATCCTTGAGAAAAGACTAGAGGCTGTATTTCTTCCTTTCTTTTACAAGATTATAAATTTGATGATATGTTGACTGTTCTGCAGGATCAGAATGGAATGAAATGACCTCTTTGTCTGATCACCTTGACTTAAGGATATATTTGCTCAATTGTTTTTTAAGATTTTAAACGTGATTATTTCTGACCCATGTATTTTGACTGCTGCAGGTCCCGATGATCATCGTAGGCAACAAGTGTGACCTGGAAGATGAGCGGATGGTAGGCAAGGAGCAGGGCATGAACTACGCTCGCACCAACAGCTGCTGCTACCTAGAGACGTCGGCCAAGGCAAAAATAAATGTGCACGAGGTGGGTAGATAAAGATTTTTACACAAGGATGTGCCATATTTTTAATGAGTGTGAATTCTTGTATTACCGAAGACTGAAAGCAAGGGAAATGCAATCATTTGCACTATTCTTGGAGAAGAATTAACACTTCTCAGGTTAATTATTTCTTTATGACAGATTCTATTTGATGTTTTAGTCTCTGGTAACAGTGCTGACCTCAACAATGGTTTTTATGATGTCACAGACAAAAACTTATTGGAAGCCATGTTACAGCAATCGTTGCTAGGCAAATGTGATATGGGCACATGTGCTCATATTTATAATATGTCACAACTTTTTGCAGCCACAAGGGTGATGAAAACAACCAATTCTCGTTAAAGTTATGAACAAATAAAATTTGAAATAGAAGCCAAATGAAAAGCTCAATGGATCAATGATCAATGAAAATATGGTATCTTGAAGAGGAGTTCTGTTGTTGTGGTAGTTTCAGCTAGCCATGACATTTTGGGGATTACTCTGAAATTGTAAAATTTGATACAAATGTATGTAAGTGATGTATGCAACTGTTTCTTTCATATCAGTAGAACATTGTGTATTGTTTTTGATTTAAGAGGATGATTTATCTATTGATTTTTGTTGTAGATATTCTCCGACTTAGTTCGAATGATCAACAGAAAGAATCCTGACACTTCCGGCAAGAAAAGGAAAGGGAGAGGAAACGACGGAGGAAAGTCAAAATGCACTTTACTCTAACTTTACAGGTAATAATGACCAACACAATTATTCTACGTGAAGTCAAGTTCTCTTGCAAAATTTGAATTCAGTGCAGTGCTTTCCATGATTTGTTTGTGACAGCTAAAGCTCCCTAGTTAATCAACAGTAAATTGTCTTTATATTGCTTGTGATGCTTCTGAAATAATATTTACACAAATATAATGTGAATTATGAAGTATTAAGCCCAATTTGTTGACCTTGACAAACATTTAAATTTACAAACAATGAAGTAAAAAAAAAAGGTATACATGTATTCCATGAATCATGAACTTATCCAATAACAAAGAAACTAAATTATCATAATAATAATAATAATAATAATAATAATAGTGGGTATTTTTAAAAGCGCCAACTTCCGTGCATTCAATGCTCGCTCAAGGCGCTAAAGATAGCATACTATTTCATCAAGCAGAATTACAGTTGTATAGAATGTTCAACAGATCTTTAACAACAATAACAAGATTATTGAAAATTTATGATCTGATTTATAATAATACTCTGATCTTAATATCCAAATGGTCAACCAATGTCATTTGTTATATTGTCTATAGCACATAATCTTTTCTCTTTCAGAAACTTGTACAATTGACGGATAGCAAGTACGACAACCCAGTGTAAGAAAAGACATAGGATATGGATAGTGGCTATAGGACAACAAACAAACTGTCTGCAATGTTTCCAAGGATGTGTCTGTCTGTCTGTTTGACCTGATGGCCTGGCAAGGACTTATACCATCAACTGGTACATATGGACCATTCAACTCGCGAGTTGCAACAGGATTACCTCCCTTGTCAGTGTTCTCTAAGACAGGAGGAAGTTTTCGAACGAACACATCCAAGTCAACATTTCTCTCATTTGGTCCTTTCATCTAGTTATTTTTCTCAGTGTCCAAACATAACGTAACAAATTGCAAAGGTGAAGTGAGTTTGTAGCCGAGGCTGAGAGGTGATAGTGCTTTCTGTTGCTTTCATTGATACATTTCCCGGGGAAGGAGCACTTTCTAATAAGCTTGGGCATTTCTCGTTACTAACTGGTGTAATTATGTATTTAATTGAGATGACGATATTTTCAAGATACCTTTAACTCTCACTGAATGCACAAATCACCTGTGAATAGTTTGGTTACTTTCTACCTGCATACATACACACTGGCTACAGTAGTTTGTACAGGATATTATGAAGTGTATGTGATATCGTAGTGTCTTCTCCTAGATTAGCATGGCTGGAACTGAGCCAGTGAGTATTTATTCCACTACATACTGAGTGTTGTGTGTATGTAAACAGACATTCAGTTACATAGCTCTTTGTATGGACTTCCTTTGTCCCCTTGTATACTGTCATGTTATGCTAAAGCTTTTATAGTCAATACCTTTATTTGAATAACTTTAACTGCTAAAGTTGTAAGTTACAGAAAATGTGTGAAATCTAAACAAAAAGATTCGATCTTCTAAAATTATAAAAATTGTATTATAAAATCCTAAAAAATGACCAATAAGGAAATAAATTGTCCGAATGCACAGTAATTATTTCTTTATCCATCAAGACCGTCCCTTGTGACCAAACCTGTTTTGTAAATAGTCTTATGATTAGTAATTAATTATATTGAGTAATAAGGCTCAATTTATGCACTTGTACTATTCTTAGCGGATCTTGCCATTTGTGTAATTGTACAGACTAAGGCAAAAATCTAAATCTTGCTCTCTTCTTTTGTAGCAACCATCCTCAAAGTTAATATCCTTCCACAATTCAAATGTTATGATTTGACAGGTGTTTTACAAACATTATTCATGTCGGATAAGGAAATATAATTTTATTGGGTGTTTCTCTGTTTATTCAAATTGGTCGCTATGACAACGTTCTGGGACATCAGGGAGATATGTAGTTAATCTGTAACCATGGAAACTAGATAGGTGACGTGCCACACAGTTCTTTTCCCTTGTTATGATTAAAATCTGAAATGTCATAACCCATGTTTTCATATAGTGTTAAACGAGTATGTTTATGAATGGAATTATTAAAAATATTTAACTTTGATAATCAGAAAGCAAGGGAAGGAACAAGGTTTGTGGCAAAAATGATAAACATGTGTTATGTTGATGTCCATTGAACTAATCAGATGGGTTGCTGTGTAATAGTATACTCTAACTAGCTACTAGCAGAGAATGAGTGAGTAAATCTGTAGTAACAACATTAGTAAGGAATTAAGAATGTTGGCGTCACATTTGGCCAAAATTTATGTGGATCCTTTTCTACAAATCATCAGCACACTGCACAGTTTTGTTATCATTCTGCTAATGTTTCTCCTCAACTCCACAAGTGCTGAATGCACATTTCTTCAATCTTAGTTACCTCCCTGATTCTGAATTACGATGTGCACGATTTGATAGCTGGGTGTTTAGTATCCCTGCTCTGCAACTGTTATGGAGGGCTTTTCCATATAGAGCCGCTTGTGCTTGACATTTATCATCAACTTTATCATTCATTTAGGACCATTATTTTTCTTAATAAAAATAACTGCTCTTCATCACTTGTGTGTTGCCTTGTAATTCCAAATTCAGTGATGTGTTCACCTTTGACTGAGGGGTGCCTTTAAGCTTGAAGGACACGAAACTTCTTTTTCGTCTATTTGAATTGGTGCCTCAAATACAGAATCAACTCTGTAGCAAATCAGCATCTCATGAACATATCCTTCAGTCATTCGCGATAATCAAAAGTCAAATTTCCAATAATTCTGAATACAGAACGATTCTTTACTTAATGTTTAGGACGTTCTCCGTGCAATAAAACTAGCAGCCGTGTTTGAATCGAAATACTCATGAAAGGCCAAAGACAGCTGAAATTGCATACAGTTTCTTATTAAGATATCACACTGCTGATAGATGTTTGATGACCACAGAATAAGAGGCTTTTGTCCTTTGGCTAAAACATTTATATGCAAGATATTTTGCTGTCTGGCAGTACAAATAAGTGCAACAGAACTTTTATGGCATAACAATATTTATTTGGAGTATGAAAATGGCACATGTACATAGACAACAATGTTTATACATGATTTACATGAACAAATTACAACACCTAAGCTAAGAAACAGCTAAGGAAAAAAAATGTGGGCAGTACAAAACTTTAGGGAATTAATTTCATCTTCAATGTGAACCAAAAGCTACTTTTAAAATTCTAAAATAGATTTGACATGAGAATGTGAACAGTTTGCTTTGGAAGTGAGAAACATGATATTAAAAACCATAACGAGAATTAGCGTACTAAGTCGGAGATGTATTCCGACATCTGATTATTGCCAAAGATGTTCAATTGCATGAAAATCTTAAAATGAATATTATATATCCAACATATTGAGAAAGTAAACTCACACTGGGAAACCTATATTTGATTCAATAAATATATTTCCATAAATGAAAGTTTGAAAATTGCTGATTAAATATTTCTATTGCACAATTGAACGTGACATGGTCGTCTTCGTAATCTTTCCTTGGCTTCCATTGCTCAGATAAATAATGTACACCTTTTATAATGGAAATGCCCAACAACTAACACTATATGAGTTTTTCAGACAAATTTATGTTAGGGTAATGCTCAATTTTACATGGATTTCAACAAAATTTGCACAAAGTTAGCTTCATGAAATTATTGACAATTTCAGTCTATACATTTTCTTTTCAAATTACACAAGTGGTTAAGTTTTAATATAAAACATTGTTTTATATCAATAAAATTTGATACTTGAAATCTTAAACGTTACTTTTCCAGTCATATTGTATTTTTAACATTTGTTGATAATCATAATATGCTACAATAACATTTTCTTACCAAATTAATTTTATTTTTAAGCTGATTAATTTGATCTTTTCCCTGAGGCAATACAATGATGAATTATGCCATTTAAAACTGTACTATTTAAGTATATCACATTAAGATTCAATTCACAAGTATTAATAACCAAGGGAAATTTATTATTTGATACTTAAAAGCATTTTAATTTAGTTTGTTCATAAAGATCCAGGAACCATTTTGATCAAATTGCAAGTAATCAGTCATAAATTTTTTTACAAAATTTTGAAAGATTGAAAATAAAAGGTCAGGGGAGTTTTATTTTAAAATAAATTGTTTAATTAATGTCAAAGAAGAGGTCGATTGCCAAAAGAAATGGAATATCTCAGAACAGCACATAGCTTGAAGTATTGGACTTTCAATGTTAAAGAAAAATGTTGAGAAAATAACAAAATTAATTTTTCTGATTTAAAAAGAAATTCTACAAAGAATCAATTTGCCTTAATTGCTCCTAGATCCATAATGGTAATTTTCCTAATAACACTGATTTTAACTTAATTGGTAATGAGGTTCTTCTTGAGACACGAGAAGTAATTCTACTAGATGAAATTAAACATGTTCACTACACTTACATACAACATGGTTATTGGTAAGAAGAGACAATAAATATTGACAGCCAACTCTGCTTCACAATAGGAATATATATGAAGGATGGACCACTACCTAAACTAAACTCTCTACACACATACATAGTCATTGTAGTTTTACCCCTTGAATTGTCAGGTATTTGTGGATATGAATTCACAACTTGTCCCTTTCAATAGGACTGAAATCTAGATGAATATCTATACATGGAACATGTATCCATACATCCAACCTCTAAATGCAACATTCTTCGCAAAAGGTGAGATAAATCTGTATTATACCCTTCAGCTGGGATATACAGTAAATCCATCAAGATATTGTCTTAAAATGATTTGATCCAACGGTAAAATGTATCGGCCTCCTTTAAAATGACGCAGGATCTTGCAGCACCAGTCAACATGGTCTCTCTCAGCTGCTAATGCCTCTTGTAGACTGCTCAATCAGCACTATTTTTCACTGTCCAATCCTGAATTTGAAATGTCTGGACATATCGGTCCTTCACAGCACATTGTCCTCGTACAGATGTGAAGCAGCCGAGTTGAAATGGCAGCACACCACTTCCTTCACAGAATAGTGTCTTTTCACACACATGAAATAGTCTAACATATCGGTCATTCACAGCACAGTTGATCGTTTCACTTCAGATGTCAGTAAATCAGTAAACTACCACTTTTCATATGACCCTGAAGAAAATGGTGGAAAATTTGTACATTTTCAAAATATTGTCCATAGAATGTGACGGTGAGTAATATCAATCATTCCATATTTCATTTTCTTTTAATTCGCAACATCTAAGCATTGGTACAATCATGTCATAACTTAAATCATTTGCTTCGATAAAAATCATTGAAGGGCTAAACCATATATTGTATCTATAGCCCTTTCCAAACATTTAAATCAGTAGACCCTTCTTGACACCAAGTTCTCATATGTTAACGTCTCCTTTAAGTTCAAGATTTTGCCAGGTCAAACATGAAGCATCAAGTCACTCAAGTTTCATATGCACTGAATATTGTTCATCACTACTGTGTAGTCACGGCAATTTTACACAACACAAGGACTGTCTTCCAGCATATAATTCTCTGTCACATTTGATTGTTTCATGGTATGTCATTTACCCTAAAAGACTACATCTTAGTCAAAGCAATTAAAACAACACAATGGCTTTCAGCATATGAACTTACTTCTCTGCCATATCAGGTTTCCCCTTAAAAGATTGACCACCAGGTGTTGTCTGCGATCACTTGTTAGCATTGCCCTGTGACTGATCCTGACTTGATCCATCTTGAGCCATGGACTGCCCGTAACTGTTGTGTCCATAGTTACCCATCTGACTAGACTGTGACTGCATGGCACTGCCCATCCCTCCCATGGGCCCAAACGGCATCATGGGCGGCATCCCGTAGGGCATATACATAGAAGAGGGGTTCATGAAGGGTTGCATGGCTGGATATGGGGTGAGAGGGTTGGGGGCCATTCCATACATGCCAGGATGGAAGGGCATGGGCATCTGAGGAACGTTCGACTGATTGCTTGATGTGACCGCAGGTGCTTGTGATGATGTAAGGGTGTTCTCCGATGTGACCGGTGCCGGCGTTGAACTTGACATATTTGATTGTTGTGACATTTGTCCTCCACTCAACCCTCCGCCCATTATTCCACTGTGCCCTCCAAGCATGGACATGGGGTTAGACATGGGCGACTGCATTGTGTATGGGTTGTAGCTCATGCCTGGTGCCTGCCCTAACATGGACATGTGGGAGGGGTAGGGGTATGAG
This sequence comes from Steromphala cineraria, assembly GCA_916613615.1. Lineage (NCBI taxonomy): Eukaryota > Metazoa > Mollusca > Gastropoda > Trochida > Trochidae > Steromphala > Steromphala cineraria. Next base: position 30,827,257 of record OU744726.1, on the reverse strand, counting down.
CCCAGACCTCCCCCGGGGAAGTAAGGGTTGTGCATCATCTGCTGACTGCCCCCCTGGTGAGACATGCTGGAGCCCATGTTGTAGTAGCTGTTGGAGCTCGTGCTGCCCCCGCCCCCGAACCCGAGACTGCTGCTGTTGTTGTAGTTCATGCTGTTGTCCGCATCACCAAACCCGCGTGGGGTCGACATCTGGGAGGACATTGAGGCGTCTTCAGAGTCTGAAATAAGATCAACGCATGATGTGACTAAAACCATTATTGTATGACTGTATCAGTCTGAAACAGTAGTCATTGATTATGCATGTTAATTGATGGATTTTAAGAAACAGTTTCATTTCTCGCTTATCTGATAAACCTTACAGCAGCTCTTTTCATTAAATGAAGCTAATATTGAAAGGAATAAATGAGTGCCCCTTTTAACGAATTCTTTTGCTAAGTCCAAGATGGTGAGTGTAGCACATATTATATGTTTAAAGTTTGCTACTGACACATTGAAACAATAACTTGTACCAGAACAAAGCTTGATCTTTGGTTGATGATAAAGAAGGAATTTTGGTACAAAGAAGGGGTTCAATTAAATTGCAATGATTTCAATACCCTACAAAAGTACTAATGGTTAAAACTCAAATGAAACATACTGAAAGGCTTATTAAACCTGAATCTGAAAGTTGGAGGCTAAATATTTTCATTTCATGCGTATAAATCATGACATTACTATAAATAAATCAATAATCTAAATGTAATCATACAAACTAAAGACAGATCAGTGATTAGTTATGATGGAAAATCCTGTGACTTTTCTCTATGAAAAAATAAATGAATAAAATTGTGATGAGATTCTAAAAGAAATGTTAGTTACAATGCAGTGATTGATGGGTGCTTGAGAAAGTGAGGGTGAGGTCACATGACAACAGATCTATTACAATAATACTTCAATACTGACAACAAAGAAAAGAACATCTAACAACTCAATCTTGATGAATCACACTACAAAACAAAGATAAAACAATATTTTCCACCAATTCTTGCAAAAATGAATTTGTCTCAAATTTAAAGCCAAGTGTAACAAAACACTATGATAAATGTCAAATATGGAGCTATTCACAAATATATGTTTTGCTAAAATGAAAAGTATTCTAAACAAAAGCAGTGAATGTATTAAGAAACCAACTGGTAATGATATCTCTAGGTTGATAATTTAACTTTGAGGATTTTAGGAAGTTTGCCATTAAACTAACAAAATTACACATTGAGGCAGGCAACTTATATAAGTGTCAGTCTCATGATATTAAGAATTATCTATCAGGAAGAAGCCTATGAAAATCCCCTATCCCTGTGCTGTGACCTGGGGTCCTGTGACACTTACTTGAGGCCTGGGAAGAGGCGGAGTCTTGTGATGAGGTGGTTTGCCCGGGATACATCGGCTTGGGGAGGTAGGGAGACATGGAGACCCCACTCGGCTGGTGGCTCGAACCAAACTGCGCCGTCAAGTGGGCAAGTGGATTGCCAAACATGGAGCCCTGCTGCATTCCTTGCTGGGGGAGTGACTGGGAGTTTTGTGTCGGGTACTGTGATTGGGCCATTGGGTTCTGTCTTGAGGGCTGTGATTGGTTCTGAGGCTGGACCTGAGACGGGTACTGCTGATGGGGTGCACTTTGTGACTGGTTAAACTGGGCTGAAGACTGATTTTGTGATTGGCTGTGGCCTGTTTGCATGGATGACTGTGATTGGTCAAAATGCTGAGAGTCTGGCATGTGTCCTTGACTACTGTACTGATTACGCATCTGATTGGATGAATTGTTAGTAAGGTTTGAAATGGAGAAGCTGGAAGATTGCGAGTTGTCTTGCATCATTGTGGAGTCAGCCTGCTGGGAGTCGGGACCCATCTGCATGGGGTTTTGCTTGGTGGGCTGAGGGTAGACTGGAGGGACTTGAGACACAGGCTGCGAGGGCTTGGGCTGGGAGAGGGGTCTCACAGTGGTGGTCCTCATGGAGTCCAGGTCTAGCAGGGTGCTGGGAGGGGAGCTGTTCTGGACTGGTTGTGGCTTCTGGGGAGGAAGGGAGGCATGCATGGGTTGCTGGGGTATGGAGGGCATAGCAGGGGCAGGTGCTTGCATGGGGGCTTGTACTGGAGTTTGTACTGATGCTTGTACTGGAGCTTGTACTGATGCTTGCATTGGGGGTTGAACAGGAACATGAACTGGAGGTGGGATTTGGGGTTGAGTCATAGATGGAGCTGATGGCAGAGCACTAGGCTGGGTGTTGCTCTGGGACTGAGTGAAAGCAGGTTTGAAGGTGGTAGGTTCCGGGAATTGTGTTGAGGGGGTTGTGGGCTTGTCAGGGAGAGCAAGAGGAGCTGCCATAGACACTGAGGGAGGACTAGACTTGGCCGGGGACTGGCTGGCAGACGGTGACGGTGCAGGCATAGAAGCAGGAGACTTAGAAGCAAGAGCTGACACTGACACAACAGAGGATGACGTGGAAGAGGAAGCAGAAGAAGACGGAGACGACTGAACCACAACGTTTGGCTTGGTCCACCTACCAGAGTTTAGAATACCTAGCACACCAAACTCAGGTGCTTTCTGTTCCTTGTCCTCACCAACAGAGGGAGATGAACTCCCCGACACAGGCTGAGAGTCTGTCGCAAATCTAGGCGAGTTGGAAGCAGAGAAGTCCTGACTTGATTCTCCAGACTCACTTGTCTTTGGTTTATCCCCAGACTCAGACTTGGCAGTGTTTGACTTGGCGTTGGACTTAATTATCTTGTTCACAGCCTGAGTTTGAGAGTAGATAGAAGCAAGCATAGATGTTCCCCCTGACCCTGGCGATGGCTTTGTCACTATCACACCCCCTGGTGTTGAGGCAGCCTTCAGTGTGATGTTAGGTCGCACTATCTTGATGCTTGCCGGAGCGTTAGAGTTGAGGTTCTTGGTCCTAGGAATGACGATGGTTGTGCAGGTGGTCTTCGGTTTTCCTCCAAGGGCACCTGTTCCATGAGAAGTAATAATTAGTACATAAAATGATAAAATGTTTGAATATCTTTCAAAATAACTAATAAATGTAAATTTCAGTAAACCTTCTTAAGCATTTAATCCATTTAAAGAAATTGGACCAAAACAATCACTTTCATATCAAGAAGAATGATAATGGATCAATGAGCGGTTAAGTAATCAAAACTTGTTGCACACATTGCGCAATTTCTCTCACAAGCTATAATTTTGTAGTTTCAATCACTGGCTTAGTAAGCCTTTTTTATCTTGTAATCTCTCAAACCTGCTGCAATCTTATCAGAAATAACCTTGAGGCTGTATGGTGCAGTTAAGCATAAGTTAGAAGGTGATTGAAAATGGCATGAATTATGTCTGTCGTGTAAGTCAATTGAGAAAGATTTGAAAGTTAGATACATTTCATATTTAGCTTATCTTTATTTTTAATTTATGAAATATTAAAATTCCAGTGCAACGTGTACTCACCAGCAGCTTTGGAAGTACTGAGTGTGATGACCCCGGAGGTGGCAGTGGTAGGGACACCAGTTACCCCACCCACCCCGGCCACACCACCACCCGGGGTCTTGGATCTGACGGCAAACAGCTTGCCATCACTTGTGCGGATGTAGACTCCCTTCAGAGTCTTGATAACAAGTACCTGTTGGCCTGCAGGGATACGTCGCGGCATCCCCGCCTGGGTGTTGGTGTTGTTTCCCGGTAGCACTATATCTGTCAATTGAATATCAATGATATTAGATTACAGTAATGTTTTAATTCTGTTTTGTGTGAGAGGAGACGAATATTTCCAAAACCGTACTAGGCTCCATATGAAAAGAACAAGAGGAAGGCTGAAAATAATGTAGAAGAGATCAATGTAGGAAGAAAGTAAACCAGATGTGTAATTTGAATATTGCTGGAGTTGTATAGCCTTGAGGCCTTATGAAACTATAAAGAAACTGGCATGGAGAGATGTGTGCTATAACATAGATCTCAATGTGAAAGAACTTTCCAACATCTGAAGAAACTAGAAAGTGTAATTTACAGTTTTAGCTCTAAGATTTGTGAACTTAAGAATACAAAAAAAATCCAAATGGTTTTAGACAAGCCGTTTTCAGTTATCTGATAAATACAAACTTAATTATAAAAACATATTCTAACATAGATCATGTATTCAACAAACACACACGAGTATTCACTATTTAAAATCAAAGTGAGGGTGAGATGTTCTCTTTATTAAAGGCAATCTAGTAGTTGCCAGTAAACAAACTATTGGTTTAAGGGAGGTAACTCCACCTGTGGTTGTGATGACTTGATGCACCGTGACTCCAGGTCTGACTATGGTTCCTATTGGAGTTTTCCCATCTGCCTTCAGTCTCATTGGTACTGGTGTTGAGATCATTGGTTTGACGCTAGCTACAGGCCTCGATGGACCCACTCGTCGGATATAAGGACCCCTAGAACATTCCATATTGATTGTAAAGAAGTTGAATCATAGAACAAAATTATTTAGTCAAGAACAAAATCAAAGTTAGAATATTATCATTTGTAATTGTTAAGAAATAAAAAAATACGTTGATAAACAAAAAAAGAAGTGAACAATGTACGTCATATTTTTGTATGAAACATTTTCTAACCACAGAGGTTAAGTACTTTCTATCTATGTAACATGTTGACCATATTTCCAAGTTCTTTCGATGTCAACAATATTTCAACAACATTGCTGATTCACAACTAAATTTGATTGTAGTCAATAATGATTTCTAGAAACTGCTTCACATATAATAGCAAATATTTGGTGAGCCAGGCAATAATGACTTCCACCAGGACAGAATGGTACCCTTGAGGTATCAATAACGAGGGAACTTCAACATACATGGCGGACATGGGAGTATGTGAGGGTCCGCGAGGATAGAAGGCAGCGTACGAGGGCCGCGTGTAGGAGATGTTCATCTTCTTGTCTCGAGCATACGCTTCCTTTGCCATCTGCTTCTCTCGCTTTGATAGACGCAGTTCCTTCTTGTCGATTAGCAGGGACTCATGTGTGAAAGGTTCCTAGAAACATGAAATATCACTAGTCACAAATCATATCTGTATCTAAAGCTTATGTAGCAAAAATGTTTATTCCTTTCAATTTGATTCCTTAGAAATGTCAAACAGTATTAATAATGGTGAAATGCATATGTGCATGTAACAAAACTCAATTCAATTTTAAGCTCTAAAACATTAACGTTTAAAACCTCACATTAACTTAACAATTCAGTCAAATCAAATAGTGGACAACAGGCAATATTTGGAAGAATCTTACCTTAGAGACCCAATGTCCCTTGTTCTGAAGCACCCGGACCAGGACAGGATCCTCAAAGTTATCATGTACGTTGCTAAAATCAATATCTGGAAGATCCTTGTCCTGAAAACAATCATATATTTTGGTCATGTACAATGAAGTTCAGGGCCTAAACTATTTTAGGAACACCACAACAAAATAAAAGATTCACAAGGCACAATAAATGTGATGATCATTTTGTTTAATAACTGGATATGCAAAGAAACTTTACCTCTTTTCAACAAATATTCATAAATGAAATCACTTTCCAACTACTCTTCACATTTATAGCTCAGTGTGTTAAAAGATTATCACAATTGAAGATGTATGTGGTTGCAAAATTCAAATCAAGAGATATTAAAAGCCACACGTACCTGATAATGTAAGAGATTGCCAACTTGATTTTGTGTGAACTGATTTTCTGGATTGAGTTCATCCACAACACGATCTGAAGAAACAAATTGAACATTACAACACTGTTGTAATTGTTGTAAACATTTTACAATGGAAAGTCATATTAAATTTGATTCCATATACAATATTGAACACAGCATGATGTCAGCATATGGATTGTAAAGAAATGAGATTTTCCATGATATCCATGTTGCAAATGTAAACCAGTTGTGACTTTAGAAAATTGTAAACGTACTGCTTAATATTGGTTACAAGTACAGTCAGACCTCGATAATCCGTCCACCGATAATCTGAATCCCGCGGTATCGGAACGGTAGCCAGCTGTAACCAAACTAATCTCTATATAAACTCATTAAATGTTGATTCATTAATCCGTTGCTTCAGTCTCCGAATCCGAACGCCAATTAGCTGTAACGGAGTAGTTAATTATCACTATTTCTGCTTCATTAATCCGGCCTTCATCAAATCCGTTCGGGTAAGTGATCAACACATTGATTGGATCGGTAAACTTCAATGACAGTGGATTGACATGTGAGTTGAGCGTGACGGTAGTTTGTGATTGTAATAAATTGAAATGTCTCACTTTGTGTTTCTTGAGTTTATGATTTTAATAAATTGTGTAATAGTTATAAATATATATATGTATATGAAATAAACTCGTTTGATATACTAAATACGTTCTCGTCTGTCTGTAGATTCAAAGTCGAGTAACTCCAACTTGTTAGGTTCGTTTCAGTAGTCCGAACGCTTCACTATTCGAACGTTCTTGATGAAAAACGGAAGTGTTCGGATTATCGAGGCCTGACTGTATATCTTAAGTAATGAATTTAATAGTTTCTTATGGGAAAGAATGCACTGAAATAAACCCTCACTTAAACATTCAGACACCTTTTAATGGATCCGAAATATTACTTACATTAAAATAGTGTATAGTACATGCGCTTATTTATTCTGAACAAAAATTCCAAAAGATGGTCAAACTTGCCTGCCATGCCCTGTTTTGTGACCTGTCTATCATAGATCTTCTTCTCTAGACTGTTGTCTGTCACCAGTCTGTAGATGTAGGAGTTCTTGTCCTGACCGAAGCGGTACACACGACATACAGCCTGACAGTCATGACACGGGTTCCAACTGGCGTCCAGCACCACAACACGGTTAGCTCCTATAAGGTTGATACCCAGACACCCAGCTCTGCAACAGTTGAGAGAGCGTATAGACAAAGGGTATTATGTACATGTATTTTGTCTTCCAACCCTGTGCATATCATACCTTGTTCATAAACTTATTTTCAGAAAATGTGAATATAACATCTGTGTTGTGTATAATGTCTATTATTTGTTGATATATCTAATAATCAAAAATTCACAATTCAAACAACCTTCAGACAGAAATATCTTTAGAATCATCATAAAACCTTGCATTTGAAATGCATTTTAACGTTGATTTTACTGTTTTTATGTATCTAATTATATTCAAATATCCACACCTACTCAGACAAACTTTGAAAGAACAATCATTAAAATTATAAAAAAAGTTCAAATATTTGAATTCTAGTTTTTAGGATAATGTATGTTGAATGAGATATCTTGGTCTCCCCATACCGTGTAGAAAGCAGGAAGAGCCAACAGCGCTTGTTTTCTTTGTCGTTGAACTGATTGATCAGTTTTTCTCTCTCAGTTCCTGGAGTACTTCCATCAAGACCTTGAATCAGAATAAAACTGAGGTAATTTGTGATAAAAAGTAGTCAACAAGACAACCCGAATTGCAATTCCCACCAGACAACAATAAAGTTACGTTTCAATTGAAACCACCAAAAATAAAAATCTGAAGAAGTTGAAAATACCAAAGTCACATATTCAGTGTTCACATGCAGACTTATCCACATACTAAGTTTTATTGAGATAAATCTAACATTTTTTGAGTTCTGTTAAAGAAACGTAATTCTAAGTTGCGTTTCCATGGAAACTGCCAGAAACAAAAATCTGAAGAAGTTGAAAATATCAACAAGAGTCATCAGAAGATAACATATCCCACCGGTTCCACATGATCGTAAGATGTAAACCTTTGAAAGATAATTGTAAATTTTTCAAGCAAGGTTCATAATAGTATAAGCTAATATATATATGAAACGAAACCTTTCATGAACAGAGTCCAAATAAGAGCCGTTTCCATGGAAATAATAAAAAATAAAATTTTCAAAAATGTGAAAATATCAAAAGGCACCACTTCAGTAGGTGGGCAATACACATGTAAAGTTTCAGAAAGATATGTGGACCGGTTTTTTAGTTCTGCTCCGGAAACGAAATGATTACGGACGGACGGACATACAGACGGACAGTTGATGACTATAATATCCCACGGTATTACATACCGGTGGGATAAAAAGCAAATCTTCACATGCTGACTTATCCACATATCAAGATTCATTGAGTTAGGTCAAACAGTTTTTGAATGATGACTTTATCCCGTGGTATTACATAACAGTGGGATAAAAATGGGATTCCTTGCACAATACACTGATATCAAGTAGTTTACACAGAAACCTAAATCAATGCTCATGTTCTATACGCTTACTCCTCAAACAACCCATGGAAAGAAAAAGCACTAAAGCAATGTTATAAACAATTACTCCAAAAACAAGCCTTGAAACACTTTTAATCATGTTTTAATATCTAAACTTAAACACGAAAGCGATACCAACAGAAGTAAGATTCGGTGCCTTGCATCATAAACTTATATCAAAAGTAGCATAATGCTTTGCAAAAAAAAAAAAGAAAAGAAGAATTGATTCGCAAGTAATGCAAACAAGCCTTAGAAACATTTTACTATGCTGTAATTTCAAGGCTAAGAACCAAAGCAATACATACGGAAGTAAGACTTGTTCTTGGCCCATTTCTCCTGCATATCTGGTCTGGGGACATCGATCTGGGACAGCAGATCCTCTATCAGGTTCAAGGTGAATAAACTTTGGCTGGAATGTACAAATTAAAGTCAAATCATGACAAATTTTTAACAGATCATCTATAAATGCTGAACAATATTAAAGAAAGTTTTCATTTGTATTTCAAATGAAATGTATATGTGAAGTGGTATGGTGGCTTGTTTACGGAATAAACCACATAAATTTAGATAACAAATAATTGAAAACATCATCTCAATTTTGCCGCCATTTTCAGCCAACTGTGGTTTGTAATCTTGCGTCAATTGTTTTCAACACACCATCTAGAGAGATGAACAATGATATATTGAGTTATTTTCTTAAAACAATTAAATACATACCTGAAAACGAGAATCTTTTCTCCCAGTGTCAATGAGTGTTCAATAATTGAAAACAATATCTCAATTTTGCCGCCATTTTCAACCAACCCTGGTCTGTAATCTTTCATCAGTTCATGAGCCTGCAAAAGATATTATAAGGCAATGTAGTAAAACAATTGCCAAGGGACTTTTTAAGTTGGAAACATCTTTGAAATGGGTCCAGTGTACAATTTAAGGAGAGAATATTATCAATTCTTTTTATAAACAAATTGAGAATATCTACCTTTGAGACAGATTTATATATTCCTAAGTCTCAACACAACAAAAAATAAAACTCCTTTTGCCGAAAAATCCCAAATACTTTCTTTATCTTTGAATCTGTTTTTGTTGAATTTTTTTGGGGTTTAATTTTGATCAAAATAATTTTTTTTAGCTTTTGTCATAAATATTAATTAGAAAAAGATCAAATTTTGTTACCCAATCATAGCTGATGACATTCTTTTCAGGATCCGGAGCTTTCTGATTTGGTTTTTTCTTCTTTGGACCTCCGCCTTCAGTATCAATGTCAAGGTCACTTTCAGGCGTAGCCTCGTTCTTCTGATGACTGACCAGTTTATGCAGGATATCAGGATGGTTCCAGATCTACAATTGTAGAATAATTCGGTAAATGATTTGTGTAAGGTGGAAAACTTAAAAGAAGTAAAAAAATAATTTCCTCAAACCAAACAAAAACCTCTAAAACAAAACAATTTGTGGACAATTCCATTACAGATCACATACATTGTAGGTCAACAGCTTAGGGGAAAACACTGAATGTTCATCTGAGCATGAATGTATGAAGTATGAATATAACAAAGTGGGAAAAGCTTTCTATGGATGCTTGGCTACTGATTATCTTAGTTCTATAAAAATACTTTTGAGGACTGTTTCCTGAACTAAGGATTTCAAGCAATTATTGTGACTACAAACTCATCCAATCGTTTATGTCTCATGCTTGTTCACTCTAAGTCAATTACATTTATTCAATAACATATTCTTATATATGAAAATTGCTGGCCCTGAATTAACATTAATTTCTATTTTGAACAGTACTGGTCTGCTATGATTGGTTCTATTAACGATTCATTTAAAAAAACCTTTTATAAGATTCATTTCAGAATTAATTTCAATCAAAGATTTTTCTGTTTGATAATGTGATAATCTACAGAATGGTGACAGATGTGGTACCCACCTTACAACAAACAGCAAATGCTTTCAGAGCATTCATCGTGCCAAAGGTACCCTCTTTTGCATCCTCCGCAGTAGTCATAAACTTATTGTACAGCTGTCTTTGAAGCGTGGACATTTTGATGAGAAACACGTGTTCTGATTTAGGGGGGAGGGCTTTCTGTAATACTGTGTGACCTCGTCTGAAAATAAAAAAACGGAAGAGATAATCAAAAGAATTATCATAAAGCGCAGAAAGCTTTATTATTCTGAAGCAAACTTGCTAATCATTAACTATTTGTGATGATAAAGACATGACATGATACCTAGTCTATGAATATAAATCGGAAGAGATAATCAAAACAATTATCATCAAGCGTATAAAGCTTTATTATTCTGAAGGAAATTTGCTAATCATTAACTATTTCACGATACCTTTTTGAGAAGATGATGTATCATGATTTCCAATATATCGTCACAACTCTAACACATAAATACAATACATTTTGTATATACATTTTTGCAATACATTTACGTCAAGTCAAACAAATTCCTATAATTAAACTTACAATAAGACAGAGTTTTACAATTCTCTATGAAAATACACTCTATTGTGATAATTTCATGATTTAACACACTATGTCCAGAAGTCACTTACCTTTGAACGAATCCTTCTAGAAGACTGTGTAACACATATGCTCGGTGCCTCATTAGCTTAATATCACTGAGGGTACTGTCAGAACACTGCCCGTTCATGATGGGCCGTTCAAACATGTTTGAGAATTCAGTTTTAGTTCCCAAGAAATTGGGTCTGACAAAGTCTACCATGCACCAGTACTCCATTAGATTGTTCTGAAGTGGATACCCGGTCAACACAACTCGTCGTCTGAAATCAGAGTGGATATACATTTAGAAAATATTTTTCAGGTTTTTGGAGGATATAGGTAAATTGAAATATTGTGGATCCAAATTTAGATAAATAACTAATTTTGGAAAATCATAGACAAGATATTATTTTGGTTCATTAAACTTCAACCAAACTCATATTAATATGTCTTACCGCAAGTTACGTGAGAATAAGAAATTTAAGATATTTAAATGTTTAGGCCATTGCGAATAACTGACGTTGTTTGGCCTACAGGCCGATGCTTATTTAAAAGACACATTACAAATGAAAACAAAATGGTTACAAATCTTACATAACAAGGTTCACTGCTCTGTACAAAATGTACATATCATTCCACTGACATATGATAACATTTAATTCACCTTGTTTTGATGTTCTTGAGAGAATGTGAGATGCCGGTATGACTGTTCTTGATGCGATGTCCCTCGTCACAAACCACAACATCAGGGCCTGGGTTCACAAGCGCTGCCTGCATATCTGAAATAATATATTAAATTGATAAGATGTCAACAATCACTAGTGAAACATCTTTTTCAAATGATATAAACATGCCAGTTGTATATCATAAGCTATAGAAAATTACTCATGAAAAATGCTTTTCACATTACGATAACATTCAATAAAGAATGAAAAGGAAGATTAAACCAACACATTTAGTTTTCTTGAGGTTTTGAATCATATGTTTATGGATTGAATGATACTCAGTAACAATGGATTATTTAAACAAAAGATCAATTGTTAGCTCATGATCATGATCATGATGGTTTCTCAATCAGCAATGTAATTATTAATTGATGTAATTTCAATTGTTTCTTCAACTTATATCACATTTTGAATGTTTTTGTGAAGCTCAAAACAGACATGAATAGCATTTCAAGGAGGAGTGATAATAAAACTAAGAATATCGATCTGATTATAGAGATAAAAATTCTCCACTAACAATAACTGATATGGTAACAAATACAAAATCACAAATATATAAGTAAAATATTACCATGATTCGTGCATATTTTCATATTTTCAAACAAACATGATGCTGCTTCATTTGCAGCCATGGATAATTACTTTTTAAGAGGCATTTGAGAATCTGGCATCCGTATACATCTTTCTTTATTGTGTAAAAACATGACCGTTTCCTTACCTGTCATAAGAGATTTGTTCTTATCTTCTTCATCCACATCTATGACTTCTGGTTCCTGAGACTGAGACGTCGGCGCCTTCTTGGATTTCTTTGGTTTTGTAGGGAAGGATCTTCGAGAGGATAGTAGTCGGTACATTTCATACCCCATCAAGAGCACTCCCCCCGTCTCCGTCCACTCCTCTGTTTAAGTAGAGAACATTATCATAGTTGATAAGAATTTAAGTTGATTTACGAAATCTCCTCGAATGACTAATTTTGGGGAGACAAAAAACTGCTACTTAGAATGTCTCTGATTAAAAATGTTGCAAAATTAGCCTGAACTTTAAAAACAGAGAGAATTTTGTGTAATATTTATCTATTTATGTACCTATTTCTAATAAAATGAAAGGTTTTTCTTGTATTTGCCCACTGCCTTAAGACATTTGCCTCACAGAATTCAGTAAATTGATTTTCCTTTTTGTTTGTGAACTGTCATATCTAACTGAATATATCATCCAGAAGAATTAATTTCGCATGAACTTAAGTTTGAAGAAGTTACAGATCTCAGTTGAGCATTCAATTTCAATAACTCTTCAAAATCTTGTGCACGACAGGTTCAGATAATAAACTTGTGATCACTTAATGTTTTACAACGGTTTTCTTAGCAGTTGTGATTTCCTCACTGAAATAAACATCCATGGTTGTTACTCAAAAAGCTTACAAAATACTAAGCAAAGGAAGCAAATACAAGTTTAAAGTAAAGAAAGATAAATATGCTTACTAAGCAGTTTTGCCCGGGCTGCTGTTGTCTTGAAGTTATCATTCATTAGGTGCACTTTGTAAGGCCGGGGAACGGAGTTGGGGAATTCAGAAGTCGGTTCAATTGGAACCCAGTGATTAAACTCGTACATCCAGTTCTGCAGAGTGTTAATTGGCACAATACACAAGGCTGTCTTGGCACTGGTGTAACGGAGGAATATGTCAATAAATCCTATCATCTGTATAGTCTTTCCTAGACCCATACTGTGTGCAAGTATACATCCAAATCCACCACTTGTGCTGAACCTAGATAGAGACTCCACAAGATTGTCGTAGAGGAAACGTACACCACCAATCTGCAAATAGTAGCTTTGAAGTTGAATAAATACATTCAAATAAAAGGAATTTTCTTGAAAATCATACATAATTAGATCATGAAAAAGATTTATAGATACAGAAATTTCATTAATCTTACATTTTCTTGCATCTTTTGCTTTCAACAGTAACAAAATAAAGACAAAACAATTCGGCCCTTTTAGATAACTAACTCATGAGAAACAAATGTTTTGTCCTGAATAAACTTTATTTTCTGTCACAAAAGCACATTTGATAAAGATCCTAAGAGTATATATATACCGAGATGTAGCCACTGTGAAATATAGAATTCTACAATTCTCTTCCTATAAATAATATTGATGTCAAGCAACTTCGTATAATATCCAAACCATAAGCAGCGTCATTCTAATAAATAAACTCCTGGAATACAATTCAACCAAATTACCTGATGAGGTTTGATATTTTTCGCGACCTTGTCCGAGAGAAAGATGTCTGTATCTGATGCAGGATGTCCAATGTTGATGAGAACACGGCCCTGCTCATCAGCACAGTTGAGTTCATCGTTGATGTGTCCTCCGCCATTGTTCATGTCCTCTTCCTCAATCTCTTCCTCCTCTTTGTCCTCCTCCTTCTCTATCACCATACAGTCCTCGTCTGAACTGATGTCGATAATGTCTGGAGAGAGGAACAGGGAATCAGATATAATTTGATACATTTTGAGCAATGTATAAGGCATTGTTTGCATTGTAGTCCAATCAGGGATTGAGAAAGACACCTTTGACAAGGGACCATTTTCAAAGTTTTATGCAATTTTCTGAATTTCAAAATGGGCCATTGCTCTTATTTCAAACTTGAAAATGGCCCATGACCCGTCTTTCCCAATACCTGCCAATATTTGAAATCAATGAAATCTCACAAAAATCTCTTTTCACGTTTGAACAGAGAAACAGAGATTTAAGGATACTACATATATATATAAAGAATTTCATTAATGAAAAAAAAATTCCCCTTAAGCTACCTTTATCTGCCTCAGGTTCTGGTTTCTTGTCTTCTTCATCCAGGATAACAACATCATTTTCAGCTTTAGTTGCTTCTTCCTCAGCAGCTGAATAAGAAATATTCATTAGAGTACAGATTGGAATCATGGAAAGGATCAAAGAAAACTTTATCAGAAAGTAATTATCTCACACTTTTGTCAAGTCCATTTGATTTGATTAACAATTAGTGAACTTATTGATTCAAGTACCTGACAAATATAATTGATAACAACTTTTTGTGTGTGTAAATCAAGACATCTGTGTTATCACTTTCCCCTTTTGTCTGATGGAATGTGTAACCTATAAGAGAAATTTCTGTCAATGTTTTAAAAAAAATCTAACTGATTTCTCCAAATTCTAAATATCATCACTACCAAAATCAGTTATGTCTCTTGGCCTTGTTTTAGACCATTTATATAAGTATGACCAAATGGGGTGATGGTATTGCAGTGATAAATTTACTTGTATGTAAGATGAGATCAGGAACTCAGTACCATTAGGTGATGTGAGTTCCAGACAGAATTAAGTACCGGGTTAAGTCCCTTAAGTAAGCAAATTTTACTACTGAATTTTGTTGGTATCCTGCGCCTCAAGTTTAAATCATGATGGAATCTTTTCAAATTTTATGAATAATTTTGAAGGTCTCAGGGTAAATTTATCATTGGTATTGCAACATATATATATATATATATATATGACATTGACCAAAAAATCACTAACCTTGCAACAGAGACTTGAGCTGTGAGTCCTTATCCTTATCTTTCTCCTTCTCCTCGGAGGCCTTCTGTCCGTGACTCTTGGCAAGAAGCGACTTCTGGATCTCTTGGAGTCGTTTCTTTCTCTCAAACTCTTCATTCTGAGCTGCTAACGTCTCTGCATCTAGCTCATCTTCCTTGATGATAGACCTGGACAATAATGGGTCAGCAAGGATTAGAATTTAGTACTTGTCTTTATTTGAGGTACCAAAACTAGAACTTAGCATTTGTCTGTTGGCCCATGACTAGTGGAACACGTATTTGTCAACAAATAGATTAAATGAAGACAACAACAAGACATGAATTTGGTTTGTTGAATGTAGAGATGTAGTAGTGGGTCGCATCAGCCGATCTATCGAATTGACCAATCAGGGATCGTCTTACCAAGCCCCAATAGTCTGCATTCGCATATAACTTTAGCCGGTCATAGGTCGGCTGACGCGACTTACTACTACATCTCGCTAGACTCAATATCGGAGTGAAACTAGTACTATTGAGGCTAGGTTTACTGAGACTGATCACTTTCATAATTTGAATGGATTTTTGTTCTTTCAAATGACATTGAATTATGTGTTCTTGTGAATGGAATTGGAAATTGGATGTTTCAGACAAGGAGATTCGGTATCGCCATATATTTATTTTATGAGTAGAAATCATGGCGCTTATGATTAGAACATTTAAGAAGATAAAAGTTATTCAAATTGGAAACATTGAAAGTATTTTGGCACAGTTTGCAGACGATACTTCTTTAATGATAAAAATACCTCCAAGCTGTACTTCATGTGTTAATATATTTGCAACGTTTTCTAGAAGTTAATACTGAAAAAACAAGGTTGATATGGACAGGACTTAAGAAGATCATCTAGACATAAGATTTTCAAGGATCTTGATTAGACACAATCACAGTTTAATTTATTAGGTACTTAATTTGATGTAGATCTAGAATTAATGGTAGATATCAATTATTAAGATAACTGGAAAAATGAGAGCCAGATGAAAAGTTTGGAATTAAGATTAATGACACCCATGGGCAGAAAAATTAATGTAGTGTAAAAAATCCTTGCTTGCAAAATTAAACCGTCTTTTTTTATAATTACCAAGCCCACCGGATTCATTCAATCATTTCAAAAAAGATGTTTTAAGTTGGTTTGAAAGGGAAAGAAAGATAAAATTAAAAGGAGTGCTATTACATCTACTGCTAAAAACTTAGGAATTAATATTCCAAACATTAGAAAATATAATAAAATCTCAAAACATAGTATGGATTAAAAGACTGCTATATTTAACAGTTCTATATGGAGTGAAAGTACTTATTCTCCGTACATATTCCAAATAGCCAGTGACTATGGTTTGCTGATGGTGCTGATATTGCAACTGTATGCTACCTACTATTTCAAATAAATTTTGGCAGTATGTTATTAAAGCATGGTCTGATTACTTAACAGTATATTACCAAGAAGAGGGAGGCTGCCTGAAAGTTTTAAATCAGTCTCTTTGGTACAATAACAACATCCTTATTGGTGGTAAAGCAACATTCAATTAATCAATAAAATAAACATTTGCATAAACAATTATGTCAATTTTGTTTTAATAAAACTAATGCCTAAATGATTTGGGAAAAATTATTTGAAATGGATGTTCTATAGAATGAATGGGAAAATATAAATATTATGCCTAAATGTTGTACACAAAGTGTTAATTGAACATGGTTTCAATATCAGATAAATCAGCATATTTTGACAACCAATATTTTATAGATTGTATATATTGATTCACCTTTTGTAAATAGGTGCCTGAAGGCATTGTGACTGGGAAAGGCAGGGACCATGGACCATATTGCACATTGGATGAAAAAATGGCCCATTAAAATTTTGTTTACTTTTGATATAATAGTCTAAGGCACATTTGCATTGTGGTTTAATAAGTTGGCTGATGGATGTATTGAATTAACACTAGAGAAAATTATTTTTGGTTTTAAGAGTAAAAATAACAACCCTTTAAATGTCATTTGTTCACTAGTGAAGCAGAATGTCTACAATTCTGGCTGAAAGAATAACAAACCAAATTTTAGCTTTGTTCAAAAGGAATTATTAAGATACTATAAGATC
Organism: Steromphala cineraria; assembly: GCA_916613615.1. Lineage (NCBI taxonomy): Eukaryota > Metazoa > Mollusca > Gastropoda > Trochida > Trochidae > Steromphala > Steromphala cineraria. Next base: position 30,810,049 of record OU744726.1, on the reverse strand, counting down.
CTTAAAATCTTAAATGATGTAAATCTTGCAATTTACCTGCAATATCTATGTATTGAAAATTAAATATGATCTTTTTGCATAGTATATATATATATATATATGGACATGTATAATATAAACATCTGATGGGAAATAAAAATATATATAAAAATAATTTTTAAAGTGAAAAGCCACTCCAATGAACATACCTAATATTTCTTCTTATGTTTCCTGATTTCCGCTTTGCCTTTTTCGATCTCTTCTCCCCCTTTTGCTTCTTTTTCCTTTTCTTACTTTTCTTTTCAGTCTTTTTCTCTTTCACTTCCTCAGAACATGACTCCTTTGGTGGGAGAAGATCAACTGGAATATCTGCAGGAAGATCGGTATCCATGGCAACTGGTTCCGGACCGTCAATGATACTGGTAAGATCAGGAGGAGCTTCAATATCGGTTGCTTCCGTCATTTCCTCATCTCCCTCCTCCTCTTCTTCCTCACCAGACCCTTCTTCCTCCCCTTCCTCTGAATCTTCCTCCGATTCTTCTTCTGATGCATCACTTCCCCCTTCCTCTTCCTCCTCCTCCTCTTCCCCCTCAGCAGGAAGGTACGAGGGATCCTCTTCAGGTATATTCAGGTCCTCCACATCATCGGGAAGGTTCAGATCTTCTTCTCGTAAACTGATGTCTTCCACCGCATTGCTTCCGTCCCCTTCCACATTTTCTGCTGCCTCAACAGCTGCTTCTGCAGCTTCCACTGCGGCCTCAGCTGCTTCTACAGCTGCTGATATTGCAGGGTCATCTGCATAGTCTGGCAGTTTCTCAAAGTTTGAATCATCATCTAGTTCAACTCCTTTCTCTATACTCTGCGAGTCAAGATAAGAATCCAGGGACAGATCTTCAGATAAAACACTTGATAAAGTACTTGTGGGCACTGGGAGAGGAATGTTTTCTGTTGTGCTTTCTCCCGACATGGTGAGCTGGTACTTTCATCCACACACACTTGGATTATAACTTTTTGTTATAGTACATTCTGTCAAATCTGAAGAAAAAAATCTGAATGAAAATGTTGGATCAACAAGAAGCAAAATGGTTTGTAATCAACACTCAACAAGATAGATACATGTATCTTGGATATATTATTTATACATAATTTAAAATCCACAGCAGATTACCTATCTGAATGCTTAACTGATGATTATGAGCAAAGCTAAACATCTGTTGTTGCCATGATCAATATGCATTGAGAGGTCGAGTTCATGAATACCTGTTCTGTAATTACTAAAAATAACCTTTTCCCCATATTTCTTACTTAAAAGCCTTGACAATATTAATGCTCATTTATCATACATCATGGAAAGTTCAGTTAAAGATTAATTTTAACAACCCTGCAGTGATGTCACTTTATTGCTAAGAATTTAGTAATAAACAGTGATCAATCTACAAATATGAACTGCTGAGTTCAAGGACTTGCAATCACAATGTCTTGCGAGTCCTCTAATGTGTAAGCAATAGCATCTGGAAAAAAAACTTGCATTCCGGGACTCGCATCTTAATTATTTAAGAGTCCTTTAAAACTTTTGCCAGTATTTGAAGGAGGACTCAGGGGTAAATTTATCCTTGAATAACTAAATAGAAGTTCATCTATGATTATTCATCTAGCTTTGAGCACTAATTAAATACCTCAACATGACATACTGATGATAAATCAGGCATAAAAAAAGAGTCACTAAGTGCACTAAGATTTGAAACAAAACAAGATGAATTATGCCAATAAATATGCCTAATTACATTGTAGAAAAAATACTAGAAAAAGTATGACCGGTAAATGGAAGTTATTATTTCATGATTAAATCAAATATGAATTATTTAAACTCATAAAATATGAAAGTTTCCATTTTTAACACACATTTAGTATTATATATATATATACTAGTACCCATTATTATTAACCCTAAGTTCAGTGTGTTGAATTGTGCACTGAAATGACATAACGTCTTGCAAGCTTATCTCTGCGTGGTTATGAAATAAAATATCAACAAGATTACAGTACAATTATACATATTATATGCACTGAGAACTGCCCATGAAGGATATGCCTATTATGCAATTTGCAAACACTTTTTTCTTCTAATTTAATTTACATTAATGACATTTGTAAACCCATGATCAGAAAGCTCTACTTAAAACAATATAGAAGTTTATAATGAACTTCATACAGCTAACATATTGTCATTAACAATATTTAATCTAATTGCAACATAATATTATATTCATTTCATAAAAAAAGTACCGACATAATATTAATTGTCATAGATTATTAATGACCATAAGAATATTCTAGAATTTTTGCATTTTAAGAAAAACTAATGGAAAGCAGTGCAATAAATCGCTTTTGCATCAAATGTACCAAATAAAAGATTGCATTTTTTAATTTACTGTTGCACAGCGTCCCATTAGATTATGCAACTCACCATAGACAATAATGCTTGCGGACCTCTAGCAGGAAACCGTCGGATGAGTGACCTGCCAGTTCCGACTTTGATTGGCGAACTTTCGATGCACTAGATCCATCGCATTGCGTGTTTTCCTTTCGAATGTATATTAATGGCAGGTTCGGCGAAGTATGGAAAAAGTCTAAACCGTAATAACGGTCTAACGATGGAATTATTTTGATGAATTAAGATAGTAGAAGAAAGCCCTCCATTGACCGTAAGAAAACTTCCGGTAAAATGACGAAGGGACAAAAGACAGGTGCTTGCCCCCATGAATTGTCTCCCTTAGAAAAAAAATATAAATAAAAAAAGACATGTAAGTCCAATATAAAAGAGATTTCATAAAAGTAGTTTCATAAGAACAACATTGGTTGTCGAAATATTGTTTGATATTTGTGTTAATTTCGTAAATATGTTTATTATGTGAAGATGTCACATAAACATCTTCAGTTACTCGAGTTACAGGATGTACCGGAAATGAGATTCCGGAATCGGCGCATAGAAATGCGCGGCGTTGTTGAATTCCAAACACATTCGACCTGTCACATCTTCATGCAAAGATGAGGGCAGTGCCAACATGGGTAGATAAAGTGCAGGACAAGGAAAAGGTTGATCAATGGTAACCAGACAATATATATTTATCTCTTTTTATGAAATAAGGTAGCGATGTCGGCCACTGGAGTTACAGGATGTGATTGTTTGGGTTGTTACCAGGGAATCGTCTGCACTTTGCCGGTGTATTAGAATTACATGATCATATAAAACTATTCCATTTACTGCTTATCTTACTATGAACAAATAATATAATTTGATATTTTCCATTTTCACGTTTTTAATTTATGAAAAAATATGGACATTTTCTTTGTGGTACCCAAAGAGGCCCCATATTCCTAATGATGAATGATGAAGTGTGTGAGGCTACACTGCAATTTACACTGCACATTTCAATCTTTCATTGAATGCCTTCCTTTTTAACCTTGGATCCCAGTAAACATTCATTTCTTAGTAAGTTTTTTTTCATTTGAAAGATATAAACCTATGTTCAAGTTGATTATTTTGATTATCAAGTATGATGTTGAACTCCGATATATGGTATTGAGCAATATTATTATATGCAAACATTGTATTTAGCCATTTCATTGTTCCAAAAGCAAAATTCCATCACTTTTCATCCAAATAACCTTCATTTGGCCAAATGCATAGATCTATATAATTGTGTTATCTCAAATTTAGGACCTTCGGACTGTGACATAATCTACTTCTATTAGTAGAATGTCTTTACCATGTCATGTGACGTGTCACGTGAACACTGTATCAACCAATCACGTTGTAATAAAACTTCACTCCTGGTCAAGTCAAACTGAGCGTTGTGTCACGTCTGATACATGGTGTCAGAAATAATCAAAGAAATCGCTACAAAATGGACAGATACCGGATACCAGAACCGTTATCGTTCGAAGGTAATGTCAGCGAAAACTGGAAACGATGGATACAAAAATTTAAGCTCTATTTGACAGCATCTGGGTCAGATGAAAAATCCGACGAAACGTTGGTCGCCATTTTGTTGCACTGCGGTGGAGATGACCTTGTGGAAGTGTACAATACTTTCAACTGGGAAAACCGAGGTGACGACAAAAAGTTCAGAGTTGTGGTAGCGAAGATTGAAGATTACTGTAACCCAAGAAAGAATACAGTGATTGAACGCTATTTGTTCTGGGAACAGAAACAGGGTGAGTCGATTGACAGATATATCACTGAACTGAAAAACCGCGCGAAATCGTGTGAATTCGGAGCTCAAACAGATTTGATGATTCGTGATAGAATTGTGTTTGGTGTGACTGACGAACGATTAAAAGAACGTTTATTGCGAGATTCTGCCGATCCTTCACTTGAACGTGTAGTTGAAATGTGCCGAGCAGCGGAAGCAAGTGCCGCGCAAATTAGTTTGACACAAACACATGATAAGTCAATGCATGTTGTGAGAAAACATCAAAATATGAAGAAAGATTCAGACAAAAAGACTTTCAGATGTAAACGATGTGGAACTACACACGGCAGTATGGAATGTCCGGCATTTGGGAAAACATGTTCAAGATGTAAATTGAGGGGCCATCTCACAAGTCAGTGTTTTGCTAAACTATCACATGAATCACACAGAGACTCACAGAAGATGACAAAAGGTAGATATTCAAAGAAAATTCATTCATTGGAAGAAAATGACATCTCTGTCAGTGATTTAATGGATGACCTGTTTGTAGGAACAATTAATGTTGACAGCATTGACAGTTCAAATTCATCATGGTTTGAAAATGTAACCATTCTTGGAAAGAATGTTAATTTCAAGTTGGATACAGGTGCAGACGTTAATGTAATTCCTTCACAAGTTTTCAGCAAGTTAGATTGCAAGAAACAGATGAGACCTTCATCAGTGCGTTTGTCAGGATATGGTAACAATGACCTCATTGTTGTAGGGGAAGCAACTCTTCCATGTCAGATAAATGGATCACAGTCACATGATCTAGAGTTCATCATTGCTGATGTAAGTTCACCACCAGTGCTGAGTTTGTTAACATGCACTGAACTGGGACTTGTTAGAAGAAATAAGCAAATTCATCAAGTGACCAAAGAAAGCCTTATCAAGGAATATGGTGACAATTTTTCAGGTCTAGGCCACTTCAGTGGAAAATATCACATTGAACTCGACCCGACAGTGAAACCAGTCATTCATCCACCTCGCAAGGTACCATACAGCATGCACAACAAATTGAAGGAAACACTTTACAGACTTGAAAAGAATGATGTTGTCGCCAAAGTTGAACAAGCAACTGATTGGGTAAATAGCTTAGTCATCGTAGAGAAGGCAGACTCATCACTGAGACTTTGTCTAGACCCGAAAGACCTCAACAGAGCAATAAAAAGAGAACATTTCAAGATTCCTACAGCAGAAGATGTTGCAGCACAGCTAGCAGGAAAGAAAATCTTCTCAATCTTGGATGAAAAGGATGGATATTGGCACGTTGAGATAGATGAAGAGAGCTCATACCTGTGCACTTTCAATACTCCTTTCGGACGCTACCGTTTCCGGCGTATGCCATTTGGAATCAGCTCGTCAAGTGAAGTCTTCCAACGAAAGAATCATGAGACATTTGGAGACATACAAGTGGTCAACATGGTGTCTGACGACATGATCATCGCAGGCTCTGATGAAGAGGAGCATGACAGAATTCTTCATCAAGTCATGGAGCGAGCGAGGAAGGCAGGAGTTACATTCACCAAAAACAAGATTCAACTCAGAGTAAAAGAGGTGAAGTATCTTGGGACCATCATCACATCAACTGGAATGAAGCCAGACACTGAAAAAATCAAAGCAATTGTGGATATGCCAAAGCCCGAAAACAAACAAGATGTGCAGAGATTTATAGGGACAATGAACTTTCTCTCTCAATTCATTCCCAATATGAGTGAGACAACTGCACCTATTCGAGAACTTCTGAAGAAGGAAACAGCCTGGACATGGCAACATGAACATGACCAAGCACTAGACAAGCTAAAAACCATTTTGACAAGTAAACCAGTCCTCAAGTTCTATGACGTCAACAAACCAGTCACCATTCAAGCAGATGCTTCACAGAACGGATTAGGAGCATGTTTACTTCAAGACGGTCACCCAGTTGTGTATACATCCAGAGCCCTTACTTCAGCAGAGACGAACTATGCGCAAATTGAAAAAGAACTTTTGGCAATTGTGTTCGCCTGTGAGAAGTTCAACCAGTACATCTACGGCAAGATGGTGCATGTCGAGAGTGATCCGAACCACTTGAAACCATACTACGAAAACCACTGCACAAAGCATCCCCAAGATTGCAACGAATGATGATGCGTCTACAAAAATACCAGCTAGATGTGTGCTATGTGCCAGGAAAACACATGTACATAGCAGACACCCTCTCCAGAGCCTATCTGCCAGAATGTGAAAGTGACGAGACTATCAATGCAGAAGCAAAGATCATGATTCACACTGTGACAGCAAACCTGCCCATGAGCGATGAGAGGAAAACACAGTTCCGACAAGAATCTGAGAACGACTTGGTTCAACACGAAATACGCAAGCTTATCAAAGAAGGATGGCCAACACACCGATGGGAAGCGCCTCCAGAAAGCAGAGCATATTGGAATATATGTGATGAAATCCATGAAATGGATGGACTGATATTTGTAGGAGACAAGCTCATTGTTCCCCAGAACCTGAGATCCGACATGTTGAAGATAATTCATGAAGGACATCTAGGGATAGAGAAATGCAAATCAAGAGCCAGAGAAGTCATGTTTTGGCCAGGGATGTCAAAAGACATTGAAGATATCATCTTGAGATGTGAAACCTGTCTCAAGTTTAGACGATCAAACACAAAGGAGCCGATGATTCCACATGACGTACCCAATATCATCGTTTAATATAAAATTTATTAAAATCAATATCATAATGCATTTATTACATTTCAGGATATCTTCTCCTAAAAGAAGGGAGATGTGACATAATCTACTTCTATTAATAGAATGTCTTTACCATGTCATGTGACGTGTCACGTGAACACTGTATCAACCAATCACGTTGTAATAAAACTTCACTCCTGATCAAGTCAAACTGAGTGTTGTGTCACGTCTGTTACACGGACTACCAATCAATGTACTCTGCTAATGGCTGCAATATTGCCAAAGTGGTGTCAAACAATAACTCACTCACTCACTACTAGTTATTGTACTTTATTGGCTCAGCTGCTCAACAACTTCTTATTTCTTTCAGAGTGAATTTTCATTAATTTCTTGTATCATCTTGAAGCATAAATGCATCTCTTATCAATATTTGTCCTCAGCTGTTTTTGATCTTTTTTTTGCAGTATCTGGAGTCTCTGCTTCAAGCCAGATGGTAGTCAGCTGATAGTAGCAGCAGGCCACAGAGTGTTGGTGTACGATGCTAACGATGGGACCATCATCCAACCCCTCAAGGGACATAAAGACACAGTGCACTGTGTTGCATTCTCTAAAGATGGGAAACGATTTGCCTCAGGGTCAGCGGATAAAAGTGTTATCATTTGGACCAGCAAGCTAGAGGGAATCCTCAAGTACACGTAAGAATTCTCGTTAATTTTCAAATCAAATTATAGTTCATTGACAGGGATTTGGGAAGACATCTTTTACAAGTGGCCCATTTTTAGTACTTTCCTCAATTTTGTATTGGCCATTGTCTTTATATCAGTGGAAAACTCTAAAATAATAATGGGCCTCTATTAGTTCCATGTGCAAAGGGCCATGGCCCCTGCATTGAGAAACTTTGTATACAAGAATGCTTTTATATTATCACTTAATGGATTGAAGTAGGTGAACTACATGGTGATCTAACTTCTAAATTTATACCATAATATGTTCTGTAATTTTAGTATGTAAAATTAAAATAAATATTAGAGTTATTGAAGCTAAACTTTTTACTATTTCGATATAATAATTGGGTGAATGTGGACCCACTTGAATACAAATATTGTTTATGCAGACACAATGATGCCATCCAGTGTCTATCCTACAACCCAGTTACTCATCAACTTGCTAGCTGTGCAGTCAGTGACTTTGGTAAGTTATCTAAATCATTGGTTGTCTTGGAAGCATTTTTGTGTGTGCAATTAATAACATTTCACTGCAAAGGATGAAAAATGCAAGAAAATTGTTTATTTTCTTACCATAGTCATTTTCCTAGTGCAAAGCTAAATACCTGTTCATAATGAGGAGGCCATTTTCCGTTATTTCTCTTTCTAAAAATGTGATTTTATGAAAGCTTCACTAAGCCTATAACTGCTGTTTACAGGCTTGTGGTCCCCTGAACAGAAGTCTGTATCAAAGCACAAGGTCAGCAGCAGAGTGACCGCCTGTAGCTGGACCAATGATGGACAATACCTAGCTCTCGGACTCTACAATGGGTTGGTCAGCATTAGAAACAAGGTGAGAAAAATAATCATTAATATATTTCCGATTCTGTAATCAAAAGATCTATGAGATGCATATTGCAGCTGGAAGTTATCTCCTCAGATTAATATCCTGCATTTTTTGCTTGAAGGCTTATTCCCATGGCTGTCTTCCCTTGCCAATTCAGACATTTAATGTGTAAGCTTGTAAACATTTTGATATTTGAAGTATATTCATTTGAGATTATCTTTGGCATTTGTTTTATTAACATAATGTTTTCTTCATAACATTCTGGAAAAAAATCTAAATGAGGGTGCATCATGCTGCCACAAACAAGTTTTTGCAGTTCAAATGCTTATCCAAGAAGTGGATGATTACAAATATAGTTCAGTTACTGTACTTTCGTTCTCTGTTTTCAGGGAGGTGAAGAGAAAGTAAAGATTGAGAGACCAGGTGCCAATGTTGCTCCAATTTGGTCACTTGCATGGAATCCTAGCAGGTAGGTGTAATGATATTGATTCCAAATTTTGCATTTATTGGTATTTACAATTGTTTAAATGATAATTTTCTGTTTAATTTATGAAATAAGATATGAATTTAATTTCATTAATGTCTTGAAGTCGATAATTTTTCAGACTGAGAAGGTGAATTGTTAAATGATGAGGTACAAATATTAGACATGAGGCAATGCATGGTTGATATATATTTTTATTACAAATTTACATTATTGGTCATTGATAGTCATTTCCAATTGACATAATCATGGGATCATTTATATGTTTGTGTTGCAGAGATGAACCGTATGATGTTCTTGCTATTGCTGACTGGGGGCAGAGGCTCTCGTACTACCAGCTCTCAGGAAAACAGGTATAAGGATGCTCCTTGATAAACTCATCTATAGAGTTGTGATGATACAGACATGTCCCAATAAGATACATATCGCATGTTTGATTTTGTGGTTTGATACTTATCATGTCACTATACACTAATCAGGGTACTTGATTTGTATTTGTAAAAGTAATATCTATGACAAAAATTTTGATTTCTATGGTTGAATAAGTAGTTTTCAAGTCTTTGATATAGACATCGTTACATAACATAATAAAGCATCAGATTAAAATTAAAATTCTTGATGTATCGATATGTTGTCACAACTCTACTCATTTCTATCTAAGCAGAAGTTTTTATACCCCCGCTACGACGTAGTCGGGGGTATATAGCGCTCCGCGTGTCCGTCCGTCCGTGCGTCCGTGCGTCCGTCCGAAATCGTTTCCGGAGCATTACTCTAAAACTATACCACTTAGAAACTTCAAATTTGGTATGGCAGTAGCCTATATGATGCTATTGTGTCTTTTAGGGGTTTCACCTCCAACGTTCAAATAATTTTTGAAATTTTGACCAAAAACCGTCTGATTTCTGGACTTTGTCTCGTTTCCGTAGCATAATTAGCAGCCCCGTCCTATCAGGTTTTGTGCAGTTTCCGCCGCCGCCGCCGCGTCCGCCGCGCACATACTAATGGCTATAACTTTTTTCTACTAAGCTTTCCAGAACTTGTATTTATAAGTTACTGCTTATACCTCGGGGGAATGATTTTGACATGTTCACTTTCAAGGTCAAAGGTCAAGGTCACGAGCTATAAAATCACTAAAAAATTCCTTGTAAACGCGATCACTTGAAAAGTTTTTGTGCTATGAAGCTCTAACTTAGTATGTATCATCCTTGGAAGAGTAAAAATTTTTGAAAAGGTTTTCGCTACAATCTGTTCAAGGTCAAGGTCACAGCAAGGTCACGACTTTAGCATGGTTTTGCGAAAATGCTTTATTTTAACTATGAACACTTTTAATCAATAGATGATTGTTATACTCAATGAAAAGTGTTCATAGATTGTGTAACCTTGAAGGTCAAAGGTCAAGGTCATGAGATTTGTGTTATTTAAATGTGCAACTAATTTGCATATAACTTTATCCCGTTAAGCTTTTCAGAACTCATAAACATGTATAAGTGTTTACACCTCTGGGGACTTAGAATGACATGTTCACTTTCAAGGTCAAAGGTCAAGGTCACGAAATATAAAATCACTAAAAAATTCCTTGTAAACGCGATAACTTGAAAAGTTTTTGTGCTATGAAGCTCTTACTTGGTATATATCACCCTTGGAAGAGTAAAAAAATTTGAAAAGGTTTTCGCTACAATCTGTCCAAGGTCAAGGTCACAGCAAGGTCACGACTTTAGCATGGTTTTGCAGAAATGCTTTATTTTAACTATGAACACTTTTAATCAATATAAGATTATTATACTCAATAAAGAGTGTTCATTGATCGTGTAACCTTGAAGGTCAAAGGTCAAGGTCATGACATTTGTGTTATTACAATGTGCAACTAATATGGATATAACTTAATCCCGTTAAGCTTTTTAGAACTCATAAACATGTGTAATTGTTTACACCTCTGGGGACTTAAAATGACATGTTCACTTTTAAGGTCAAAGGTCAAGGTCATGAGCTATAAAATCACAACAAAATTCCTTGTAAACGCGTTAACTTGAAAAGTTTTTGTGCTATGAAGTTTAAATTTTGTATATATTATCTCTTGAGAAGTACAAAATTTTGGAAAGGTTTTGGGTACGAACTGTCAAAGGTCAAGGTCACAGCAAGGTCAACAAATATTGAGAAAATTGATTATTTTAACTTTAAACACTTTAATTCGATACATTAATGCTATTTTCAATGAAATGTGTTCATTGATTGCGTGACCTTGAGTGTCAAACGTCAAGGTCACAAGAAAATGCCCAATATGCTGAGGCTTGTAGAAGGCAGAACAGGGTAAGGCGAAACCCCAAGTTTCGGGGCTGCTCTGTTTTTGCGGTGTCCCGCAAACACTAATCTAGTTAAAAAACTATAACACTTGGAAACTTCAAATTTGGTATGGCAGTAGCCCACATGATGCTGTTGTGCCTTTTAGGGGTTTCACCTCCAACGTTCAAATAATTTTTGAAATTTTGACCAAAAACCGTCCGATTCTGGACTTTGTCTCGTTTCCGGAGCATAATTAAAAAACTATACCACTTGGAAACTTCAAATTTGGTATGGCAGTAGCCTACATGATGCTGTTGTGCCTTTTAGGGGTTTCACCTCCAAGGTTCAAATAATTTTTGAAATTTTGACCAAAAAACGTCCGATTTCTGGACTTTGTCTCGTTTCCGGAGCATAATTTAAAAACTATACCACTTGGAATTTTCAAACTTGGTATGGCAGTAACCTATATGATGCTGTTGTGCCTTTTAGGGGTTTTAATTCCAAAGTTCAAATAATTTTAGAAATTTTGAACCAAAACAGTCCGAAAACAGTAGGTTGAGGATCAAGTTTGTAAATATATTTCCTAATGACAAACACATACCGTATAAACATTGTAAATGTGACTGTTTTGACTTCAAGTTATCTTTTGGGAAGTAACCAAAAGAAAGGGATTGTGACCTATTGTGATACTCATATGGACACTGTATGAACATAGAACATGACTGATATTGTTACCACTGCAAAGAATACATATATTGGAATGTTGATACCACTGCAAAGAATACATATATTGGAATATAAATTGACCTACATGGAACTGAATGGAAGGTGAGAGTTTGTTGAAAAACATTTATTATCATAGTTATACCAGTTCACACCTATTCAGACAAATTAAATTTTAATGTTATTTTCTATATCATGTGATGGAACAATACGGTAACAATCCTAGGACTTATCAGAACATATGACTTTTTACTATTACTGTCAAAGAAAGGCGGTCAAACTACAGGCGGGGGTATGTGAGCTGCGCTCACTTTTGCCTTGTTTCTCTATTTTCATTATTAACCTTTACAAAGTGACACATGATTTCAACTTCTCATTTCATTCACTGGAATAGTGAGGAAATCATTGTTTAGCTATGCTAGGCAATTATTTTTAGCCATATGTGGTATATTTTAGCTTACCTCATGAGTTTAAATATTTCAGATTGGAAAGGACAGGACACTTGGTTACGACCCGACATGTGTGAGCTGGTTCTCGAAGGGGGAGTATGTGGTGGTCGGGGGGTCAAGCAAGCAGTGCTGTCTCCACACCAAGGAGGGGGTCAAGCTGGGGGTCATCGGGGACCAGTCCTCCTGGGTGTGGTCAGCTGCAGTCAAGCAAGACTCAAACTATGTGGTCAGTACACAGATCTTGATATTATTTAAGACTATAATTCTGTAATAGAATAAATTTATGCAGTATGTAAATTTCATGCAAAATTCAAAGTTGATCTTTCAGGGCAGTTTAATTTTCGTCACTTGAAGAAGGATTTACTTTGGTCCAAATTGCATGACATGTCAATGTTTATGTATAATAATTATTCTGAACAAAGGCTGCTGGATGGCAGTGAGGACTTTAAAAACTTTGGTTGTTTTATTGCTTAGATAGATATATGAGTTTTATTGTGATAACTGAATGATTAACCAATAACTTCTATGTCCTGGATCACATACTGGCAAGAGTTCCGCAATCTTATTCGTTGTTTAGAAGAGTTCATAATGTTGTTTGTTTAATTTGAATTTTAAGATAATGCAGTATCACCAATAGTTAATGATGTATTCTTTCTTACAGGCTGTTGGATGTCAGGACGGAACCATTGCCTACTATCAGCTGATATTCAGCACCGTCCATGGTCTGTACAAGGACAGATACGCCTACAGAGACAACATGACAGATGTCATCATACAGCACCTCATCACAGACCAGAAGGGTAAGCTACAGTTCTCTTTTACACAAACTATTCTGCTCAGGAACCTTTTGAAGACATTGTGCTTTATCAGGGGTAACAAAATTCTATATAAGTCCCAGGAAATTCTCTAAATTCTCTAAGGGCTTAGATATTTTTAAAGTACCATATATATTAACTTTTCGAACAAATATCATAGCAGTAAGAGTACTTAAAAATCTTTACGTTGTCTTAGTGCTAAGCTGGTGTACTTGCACTTGTATCTATAGATAAGTTCAAGTCTTAATGTTTGTTACAATGATAGACATAAAGGTGATATGTATGATAATGATTTTTATATCTCTCTAGAAAGCATTGTCTTCTTTATAGAATAGAATATAATTCAAATATTTAAATTTTCTCTTTGTTTTGTATGTGGAGTATTTGAGCCTGATGATTATTATTACCAAACAAACCAAATAGAATTTAATTTTTCAAATAACTCTCTTTGTAAGTGTTTTGTTTCTTTGCTATCATATTCACCAAATATTTGAAAGTATTAAAATACACAATTCTTAAAATCCAAACATAATTATCATAATTATACTGGACAGAATAATTTACGGTTATTTTAATAATTCTCAGATTGTCAATAAAAAAAGTATATTAAGTTTCCAATCAATTTTGCATCAGTAAAACTAGATTGCATAAAATCCCCAAATCCGTATTGTAAATACATTGCATTTCCATGAACAATCAGCCTTTTTTAATTTCTGATGCATTAGTTATTATTTTGTTTCAGTCTCCTCATGTACAGTATTGAGTAGTTATAGAATCATGGTTGTTAGCCAGGGTGAGAGGTGTTCATAGTTTGTGTTCCTTTATTGATAAGATGTTGACTTTTGAATCAAAATATTTTGTTTGGTTATGTTTTGTTCGTTTCTTGTTGATCAGTTTGATTCCTATTGAAAGATCATGATCATTGTCATGAAATAGAATTAAATCGTTCCTGTGCTTCTGAAAGAATCATAATGTTTTAATCCTTTAATCTATCATCTTAAAATCATGATGTTCATGAAGACTAACAGTAGAGGATTTTGATACAATATTTCCTTTGAAAGGACGATAAATATCATACTCTGATTTCCCTTATGGCCTTTTGAAAATATATCCTTATTCTGCTACTGGCTGATACACTTCACAAGTGGTGATAATTAAAAAGACTCAAAAGACTTGAGATAAAATCTTGTATCAGTGGAATCAAGAAATTTTTTATACATTTCCTTTAAGTATCTTTATGTTTTAATCATGCATATTATTTATATGACTAGTTCGGATCAAGTGCCGAGACCTTGTGAAGAAGATCGCAATATACAGACACAGACTGGCCGTAAGTACTTTACAGCTGAAGATTGTAGTATGTTAAAGAAATTTATTTTTGATACTTTGTACCTGTTAAATACAAATTAATAATTGAGAATTTGATTAAAACAAGTATAATAATTCAGTTGAAATTGTATAGAAGCTAAAAAAAAACCCAAAATATTAATTCAGAGGTGAATAGATTAATGTGTCTAACTCCATGATTGTCATCGCCCAACATAGTTAGACAAAGTGTACAATTTAGTTGTTAGATCATGACTAATTGACAATGTCATTATTCCCAGGTCCAGCTGCCAGACAGGATCATCGTCTATGAACTGTATTCTGACGACTCTGCGGACATGCACTACCGTGTGAAGGAGAAGATAAACAAGAAACTTGACTGTAACCTTCTGGTGGTCTGCTCACAGAACATCATTCTCTGTCAGGTTAGTCTGTCAGTAACTGTCCTTCTTCTTCCAGGCTTATGATGCCACAGACATAGAGATTTTTACATGAGGAAGTGTGTCATATGACCTTTATGAAATGAGTGAGAGCGAGAGTTATATATACAAATTTGCATGAGTTTGTAAAAGTCATATGCCACACTTCCGAGGGTAATAATTTCTTTATGATTGATTCTATTCCACTTTGCTATCTTAGAAATATCCAAGAAACGGGCCGCTGCCCTTGCGACAACCGGTTACAGTGAGGTCACAAACAATGGTGTAATGATGTCACAGGCACAAAAAAATACAGGAACTTGCGCTACAACAATCGTTGGTAGGCAAAAGTGATATGTGCACATGTGCTCATATTGAAAATATGTCACTACTTGTTATCACCCCTATGGGTAAAGGACATTATCACAAACTCATAATATGCACTCAGTCGAAACTTTTGTTAAGAAGATGGTAAAAAAGTATATAGATTCTGTCACATTATCCTGAGGTTGCTCAATGACATACAAAGAAAACAGAGGATGTTTGATCAGAAAAGACATATCAACATTTTAGACACATATCTGAATGACTGTGGCAGCTTGTGAGAACAAGGTTCATTGTCATTACCTGTTAGATTGATTTCAAGTTACATATATCGTCATCTCTAAGGCACTTCATCCATATTGTATTTGGTTCACCAAGCTGTAAAATGGGTACTTGAACACTTGGATGTTACAGGACTATTAGGGTGCGCAGGCACATAGTAGCTTACTTAAAGTGCAATTCCTTCAGGGTAATAATGTACATTGTTTTGCCAGCAGTCCTAGACTGGATGCTAGACAGGAAATTGTCACAAACTCATAACAAGCACTCAGTCAACACTTTCCATCATTGTTAAGATGATGGTAAAAATGTCTCTGTAAATTCTATCATGCTGAACAATGTAAAACGAAAACAGAAGATCAAAAAATTACATAAATCCATAAGGTTTTTGCTTGAATTTTTTCTCACACATATCTTCTTGACTCTAGCACCTTTGAGAAAAAGACCTATAACCTTTTAGCTTGTATTTCTACCCTAATATATGTATGACTATCCTCTGTATCTGTCCCCAGGAGAAGAAGCTGCAGTGCCTATCCTTCCAGGGTGTGAAGGAGAAGGAGTGGGTCATGGAGTCTCTCATCAGGTACATCAAGGTCATCGGGGGACCCCCCGGCCGGGAGGGGCTGCTTGTGGGCCTCAAGAATGGACAGGTATGTTACAGTCTTTTATAGTTCTAGCTCTTGTAATGTTAATCAATGTTTTTTATTGGTTCTTAAAGATGTTTTAGATGTTGTATTGCGCTGTCTTAAAGATTATCTTCATTGTATGAGATTTGAAGCTTTCATGTTATGATGATCGTAAGTGTTCAAATCATGTAGATCATGCCTCAATTGCTTTTCTTATTCTTAAAAAGATCCTTGAATACAAGAATGCCGGAAGATTGACCAACAGTTTTATTTTTTGAAGTCATCATCTGCATATGATAGATCATGCACAGCCTTGTTGATGACCTTATATTTGATACACTATTGGTGTGCATGTTTACTGACTGTGACCTGGATAGTAATATTTTATTGTTTCAGATCATGAAGATATTTGTGGACAACCCATTCCCTATCCAACTGTTGAAACAGTCAACGTCTGTGAGATGTCTTGACCTGAGCTGTAGCCGTGCCAAGCTATCAGTAGTGGATGAGAACAACACCTGCCTTGTGTACGACCTCAACACCAAAGAACTCCTCTTTCAGGTACCTCTAGATGCAATAACAGATACATGTGTTCTTTATTTATTTGCTTCATTTTAGTGCTTGAATACTGGTTTTGAAATAAAAAGGCATGTGATTGTAAAGGCTTAACAAGTTGAAATTTGTTTGAATTTTTCATAATCAGCTCTAAACAATATTGTTTAGCTACAGGACTTTGTATTCAAACGTAAGTATATTATGCATTAGATGCACTGATTTTTGATACCGTTGAGAGGTACAACTGACATACCTTGGATTTTAAAGGATTTATTTAGATACATTACTCATATATATATATATATATTTTATAAGGTTGCTTATTCAGTTTACTTTGCTATTAAGACATCTAGATATTTTTAAATAACATTAGTGTATTTCAAAAGTCCATTTAGATAGTGAATGACTTTTGAATGTTAAGTGCCTCTTTGACATCTATAATCTGTAGTAGCATAAAATCCATTGAAATTGGCATCTTAAAAGCTTTTGAATTTCCAATTTTTAGCTATTCAGGTCTGAAAGACCCGATGGGCTTATGGCATGGCATGGCGTCCGTCCGTCCGTCCATCCGTCCGTCCGTCCATCCGTAAACTTTTCACATTTTATCTTCTTCTCCGAAACCAATGACTCTAGAGAGCTGAAAAGTTGTGTGTAAACTCCTTGGCAAATGGGGATTCTGAATTGTAGATTTTGTGACCCCATGACCCCAAATGGGGTCACAGGGGTCAAAACATATTTTAATCAAAAGTCTGATGAGCTACAGAGCCCATGGCTCTATTTTTAGCTCATCTGGCCTGTAAGGCCCGATGGGCTTATGGCATGGCATGTTGTCCGGCATCCGTCCATCCGTCCGTCCGTCCATCCGTAAACTTTGTGGAATTTCGACTTCTTCTCCAGAACCATAAGGCTTGGAAAGCTGAAACTTTGTGTACAGACTCCTTGACTAGTCAGGATTGTAAATTGTAGCTTTGGTGGCCCTGTGACCCCTAATAAGGGCCACAGGGGCCAAGCCCTAAAAACCTATTTTCATCTTCTTCTCCAGAAGCATAAGGCCTACTGAAACTTTGTGTACAGACTCCTTGACTAGTGAGGATTATAAATTGTAGCTTTGGTGGCCCTGTGACCCCTGATAAGGGCCACAGGGACCAAGCCCTAAAAACCTATTTACATCTTTTTCTCCAGAAGCATAAGGCCTAGAAAGCTGAAATTTTGTGTACAGACTCCTTGGCTTGTGAGGATTATAAATTGTAGCGACCCCTAATAAGGGCCACCTTGACAAGTGAGGAATTTGAATTTTAGATTTGGTGACCCTGTTGCCCCTAATAAAGGCAAAAGGAACGTCCTTAAAATCTATTTTCATCTTCTCCTCCTGAAGTATAAGGCCTAGAAAACTGAAACTTGTCGCCTATATACTTAACTTTATGATTGGTGACCCTGTGGCCCCTACAATGAGGGAATCACATTGGCCACACTCTACAGCATAATTGATAATGAAGCCTGATGAGCTACAGAGCCAATGGCTCTATTTTTTATTCTGACTTGATGAATTACATTTTATTACCTGTCTGCAGGAGCCAAATGCCAACAGCGTGGCCTGGAACACCCACTATGAAGACATGCTGTGTTTCTCTGGTAACGGTATGCTCAACATCAAGGCCAGCAACTTCCCTCTACACCAGCAGAAACTGCAGGTAGGGTAACAATCAATTGGGATAGGTGAGCAAGAATCCTTAATGATGACATAGTTGCTCTCTTATCACAAATTTTCAGAAGCTTTTGTGATTTATGAAAAGCTAGGTTGTTAAGAATGAGGTACTTCTGGATGATAACTTTGATATTGTTGATAAACTATATTTCATTCTTGTCATGTATCAGTACAAGTTTACAGAAGCAGTCAGTTGGGATAATTGAACATAATTGCCAATGAATATATTTCCTATTATGTATTTTGCAAAAGATATTGAGATTGTTATTGTTTAAAGTTGATTTTAATTAATAATCTTTAACCGTTCATTCAGGGCTTTGTGGTTGGATTCAGCGGCTCCAAGATATTCTGTCTGCATGTGTACGCCATGTCCTCGGTGGATGTTCCCCAGTCTGCTCCCATGTACCAGTATCTGGAGAAAAAGCTCTTCAAGTGAGACCATCATCTCTGTTATATAAAGTCTTATCAATATCTCACCATACAGTTTTGAAAAGTTTATTTTAGTGTGAGATGTTGTATGTTGAACCTATCATTGGTAGTCCTGGATACCTGGAGAATATAATCTCAAAGTGTGACTCTTGTCAAGTGTAATTGTTTTCTGGGCCCATTTCACCCCTTTGATAAACATTGACTACACTTAATATATTTGGTATTGTCTCATCTTTTTGTTGTTGAAGATTTATAGGCCCTTTATAATTCTGTAACACATAAGCAGTTACTTTCCAGTGTTAAGAAAACTAGGCATTTTTCATGCTCTTTGAAATACACTTACCGGTATGCATTAACCTACAACTGAGAATATTAAACTGTTAGTCATTTCGATAACTAATTCAATTTTTCTCTTCATGTTTGATAACTGAAATATTGCCGACAACATATTAAACCATAATCAACTCACTGTTCTCTTTCACATCTTATCTGGCGACAGTCACAAAATAAACCCAGGACATCTTACATTATATGTATTTATTTGAAAATACATCAATGCAGTGTTCTAAACATATGTTTTCCCCCAAATTGTAACTCCTGTATACGGGCTGGAGGCCTTGAATACAATAAACATTAGTCTGTCTGTCCATCAAGCAAGGCTTGTGATTTGAAAAATCAACCATTTCTCCTAAATTTTACAAGCCAAGGCCCATGCATTATAAAGACAGTGAGTATCTCTAAAATTACACTAGCCTAGCAGACTTGCTGACCTATTTTCCCCATCTGAAAGTAATTGGTAGGCAAACATGCAGCTATTTAGAAAGCTCTATCCATGCATAAGACCTAGTAGTCAGGGAATTCAGAGCCAATAGTCATTTTAGTAGACTATTCCTTAATATGCATGTTATCCACTGACAGGGACGCCTACAAGGTTGCATGTCTGGGGGTGACGGAGGGAGACTGGGAAGCTCTGGCCCACGATGCACTGGAGAGTCTGGACTTCGACATTGCTAAGAAGGCTTTCATCAGGATCAGGGACCTACGCTACCTGGAGCTCATTCACAGTATAGAGGTCAGTTGCTGGTTATATTCCTGTGAAATTAGAAAGATGTGTGTCGAATTATGGAATACGTACATAACAAGATCTTTCCAACTTGTGTAGATAGTGTATGGATCCTCTTGGTTAATCATGCCTCAATCTGGTACTTTTAAAATGAAGATGTTTAAAGTTCAAAGAAATCAAAGAAGGACCTGGCACTGAGATGTCGACTGTTTTTAATTGTAGAGTGTTTTATTATTTGTGACACAATGTTAACATATTTTGATAGAATTTGTCCCTACATTTCCAAATGTCACTCTTTCTTTTATGATTTACCAAGTTTAAGTTAAAATTAATGAAAATCTTTTTTTTTCTACAATAATCCGCACATATTTATTGAGAATAAGATGCATAAAGATATGTTCATTCAAGTAAAGTTCCTTCTATTTTCATTAAACTTTATCCCAACATCCCACTGTTCAGGAGCGCAAGAAGCGAGGTGAGACCGACAACATGGTGTTTATGGGCGACGTGTACGCCTACCAGGCCAAGTTCAACGATGCCTCCAAGCTGTACAAGAAGTCAGGCCAGGAACAGAAGGCTCTCAGCATGTACACTGATCTCCGCATGTTCGACCAGGCCAAGGTTTGTCTATATCCTCACCCTCTTTTGGAAGATGTATGCCTGGATTGATTGAAATATACATCTATATTATATGCCTTGATTTAGAGAGTAAATTGTAAAAATACCATAATAATAGTTATTAAAAGATCATAGAGTAAAAGTAGAATTTTAAGATATCTTAAACTATGAATTTTAACTTGTTAATTGCTCTTTGTAATGTTTTGATTGAATGAACAATTTTGTCTGGAAGTGGTATTTAGATATTAGAGGAATTTCAAGACTTTTTAAGTTAGTATTGGGTTTTTTTTCTTTCCATCTATCACTTCCAGGAGGTATTTTATTGTCTGAAGTAAGGCTCTTGGGTTTTGAATTTATCTGATCATATCAATGGTCATGTTTGATAAACTGTTAAATTGAATTACTCCTCTAATGGTAGGAAGACATTAGATCAGATGAGATTCACTGTTTGTGTCTAGTATCTTGCAGGTAATCTTGATAAACCTTTTAATTACAATGAACATCTCTCTGCTAGGAGTATATCGGATCTGGTGACCCACATGACAAGAAGCTGTTGATAACGAAGCAAGCTGATTGGGCAAAGAGTAGCAACGAGCCACGAGCTGCAGCCGAGATGTACATCAGTGCTGGGGAGAATCTCAAGGCTATCGAGATCATCGGAGAGAACGGCTGGCCTGACATGTAAGTGTTCTAAAATAACTTTTTGTTATACAATGGCACTTTTATAACCTGATATGATAGTAGAAAGTATTTTACTTTTTGCAGTTGTCAACATTGTTATAAAAAATCTATTTAAAAGCTAAAAGCAATTTCTTACAATTCCCATGATATGTGTGGAATTATTTCTATCTTTTAGTTAACATTTTGCAAAGAGTTTGTTATTTTAAATTATTCTTTAAACAATCGTTTCGACTCTAAAACTTGCGGGTATAGATCATGAAAAAATAGCCTGTGTCAATGTATAACTTCATTTGACATAAATTGTGCTTGGAAGATCAACTGCTGTTTACCATCACCTATCTGAAGCTGTGCTTTGCATGTTGGTTGCTGATTGATAACTAAGTTTCAGCATCACATGATTAGTTGAGCCCAGGGATTTGAAAAACACCTCTTTCACAATGGGCCATGTCTAGACCTTTCTGTAGCTTTTGCAATTTCAAAGGGGCTATTGCCCATATATCGAAAGAAAACCTCAAAATTTAAAAGGGCCATTTTCTCATCTAATGTGCAAAATGACCCATAGCTCTGCCTTCCCAATACCTGCTAGCCTAAAAAAACAAGTGTTTAATATATTCATGTTGACCCCAGGATGATTGACATGGCGAGAAAGCTAGACAAGGCAGACCGAGAGGCACTGGGTCGGTGTGCTTTCCACCTGGGTCGTATGGAGCAGTACGGACTGGCGGCGGAGGTGTACAGCAAGATGGGAGACATGAAGGCTCTCATTAGTATGAGGGTGGAAGCAAAGCACTGGGACGATGTGAGTATTAATATTTACGATTTCCAGATAGGGAGGATGTGCGTTTTTTTACATCATGAGCCAAGATTTCCAGATATTTATATATAACAGTCTTGTAGAAGCTGTATACTGTGATGAGGTGAAAATCTAAGTGCAAGATTTTCAGATATTTTCTTTATTCTAAAATCACTGGTACCACAATGATCTTGAATTAAGAGTTTTTGGTGAGTTTTTCTTTATTTCTATAATCTTATCAGTGTATAAAATAAGCCTGAAAAGTAGCCAGTCTAAAAGTGCTATATTGTAAATTGAATGAGGATTTCAACTGTTTTGGTGTGGTTCTATTATTATTGAATCTTATTTATAGGCACTCATCTGTATTTCAAAACACCCTGAGATCATAAGATTATTGTTTTTTCAACAGTTTATTTTAAAGAGGGTAGAAACGGAAAATTCATCAACATTATTTCAATTTATATAGGCATTCACCCTGGTTGAGAAGCACCCAGAGTACAGAGAAGAGGTTTATGTTCCCTATGCTCAGTGGCTGGCTGAGAATGATCGCTTTGAGGAGGCACAACAAGGTAACAAGACCTATATTCCCTATTGAAGTTGAGTAAAATACCTCTATGATAGTGATAATCGTTAAGCTCATGTATATGGATACAGTATATATCCTATTCCTGAGAACCATTGACATATACACAGCACTGTAAAGGCCTAATACGGTAGGACTCTTTGTTTTCTGTATTTTAAACAATTTTAAAACTAACCAATTACGTAACCGTACACACCTGATCCACAGCATTCCACAAGGCTGGTCTACAGGCGGAAGCTGTCAAGGTTCTAGAGCAGCTCACGTTCAACGCTGTGGTTGAGAGTCGCTTCAATGACGCTGGCTACTACTTCTGGAAGCTCTCTATACAATGTCTGGACATCGCAAGAGGTCAGGCTTTGTACTTCTTTGTCTAACTTGTCTTTTCAAATTGACATCTTCTCAGTAACGGAAACCATTAATTCTCAACTTCTTTCATCCTGTTTAACAAAGGAGAAAGTCATATGAACGGAGGTTTAAACTCTCTCTTGTCATTGACTTACAGTATTTTTTGTCACAAAAGTTTTTCCAGCTACTTTGTTGGATAATGCTATAGACAAATATGCAAGTTCTTAACTTTCAGTGTATTTGGTAGGTCAAAGGTAAAATTTGCTACTGGCCCGAGACTTATTCATTCATAAAGCCCTGATCATTTGCGAGATTTTTATCTAATTGATATATTTATTGTATTGCTTTGGGGGGAAAGAATTTTGAATTAATGTCAAATTCAATTTTCAAATTCTGTTTTGCTGTTGACAGAGGACAAGAAGAGAGAAGATGAGATGCTGCAGAAGTTCCACGACTTCCAGAGGAAGGCTGAGATCTACTACGCTTACCATACCATCTACAGACATGTGGTCAGTGTATTAGTCTTCGTAATCAGATCAGATCATCTTTCATATGAATCAAAAATTTCACAACAGGCATTGTTATGTTTTACTGATTAATTCAGAATAAAGCTTTACAGTGTTTGGCGTGTGCATTTTGGTAACGCATGTGTGTGACTAAAGCACAATTTTGCCGACTTCAAATTTTAGTATAAAATAGTGCTGTTTACAGATGGGATATGAGGAAATCAAACTTATCTGTTATTGAGTGTAGCATATATATATTAAGGGTACCACTTATGGATTGTCAACATGATGACACTGTGTATGTCAACGCTGCACAAGTAATATATATATTTATATATTAATATGCTCTTCAGGGAGCTGTTATTACAAGAGTCATGAAGAATGACATCTGATGATTGAGGGAATACAAAGCAGTTGAAAGCACCTTTGAGAAGCTAAGATAGATATTGGCACACCACAAATGTTTGTATCTATATGTATGGATTTCTGCTTCAGGTTGAACCGTTCACATCTGTGTTACCGGAAGGTCTGTTCAACATGTCACGGTATCTCCTGCACTGTTTGCCCAAGAGTACTGATATACCACATGGAGTGTCGAAAGCGTATCCTTTCTCATTGAAATTTCAAGGCCAAGGAATTGTTCATTCATGGGAAATGGTCTGATGTTATCTAAAAAACACAAAGGATGGCTGTCATCCCACTACTGTTGGGTGATTTGTATCCAAAAGTCAATGACAGCAATGTTGACAATGTTAACAAATTTCTCTCATAGTATGATGAAGCTGTATATCCATGTATTTCCTCTATTCTTCAATTTGAAAGGCTGTATTCTCAAATATACTTAAAAGTTTAAACATGCACTATATGGCTCTAACTTAAACAGTAAAGAAGAAGAAAAAACCATGTATATGCTGATACTGACATTGTTTCAGCTTTCAATATTCTTAGTTTGACCCTTAACACTGTAAGTTCTGCGCTTTACACCCTGGCCAAGCAGAGCAAGAACCTAGGAGCCTACAAACTAGCGCGCCATGCGTACGAGAACCTACAATCTCTGAGGATGCCCCAGCGCTACCAGGAGGCTGTGGACCTCGGCAGTGTTACCATCAGATCTAAACCATTCATGGATGGAGAGGTAACTATTGCTATTGTCTTTGTTTTACATTTGAAATTACTTCATTTACCTCTTATTATTCAGTGTTTGGCAATAATTGAGGTATATACCTTTATCTTAAATTTCTGCATGAGAAATTGAATTGTATTAATGCCAAAAGGCGATTTCTAAATGGAATGTCTTTTATTTGAGACTTATGAATAATATAAGATAATTATAGGAAATAACGTACATTGATTTGTGCTATATGTTTATCAGATTTTTTATTATCACTGTGATGATAATAAAATAGAGTTTATGATTGTACTCATAATTCATTAAACATTAAAAAAAAGAATACCATGGATCCTTTTGTATATTTGTATGACTTCATGCCATGTTTGTGTGTTAACAGGAGTTACTTCCCTTGTGTTACCGGTGTTCCACAACTAACCCACTCCTCAACAACAGTGGCAACCAGTGTGTCAACTGTAAACAGCCTTTTGTACACTCATTTGTTAATTTTGGTGAGTTTCTTGTATTTTTCTATAACTTTTCTTTTGAAAATAGTTTTGAAAAGTAAATTTATTGTTATATTATTACCAATTAACAATTTTATTGTCAGCTTTCCAGATATTTTGCACTATCAGACATAGCGTGATATCATTGATACTGGGTCATACTGTGAATTTGCTTTGCTTTTTCCAGATATCACTTTTTCAAAAATATTGTGTGCAATGAATTACGTACTCTTAAAAGTCATGAGGCCTCATGTTAGCTTGTGTCCTGGCAAAATGTATGGTATTGTAAATCCATCTCATCCTACTTAACCTCATAGAAACAAAGAATCCTTTGAAGGTCACTTTCATATTTCAAGGTTTTATCCTCAAAATCATTTATAAAACATTTATTTGTCTACAGAGGTTCTGCCAGTGGTTGAGTTTGTGATTGAGGAAGGTATGACAGATGAAGAAGCCGTGCACATCCTGGACATGTCCATACCTAAACAGAAGAAGGAGAACACAGGCCGGTGGAACGAGTCTCAGATGGGCAGTATCCTTTATTGTCAGTGGCATTGCGCGTATTTCACTTACCAATAACTTCTTGCATGCTTTCCAATTGATATAAGGAGAATTGGCACTTAGATGCCTAGATCATGTTATACTATATCTAAAGAGGCAAGGGGAAATTGGTGCTTAATTAAATGACTTTGATCATGTGACATTATTGCTGATAGTGGTGTTATTTACACACTTTATTCAATGAATAATTTTCCTATTCCATTGTTTTTAGAGGCAAGAAGTATTTTTCCATTAGCCCTCACATATATGGCTTTAGGTAAATGATTTAAGGTTCTTGGATACATTTTTTAATCTGAATAACATCAAAAGTTACTTTTTAAGTTAGCAATATCTCAATACCAATGCTGTAGAACTGTCTATGAAAGAGTTATTAATCATAACCATTTTTCATAACAATCGTAGTACCTAATAAAAGATAAGATTCAAAAAACAAATGTTGGCGCTATGGCATCCTGTATCGTTGATATTAAAAGTATATGAAAGAAAGAGAACATGTTCCATAAGTTTATTATTGAAGAAGGATGGTGGTCGTTAACGTAAACGAATAGTCATACAGAAAACAATTCCATGTGAGAATCTGTTAGAATCCTTGACGGACACAGATGCTCAGTCTCTACGTCTGGGAGACGGACCAGATATGGATGATGGAGAAGATCCCTTCACTTCAAGGCTCAAGACTTCAAATGTAGGTGCAAATGTGTATTGGGATATGTTGATTTTATAAGTACAAAAAAATTGACTGCAAACCAATGATAAAGATAGATCAATTATAATGAACAATTTTATATTTTGTATAACTCATAAACAAGAAGTAACTGGCAGGTAGAATAAAGCTAGAATATAAAATTATGAAAAGAGTACTGTTATTTTATTCTTATGGAGGTAAAAGGTGCAGTAGTCTTGACATCCGCAAGAAATCAAAAGTGAAAACTTCAGTTAACAAAGTTTCAACATTTACCGTGATAATTTGCTCATTGGTATAGAAGCAAAATCTTAATCCTTAGTATGTGGAGAATTCAATGTGATAATTATTCTGTGCAGGAGCCATCAAGTGAGTTCCAGCCGGTTGTTGTGAATCGAACTATTCTGCAGTCCATGACAAGATCTGAGGTGTTCATCCTCAAGTGGTCGGCCCCGCTCAGATACCAGTTCTTCAGGACCCTCCTCCCTGACGTCACCATCACGTGTTGCCCCTCCTGCAATAGGGTAGGTACAACATAATCTGGAGTTCAGTTGATCTTTCAATGTGGAACATTGTTGTATTTGTAGAAGTAGTAAGAAAATGTATATCACAAACTGGAGTTCACTTGTTCATTCAATATGGAACATTGCTGTATTTGTAGTAGCAATAGGAAATGTATATCACAAACTGGAGCTCATTTGTTTTAAGATGGATTGGTACAACATCAACATTTATCAACAAATATACTCAACAACAAAAATAAAAAATATACTCAACACCTCTATTGCTGATTTTACAAGAACATTAATAATGTCTTGGAATCTTGTGAATATTGGAAACTT
This sequence comes from Steromphala cineraria, assembly GCA_916613615.1. NCBI lineage: Eukaryota > Metazoa > Mollusca > Gastropoda > Trochida > Trochidae > Steromphala > Steromphala cineraria. Next base: position 30,782,898 of record OU744726.1, on the reverse strand, counting down.
TATTATCAGTTTCTTAAGGGACGTATCTAGTGATCAGGCACATTTTGATAAAACAAGTTGTCTGTGAATTCAGTGAATGCAATGTAAAATATTTGTAGGTTTTAAAATCATTTACTTCAACATTTGCAAGGTTTTACATGCCTAAATTTGGCCAACAAATTCTTAAACTACTAACAGCTGAAATATTACCCAAGAGGCGTAAAGCAAAAACTCACTCACTTAACTTCTATGATATATGGTTTATGTTCTGATCATCTCTTTATTGCAGCTGTTCCACACAGATGACTTTGAGCAGCAGTATCTACAGAGAGGCTTCTGTCCTTTCTGTCGCTTCAAACTGGACGACTAATTGATGACATTCCTACATGTATTGTGTTATCTAAGCATCAATGCCACTTATGGTCTGTGATTTCCAAATCTCTGGAAGTGTTTCACATTCATTGTTCACTCTCCTTGGCAAACTATAATTTGCATTAAGGTGACTGTACAGTTTTCAAATGATAGCTATGATGTTCTTAGGTCTATTATTGCAAGATATCCTGTCAATGTCATGTTGTCACCATGGTTGAAATTCAGGTGTTCACTTCAATGTTATATGCCTCAGTCTATATCCAATTGCCATCACTGACAAGGTGTGTCTTGTGTGAAGACTGATATCAGTTTCTTGTCATATTCATATGTCATCAGTTTAGATTTGATATCAGTCTAGTAGTCTAAATGTCATCAATGAAAATCTAATATCACATTCTTACACTATAAGAATTACAAATGTCACCTAAAACGATCTGACATCACCTTATGACATCTCAATTTCATCAATGAAGATCTTAAGTCCCATTTTTATGACATTTTAATGTCATCAATATAGCACTTATTTATATTAGAATATATAAATATCATTCATTGGATCCAACTGACTTTCATATAATAGGTAAATGACAAAAGATCTTATATAATATCTTGATGAGGAACTTATATTCCCACATTGTTATACCCCATCATATTGTGATATACCGTCCTACTAAAAGTAACTCCGATTCGTCCACCACTATTACTGTTATGTGCCATTGAAGAAGCAAGGCCGTCCATATTTTAATGAATTGTAAATATATTGTTATTTTTATTTATGGATTTGAAATATCCATTCAAAGTTGTAGATGAATTGTCAAAAAGTGCAAAAATTGCATGTATGAGAACAGACAGAACGTCTGTATTGGTTCAACAATGTTAACAATTTGTATAGAAATGTAAGAATGCCTATATTTTTTATAATCTCTCTAAAAACTTTATTTCTTTGTAATGTTTTTATTATGATTGTCAAAAACTCCAAACTATATAATTTGATTATATCACAAATGTTTCATGTTTAACACTATTATGTAACACATACCAGAAGAGATCAATTTCATGTCTCTCTATATCAAACTATAACAAAAATCTGAATAGAACAAAACATGAATACTTTTAAAATTATTTTAAATTTGAAGCCATGCTGTTGACATAATAAGAACATACAGCGGAACTACTCTAAACAATACTTTTATATATAAGTTTATATGTATATATAAAGTTTATGAGTTAAATATTGTTTTCAGAAAAGACAAAACATATTTGTATTTTCTTTGGAAATGAACAAAGCATAATTCATGATTTTTTATAACAGACTGACTTGCTACTTTTAAAGGGACGGTCCTATTTAGGTATTTTTTGTGGAAACAAAAAAAATTGGTTTTGGTGCCTCTTTTATCAAGTTGTCAAAAAGTCAATCAACAGACTTTGCACCCTCAGTAACATAATTCACTTTGGTAGTGTTATAACTATTTTCAAATAGCACTATATGCATAAACAAAAATGTCCCCTTGAATTTCATTTCCACATTATATACCCAAAGGGACTGTCTCTTTTAAACATGAATCTACTAATTTTAGCCCATAAAAATGGTGTTTGATCTAAGAAAAACAGTTAATATATTTATTAGAAAGAAAGAACTTGATCTTGTTGAATCTTTGCTGTTTTAGTCATACAAGAGAATGGCTAATGTAGGCCTCAATATGTTCATATCATCTCTGCCTAAAGGTCAACAGGAAGTAGAATACTTTAACAATTCAGACATTTTCTCAGATAAAAATCTTGTCAAGAAACATGTCTGACGTTGAGCACACCAAGTGTGATTGAAACAGTTATATTCCAATTCCTATGCATCTCATTTTAAGAGATAGATTTGTTTACATGCTTTGTTGACATTCTTCATTCCAATCTAATCATGTAAATTGTAATGTTTTGTGATTATGTTTATTTATTACTTAACCTGTACATGTTTTGGTTTCAAGTAAGGTTAATAAATTTTTCATAGAAATTTTAAATCATGTTTTTATTTATTTATGTTATTGAAAATGGATGGACCTCTGAAATTTAATCAGCAATATCCTGTGACAAGAATCCTCTTTCATGAACTTTAAGATTTATGATCATGTTTAAAACCTATAGTTTAACTCAAACATGATTTGTAAGTCTGTAAAATATGCTGCATGAGGATGAGTAAAGAATGTCTACATCTGTTTATGTTTTCATCTCAAACTGTATAGTTGTACTCGACTTTTTAGCTAATATCATTCCAAATTCTACATTTGGTGACCCTGTGGCCCCAAGTAAGGGGGGAACCACATTTGCCACACCCTTATGCAAATTGATATGAAGCCTGATGAGCTACAAAACCACTGGCTCTATTTTTTTTGCTTTATTATTAACTCAACCCTTTTACTCCAAAGAAGCCAATTACAAATACAGTTTTGTGCTGTATATCTGGCTTTTAGAGGTTTATGGGTTAAATGAATGATGGTCAAAAAATGTATATGAATTTTGTTGACAGAGACTCAAATTTGGTTTTGACCCCTCCATATAAGCATATAGAGCTCCCATCCTCAAACCTTTGTGTGGCTATTTTCCTAATCCTACCTAAAACTAGATTAGCGTTTGCGGGATACCGCAAAAGCAGAGCAGCCCCCGAACTTGGGGTTTCGCCATACCCTGTTCCGCCTTTTACAGGCCTCACCAAATTGGGAATTTTCTCGTGACCTTGACCTTTGACACTCAAGGTCACACAATCAATGAACACAATACATTGAGTATAACATTATTGTAATGAAATAATGTGTTAAAAATTAAATTAATCCATTTTCTCCATATATGTTGACCTTGCTGTGACCTTGACCTTCAACAGTTTGTACCCAAAACTTTTTGAAAAGTTTGTACTTCTCAAGAGATAACATATACAAAATCTAAACTTCATAGCACAAAAACTTTTCAAGTTATTGTGTTTACAAGGAATTGCAATAACTCATATTTCATGACCTTGTCACACAATAATTGAACACTTTTTATTGAGTATAACAATCATGTATTGATTAAAAGTGATCATAGTTAAAATTAAGCATTTTCGCTAAACCATGCTTAAGTCATGACCTTGCTTGACCTTTGACGGATTGTAGCCGAAACCTTTTCAATTTTTTTTACTTTTCCAAGGATGATATATACCAAGTTAGAGCTTCATAGCACAAAAACTTTTCAAGTTACCGTGTTTACAAAGAATTTTGCAGTGATTTTATAACTCGTGACCTTGACCTTTGAAATTGAAAGTGAACATGTCATAATGATTCCCTGGAAGTATTAACATTTAGACTTGTTCATGAGTTCTGAAAAGCTAAATGGGATAAAGTTATACCCAAATTTAGTGCATTTTGTAATAACTCATATCTCATGACCTTGACCTTTGACCTTCAAGGTCACACAATCATTGAACACTTTTTATTGAGTATAACAATCATGTATTGATTAAAAGTGTTCATAGTTAAAATAAAGCATTTTCGCTAAAACATGCTTACGTCATGACCTTGCTGTGACCTTGACCTTTGACAGATTGTAGCCAAAACCTTTCAATTTTTTTTACTTTTCCAAGGATGATATATACCAAGTTAGAGCTTCATAGCACAAAAACTTTTCAAGTTATCGCGTTTACAAGGAATTCTTAGAGTGAATACATATCTCGTGACCTTGACCTTTGACCTTGAAAGTGAACGTGTCAAAATCGTTCCCCCGAGGTATGAGTAGTAAGGTATGAATAAGAGTCCTGGAAAGCTTAGTGGAAAAAAGTTATAGCTAGTAGTACGAGTGCGGCGGCGGCGGCGGCGGCGGCGATGGAAACTTCACAAAAACTGATAGCAGCCCCGTCCTTAGACGGTGCTGCTAATTATGGCATGGCATAAGTGCATTGTAATCGAGTACTTTGTTTCAAGGTGACTAGGGTTTATAACTTTTTGTCACCCACGAGGGCATTTTCTGTGACGGGTAGCAAAAAGCGACTTTCATTAGACAAATGAATCTTCCTCCAAGACGCAAGATTCCAGTGACGGCTGGCTGCACACCGCTCCAAAACGAGCTCGTTTGTGGAAATTAGTCAAACATGACCTTTTAATCACTTTTCTTGCAATCAGTCCTTTTGACTTAATCAATCGCGTTTGCACTGTTCTGTTGCAAACACGTCGATTGGGCAGCCATAGCCGCTTAAAAACATCAGTCGTGGCAAACAGGTGATGTCGAAAAAGGCGTTCTAAGTCACGCTCCTCAACTCGAGATGTTTTCCGTGCTTTACTGATCTTGGACGGTTCCTAACAGCGTGTGTTTGACGAATTTCTTGACAATTCGGCTTATCATTGTGTGGTTAATGTCCAACTGGTCCGAAAGCTCTGTAAGACATCCCCGTGGAATTCATTCTAAAGTGCAATTAAAATTTGGTGTGCTTCACGTTCATTCTTGGGTGTGTTTGTGCTGTTGACATCACAGGAAACCCGAAAACTATTGAGAGAAATTGCAGTTCAATAACAATCATCATCTATCAATACATATTCATCAGTATCTTTATTTCTATAACTGAAAATATTAAATGGTGCGTTAATTAAATTCGTTGTGTTTAGCAGTCTGTATTATACTTTGTACCATATTGTACGATGTGTCTTATATGGCCTTTTTACAGAATCAACTCTTCTTCCCCTTCAAGCAGTCAATATCACCAATTGGCCCATGGTTAGGATGATAAAACACCATATCTAAAGATTTGTCAATTTTTAAAAGTTTTTCTCTGCATGACGTAATGGAAAAGGTTTGTTGATATACCGGATGCTAAAAACGTTAAAGGACATCTTGAAGTTCATCATTTCTTATGATAATGTCACGGTTTCTAATGGATTCTCTCATTTCAAAAAGCCTTTGTATGTTTCATTTTACAATTTTATTTTGTAAATAAAATAAAATTGGACAGATCGCGTGTATTTGAGCTCAGCTATAATTTCCAAATGGGGTTCCCTGAAGTGCAGAGATTTCATAATATAAAAAGTTTACTTTTAGGATGTAATTATGTTTTAAAGTAACTGTGTTAAGAATTTGAAGAATATGAAGCAAATTGGACGGCTTTCGTTTATTTGAGATCAGCTATGAATTGCAAATGGCAAATTCCTAGAGTGCAAGCATTTTATAATATATATATTGGATGTAAAGAAACGTTTTTCTGTCATTTTTATCCAAGCATCAGCGATTTTGGAGAACAAATAACTAATCTAGACAAATTAGTATAAATTAAAAGAGATCAACATCGAGGCCTCAAAAGTAATGTTGTGGTTTTGATATTATGAACGTTTCAAGATAAGGATTTGGACGTCCGTTATCGATAAATGAACTGTGTCAATTGCTATAATTTGAAACTTTGTTTAAATTAGGACAGTGATACACTTTATTTATCACTTCACGATTATGTCGGAAACAAAACCGAACATGCAACTTCAGTCATAAAAAAACTAAAGCTTTTTTATTGGCTATGCGGGAATTAAAAAGACTCTATACAAATGAATATTTATAGAAAAACGTGAAAGCTAATCGCCCATAAATACACGATTGCACAAGGGGTATGCAAAAAAATACATTCAGACTTTTTACGTTTTTTTTGCATGCATTGTCAGGAACGAACTTGACTTTTGAGACTCCATGTTAAATTATGCCTGAAAGAAGTGACTTCCAAGCTTATTTCTTTAACAGCATGAGATCTTTCACAGCTAATGGAGATTGGAATTGTAATGGATCAGCTTACGTTTGTCTCAAAGAACCGTTGATAAAGGGCAGATTTTCTTTAACACCGATTGATAAAATAGAGACATTGGCTCTGTAGCTCAGCAGGCTTCATATCTAATTTTGCTTCAGGGTGTGGCAAATGTGATTTCCCCTTAGTAGGGGCCACAGTTGCACCAAATGTACAATTTAGAATCCCAAACGACACATATTTGTCAATAAATGTGAGATGACATTGAAACATCAATCAAAGTATAACATTATAAAAGTTCTTAATTGCAATTAAACACAGATATGGATGAGAAATACTCAACTGATAATTTGAGCAGAATAATTTTTAGTTTTCATTACAATAGCCTAGTTGTGGAACAATTTCGAATTTTGAATTTATGTCGAAGATAATTTTTTTTAATACAATTTGAAGTAGTAATTATGTACAGCATGTTGAACAAGACTTTAGAAGAACCAGTCGGCGCTAAGTTCCTTGATTCATTTAAACTATTTAAGGCCTAGGTCTTTTTCAACCTTTGAACTGATAAAACTTTATGAACATCAATGTCATTGTGAAAATGTCCTTTTTTAAAACATGAATAATTACATTTGAAGTTTTCCGGACACAATAACCGACAGACTTGAAAATTTCGGTCAATTTGAATTTTTACCGGTCACAGACCGATGGAAAAGATGAGACTAGGGTTTAAGTGTGTGGCACCTGTTGCCTTTATTAAAAGCAACATGGCCACAAAAACTATACATTATCATCCTCACTAGTCAAAGAGTCTGTACACAAGTTTCAGCCTGACGGACGCTGGACACCATGCCATGCCATAATCCCAATGGGCCTATAACAGGTCTGATGAGCTACAACGGAATGACTAATATGAAATATTCTATTTAAGATCCAAGGTAAATCATATTTTCAATTTAAGATACAAAGTAAATCATCAAAGATGTACAATTGTATGTACACACAGAAAAGTACAAAATAAAAGCAAGTGAGTCGTGGAATCACTGAAACAAATATTAAAAACTATTGTTATTTTGATAATGATGCCGTAGATAGATATTCTTTGATCCCACTTAAAATAAAAACTACAATCAGCAGCTAAAACTGATGAGAAAATTTCTAAAACATATATCAATTCGACTCATTGTTAGACAGATTAGGTAATATATGACTATAATCAAAGTCACGTCAAGACATTTTTGTTTGAAGACAATCGGCCGGTATAGAGAATATATACAATTTAAATTGTAAAGCACGATGATTTTTTTTATACCTTAGAGCTTACAATGCATTAATAAAACGGTACCATACGTGACCATTTTTCACAAACCTGATGATTATTACGATAAAGACAAAGACCTAAGGTATGTTTGTTCATATGCATTCTATAGATATTTCCATAGGTGTCTTAAAGGTGGTTCATTATTGTTAGTTTACATTGATTTCATTTTATAACAATATGGTTGCGCACAGTTTACCTATGGTAAATATTTAATCTTATAACGCCGTAAACAATACAAAGTACTTAACAGTTGGATTCAGCTTCTACTTCAAAGTAACATCTAGTTTGATCTATAATTATAACTCGTTACTTCGCCTGTTGTCAAATATGTTGTTATGATTGTCAGTGTTCATATGTTATGAACATATAAAGAATAATAAAAAGTAATATATTGAAAGAAGGAGTGAAAAGAATTCCCCCTAATACTGATAAATAATTTAAGGTTGTGTTATATGATTCATAAAAATTAATGCAACATCTTATCTTTCATACAATATTTTAAAAGAACTTTGACATTTCGTAATAAGCTATATAAATAACATAATAGATTGAATAATCTTGAATGCATGCATGTCGTCTTTAAGCAAGTAAATTGTGTCATTTAACAAATTTAATCACAAGGTTTCAAAAGGTTGATTTGTGAATTGAATTTCTTCTGAATGTGTAATTTCTTTTGCGTGTGACTCCGATGGATGTGTGATTGGTTTTATGTACTTTGGAGAAACAGAGAGAATTTCTTTCTCAGAGAGTAACTTAATTTTCCTTATTTCAAAAGCCCGAAAGAAAATGATGCACGGCACTCCTTGGAGTGCAATACACGTATATTCCACATGTCTTTTATGGAAGCATAAAATGTGATATTCAAACATATATAATTCCTTCTACAATATGGATTTTTCTTACAAGGACATTATTTCTTCACGACAATAACAATTGATATTCTCTTTTTTATATTGAATAATCAGAAATTCAAGACCTTTCAAAACTATTCATACGGACGTTTTAGCATTTGAAGATGACTAAAGATTGAGTCGGTAAATATGTCACTGAGATGATATGTAAATATAATCATTATTCTCTTAGTTAAATATAAGATATGGTGCGTTGATGTATATGCCCCATTCCTTCCTACTTATAAATGATGGAAACTCAACTGAACTCGGATTCAACTTTAAATTAGGTGCATGTGTATTTTCCACAAAAAAAATCTTCAAACAAACAGCAGCCCAATACCTAAAACTTGAAATTGGAAGAACAAAACTTCGAAGTTCAAAGTAAACATCCAAGAAGAGTATTTAAAAGCTTTAGTCAACAAACTCTGGATTAAAATAATGCCCAAATTCTCTCTAGATCTCCTTGGCATAAATGAAATAAAAGTACACGAAACGAGACTCAAAGGTGATTTTGGAAAACGTTTGACCAAAGGTAAATTCGTTAAACTAGGAAAGCTTTAATTTTTCCTTAAAAAATGTTTTTATATTATTGTTAAATTAAATTTACTACACAAGTTTATCCTTCACATTTTTAAATAGATTTTGAGATATCTTTGCAAGATAATATATACGTAGAGGAAAATTTACATGATTGTAAAAAAAAATGTTGTTTCAATAATCCTTATAAAATACACTTTCTAATTTTGTGTTTGTTTGTGATTAACATTTTCATTGTTTTATCATTTTTCGTTAATCTTTATTCTGCAACTGAGTGTCGTCCATTGAAACGTTTCCATGGCAATATTAAAGTCGAAATCTACAGTTACCCAACCTTTGAACGTTTATCAGAGCATTGCGTGTTTTATCTCATTTCAAGTAAAGAAAATCCAAAATGTTTTAAAAAAATATTTGCGTGTATGGAGGTTATACCTCAGATTTGCCTTTCTGAAAAAGAAAGACCTTCATATTGTTCTTAACATTTTATGTTTCCATTAAAAGAATGTAACTGTTGAAGTTGATTGTCAAAAACATTAAATATCTACGCTAGAGATGGTTTAAAGGGGTAGTAGCACGTTTTTTGAAAATTGTATATTTTCAATTTTTCACTGATAATTGTACGTTAATGCTAAGTCTATTTTTGATAGTGTCAAAAATATCATTACGCAAACCAATTATCCACAGTCAGAGAACAAATTATGAAGGTTCACATAACATCCATTGGCGGCCATATTTGTGTGTACATCTTTAATTCATTTGTGTAAGAACATGGATGAACTTTACATTATATATCTGATTTATTACTGCTTTATTTAGTATAAATACATTATATTTCAATTGGAACTATTTATTTTCATTTTCCTGACATCACCTTATATTCCCCCTAAGAACGTGCTACTGGCCCTTTAAAGGCTATGTTGATGATCCTAAATAAAACAAAAATCCCTCTGTTGCATGAACGTTCAATATATTGAGATACAGATCAACATCAAATAATACATGTATCAAAATATTCTACAAAGATAAAGATAAGGAGGAAGATAGCATTTTAAATTAAACATCAAGAGTAAATGAGTAAACTCCTAATACAATGCCATAGAAAATCTCAATTAAGTTCATTCAGAATATATCAATGTTTTTGATATAAAATAAACTGTTTATTACAACTTTTTGTCTAACAAAATATTTTAAATAAAATATCATGATATATATTTTAAAAATGACTTACAATTCTGATTTGCTTCATAATCATAAAATCAATATCTTGTTGGTGTCTCGGCTTCATTCTTCTTATTGAAATTGCATTCTTAAAAATAGACTTATCCAATCCAAACTAAACAAAACCACCCCTCCTCCCTTTCCCACAAAAAAACCCAAAACAAAACATTAAAGATAATCCCCCATTACATGTGCATGACACAAGGGTATACACAATAATACAACGTGATTGGGTGGTGACGTTTTGCATGCAACATCGGCTAATGGCTTGACTCTAGAGAAAACAAAGTATATCATGCATTGAAGAACTGCAAAAGCCTAGTGACTTTTAAGCAAAGAGTTTCATAGGAGTAGACTATGAAAGAACAGTAAGATTAAAGTTGTTATTGATCCTTTGAGAAAATACATATGAGCGAATACTAAAGTAAATAGAACATCATTGAGAATATTTGACATTTTGAAAAAATTATCTTTTAATTCCAAGGGGCAATGTTTCTAATGAAATCCTGTTTCTAAAAAACCCTAAATTCTAAGTTGCATTTCTGCAAAACAATTATATATTTCTTTAGAAAAAGGAAAATGTCATCCATTTAGAAACGTTCGCATGTTAACGAAATTAGCTAACAAATGCAGGTGGCCGTGAAACCTCTTTATTGCCACTGAAAAGCAGGATGTTTATGATGAGTATTATGTCTGATTTTCAAAAGGATACGATGTTTTAAAGTAGCCATGGTTGAATAGTTGTATTGGCTTTCTTTCATCTGGATGTTGCATTGATTTATTTCAATGAAAACATCATCTTTTGTGTTTATTTAAAGGGGCAGTAGCACGTGTCTTTTGATAATTTTATATTTTAAATATTGCACTGATAATTGTAAGTTAATGCTAAATGTATTATTTTGACAGTGTAAACAATCTCATAACACAAACCAATTATACTTAGTCAGAGGACAAAGTTTGAAGATTCACATAAAATTCATTGGCGGCCATTTTGTGGGAACACCTTTAATTCATTTTGTGTATGAAAAAGGATTCGCATGGCTAAACTTTACTTTATTTATTTGAATTATTACTGCTCCATTTAGTTTAAATACATCGTCTTTCAATTGGAACCATTAATTTTTATTTTCCTGACAACACCTTATATTGCCCCTAAAAACGTGCTACTTCCCCTTTAAACTAAACTCAAATTAAACTTACACATGATTGGTAAGTCTGAAAAATATGCTGAATGAGTATTAGTAAAGACTAAGTTCAATGTCTGCAGCTGTTTCATATGCAACTGATTAGATGTACCCTAATTTATTTATTCTATTTGGTAAAATGCAGTTAACCATTCGCGATAAAAACAGAGTACCAAATACATATTTGAGCCTGTTCTCTGGCTTGAATGTGTGAAAAGTCTGATGGGCCCAAGGTTGTTTTAATACGATCTTTGTTCATTGAGACTCAATTTTGTAGATTTTATGTTTACCCCTATAGATGGGCATGATAGAAAACAGTTATGCTAGGAATCTCTAGATAAAATAATATCTTTTTTGTTAATTTGATAATTAATCTCTTAGAAATTACCGTAAGCCAGGTGTGCATAGGGTACTTTGTTACATGGTGACTAAGGATTATATATATATATTGTCTGGATCAATCCTAACAGTTGATGTGACAGTACCAGCCTCAATGCAACTATTCCTTTTTAATAAAGAGACAGGAGCTTTTTATTGACATGTGGGAATAAGAGAAACCTCCATCCAAATGAATATTTATAGAAAAACCTGAAAGCTAACCGCCCATAAATACACGATTGCACAAGGGGTATGCAAAAAAATATACATTCAGACCTTTTAAGTGTTTTGCATGCAATGTCAGGAACGAACTTGACTTGAGACACCATGTTAAATCATGCTTGCAAAAATCGTTAAAAAGAGTGACTTCTGAGCTAGGTTCTTTTACAGCATGCGATCTTTCACAGCTAAGGAAGACTGGACTCTTAATGGAAAGGCTTATGTTGTCCCTGAGAAGCTTTTGATCAACTAAAGGTCTAATTGTACAACGAATGAATTTTTTTTTACTGATTTCGTTGATGAAAAAAAACGAATATAAAAGTCTATTCAGTCAATGAAGATCCAAATTATATAATCATAGTTGATGCACAATTTTATGATCCTACTTACTTAAAACGAATTTGAAAAGTATTATGATGATTTGATATATCAAATAGCAAAATACTTCCTATTGAGAATATGACGTCCAGGGTTTGTATGGTTGTATTCTCTGTATTCTCCCTACAATGTCATAGAACATCTTCTCTTTGTTTTGGTTTTTGTTGTTCATTCGGAGTCAATAAATGCTGTTGAATGACAGAAAATATCTGTTTTAAAAAAAAAAAAAAGTTGTGCTATCATATTATTCACCAAATAAAATGTTTGAAATCTTTGGTATATTTGACATAATCTTAAGCTGATATCTAGTAGAAGTTATTTAAATTTTGTAATTTGCATTGTAGAAAAGAGACTTATCAAATGTAAAACAAACAAGATAATCGCCCATAACAATTGCAAGACACTACGGCTAATACACAGCAATACAAAAAAATAGTTTAATGACTTTTTGCATGCATTATTAGATAAGAGCTTACGCATACGACAACAAAGTATATCATCCAATTAAGACTATTGCTAAAGAATTCAGAGTTACACGGTAGATTATGAAAGCAAAGCAAATTTAAAGTTATAATGGATTGTCTCTGAATGTCATTTGGTTATTATGTATGAGCATTTTACGAGAAGTTTGACGGTAAAAAATATTATATGAAAAGATGAAAAATGATATATCAGATTTTATACGAGTAGTCAGTATTTCTCAAACGATTTTGTCAATTTTGAACACCCAATGGAATTAATTTTGAACCTTGGAAACTAAATTATTCAAGAAAGACGAAAACTTTAAAATTCGGTGTGGATTCTTCTAGAGTACTCATGAACATATTGATACAAAGAAGACTGGAAATAAAACTAAAAATTCAAAGATACGAACCAAAAATGCACAGGTTGGGCTCAAGTTTATTGTTTCAAAAGGACATACCAACACGTACAATGTATAAGAATAAGTGAAAATATGGAAAAAAAACCCTTCAAGAATGAAAGGTACACGCCATTACAATTAATGATGCGTATAAAAAGTTGGTCTGATAATATACCTTTAGTTGCGTACATAAAATGTTTGTGTTGAAAACAATGTTTTTTTTAAATAAAGAAAAAGGGTGAAAACGTGTCGAGCTAAAAACTTGTCTGTATTGATCTCTCATTAGGTCTTGGACGAAAATAAATGGGTGATCTTTACCCTTGCTGTAAATGTTGAATAAAATCGATAATATTCTTAATGTTAATTTCATCAGTTTTGTTAATGTCGGTGACATAAATTGATAAACCATTCTTTATATTTATTTATCAATTTAAAAGGTTGTCAACAGTTAATGTTTCACGAAGTTTAATCAATATTTAAAATTAGTAATTCTACAACTACTTTTATAAGATGTTATAAGACAGTCATCCAACTCTGCGTGAACATTTACAAAATGAAACGCTGAACATGCTAAAAAGAAATGAAGCCCCTTTAAAGGGGCAGTAGCACATTTTATGATGTTTTATATTTTAAATTGTTCACTGATATTTGTAAGTGAATGCTAAATGCATTATTTTGATAGTTGCAAAAATCTCTTTACACAAGCCAATCATCCATAGTCAGAGAACTAAGTATGAGGATTCACATAAAATCCATTGGCGGCCATTTTGTGTGAACACCTTTAATTCATTTTGTGCATGAAAAAGGTATCGCGTGGCTAAACTTTACATTATATATTTGAATTATTACTGCTCCATTTAGTTTAAATACGTTGTCTTTCATTTGGAACCATTTATTTTCATGTGTCTGACATCACCTTATATTCCCCCTAAAAACGTGCTACTGCCCCTATAATGTCGTTATCAGGCTCTGTATGTTGAATTATCTTTCTGCATTGATGTTACATTTTTTTCGAATTCTCCAAACGAAATGAATTAAGGACAACCTTGTTAATTATTTCTCTCATGAATTATTAAAAATGTTAACAAAATATGCCAACAAGATGCGATAACTCTCAGGTTCTCTAAATGTCTAAACATTTTTTGACTGGTGTAAAACTTGAAAATGATCAAATTATTATTTTGTAAAGTAACTTTTCTGCTTTGTCATCAGGAAATTGTAAGCTGAAATATGTCTCGCTTAAAATAAATTATTTCCAGGGGTAAACACCGTGACTGCTTGTAATATAATCCTCTTTCTAAAATCCTCTGACTTTTAAGTTTTATTTCTGTAACACAATTATGTCTACAGAATGATAGAATGTCATACACTAAAAAAGGTTAATTGTAAGCTTAATAAGGCAATAAAAAGAGCCGGCCTAAATACTTCCTTGATGCCACAGGATGTTTATAATGATTATCTTGCTTGTTTTTCACAAAAACTTTCTGTTTTAAAAGATCCAATTCTTCAAATTCTTTTAAGTTTTCTTTAATTTGGATGTTGCATGGCACTTTGTCAATGAAAGGTTCATCTTCATTGATAGCATGTTTATTGTGCAAAATGAATTTTCAAATGAAAACATTTAAAAAAAAAATAATAGGTCGTTGATTAATTCCTTATCTCTTTATTTAACGTAAGTTAAATACCAATCCGTTTGACAAACAACACCATGACATTCTACTGTATAGTAACCCCAAGGGCAAGATGCTGTTGTTTGCAAATGCATAATGGAAAAAGAACAATTCAATCTTAATTTAATAGAAAAACGTTAGATAATCGCCAATTGAAACCTGAAGCAACATGGCTATTACAAAAATACATTCCGACCTTTTTTTTTAGCATTTTGCATGCAATGTCAGGAAATACTTTCGAGACACCAAGGGTTTTTAATCATTGGAGTAAAGTTTTTACTGGGTGAAATATTTCACAGTTAGGCAAGATTAAACTTGTAATGGATAGATTCGAATGACACAGGGAAACGCTAGATAGAATATAAACTGGCCGTTACTCGTTGAATTCCCATCAGAGAAACTTTTAAATGTTGTGGATGGTAAATGGAATTTCAAAGTCTTTAGAATAACAATTCTATTTTTTCAAATTACTGAAAAGAAAGTTAGAGGGCCATTGAATCGATTTCTAATAAGGTAAATTCAAGGTCAATAGAAATCCATTTTATCTCTTTCATTTAATTACCAATGCGGTGTGCATGCTTAAAGGGAGACTGATCGGATCTGCGAAAAACCTTAAGATTGAGTAAACGCCAGGACGGGCTCTTTGACTTTGTTATTGTTTTGCAGTTGCATGCTGGGAAAATTTCGACTGGTTATACGACTACAATGCGCTGGAATTAAACGCTCTTCTGCTCAACGGATCATGGAATACTATAGGGAATAAACGCATATTTACCACTATGGGTTTGAAACCAGCGGTAATAAATACCTGTTTCAAGAAAGAAGCTGTATTAATTCACAGTGTAACAAATGATCTGGGTCAGACGAAATCTTATGGGATAATTTTATAACTCATTTTCATAAAGATAAGATAAATTTCTAAACGAAAAGTTTTCGAGGTAGGATTTATTACACAGAGACAGAGACCATAGCAAAATTGGGAAGAAAGATGCTTTCAATGAAACAATGGTAAAATAAACATAGTACCAGGTTTATTTACATCGGTACCTGGTACAATATAAAACATATTCAGTGAAAGAAAACAACGAACCTGCTTAGTTTGAGAGTTAGCGAGCGCCTCCAGAAGGGCTAATAACGAACCTGCTCAGATGATCCATGTATATAATCTATGTTAATAATGTATAATCTTACAGTTTGGGAGAGTGTCCGGAGGAAAAGCTATCATTCATTTAAAATTTTCATTGGTCATATTTAATGTTCTACAACTTCATTGGTTCATTAAACTAGACATTGTGCCGGAGAAAGAAATAACATTTTCATTGGTCAGATGGTGGCGTTCACTAATGCCTACATGGAAGAACGCCTACAGTCTTATCAAAACATCTTCATGCACCAGTGGCTACAACTTCATTGGTTCATTAAACTAGACATTGTGCCCGAGAAAGAAATAACATTTAATTACACAATAATAAGCGTCGATTGTGTATATTTTTTGTCCACTAAGCCAGACACGACGGCGCCATCAAGCAATGGCCCGACAGTTATATGACCTGTTACGACACATGACTAGACTCACTGGACGTCAATAAACTGACACCTCACACCTGTTATCTGTAACATCCGGCTTTTTGATACACAACTTCAAATGGCAGATTCCTCGTCGTCTTCAAGGCACTTTTTAATGTGTATTAGATGTAACTGCAGACTGTTAAATTTATAACTTCTTTGAGAGGCATTTTAGAAATTGGAATGACAAAGACGGTGTCATCGATATATTCCTCTGCATTATTGTTAAATTTATCATACAAATTTAAAACGATGTTATTTAACAACGAAAAATAACATAAACATTATTAGATGAGAAAATTGCTTTTTTTGTAAACCCCATTATACCAATCACTCAGTTACATGATTTCACTGAAAAATGAGACAAACATATGTTTATCTACATATTTAGGCAATAAGCAAACATTAATATCGTATTTCACTCTTTGATTGGGTACTTTATCTTCTTAAACTGTGAGAAATATTATGTTATTTAAGAAGATTTAGGGGGAAAACTAGTCATATGATTTAATCATATTTTATTCGTGAAAAACATAAGCTTTTGAATGGATTGATCAAAAGTTCAAAAATTATTTCAAAACCGTTCCAGTATATTATAAGTATAATTATTTTTGAATAAATGTAAGAGATAGGATGATAGGGGCATATTTTTGTTCATATTTTGTTATATGATTGTTAAATCACAAACCTATTCATACTTAGAACGAAGTTATCATATTCATAGAATGAGGAATAATATCGCGGTGATCGGGGGAAAAGTCACAGTCCTTCCTTCGCCTCAACTACCTAAAACAATTGACGAAAAGCTCTGTCATGAAAGCAATCTTGTATTTCTATATAAACTTCATCTTCTTGTGAGATCACCATCCATCAACTGTAACATAACTGTAATATCCCGGAGCGCTATCCACATTGAAACCACTAAAAGCTCAGAGAAAATTCATCCTTTCGGACAATGAAATGAAGAAAGGGGACAAATGCTTGGTAGTAATGGTGCAACAAAAGTATCGAATTTATTTAATCCTTATATCCCAAATAAAGATATACATAACACGGTTTCAAAAATACAAATTACGGACAACTGTGATATTCAATATTTATTAAATTATAAAATGATAAATATTATTAACAAAGACAACATAAGATAAATCATACCATGTGGCCTATCATCAGTCAACTTAATTTCAACACAGAAAAATTATTTGAAATACCAACCATTTCAATAAGCATTACTATCATAAAATATTGTGATTTTCCCTAGGCAAATTCGTGACTTTTTTTCCGTTTACCGTGTCAGATACGGTCACGGATTTCAAAACGATGTACACTATTTTCAACAATCATACAAAATAGAAATCATTCTTCTATTTGAAAGGGTTTGTTAAAAGCAATGCAAATATAAAATAATAATATATATAATAATAATAATAAATATGAAAATGCAATAACATAAAAAGTTTCATTCGCTACGTTTATCCTCTTTGTAATAAATCATTTTATTAAAATGTAGCCCAACTGGCCATTGAGAATAAAGCTGAGTGTGTTACGACGGATCTTTGACTATGCTGAAGGCTGTATCAAATAATAGTGCTTTCGTTAGAATTCTTTTTGATATTGGGGTAAAAATCATATTTTTTATTTGTACGAACACACTTATATAATTAGGTTACGAAACCCGAGGTTACGAAATCCTCTACAGCTGCCGGGCGGTGCCCAGTTCGTGTCACGTGACCGCGTTACGCAACTAAAAAAAGTTCTCGAACTCTCATTACCTTGGCTGATTAGTGTTTTCAGGCCTGAGTATAGTAGTCCGATCAGTCTCCCTTTAACTACTTACTGATTACTACTTACTAATCTGATGAAAAATGAACTAAACAACAATTATCATTTGTTTCTATTTCTAAAAGTATGTTAACACAATTTAAAGCATTATGAAAGCAATTTGACCATAGATGCATCAATATAAAATCTTACTGTAAATAATCATGTGAATCGACAACCCTGAAATCAAATGAATGCGGACAAGCAAATGTATTAAGTCACAATTGATCAATCACGTAGGTAAGGACTGGATATTTATTATATGATTGGCGGTGAAATACCGAGATCTATCAATGACAGTAAACCGTGTTATCAGTCACTAGTGACAATAACAATGGAACGTGACAACAACAATGACCTGACGTCATCGAACAATGCTCTCACGCAATGACACGCTCATGACGTCATATTGTTGCTTTGGCGACGGGCTCTCTTTGGAGCCGACTCAACGTAAATGCACTTTAACTTTGTTAGAAATACAACGATTAAATCATATATTAAATAGAAAATGTTTGTTTTCTTGACAAATACCATGTTTATCTCATCTCGTGAGGCAGAAAAGTTACATATTTTCACTCGTGCCTGCGCCACTTGTGAAAATATAAACTTTCTCCCTCACTCATTCTTGATATCCTTTAAAAGTTTCAGACATGAATTTAAGAAGTTTCTTATGGAAAATCATAATCATTTGGTGCAATATGTAATAAGAAAACTATATAAAAAGCTGTGTAGCTAAGACATAAGATTAACGTTCGTACGTTGAAGTTTCTTTTGTGTTAAGGCGAAATGAATAGATAGGTAGCTTGCTAGCTTAGGGTACATTGTGATTCCAAAGATGATAATGTTACATAAAAGCGAAAATATAAATGTAATGAGACATCTAGACAATAAATTTCAAAATTGAAGGACCAATAATAAACAACAAATAAAGTCACTGTTTCTAATAGAATCTACATTTTCAGAAGCCTTTTCATGTTTGATTAACTTTTTGCGACCAACTACTTTTAAAAATAAATTGTCAAAGTAAATACAGTAATATTTTTTGGTCAATTATCTATATTAAGATTGCAGTCTTAATACTGTTATAAAGACATGTCATAACTGACAAACTGACAAATGCTGTAAGTATACACTTTTAAAAAGTGACTATTTCTACGTATTTTTTAAATTATTTCATGCTACTAGTCGTTATACTTTGTTTTTCTATAGTTTTGAAATATGTTGCATGACAAACTCCATTTTAACATATCTGATATAAGCAAGAGATACAGCGATGCAATTCCAAAGATTGATAAAAACTAGCTTCTTGATTGTAAACTTTGTATGCTTATTTTTTTCTTTTTTCATAACAATTATTTTTTTGAGTCTGTGGATAGTTTTATGATATTAGATACTTTTGCTTTTCAATAGCCATACTATTTTGAAATGAAACATCGCTAGTTGGATATGTTTTCTTGTTCAAAGTGAATAATACGGTTCCTGACAGTTGAAACCTGTCAAAAATAAATCAAGAAGCAAAAACACAAGAAAAGGTGTAATTTGGATGTCATATTCAGTAGTTGTAAATGTATGCTAATTGTCCATTACAAACTATTGAATGAACGTTAAATAAATGTTGTAAAGTTAGATATTTATTAAAGATTTGCTTAGTGATGAACTTTTCATTTCACACGTACATGTACATTCCGCATTCTTCTTACTTAAACAGTATACATACATTCAAGATAATGACAGAATATACCTCTTCCATCAAAACTTTAAACAAACTTTATATGAAAGCATGAAGGTAATCGCCAATCAAATTAAAGATAAAATATATGTGGCTAATGCAAATAAATCTATTCTGACTTTTTATAGTGTTCACATGCAAATGTCAGGAAAGACTTTGAAGACACCCAGCATCAAGCATCGTAGACGTGTTTTTATGAGAGGAGATATTTCACAGTAAGATATTTTGATAAATGGTCTTTGGATGTCACGAAGCTTATTCAAATGAAACACCGGCTTTAACTCCGAGTGGGAGTTAGATAATTCACATAGAATGACAGATTTACAGTTTTGTGGATGCTAAATTGAATGTTTACGGTAACCTTTCGTTCTTTCAAGATGTTTACAATGAATGATATTGATATCAATGATTGATAATATAGCAGATCGGGGGTCAGTAACATTACATCTATAACATTTTTGGGAATCAATACTAAACTACATACTGAAGTAGGACAGTGTTATCTGCATTCCGTTTGAAATTAAATTAGATAAACGCTCATTTTTTTATACTTCCATGTTTAATTTACCACAATTTTGACGCAGTTTGAAAGTAACTGTACCTTTGAGTCAAATATGCATTTATTCAAAATCTTGCAGTAAAAAGTTTTCATGAGAATAAACTTGTTTTTGGGATCATATAGTTATTTTTATATAAACAAACGCCAACATATCTGATATCTGATGAGTGTTCACCATATATCTCAGAGACTCACATGAAATGGGCCTACTTTCTGATAGGTCAGGTAATTATTGACTCGAGTTCCACTTAAATCATGCAGCATTCTACCTCATTACTTCGCCCGAGGTCGAAAAAAATAATTTTAAAGCACAACGCTGGCCTGGCAATTATAAACTAACCCCAACATGGATTGTGAGTATCTGTAGGATAAAACCTGAGGTTGTTGTCAGTGTTTATGTCTCATTAAAATTCTTTTCGAGTCCCCAGATATGAATTTGATGACGTGAATAAATGCAATTACTCTTTTTAACATTTTTCATTAATAATTCAAGAAAATCTTATGTGGTTCGATTTGTTCAAAATACAAAGGCTAAATATGTAATGAAATGAGAAGTATTGGGATCGATCAAATGCATGATTACATTTTTATACACACGACTTTAGTATAGTTTCTTTGATAATTGACTTGTCAATTTGATACTTGTTTAGGTTGATTTTATAATAAGAGAGATTAATCCCTAATTATCTTTACAAGTGAATTATTGATAATATAGTCATATTCAAAATTTTAATTTAGGGTGACATCCTATCTATGAATCTTATATAACTTTTAAGAACTAAGGGCAAAATAATGATATTACTGCATTCGATGAGCAATAGGAGAATGGAATATGACAGTCGTCATTTTATAATGAAAAAGATAGCTTGATAAACTTGCATGACCGATTACATCGTATTTTCTATTAGTTCAACAACATTGAGGGAAAAGGTTGTTTGTCAAATAAATTACTTCTGCAGATGTAATCTCGTTTTCGATGATAAAATGCGTTTTTAAGATGATGCGCGAGAAAAATAACCTAAGTTTGAAATGGTTCAGTGATGACTTAACATGACCAGAAATAATCAGTAAATATAGTTTTCTTTACAGTCATATGAAAAAGAAATGAGTTCGTATTTGTCAATTTTCCGTCAACAGTAAATAAAAGTCTGTAGAGCGTTATCTTAAGGTATTGCCAATTGCTAACATCATCATAACTATTTTGAGTAATCGTGTGAGGCTTTGCGTGTTTTATTATCATTTTGTCAGTATGATATTTTGTATGCAATTGCAGAATAGAACACAGAGATAATAGTGGCTCACTGTTGATGATCAAACAAAATAACCATGATGTGTTTGTTACTTCAAGTAATTGAACAATGGATACTCTACCAAATTATGATCTTACTAATAATAATGGTAGAATGAAAAATGTTCGCAAACGCTAATAATATGAATCAAATGCTTACTTTTCATGATGTTCAAAATCATCAACCATCAACATAATTAGGTTTTACATGGCACTGGTCTTTATATATTGTTTTTACTCTGTCGTCAAGTTTTTGCTTATTTTTGTCTCTACATTGTAGTATGTTACTGGGTAATATCAATTGTAATCTGGTTTTGAAATTAGTCATTTACTCAAAGAAACTTGTCACATCCTTCAAACAACCAGCAAATTCAGACTATGGCATTGACTCACATTCTAAAGTTAACTATTGCGAACTATGAATAAAATCCTTTGTGAATTATATGAACGTAACAATCTTGTTTTTGATTTGACAACGATTTATTGTTGAAATATAAAAGGTTTATCATTTACTACAAATATATATCTGCAAGGAAATTAATGAACTGTTAATAAACAAAGGTTTTAGAAAAATTTCCATCTAATGAATGTGTGATTTATATAATGATATAACGAGCAGTAACGACATTGGTTATGTTGTGACTCGAAGTCAAAGTTCATAGAGCCATTAAAACACACTAAAACCCAAGAAACACATCAAGGAGAATCAGAAAAGTTAAGAGATAATTAACATTTAAGTATTGTTTAATGCTAGTTTCATGACTGTAGATGCTTCATTTAACTTATAGGAAAGTTATGAACCATAATTCCGAATAATAAACCATACATGTAATGCTACAACCAAACTGAGATACGAGCAATATAAACAATCAGATGAATATTCATTATGTCTGGCAGAAGTAAACATCTCTACTGAGGTCACGAACATAAGGAAAGAATTAAAAGTTGTGTTCTAAATGTGGGAGAAAATAAAAGTTTGTAACGCTTTCGTTTGTAAAGAAATGATTCCTGTAAATATGATGTTATAATTCAATAGTACATTTGCTAAACAAAAGTTTGTTACAATTATGAGTACCTATGTAAAGTCATCATACCTTACGGCCACATTCTGCACTGGAAATGATTTACTGAAGGTAAAATGTTCTTGAAGTAAAAGTTATTTCATTTATTCTAAACTTCAACTATAAACGTGGCACAATGATCTTACGACTCAAATAAAGAATGTGTACCACACTGCATCAAGTACAGGTTTGGCACTTGACTCACTTATCAAAATGTCTGTATCATGGCTAACCTTTGAAGTTCATATCTCAGAACCCATTGTGGAAAGATTAAACATTTTGAGATCAATTAATTGCCATGTTTATATCTAAAGTTAATTATTAAAAACTATAGCACTATTGTTATGTCCCTAATAATTCTTGTGAATTTAGTATTTCTGGTAAACCACAAAAATATCATCTTAACTTCATAAGCACTCTCTATTTGGCCTCTTTAGTGTTGTGTATGACATGTTTATCTAAAACGTACGTAATTGAATTCTTTCATGTTTTAGCACTAGAACATCGGCATATCCTTCAAAGAAACTCTTAAAGTTTCTGATGAGAAAATGTTTCATATTCATTAAAGTGTTATCAATCACAGCTCATTAATGCCCTAAATGGTAGAAATGTCTTCATAGTATTCATAAAACGTATGTTATGTTCTCTTGTTGTTTATGACATATTTATCTGAAACTTAAAATTGAATCGTTTGTCTTATGTCTTAACATTAACACCACTCTTTGTTGTAGATATCAATGTCTTACAATATCGTTATGCAATCCCTCATTACCCAAACATTATTGTTGTTAAATGTGTTTGCGTTTCCTCTATCCACTATCGTATTGTCAATCTTCACTCAATTAAATCCTAAAACATGTTTTATACATTTAACATCTTTGTTACCAAAAGATATGCCCTCCATGAGATCAAATATCAAATGCTTTTTGAATACAACCGTTTAGTTGTAAGGACTTGACATCATCTCGCAGGGAGCGAATGCATTTCCTAGGAAAGGGAAGGTTTACTCTTTAAGTTGGTTTTCAGTCTAAAAATTATTTGTATAATTGGCTTTAGAGAAAGTCATTGCATGGTTGATGGCAATTGGAGTTTTTGATGCGCTCTGTAGGCGAAACGGCCAAAGTCACTTCTAGAGCCTAAGGGGCCTTATAAATACAGAAGTATCCTTTAAATGTACATTAAATAATCTTGGATTCAGCCACCCCTAATGTGGAATTTAAAAAAATATTGTTAACATTGCAGAAGTTTTTAAAAAGTTTCAATGACGAAACATAACCAGGTTCTTGGGAGGAGGGCGGACCTTATCTTATGTCATTTATCATTTTAGAATATGCTGAGTGGGATATTGAAATGTAATAGGTTATTTTATTTTTACAGATGAAACATTTTGGAAATAAATGTATGAAAATAAGCAGCAAGAAAGGTACATGTAAAAGTTTTAATTATATGGTCATCATTAAGTAAAGTTGATTTACAGTCAAAGGGGTAGTGTGAAATTTACTTTTAAGCTATGGTTATTAGGTTGTATGCCTCTTATTTAAAAAAACAAACTTTGCCGTGGTTTGGGATGGATTTATCACCTGTAAATTGAATAGTTGAATATAGAAATATATTATGTATGTTAGCTTTTGCGTGGTCTACAGATTGTTTTCTTTAAATGGTTTTAAAAATGTGTAAAGTTCGAATATAAATTTAAACTTAAGCTTTAATTGATAATGGCGTTCATGAATATATCAGTTTTTGATACAGAACCAGCACTAGTATTTTACAAGCGGTCTTCCAGGAACTATTTCCTCACACAAATATTTCATAGACTCATACAATTAGTGGACTTATTAT
Organism: Steromphala cineraria; assembly: GCA_916613615.1. Taxonomy (NCBI): domain Eukaryota; kingdom Metazoa; phylum Mollusca; class Gastropoda; order Trochida; family Trochidae; genus Steromphala; species Steromphala cineraria. The sequence continues at coordinate 30,758,293 of OU744726.1, read as the reverse complement.
TGAGCCAATTAAGAATTACAAAGTTTGTGTAATTGCGTTATAACATTGCAAGCTGATATAATATCATAATAACCGCAGAAAGACGTTATGGTAGTTAAGCATTGTAGTTAAACATGTACAAATTGATTAACCTGTTATCAACTGTTGATTATGAAAATTTGTTCAAGCTTTGTCTTTTCTTAGATAAGGTGTTCAAACTAAGAAGCAATATGTCTACTTTGTATCAAACTTAAATATTTTTTATGTGGCGCAGTTAACTTTATCCATCTTGTATTTTACACATGTTGTAATGTTGGCCTCATGGCCATTTATACGAAATAAATTACTTACTATTAAGCATTTTGTTACAATGATGGCGAGGCGGTCACGATTGTCATGTCAGCGAATGTCTTAAAAATGTAAGTAAGCGAGTAATGAATTCAATACTAAGGTGAAACTGGAGCATTGGTACGTTTTCACATTTGATTGTTAAATACCACACCGATCAGTTATTTCACAAACATGTTACTAAACGGGACCTCGTTAAGTATTCTCTATCCAGCAGACTAACGCAAATGGCAGAGAAATTTTTTAGATCGTTAATCAACTCAGCAGGTCGAATCATCTTCTTGAACACGAAGTCTTCCACTTCAGGTTCTTGCCTCAGGTTAGTTATGCACTCTAGGTAAAATAGCTAATAACATACTGGACATTAACAAGGAAGTTGTGACCTTCAAAACACCAATCTAGTTTGTATGGCATTTTCCTGATCTATATCTATAACGAATCATAACGATTATCAAATGTAAATAGCTTTGGTTCCCACATTCTCTTCCAACAATAAAATGTTGATACAGCCTCTGTTCTATTACGCTGAAATCCGTTTGGGATACATGTAGAAATGTTTATTTAGAGCTAAGAACCTAGTTTGTTTTTATAACTTCTTTTGAATGAATCTGAATCATATAAAAAATAAGTGACAATCAATCAATCTTTTATTCAGTAGAAAGGCCTTTGGCCCACGTACAAAATGAACATATAAAATAAGTTACAGAATTGCATGTTGTCAGTCAATATTTTTCCGTAAGATTAAGGCATCTTTAACAAAATTGGAGATAGCTAATACATAGGATAAATTACTGCTTTGGAGATTACGAATCATTATTTCTTCATTAATGTACAAAGGTAGATTTTCAAAATATTTTACACGTATATCATGATACACTGGACATTTATAAAGGAAGTGAAATTCATCCTCTACACAAGTAGATTTACATACTTTACAATAGCGAAATTGACATGTACCAAATAAGAGAACAGAATAAGAGAAGCTTTGGTTCCCACATTCTCTTCCAACAATAAAATGTTGATACAGCCTCTGTTCTATTACGCTGAAATCCGTTTGGGATACATGTAGAAATGTTTATTTAGAGCTAAGAACCTAGTTTGTTTTTATAACTTCTTTTGAATGAATCTGAAAATTAATTTCTAAAAGAATTTCACATCCTCTGACTCAAGCAAGCGTAAATCTATCATGAACTCACGCAAGTAAACAATTGTTTTTATTTCAAATACTCTCCACTGAAATGATTTTCACTTTAAAATATAAAAAAGATGTCGTGATTCTCAGTATTTGAAGTTGAACATCACTGGTCCTTCGACAAACTAAAAACATCTTTTTTTTATAAGAGAGAAGAAAGTCTTGTGTAACATGGCCAAATATCTAATGAAAATAACAGCATGAGCAAGAAATCAATTACTGGAACAAGATAACCTTATTCACTTGAATTGGTTGGTCTGCTACATATCAAACAGCTGAAAATAAATTTCAGTGATGATAGGGTACTGGGACTTCGTGAACAATTACAGTTCCCATTGCAAGTGAAAATGCACTTTACATGTAAAATAATTTGAACAAGAAATCTATTGTGGTCGCACTAAAGAAAACATATAGATTATTCCCCCTGATTAGCTTAATACGCCAGTGGCAGATTTAGATCTTTCCTCCTATTGTTAAGCAGTGTATCTGAAGATGTCTCTTTGACATTTGTACCTACTTGTTTCTATTCCCTGTGCTTCAGACACCATGAATTGGAGACAATTTGTCTTACAATTTCGTGTTTTAAGTTGAAACGAGACACTTACTGTGTCTTTGCATAACACAAAAACAATATAATTTGATAACAAAAAAAGTCCTTTTATTATTATTTTAAGTATATGCATATTCTTCATTCGTTTTAAACTAGTTTAAATTGATAAATATTTTGGTATATTGTTATGAAGTAGATCGTTACAGATTTATCCAGACAGTAAGTGAATTACAGTCAGAGAAACAGGTATCACCATATTTTGTTTCTGCCTGAAAACTTATGATTTTAAATTATTAAAAAAATATTGTATTGAGTCACTTTTGCTCTGTGGGGATCATTTGAAACATATGTTTTCTTTAAGTGTGTTTTCACGTTTTGAAAAATAATCATTAAGTGACATCTTTTTAATGATATTTTCATTGATATATTTTAATATTTTAATCATTAGATCCAAGTTACCTATAAAATCACATGGACCAGTATACGTTGTTATTTTCATGTATCGAGCTTGTCATTAAACACACTATGTAGCACTGACCATAAGAAAGTTTACAATAACTTTTCTTTCTTTTTTGCTTCGCGACTACAACAAGTACGTCTAGCTCCTTACAGCTTGTAGTGCGCTAAATTAAAACATATCTGAAGGAAATATATGACTCGCCTGTCAGGTTTCGAAAACAATTTTTACGAACTTTGAAACATAGCAGCCCGAAATGATTACTAGAATCATACGATTATCCAGATAAAAAAGAAGTCAATTTCTGCACAGGAGAAGCAGTCCTCCTCCAGGATTGGCCTAAACAGTAGGAGTTTGAGTATATGTATTACTCACCAATACAAGTTCCAAAACAGTTTTCCTATCAAAAAACAGTCATGAGTAAGTGAAATGAACTGTGATCATACTGTGTCCGATATGTTTCGTTTATGATACTGATATTTTAAGTAAACAAAACTTTAGGTATTAAGATCGCTAAAGAAACATTTTATAAACACTGACCTCTTTCATGAGTTTGTTTAATGAATCCAAACGTATGGTGATATTCACAGCTACCAATGTCATTTGTTCAGCAAACAGTACAATATGCTTCATTTTAGGATACAAAGTATTAAACGATAACATAGGTACACATCAACTTACTATACTGTAAGTGCAATGTTGACAAAAAATACAGATCTTGCTAGTGCCATTTGAAAAGATAATGTATCATAGTAATAACTAAATTTTTCTTATATGGAAATTCGTCATAGAGTTTGCCGGATAGTTCGGAAATACAAATAATCTTTGTTTTCGTTAAGCAAAAAGTTTAATGTTGAATACAACACAAGTCCTAATATCTTTGTTCTTTTGTTAATTTGAGCTACTACACCGGTATAAGTTTATGAAAATAATATTAATCTTCAAATATTATTGAAACATCTTTACACACAGTGTATCATGTGTGTTTTTATAGTGAGTAAATCATTAAACACCCACTAACCTCGACTTGACCACTTCTCGATTTTCGTTCAAAGATTTGTCAACAAAATAAAAACTGGACTTGTTAATTTTGTCCAATGAACACCTTTTATTAGCCTTTCTTTGAGACAGCGTAATTATCAGCAGTGAAAACTCCATCTGGGTTAGGGGTCATAAAACTCGCGCGGGTGTGACGTAATAAACAGACTACACAGAGTAACGCATCAGTATTTCAACTGAAATACCGCCTAAATAACTGTTTAACTACCATTGATGTGGATATCTTTTTTTTACACTAAATGCTTAGTAGTGTTACATCATCAAATGATTGATCTAACTGAGAGGAAAACATTTTATGAATATCGTTAACTAATGTTTTTTCTATTGTTACGATAGATGTATAGATAACGAGGCTGATCCTGTTTATGACGTCACAAAAGGTGGCGTGACCAGTCATGCATTCACGGGTTGTGGCCAGATAGGTCTAAGCGGCCAATCAAAAGTGGCTTCCAAAAACGGCTTTCATTACAAAACTGAACATATTTGAGTAGCGACCTTTGACGCACTATACAAAAATGTAATCAGACTTTCATATATTCAGAAGAAAATAATGAAATATGTTTGTGGTTATGTGAACTTTAAGACTAGAACATATATGTATCATCACTGCTTCTAAAGCATCTTTTGCTTTTGATATCTCTGAACATGAGAGCTATAAGTGAGGATTCATATCTTTTGTTGAGTGAGTCTCATTGTAACAATCAATATATAATAGATCTTAGAAGATAGACAATTTCAGTAAACCGAACCAAGGGATAATGGCAGCTGGACGGAAGCAAAAATCTTCGGTAAACAGTCACGTCTCGACTATGTCCCTTTTATTAACACAAATAGACCATCTATGAGTGATTTCTCTCTTCAATGAATACATGAAATATGAAAATATCGTTTGATACCGGATATATCAGTGAAATCCAGGCCTTTCGTCTTAGGATAAATCAATAACGTGAAAGAGTTCATCAGGAAGTTCCTCTCAAGGTAAAGAAAGTGGGTCTCATCCAGTTTTATTTCCAATATCTCAAAGTTTCATACACTACATATCTTCACGCTTATCTGAACAAAAATAAACTCTTTAAACACATTTCAATGACTGTTGTATGTCTGCAATTGTAATATTTTATTTGATAAATTTATTAATTTGTAATCTACAATTATCTTCAAATTATTGTACTCAATTTCTAATTTTGAAACAAAAAAAGAGAAAAGAGAAATTGTGAAGAGGTTCTATTTAAAATAGACTGTTTTATGACTGTTCATGACTGTTCATGGCTGAAAATTGTACCATTTCTCTAAATGAAATTAAGACTATAAAACAAACTTCTGTATGTCCTGAGCAACTAAGCAGCAATATTGAATACATTTTCTAAACACTTTTAATAAGCTATCGGTCGAGTGCATCCATATGTGCATCGCTTAACAAACAGCCCTGCATTTGATTAATGAAGTACTACAATGTCTAATAGTAAGTGATTGATATGTTAAGACTGTTGACACTACACTTCAAGATTGCTACAGGATAATGTCTGATGAGTGCAAGGAAAGGCCAACGTCAGAAATGATGCATGATAAGAATAATCTAGTATAAACATCCAAACTGTGAAGAACAGAGCAATCGCTTATCATCTAATGACAGTAAAATGTTTTCTCTGACAGCATCAAAATAGATCAGATTTGATTTCAACTATATGCACATTAGCCATATGCTTAGTTTTGTACTCGGGCATACTGAAGAAAAGGATTGAATATGCACTCTCATCAATTTGGCCTAGGCTATGTTCATGTATGTCAAGAGGAAGCTATTAACTAAACTCTCTATTGACATTGTTCGTGAATAATATGTCTCTGTTGTAATCATATAGTCTAGCCATACATAGAATCTATGAATAAATATCCTTCCTTGTCGAACACAAGGTTAATGATATTGTTATTAACAATTGTACAAGTGTACATGATCGACAGTCCCACATGTTGTGTATAAATTATTTTAAATCTTCATACAAGAAAGAAATAATGCGTGATTGAAGCAAATATCTATACACTGTTATCTCGAACTGTTGTTATAAACGATCGTGTTAAAGTCAGCTTTCAAACAATATGTACACAATATGCAGTTTAATGAATCAGTCATCTTTGGTAAAAAAAAATCCTGATCATTTGTTTCAAGAAAGGAGGTAAATTATCCAAATCCGAATTTCATTATACTTTATTCATTTATCTGAAAGGCACTTACATATAAATAACCTCTGCGTATGATCTTGATGTATAATTCACTGTCACATCATCTGTCATGGTCAAAACATGCAAAACATGCAGCTATTCAACACGAAAGGTACCAATAAGTATATAGGGGTGCTCAAGGTTTTAATTTTTACATTATTTTCCAAAATATTTGATGTTAAGATTAATCAAGTTAAACAATATTGTGCCAAATGTGGGGGTAAGGTACTTTGATTGCATAAAAAGGTACATTCATCTAAAAAGAATTGTGAAAGTGAAAAGAAATCTATGAAATGATAAAAACATAATGATGACAGGTGGTTCTGATGGTAATTTCTAGCCAATATAGCTGTACAAGTTAAGTTATCTTTCTGCAACAATGTTATTTTCTAAAATTAACCAAACAAAATAAAGTAAGGGAGCCATGTCAATTATGCATTAAATAGAGTTCGAACAAGGTATTGCCATATAATCAGATTATACCATCAAGATGGAAAAATATCATAATGGCTCAATGTTTTTTTGGGTAATGAAATTCAATGTTAATATAAATAAACTCATATCGTATAAATGTGAAGGAATAATCTGTTGCATGGACTAATTGGAAAAGTAAATTGAAACTCGTGCAATTTTGTATATAACCCTCGCTCTCCCTCGGGTAATACAAAAATTCACACTCGTTTCGTAAGTCATATGACACACTTCTTCGGGTAAAATATCTATATATCCGTATTTATCATATAATGGAAGGTGTTATCGATGCAATAAAGCTATCTGATAAACTTGGTATCCGATTTTCTCAAAATCTGATAAACACGAACTATTTTCTCAAAACTCCATTCATGTTATGCGAGTCCTAAAACGGTCGCTAACCATTGATAACGTAATCGGGAGTTTTCAGGTGGTGTTTTTGATCAAATAAAAATTCGTAAACACAATCCGTCCGGGTAAACTTATCATGCATTAGTATTTTATAAATAGCTTTGTAATCGAAGCATTTCAAATTGTTTTCATCGTGCATTTACACACAAAAAATAACGATATGCAGCTTACAATATACCGGCTATAGAACAAAATGTTCTTCAATATTTTCATGAGTAACATAGGCCTAGACTGCTTTGACTGTGTCAGTTTTCAACTTACCAGCAAAACAAATCATATTCTAGTGATAGTACACATTATCTAGTAGCGTAGTAACAAACGTAACAATCCCACCTTCGGCGTTTAGTCTAAGGATACCGTAACTGAAAGGCTGTAACTGCAATGACAATGCAGCTTTTCAAAATGCAGTTAGAGTTACTTCCCCTGTTGTAGCGACGTTGACAAGTGGTTCATACCGATTTTGTGTTGTATAGAAAATAAAAGTATTACAAATTTTATTCCTATTATATGATATTAATGATACGGAAACACACTCGGTTAATAATCTCTTTGTAATAACAAACGCACACACACACACACACACACACACACACTGATATTTGATTTATCGTTGGGATCTCATGTACCTATATAAAAACACAAACACTGACATCTCTGATATCTAATGAGTGTTCACCATAAATGTCAGAGTCACACTTGAAAGTACCCACTTTCTGATAGATCAGGTAATAAATGACTATATTTCCACTTAATCATGCAACATTTTACCTCATTAGTTCGCCCGAGGTCGAAAATTTATATTTGAAGCACAAGGCTGGCTTAGTTATGACAAAGTAAACCAAAATGGATGGTGTTTTTTTGTGCGAACTATGAGAGATAAACGATTTTAAAAAAATAGGTTGTTGTCAGTGTCCATTGTCTCATTAAGATTCTTTTGTGAATAAATTACACGTCTTAGTTTTTTCTTTTGATAATTCATATGCAGTTCATTTGTTCAAAATACAAAGGCTAAATATATATTGAATGAGAAGTAAAGAAATTGACTCAATAAAATTCAAGACTACACCTATTAACACAACTTAACTATAGTTACATTGATATTGTCAATTTCTTTGGAGGTTTACTTCTGAGGAGGAAATTTAATCCCAAACTGTTATCTTGACAATAAAAATTGATGATAACAAAGTCACTTTCAAAACATTAATTAAGAGTGACATCTTAATCATGAATCGAAAATAACAAGAACAAATGGATAAAACTAAATAGTACTGCATATAATGAGTCATGATGAAATCGACTCTGGCAATCGTTTTTGCAGTTTGATTTCCCTTGTGGTTTTTATATCTTCGTGTGCATGACCAATTGAGCCACAATTTCCATCAGTAGAAAATCAGTGATTTAAAAAGATTAGCTTTTCAATTAAATTTCTTCTGCAGGTGTAATCTAGTTTCGATGTGACCCTGTTTGATTTGTGTGTTTTTATGTTAAGGATGAGGTCTTTTTTGACGATGCACCATCAAATTTAAAACAAACATAACCCAAAATAATCGTTTATTTATCTTACTATGATGAAAAAGAGAATTGAATACTAACAAAATGCTAAATTTATTGCTGAGAGCGAAGAGTTGATGTTAGTTGACACATTATGTCCAAGTTATGCTTGCAATATAAACCTGAAAACGAGAAAAATTATGTTTTGTTTAGGATATAATATTCCGTTGAGAAATTTTAGATGATTTGCAACATTAACATTAAAGGGGCAGTACATCCAAGAAAGGAGGTAAATCGGAATCTCATATATTTATATTCATTTATCTTAAAGGGGCAGTAGCACGTTTTTTGATAATTTTATATTATAAAATTTTCACTGTTAATTGTAAGTAAATGTTAAATGTATTATTTTGACAATGTCAAAAATCTCATTACACGAGTCAATCATCCATAGTCAGAGGACAAAGTATGAAGATTCACATAAAATCCATTGGCGGCCATTTTTTGTGAACACCTTTAATTCATTTTGTGTAAGAAAAAGGAATCGCATGGCTAAACTTTACGTTATATATTTGGATTATTACTGCTCCATTTAGATTAAATACAATGTCTTTTAATTGGAACCATTATTTTTCATTTTCCTGACATCACCTTATATTCCCCCTAAAAACGTGCTACTGCCCCTTTAAGAGGAAAAGTTATCTTTAGCTAGTGCTATGTTCATTAACATTCTAGAGGAATCGTCAGTTAAAAAAGACTTTTCGTGTTTCATTAGGTCTTCAAGACTACGTCTGAAGACCTATTGTTATTATCCGTGTTTTTCTTATTATTATTTGCACGTTTTTTGTGGCAAGTATTCTGAAGAAACGGTTCGATCGAATTTCATGAAACTTTCAGGGATGTTAGCCCGTATCATGAACTCGTTTTGTGTCGAGCCCGATTTTTGAATTTCCGTTTTGTTTTCGAGTTATCTCCCCTTAAATACAAAACTTTAAACCTCAATTTCTCGGTAACTATGGGAGATAATTTCATAAAACTTTCTCCAAAATGTGGGCAACAACATTCTCCATCGATTGCACCCATAGCGGTTTTCGGCCGTATAAATAGATTTTTTGCTATTTTCGAAAAACTGAATTTTTTTTGAAATTTCGCGGTTCTGACGGTACGCGTCTTTGAAAATCTTCTTCTCACTAACGGCAATACATACAGACGCATGCTATAGCTCATTTTAAAGCCAGATGAACGCTGCAAAAAGTAATCCCCAAATCTTGCCCTCTATTTTCAGTGGTTCTCTGAGCTACAGCAATTTTTTAAATTAACTTTTGAAAAAAAGGATTTTTCTGTGTCACGTTCAAAGGTGCACTACTCAGTAAGGAAATGTAATTTTAAAGATCTGTTTGCAGCATTCTGTTCTACATTGATCGTGCAATATATTCAGTACAGATCATTATTATATAAAAGTTGATATTTAAGGAAATAATTGGACATAAACACTGTCTTTACATTATTTTGTGATTTCTACATTTTAGAGGGTTATTTTCTTTTGAGAATTTTAGTTTCGAAACTGCTCCAGATAGAAATTTTATAATTGATGTTTTGTGAAGCAGATGTAATGAGTAGACAGGAAAAAATATCAACAAGTCATGACAAATTATTTTCTGTCCATGACCTGTCCTTGAATATTGGGATTTTTGGAAAATCTTCACTTTTGGCATATTTCAATTATCCAGAAGTCCTTTGCTAATTGAGATATCACAGATTTGATTATACCTTCACACGCACCATTCAAAGCACAAGATTACATATTATCATATAAAAGTTGATAGTTAAGGAACTAGAAAGACAAACATCGGGTAGGGGTTTAAAAATCTTCATTTTACAGTGTTTTCATTAAAGTTATACAAACTCATTACTCCCTCAATATCTAAGTTATCTAAGCAAATTAGACATCTTTGTATGCGGAAAATCAAGATCAACATTATTTCTGATATACCTTATCAGTAAAATATCAATAGTTAAAGTGTTACGTTTCATTACATCACACAGGGGTCTGAAACAGTCAATTTTACATTACAGTGTTAAATCCCATGTATCTCGAAAACGGTGACAGATAATTCAACCAAATTTTTTTCTGCTTTTAGGAATAATATTCTCTGAAGAATGATGTCATAGCTGATTGGCCACCATGATGAATTTTTTCTGAAAAGTCTTAAACACTGAATATCAAGTGGAATTTGGTCATTTTGATAATGTATTAGTTACTGTTTACCTCTTAGACAAAAAGTCATGTGAAGGTCAAACACTGTGTGAAGGTCAAACAGGAGTCTTGAAGACCTAAGTATTGACGCGTCAATCCTAGTTTTATTTTATAATTAGCAATGAAATATAGGGTTATACAGTAAAAATAAAATCCATATTTTACGAAAAGCAGTTAAAAGTCATATTTTCATTGCAGTGAAAATATTAACCATATTTGGCATGTAACTGTTAATATTTTGCAGTGTCAATGTATCCTTCGATAAAAAAAGCCAACCAAAGTTCAAATCTTTTTGTTGTAGTTTAGCATTTTATCGCAAAATATATTTACGAAGCAAGAGATCTGTCACATCGACATAGTGCTTCACTCACTGTATCAGTTCGCATTAAAACGACTCTCTAAAATACATAAGGAGCATTTGCTCTCGATGAGAGAGAAATAATATTCGACAAAAATAGTGAAATAGTATCTATATATCTATACTATATTTCGTCCGAAATTGCAGGATAAGACACATAGTTAAAATAGATCAATGTTGATGTTCAAACATAACAATTATTATATTATGTTACAGGTTTATTGAACAATTGATACACAGGCAAATAGTAGTCTTACCTATCATGATTATAATGTTTGAATGGAAGAAAGTTAACAAACGAAATGGTCAAGAATGAACGTTAAGTTACTTTCAGGTGTCAGTGCCTTTACAGTGTTCATGTATTAATATACTGATGGAAACGAATAAAGGAACGCTTAATTACTGTTAACTTATGTCTGGCATGTTCCGTTTGTTCGAGGTTGCGTGGGGCCATTATTAACTGAAAATGTTGAAGTTTACTTTCACTGAAAAAGGTACCGTGCACGTGAAAATTGATTTCCATGAACTTCATGCATGGCAACGTCCATTTAACCTTCAAGGAGTCAACGAATGTCAGTGTACCTTTACCTTCAGAATCATGCCAAGAGTATACCTTTCTGATAATGAGAAATGGCAGGCTATCGGGTGCATCAAGCGGTCAATCAATATGCCAGACAGCCAGACAATTTAACAAGTCTAAAATTGTAATTTCGCGACTGTGGAACCGGTACCGTCAGACAGGGAACGTAAAGATTAGACCAGGTCGTGGTCCAAAACGTAAGACAACGCCCCGAAACGACCGCTAGCTGGTGCTGCTGTCCTTACGTAACCGATTTAAACCAGCATCGAAAATAAACTCTGAGTTCAGGGCAGTAACAAGAGTAAGAATTTGTGATCGTACTGTCAGAAACAGACTTAAAGCAGCAGGCTAAAAGTCACGTCGTCCTGTTGTTGGAGTAAGGCTGACTGCGGAACACAGACATCTCAGAAGAGCATGTGTTACACAACATCGAGTTAGACAACTTCGACATTGGCGCAATACCATGTTCAGTGATGAGTCTAGATTCAATTTGTACATCAGTGCACCATCAAACAGGATTCTTACGGGGGCGGATCTGTGATGGTATGGGGCGGCATAACCTACGACCATAGGACCAACCTTGTTCGACTTGATGGAAGGGTGACTGGTGTCCGTTACCGAGACGAAGTGTTGCAACCTGTTGTTCTTCCTTTCCGTCATAGAGTGGGTGTAAACTTTGAGTTTCAACATGACAATGCTCGACCCCACACAACGCACCCGTCTTGCCGATCTCGACTCGCTTCCGAGTTACGTCAAAAATTATCCCTTCAAATTGGTGACATCTCACATCTCGAAAAACGACCGCAGAAACCTCTTTGGTGAACGTTACTCTGCATCAAACGCCACTCGAGCGATCCGATAGGTCGTTAAACGTAACGGCGATTTCCTCTAGATAATTTGTAAAAATCGCTCAAAATTTAAAAAGCGAGAAAAAAGTTCAAGATTTGTTTATCTCATGCGTGTTATTACAAGAATTTAAAAAAAAAATTCATAATAGGCCTACTATAGTTTACACATCAGTAAATTTTAATTAATTTATTATTACCAATATATCAGTGAATTATTTTAAGTGAATCAACATTTTTAACACAATATGTGGAGTGATAAGTCTATATTTTTTTTCTGAAATTGTGATTTGATGGTTCTTACCAAGTACGTTATGTAAAAGATAGCTTAAGCATATGTGGTATATTAATGTCAATTTGGAATCAAAGAAATACTCTTTTATACCAAAACTGTAAATGAATATTGTTTTAACTTGCACACCTAATGAACAAAATGCTGGCAATCATAAATACTTTTCAGACAGACTTGTTTTGTAAATGTTAATTTAACATTATTTCATAATTAACAGCCTATTGACAAAAGGTTTTGATAATTGAGGATGTTGTTGTACATGACACTGGAAACCGAAAAAAACACAAATAAAGAATAAAACATCAGACATTAATAATTAGGTATTTGACATTGATATTAAGACAAATAACTTCGGAAAATCACTCTAATGTTTCTTCTCATCACTAGACAGAAAGTTTGGCAATTCAACTTTGTTGAAACGTACATCACGGAGCCAAACCCAGTCGTGAAGAGTTTTGACATGTTCATTGACACTTTCTTTTAATTTTTACGTAAACAATCAGAACAGTATTACAGGTGCCCTTTCTTGCCAATGATAACAACAGAATGTCCACAGCACTCTTCTGATCAGAAATTTATGCTGAAATCATTCCCGAAACATTACACTGTCCAAACCACGCCGTTATTTGTTATGCGATGCCTGAAATAAATTCGCCTAACGGACCAATCAGATCGCCCTAGAGGCATTTGGTGCGGAGTAACGTTCACCCCAGAGGTTTCTGCGGTCGTGTTGCGAATTTAAATAGATATAAAAGTTATTTGAAGGGTGACATGTGTTGGGGAAAATGTATAACTGAGAGGTCCTTGTGTATGTGTATGAGATGTCACCAATTTGAAGCGATAATTTTGACGTAACTCGGAAGCGAGTCGAGATCGGCAAGATGGATGCGTTTATTCCTTTACTCAATTATATAGAGGGGTGGGTCTTTCTTATTTACGTTTTATCTACATTGTATTTACGATATCGGGTTCCTGTGTGTGGAGTACATGCTTAATGAAATATACTTGATCAAAAACCCATGACAATAAAACAAATGTCACCATCAATACATGCGTTCCTTTATTCATTTCAATCAGTATATATACTACTCTACAGTGTTATATTGGTTTTGGATGCTTAATCCATGGCGATGATGCCACGTGCAATCTATTGTATTAACAGTGGACTAACTTTCAATCTCAATTGCTTATTGACTGCTCCGACCATGGTTGTGTCAGGTTTTGAGATTTTGTTTATTGGAGTACAAGTGTCCATGATGCATCCCAATAGGGTAGTAAATAGTTAAACTTTATTTTTAAAATCACGAAAGCAAAACCATGTGATTGTTAAATCAGCAATTCCATCCACTTGGCTAAGAAGGATTGACACGTTTCATGTTAGTTTCGTCAATAAACGGCTTGTGTTTTTTTCATTTGATGAGTAAAGCGTCATGCGTACTTACAACCCAAGGCATTGTCTGTCAATCACATATCAGCACATGAAAAAAAGCAAGTGCATGGATAAATCCACTTCAATGATGCCTTAAGAGTGTATCCCATATCCAATGAGTCAGCATGGGCATTCTTTTGATATTAAATATTTGAAATATATATTGAAATAATGAAAATGTAAAAATGACAGAATCTAATCTTGTGAAGTCATGTACGGATTAAGATGGAGTATCCTCATGCCTTCTCCATTACTAAACCTATCATCCTCACAGTATTCCTGTGGAAACAATGGAGGCTTTAACAAGGTAATGGAGATGGAGTTGTTCAATTCATCAGTTTCACATCTTGATAAGAAAAGGCTCGACATAAGAGTTTAGTTATCATTTGGCAGTAATTGAATATGCGTGTCTAACTTGCATAATTGACATACAAAGATAAACGTGCTTGCAGAAATGTGATCTCTGCATTTGACTATCATTTAATAAGATAATTACTGTTTATGAATTGCTGGCTGCATAGTTTAAGACATTTTCGGAATTTAAAATGAATGAATGAAGGTCACTAATAAACCTTACTATGGTGTCGAATGATTATTTAGCACATTATTTTACAATTTACATCTCATCTGTTGAAGTTTTACTTTAATTTCCTTATAGGAATAAATAGCTGAAGAAGATAAGGTTATTTCATTTATTCTAAATTTAATCAAGAAATGTGACACTATACCCATATGACCAAAGCCAAGAACACCAATCAAACTACACTAAATAAGTTTTGTCACTTAACTTACTTCTCAATATGTCTTAATCATATCCTTTTTTGAAGTTCTCATTTCAGACACTTTTAGCAACAAATATGACTTTTGGAGATGATTTTCTCACTTTGTTTATATTTGAAAATGTCTTGAATTCACGAAAGCTCATGTTGTCTTAATAACATTATTATGACAAAAATATTAAAGCGTTTATGGTTAACATAAGTACTCACTCTCTCTTCTAGGGTTCTTGATGTTTGTTTTCACATCTTTTTCTAAGCAGGTAATTGAATTCTTTCATGTTTCAGCACTAAAACAACGGTTGCCTTATCCATCAAATACAATTTCATTACTCATATCATTTTTGATGAGAAAAGGTTTCATATTATATTTGCCATTTAAGTTTTATCAAACACAGTTCAATGATGCTTAAAAATGTAGAAACATTAAGATTCATATAATCAAACTTTGTATGAGTGATTCTTGTTGTTTATGTCACGTTTATCTGAAAGGTATAAATAGATTATTTGATTTATATCTTAAAACTAACAAGACGGTTTGCTGTCAAAATCATTGTCATATCCTGTCTTCATTTATTGCCTCATTCAAACATTCTTGGTTGTTAAGGTTGTTTGTGTTTCCTCATACACCTAAGTGTAACCAATCAAAGTTCATGAAAATCTTAAACCCCTGTATTATGCATTTACAACGTTTTGTGTCCACAAAATCGATAGGTAACAATTGCATCCCATGTGATTCTGAATACAATTGATTTGCGAATAAAACATTGGTTTTTAATGTAGATAAGACATCAGCTACCAAGGAGCAAATGCATTTCCTTGGGAAATGAAGATTTATTCTTGAAATCAATGTACAGTTTGAAACTAAAATATATCAGTGGCTTTAGAGAACAGTACCAATAATTTATCAAGAGGTATGCTAATGGAAATTAAATGGTTTGTTGCGCTCAGAAGGCGATGCAAACACGAAGTGTCAAATCGACGTTTTGATGCTTAAAGGTCTAACAATATGAAAGGAGTGTTTTCAAAACGCTTATAGTAGCTTATAACATTTTGGTATAGATTATGTGTCTGGACATTTATAAGGTAGTTGTAACCTTCAAAGCACCAATCTGATTTGTGTGGTATTTTCTTGATATGAACATTTTGCAGAATAGTTCCTATGGTATACAGCTGCATATCAAAAGTTTGTTCACATTGTAGAAAGGAAGGTTTAAATCAATTCCCCTTGAGAACAGTGCTTTAATTATGCTTGTTGCAAATGATTTACTATCATTTTCGCAAATACGTATGCAAATGAGTTCAATTGCTGTGAATGAATTATTTTTTTGCAATAAAATGACTTTGACACAGCGAGTGAGCAGTGATATAAAAGGACGAATTTCAGGGGATGTGATCATCAAAGAAGAAAGGTGAGTAGAATACATATTTCTCATTATTTCAAAACAACGATTTTGGTTATCATGAACTATGTAAATAAATTTACTTTTATCAAAATGATCGTTGTCTGCATAAAGCACTGACTTAAATTATAGACACTTTAATATCCCATGGTGTCAAAACAGTAAAAGATTTAATTAATGATTAAATTTTCGATCAAACTTAGTATTGAAAAGATACTGTTTGTGCTTTTGATAGAGAAATATTTCTGTTTGATGCAAATTAATGATTAATTTACAGAATGGACCTGGCAAAAAAGAGAAACTGGACAATGTTGGAACGAAGTCAAATCGTTACACTAAGAAATGCGGGTAATAAGTGGTGTTGTATACAGAAATTGATGAAGAGAGAGCATAACTGTGACACGTCCCTAAGAGGATTGATGAAGTTGTATAAGAAATACAAATCAACAGGAAGCATCAGTGACATTCCAAGATCCGGCAGGCCTAGATGTACCACTGAACGTGAAGACCGAATAATAAGGAAACTGTGTCTAACTGATAGATATGCAACATTGAACAGTATTCATGGGCGACTAAGACAAAGTCTCAGCAAAGGGATAAGTCGTATGACTATTGCTCGTAGACTACTGAAGTTTGGTCTGAAATGCGTTGTGCCTGCCAGAAAACTTTACTGAATAAGAAGCAAAGAAAACAACGACTTTCGTGGGCAAGACGAGTAAAACAATTTCGGCTGCC
Source organism: Steromphala cineraria (assembly GCA_916613615.1). Taxonomy (NCBI): domain Eukaryota; kingdom Metazoa; phylum Mollusca; class Gastropoda; order Trochida; family Trochidae; genus Steromphala; species Steromphala cineraria. The sequence continues at coordinate 30,741,443 of OU744726.1, read as the reverse complement.
GCAATGAAGAAAGGTATTATTTTTGGATGAATCCATCTTTCGTTGCTTCAGTAACGCATGAAAGTGTGGCGTTTCAGCTACGAACGTTACAAACCCTGTTGCTTACAAACGACTGTGAAACACCCCCCTCATGTCCACGTCTGGGGAATAATTTCCAATAATGGACCTGGCATTTTGAAGGTTGTTCCTGAAACACTGAATAGTGAACCATATCAAGAACACATCATCAACAATATTTCTGAACATGGTTCCTGTTTGGTTTTCCCTGATAAGAACTTTGTATTTCAGCATAATTTATAAGATTATCGGGCTCGGAAAGAAATTCAGGTGCTTCCATGGCCAGGGAATTCCCCTGACATGAATCCCATAGAGACAGTTTGGGATATCATTGGGAAAAGAGAAGCTGCAGACATGCCGACATCAAGCCAGGACCTCTGGAAGTCTGTTACAAAACATTGGTGTGCATTGCCAAATTCAACGTTCAAGAAGCTGTACAGGTCTATGCCACTTCCAAAGGTGGAGCCACTCTTTATTGAATACAGTTTACGATACAACTGTTTTTTTGTCGTTTTCATCTTGCTTGAAAGCAAAAGGTTTAGTTTAAAATGCATGGTTTGAATGAAATCTCTGATGTGAATAAACTTATGATATGCAGCTGTATGTTTGTAAATATTTGATATTATTAAAAATCAATTGTAATCCTCATGATGTACTAGTATTCATTACAATTATTTAAACTTTGTATTAACTATCTATATCAAAACGAATTAAACTGATCATCAAAAGCAAATATATTTGGTTCCTACCTGCCAGGCCTCTAGATGCCTTGTGATTTATGTACATCATCTACACATTATTTTGCCAGCACTTTGAACTTGAGAAATATATGTAGAAGTGTGTATTTAGAGCTAAGAAACCTTATGTATTATTAATGTTTCGTTTCTCATTCCAACTAATCACTGTAAAATTGATATTCATTTTTATTTATAAAGTCTTTTGAATAAATCTGAATTATATGAAAAATAAGCATGTACAATGTACCAAACAAGAGACACGTACACCTTGGGCTTAAAGTCTTGTGTAACATGGCCAAATGTCTAATGAAAATAACAGCATGGACAAGAAATCAATTACTCGAACAAGAGTAGGCTATTCCCTTCTTTGAATTCATTGGTTACATATCAAAGTGCTTCAAATGACAGAGTCGCCTTAACTATATATTTAGAAATGATCTCTCTGTATCTCTGTGTCTCTGTCTGTCTGTCTGTCTGTCTGTCTCTGCCTGAAACAATATAATTTTAAATCCAATAAAGAATATATTTATCATGTAACTTTAATTGCTTTGTGGGGATCGTGCGAAACGTGCGTTTTTATTAAAGTGTATTTGCACGTTTTCAAAAAGAATTTTATGAGTGACTTATAACTAAGAATTAAATTGTAAAACAGTTTTAAACTAGTTCTTTCCAAAATGATTGAACTAATTCAAATCCAGCTCAAGAGTTGTAAGTAAATAAGTAAGTAAATAAAGGGGAAATCCTTTTCTTCAAATTTTTTTTGCAATAATAATTCAATGACCTTGAGAGGTCAAAGAAATACAATGATATTTATCAATAATGATTTCAAGTACATCAAAAGCGAATAATAATAAGTATCGTTTCTCTGGATAATAATATGTTTAAAACACACTTCTGTATGTCCTGAGCAACTAAGTAGCAATATTGAATACATTTTCTACGCACTTTTAAAACGCTATGCATCGATTGCATCCATATGTGACTCTCTTTAAGATACTTCTTGAAAGGAACAAACCCAACAACCCTGCAATTGACATCCGAAGTGCTTCAATGTCTTATAGTAAGTGATTCATATGATTAGACTGTTGACACTGCACTTCAAGATTGCTACAGGATAATGTCTGATTAGTGTGCAAGGAAAGAAAAACGCCAGCAATGACGAAGGATACGAATAATTAAGTATTAACATCCAAACTGTGAATCATTTATTGTAAGGGTGTTTGAATACAAAAAGAGCGGAGAAATCTCTGAATCTCTGATCTGACAGTAAATGTTTTCTCTGACAGCAAGACAAAATCAATCAGATGTCATGGCGATTTTCTGCACTCTTATCAAATTGATCTACGCTATGTTCATGTATGTCAAGAGGAGGCTATTAAGTAAAGTCTCTGTTGACATTGTCCGTCAATAATATATTTCTGTTCTAATCATGAAGTCTAGCCATACATAGAATCTATGAATAAATTTTCTTCATTGTCGAACACATGCTAAATGATAATGTTATTACAATGTTATGTACAAGTGTGCCAGATCAACAACCTCACATGTTGTGATTAATTAATTTTGAAAAATTCATGCAAGACTATTTTGCTAGTCATCCAGTTAACCAAGACAACTCATGTTATCAATGCTGTTATTCTTAGTTAAATTCAAGCCATACTTGTTTTATTTCAATAAATAGTTATATTTTGGGCCAACACCTTTTCTAAGGGAGTTGTTATTATCCATAATGTATTTTCTAAAATAGAATAAAATACTAAAGAAAGAAATAGTGCGTGCTCTCAAGTGAATATTTGCACACTGTTGTCTCAAGCTTTTGTTGTTAATGATCGTGTTATAGTCTCCCTCAAACAATATGTACACAATATGCAGTTAAATGAATTACAAATCTATTGCAAAAAGGTTGCCTAACTGTAAATATAGATGGACATAAATCATTATTTTCAAGAAAGGAGGTAAATTATCCAAATCTGAATTTTATATCACAGTATTCATTTATCTGAAAGGCACTTACATGTAAACTACCTCTGCGTATGAATATCTTATTACTTTTCATCTTTCATCGTAAATACATGCAAAATATGCAGCTATTCAACACGACAGGTATCGATAAGTAAATAAAAGTGCTCAGGGATTTTAGGTTTACATCTTTTTTCCCAGATACTTGATATTAGAATGAATTAGGTTGAACAATATGGTGCCAAAATATTGAGGTTAGAAACTTAGATTGTATAAAAAGGTACATTCATCTAACAAGAATTCTGAAAGTAAAAAATATCTATGAAATGATAAAAACGTAATGATGACTGTGGTTCTGATGGAATTTTCTAGCCATAAAAGCTGTGCAAGTTCAATTAACTTTCTGCAACAATTGTATATTTTGAAATTTACCAAAACGTAATGAAGTAAGAGAGCCTTGTCAATTATTTCTCAAATAGAGTTCGAACAAGGTAATCAAATGTAATCAGATTATGCCATCAAGGTCGAAAAATATCTGAATGGCTAAATGATTTTTTTGTAAAGATGATATTAATGATGATATTAATAAAACTCATCGTATAAATGTGAAGAAATAATCATTCTGCATGGACTAATAGGAAAAGTAAATTGACAGTAAGTGAACGAAATTTGACATTTTGAGGAAATGCATCCTATCCTTTCAAGAAATAAAAAAAATGTTTCTGATGGAAAAGTCTTTCTTAAAGCCTCTGAATTCTTAATTGTATTTCTGAAACACAAATTCTTTTAACGATTAAGCAAATGTCATACATTTAAAGACATACGTGTGTTAGCAAAGTCAGTTAATAAATACGACAATGAGACTTCCTTACTGCATCCGAAGATGTTTATGATGATTGTTTTGTTTGCATTTTACAAACATTTTGTTATAAAGTAACCGATGTTTACAAATAGTTAATACAATTTGTTTTCTTTAATATGGATGTTGCATGGAACTATGACAAGGGAAAGTTAATCTTTAACGAAAGCATATTTCATTGTCTATAATAAAATTTAAAATGTTGTCAAATGAAGTAAAGTAATTTTTCAAGTAATTTTAGGGATGAATTCTTTATCTTTGAATTCTATCTAAAGTTAGATGTGCAACCGTTTGAATAACAAAATAATATAATTCTATTGTAGCCTCAAGGTAAGGATACTGCTATTGGCAAGTGAATAAAAAGAACCTTTCAATCAAGTAAAGTTAATCCCCACAAAGAGTTTGAAGACACATGGCTTTTGCCGAAAAATAGATTAAGACGTTCCGTGTTGTATTTTCTTGCAGTGTCAGGCAACACTGTGGAGAAACCAACTTTTTAAAGCATTTTAAAAAAGTTTTTACACTATGAAATCTTTCACAGAGACAGATCAAATGGTTATGGATAGGCTTGGAATGTCACAATGTAACTATAGTTAGAACACAAACTGACTCGATCAATTGCAATAGAAAAGTTGATTTAAAAAAAATTCTGAATGATAAATGGAATTTTAAAGCCAGTAGAGCAACCATTCTATTGTTCAAGGTATTGAAATTGATTTTGAGGGCAATAAGAACAATTTGGAGTAAAATAATACGTATTTCAATATATTGGGGCTTCTAAAATTTATGATGTTGTATGATCTCTTTATAAGATAGCAGCAATAATAAAAACAATATTCAATGCTCAGCTCTCCGTTGGTTTGGAAAAGGAGATTTTCAAGGAATGTTTATCACATTATGTATGCTATTTTAACATGAATTCTGAATTCTGAATAATAATGTGTTATTTGGTTGTGGTTTTCTCTTATTTCAAAATGAAATTGTTAATTAAATCAAAACAATGTATCATGTTTTGTTTGTAATGCAATACACCCATATACCGATAATACAACAAACCTTAGCTGATAGTCTATCATGAATTATTGAATGATGTCAAATGGAATATATTATTGAAACTTTGGTTAGCAATAAATTCTCACAATTACATGCACATATCCTATTCGTTTACATAATTAACTTTATTTCATTACAAACTTTAAACGAAATTAACATAAATCATGAAAGATTATCACGAATCAAAGTTTAAGATAAAAAGATATATTGCTAATGCAAATTCTGATTTTTGCATCCAATGTCACAAAATACTTTGAAGACAAAAGCCTTTTGAAAGCGGTTTAGATGTATATTTTGTAACAAGAGGTGGTCTTTTATAGTATGAAAAGAATGAAAGTCACACAGCAAAATTAAAGGAAACAAACACTGGCCTTTACTTTTAGTGTAACTTCGTATGACAAATAGTTTCTAATTTTGTGATGAAAAAATGTAATGTCGAATTATTATTTAGGGAACCTTTCTTTTATTCAAGTTTTAACAATATACGACATCGATATCATTGATTTCGATTTACATCCCTGAGTGCGCAATTTGAAGTATCTTAAAAAGGATCTTATGACAGAGTCACTTAAGTAATTTTTTGAAATCTTGCAGTAAAAACAGATTTTATGAAATTTGAATTGCTGTTGGAGTCTCTTATATGATATCAACAAATACCAACCCCTCTGATATCTGATGAGTGTTCATTATGTGTCACACTTGGACCTATGACTACATTTCCCCTTAATCATGCAGCATTCTACCTCATTACTTCGCCTGAGGTCGAAGACAAATTTGCAGCACAAGGCTGACCTGGTCATTATAAAATAAACGAAAATGGATGGTGATTATCTGAGGAAACTATGAACGAAAAATTGTTGTCAGTGTCCATTGTCTCAGTAGGATTCTTTTGTCAACAAATGCAATTACACGTCTTGGTTTTTTCTATTGATAACTAAAGAAAATGTTATGCAGTTCATTTGTTCAAAATAAGAATTGAATGAGAAGTAAAGAATTTGACTCAATAAAATGCAAGACAACACTTATTAACAAAACTTTACTATAGTTACATTGATTAGTTAATTGTCAATTTCATATATTTGGAGGTTGATTTCTGAGCAGGGAACTTAATCCAAAACGGATATCTAGACAATAAAAATTTATGACAACAAAATGTAATTCAAGAGTTAAATTTAGAGTGACATCTTATCTATGAAACAGTTTGATTTCCCTTGTGGTTTTAATACCATCGTGTGCATGACCAATTGAGTCGTAATTTCTATCAGTAAAACCTCAGTGATTTAAAAAGAATAGCTTTTCAATTAAATTTCTTCTGCAGGTGTAATCTAGTTTCGATGTGACCTTGTTTGATTTGTGGTTGTTTTTTACATAAAGGATAAACTGTTTTATGATGATGCACCATGCATTACATAACATAACTAGAAATAATCATTTAGTTTTTTACTGTTTGATGAATAAAAGAAGAGTTTGTATCTGTCAATTGTTCGTCAACTGTGAACAAAATTGATCACTTACAAAATGCAAAATTTATTTCTTAGAGTGAATAGTTGATATTTATATTTCATGTCCAATTAATGCTTTCATTATCAACCTGAAAAAGAGAAAAAATAAGTTTTTTAGGATGTCAATGTTTTTTAATATTTTTAACATTAAAAGGAAAAGTTATCTACAGCTATTGTCCATTGCTAAGTTCATAACAACATTCTAGAGGAATCTTCAGTTTAAAAAGGCTTTCATGTTTCATTATGCTTTTGCAAGTACGATATTTCGTCCGAAATTGCAGAATGAGACACACAGTTCAAAATAGATCAATCATGATACACGTTTATTGAAGTTATCGATCAACTCTTCCTCATGCATTCTCCATCACTTTAGCTATCATCCTCACGGTATTCCTTTGGAACCAATCCAAGCCTTAACAAGGTAATAGGAATAGAGTTCTTCACTTCATCAGTTTCAAGTCTGGATAAGAATTGGCTATACTAAAGGGTTTATTTATCATTCGGCAGTAATTGAATCAACGTCTATAACTTGGATAATTGACATAATAAAGAGAAAATGTGCTTGCAGAGATTTTATCTCTGCATTTAACTATAATTTATATGATTTGTAAATGATAAAATTTTCAAATTTAAATGAATTTATATAATATCATTAACAAACACCTATAACCAATCAGACAAACCTTACTATGGTATTAAATGATTTTTGAGCACATCATATTACAATTAACATCTCTCGTTAACAATTGGAAAAGTAGAGATAAATCAATGGTCAAAAAGATGAAATCCTCATGCTACTATAACCTTGATGATGAATGGTTTAAACTGTTCCTGTAAGCCTTTCATTTTCCCGTAGGAATTAATAGTTGAAGTTAAACTATCGTCAAGTTAAGGGTATTTCATATCTTCGAAAATTGATTAAGAAATGTGACACTATACCCATATGACCAAAGCCAAGAAAATCCATCAAACTTCATCAACTAAGTTCATGACACTTAACTTACTTCTCAATATGTCTCAATAATGGCAATAATGGGAAATTGTCTTGAATTCACGAAAGCTCATGTTGTCTTAATAACATTATTATGACAAAAACATTAAAGCGTTTATGGTTAACATAAGTACTCACACTCTCTTCTAGGGTTCTTGATGTTAGTTTTCACATCTTTTTCTAAGCAGGTAATTCAATTCTTTCATGTTTGGGCACTAAAACACCTGTTGCCTTGCCATCAAATACAATTTCATTACTCATATTATTTTTGATGAGACGGGTTTCATATTATATTTGCCATTAAAGTTTTATCAAACACAGTTCAATTATGCTTAAAAATGTAGAAACATTAAGATTCATATCATCAAAATTTGTTTGAGTGATTCTTGTTGTTAATGTCGCATGTATCTGAAAGGTATAATTAGATTTTTTTTATTTATCTCTTAACACAAACAAGACGGTTTGGTGTCAATATCATTGTCATATCCTGTCTTCATTTATTGCCTCATTCAAACATTCTTGGTTGTTAAGGTTGTTTGTGTTTCCTCATACACTTAAGTGTAACCAATCAAAGTTCATGAAAACCTTAAACCCCTGTATTATGCATTTACAACGTTTTGTGTCCACAAAATCGATAGGTAACACTTGCATCCCATGTGATTCTGAATACAATTGATTTGCGAATAAAACATTTGGTTTTAATGTAGATAAGACATCAGCTACTAAGGAGCAAAAGCATTTCCTTGGGAAATGAAGATTTATTCTTGAAATCAATGTACAGTTTGAAACTAAAATATATCAGTGGCTTTAGAGAACAGTACCAATAATTTATCAAGAGGTATGCTAATGGAAATTAAATGGTTTGTTGCGCTCAGAAGGCGATGCAAACACGAAGTGTCAAATCGACGTTTTGATGCTTAAAGGTCTAACAATATGGAAGGAGTGTTTTCAAAACGCTTTTCATAAGGTACATCTAGTGTTAAAGTCACATAAAATTCTTGAAATCATTAAGTGATGACGAATAAGTAATGAGTATTAAAAGCAATGCTAATGTCTGAACATTTCCTTTAAAAATCAAAGATGTAAGTAAACGAATAATAAATGAAATACTAAACGTGAAATTCGAGGATGGTATCAGTATCAAACTCGTTTCGCTTTTGATTGTTAAGTACCAAACTATTCAGTAATTTCATAAACATATTAATAAACGGGACCTCGTTAAGTATTCTCTATCCAGCAGACTAACACATATGAATTGCACAAAATTAAGATTGTTAATCTACGCAGCAGGATGATTAATCTTCTTGAACACGTAGTCGACCACTTCAGGTTCTTGCCTCAGGTTAGTAATGCACTCATGGTAAAGTAGCTTATCACATTTTGGTATAGATTATGTGTCTGGACATTTATAAGATAGTTGTAACCTTCAAAGCACCAATCTGGTTTGTGTGGTATTTTCTTGATATGAAAATGTTGCAGAATAGTTCCTTTGGTATACAGCTGCATATCAAATGTTTGTTCACATTGTAGAAAGGAAGGTTTAAATCAATTTCCCTTGAGAACAGTGCTTAATTATGCTTGTCGCAAATGATTTACTATCAATTTCGTAAATACGTATGCAAATGAGTTCAATTGATGTGAATGAATTGTTTTGTTGCAATAAAATGACTTTGACACAGCGAGTTTGTGAGCAGTGATATCAAGAACGAATTTCAGGGGATGTGATCATCAAAGAAGAAAGGTGAGTAGAATACATATTTCTCATTATTTCAAAACAACGATTTTGGTTATCATGAACTATGTAAATAAATTTACTTTTATCAAAATGATCGTTGTCTGCATAAAGCACTGACTTAAATTATAGACACTTTAATATCCCATGGTGTCAAAACAGTAAAAGATTTAATTAATGATTACATTTTCGATCAAACTTAGTATTGAAAAGATACTTTTTGTGCTTTTGATAGAGAAATATTTCTGTTTGATGCAAATTAATGATTAATTTACAGAATGGACCGGGCAAAAAAAGAGAAACTGGACAATGTTGGAACGAAGTAAAATCGTTACACTAAGAAATGCGGGTAATAAATGGCGTTGTATACAGAAATTGATGAAGAGAGAGCATAACTGTGACACGTCCCTGAGAGAAATGATGAAGTTGTATAAGAAATACAAATCATCAAAGCATCGGTGACATTCCAAGATCCGGCAGGCCTAGATGTACCACTGAAAGTGAAGACCGAATAATAAGGAAACTGTGTCTAACTGATAGATATGCAACATTGAACAGTATTCATGGGCGACTAAGACAAAGTCTCAGCAAACGGATTAGTCGTATGACTATTGCTCGTAGACTACTGAAGTTTGGTCTGAAATGCTTTGTGCCTGCCAGAAAACCTGTACTGAATAAGAAGCAAAGAAAACAACGACTTTCGTGGGCAAGACGAGTAAAACATTTTCGGCTGCCGCAATGGAGAAAGGTATTATTTTCGGATGAATCCATCTTTCGTTGCTTCAGTAACAGAAAACGCATGAAAGTGCGACGTTTCAGCTACGAACGTTACAAACCCTGTTGCTTACAAATGACTGTGAAACACCCCCCTCAGATCCACGTCTGGGGAATAATTTCCAATAATGGACCTAGCATTTTGAAGTTTGTTCCTGAAACACTGAATAGTGAACCATATCAAGAACACATCATCAACAATATTTCTGAACATGGTTCCTGTCTGGTTTTCCCTGATAAGAACTTTGTATTTCAGCATAACAATGCTCCAGCTCATAATTCACGATCTACACGTGATTATCGGGCTCGGAAAGAAATTCAGGTGCTTCCATGGCCTGGGAATTCCCCTGACATGAATCCCATAGAGACAGTTTGGGATATCATTGGGAAAAGAGTAGCTGCAGACATGCCGACATCAAGCCAGGACCTCTGGAAGTCTGTTACAAAACATTGGTATTAAATACAGTTTACGATAAAACTGTTTTTTGTCGTTTTCATCTTGCTTGAAAGCAAAGGGTTTAGTTTAAAATGCATGGTTTGAATGAAATCTCTGATGTGAATAAACTTATGATATGCAGCTGTATGTTTGTAAATATTTGATATTATAAAAAATCAATTGTAATCCTCATGATGTACTAGTATTCATTACAATTATTTAAACTTTGTATTAACTATCTATATCAAAACGAATTAAACTGATCATCAAATGCAAATATCTTTGGTTCCTACCTGCCAGGCCTCTAGATGCCTTGTGATTTATGTACATCATCTATACATTATTTTGCCAGCACTTTGAACTTAAGAAATATATGTAGAAGTGTGTATTTAGAGCTAAGAAACCTTATGTATTATTAATTTTTCGTTTCTCATTCCAACTAATCACTGTAAAATTGATATTCATTTTTATTTATAAAGTCTTTTGAATAAATCTGAATTATATGAAAAATAAGCATGTACAATGTACCAAACAAGAGAACAGTTGTAATTATATGCACAAATCTGAGGTGAATAAAGTTATCTAAAAGAAATCTAACAGCTTCTCTCTAAGGTGAAAATCAATTTCTAAATGATTTCCACATGGTCTGACTCAAGCAAGCGTAAATCTATCATGAACTCACGCAAGTAAACAATTGGCTTTCTCCAACACTCCCCACTGATGATCAGAGAAATTATTTTCTCTTTGAAATATAAAACAGAAGTCGTGATTCTCAGTATTTGAAGTTGAACATCGCTGGTACCATGAAATACCGAAAGCATGTTTTTATAAGAGACAAGTTCACCTTGGGCTTAAAGTCTTGTGTAACATGGCCAAATGTCTAATGAAAATAACAGCATGGACAAGAAATCATTTACTCGAACAGGAGTAGGCTATTCACTTCTTTGAATTCATTGGTTACATATCAAAGTGCTTCAAATGACAGAGTCGCCTTAACTATATATTTAGAAATGATCTCTCTGTGTCTCTGTCTGTCTGTCTGTCTCTGCCTGAAACAATATAATTTTAAATCCTATAAAGAATATATTTATCATGTAACTTTAATTGCTTTGTGGGGATCGTGTGAAACATGCGTTTTTATTTAAGTGTATTTGCACGTTTTCAAAAAGAATTTTATGAGTGACTTATAACTAAGAATTAAATTGTAAAACAGTTTTAAACCAGTTCCTTCCAAAATGATTGAACTAATTCAAATCCAGCTCAAGAGTTGTAAGTAAGTAAGTAAGTAAATAAAGGAGAAATCCTTTTCTTCAAATTTTTTTTGCAATAATAATTCAATGACCTTGAGAGGTCAAAGAAATACAATGATATTTTACCAATAATGATTTCAAATACATCAAAAGCGAATAATAATAAGTATCGTTTCTCTGGATAATAATATGTTTAAAACACACTTCTGTATGTCCTGAGCAACTAAGTAGCAATATTGAATACATTTTCTACGCACTTTTAAAACGCTATGCATCGATTGCATCCATATGTGACTCTCTTTAAGATACTTCTTGAAAGGAACAAACCCAACAACCCTGCAATTGACATCCAAAGTGCTTCAATGTCTTATAGTAAGTGATTCATATGATTAGACTGTTGACACTGCACTTCAAGATTGCTACAGGATAATGTCTGATGGGTGTGCAAGGAAAGAAAAACGCCAGCAATGACGAAGGATACGAATAATTAAGTATTAACATCCAAACTGTGAATCATTTATTGTAAGGGTGTTTGGATACAAAAAGAGCTGAGAAATCTCTGAATCTCTGATCTGACAGTAAATGTTTTCTCTGACAGCAAGACAAAATCAATCAGATGTCATGGCGACTTTTTGCACTCTTATCAAATTGATCTACGCTATGTTCATGTATGTCAAGAGGAGGCTATTAAGTAAAGTCTCTGTTGACATTGTCCGTCAATAATATTTCTCTGTTCTAATCATGCAGTCTAGCCATACATAGAATCTATGAATAAATTTTCTTCATTGTCGAACACAAGCTAAATGATAATGTTATAACAATGTTATGTACACGTGTGCCAGATCAACAACCTCACATGTTGTGATTAATAAATTTTGGAAAATTCATGCAAGAATATTTTGCTAGTCATCCAGTTAACCAAGACAACTCATGTTATCAATGCTGTTATTCTTAGTTCACACAAACTTGAAATTCAAGCCATACTTGTTTTATTTCAATAAATAGTTATATTTTGGGCCAACACCTTTTCTAAGGGAGTTGTTATTATCCATAATGTATTTTCTAAAATAGAATAAAATACTAAAGAAAGAAATAATGCGTGCTCTCAAGTGAATATTTGCACACTGTTGTCTCAAGCTTTTGTTGTTAATGATCGTGTTATAGTCTCCCTCAAACAATATGTACACAATATGCAGTTAAATGAATTACAAATATATTGCAAAAAGGTTGCCTTACTGTAAATATAGATGGACATAAATCATTATTTTCAAGAAAGGAGGTAAATTATCCAAATCTGAATTTTATATCACAGTATTCATTTATCTGAAAGGCACTTACATGTAAAGTACCTCTGCGTATGAATATCTTATTACTTTTCATCTTTCATCGTAAATACACGACAGGTATCGATAAGTAAATAAAAGTTCTCAGGGATTTTAGGTTTACATCTTTTTTCCCAGATACTTGATATTAGAATGAATTAGGTTGAACAATATGGTGCCAAAATATTAAAGTTAGAAACTTAGATTGTATAAAAAAAGTACATTAATCTAACAAGAAATCTGAAAGTGAAAAATATCTATGAAATGATAAAAACGTAATGATGACTGTGGTTCTGATGGAATTTTCTAGCCATAAAAGCTGTGCAAGTTCAATTAACTTTCTGCAACAATTGTATATTTTGAAATTTACCAAAACGTAATGAAGTAAGAGAGTCTTATCAATTATTTTTTAAATAGAGTTCGAACAAGGTAATCAAATGTAATCAGATTATGCCATCAAGGTCAAAAAATCTCTGAATGGCTAAATGATTTTTTTGTAAAGATGATATTAATGATGATATTAATAAAACTCATCGTATAAATGTGAAGGAATAATCATTCTGCATGGACTAATGGGAAAAGTAAATTGACATCTCTGACCCTAATAAGTGAACGGAATTTGACATTTTGAGGAAATGCATCCTATCCTTTCAAGGAATAAAAAAAATGTTTCTGATGGAAAAGTCTTTCTTAAAGCCTCTGAATTCTTAATTGTATTTCTGAAACACAAATTCTTTTAAAGATTAAGCAAATGTCATACATTTAAAGACATTCGTGTGTTAGCAAAGTCAGTTAATAAAAACGACAATGAGACTTCCTTACTGCATCCGAAGATGTTTATGATGATTGTTTTGTTTGCATTTTACAAACATTTTGTTATAAAGAAACCGTTGTTTACAAATATTTAATACAATTTGTTTTCTTTAATATGGATGTTGCATGGAACTATGACAAGGGAAAGTTTATCTTTAACGAAAGCATATTTCATTGTCTATAATAAAATTTAAAATGTTGTCAAGTGAAGTAAAGTAATTTTTCAAGTAATTTTAGGGATGAATTCTTTATCTTTGAATTCTATCTAAAGTTAGATATGCAACCGTTTGAATAACAAAATAATTCTATTGTAGCCTCAAGGTAAGGATACTGCTATTTGCAAGTGGATAAAAAGAACCTTTCAATCAAGTAAAGTTAATCCCCACAAAGAGTTTGAAGACACATGGCTTTTGCCGAAAAATAGATTAAGACGTTCCCTGTTGTATTTTTCTTGCAGTGTCAGGCAACACTGTGGAGAAACCAACTTTTTAAAGCATTTTAAAAAAGTTTTTACACTATGAAATCTTTCACAGAGACAGATCAAATGGTAATGGATAGGCTTGGAATGTCACAATGTAACTATAGTTAGAACACAAACTGACTCGATCAATTGCAATAGAAAAGTTGATTTAAAAAAAATTCTGAATGATAAATGGAATTTTAAAGCCAGTAGAGCAACCATTCTTTTGTTCAAGGTATTGAAATTGATTTTGAGGGCAATAAGAACAATTTGGAGTAAAATCATACGTATTTCAATATATTGGGGCTTCTAAAATTTATGATGTTGTATGATCTCTTTATTAGATAGCAGCAATAATAAAAACAATATTCAATGCTCAGCTCTCCGTTGGTTTGGAAAAGGAGATTTTCAAGGAACGTTTATCACATTATGTATGCTATTTTAACATCAATTCTGAATTCTGAATAATAATGTGTTATTTGGTTGTGGTTTTCTCTTATTCCAAAATGAAATTGTTAATTAAATCAAAACAATGTATCATGTTTTGTTTGTAATGCAATACACCCATATACCGATAATACAACAAACCTTAGCTGATAGTCTATCATGAATTATTGAATGATGTCAAATGGAATAAATTATTGAAATTTTGGTTAGCAATAAATTCTCACAATTACATGCACATATCCTATTCGTTTACATAATTAACTTTATTTCATTACAAACTTTAAACGAAATTAACATAAATCATGAAAGATTATCACGAATCAAAGTTTAAGATAAAAAGATATATTGCTAATGCAAATTCTGATTTTTGCATCCAATGTCACAAAATACTTTGAAGACAAAAGCCTTTTGAAAGCGGTTTAGATGTATATTTTGTTACAAGAGGTGGTCTTTCATAGTATGAAAAGAATGAAAGTCACACAGCAAAATTAAAGGAAACAAACACTGGCCTTTACTTTTAGTGTAACTTCGTATGACAAATAGTTTCTAATTTTGTGATGAAAAAATGTAATGTCGAATTATTATTTAGGGAACCTTTCTTTTATTCAAGTTTTAACAATATACGACATCGATATCATTGATTTCGATTTACATCCCTGAGTGCGCAATTTGAAGTATCTTAAAAAGAATCTTACGACAGAGTCACTTAAGTAATTTTTTGAAATCTTGCAGTAAAAACAGAATTTATTAAATTTGAATTGCTGTTGGAGTCTCTTATATGATATCAACAAATACCAACCCCTCTGATATCTGATGAGTGTTCATTATGAGTCACACTTGGACCTATTTTCTATAATAAATGACTACATTTCCTCTTAATCATGCAGCATTCTACCTCATTACTTCGCCTGAGGTCGAAGACAAATTTGCAGCACAAGGCTGACCTGGTCATTATAAAATAAAAGAAAATGGATGGTGATTATCTGAGGAAACGATGAACGAAAAAAACGAGTTTAAAAATAATTTTTGTCAGTGTCCATTGTCTCAGTAGGATTCTTTTGTCAACAAATGCAATTACACGTCTTGGTTTTTTCTATTGATAACTAAAGAAAATGTTATGCAGTTCATTTGTTCAAAATAAGAATTGAATTAGAAGTAAAGAATTTGACTCAATAAAATGCAAGACAACACTTATTAACAAAACTTTACTATAGTTACATTGATTAGTTAATTGTCAATTTCATATATTTGGAGGTTGATTTCTAAGCAGGGAACTTAATCCAAAACGGATATCTAGACAATAAAAATTTATGACAACAAAATGTAATTCACGAGTTAAATTTAGAGTGACATCTTATCTATGAAACAGTTTGATTTCCCTTGTGGTTTTAATACCTTCGTGTGCATGACCAATTGAGTCGTAATTTTTATCAGTAAAACCTCAGTGATTTAAAAAGAATAGCTTTTCAATTAAATTTCTTCTGCAGGTGTAATCTAGTTTCGATGTGACCTTGTTTGATTTGTGGTTGTTTTTTATATAAAGGATAAAATGTTTTATGATGATGCACCATGCATTACATAACATAACTAGAAATAATCATTTAGTTTTTTACTGTTTGATGAATAAGAGAGGAGTTTTTATCTGTCAATTTTCGTCAACTGTGAACAAAATTGATCACTTACAAAATGCCAAATTTATTACTTAAAGTGAATAGTTGATATTTATATTTCATGTCCAATTAATGCTTTCATTATAAACCTGAAACGAGAAAAAATATGTTTTTTAGGATGTAAATGTTTTTGGAGAAATTTTAGAAGATTTGAAACGTGAACATTAAGAGGAAAAGTTATCTACAGCTATTGTCCATTGCTAAGTTCATTAAAACATTCTAGAGGAATCGTCAGTTAAAAAAGGCTTTCATGTTTCATTATGTTTTTGCAAGTACGATATTTCGTCCGAAATTGCAGAATGAGACACGCAGTTCAAAATAGATCAATCATGATACACGTTTATTGAAGTCGTGGATGAACTTTTCCTCATGCATTCTCCATTACTTAAGCTATCATCCTCACGGTATTCCTTTGGAATCAATCCAAGCTTTAACAAGGTAATAGGAATAGAGTTGTTCACTTCATCAGTTTCACGTCTGGATAAAAATTGGCTATACTAAGGAGTTTAGTTATCATTCGGCAGTAATTGAATCAACGTCTATAACTTGGATAATTGACATAATAAAGAGAAAATGTGCTTGCAGAGATTTTATCTCAGCATTTAACTATAATTAATATGATTTGTACAATGTACATAATGATAACATTTTCAGATTTAACGGAATTCTGTTTAGAAATTGCTGCATATTTAAAGCAATGTTCGGAATTTCATATGAATTTATATAAGATCATTAACAAACACCTATAAATAATCAGACAAACCTTACTATGGTATTAAATGATTTTTTTAGCACAACATATTACAATTGACATCTCTCAATTGGAAATGTAGAGTGAAATCAATGGTCAAAAAGGCGAAATCCTCATGCAACTATAACATTGATGATGAATGTTTTAAACTGTTACTGTTAACCTTTAATTTCCCCCTTGGAATAAATAACTGATCGTAAAACTGTTACAGTTTTACTTTAATTTTCCCCTAGGAATTAATAGGTGAAATAAAACTATCTTCAAGTTAAGGGTATTTCATATCTTCTAAAATTGATTAAGAAATGTGACACTATACCCATATGACCAAAGGCAAGAAAATCCATCAAACTACAACAAAGTTGAAGTTCTCATTTCAGACATTATTAGCAACAAATATGACTTTTGGAGACGACTTTCTCACTATGTAAATATCAAAAGGAATTTTGTAGAATACACAAAGGCTCATGTTTATGACAAAACATTAAAACGTTTATGGTTAACCACAAACTTTGATATCATCATAACTTTATATGTACTCATCCTCTATTAAAGGGTTCTTTTTCTAAACAGGTAATTAAATTCTTTCTGTTTGAGCACTAAAAAACTGTAAAAATATCTAATTATTATTCATCATATATCGTCAAAATTTGCAAGAGTGATTCTTGTTGTTTATGACACTTGTATCTGAAACGTATAATTAGATTATTTGATTTATGTCTTAACACTAACAAGACAGTTTCAATATCAGTGTCATATCCTGTCTTCAATCATTTCCTGATTCAAAGATTCTTTGTTGCTGAGGTTGTTTGTGTTTCCTCATACACTTAAGTGTTATCAATCACAGTTCATGAAAACATTAAACTGTGTATTATGCATTTACGATGTTTTGTATCCTTAAGATCAATAGATAACATTTGCATTCACAGAAATTCTAAAAACAAATACTTTGTGAATAACACGATTGGTTTTAATGCAAGTTAGACATCAACTCCTAGGAGCGAATGTAATCACTTGGAAGTGAAGGTTTATTCTTGAAATTAATTATAAGTTTGAAACTAGCTTTAGAGAAAGCCGTATCCTCGCAGTTACATTGTAGCAATAATTTACCAATGTAAATGTATGTTTTGTTGCACTCTGCAGGCGATGCCAACATAAGTCCCAAATCGACTTCTTGATGCTAAGAGGTCTAACAAAATCGGATGTAGTGTTTCAAAAACGCCTTTCATAAGAAATTACAGTCGCATCAAATTATTAAAAATATTTAATAATGACGATTTAGTAATGAGTAGTAAAAATAATGCTCATGTCAACGAATTTCTTTTAAAAAAGTAAGTAAGTGAGTAATAAATGATATACTAAGTTCGAAACTCGAGAATTGTATCAGTATTCAACTTGTGTTTGCTTTCGATTGTTAAATGCCAAACCATTTCGCCATGCCATAAAAACATGTTATTAAACGGGATCAGACTTACACTTTGACATAGACAAATTAAGATCGTTAATCAACGCAGCAGTACAAATCATCTTCTTGAACACGAAGTCATCTACTTCATGGTCTTGCCTCAGGTTAGTTATGCACTTTAGGTATAATGGCTAATAACAGTTTGGTACAGATCATGATTTTGATCTCGTAATGAACAATGCAGTTGTGACCTGCACGGTTTTGAGTAGTATTTTACAATCTATGAACAAGTTTAAAATGAAACACATTTCTTCTTTAAACAGCATTTACAAAAAATCAAATATAAATGTAGAGTCAAACGTTGTGTGTGTGTATTCACATTCACATTCACATTCATGTGTACTTCACATTTTCATAGTCTTTCAAGTGATTGGTAAATGAAGGTACTATGACATATATTTAAAAACAATATTACACATTATTTTACAATTTAAACTTTTCACACTTCAACTATATTTCTTAAGCTAATACTCTGGTACCCAGCGATCTGCCAGTACCTTTAGGTGTCTTGTAATGTATGTACATCATCGGCATAATTTTGTGTGAGCAGATAAAATTTGAGAGTCATACATGTATGTTGAAACATGTATTTAGAGATTTTAAACATTTAGTATATTTTGATAAAACGTCATTTACATGTCTTTCCTCCCAACCTATCTTTGTACAAAATGATACATAACTTACATTTATATCATGTTTTGAATGTATCTGAGGGATAAGGTGAAACTCAATTTCTAAATGAATATTCAAGTCTTCTGACTAGAGCAAGTATCATTCTATCGTGAACTCACGCAAGTAAACAATTGGCTATTCCCAATACTCACCACTGTTGATTAGAGAAAATTATGGTCAATTTAGAACGAAAATAGAAGTTGTGATTTCGGATATTTGTTTTCAACGTTTGACCTTGCTGGTACAAGGAAATGCTACAAGTATTGGCTTTTCATATCATGGGGTTGCAGTGTCTGTCTAACATGGCCAAGTGTTTAATAAAGATAAAGGCATGAAATGTAACATGACTAACATATTTGCTGCTGTACATGTGTATATGAGAGCGTCAGAAATAATGATAACATTCAGTGATAGAGTAACTCTTTCCGATATATGTCGAAATGATCACCTTCTGAGAAATTTACAAAAAGGAGAAAGAGGAAAGTGTTATTCATTCAAGTCTAGTGTAAAAGTAGTGCGATAGAAGTAAATTTTAATGTGACATCATATTCAGGTCCATTTAACAACTATATTTGATAAATAAGCCACAAAAACCGACTTTTGCAATGATAAGTAGATAAATGTTTACCTTTGTTATCAATAAAAGAGTGTGGAAATTATAATTCGAAAAAGGCCTCAGTACACCAAAAACTTGTTCAGCTTTTTATTTTGCTGAAGGACATGCACTCAGGGGCAAAAGAAACGATACAACTTTTCTAAGGAGTATGAAACAAAATCCTGTTGTAAATGAAATGCAACTTCGAACCCTTGTGATAAGCACATCAGTTGTGAAGAAATATTCAAAATTTATAAATGTATGACATGAGGGTCCCAAAACAGTTTTTTCAATTTCATTTTTTGCCATAATCTTTTGATTTGGAATTAAAAATTATGAAATTTATAAATGTGACAAAATAATGATGTAATCAACATGAAAACCTCGAAAGAAATTAATTTATTCATCCATTTTGTCTGTAAGTTGGCTTAAAAACAAGCAAAAGGGCCATTTTCACTATCCTATCTCGTTTAGGAAAGGAGATTTTTTGAAAGGCGTGTTTTTCAAATGCGGTAACATATAGCTTTGACATTAAAAACTTATTTCAGTTAGCTTTTGAAGACATGAAATAACCCTGTTTCAGCCGTACCTATCATGCCTTTAATATGGTATCGTTTCTTTTGCCCCTAAGTGTAGTTCATTGTTTTTTCTTTCATATATCACCCATTTTAACTTCAAGTATATCAAATCATGACAATATAATCCATAGCTAAAGTGAAAGTGCACCTTTGAATCGTTTTAACAATGAATTGATTGAGACATGCACCTAAAGAAACAAAATAAAGCTTCTTCCCACTGATTGGCTTAATACGCCAGTGGCAAGCAGAAAGCAGAGGCGATTTAGAGCTTTCCTGGGACCTAAAGCAATGTATCTGAAGAAGTCTCTTTGACATTTATACTGACTTGTTTACATGCCCCTGGCTTTAGACAACATGCTAGTGAGACAATTTGTCTGGACCGTTTTCATGTGTTAAGATCATATGATATAACTTGAGAGTATAAGAATATTGTTAAACTTATACAAGCCACATACACATCATTGTCCTAACGTTAAAATATTTTCATTTTCTATTCAACCCTCAACAGTTATTTAGTTATCATATTGAGAAGTTAAAGCATATTTTGCATTCGTTGTTAACTAGTTTCATTTGATAAATATTTAGGTATATTGTTTCAACAAACTAAATCACCATTGCATCATGTGTTTATACTGATAGAAATTACTGTCTAAATAATACTTAAACTTCTCTAGCCATGCTCTCAATGATTATATTCATACATGCAATACATAAATTTCGGATATTATATATAGTTTCGTCTTATGAATATACAACCTTATATCTCCAAATAGTCTGCTACATACTGTAATAAGAGATAGGAAAACATCAGAGTCAATGTTGGTATCGACGTTTCAGTCGCTTGTAAAACTTTAAAGACTCATCCAGGCAGTGACTGAAGTACAGTTAATTAAACCTAAATAAGGTGCCATTATGTGTATTTTGCTTATGTAATCGCAAATTTACAGTCCAATATATTTGTCCTATTGGCGTCCTAGTTTTGCATATTGGCATCCTTGCTTTTCATATTGGCGTCCTAGTCTTTCATATTGGCGACTTAGTTTGGATATTGGCGGCTTATGTAAAACTACATCACACTTGCACATGCGATGATACAAAAGATTACAACAAAAATAATGAAAATAGATTTTATTGTATTTTCGAAGAAAAACAAAAATGTGGTAGACCTAATACGGGAAGAACTCTTTTGGTAAACATTGCAACATTTTAGGATTTAGTTCAACGGCTAGGATGTGATGAAATAAAGTCGTTTTAAAATGTTGTTTCTTGCTCACCTATAAAACAACAATAAATACACAGTGAACGATAAAGTGGTCACTTTGGTATTTATTTCAGCAAAACTCTTTTAAAACATTCAAGATAATTTTGCATGGATATGTTTATCGTAAGATTGTTTGAGTTTGTTTGGAGACTAAATTGTTACAAATTTTCTAAACTGTTGTTGCCGTTTCAAGTGAAATGGGTATTTTGTTTTAACCACATATAGTGCTGACTATTGCTGCAAGTTATTGCGTTTTAGTATATTAGACGGTAGAGAATTGATTCAACATGTCTTTCATTAAAAACATTTATCAACGGGAAACTTCGATGTAGGAAGCGTTCCTTGCGACACTATTTTAACGATAATGCTAAGAACCATTAAATACAACCATATGGATATTTAGTGCATAGGAGTTGCATTCGTTTATATCTAAATTACATTTTGAAGAAGCTGGAATTGGTTTGTAATCAGTGTGTTTCAAATCAATTTTTAGATTTAATATGGTAATTAACTATTTAATGGGACAGTAGCATGTTCGTAGGAAAACACCGTGATGTAATAGAAAAATAAAAAAAAGAACAGGAATATTAGCCGTTATTTAAATCTTATTGCAAAAATCCAAGTGAATTAATTTTCAATCACAAAGAGCAGCTAAAATCTAAAATCTTCAGTTAAGTTACTCAGATCTTTTCCCTATAAGTGTACTGAAATGGTCGCATGCAGTTTTCATGCAATACGTGAAAACTCAAGTTATTGAAAATCGCGCATATTGCATAAACTAATATAAAAGGTTGAACATTCATAGATTTAAGGATTCACTAAACGTCTTTATAGGAGCATTGCAGTAAATACTATAAATAATGTTAACACGATACTCAAGCTAGGAATATCATAAAGCTTACCTGAGATTTCATTTCTTCACTGTGCGTAAACCGATGACCGTAACTTTAGTTACGATCATCCCAACATGGCGGCAGGCCATACGCTTCGGAACTTTTCACGCGATATTCTAGATGTTCAGATACATTCAGATAAATTCAATAATGCGTTTAGATGCAGGTTGACGTGGAGAAGAGATTCTAAAAGTATTTCCCTTTGTAAATGCATATTTATGAAGATATTCAAGTTTGAAAAAATGGGCATGATGACGGTAACTGAAACATAATGATGACGGTAACTGAAATGTTCGTCAAAGCTAGGATGACGGTAACTGAGCACTTCCAAGATCAGAATGTGTAACTTTTTATGAAAACACTCGTTAAATGACATACATTTTAGTAATTCAAAACGAAGGTAGATGGTATATGTTTGTATAATATTTACAGGAGAAAGAGTTTGTTAATACTTGGTGCCCATTTGAAGCCACATAACTGATTTCATTCCTATGTACTTCACTCAACAACAGCACATGAACAATCTAAAAACGTACCATTTAGATTTTGTTTAAATCTGGACGAAATTGCTGGCATATTTGTTTTGAAAACGCCTCATTTCAGAATTAAACTGTAAAGTTACCGCATAACAAGAACATATTATTTCACTATGAACATTAAAATGTATATATATATTTGAATTCAACAAACATTTATTGTTGTCTTAAAATGTTCACCCTGAATCAAATTAGAAACGATTTCGCTAAACCATGGTTTTACAAAAACTTTTCCGGCAAGCATCCACTGTCCTGGATTTTGTAGCCAGAAAACATTAATCGCATTTAATTGTGATATGTAGTCTGGTTCACATGATGACACGGAATAGCATAAAACTCTAAACCGGTCTCATTCACAAGATTTGACGCAATTCTTAAGAGTTGTCAAAGTCTAGGTTCAAGAGAAATCAAATGGTACTCTAAAATCACAGGAAGGGGTCGAATTACATTTGCACCCCGGGATAGCGGAACAAATAAAATGCTAGATGATTCATATACTAGTCTGATAGTAACCAATTAAGTAACGTTTTGTTAGGTTTCAAACTACTGCATAGCTTACTGTTAGTAACCAGCTCATGTATTTTACTGCACACAGGAACTACCCAGATAGCTATATTTTTTAAAGATTTCAATACTTAGACAAAAGCATATGTTATAAGCATTCATATATAAGCGTCGTCCTTTTATATAGATACAAAATATATTTCCTTATATATATATCAACGTTTGTAAGTATCATGTCTTCTCATTGTTGTCAATGACTACTCGTATAATTGTTTTCACTGTATTTATATCATTTCACAAGGGCCATAGCAAGCTTAAAGTCAGAATGCGTGCCATATAAATCCCTTGTATAACTGGCTGAAATAAAACATTAAAATGTTTATTACTATGAAATAATAATAATAATAATAATAAGTGTTCTTGTAACGCGCACAAATCAAGTCACTTAGCAAATTCTCTAGGCGCTACAAACGTTCACGGGACACAACTGGATATACTAGGTGTAGTATGTAAATATTGCATTTAGATATCATAAGCTTGTTTGAATAGGAATGTTTTCAGTTGTGACTGAAATGAGGTGACACTCTCTGCCTCTTTGATGGTAAGGGGCAAGGAATTCCACAGGACAGGTGCAACGTAGGAAAAGCTTCTGTGACCAAATGACTTCAGTCTCACTTTTGGTATGCACAGTTGTTGTTTTGAACTAGATCTCAACGAGCGGGCTGGAGTATACTGACTTAACAGTTTAATGAGATAATCCGGAGCATTCTCATTGATGCATTTGTACGTCAGGGTTAGCACCTTGTAGTCTATCCTCTGCTTAATGGGAAGCCAGTGAAGACTAACTAGCAAAGGTGTCACATGGCTTTGCTTTCTGGCTCTACAAATCAGTCTAGCAGCCGAGTTCTGAACTCTCTGCAACTTACATATAAGATCTTGCCGCATATTGCTCAGGAGACTGCAGCAATAATCCAAACGTGAGAGGATCAAAGAGCGAACTAGGAGGTGAGCAGCCTCCCGAGTGAGGAGATCACGAATACTAGAAATACTTCTGAGTTGAAGATAGCAAGTCCTACATACATTGTTAACTTGTATCTCCATAGTTAAGCTGGAGTCAATGTAGACACCTAAATCTTTGACTGAAGTGCTGAACTGTACCTCTGTACCTCTGATTTTCCAGTTACCGTCATCATGCCCGATTTTTAAAACTTGAATATCTGCATTAATGTGTATTTATAAAAGGTAATATTTTTAGAATCTCGTCTCCACATCAACCTGAATCTAAGTGCATTAATGAATTTATCTGAATGTATCTGAACAACTAGAATATCGCGTGAAAAGTTCCGAAGCGTATGGCCTGCCACCATGTTGGGATGATCGTAACTAAAGTTACGGTCATCGGTTTACGCACAGTGATTTCTTGAACCATACATCATTAATGCCCAATGAGTGACATAAATGCAAGCAATATGCGAGTATTTATACCTGTCCAATACTCTTTGAGTGTTGTGCCCTGAATTGTAATAAAAAACGCAAATTGTAATACCTGCCTTGAATTGTAATAAAATTTGCCTCAAATTGTAATATCTCAAAGTCTGCCGGCATAAGTCGAGTTAATTACAATTTGAATCAAGTGTTTCAGAATTGCTAACTTGCCCTGAGTTGTAATAAAATTTTCAAAATCTTTTTTCTTTTAAGAAATATGACTGAACCTGTTTTATAGCCAAAACACATTTTAAAATATTCCTCAAAAATGAAAAAAAAAATCGATTCCATCCAGTTTGATTGACATAAGTCGGGTTTATTACAATCTGAGTCAAGTGTTTCAAAATTGCTAACTTGCCCTGAATTGTAATACAATTTTAAAAATCTCTTTTCTTTTAAGAAATACGACTGAATCTGTTTTTATAGCCTAAATACATTTAAAGTATTCCTCAAAAAATGAAAAGAAAATCGATTCCATACAGTTTGATTGACATAAGTCGGGTTTATTACAATTTGAGTCAAGTGATTCAAAATTGCTAACTTGCCCTGAATTGTAATACAATTTTAAAAATCTCTTTTCTTTTAAGAAATACGACTGAATCTGTTTTTATAGCCTAAATACATTTAAAGTATTCCTCAAAAAATGAAAAGAAAATCGATTCCATACAGTTTGATTGACATAAGTCGGGTTTATTACAATTTGAGTCAAGTGTTTCAAAATTGCTAACTTGCCCTGAATTGTAATAAAATTTTCAAAATCTCTTTTCTTTTAAGAAATACGACTGAATCTGTTTTTATAGCCTAAATACATTTAAAGTATTCCTCAAAAAATGAAAAGAAAATCGATTCCATACAGTTTGATTGACATAAGTCGGGTTTATTACAATTTGAGTCAAGTGTTTCAAAATTGCTAACTTGCCCTGAATTGTAATACAATTTTAAAAATCTCTTTTCTTTTAAGAAATACGACTGAATCTGTTTTTATAGCCTAAATACATTTAAAGTATTCCTCAAAAAATGAAAAGAAAATCGATTCCATACAGTTTGATTGACATAAGTCGGGTTTATTACAATTTGAGTCAAGTGTTTCAAAATTGCTAACTTGCCCTGAATTGTAATAAAATTTTCAAAATCTCTTTTCTTTTAAGAAATATGACTGAAACTGTTTTTATAGCCTAAATACATTTTAAAATATTCCTCAAAAAATGAAAAGAAAATCGATTCCATACAGTTTGATTGACATAAGTCGGGTTTATTACAATTTGAGTCAAGTGTTTCAGAATTGCTAACTTGCCCTGAATTGTAATACAATTTTAAAAATCTCTTTTCTTTTAAGAAATAAGACTGAATCTGTTTTTATAGCCTAAATACATTTAAAGTATTCCTCAAAAAATGAAAAGAAAATCGATTCCATACAGTTTGATTGACATAAGTCGGGTTTATTACAATTTGAGTCAAGTGTTTCAAAATTGCTAACTTGCCCTGAATTGTAATAAAATTTTCAAAATCTCTTTTCTTTTAAGAAATATGACTGAAACTGTTTTTATAGCCTAAATACATTTTAAAATATTCCTCAAAAAATGAAAAGAAAATCGATTCCATACAGTTTGATTGACATAAGTCGGGTTTATTACAATTTGAGTCAAGTGTTTCAGAATTGCTAACTTGCCCTGAGTTGTAAAAAATTTTCAAAATCTTTTTTCTTTTAAGAAATATGACTGAACCTGTTTTATAGCCAAAATACATTTTAAAATATTCCTCAAAAAATGAAAAAAAAAATCGATTCCATACAGTTTGATTGACATAAGTCGGGTTTATTACAATTTGAGTCAAGTGTTTCAAACTTGCTAACTTGCCCTGAATTGTAATACAATTTTAAAAATCTCTTTTCTTTTAAGAAATACGACTGAATCTGTTTTTATAGCCTAAATACATTTAAAGTATTCCTCAAAAAATGAAAAGAAAATCGATTCCATACAGTTTGATTGCCATAAGTCGGGTTTATTACAATTTGAGTCAAGTGTTTCAAAATTGCTAACTTGCCCTGAATTGTAATAAAATTTTCAAAATCTCTTTTCTTTTAAGAAATATGACTGAAACTGTTTTTATAGCCTAAATACATTTTAAAATATTCCTCAAAAAATGAAAAGAAAATCGATTCCATACAGTTTGATTGACATAAGTCGGGTTTATTACAATTTGAGTCAAGTGTTTCAAAATTGCTAACTTGCCCTGAATTGTAATAAAATTTTCAAAATCTCTTTTCTTTTAAGAAATATGACTGAAACTGTTTTTAAAGCCTATATACATTTTAAAATATTCCTAAAAAAATCAAAAAAAAATCGATTCCATACAGTTTGATTGACATAAGTCGGGTTTATTACAATTTGAGTCAAGTGTTTCAAACTTGCTAACTTGCCCTGAATTGTAATACAATTTTAAAAATCTCTTTTCTTTTAAGAAATACGACTGAATCTGTTTTTATAGCCTAAATACATTTAAATTATTCCTAAAAAAAATGAAAAGAAAATCGATTCCATACAGTTTGATTGACATAAGTCGGGTTTATTACAATTTGAGTCAAGTGTTTCAAAATTGCTAACTTGCCCTGAATTGTAATAAAATTTTCAAAATCTCTTTTCTTTTAAGAAATATGACTGAAACTGTTTTTATAGCCTAAATACATTTAAAACACCCCTTAATAAATGAAGAAAGTTCGATTCCATACAGTTTGATTGACATAAGTCGTGTTTATTACAATTTGAGGCAGGTGTTTCAAAAAAGCTAACTTGCCCTGAAGTGTAATAAAATTCACAAAAATCTCTTTTCTTTTAAGAAATATGACTGAAACTGTTTTTATAGCCTAAATACATTTAAATTATCCCTTAATAAATGAAGAAAGATCGATTCCATAAACTTTCATTGATAAAGTCGGGTTTATTACAATTTGATTTAGGTGTTTCAAAAAAGCTAACTTGCCCTGAATTGTAATAAAAATCACAAAAATCTCTTTTCTTTTAAGAAATATGACTGAAACTGTTTTATAGCCTAAATACATTTACAATATCTCTTAATAAATGAAGAAAGTTCGATTCCATAAACTTTCATTGATAAAGTCGGGTTTATTACAATTTGATTTAGGTGTTTCAAAAAAGCTAACTTGCCCTGAATTGTAATAAAAATCACAAAAATCTCTTTTCTTTTAAGAAATATGACTGAAACTGTTTTATAGCCTAAATACATTTACAATATCTCTAAATAAATGAAGAAAGTTCGATTCCATAAACTTTCATTGATAAAGTCGGGTTTATAACACTTTGATTTAGGTGTTTCAAAAAAGCTAACTTGCCCTGAATTGTAATAAAAATCACAAAAATCTCTTTTCTTTTAAGAAATATGACTGAAACTGTTTTATAGCCTAAATACATTTACAATATCTCTTAATAAATGAAGAAAGTTCGATTCCATAAACTTTCATTGATAAAGTCGGGTTTATTACAATTTGATTTAGGTGTTTCAAAAAAGCTAACTTGCCCTGAATTGTAATAAAAATCACAAAAATCTCTTTTCTTTTAAGAAATATGACTGAAACTGTTTTATAGCCTAAATACATTTACAATATCTCTAAATAAATGAAGAAAGTTCGATTCCATAAACTTTCATTGATAAAGTCGGGTTTATTACACTTTGATTTAGGTGTTTCAAAAAAGCTAACTTGCCCTGAATTGTAATAAAAATCACAAAAATCTCTTTTCTTTTAAGAAATATGACTGAAACTGTTTTATAGCCTAAATACATTTACAATATCTCTTAATAAATGAAGAAAGTTCGATTCCATAAACTTTCATTGATAAAGTCGGGTTTATTACAATTTGATTTAGGTGTTTCAAAAAAGCTAACTTGCCCTGAATTGTAATAAAAATCAAAAAAATCTCTTTTCTTTTAAGAAATATGACTGAAACTGTTTTATAGCCTAAATACATTTACAATATCCCTTAATAAATGAAGAAAGTTCGATTCCATAAACTTTCATTACATGACAACACAGTGGTGTTATGTTATTTCATCACAATGCCATAAAATCAACGTCACGATGCAATGACCTTCACTGTATTGGAAACTAGGAGTGTTGTGCTTAAAGGTGTACATTTTTCTCTAAGATGTGAAAAAGAGTGACTTTGGATGACAAATAAAATATCCCTCTCGTGTTTTTATAATATGAAAGATATCAACACTCGTTTTTTCACGTCCTAAGACATGCTCAATGTCCTACTTTAATACCCCAAAGGAGTGTACTAAGAGCTAATCATGACCACGTAGGTCAGTACATCCAGTTTTCATGTATCCATGTTAACAGCTGGGTTGACTGAATGCAATGTGGATGAAGTGCCTTGCCCAGGGACACAAAACAGGATGAGACCCAAGTCTCAATTTTGTTTGGTGTCTCCACGGGGTTTGGAACCAGGGTCTCTGGCGTGAGAGGCCAACATGCCCACTACACCACTGTACTCAACAAAAGTTTGTGTGAAAAGTTTGTCTTTATGTTTTTTTGTGGCTGAATATGACAAATTCTTTTCTAAAATGTTGTTCATTGTCAAGCTATAATGCAATTTACTATTTTAATTTCAACAAGCTTTCTGACTGTAGAAAAGAATTCATACAAAGACATTTCATTCCATGGAATCATGAATGTGATGAACGTCATACCGCGTCATTCTCCAACATATCGTCTGATATCAATCGTTTAAGACAGTCGTAGTGCTATTAAGAGCAAGGAAATCAAATAATGCCCTTTCAGGGAAAGTGGCACACTAGTTCCTGAACTTTGTTTCACGTGGTCATTGCGTGTTTAAAATCAAAAAGCGTTGGATGACCTACAGTAAGCGAAACGACTGTTTATGATCAAAGGATATCACGGGACAGTTTTGAAGCATTAGGCGAGACACATACGCTGATGTAGTAGGAATGATGAATGTTTTCAAGAATTCGCTTATCCTAATATGCGGAAAAAGCGGCGTTTCATGTTGTAGCAACATGAACTGCTTCATTTCATGAGAAGTGTGTTAAATTGAAATACAATTCTACCATAAATGTGCAAAATACTCGTTTCTGATTGGCCGCTGTGAAAATACAGAGGGCGTATAATTTGGTAATACGGTGCTATGTTTACTTCGTCTAATGCTCAAGATTTCATCTGTTGCCAAGCAACAAGTAGTTCTCAAATATTGCTGTTGTGTAAGACATTTTCACAAAATATGCAATTATGGCGTTGTATGTACATTTTTCATAAAATATATCGATCTTTCCACAAGCTTAACGGTTGCAATCTGGCAAAACCGGTAAAATACACGACACTGACAATAGATCAGAGTTCACGTTAGCTCTAATTTATTCATTTAAATTCTCACGCTATGCGTTCGACGTTAAATGTCCAAGCACAGTATGTTTATCTCCTGATTGTCATGCTTTAAAGGGTTAATTAACATGAATTTGTGTTAAAATTAAGATATTAAAGGAACATTTTTGTCGTCCAAACAGTGTAAGTCACAATGGGGATGTTCATCTTACTTTTAAACGCTAAAGAAACGGAACGGGAAAATCGAGTATTTGATCAATTTATGAAATGTATATAAATGGCGATAAAGTAGTTTTAGGCTGCAACAAATTTAAAGTAATTTAATCGGAACTGTGAGCAATTGAAATTGTGTGTTCCGACTACAGAAAGTCAAACTTATTTGAGAAATGATTCACATTCTAATAAATGCGAATAATAATTATTCAAAGTTGTGAAATTTAAATTGGAGTTGAGTATTGAGTACTTTAAAATTTATTTAGGGTTTCATTCTTTCTATATTAGTGTTGTTAATGAAAAAGTAAATCTTGAACTTTAGGTTGAAAACAATTTAGGGTATGTTTGAAAATAACTCAATTACCTGTCTAAATTGTAATAAACCCTATATATATCAATAAAACTGCATGGAATCAAAGTTGATTCATCTTTTAAAGTAATATTTCTATTAAACTGTATTGAATCGTAATTTAGTTATTATATTTTAAGGAATACATTAAATGTATGAAGGCCGTAAAAACAGGTTCTGTCGTACTTCAGAAAAAAACCAGAAATATTTGAAAATGTTATTACAATTCAGGGCTAGTTGGCATTTTCGAAACACCTGACTCAAATTGTAATAAACCCGACTTATGTCAATTAAACTGTATGGAATCGAACCTTTTTTCATTTTTAAGGAATATTTCAAATGTATTTAGGCTTTAAAAACAGTTTCAGTCATATTTCTGAAAAACGCATAGATTTTTGAAAAGTTTATTACAATTCAGGGCAAGTGTGAAATTTTAAAACACTTGACTCAAATTGTAATAAATCCTTTTTATCTCAATGGAACTGAATGAATAAAACTTTAATATTCATTTAAGAAGGAATATTTCAAATTAATTAAGGCTATTGAAACAGTTTCATTAACATTTTTGATGAAAAAAGTAAAGTTTGTGACTTTATGTCAATTCAGGGCAAGAATAAAAATTTGAAGCACTTGACTCAATTTGAAATAAAACGACTTTGTTGATGAAAGGGAACTTGGTGTGATGATTTGAGATAGTTTGAACAATCAATATTAAATTATAGACAAGTTTATGTGTTAACACTGATGTAGAAGCTTTTCTGACAAATCCTAGTTTAGGTATTACAATTTGAGGCAGGATTTATTACAATTTGCGGCAGACTTTGAGTTATTACAATTTGAGGCAAATTTTATTACAATTCACGGCAGGTATTACAATTTGCGACTTTTATTACAATTCAGGGCACTACATTGAGCTCATGGACCTCGTGCACTCATTTCGATGCACGCGCTTCATCATGCAGCCATCAGATGTAGGACGCCAGTATTGGTAGATGTGGTAATCACAAAACTAGCACGCCAATATGTACGAATTTAGGTTTAAGTGGAATAAACTCCTCAAACTCGCCAATATTTGCGAGTCAGGTGTCATCGTCGGCCTAAGGAGTTGATTCCTTACGTATAATTTGTTCTCCCTGAAATTTTATCATTTAAATAGTGTATTCTTGTGAAACATGTTATATTTAAGCTAGAAACAATTGGTGTTCTACCATAAAACCCTTGGATGTAGTTATCAGAATTCATGTCATACTAATTTTGGGCAAAAACATAGAAAAATCCTTTTATCATGTTTTAATTGAAAGTTCAGTATAAAAAATTAGTCTATTGACTTAAATGATATATTAAGTTGCCAGATCAAAAAGAGTTTGTATTTTTTAAACAGAATAAATAAATACAAGGAATGTGGAATGTATTTCATGCTGTTTTACAGTACGTTTATATTTGCACCACTTTAATGTTAGAAATTTATCATCGATTAATAATCTAAAAATTGATGAATTTATTTCCCGGTGACAGATGCCGTTTTGTTTCCTCTTTATACATGACATACATGATGCGGAAACCGCGTCTGGACAGCCTATTCATATCAATATATCTCAAGTCTTAGAATCTTCCGGTTTCTGTCAGACCGAAAAGTGGTGCATGAGTTTTTTCAAGGAGCAATCTAACTTTTCTGTTGTCAGTTCATGATTAACAGACTTCCTTCTTAATGACCAAGTCCTGTCTTATTGTTAGATAATGTAAGATGCTAAGATGAATGTTCCACTACAACGTTTTTGAACAACAAAGTTTTTGTTTCAGGAGTCACTGCAAATTGAAATCCATGACATTAGATTTATTCAATATAATATTTTACATACATGTTGTTTGGATTGCAATTCTTAGAATTTTTCAACATTGTATGTTCTCAAGAAGAAAGGTAATGAATAAATTGAGTAAAATGGATTAATGGAATAAAGAAGCGGGTAAATACAAAACACACTATTAACAAAATAATTTACGTTTCAAACCTTGTTTTGTTTGTTTTGTAAACAACGTACATGCAATGGCATATCTTAAGTTTCAAACGTATAAAGAGCAAAACAAACGTTATTTTGGAACGAATCGGATTTTGATAAACTATGAACTTATTCCACACCTATTGAAAGTCATTAAGGTACATTAAAGATGAAAGACTGGAAATGTCAACATCGGAACTGTTTGGGATTCATGATTTATCATTAAAGTGTTTAGAATGGTCTTGAACAAGTTGACAGATGGTTTGACTTTCCATCTGTCTGTCCTGATTATAGTAGTGATGCAACTGCTAAACAATTGAAACAGTTAAACAGATTGGTTGAGTTACTCATTCATGTCCGCAATAGTGTCATGCTATACAATGCCATACTACTAATTCAAATTACTCCACATGTTATCAATGAAACTGTTTCAAAATACATGATAAAGATAATGTAAAGTAACTGTTGTGGCTGTTCATTTTGGGGATAGTCTTGTTTTCAATGCTGGCAATTTAAGGTTGCTGGTAAAATTGTCTTGGGTGTTATGTTCAGTAGTTGCTATGTGACTGATGTTATCATGAATAATCTTATAGATGTTAATTTTCATACTATATAATGAGATCTCATTTACCTAAAATATCAACTCGAAAACATACAGTAATATTTGAATGTTTCCCAAAAACCTTCCAACTTTTGGGATTTTAACAATTCACTTTTTAAAACGAACACGACATTTTCACAACACGATCATTTACTGCTAGGGTACAGGTTAAGCTTCCCAATATAAGCAGCGTCAAAGAAGGTGAAATGTTTAACATCCTTTCGAACTTTGCTAGACACATGGGCTATGGCTGAAATAATTTATTCGATAACATTTACATAATTTAACTTAAAATTTACTCTAACATGAAAACATGCATTTACATTCAGTACGACTTAAGAAACGTTGGATAATCTATGTTTTCGTTCATTGAAAAATTAAATAAAAACAATTGTCTTTTTGTTCTTTTGCCTAGGTACGCTAATACATACACAGTTGAGTATGATAAAAAGCAAATGTTCTTCAAATAGTTAATGGATGTGTGTGTTTTAAATATGAGCAATCATTGCGGCTATAACATTTATGTATGCAATCATCACTGCTTTGTAAAGCACCTTTCGCTTTAATATCTCTGAAAATGGAGGGTTATAAGTGATGATACTTTTCAGGAAACGTCTTTTGTAAAGTTAGTTCCTTAGATGTCGATGTCTAACAGATCTAAGAAGATAGAAAATTTCTGTAAACCAAAGCCAGGGATTGTGACAGCTGGACGGAAGAATAGTTGTTCAGTAAACAATCAGGTCTCAACTATGTCCCTTTTGTTAACATCTATGATAGATTTCTCTCATCAATGACTATATGAAATATGAAAATATCGTTTGGTGCCGGATATATCAATGAACTTCAGGCCTTTATTCTGAGGATAAATCAATGATGTGAAAGTGTTCATCAACAATGGAGTGGTTCATAAGGTTTGAAAAGATAAATTATGCCTGGCCAAGTTTTATATCAAATATCTCAAACATGCTTTATACATAATATATTTATATCCAATCTGAACAATTTAGGTCTTTTAACACATTTCAATGACTTTGTTATGTTCTTCCAATTGTTAAATCGTACTTAGGTTTTTCTAAATTTGTCTTAGTTTGTTTAACTTTTGAAAAAAAATTAAAGCAGAACAAAACAATTGTAAAGGAACTCTATTTACGGAATTACTACATATTTATGACTATTACATGTATATGAACCGTTGCACTAAATAAGAATGAACGTTTAAAAAAGCTTAATTCATTATCCATTATGTCCCTAAGCAGCAGTGTTGAATAAATATTGATGATTCAAATGCTATGTGTCTATAACTGTTATGCATCCATATGTGCCTCGCTTCAAAATACTTTTTTTAATGATAGAGATGGACTTAACAACCTTACAATGGATAACTGAAGTGCTTCAGTCTGTTACAGTAAGTGATTCATATACAATAGCAGTTGACACTGCACTTAAAGATTTGCTTGCTGAGTGAACAACAAATGGCCAACACCAGCAATGACACACGATCAACATTATTTAGTGTCAACTTCAAAACTGAGAATGATTTATTGTAAAGTTGTTTTTGACACAAATCTAGTGTTCAAGGGGCATCTGTTCTAACCATCTGATGACTGTGAAATGTTTCCGTTTTCATCAAGACAACAAAACCAATCAGATGTGATGGCGCTGTCATATGCACTCAAATTGGTCTAGGCTGTGTTGATGTATGCCAAGAGGAAGCTATTAACTCATCTCTCTGTGGACATTGTTCCTGGAATATATTGTTCTATTCTAATCTTTTACGCAGTCGAGCCTTACAAATGATCTTTGAGAAAAACATTCTTCATTGTCGATCAAAGGTAAACTTAGGCTGTATGAAAGAGATTTCAATAGGTTTGCAATATGAAGCATTGCACAAATGAAATGTGTTGTATTGAAATTTCACTTCAAATGTTGAGATTCATTATATCATTCGAGCAAATGTTTTCAAACTGTTATTTCAAACTGTTGTCTTTGTTGGAATAAACATTTTAACACTAGTCTCAAGAAGTGTTGTGATTATTGGTATCAGTGAAAGGTGAATGCTCATTGAAATTATAATATCTTGGCTGGAATTGTCAAATTATTCATTGAATCATGCTTTACATGCTCTCTTGGGAAATGACACTGACAAAATTAATGTCCATATGGAAATAATGATTATCGTAGTCTATTTACTCAAAGCAATGATTTAACATCATACCAGTAAGTGTACTCTTAAATATCAGTCTCTTTACAATGAGCATTAGTTAATGAAATCCCTGGAAAAAGACACTTGTTAATGCACTTTGTGCATCTGAAGTGAAGTCTCTATTGTAAATATATGCGTTCATTTTCAGACATAGACTGTATCTAGTATTTTGCCATTACTTTGCTGGAGCCACTGGATTTGAACAAAGTTAAATATCAATGCAAATTAAAGTAAAATTAAACAAACTACAGCTTGACAAGTAAAGTGATGCTCTACAGGTGAACGTCAAAACGTTGTACGTTGCAATATAGTTTCTTTTATCTGTATTGTATGTCATCATCCTATCCATGAGGAGGGATTGTTCAATTGCATGTATGTAACAACAGAATAACAAGTTTTAAGGGTTTAATTTCTTTAATTTATATGATTCAATAGAAATAAAAAAAATTGATTCTTTTTCTTCTAGAAATGTGGTTATTGCTAAATGTATAAAGGAATGTAAATCATAGATGACAATTATTTTCTTTGTTTTTCTTAACTAAGACAATGAATCAGATAGATGAGACGATATATGATTGATTGATAATCTAAGAGATTGATTAAATATTTCGTGCCTGCTAAGCCGCAGACATTTTTAGTTTCCTGTTAACCTAATAAAGCATTCATTATACAGTAACAGTGTATTGAAAGCCCATTTACATAAATATATCTTTAGTCTTGACATCTTCCGGTTCCTGATAGAATGTGGTGCATGACTTTTTTAAATGAGCTAACCTCTGTTTCCAGCTGGGTGTGAGGTGTAGGCATCGCCCTGTCCGTTCGCCCGTAAACATAACACTCACAAGTCACCTACCTCATTAAAATTTAGTATATGGGTAAATCAGCATCTGTAGATGTGCGTTTTGGTATTTTCATAGAAATGTAACTTAGGATTAGGACAGAAGAATATGTCCTTTATGTAGATCTTAGATAATTTAAAGAGAGATATTCTGATTTATTTGGGAACGGCTGGGTGTGTCATCTTCTGATGACTCTTGTTCCAAAAATGCCATGCCAGTTCGCTATAATTGTACCTAAAACGTCTTGAAACAACATATTCATAGCTTTAACCGCCGTGCAATTAGTTTCTTCGATACACACTATTGCATAACAATAGAAAAAGTGTTAGAAATTTCAGTAAAGCATCTAAAGGACATTTAGAAGCGACACACATCGAATAGAAGAATTTTGAATCAATTTAGGATTGCGAGCATGAGAAAACCCACTGACTGATGTGTTTGTGTTAATGCAAATCTTTCCCTTTACCATTTAACTTTTCCTTTTAATTTCATGTTGGAATAAACAGTAATTTAACTGATTTGTTTCTTAAATACATCTGTACAACACATCAACTGTCAAACGTCTATTTTGTTTTGTAAACAACAAAATGAAGTTACTAACGAAAGAAGAATTGATATATATGAAATAAAGCCACGCAATTGAAAGCCATAAGACTGCTTTTAAGGATGCAAGACCGAAATTGTTAACATCAGAACTGCTTTCGATTAATGATCTTTCATAGAAGCGTCTAGACGGGTTCTGATGATGCTGAATTATTTGACAGTTGGTATGATCACTTCATCCGCCTGTTACGATAATATTGGTAACTTTACTGCTTCAAAACATAATGGAATGATTTTTGAGACTGGTTAAGTGACATATTCATACTCGCAATAGTGCATGTGACCATAGCATATCATTAATTCAGAATATATGAATACATCTTAAACTGTAAGGAAAGACTTGATTTAGAAAATTGTTAAATGCATTTGAAAAAGTATAAAAACATATTTCAATTTTTAATTCGAAATTAATATCGTTACCGAAATTTCTTACCAACGATTTCCTCTACTTTAAGCTAAATATCTTTGTTCCTTAATTTCAGTAATACACTTGAATACTTGCACATATGAAATATACATACTGACAATCATTTGTATAATATTTTGCTTTTAAAACGGACATGCTATTTGCTAAGACATGCTTATTACTCTAAAGGACCACGACGGGAAGTGAAACGTCTGTTCTTCTAAAATCTAATACAAATTCCTTTCTTCTGAAATATGAGTGGATATACCACAAAGTAAAACATAACTCAATAAATTGCTTACAAAAGCCACATTTAATGACTTAGGTCTCTTGCTTTGTTCTACTTTTAAAATGGCGTAGAAAAGGGAACTGTGAAAAAAAAAATTGATACAAAGTCGATCATTATAGAAAACTGCAACTTGAGCCTTTTCTTTAAAAAAGACACCCTTGAAAACCAATTCATGCCATAATGCATGATCTTGTTTGCCATTAGCAATTCACCATTAAGATTTTGACAAAATTCTCTCAGACACGTTTGAGAACAAATGTATTGACAACTGATTTGCACACGCATGTGCCTTACTTAAGGATACTTCAATCTGTGAGAAATGTACTCAATAACCTTGCAGTTGATAAATAAGAGAAGAGCATAGGTGACATGTTCAGAGTGAGTTGTATGCTTCAGATGTTTGCATTACACTTCAGATGATTACCAGATAATGCCGGCTTAGCGTTCAACAAACGGCCAACACTAGCAATGACAAATGATAAGAATAACTTAGTGTCAACTCCAAAACGGAGAATGATTAATCGTTTGTTGCTACTTTACAGCAATGTTCACATCAAGTTTTCAAGTAGCGACTAATGATCTTCATAAACTGAGTTGTTTCACGGACATATAACTGATATATAACTAATACCAGTGATGGCACTACAATATGCACTATTATTAAATGAGTCTGTGCTCAGTAACAAAAAGCCTATGAAATCATATTCATCATCTCCTGTTCCTGTTACATTAAATTACACAACTAATCATCCATAGTCAGAGAACAAATTTGAAAGATTCCCATAAAGTAAATTTACGGCCATTTTGTGTGTGAACACCTTTAATTCATTTTGTGTAAGAAAAAGGAATTGCATAGCTGAACTTGTTCTATTTTAATTTATTACTGCTTCATTAAGTGTGAAAACATTGACTTTCAGTTTGAACCATTTATTTTCATTTTCCTTACATCACCTTATATTAACCTAAAAATCGTGCTACTGCCGCTGAAAAGGCCGGCATCAACTACTATAAACAGAAGTGGCGTTGCTAAGATTTTCTGTGAACATCAAAAAAGGGTATCTATGTTTAGACTGTTATAATTCAAAATGCTCAAAAAACAAAGTACTAAAAAATATCTCAGTATTGACGTCATGAACTGTTTAGTTTGTTGTAAACAATACAACGATGATTCTACCGTGCTCTTCTTGATCAGTTAGCCATTGGTTGATATTGCTTCACATGCTGTCAAAGTTAATTACATTGACACGATTAATTTCAATGTTGGAATACTGATTGTCTTGTTATATCAACTCGAAGCAATGATTTTGTGTATTTATTTTGAAATGCATCATATCTATGCATCATCTTTTTTTCAAAATGTAAATGTTTTACAAATTTACAAAGCACAATATAAAGGAGTGTTCACTATTTCACTTTGTGAATTAGGGTTTAAGTAGAAGTTTGAATTGAATGGAAATAATTTTTTTGGGTCATTTTAGGTTTAAAACATTGCAATAAGGTATTCAACAGCGATGTGACAGTGATTCAAATTTGTAGACCTTATGTTTATGTATCAGTGTTAGTGCAATCTCTTGATTATCAACTTATAGACACGGTTTCATTCATCTGGCATTACAGTTCTAAAATACAATAGCCAATAACAACAGTTTACTGTCGTTATCTAGCTGTTATCTTTAAGTCATAAACAATATATGTTGACATTGAATACTCAAATTTGGTGTTAGATTAGCAGACAATTTTGTTTAGTCCATATAATTTACTAATGGCAAGAACATATGTCACGTGATACATTGAATAACAGTTTGCAGGATATGCAATTCGTATTTATTCTAGACTTTGTGATTTAGTTAGATAACATTTGAATAAATGAAAACTTTTATGCATTCTTGACAAAAACAAAAATATTTTCACACAATATCTGGTTGACAATTAGTTAATAAATTCTGGTAAATGAGTTCGATAAAGAGAGTGAAATGTCCCAGGAGATAAGAATGATGATGAACCGTCACTAATAAGATGGAGGCTTGTTAAGAGATTGCTTATGTAGATGTAGATCACACGTGTTAGCCGTCCCATCGACCGTGGTTGTTTCTCGTTAATTATCTTGCTGGGTCGATTCAATTAGACTTAGACACGCCTATGCAACAGAAAAACATATATATGAATTTAGCAATATCTATGATAAATCACATTATTATCCGAGAGCACGGTCAAAGGGAGATAACTCTCTTTTTGCGTCTTAACGTCACGTGACGTTAGCTTATAAAAGCCCCT
Organism: Steromphala cineraria; assembly: GCA_916613615.1. NCBI lineage: Eukaryota > Metazoa > Mollusca > Gastropoda > Trochida > Trochidae > Steromphala > Steromphala cineraria. The sequence continues at coordinate 30,701,514 of OU744726.1, read as the reverse complement.
GCAAGCGCCAAAGGCGACCTTTCTGCCGGCGCTCTCATCACGTCAACATCAAACTGACGTTACGTCAACTCGCGACATCATGCCACGTGGTACCCCGGGACGGGCTAGGCCGACTACAGTGAAAAAGAAGACTAGGAAAGCGGGAACAAAGAGGAGAGCTGTGACACAGACAACAAGCGACCATCCAAGCAAGGCCGTTCGACGTGATGAGGGAAAACAGACGGCAGAAAGCAGCGGCAACGGTGAGCATGAATTTTCAAATACACCCGTCCCATATATCATGAACGTTGGCTCTCCTCAAGATTTTATCGTACCACCCATGGCGGTGCCCCCCAGGGTTAACGATTTTGAGACCATTAACGATGTTTCAGTAAATTTAGACCTGGTCAACCCTCAACCTCGTGCGCTAGGTGGACCTATCTATTCCCCATCATCAGTCGTAGCACTAGATTTACCTCCCACCGACGAATGCACGGAAGATAGTTTAGGCTCTCTCGTTCCACAAAACATTAAAGAGAAAATACATAACGGTGAATACATCGATTTAGCTCTGCTCATTAAAGGTCAAAACACTGAAAACTATGACGACTCGCAAATCAATTTCACCTTAAATTCAAAGGGCAATCTCGAACTTTGCAAAAGAAAGCTACCGAGAATCGACAATATCGAGGAATGGACAACTGCTTTCTTAGTTTTTGCTAGCATTTACTTGGAGAGTTCTAAGCATCAGCAAATGTTAAAGTACATCAGTACAATCAGACTAGCTTCTCGGCGAGCAAGAGGTTTCGGTTGGCGATCATATGATACCCAGTTCAGATTAAGAATGGCAAGATATCCCTCATCGTCGTGGGCAAAAATTAACCACGATTTGTGGCTTGTTAATGTTTTGCCTCCGGCAGTCGTTCAACTACCAACAAACAAATTTCAAGCGAAACGTCCCCCTCTAACTAAGCAATTCAAGTCTCCATGTTTTGATTTCAATCTTCGCTCGTGTTCGCGCACACAGTGTAGATACACACACACATGCATGAAGTGCGGTGGTCCCCACGCATCTAAATCCTGCGCCAAACTTTCCAACGCAAATCAATCAAATCACCCTTTACAGTAGAGGATTTCCCCTGTAAAGGGAAGTCTCCGATCAAGATTGATATTTTAGAATCATACCTACAAAATTATCCAGATCACGAAGCATGCCTACAACTTAAAAACGGTTTTGAATTTGGCTTTAACTTGAAATATGAAGGTCCGAGAAAGGCTACAACGTCAAAAAACCTTAAATCATGCCATTTACATCCAGAAATTGTTAATCAAAAACTACTCAAAGAGATTTCGAATGGTCGTATGGCAGGCCCTTTCACTTCCCCACCTATTTCAAATCTCAGAATATCCCCTATTGGATTAGTGCCGAAAAAAGACTCTGACGAATTCAGGTTAATTCATCACCTATCATTTCCACAGGGCTCTTCAGTAAACGACTTTATAAGTGATGAGTTCGCGTCAGTGAATTACACTAAATTCGACGAGGCAATTTTCATGCTTCAGGAAATCGGGCGCTCAGGCCTCATAGCTAAAGCTGATATAAAGAGTGCGTTCCGATTAATACCAGTGACACAAAGTGATTTCGATTTACTTGGAATTTGTTTCCAGGAAAAATACTACGTAGACATGTGTTTACCTTTCGGATGTAGAACCAGCTGTGCATTATTTGAAAATTTTTCTACTTTTTTGGAGTGGCGCACACGAAAAAATCATGACACATCTCATATTATTCACTATTTAGATGATTTCCTGTTTGGTGGGCCCCGGGGCACAAATTCGTGCCATTTGGCACTTCAAACTTTCACCAACGTCTGTGCAGACCTAGGTGTCCCAATTGCTGAAGACAAAACAGTTCATCCCACCACACAACTAACATTCCTAGGTATAGAGTTAGATACCATTAAACAGCAATCTCGCATTCCTAAGGAAAAAATAGAGAAATGTGTCAAACTCATTAGTGATTTTATGAAGAGAAAGAAAGCTCAGTTAAAAGAAATTCAATCTCTGATCGGTCTCCTCAACTTTATTTGCCGGGTTATCCCTATGGGACGCCCATTCATCAGAAGACTTATCGATACAACAAAGGGTGTTACCAAATCAACACACAGAATTCGGCTTAGCAGTACTGTCAAAAAAGATTTGTCAACATGGCTTTCATTATTGAAAAATCACAATGGCATTACGATCTTCATAAACATGTTGTGGCAGGACAGCGACGCATTACAGTTGTATACAGATAGTGCGGGGGGTGGGGCAGGCGGTTTCGGACTGTACTACAGCGGCTCATGGGCCTACGGGCGGTGGCCCCCCGTGTGGCACAGTAAGGGTTACACAACTGACATAACATTCTTAGAGTTCTTTCCAGTGCTACTGTGTGTGCTCATCTGGGGTGAAATTCTGAGAAATTCCAAAATAATTTTCAACTCTGATAACCAGGGTGTCGTGGCTATTATAAACAAGCTTTCCTCCCCCTCCCCCCGGGTAATGGCCCTCGTCAGGTGGTTCACATTGCGATGTATGCAACTTAACGTGCTGATCAAAGGTCGTTATATTCCGGGCAAACTTAATACCGTGGCTGATTGTCTATCCCGTTTTAAATTTCAGCAATTTCGTCAACTCGCACCACAGGCAAACAAAACCCCGACCAAAATACCCGACACAATATGGCTGCATTTGAAGCGGAAGCTTTCCGATTGTTAGACTCATCAGTGTCAGATAACACTAAACGTGCATATGCCCAAGCAATTTCTTCTTTGGAAACATTTAGACATAAATTCAAACTCGTCCGTTCGTGGCCTGTCCCAACGGAGCATCTGTTCAGATATATTGGTTATATGTCACTACAAGGCCGAGCTGCTTCGACAGTTTCTCAACATCTGGCCGCGATCAGCAGAGCACACAAACTGCATTATTGGGCAGATAGTACAGATAATTTCATTATTAAGAAAATGATTCAGGGCTTGAGAAACACTTCCCAGATTCCGGACGGACGCTTACCTATCACAATGCCAATTTTACTTAGACTTGTTCAGGCCCTCCCTTCAGTCTGTTACTCAAACTTTGAGACAAAATTATTTACAAGCATGTTTACATTAGCATTTTTCGGCTTCCTGAGGGTAAGCGAAATGGTGAAGTCAGATTCACGGCCCCCTAAGGGCTTACAGTACCAAGACATTCAATAGCTTCCTCCAGTCTCACGCTTAACATTAGATTCTCCAAAACTGACCAGTCCGGGCGCGGACATTGTCTCAACATAAATCGCAACAGAAACATGCAAATTTGCCCAGTTAGGGCTATCTCCTCCTATTTGAAAGTACGCCCTATGTCCAAAACCTCTGATTACTTTTTCTCACATATGAACGGGAAACCCGTGACAAGATCCCAGTTTGCCTCGGTTTTATTCAAAACATTAAAGTTTATAGGGCTAGAACAGGCGGGTTACAAGACTCACTCTTTTCGAATCGGGGCAGCAACCACGGCTTCCGCTATGGGAGTACCAATAGATCACATTAAAGAATGGGGCCGGTGGAAATCTGATGTCTATAGGAAATATATTAGAAAAAACCTTTGTGATTGTGCATAATTAAAGTTGAAGCTTTGCAGTGTGGCTCCTCGGCTCCTCCTACATTTACTGGGAATGGAGCAGCGCGGGGTCAACATACATTGGATCTCCAAGAGAGGAATGAAATGGCCTGAACTCGCATCGACGGTGAAGAATAAGCTGAGACGAATCCCACCTCCGAAAGCACTGGTCATTCACCTCGGCTCTAATGACCTGACCAGCAGGCCGGGAGCAGTCCTCGGTAAGGCCGTTATCCAGGATCTACACAACCTGTCGAACCTGATGCCCGACACCACCCTCGTCTGGTCCGAGATGCTACCCCGGCGGACGTGGGCGGGAGCTGACAACGTCGCGGGAATTGAGCGGAAGCGGAAACGGTTGAACCGGCGGGCAGCGTTCACGGTGGCACAGCTCGGCGGGAGTATCATCAAGCATAATATAGTCCCTGGGGACCCCGGGCTATACTGGCAGGATGGCGTGCATCTTTCCGATGTCGGAACAGCCCTCTTCCTCAATTCCATTCAGGAAAGTCTTTCTCAAATATTTTTATAACTTCCAATATTCAGCATTTTGGGGTGAATCGCGTAGGTACTCGATTTGTGGCGGCAGCCTCTCGGCAATGCTAATATTGTATTCCAAATATATTGCTTATTGTATCACTGTGGCTCCCGTGTATACAATTATTTCCAGGGAAGGGTTAAATACAAGCACTTCGCTATCGATGTGGGCTCCCCTCGGTAGCAAAGTCGCTGTATTACGGGTTTTTGGCCGAGAGCAATTTTGTGTCTATGTGGGCTCCCCTTGCACTCAATTCTCTCACTGTCATTTGGGGAAGGATAGCTAGCGGCATCCTTTTACGGGCGCTTCAAGGGGTAAGCGCAATGGCGGAGATAAATGTGTGTCTATGTGGGCTCCCCTTGCACTCATTAATTCTCTTTTAGCTTAAACATACATTCAACTTTCGGGATTGTCTTGTCGAGGGGTTGCCGCCCCACTTGTGTTTGGAATAAACTGCGCCCTGTCTCCCAAATATTGTTTCTTCATTTCTTTCATACAATGCATCTTCGGATGATAAATGAAGTTAGCAATATCTATGATAAATCACATTATTATCCGAGAGCACGGTCAAAGGGAGATAACTCTCTTTTTGCGTCTTAACGTCACGTGACGTTAGCTTATAAAAGCCCCTGCAAGCGCCAAAGGCGACCTTTCTGCCGTCGCTCTCATCACGTCAACATCAAAATCCCACCCTCCCTCCCTCCTAATTCTTCCGTGCTCTCGTATGATAAATAATTGCTTTCATTTGTTTAATGAAGTGTTGTTTAGTGTTTCAGCCAACGTTGGCGACTGTGGCAAAAGTGACCGCCTTCACCGGCAAGCTGCTGTCCAGTCTTCCCGTACCTGCATGGGACACGGACATCTTGCTTTGAGGCGACACCGTGATATTCCAGTAGCCTACATGGTTTTGTCAAAACGGACATCTCGCGTTAAAATAGCTATGCTTTGTTCTTATAATTACCACTTTGTGTAAGTTCATTCGCATTTTACTGCTGGTGCAGTTGTATTCTGGCGGCAGCCTCTCGGCAATGCTAATATTGTATTCCAAATATATTGCTTATTGTATCACTGTGGCTCCCGTGTATACAATTATTTCCAGGGAAGGGTTAAATACAAGCACTTCGCTATCGATGTGGGCTCCCCTCGGTAGCAAAGTCGCTGTATTACGGGTTTTTGGCCGAGAGCAATTTTGTGTCTATGTGGGCTCCCCTTGCACTCAATTCTCTCACTGTCATTTGGGGAAGGATAGCCAACGGCATCCTTTTACGGGCGCTTCAAGGGGTAAGCGCAATGGCGGAGATAAATGTGTGTCTATGTGGGCTCCCCTTGCACTCATTAATTCTCTTTTAGCTTAAACATACATTCAACTTTCGGGATTGTCTTGTCGAGGGGTTGCCGCCCCACTTGTGTTTGGAATAAACTGCGCCCTGTCTCCCAAATATTGTTTCTTCATTTCTTTTATACAATGCATCTTCGGATGATAAATGTCGTATATCAAAGTGCAGCTGGAAAATTAGGATACAGATTATTACACCTGATAAGAAAAGAGTTTCTTACAAGCAGTTCAGTCTAATTTTCTATTTCGTAGCATAGCTTTGTTATTGGGAAAAGATTTCTATCTTTGATTAAAATATGAAACATGACGATCTTCTTTGTCTTAAACAAAATATATGATATCATAAAATCTTTGCTCCTTGAACTAACTAATAATATATAAATATATAAAACAAGTTAGATTATCGATTATGCGAATTTCTTATGCAACCGTATCTGTAATATCTATTTAACATGTAAGGATAATGCTATTGGCAAGTGGATAAAAAGAACCTTTTAATCAAGTAAAGATAATCACCACAAGAAGTTTGAAGACACATGGCTTTTGCCAAAAAATAGATTAAGACGTTTCGTGTTGTATTTTTCTTGTAGTGTCAGGCAACACTGTGGAGAAACCAACTTTTGAAAGCAGTTTATAAAAGTTTTTACACGATGAAATCTTTCACAGAGACAGATCAAATGGTAATGGATAGGGTTGGAATATCACAAGGTAACTATAGTTAGAACACAAACTGGCTCGATCAATTCCAATAGAAAAGTTGATATAAAAAAAATTCTGAATGATAAATGGAATTTTTAAGTCAGTAGAAGAACCATTCTATGGTTCAAGATATTGAAATTGATTTTGAGGGCAATAAAAAGGATTTGGAATAAAATAATCATTAGCATCAATCTATTGCATATGATGTCCAATTCGTTGTGCAAGCTTAATCATTTACTGATAATTACTTACTAATTCGCTGAAAATTGAACTCCATAGCAATGATGAACTCAAACTATCAGTTATTTCTATTTTCAATGTTAACACAGTTTGAAGCATCTTGAAAGCAAGTTGACAGTGGGAGGACTAAAGCACTAAAGTATTACAGTTAAATAATACTGGTGAGATTGGAATTGTTCCTTGATATTCACTTATTCATATTCAATAACAAACATTTTCATAATTCATAATTCATAACAAACACCACCATCTGTAAAATCAATTGAGTGCGGGTTTCAAGTTACAGAAATACATCTTCTTGCTGAAGGTAATAAATGACTGGAGATCAAACTATCCATTTCATCAGTCAGCAGAAATATATCTCATTACCTCACCGAAGATCGAAAAATATCACTCTACAACCCGTTAATGTCCTGGTAATTATAAAGTTAACAGAACTGGTGACTCACTGAGCTAACAAGAACTGAAAAAAGGTGGCTAATTTCCATTCTTCATATCCTTTTGAATGCAAAGTGAGCTGACAATTGAAATATGTTGATAAGAAATGACCAAGTAAGTAAAACAGAATAAAATGGCTGTAATGTATATCTTATATTCAACATTAGTGAAGGTATGCTGATAGAAGGGATGAGTATCGTTGCTCATTTCAATGTTGCAATATATTGCGATACAGAAGAACGTATTGCGATACATATTGCAATGTATTGGTGCTTCTAAAAATTTTGGATTTTGTATGCTCTCTTTGTTTAATAGGAGCAATAAAAAACATTATCAATGCTCCGCTGTGCGTTGTTTTGGAAAGAAAATGTTCAATGAATGTTTATCACATCAATTATATGTTTGCTATTTTAACAACAACTTTCTGAATAATAATGTGTTATTTGGTTGTGTTTTTCTGTTATTTAAAAATCAAATTGTTAATTTCAAAACGTCCCATATATTGAATATTTGCAGGAGTGTTGTTTTTCGTTTCATGTTGTTTTTGTATTGCAATATACCAATATACCGATAATAGTGCACACTCTTAACTGATAGTCTATCATGAATTATTGAATGATGTCAAATGAAATAAATTATTGAAAACATTGGTCAGTGATAAATTCTTCACCTGACAAATACATGCATATTTCTCATTCGCTTACATAATTAACTTTATTTCATTATTAACTTTAAACTTTACATAAATCATGAAAGATAATTACATGTACAAATAAAAGTTTAAGATAAAAAGATATATTGCTTATGAAAATTCTGCCTTTTTGTATCAAATGTCGGAAATACTTTTTAGACACCAACCTTTTTAAAGCACGTTAAAGGTAATTTTTTTACAAGAGGTGGTCTTTCATAGTATGACAAGAATGAATGTCACACAGCAAAATAAAAAAAACCAAACACTGGCTTTTACTTTTTTGTTGATGGAAAATGGAATTTCGAATTATTTAGGGTATCTTTCTTTTATTCAAGATTTTAACGATGTTCGACATCCATATCATTGATTTTGATTTATATCTCTGAGTACTTAAACGCATTTCTGAAGTATCTTATCACAGTCACTTAAGTAGTTTTTGAAAATCTTGCACTTGCAGGTTCAACTTAATCATGCATCATTCTACCTAATTACCACCTGGCTTGTCTTGTAATCATTAATAAACCAACATGGATGGCAATTATCTGAAAAAACTATATCAGATAATACAAGTTTTAAATATGTTTGTTGTCAGTGTTCATTGTCTCATTAAGATTCTTTTGTGAATAAATGCAATTACACGTTTTAGTTTTTTTCTATTGATAATTCAAGAAAATAATACATAGGAAAAATATGTATTCAATAAGAAGTAAAGAATTTGACTAAATAAAACGCAAGACTACACTTATTTACACAACTTTGCTATAGTGACATTGATAAGTTAATTGTCAATTTCATATCTTTGGGGTTCATGTCCGAGGAGGAAACTTATACCAAACTGATATCTAGACAATAAAAAATTATGATAACAAAATCACTGCAAATTACTGCATATAATGAGCCATAAATATAATCGACAATGGCAGTCGTTTTTGCAGTTTGATTATCCTTGTGGTTTTTATACCTTCGTGTGCATGACCAATTGAGTCGTAATTTCTATCAGTAAAACCTCAGTGATTTAAAAAGAATAGCTTTTCAGTTAAATTTCTTCTGCAGGTGTAATGTAGTTTCGATGTGACCCTGTTTGATTTGTGGTTGTTTTTTTATATAAAAGATGAAGTGTTTTAATACGATGCACCACTTAATTTCAAATGGTTACATAACATAACCAGAACTAATAATTTGTTTATTGTTTGATGAAAAAGAGAAGAGTTTTTATCTGTCAATTGTTCGTCAACTGTAAACAAAATTGATTATTCACAAAAGCCAAATTTATTATTTAGAGTGAACAGTTTATGTTTATATTTCATGTCCAAGTAATGCTTGCATTATAAACCTGAAAACGAGAAAAAATATGCTTTTTAGGATATAAATGTTTTTGAGAAATTTTAGAAGATTTTGAACGTGAACATTAATTATAAGTGGAAAAGTTATCTACAGCTATTGTCCATTGCTAAGTTCATTACAACATTCTAGAGGAATCGTCAGTTAAAAAAGGCTTTCATGTTTCATAATGTTTTTGCAAGTACGATATTTCGTCCGAAATTGCAGAATGAGACACACAGTTCAAAATAGATTAATCATGATACACGTTTATTGAAGTTATGGATCAACTCTTCCTCATGCATTCTCCATTACTTAAGCTATCATCCTCACGGTATTCCTTGGAACCAATCCAAGCTTTAACAAGGTAATAGAGATAGAGTTGTTCACTTCATCAGCTTCACGTCTGGATAAGAATTGGCTATACTAAAGGGTTTAGTTTTAATGATGGCCATATAAGCAACAAATATGACTTTTGGAGATGACTTTCTCACTATATTTATATTAAAAGAAAATTTGTAGAATACACAAAAGCTCATGTTTATGACAAGACATTAAAATGTTTTTTTATGGTTAACCACAAACTTTGATATCATAACTTTATAAGTACTCACTCTCTATTATACTCTATTAACCAAAAACTGTAAAACTATCTAGGTTTTATTCATCATATATCGTAAAAATTTGTAAGAGTGATTCTTGTTGTTTATGATACTTTTATCTGAAACGTATAATTAGATTATTTAATTTATGTCTCAACACTAACAAGACAGTTCGGTTTCAATATCAGTGCCATATCCTGTCTTCATTTATTTACTGATTCAAATATTCTTTGTTATCGAGGTTGTTTGTGTTTCCTCATACACTTCAGTGTTATCAATCACAGTTAATGAAAACATTAAACCGTGTATTATGCATTTACGATGTTTTGTATCCTCAAGATCAATAGGTAACATTTGCATTCAAAGAAATTCTAAAAACAAATACTTTGTGAATAAAACGATTGGTTTTAATGCAAGTAAGACATCAACTCCTAGGAGCGAAAGTAATCCTTTGGTAGTGTAGGTTTATTCTTGAAATTAGTTATAAGTTTGAAACAAGCTTTAGAGAAAGCGGTATCATCGCAGTTATATTGTAGCATTAATTTACCAATGTAAATGTACTCTGCAGGCGATGCCAATATAAGCCCCAAATCGACTTCTTGATGCTAAGAGGTCTACCAAAATCGGATGTAGTGTTTCCAAAACGCCTTTCATAAGGTATTACAGTCGCATCAAATTATCGAAAATATTTAATAATGACGATTTAGTAATGAGTAGTAATAAAAATGCTCATATCAACGAAATTCTGTTTAAAAAGTAAGTAAGTGAGTAATAAATGATATACTAATAATATAATGTATCAGTATTTAACTCGTGTTTGCTTTCGATTGTTTAATACCAACCATTTCGCCATGTCATAAACATGTTATTAAACGGGATCAGACTTACACTTTAACATAGACAAATTAAGATCATTAATCAACGCAGCAGTACAAATCATCTTCTTGAACACGAAGTCATCTACTTCATGGTCTTGCCTTAGGTAAGTTATGCACTTTAGGTATAATGGCTAATAACAGTTTGGTACAGATCATGATTTTGATCTCGTAATGAACAATGTAGTTGTGACCTGCACCGTTTTCAGTGGTATTTTAAAAATATATGAACAAGTTTAAAATGAAACAGATTTCCCCTTTAAGCAGCATTTAAAATAAAATCAAACGTTATGTGCGTATTGACGGAGAAATAATATTGAAAAAATATTACAAGTTATTTTACAATTTAAAATGTTCACACTTCAACTATATTTCTTAAGTTTATACTCTGGTGCCCAGCGATCTGCCAGAACCTTTAGGTGTAAATAGTATGTAGTATGTAGTATGTAGATCATCTGCATAATTTTGAGTGAGTGAACAGATAAAATGTGAGAGTCATAATATGTGGAAACAGGTATTTAGAGATATGAAACATTTGGTATATTTTGATTAAACGTCATTTACGTCTTTCCTCCCAACCTATCTTTGTACAATGAAAGATAACTTACATTTATAACATGTTTTGAATGAATCTGAGAGATATGAAATAAACCTGCGAGAACATTTGTAACATATTGCACAAATCTCAGGTGAATAAAATTATCTAACCAAAACTAATCTAACAGCTTCTCTCTAAGGTGAAACTCAATTTCTAAATGAATATTCAAGACTAGAGCAAGTATCATTCTATCGTGAACTCACGCAAGTAAACAATTGCCTATTCCCAATATTCACCACTGTTGATTAGAGATAATTATTTTCAATTTAGAACGAAAATAGAAGTTGTGATTTTGGATATTTGTTTTCAACGTTTGACCTTGCTGGTACAAGCTTAAAGGAAATGCTACAAGCATTGGCTTTTCATGTCATGGGGTTGCAGTGTCTGTCTAACATGGCCAAGTGTTTAATAAAGTTCAGGCATGAAATGTAACATGTATTCCATATTCGCTACTTCCTATATGAGAGTGTCAGAATGATGATTCAGTGATAGAGTAACTCGTTCCGATATATGTCGAAATTATTATCTCCTCAGATTTTTTTTAAAAAGAGAAAGAGCAAAGTGAAAATTATTCAAGTCTAGTGTAAAAGTAGTGCGATAGAAGTAAATCTTAATGTGACATCATATTCAGGTTCATTTAACAACTATGTTTGATAAATAAGCCACAAAAACAGACTTTTGCAATGATATGTTGATAAATGTTTACCTTTGTTATCAATAAAAGAGTGTGGAAATTATCATTCGAAAAAGACCTCAGTACACCAAAAACTTTTTCAGCTTTTATTTTGCTGAAAGACATACATTCGGGGGCAAAAGAAACGATACAACTTTTCAAAGGAGTATGAAACAAAATCATGTTGTAAATGAAATGCAACTTTAGTTGTGAAGAAATACTCAAAATTTCGAACATCAAAGTATGATACGTATAATTGTATGACATGAGGGTCCACACACAGCTTTCTCAATTTCATCGGGATTTGGAATTAAAAATTATGAAATTTATATTTGATAAACTAATGATGTAATCAACATGAAAACCTCAAGAGAAATTAATGGATTCATCCATTTTGTCTGTAAGTTGGTTTAAAAACGAGCAAAAGGGCCATTTTCACTATCCTATCTCGTTTAGGAAAGGAGACTTTTTGAAAGGCGTGTTCTACAAATGCGGTAACATAAAGCTTTGACATTAAAAACTTAATTCAGTTAGCCCTTGAAGACATGAAATAACCTTGTTTCAGCCATAACTATCACTCGTAGCTTAACCTATCATGCCTTCAATATGATATCGTTTCTTTTGCCCCTGAGTGTAGTTCATTGTTTTTTCTTTCATATATCACTCATTTTAACTTCAAGTATATCAAATCATGACAATATAATCCATAGCTAAAGTGAAAGTGCACCTTTGAATCGTTTTAACAATGAATCGACTGTGACATGCACCTAAAGAAACAAAATAAAGCTTCTTCCCACTGATTGGCTTAATACGCCAGTGGCAAGCAGAAAACAGAGGCGATTTAGAGCTTTCCCGGGACCTAAAGCAATGTATCTGAAGAAGTCTCTTTGACATTTATACTGACTAGTTTACATGCCCCTGGCTTCAGACAACATGCTATGGAGACAATTTGTCTGGACCGTTTTCATCCTTTAAGATCATATGATATAACTTGTTGTTAAACAAGCATATTCAAGTTACATACACATCATTATCCTTACGTTCAAAAACTTTATTCATTTTATATTCAATCCTCAACAGTTATTTAGTTATCACATTGAGAAATTAAAGCATATTTTGCTTTCGTTGTTAACTAGTTTCATTTGATAAATATTTAGGTATATTGTTTACCTTCAAAAAACTAAATCATGTGTTTATACTGATAGCAATTACCGTCTAAATAATACTTAAACTTCTCGAGCCATGCTCTCAATGATTATATTCATACATGCAATACATAAATTTCGGATATTATATATAGTTTCGTCTTATGAATATACAACCTTATATCTCCAAATAGTCTGCTACATAACGTAATAAGAGATAGGAAAACATCAGAGTCAATGTTGGTATCGACGTTTCAGTCGCTTGTAAAACTTTGAAGACTCATCCAGGCAGTAACTGAAGTACACTTAATTAAACCTAAATTAGGTGCCATTATGTATATTTTGCTTATGTTATCGCAAATTTACAGTCCAATACATTTGTCCTATTGGCGTCCTGGTTTTGCATATTGGCATCCTTACTTTTCATATTGGCGTCCTAGTTTTGCATATTGGCGTCCTAGTTTTGTATATTGGCGACATAGTTTGGATATTGGCGGCTAATGTAAACCTACATCACACTTGCACATGCGATGATACAAAAGATTACAACAAAAATAATGTATATAGATTTTAAAGTATTTTCGAAGAAAAACAAAAATATGGTAGACCTAATATGGGAAAAACTCTTTCGGTAAACATTGCAACATTCTGAGATTTAGTTAGGATGTGCATGTTATGAAGACGCTGGTGAAGTCTTTCCTCTTGGAGAATCCATGTAAACACTGATCAATGGTGAAGCTCTTAAATCTGAAATGAAATAAAGACGTTTTAAAATGTTGTTTCTTGCTCACCTATAAAACAACATTAAATAGACAGTGAACGATAAATTGGTCACTTTTGGTATTTATTTCAGCAAAACTCTAAAAAAACAAAAACATTTTAGATAATTTTGCATGTATACGTTTATCGTAAGATTGCTTTAGAACTTGAGTTTGTTTTGAGACTAAATTGTTACAAATTTTCTAAACTGTTGTTGCCGTCATGTCTAAGTTAAAGTGACATGGGTATTTTGTTTTAACCACATATATGCTAAACGTTATAACTTGTTTTAGTTTATTTTATCTTTTTTCGTAAGTGCTAACTATTGCTGCAAGTTATTGCGTTATAGTATATTAGACGGTAGAGAATTGATTCAACATGTCTTTCATTAAAAACATTTATCAACGGGAAACTTCGATGTAAGAAGCATTCCTTGCGGCACTATTTTAACAATAATGCTAAGAACCATTAAATACAACCATATTATGGATATTTAGTGGATAGGAGTTGCATTCGTTTAAATCTTAATTACATTTTGAAGAAGCTGGAATTGGTTTGTAATCAGTGTGTTTCAAATCAAGTTTTAGATCTAATATGGTAATTAACTATTTAATGGGACAGTAGCATGTTCGTAGGAAAACAACGTGATGTAATAGAAAAATAAAAAAAGAACAAGAATATTAGCCGTTATATAAATCTAATTGCAAAAATCCAAGTGAATTGTTTTTCAATCACAAACAGCAGCTAAAATCTAAAATCTTCAGTTAAGTTACTCAGATCTTTTCCCTATTAGTGTACTGAAATGGTTGCATGCATGCAGTTTTCATGCAATACGTGAAAACTTCGTCTTCAAGTTATTGAAAATCGTGAATCTTGCATAAACTAATAAAAAAAGGTTGAACATTCATAGATTTAAGGATTCTTTAAACGTCTTAATAGGAGCATTGCAGTAAATACTATAAATAATGTTAACACGATACTCAAGCTAGAAATATCAAAAAGCTTACCTGAGAGATTTCACGTCTTGAACCATACATCATTCATGCCCAATGTGTGACAGGAAATGCAAGCAAAATGCGAGTATTTATACCTATCCAATACTTACTCCTTGAGCTCATGAACCTCGCACTTATATCGATGCACGCGCTTCATCATGCAGCCATCAGATGTAGGACGCCAGTATTGGTAGATGTGGTAATCAAAAAACTAGCACGCCAATATGTACGAATTTAGGTTTAAGTGGAATAAACTCCTCAAACTCGCCAATATTTGCGAGTCAGGTATCATCGTCGGCCTAAGGAGTTGATTCCTTACGTATAATTTGTTCTCCCTGAAATTGTATCATTTAAATAGTGTAGTCTTGTGAAACATGTTATATTTAAGCTAGAAACAATTGGTGTACTACAATAAAACCCCTGGATGTAGGTATCAGAATTCATGTCATACTAATTTTGGGTAAAAACATTTCATAATATTTTAATGGAAAGTTCAGTATAAAAAGTTAGTCTATTGACTTAAATGATATATTGAGTTGCCAGATCAAAAAGACTTTGTATTATTTAAACAGATTAAATTAATACAAGGAATGTGGAATGTATTTCATGCTGTTTTACAGTACGTTTATAAACTGAATACCAAAAGAAACTTTGCAATTTTAAAACTGAAATTTCGAAAACGATCTCATATTTACATTTTCATTTAAGGTGGCAATGAAATAGTTGAAACCCACACTTTCAAGTTGAAAACTTTTAATTGAGCAATATTCATGCATTTTTGCAGAAATGGCAAAAATGTCATAATCATGTGAGGTTTCTGCTGAAACCAATTGACGTGACGAAAAAGTTTGATAACTGTTCATAATGAATGTTTGTCACTCCAAAAGTGAAAAAAACACCTTAAAAGCAGTAAACGGTAAAGCAAAAATAATCCCCTCTGAAATTTACAAAATTTATCAAAAACAGCCCTTTTTACAAGAATCGGTAGTGTTCCTTCATTTCTAATGGTAACTTGATCCGGCTATACAGACATGTTGTGAGGATTGCTGACAACCCTGAAACACAAAAAACAGTTGTTTTTTCACTGCATGAGAGCCGATATCTGTGACGTTAGACCACCGCCAACGTTTTCTCTTAGTGACGTCAGAGATAGCAAACATCAAAGGTCGGCATGTTGTTATGTTCTCGTGCACTTTATGAACTTGGACAGATCTAATCAGAGCTCATCGACTGCTAAGTTGACAGCTATTGGTCACTAAACATCGAAACATGGCAATTTCATTCGAAGTTATAACGTCAGAATTGGCATGCAATAACATGATTTAATTGCGATTGTTGAGCTCTAAAGGCTAGTTACCATTTGTACGACTCAAAGATGTGTCAATATGACAAGTAAGACTTGTGTCCACACATTCCCATTTATGGAAAAGCTTCGATGCAGACAAAATGTAAAGTTGAACCTGCTGGCAGCAAACGTATTTTGACATTTGACCTTTTTGGTTACTCATGGCAGATTTGGAACTTATAACACTCGGGCTGCTCAAACCTGGTACTAAAGTAGCACATTTTAGTACTTTAACGAAATTATTGCGAAAACATCATTAAAACATCATTTCAACGAACGTCTGAACAACCAAAATTTTGACCCCTGCCCACTTCAGATCAAATAAGTGCAAAACTGGGTTTCCCACCTTTAATTTGGATTCGCTGGTTGTTTAAACAAATGATTGATTATTAAGAGGTACTTTGTTTTAAATTTCTATCGTTTTTCATTCTTCAATCAGAATCATTACAAAATGGTGCAAAGTTTCTTTTGGTATTCAGTTTATTTGCACCACTTTAATGTTAGAAATTTATCATCGATTAATAATCTAAAAGTTGATGAATTTATTTCCCGGTGTCAGATGCCGTTTTGTTTCCTCTTTATACACCACATACATGATGCGGAAACCGCGTCTGGACAGCCTATTCATATCAATATATCTCAAGTCTTAGAATCTTCCGGTTTCTGTCAGACCGAAAAGTGGTGCATGAGTTTTTTCAAGGAGCAATCTAACTTTTCTGTTGTCAGTTCATGATTAACAGACTTCCTTCTTAATGATCATGTCCTCTCTTATTGTTAGATAATGTAAGATGCTAAAATGAATTTTCCACTACAAAGTTTTTGAACAACAAAGGTTTTTGTTTCAGGACCCACTGCAAATTGAAATCCATGACATTATATTTATTCAAATTAATATTTTACATATTAGTTTTGATTGCAATTCTTAGAATATTTCGACATTTTATGTTCTCAAGAAGAAAGGTAATGAAAAAATTGAGTAAAATTGAATTATTGAAAAAAGAAGCGGGTAAATCGGACATACTTTACAAGACACACTTTTAACAAAATAATTTACGTTTCAAACCTTGTTTTGTTTGTTTTCTAAACAACGTACATGTAATGGCATACCTTAAGTGTCAAACGTATAAAGAGCAAAACAAACGTTATTTTGGAACGAATCGAATTTTGATAAACTATGAACTTATTCCACACTAATTGAAAGTCATTAGGATACATTAAAGATGAAAGACTGAAAATGTCAACATCGGAACTGTTTGTGATTCATGTTTTATCATTAAAGTGTTTAGAATGGTCTTTATAATGTTGAACAATTTGACAGATGGTTTGACTTTTCATCTGTCTGTCCTGATTATAGTAGTGATGAAACTGCTAAACAAGTGAAAAAGTGAGAACAAAATTGGTTGAGTTACTCATTCATGTCCGCAAGTGTCATGCTATACAATGCCATACTACTAATTCAAATTAACTCCACATGTTATCAACGAACATGTTTAAAACACATGATTAAGATAATGTATAGTAACTGTTGTGGCCGTTCATTTTAGGGATAGTCTTGTTTTCAATACTGGCAAATTAAGGTTGCTGGTAAAATTGTCTGGGGTGTTTTTTTCAGGAGTTGCTATGTGAAACTGATATTGACATGAATAATCTTATAGATGTTAATTTTCACACTATATAATGAGATCACACTTACCTAAAATATCAACTCGAAACATATATGTTTCCCGAAAACCTTTCAACTTTTTGGATTTTAACAATTCACTGTAAAAAACGAAAATGACATTTTCACAACAATATTAGCAGCGTCAAAGAAGGTGAAATCTTTAACATCCTTACGGACTCTGATATCTTGGGAAATCAACGATTATTCAAGTGGTCTGTTTCTGCTTTAAAAAGTACTTTTTCCGAATTGAATCGTGACTCTTCTACCATTTTTCTTCATGAGTACAACAATCAGTGAAATTCTAATGCAGTAAGTAAAAAAATGTCTGAAGAAAAAATATTGTTTCTCACCTGTCAGGTTTCTAGAACGAAAATTGTTTGATTTTATGGTAGATGAAAATTCTTAGCTGCCGAACACATGTGCTATGGCTGAAATAACTTATTCAACAACATTTACATAATTTAACTTGAAATCTACTCTAACATGAAAACATGCATTCACATTCAGTACGACCTAAGGAACGTTGGATTTTATGTCTCCGTTCATCGAAAAATTAAACAAAAACAATTGTCTTTTTGTTCTTTTGCCTAGGTACGCTAATACATACACAGTTGAGTATAAAGGAAATGTTCTCCAAATAGTTAATGGATGTGTGTGGTTTAGCTATGAGTAATAATTCCGGCTATAACATTTATGAATGCAATCATCACTGCTTTCTAAAGCATCGTTCGCTTTAATATCTCTGAAAATGGAGGGTTATAAGTGATGATACTTTTCAGGAAACGTCTTTTGTAAAGTGAGTTCCTTTGACATAATCGATGCCTAACAGATCTAAGAAGATAGACAATTTCTGTAAACCAAAGCCAGGGATTGTGACAGCTGGACGGAAGAATAGTTGTTCAGTAAACAATCAGGTCTCAACTGTGTCCCTTTTGTTAACAGCTATGATAGATTTCTCTCATCAATGACTATATGAAATATGAAAATATCGTTTGGTGCCGGATATATCAATGAACTTCAGGCCTTTATTCTGAGGATAAATCAATGATGTGAAAGTGTTCATCAGAAATGGAATGACTCTTTAGATTTGATAAAGAAATGTGTGCCTCGCCAAGTTTAATTTTCATCTCAAACCAGTTTTATACATAAATTATTTATATCCAATCAGAACAATTTAGGTCTTTTAACACATTTCAATGACTTTGTTATGTTCTTCCAATTGTTAAATCGTACTTAGGTTTTTCTAAATTTGTCTTAGTTTGTTTAACTTTTAATTTTTTTTTAAAGCAGAACAAAACAATTGTAAAGGAATTCTATTTACGGAATAACTACATTTTTATGACTGTTACATGTATATGAAGCGTTGCACTAAATAAAAATGAACATATAAAACAAAGCTTATGTCATTATCTTCTATCTCACTGAACAGCAATGTTGAATAAAATATTGATGATTCAAATGCTATGTGCCTCGCTTCAAAATAAGTTTTGTATTGAAAGAGTTGGACTCAACAATAATACAATGTATAACTGAAGTGCTTTAGTGTCTTACAGTAGTTGATGGTTACACAATAGCTGTTGACACTGCACTTACAGATTTGCTTGCTGAGTGAACAACAAATGGCAAACACCAGCAATGACATACGATCCACAGGGATTTGTATTGCTAATAAAAACTGTTCCTAGTAAGAATACTTGAATACGATAATCGCCTATTACTAGTATTATTAGTAATAAGCGATTATCGTATTCAAGTATTCTAACTAGGAACAGTTTTTATTAGCAATACAAGTCCCTGTGACACGATCAACATAATTTCACAACCGAGAAAGATTTATTGTAAAGTTGTTTGTGATACACATGAAGTTTTCAAGGTAATGAGAAATCGTTCATCATCTGATGACTGTGAAATGTTTCCTTTTTCACCAATACCAAGACAACAAAATCAATCGGATGTGATGGCGCTGTCATATGCACTAAAACTAGTCTAGGCCGTGTTGATGTATGCCAAGAGGAAGCTATTAACTCATCGCTCTGTGGACATTGTTCCTGGAACATTTTTTTCTATTCTAATCTTTCATACAGTCTAGCCTTACAAATGATCTTTGAGAAAAACATTCTTCATTGTCGATCAAAGGTAATACCTGTGTCTTAGGCTGTATGAAAGAGATTTCAATAGGATTGGATTATGTAGCATTGCGCAAATGAAATGTGTCGTATTGAACTTTCACTTCTTAAGTTGAGAGTCATTGTCTCATTCGAGCAAATATTTTCAAACTGTAATTTATTTCAAACTGTTGTCTTTGTTGGAACAAACATTTTAACACTGGTCTAAAGAATTGTTGTGATTATTGGTATCAGTGAAAGGGGATTGCCTATTGTGGTTATAATATCTTGGCTGGAAATGTCAAATTATTCATTGCTTCATGCTTTACATGCTCTCTTGGGAAATGATACTGACAAAATCAATGTTCATATGGAAATAATGATTAGATTGGTCTATTTAATCATAGCAATGATTTAACCTCATACCAGTACATGTACTTTAACAAATCACAGTATAAATTATTCTTCCCAATGAGCATTAGTAAATATTAGAATTTCTTTATTTCACATAGTTAAATAGAAATAAAATATTGGCTTCTACTTTCCTTCTAGAAAAGTTGCTATTGCTATATTTATTAAAAGGAATGTAAATCATAAATGACAACTTTATTATTTGTTTTTCTTAACTAAGAAAATGACTCAGAAAGATGTGATGATATAAGATTGATTGATAATCTAAGATAATGCTGAGGAATATATGGATGACAACTTCTTTGTTCATTGTATGCGACGTTTCGACACAGATTCTTGTGTCGTGCTCAAGCAGAGGAAGAGTAATGAGGTAGGGGCATATATATAAGTAAGTATTAAAATACACAGTGACAACAACTTAATGAAGAGAGTAAATGTAATTAAACAGGGATGAGTGGTAGGAAACCAGTAATGTACAATGCAGTGCGTTACATTTAATTGATAGAAGCCAGTGATGTACATGAGTGATAACAGTTAGTTAATTAAATTGATAGAGGCCAGTGAAGTAACGCCTCACTGGCCTCTATCAATTTAATTAATTAACAGTATAACAATAGTTAAATTTATTTGTTTTTAAATACATCTATACAACACGTCGATTTTGTTTTGTAAGGATGGTTATATATATGAAATAAAGCCACGCAAGTTGAAAGCCATATTAGTGTTTTTAAAGATGCAAGACCGGAATTGTTGACATCAGAACGGCTTTCGATTAATGATCTTTCATAGACGCGTCTAGACAGATTCTGATAATGCAGAATTATTTGACAGTTGGTATGATCACTTCATCCGCCCGTCACGATAATATTGCTAACTTTACTGCTTCATAACGGTTTAAACAATATTTGAGACTGTTTAAGTGACGTATTCATAATCGCAATTGTGCATGTGACCATAGCATATCATTAATTAAAAATAGAGCCATGGGCTATGTAACTCATCAGGTGCCCCCTTAGTAGGGGCCATGGGGCAACCAAAGCTACAGTTTATAATCCTAACTAGATAAGGAGTTGGCCCTAAATTGGGGTCACAGGGTCACCAAAGTTACAAAGCAGAATCCCGAAATGCCAAGGTACCTGCACACAAAATATCAGCTCTCTAAAGTCAGGGGTTCTGGAGAAGAAGACGAACATAAGTTTTAAGGGCGTGGCCCCTGTGGCCCTTTATGGGGGTCACAGGGTCACAAAAGTTACAAATTAGAATCCCTACATGCCAAGGTGCATGTACATACAATTTCAGCTCTCTGGGGTTTCTTCTTCTGGAGAAGAAGACGAACATAGGTTTTACGGGCGTGGCCCCTATGGCCCTTAATTGGGGTCACAGGGTCACAAAAGTTACAAATTAGAATCCCAACATGCCAAGGTACCTGCACATAAAATTGCAGCTCTCTAGAGTCATTGGTTCTGGAGAAGAAGACGAACATAGGTTTTAAGGGCGTGGCCCCTGTGGCCCTTAATTGGGGTCACAGGGTCACCAAAGTTACAAATTAGAATCCCCACATGCCAAGGTACCTGCACACAAAATATCAGCTCTCTAGAGTCATTGGTTCTGAAGAAAAAGACGAACATAGGTTTTCAGGGCGTGGCCCCTGTAGCCCTTAATTGGGGTCACAGGGTCACAAAAAATACAAATTAGAATCCCCATATGCCAAGGTGCATGTACATAAAATTTCAGCTCTCTTGGGCTTCTGCTTCTGGAGAAGAAAACGAACATAAGTTTTAAGGGCGTGGCCCCTGTGGCCCTAAATTGGGGTCACAGGGTCACCAAATTTACAAATCAGAATCCCCACATGCCAAGGTACCTGTACACACAATTTCAGCTCTCTAGTGTATATGGTTTATGAGAAGAAGTCGAAAGTGTCAAACGTTTACGGACGACGGACGTCGGACCACGGGCCATGCCATAAGCCCATCTGGCCTTTCAGGCCTGATGAGCTAAAAATATATGATAACATCTTTAGCTGTAAGGAAATAATGATTTAGAAAATTTAATAGATGCATTTGAAAACTAAGACAAAATATTTAGATTTTTAATTCGAAATTGATATCGTTACCGAAATTCTATTAAACGATTTTTTTCCCTACTATAAATTAGATATCTTTCTTCCTGAATTTCGTTTATTATAATACACTTGAATACTTGCACTTGTGGAATATACATACAAACAACCATTTGTTTTATATTTTGCTTTTAAAACGGGCATGCTATTTG
Source organism: Steromphala cineraria (assembly GCA_916613615.1). Lineage (NCBI taxonomy): Eukaryota > Metazoa > Mollusca > Gastropoda > Trochida > Trochidae > Steromphala > Steromphala cineraria. Next base: position 30,679,189 of record OU744726.1, on the reverse strand, counting down.
CTAAGACATGCATGACAGGAAGTGAAACGTCTGTTCTTTTAATCTAATACAATTTCCTATCTTCTGAAATATGAGTTGATATACCACGAAGTACAATATGACTTAATAAATTGCTTACAAAAGCCATATTTTATGACTAAGTTCTCTTGCTTTGTTCTACTTTTAAAAAGGCAAGGAAAAGGGAACTGTGAAAAAAACATTGATACAAAGTCGATCATTGTAGAAAACTGCAACTTTGACACCTTTGAAAACCAATTTATGTCATAATGCATGGTGTTGTTTGCCATTAGCGATTCACAATTGTGAATGTGTTGACAACTGATTTGCACACGCATGTGCCTTACTTTAGAATACTTCAATCTGTGAGAAATGTACTCAATAACCTTGCAGTTGATAAATAAGAGAAGAGCATAGGTGACATGTTCAGAGTGATTTGTATGCTTCAGATGTTTGCATTACACTTCAGATGGTTACAAGATAATGCCGGCTTAGCGTTCAACAAACGGCCAACACTAGCAATGACAAATGAAGAGAATAACTTAGTGTCAACTTCAAAACGGAGAATGATAAATTGTTTGCTCCTGTTTGTTTAGTCCAAAAATTCACTAATGGCAAGAACATATGTCACAGCATAGATTGAATAACAGTTAGCATTATATGCAATTTGTAATTATATTAGATTTTACGATTTAGTTGAATAACAGTTGAAATAAAACTGTACTTTGCATTCTTGGTAATTAAAAAAATATTTTAACACTATGTTTGATTGACAATTATCTCATTAATGTGGGTAAATGAGAGTGACATGCCCCAGGAGATAAGAATGATGATGAACCGTCATTAATAAGATGGAGGCTTGTTTAGAGATTGCTTATGTAGATGTAGATCGCACGTGTTAGCCTTCCCATCGACGGTGGTTGTTTCTCGTTAATTATCTTGCTGGGTCGATTCAATTAGACTTAGACACGCCTAATCAACAAAATACACATATCTGTCGTATATTGAAAATCTCTCAGAGTGCTGCCTGAAAGTTAGGATACAGATTATTACACCAGACAAGAAAAGAGTTTATTACAAGCAGTTCAGTCTGATTTTCTATTTCTTAGAATAGCTTTGTTATCTGGAATAGATTTCTATCTTTGATTAAAATATGAAACATGATGCTTTTCTTTGTCTTAAACAAAATATATCATATCTTAAATTATTTGCTTGCTCCTTTAATTACCTTTTAGACGTCTCCCTATGAATAATTTGGACATTTTTCCTCTTGTATTTCTACATATCAGCCATTCATGTAATTGTATTGAATACGTTGATGTGAAATATATAAAAACAAGTTCGATTATCTCATATAAACTTATGAATTTCTTATGCAACCGTATCTGTAATATCTATTTAATACATTTATTGTATATAAGTATAATTAAGGTAAGAATCAAGAATCATAATGTCACCTTTTAATGTTTTAATTGGCAGAGTCATTTAATATCATTCATTTGTATAGCTGAATCGTTACATGAGTAACAAATGATGGTACAATAGTAAGATATTTCAGTTTTTTAGAGATCAGAAATCATGAAAAATATAAACCCGTACTGCATCATTTAACTAATATAGGACGCCATTTAATGGTGAAACTTATCAGATAAGTTTGACAAACCAACAATAACATATTTTAAAACCTGAAGGAAAAACATGTAGAAAACAAAAAAACATAAAATAAAAACAATATTGATAAAGAAATAGACCCTTCATAGGAAGATTAGTTATAATTCGATAATCGAAATCAATCAACTCAGCAAGAAAATTAATGAGAACTGCAGATTGAGTGGAAGACCACAACATTCATTTCCCATGTCTAAACCCAGTCTCTAAAGACCAGGATTGATTAAAGAGCATTCAGTCATCCTCACATTGATGTTCATCTTCATTCTTATCTCTTGGAATGTGTCAATTATTCGATGGAAACTTAAGTTTGCAAAATAAATTATTACTAGCCAAATGAGAAAGCATTAAAATGTATTTATCGCATAAGTAAGATCAGAATAGCAAACGTGAAAAAACGTTATGAAGCAAATATCAATTATCATCCATCTAAAACTATTTCCAGTTATCTGAAATATTCATCTATAATTCAAATGTGATTACAGTTTGTATCCCAAAAAGGTCTGATGTTATATTGTAAAATACTATAAGACTGTAAAATACAATGTTAACAAATCTACCCATGTAGTGTTTAATTCCGATTCTACAAATGCGTAATTCAGATTGAATAGGGAACATTAGCATATAGAATGTCCACTGACTACGGTCGTCTGATGACTGATGTTTATTTACAAGGACCGTGCAGGTTGCACTAGAGTTCATCATATGATTAGTTTGACCTGCACCTTGATGCAGTGAGTGAATTGCAAGTGTCTCCCTTAGAGAAAGCATTTTATCTTTTATATGTTAAGAAAAGTTTTAACTAGTTATTCAACTTTTCCGAAATGATACCTTAACATAGGAATTTATGGACACTACAACAAACGTTTTAAAGCTATTGTACTTTCATAATGTGAAAAAATCCAGTTCTCATAGCAGTCCTTTGATCGTTACCTTATTAAGCAAATTGATAATTAAAACTACAAGAATACATACACTAGCATTGACTAGGACCAAAGCTGTGTATAAATAATGACAGTTTGACAATATAAACTGATTTCCCCAATGTCCTCTCCCATGAGAGCATGTTAAACATGTAGCTATGAATAACTTATTGTATACATCAAAGATCATCTCATCACACTGATCATCCATCTTGAACAGTTTAATTATCACGGGCATCGTAAACACATCAGAAGTCGAATCTTTTGTAATCTATCATGTACGTTTGTTAAGAAGACTCTTAGCCGAAACCATACCTTTCTTCTATAAGGATTGTTTTGAATATCAGAAATGTTATTCAAATACTAAACATAACCTGATCTATCTTTACTGTCCGTGTGTTCATAGTTTTCTTGATCAGAAGACGTTGAAGAGATTTAAGTTTTATGTACATATTCGTACTTGCAAGACAGCGAATTCAGTCATGTCGCTGGAACTGACATGCTATCGCTGTAGTCTGTCTTTTACAAAAACAGAAGGCCTGTGCCCATCGCTTGCTATGTGCTAAGAACACTTGAACCAAGTGACACGAATTAATCTATCATTCTCTATATGAAGTGACACTAAGCTACTGTATTCATTTGTTTTAACACTCTCCTCAGCCATATTGTAAGAATATCAGCATTGTCGAAATACAAAGCACTTATTATGAAACATTAATGTAGTCTCTCATTATTCATTTGCAGGTTTATTGAATCCGTTTCTCTTTGCAGGAGTTGTTGATCATTTTGTTTGCTTGTTACTTTGAATAATTATTCACATTGCTAGAAAGTGTCTTCTGATATCAAATATATATCAACAATAGTTTATAAAAAAACGTCTTAAAATCCGCATATGTGTCCATTTGGTTATTCAATTATTTATCTATGTTGTAAATATTTGTTTATTAATGAAATACCTCTTTAATTTTCGGGATCACGAAGATTTACCGTATTATGCCAACTAAAACAATATGTTAAATATCGTTTACAATCCCAATGGAGATATTGAATAGTATTGCTGAAAGAAAGTCAATACTGTTGAGTATTGTTTAAAAGGAAGTTGTATATCATCTCATTTAAAATGTGAGAAAGTAACTTAGTAAAACTACCCTGTTTTCCACATAAATCAAAATCAATACGTACCTTGGTATTAGGTATTGTAAATTGATTTGTATATAACATTCTAGTTCGTTGTTAACATGCATTTAAAATAAATCAGTCACATTGTAATAAAATGTAGTCATGTCACCTAACCTACCGAGGAAGAATATAATCATTTTAAACGGAAACAACACAAAAACATATAATTGTTTATATCTTCTTCAGAAATTGAATTGTTAAAACATTGTTAGGACATCCGCGCAGAAATAACAAAGCAATGATTATGTTTTGTACTATAAGATTGAAAACAGGAAATGACAATCATACTGCTTGTCAAAATGCTCATTAAGTTTTCTGAAAGCTTCAATTTGAATTTGATATTTTAAATATCATTCTTTATGAAACTAGATTATTGTGTTTGCTGTTCTTAATTGTCATCCCTCCCAATCACTATACTTGGATTTTTATTATGGAACAATGCATGCCCCTTAAAGTGTTTAAAATTACAAATTATTTTCTAGACCAATTCTTGGAAATGGAAATAATGTATCAAATGTGAATAAATTCTCTTATTTCATCAGGAAGATGTTTATAAAAGTACACAAACCGATCCCAATTGCAAAACAGGAAATGTAGCCGTCATTATAGAAAGTCGATAACTAAATATTTTTTAAACAATTTAAAGAATGCAATCATCTCAAACCTGTTTGAAAGATAATCGGTTTCATTGAGTTATGTGAGAGATGTGCCAATAATTTTACAGGTTTCCTCGTTGGGCGAATCCAAAGCGAAGCCAAACAATTTAGGTGTAGCATATCATTGGATTGATACAGAATGATAATTATAGGGTGCATCAGTCTTATACGACTTTCGACCCAGTTAATGGGATACTAAACACTATAAAAACAAGTCCCATTTAAATCAGAAACTCATAAAATTGCCAAAATAAGTACATGTATATGATGACTTTAAGACAGTATCTCAATAAACAGAAAAGTCGAAGAACTGTTGATACGACAGAGGGAAGAACAACGTGTGCCAACTATCCCAAACGTCCTTTAATTTCCTTATTTGCTGTCAATGAAGGAGTTGGACAATAACTATGAGTTCACGACCTGTTGATCTAAATTTATTTCGATTGTGATTTCATCAGCCCCAGTTTTCGTCGGATGTATATGTCTAACATTTTTGGAGTTTTGCTCCGGGAACGAAAATTTAATGGGGCGGAGAACCGACGAACGGACGGACAGGGCCATGACTATATTACACGATGATACATTACTTTGGGATACAAAAACCGTAAATATGTTTGTAAATGGAAAGGATCGACCCTGCGATCTACGATTATCGGGTTCGGGGCTTAAAATGTCATATGCCTTTCCACACCGTCTTTCGCCATATTGTCATCAGCAAGGCATGAAGGAATTTGTTGAGTCAACCAGCGTTGACATGGGCGAAATAGATTTGGAGAACAGAAACGATTTCATTTCAAAAGTCAAGAGTTGAAAAGATGTGCGTATTCTGTGTCACCCTAAGAGGTATATTACTTTCAACGGCTAGGAAGAACAAGAAGTTATTGTCACAGAGGTGGTAAGATCCCGGCAAGGTCAAATGAATCGACTGGGCCAAGTATCTTACCAATAAGACCTTAAGAGTAAGCTATAAATCTACTTAATGAAACTCTTTGTTGTACAATTTGGTGTTGCCTGTGCGATGGATATCGACTCTTTTCATTGAATTTCATGAATGAGAAAAATATTTTTTTGTTGACTTTGAAGATGTATGAGACGGGACAATGGTGAAAAAAACCTCTCAATTCTATCTAAGGGAGTAGGAGAAAACCTCAAACGGTCTGAGCCTGTTACTAAAAGTGATGAAGAGAAACTTTGGGAATCTAGGATATTTGGAATGAATGCTGCACGTGCCTTGTTTATTACTGTGTATTTTCACAGCCGCAAGGATTTTGTTTTTGCTAACAGCGGATAAAGTCACAAAATCACAAGTTACACAGTTAAAGTTTGGATCAGATGAACATGAAGAATATGTAGCATATCAGGGACCTGTAAACACATCCACCTTATAACCCCATGTTTATGTTACGTGTACCATTTAAAGAAATATCTATCTTGTTTACCGGAAGATATCTGATGTTCAAGACAGAAGATAGCAACCATATGTTTGACAGGGTTTTCAAGACAGAAGATAGCAACCATATGTTTGACAGGGTTTTCAAGACACTGCGAGTCTGCAGGACTGGACAAGACGCCAGGTAAGAGATAGTCAACAAACCACGTCTGCCGAAAGGACACCTGGACGTCACGCCTCGCAAAATAACGATTGAAATATCCATAGCTGTGGATGTATCAGAAAGGAATCTACTTATTCTTGAGAGGCATGTGGAAGTTGGTAGTTTATATGACAGAGTGGGTTGGGTTACAACTTCTTTATTGTATTTACATACGACGTTTCAAGGCAACTCCGTGCCCCTTCATCAGCTAAGTTAAAATGACAGTGACAAGCAGAATTTATAGTATAGGGTCATTCCAGGTCAATTCGACCAAAGCCTCCCAGTTGATGACACCGATTTCTTTCATTTTCACACCAATCAGAGTACATATATAGGTCATTACAAAAACAAAATATTTTTTTCATATCCGTATTGGTTTTGCCGTAAGGCTTGTTTAATTGTGGCACCTATCGTAATTCTATCAAATATACCACTTGCAGGAAACTGTTCGCTAAAATATAAATTCTGCCTGCTCATTGTTATTTTTTTGTATATATGTTGTTGATATAATTCTGAAGCAGCATGCGTTTACAGTTTGCAGATTTTTAGGAAATACCCTGAGTTACGCTAATTTCAAATTCGGTCATATTTTAAGCGATTTATCGGTATAGTCCATTTTTTAAAAGCAGTATCAAAGAGATGTGATGACTTGAGCGATAATAATTTGTTTAAAGAATGAAAGTATCAATCGGACAGTCCAAAACCTAAATCATACATACTTTCACCGATCCGTTTTGAGTTTGGGTAAACTTAAATACACCTACCCTCGGCAAAAAACGGAAATTTTGCCATTTTCTAATGTCTCTGTACAAAAAGGCGCACCTCACACAGTCATGAAATTTTTACAGCTTATTGTCCATTATATGAACTCTAACATATGAAAAAATCCCGAGGGTAATTTTCTAGTTTTCAAGAAATAAAGGTTTTTAGAATTAGCATATTAAACCCTAAGTAGAGATTTTAAGGACGCTTCATTTCGAAAGCGTCTGTAAAATATAACGTTTTTACGTAATGAAAGGATGCAAAAATAGTTATGTGACAGAATGTTTGACTCCTAAGTTCTTAAAGGAGACGATGGGTGAACAATTTCCGCGAAGCAGTTAACATCGGGCGAATGTATCTGTCACCTACATATCTCCATAAATAATGCCCCTGCTGTTTTAAACGTTCATCACTTTCTGACTTCTAATTAGAAAATTGATTCTAGTCCAAGATCATATTTTGGTCATCACTTCACTTCATCAAGATATTATATTAAGAGTTCGACAATATTTTGAACATGACAACATTTCTAAGCTGTGTCCAGCCATAAAGGAGTATTCTCATTGATGGCCAAAGAGAAATGTATGTTTCCAAGACAAATGCATGTTTCTTTCAAAGCAGAAACAAGCAACGTCTTCAAAATTTCAATTTTAAAGTTTTGTGAATTGTGACTTATATGGTGTATATCTTCTCTTGGTATATTTTCAGAGTGTGCATGTATGTCAGACACATTAAAATGTCAAACTGATGCTCGTTGAAATCGAATATTCGGAGACTTCTACAGAGGGTTGTATGCACAAGAATCCTATCTCGAGGATGAAGGTCTATATACAGAGAATGAAATCTCATATAAAACTGGGGTAGATACAGATCAAACAAACCTTATCCTTAAGATTTTGTTGATGTTCTCTTGCACAAGATTGACGATTTGACAGTTCACCATTTGACTGTTAAAGCTCAGTCTGTCTTCTTTTGCGAGGCTCAAAGATCAATTGAACGATGAGACTGCAATAATTCTTCTTTATTTTGTGGAGAATTATTGTTTTGAAGTACATGACACAGTCCACGGTTTCGACTGGAAAAATTCGCAAGCAACTGTTCACCAATTAGTGGTTTCCCCCGAACAATGAAAAGAAGTGAAGACTTTGTCAATCTCTGTTTTCATGAATAAGACTTTTAACAAAAAGCAAATTCATGACCAAAACAATTGTTACGGGATAGGGGGCAGTTAAAGATTTCCTTCCAAAATAATCCGTAATTAATCAGTGAAAAAATGAAAATAAAAGAATTTTTTTTAAATCGACTGTCTTCTGTTCATGTAATCTCCAAAGGTAATGTTGACATCAGACTGAGATAGATTTCTCTCGAAAGCTACAGATTTATTTTCCAACAGTTTAAAGAGTAATAAAATTGATATAGACTATCCAAAAGGTAAGATGGTCCCTACTGAATTTTATATAAGTGAATTATCATGAATTCACTATTTAACAACCTCCAGAATTAATCTCAAGTATGGAAATGTCAATCACCGTGAAGCGTCTGTAAAATCATTTAGGGTTTCTTTACTAAATCACTTATAGTAGGTAAATGGGAAATTTTACCCCCGCCAAATTTTGATATGTTGCAGTCCTGACCATGAGCTACAAGTGTATAAAATTTGAAGTCTCTAGGAGGTGCGCCTTTTTCTACAGACAGCTTTAAACAGGGGGCTTTTTTGACATTTTTCCGAACAGTAGGTAGATATAAGCAGCTATTGTAACATGAGAACGAAATATATTGTAACGAATTCCTAACTTCCAACTCTTGATACCCTAAGGAGACGAATCAAAGCATGTTTGGTGCACCACATCCCTTCAACTTCACAAAATAGGGATAACAAAAGGGCCAAAAAACGTAAAAACTGAATTTTGCAATAAAAATTATCCATTTGTATCTAGCCAATTAAACCACATAAATACAATTTATTTGAAATGTTTAATATATTTTTGGAAACATCATTTAATATTCTACTTAATGTAGAAATTGTAAACCTTTATGTCTAGAGATGTCAATGTAAGAGACATATAAACATATCAAGGGTTTTTCTCAATAACGTCACATTTGGAAGACCCCTGTGTCCTAAAACACTATGGCAAAGACAAAATATTTGGAGTATGAACAAAATTTGTGTATTTCCCTTCTCTGAAGATACAGTAGCATCTATAAAAATTGAACATTCCAAAATCCATGACATCAACTGGGGCGATCCCCAGATTTTGGTCGATTTGAAATGGAATGACCCTATAGTACAATGTATAGTTCAAGAAGCCAGTTAAGCAGATGGACATACATGTAATATCAATAGATTGACATTGGCAATGAGTGTAATCGATATGTTTACATAGGTGCATACAGTGCTTATACAACTGATAGTTATCTAGAGTGGGTGGAAGTCATCACTGAAACTATTGTTAATCATGCGTTGGGTAAGAGAACACCTTGGTCACGATCCTGCATCTACTTAGTCGAAAGGATACCTAGACTCTACGACTCCCCAATATAACCATTCAAAAATCCCCATTTTCTTTGTCCAATAATTTAAAACATGCATATTCGTCCTTTTCAACAAGTATAGGTGTATCAGGAATTTATCTACGTAAAATAGTAAGGAATACACCACACACACGAGGGGAAGAGGTTAAATTACCAACAACCTAATTTCCATAACGTAAAAACAATGTTGTCCAAGAAGATTTATGTGACATTTCACTTTATTGAATTCCATTTTCGAGCATAATAACTACCTGATGTTATTTGTGATGTACATATGTTGTGAAGAATAAAGGGATTCAGATGAATACAAAATACACTTGTGATATCAGAATTGCGTTTGACTTAACCTAATGTCTGCATCTGAAAATCATGGGCGTAGCGAAAAAGAAGCTGATTTGCCACAAAACTTATTCTCCTTGCCAGTTGTGACATTTCATTTCCCGTAATATCCGGATTACCAGACAGGAAACATTATCTTGGGAGACTCATGGATTTTACAAAATTGTAAAACATTCAGTGCAGACTGTTTACACTACGTAAACATTTACTTTTTCAGATTTAGTATTGTCCATTTTGATAACTTCTTCACTATTTGAAAACAAAGGCTGATATTGTATTGGTGCATTGGTAACTTTGGATATTTTGCAATGACCAAGAAAAACTGATATCAATGAATTTACAGCATATATTTGAATGGTTTTCATTAAAAGCACATTACTAATTGAGTGCTCGTAACCTTCATTCAAGCCAACCAAGGAAAATGCAAATAGTTTCAAGCATCTTATCTTCTCGCTGTTTTTCAACCATGTAATATAACCTTCAGAGTGATGTTATATCTTTTTATGCAAAGTTGTACTAATAAACATTGTTGATCTATAAACTTAAATCTCATAAACAAAACATTTGATTGACTGTGTAAGATTTCCTAAATGTAAGTAAAATCATTATTTCTAAAATGTTGACTTGGCCAAAAATGTTTTTACATAATTAATTGAGAGAGCTTATGTATTTACTTTGAATTGGATAATATTTACATTATATATATGAAGAGCATACATGTACATGTGACATTCCCAAACAGGTGCATTCCAGAGAGAGGCATTAAAGGGGCAGTAGCACGTTTTTGATAATTTTAGATTTACATTTTCACTGAATGCTTAATGCTAAATGTATTATTTTGACAGTGTAAAACATCTCATTACACAAGCCAATAATCCATAGTCAGAGGACAGAGTATGAAGATTCACATAAAATCCATTGGCTGCCATTTTGTGTGAACACCTTTAATTCATTTTGTGTAAGAAAAAGGAACGGCATGGCTAAAGTGTACGTTATATATTTGAATTATTACTGCCCCATTTAGTTTAAATACATTATCTTTCAATTGGAACCATTAACTTTCATTTTCCTTTACATTTCCTTATATTCCCCCTAAAACGTGCTACTGTCCCTTTAAGAGTCGGTAAACAGATGATCTTCTTTGTGCAATACTAAATGGATTGAAAACAAATCCGGCATTTGTATCAATATGCTCTATGTTCTTAAACACTATGATATACCAACTTTTTCTACAAATCATATTTCAAATAAAGTTTTGATAAGATAATAATTTTCATTTCAACATCATACTTTTAAACAACAAAACTATATTTAATCAACTTGATGTAATCAATGTTATGAATAACAATAAAGGTAAAATGTATAACAAACAACTTCCTTCGGCTACGCGATTTTATACAATTTGTTGCTGTTATACATCGATAGAGGCACAAAACATGTAAAACAATCCTTATAATTACAAAATCAACATTTTAACAAAGTTTTTCCTAATTATTTTCAAAATATCTGTCATCAATGTCGTGAAATTGTGGTTTGTTACACGAAACAATACAAAGTTGAATCAAAATTGAGAACTCCATAAACTAAAACGGCCGAAGATTTAATTTCGTTTTCGCAACCATTGACACCCATGCAATCACAATTCGTTTTAACCGGAATCCGCATTTTCGGAATAACCCTAATTAGCATATCACACGACGTTCAAAATGTCCGCCGTTTGCCGAGCGAACAAGCTTGAGGACTCGTAGTTATTTAAATGCAGTCTTTCCGGTGAATGTATGGATTATGTTAGGGAGAAGAATGTATTTACTTGTTACAAACGCAGGTGGGAAGTGATAAGATATGTTATATCTGTCTTTGCAACAGAACGTAACTCGCAACTGTCAAAACCGAACTATTGCGTCAAGTGATTGTGACGTCACAAGGAATGAATGCACATGGTATGGTTGCAATTTTTTCTGCATTTATCGAGAAATGGCAGCAGGTTTTTGAGCGCTCTCGTCCAATCAGAATCTCGGAAATTAGTGTAACAAAACCATTTTGTAATTATTGCTACATGAAGGCTTATCTAATGTTAAGAAAGTAAATTATTTTTTCAAAACTGGAAGGCATTTCTCAAGGCATGAAATGGTCAGGTAAACATGTATCAGGGGCAAAACATTTGTCAATTATTCGGAAGTTATCTTCTAATCCAGATTTGAGACAGTAACTGCCTAAAGCCCAGGGCATGTAAACTAGTTAGCACAAAGGTTACAGAAACAGCTGTGAGGCATTATTCAGCTCCCAAATGGTGCTCAGCTCTCAATCGCCTTTGTCTCTGGCTTGCCATGAGCGTATTAAGCTAATGAAGAGAAATGTATTTCTATGGTTGCCTCTCCTATGTACGCCAGAGACTTCCAATGTGAATTATTATGTTTGCATACAATCACTGTCATTGCACTAGTTTATTTTCATTTCATAATCGCAAGAATGCTAGTAAAATCAACACATACATACTCTACTCTTTGACAATAATGGGGTTTGATTTTATCTCTTCCTCTTTAACCATTGCAATGTAAGTCACTCTTTACAACAGATTTATGTTTCAGTACAACAATATAGACTATAGCATTGATGTCAGAGCGAAGAAGCTCTCTTATGTGCTCGGTCGAATAAAATATCTGAAATAATGATATTTTGAATATTCGTATAAGGTACCAGTTTGTTGACTTTGGTGATTGATTATTTACAGTCCTTCATCAATCTCCAATCCCGTCTGAGCCTTATGCAACAGACCCATGGTTAATAAAACAACCGAAGTAGATAAACCACATGGTTGATAAGAAATTGTAATCCTTAGGCTATAGTAAGCAATATCAGGTTTAAGTCAAAGGAAATGTGGAGTTTCCATTTTCATTCATTTTCAGTGTTTTCATCAAGTTGTAAAATTACAATGCAAACTAACCACATACATTTGCAGAGATACAACTCTTACAAAACGTCCATCTAGATGTCTCGAAGCTAAAATTTTAAGATATACTACGCTTGAATCTCCACATTTTAAAAACAGATAATGTATAAAATGACCACATTAATATTTTGATTAAGCGTGCGATGCTTTAATATTTAATAAGTATGGCTATGTTTAACTATTATTTGACTCCTACACACTGTATGTCTACATAAATGAATATGACATTACGACCTATATCATCAGCTGTGGGAATACACAATAGCTCTTTTGCGTGAGTTCATTATTGAATAAGCATAGCTCTCCCCAGACAAGTTCAATATTCATTAAGAAAGCATCTTCCACTTACGAGTTAACCTGTGAGATTTCCCCAGTTTGACAGTTACTGTTATATTTCAACTTAAGAGCAAATTCTGTTGTAGTTGTGTTTCAACCCTGGAACATACATAACCATCCGAGCAATATTATCTTTTGTTAACGAAAAGTTGAATTTGGAAACATTGTTGATGATTATTTCAATCTTTAAGTATTTCAGGATTGTTTATTCTGGTATTCTGAATTTTGTCATTAAGGTACAATAACGATTAGTAGGACGGTTACAACTACGTTATTAGTTATGTTACCAGAGACATATTTGATCTTGAATGATAAGTTATTTTCCCAAACATGCATAACTTGCCCTAGGCAAGCATTTGAAGTTGACAATTTCGTGTTTAAGGAGACGATTCTGACTTGATTAAAGATTTTGGTATAATCTTAGCAGAATGTACAAACCTGTTGATTGACTGCATGTGGGCACCATTGTCTGTGAAACTGGTTCGTTTAAGATTCCCTAAACAGATTTTAGTAACTTAGTTGTCTGCTGTTGAATCCCAAAACTTTTCAAACGTTAAGTTTCCAGAGTTATGATATATACCTTTCTTCATCGAGATGTGATATTTTCAAGGGTCAATGAGCAAGAAAACCTTTTCCCAGAGAAGCGTCGGATTCTTAGATTGTAGAACAACTTGCAATATTCTGAATTGATATAGGCATCGCCTGTATATTTGAAGCAGTTAAACGCATATTGTACTTGAGTAGATATCTTCCATTGGATTGCCAACATGAGTTCAACTGTTTACAAAAATGAGATAACACAACAGTTCATTCACCACTTACATGTACATGTAAGATTAACACAATGGCACTGGGGCACAACATATAATTAACTATATTTATTGCATTCGCATATATGAACGCTTTTGTCGCTTCTCTTTATGCAATTTCATTCCATTCATATCAAGATCTCTTTCTGATCAATTCTTTTAAGGCTCACAGTTTAACATTTTGTCTTTGTTTGTATCAAGAAAACTTTATCAATTGTGCGGAAATTACTTATGCACAACAGCAATTATCCTTTGGCAGAAATTTGATCTATGAAATGTAAACAATGCATAAACACTGAATTGAATTGATTAATTTGCGTCTTTCTCTGCATAAAAAGACGTCTATATTATGTAACTTAACTCTTCATGGTCCGTATCAGAGAAGACCACATGAGCCAGACAGAATGAATATTCATCCTTCATTTTTTTCAAATCAAATTAGCTACAAGCCGTCTTTGCACTTACATTTGAACCTCTGATGAATAAATGATCTCTGTTGTGTCTGACAACACCCTTTTAGGTACGAAAAATGAAGTGATTTCAAGTAAAATGTTTTATGAATAAAGTTTTATATTTTCGTGCTTTAACCACCGTTTTGACCGCTTTGAAGTTTCAACAGTGGATGTGAGAGGTAATGGGAACCGACTTCTCTGTACAAACTGTTTATGTGGATAACGTACATAGCTCCACAATGTCCATAAATGTCTTTCTTAATCATTATGTTGTATCCCCCTTTCATGTATATTGACATATTCTCATGCACAATCATCCCTGTGATCAATACAAAGTCCCATTGTGTAGATATTGAAGAACTGGAAATTTGGAATAGGTATAGATATAAGATTTTTGAGGTATTTATTTATTTGTTATTCCCTCGACATGTTATTGTCTTTGAGCATGACCTTAAGAAGTCAACTACAACCCAGTTGATGTAATATCTACCCAAAGTGTTTGACGCCTTTATGACTTGTTCTCATGATAATTGTTAGATTTTCTCTTAATTCTCTCACGAGAAAGTCGACTTTACCCTGCTTGAAATTACTGAAGAGGAAAACGCTATCTATATCATGACATTTGCTGTGTTTCTTTATAAAGCAATTCATATAAAATACATCATATCACCATGTGAAAAGAAAAGAAAAATAATATCTTGCATTCCGAGGAAAAAGTATGTCTTTTTTGCTCCTTTCCCCTGGCCCGTCACGTATCCAACAAGGCCAACGCCAAAGATATCATATCTGCCATTGAACTAAATTATGTAGTCAATTTATTGAAATAAATTGTTTTTGCGGCTTAAGTGCATGTTAAGTCAGATTTGTTATTCCATTAAGTATATAACTCCCAAACTCCCTAACTGAATAAACTCTATCTTACATTATTTAGTATCGATCTCTCTGAGACAACATGTCACACTAAATATCTTAAAATATTATTGTGATTGTGTTATCATATTCATCCAATCACAAATTATCTAGCATTTGTATCGTGCACAAAAATCTAGTCTATTTTATCGGAATTATCAAATCTCTAACTAGGTGTACATGAGCATATTCAATAAGACACATATATTTCACAAATGTATTTGATACCTTTGTTTGTTATTTTTATAGAATATTTTTCTATGACTTTGGTAAACATTCGTGTTAAAGATAACCTTATGTGAAACAGTCCATGAAGTTGTTAAGTCAGGTTAAGACTTTCTAGGTCGAACCAATGCAATTGAAAGTAATCAATATTTTCATTAAAAAATATTTTGTAATAAAAAAGTCAATAATTAAGAACAAATGAGTGTAAATGAGTGTGTGTGCCAAAATACCATGTTAATAAAGTATTTCCAAATTCATAAGTGATCCTTCTATTTTATTGTT
This sequence comes from Steromphala cineraria, assembly GCA_916613615.1. Lineage (NCBI taxonomy): Eukaryota > Metazoa > Mollusca > Gastropoda > Trochida > Trochidae > Steromphala > Steromphala cineraria. The sequence continues at coordinate 30,663,578 of OU744726.1, read as the reverse complement.
AGACTGTTATGTTTTCTTTTTACCCACTTCATGCAGAATTGTTTCAGTTTTTACTAACAAATGATGTCGACTATTATAAATATTAATGTTTCTGTAACTGCGATATCACGATGTTTGAACAATGAATAACAAAATTGAAGGCTCCTATGTCCGGTACTAAATTGATCCTACGGAGGAACATAAATCTTGCTTTAATTGTAAACGTTTTACCTCCCTAAAAATGTATCATTGGCGATTACCTACCGACGTTATATAAAACTTTGATGCAACGACTACAATTTTAGTTGTTCACTTAGCATTGAAGGCATCTTTCGTCTATAATCGCGTAATGAGCTAATTGACATGTTAACTTCTTTGAGAGGCATTTTAGAAGTTGGAATGACAATAATGCATAGGAAGATATGGATTACAACTTAACTTCTTTGTTCATTGCATGCGACGTTTCGATAAGTCGTTCTCAAGCAAAGGAAACAAGAAATGAGGTAAGATAATATATATCAGTAAATAGTACAATACACAGTAAAAGCAAATTACTGAAAGCAGCCAGTAATGTATAAGCAGCTTCCAACAACAATCCCAAATTTATAACTTTGTAATTGTGTATCTCCCAAGACGAGGTAATGACCCAGACGATTACATGATGAAGTGAATAAAAAAAAAACCGACTGAAAGTGGACCAAATTAAAGTGTCATTTAGAGTTTTTCTTCTGGTAAATGGTATAGAAATTTTGTTTGTGGCGTCTATCGTTTTGGAAGATTTAACAGCCAAACCTTAAGAATACGGCAAAGTTTTAAATTCAGGCTCCAAGTTGATCAGTGATATATTCTATGATTGATAATGGTGATATATAAATAAACATTTGTAATAAACGAAAAGTTATTCCATTGCTATGTCTATATGATAAAACATATACCTATCTGTGGACCTATACATTCCAAATCAATTGAATAAAATAATGTAATGAATAAATTCTCAACGTCGTGATGAAAAAAAACCCTAGATTTTGATATTCCATTTTCAATCCACTACATCTTTGAAAAGGGAACTATTATACCATATGTAATTGGTCAAAAGTAAATACTGGTCTCTATCCAATACATTTACATTTCAGTGTCTGATATAGACTAGAATAGACCTAAATTACTAGACGGTAAAGGAGACACTATGTCTGATCAATGCTGTTTTGTACAACTTTAGTGAAAATGAAATGTGCATCTGTCACTTGTTATAGTTATTCAGCAGATTATTTCCTCCTGATAGTAAGATTTTGCGAGATTGTGAAATTAAACTGTCGTTTTCAATTATAATATTTTCTTTGATAAGCTGTCTAAATCATGTATAGTTTATGATTTACATTCAAAAATAGGATACAAATCCTTCAGGAGGAACTCGATATTCGGTTATTAACAAGATGGTGTAAAGTTCTTACTGTGTTAAAAAGAACGGAAATTGCAAAACAGAACAGGACATCCAACAAAACATCATTTGAGTCTGTGACCATTTGAAAATGGTACAATACATACTCAAAGAAAGTAACATATTATCATGGAATATCATTATTGAAAACGTTCGATAAAATTTGGTTATAAGCAAAAGATCTGTCAGAACTTCCAACTGTCAAATAATTTTCTTATAAGGTCTTGTGGAGGTTTAAAAAGACCCAAGCGTATTTTCAGTTTTAAATAGTAAAAATATGTACAATAGTATACATGTATTTATATGGGTGGCCGAGTTTTTACAATAAACATTATTGCTATATGCCAATCAAGCCTTAAAAGCATTCATATCAATTCGACAACAATGTAAACACCGAATATTTAAAACAAAAAGAAATGAAACGATATGCTGTAGTTTCAAAGAAAACTGAAAGTCAAACAGGCTTTAAGTTCATACTCTCAACTTGACAAGATGTCATATCACATTTCGATAATACGAAAAGGGCATAATATTACGATTAAATATTCAAAGGAAATCAGATGCCAAAGAAAAATCTATAACTGTTACACTTTAATCCGAATTCGTTTTTTTAAAATGGGAAATTGTGTCACTGCAAGGTATTGCTGGTTTAAATAACATTTAGTTAAATGTCAAAACATATATGCTGAAAACATCTCATATTATTCATTCTATAACGTTTATCTGATGAAAATTTTAAATTAAAAAAATTTCCGTATAAATCAGCAATCCTACTTAGGTACAGAAGCTGAATTTCAAATCCTGATGAGGTATAAAACCATGCAAACATTTTTTTATTCCAACAGGTCCACTACAATACGTTTAACTGAGCCGAAGGACTAGCTATAGTTACTAATCAAAGGGCAATTATATATTGTCCCTCAGATGAACCAATGTACATTATATTATTAATACCTTTTCAGCAAAAGTCGATTTCAACAAGATACGTTAATTACCATGTTAAACCAAGTTACATAACATGTAAATCTATCTCGTTATCTTCGAATTCGTAATTATTATCATTAATATTATTTACTGTAACATGATTACATGAAATAATGAAAGAGATACGCTTAGAACGAAGATCAGTAGAAGCAAATCGATAGCAGTCAACTCATCTCACTGCTATCTACGTTTTAAGTCGTCCGATTCGAGATTTCATCTTCTGTAACATATAGTTAAAAGATCAGATGAGCTACCCTGATCTTGAACTCAATCAAATGGAAGAAACATGATGTTTACTGTACAGTATCTGCTAATCTAAGATATATGTAGAAGCCAGGGTAATGAAGCTGTCACGAGAGTGCTTATTGTGATCAATGTTCTGAATATTGAGTCATCTATCCTTTCATATTTTACATGACAGCAATATTGTTAACTACATGTATGCTTGTATTTGTGAAAATATGAATTTTACTAAAGGTTACTTGATATTACAAGACAGAAGTATCATTTAACACAGTTTTTGATAAGCAATCAGAGTAGAAGCATTTAATAGTTATCCTGTCCGAAGTATCACTAGTCTAGAAAGATGATCACTGAGTGTTAATTGTGGCTCTAGGTTTTTCCGGTTCAATCAAAGGCTTGAGGTTCAGTTATTTCTCAGTGCTGTAAGTTTGACCTGCCGATTCGTATCGTGCTAAAATTGTAGTTTACAACCAGGGTTCTCTGTTTGCTTAAAACAAATATATAAGTAACAGAGCTATTTCCCCAGCGGAAATGTGTCTAGTGGAGACGACGATAAACTACATGACATGTAGTAGACAAGTGTGAGTAAATACCATGAGAGAAATTGATTTGTTTTTTCCCAAACCATACAGGGAACATAGACAGACGTCAGTAGTACATTGGTAGTATACATAGGTGCATGCCCTGCCCAGTTGAGAATCTTGGAGAGTCCGAGTCTGATTTCCAAACGTTGAGATGAGAGTTTCCTTTATCAAGTTATTAATCAAGATAAAAGCATTTGTATTTTTGGAAGATTTTATATTTTATATATTATATATATTTAAAAACTTTAAATTGACATCTTAATCGGATCTTTGACCTGAGGTAATAAACGATGGAGAAAATGTATCATTACTTTCCTATTATTCTATGTTACTTTGGATTACTGTCATATGTATAGATGATGGTAGATATGTCATACAATGCCAAAGTAAAACTATGTATTCCATTCAATCATATACATTAAATATTAAACTGAAGCATAACAAATTGAATACGTTTGCGTTGTTAAATTCGAATCAGGAGACATCAAAATAAAGTCAATTTGTCACTTTTGACACACTATGTGAATAGAGATTCAATTCAATCATGTTCAATTGTTTAGAAAACTATTGTGAAAAAAAGAAAAAACATTCATCTGATGCATCTAGTAACATCAACAGCGAAGAAATCGTAGTACATGGGTGTTACGTAATGTTTAATGAATATGATTGAATGGAATACTTAGTTTTATTTTGGCATTTGGTAACGTTTTCGTTTATAAACTGACATATTCAGAAAATAATTTCAATTGTATGAGTACAATCGTTCTACTTATTATTACTTTATCAAAATGATTTCAAAGTCAAAACATACGATAAGAACAGATATAAAAATGAAAGCTGATTAGAATGTAATTAATACGTTTTTCAAATTATTTTAAATGCAAAACATTCAAATTAATTATTTACATTTATAAGATAGGTGGTATGTTCAGGGGTATACGACGTGAAAACTCAAACGTTCAATTTTCAATTAGTGGACAAGTCCATTTACTGATCATAAGCAAATTAAATGTTCTGCTCTGAGTTCTATGGTGTAACACTATATATACACCATTTATGTAAATTGGATCAAACACAGACTTTTTTTTAGAAAAGTTAAATGAAATTTAGATAAGGATTTTTAACATAATCTGTAATGCAAATTATTTTGATATTCATAAACACGATCGATTGACATTCAAACTCATGTTTCTCATGAGTAACAATGCAAATAAAAACCAAGTTTAAAAACCAAACCATTAGAAATAGTATCAGTAGATAATATTAGAACTAATAGAAAATAATAGAAATTGAAATTAATTGTATGTTACACTTAAGTCGTTTGTCTATGTAATAGAAGTAAATAATTCGTGAATCGAATTAATCAGCAAAATAATTAATGAGAAACGAACAAGAACGATAGATAGCCCAACACATTCATTTCTCATATCTGCAGACAGTCTCCATGACCAAGACCAAGGATTGAGAAAAGAGCATTAGGTCATCCTAGTAGTGATTGTTCATCTTCATTCTTATCTCCTGACACGTGTCATTCCTTCGATGGAAACCTAAGTTAGCATAATATATGATAACTAGACTAACCAGAAAGCATTATCAAACGTATTTACCTCATCTACATGTATAACATATAATTGAATAAACGTTAGAAATACAAGTCATTTGTAAACTGAATTAATCAGTAAGTTGAATAAAACTAGATGCTGTAACATAAAGCCAGTGTTTAGCGCGTTCGTGGTTCGAATCCCGCCGGGGGCTCAGCAATTTTGTCTGCAATAAAGAACTGTTCTAAACGCAGTAAGGTTTCGGTGCCATGTTTCACTGAATTTCATCGCATAAGCACCAGTGGCCCGTGCTACTAGCAGTCGTGAAACAAGTGAAATACTCTTGAAAGCGGCGTTAAACCCAAAATCACCTCACCTCATCTTTTTATATCGTCAAGATTGCCAATTGGTTATTTTAGGCTACTTTCTGTTTACAAATTTGTAAACAGAATATGGTTTGGAGATTTCGGTCTCCGATGGTATATTTCTTGAAATCGCTTTCATTATCAAACTTTTCTTCTCATTCTAATCTCCTCTCAGTGCTTACACGTATATTTTAATAACATATATCTTTAACTGGAAAATTATTAACATTGGTCTTAGGCAAAACATTGCTTGGAATAAATATTGACAAGTGACAAGTGACAAGTGACAAGTTTATTCTGTGAAAAGGCCTCATGGCCAAAAGCACATGAAAATACAGCTCAAAATCAACGCATGTCAATTTTACATACATTATACTGGCAGTTTTCTTTTCAAATAAATAGCTAATTTTTTAATATGCTCAGGATTGTTGGATGATAATAACTGATACAATTTTTCCCTTGAAGGGAATATGAAATAGTATGGAGGAATAAGTTTTTCCCGTAAATGCCTATAATAGGGGCAGACTAATAAAAAATGATACTCATCTTCTGTTACATTCATATTACAATTAGTGCATAAAAGCTAAACCTTTATCAATAAAATTATCGTACCTTAATTTACTAATCTTAGGTTTGTGTGACTGGAATCTGAATTTACAAAATATTCGTAGGAGGTCCTTTTGACAAAATAATTCTAAAACATATTTCTCTGTATCCAAAAGCGATTTGAAGCTAGAGTAGAATGTGAAATCATTCCTTCCAACAAGTCTGCTATGCCAATCTTGGAACTGAACATGTTTACAGCGTACTAGGAATGTGTGCATGAATATATCATAATTGCCAAAATCCTGCGATATCCAAACATATGAAAATCCCATTGAAAACAATAACATACGAATTCCTGTTACCCAGTTAACTTTACCATTACTATCCTGTAACTTAAGCATTTCGTAGCATGCTTTAGGATTCCGCCTTCTGTCCAAACACAGGAGCCTACACCAAAATCCAACACAGCGACTGAAATAATTCACACAAACCGGATGCCTTCCAACATCGCCTAGTACAACACGATTCGGAGTAAATTTAGAAATATTAAGACACCTCTTAAAGAACACACTTTGAACTAATATAATAAATATTGACAGTTTGTAATAAGTATTATTCCAATATCAAAACTGCGTTAATCAATGGCACGACCCACTATAGCATGTAAAGCATGAAGCAATGAATAAATTATCATGCCTATCAAAAATAATTTTATCAGGATGAGCATTTATCTTCACGGCAGAATTATGTGAATCATATGCACCTGGAAGTAAATCAGGAATCATCAGGAATCAACTTTTAACCCAAAATCACCACTTACCCTTTTGCTCAAGTCAAAATTGTTTATCAAAGCTGTTATCAAATATACAACGAACTGTAACTCTCATGCAGAGGCATATATGGATGACAACTTCTTTGTTCATTGCAAGTCGAAACGTCGCATACAATGAACAAAGAAGTTGTCATCCATATATTCCTCTGCATTATTGTCATTCCAACTTCTAAAATGCCCCTAAAAAACGTGAACTGTAACTCGTGATATATATTTTATGTCGGCTCCTAGTTTGTTTCCCTATTCAGTTGTATTTGATCAAGAAACGGATATGTAGATTATATGGTCACATTGTTGCAACTGATTATTTGTTTGACGCCTGTAAATTAATTAAGAGAAATAAGGTGTCCATAAATTGTTCTTTATTTGTTGCGAAATGACACCACAATCTTATCAATCTCTGTATGAATTGACCCGTAATCATTTATTAACATCATTTGCCATTTGTCGTGGTCGCCATTTGTTAAACCTTAAAATTGACACAATCTTTGCACAACTGAGGAATGTGAATCAATTCTAATATAACACTTGATGGATGTCTGTAATTAAGCATGCAATGAGCAACTGAGTTTATTTCTGACATAATGAAACATCTTCAACTGAGATGCATATCAATACAAATCAGACATGCAATCAAATCATATTTAGTTCTATAAGTAGCTACTTAGCTAGTTAGCACTTAATGGTAATTATCCTTACTAAAATGGTTTATGTTTCTTGTCTTGATTAAAGTGTACAATCATGGAGCGATTTTTCAGTACTTCGATATACTTCCGTTTCGTGCTTCAAACTGTAAAGTGCATTCTCTCCAAACAGAGTTAGGTCAAGTCATAAAATGTACCTATTTTTGTTCGAATTAGACAAAACCCGTCGTTTCCGGTAGTTCACCCTTAAAGTTAAGGTTAAATTTGGTGATTTAAAATATACCACTTAACTTTTGCTAAGAAACGGTAGTTTACCCTTAAAGTTAAGGTTAAATTTGGTGATTTAAAATATACCACTTAACTTTTGCTAAGAAACATGGAAGATGCTATTTATACTGTTATACAGAATGTACCGATCATTTTCCTTTTTGGCCAGGGCTCTTCGAAGATCTAACAGATCTAATGAAGATGGATTACACCATTCATAGTGTCATAGTTTTGATGTAGTTAATATGTTTTCTTTCAGAACAGTGGCACTTTTTTCACATGCGTTGAAAACAACTAGATATATGACAACCATATTACCAAATTTATGCTATTATTCAATCTAGTTGTCAAGTGATCAAATTACAAATATTTTCTTGACAATCGGACGAACGTTTCATACCAACTGCCAAAAAATTCACCATTATTAAGAACAGTCTAGACGCTCTCATGATAAATAAGAAGGCGATTCTGACATCAATTTCGTTCAAATTCTTCATATGACATGGTAGCATATCTAGCTAGCATACCATTATTGATTAAAATGCTAGATGTATTCTGTTTTAGTGTTGAGTAGGGAGGAAACATCATAAAGAGTTACGTAAATACTACGTCCATTCTTGACATTATACTTGATTCTAATATTAAAACAATAATAGCAAATATAATTGATTTGCTTGTTACAGCCTAAAGTTCTCACGGAAATAAAAATATGATGTTTTGTACCAATTATTTCTTCATTTGGAACTAACTTGAAATTTGAATTCTGAATATTTTTGTTAACTTTTGTTAAAAATATTTGTTTGTAAAATAACTCGAAATACATGAGTTTACAGGAGAGAAAAAACGTCTCAATGTTCGCTTCAAAATTATTTCAAAGTCGAAATGTATGTTTCTGTACCGTCCTCTTAAAAACATTGTTTAATGTAATCTTTTTTATTTTTTTATATGTTATGTCCTCTACTATTCATATATCAAATGATTTTAAAATTCATAAAATAAATGAAGAAAGTACGTGCTTGCTTTTATGTTTACAAACCTAAACAAGTGTCACAAACTGCTTTTCCGACGAGTTCATTCATAACATTTGAAAAAGTCCTTATAATTTGACACAAAGCTTTGAAAAGGTCTTACATTTACCAAAAGTGTTTTTCCACTGTGATGAGTTCACTTGCATTTTTAGCTCATCTGGCCTGAAAAGGCCCGGTGGGCTTATGGCATGGCATGGTGTCCGGCCGTCCGTCAACTTTGTACACTTTCGACTTCTTCTCCAGAAGCACAGAGCCTTGAAAGCTGAAACTTTGTGTACATACATATGTACCTTTTGACTGGTGAGGATTATGATTTATAGTTTTTGTGACCCTGTTGCCCCTAATCTCCTCCAGAAGCAGCATAAGGTCGAGAAAGCTGAAACCTTGTGTACATACTCCTTGACTAGTAAGAATGATGATTTATAGCTTTTGTGACCCTGTGACCCCTGATAAGGGCCTCAGGGGCCACGACCTTAAAACCTATTTTCATATTCTTCCCAGAAGCATAAGTCCAAGAAAGCTGAAACTTTGTGTGCAGATTCCTTGACTAGTGAGGATTATAATTTATAGCTTTGGTGGCCCTTTGGCCCCCAATAAAGGTCACACCCTTGAAACTTATTATCCCACCGATGTACGTCTGTCCGTCCGTTCATTGTCATTTCGTTTACGGAGCAGAACTCAAAAACTATAAGACCTAGCTCAATGAAACGTCGTATGTGGATTAGTCAGCATATGTGGATGTGCCTTTTGGTATTTTCAACTTCTTTTGTTTGGCGGTTTCAATGGAAACGTAACTTAGAATACAGTTTCCCGAGAAGAACTCAAAACCTGTTTGACCGAGCTCAATGAAACGTGGATTGTGAATTTTTCAGAATGTGTAGATGTGCCTTTCTTAGACTACTAAGTTAAATAATGATGATTTAAAATAGTTCATTTGGTGAGCCTGTGGTCCTACGAAGGAGGGAATCATATTTGCCACACCGTAAAGCAAAATTGATATGAGCCCGATGAGCTACAGAGCCAATTTTTCATATTTTTAAATGATGTAATCGTGAAGCAATTTTTCAAACGTTTCCATTGAGTAGCAATGATAAAGCACTGTTCGGGCATCCCTGTATAAAGAACCAATCAATAATTATCGTTTGCACTATTAGATTGTAAACAGGAAATAAAAAACTTGCTGCTTCCAAAGTGCTCATTTAATTTTCAACTTTAAATGAGCATGTTTGATATTATTATTATTATTATGCAACAAAAACTACGCACTTAAAAGATCCCACGAATTCATGTCAGAGGCTGAATGGTGGATACATGAACACGTGCATACGCCGAGCTGTCGGTTATCAGCGTTCATCAGTGTTGGACAAACTGCTGTGACTATGTGTCTCAGTTCACCCAGCTGTGAATGGGTACCCTGTGAGGCATAGAATGGTCCCTAACCTGAGCGCCACATATGGATGCCGGTTGAATACTCCCCAGGGAGTTGAATTGGAAAAATGATCGAACGGTGAAATAATGCCATTGACCAGGGGACAAAATGTAAGCGCCTTGAGCAACCACGAATGGTTGGATATGCGCGCTATATAAATATCCATATAATAATTAAAAAAAAATGTATTTGTAAATAAATGTAAAATCGTCTTGAACTTTTCCCTCCAGTGAAATACATGTACATTTAGTTGCATGTTTCGATTTGGAACCACGCATGACCGTCCGAGGCAATCAAAACCATTTCTCTTAGTTTAATTCTCATATTTATATAGGAAGCCCATATAAAAGGTACACAGGATAAAAAAAAAAAAGCAATCATATCGTTTCGGTTTCATTGTCAAGTCACATATTGATTGGCCAATCCTAAAATATATGATACAAATTTAAATTATTTCATTCAGAAAAAGGTTGGCACCATATATATATATATATATATATATCATTGTAATCAGAACATAGTTCAAATGCTTCTTTGGCGTAATTCAAATTTCAACGACCATTTAGATATGTTTGTTTGAACTATCATTAAACTAACAGAGAGTGGACAATTGAACATACATAACGAACATATATTGTGTTTACAGTAATGGTATGGCAGGGAAAGGGAGATATCTGATTTGATGCAATCAAAGTTAGTTGTGCAATCAGCGACATTGTTCAAAAGTATTCATATGACTACTGTATCATGACCTTGCCCTTTCACTACGAGAAGTTCCAAATGCCTTGTGGTGCACATTTTTGCCGCTAGGGGAACCAACAACAAATCAGGAAACCAGGCTTGATAGAAAATAACTTGGATCTGGATTCTATGACTTGAGCTCCTGCGTTGGGAGCGCTTGCAGTTTCTATCGTCACAACATATCTGGCTAAGTAGAATATTGTATTCAATTTTATTATATGAAGTGTCAATACTGTTTGAATACGTCATATGAGATGAATGTTATGGGTTCGTCTCGTGATAGGAAATTGCAAATTTAGGAACGCATATCAGAAACACTTGAACATAACTTTATGTCTATATTTACCTTATTAGCGTGAGAAATTGAACTCACAACAAAGCCCATTCTTTTTGATATTTAACATGTTTATTTTCGGTAATTACCGGGTAATCAGATAGAAAACTTAAGCATGGTAGATTCATGAATTTCTCTGTCGTAATCACGAAAACAATTCGAGACAAAGTATTATCATAACTTAATCCTTTATATATCGGGAAACGTTTTTACGGAATAATTTCGGTCTATTTAGAAATATGATAAGAGGGTTATCAACTTAACTGATTAACTGAATGATATCATTTTAGATCCTCAAAATTTGAACGTGACTGAGAAACAGTATAATAATTATGTACATTTGTACTTGACAGAAAACTAATATTGTAAGTTTTCTCGCTATTATAATAACGTTTGAGTAACATAATTATCAATTTTTGCAAAAGGAGTAACACACATGTTGGCAACTATTTTTAACCTCACGATATCATTCAAGAGAACGTTTGACATTTGTCAATAAAAGAAAACATGTGTAAATTACTCTGAAATTATCATGCTTATCCAGATGTCAGACAGCTACTGTCTGGAGCCCAGAGCATGGAGAGTAGTCAGTATAAATGTCAAGAGACACTAACATCCCGACTACAGGATTAAGTTGGTGCAACACTCTTAATCGCCTGTCTTCTGCTTTGTTGCCATGGGCATATTTAGCTAATCAAGGAAAAGTAGTTTTATGGTTGCATTTTCCTGAGGTACACAGGAAGTACACATATCCTTGAGAAAATAATCTATGTTTGCATATCTGTAAATTGTTTTATTCAGTAAAACATAATGATAAAATATTTGTTTTCATAAACAAACAGCTTTCTACACGTATGACGCCTAACATGTCAAATTCTATCACAAATGACGTTAAAGGGGCAGTAGAAGTCGTTATTTTTTCATTTGTTTTTTATTTTAAATTTTTCACTGATAATTGAATGTTGACGCTAAAGGTATTTCTTTGATAGTGTCAAAAATCTCACTACACACACCAATCATCCATTGTCAGAGAACAAATTATAAAGATTGACATAAAGTCCATTGGCAGCCATTTTTGTGTGAACACGTTTAATTCATTTTGTGTAGAAAAAGGAATCGCATGGCCGAACTTTACATTATAAATTTGATTTATTTCTGCTTTATTTAGTTTAAATCCATTGTCGTTCAATATGAACCCTTTATTCTTATTTTCTTAATGTCACCTGTTTTGTGTTTATGTGTTTTGATTGATTGTAAATTCATAGTAAGGATCATTACAGTATACAGTCCTTGAAGTCCAGAACGAAGTACAGTTGCATTTATCTGTTATATAAAGTGAGCTTTTAACTGGCTGAACATTTATCAAACCTTCAGACATTACGCTTAGCATGAAACCCTGGTTTTATAACATTCTAGAAAATGTCCTTTTAATGAGATTCAGGAATTTTCAAAGAAACCAACTGGAACAACCCAAACAACATGATTGATGAGATATCGGGTCGTATGCCATTTTTGTTTGTATCATCCTTTGACATGGAACTTCATTGAATTATTTACTAGAGAATATTCGTACTTCTAAAAGCATCTAGGATTTTAAAGAAACTATTACTGAAAGTATTACCTGTGCACCTAAATAGTTTTCTTATGATAAAGGAAAACTGAAGTTTTTCATACCAAATTATAGTATTCGGTAAGCTCATTATATTCGAAGTTTTGTGCGTATGTGGTAATATCGAGAGCTCTTATTATGATTTTTTGAATGTCCACTATATCAAAACCAGAGCGACAAATTTATGTTAACATTGAAACGCACATGTACTTGAAATGTTTCATCGATCTAAAACATTTTTAGAAGTAAGTGCAGACCTATCATTTTGTCAAAATTTACAAGCATTTGAATTAGTTCAATCATTCATTCATTCATTCATGATACCAAACGATTTGTGATACAGTTCTCTGTTATTTATTGTCTCCCTATTGTACCCCTTCACTGTTCAGTAAGAGGATAGTTACTCTACAGAGAGTTGCAAAAATTTGATTGAAAAGTTCCCCTTGTTATATCATAGATGGAAATTTTCAAGAGGTCACTATTTCCCAAATCTTTTATTTTTATGTTCATCATTTCTGCATGATTCCCTTTCGTACAATAGTGATTGACTGAGTCAGAATGAGATGAACAACATATAACATGCTATTTGCCCTGACTTCAAAAGCATAAACAATTTTGGTTAGCAGCTCTAACTTTTAAGTACATTTACAAATATCCCCCCAAAACGTGATGAGTTTACCCCGTCAGTTTTCATGTTTACTAACTAGGGAAGTAGTACTTGTCATGTTTTTGGAAGTATACATTATGACTTTTGTTCACGAAAGTGAGACTTCTTTGTGCTGGTCTTTATAAATGGGAGAACAAATCAAAAGAATACTGAAATCAAGTCATATCTATTTGCAAACGAATGAACATCGATATAAGAGATCAAATCCCATAACAACATTTACCTCCAACTTTGATGTCGTTTATCGTTGCATTCTGCGTTTATATACAGTGGTGTTTGAAACAGGTTCATAATTACGAACACAGCAGGTCGACGGACAGTTTACTTTGCTTTTGCAAATGCTTTTCTATATAGATTTTTGACAGAGGAAATTAGTTTCATTTTCAAAGAAGAAAATATAGGCGACAACATTGCTTCGTTCATGTTATTACAATTCATCAAACCACAGAAAGGAAACTATAATATTATATACGACATCAAACTATAAAGTTAATCAGATTTTTAAAGCTGTCCTGTAAGTCAATAACATGTTTTTATTCGGTTGCAATCAATAATGAAGAATATTTGAACCTCTCAACGTCAACATGCGATTCCTTTTGCGACATCCTCGCTTCAAATTTCTTTCACCAACGTTCCCAATTAAAACTAAATATTCATTTGTACAATGTACATCACGAAACCAGACAGATTGATGGTAAGATTTATGTCTCTCTCAATAGGACATCAGGCATGATAAAAAAAGACACTTGTTCGTATAATTGGAGCATATCCTTATATTTCTGCTGGTGTTTTGCTATGCCGAAAACATTCTAGGAATCAAGATTATCATTTCAGGGAAATAGCGATAGCAAACTCTTAGAAGAGCTGAGACATATAATTTCATTCCATTTAGCTTTATGTAAATAAAAGAGAATACTAGAACTTTCTTTATTGAGAAGATAGTTATGGCGGTCACTCCGTCCGTCTTCCCTTCAGTCCAGTTAAAACAGTTATGTCTATATCAATCAAACTTTGCACACTTGTTAACCATAACCTTGCCTAGAGTTTGGACCATTTTTGAATTTCCTGGAAACGTTACCATGGAAACGTCACTTTGACATAGTTATATGGTGTACAATGGAGGCAGTTTTTCTCAGAAACTACTACACCTAGAGGACTGAAATGTTGGTTATCAGTACCCCTGATAATACTCATCGAGTTTGAACGCCATTTCCGGACTATTATTTTTGACAGAGTTATGGCCCTTGATTCTGAAATTGGACTTGGAGCGACCGGTCTTACAGTCTGTTGGGACACGTTTTCTTTTACACTTAAACACCTAGATTAATGAGATTTCTTTCTGGGGTATGTGAGTTATGTTATTGATCTGATCAGGCAAAATACAACACTCCAGGCAGCATGTAAAAGAAAGAGGTAGCATAATTGCAGCACTGGGTTACACCTGTTGTTGGTAGAAGTTATTTGACGTTGCATATCATATAAATCATTAGAGAAAATGTTTTTTAGAGTGATCATAAGATTTTATATAAAAAAGGTTTTAAAATATTGTCATTTTCGACGATTAGGCGATGTGAATGATCAGATCGATGAGTTAAAAACACTAACCTTGCGAAAAAGCATGTCAGCTAATTCCTGAAAAAGCATGTATCTTTAATTACAAATTGGCAGTGCACTATACGCAAAACAAGATTACCATCCTAAACATGGACGCATGTGTTTACTAACACAGTATTATGTGGTATACCTTAAGCGAATGGAGGCTCTAATTAATTCTTCTGGCGCCAAACGTTGACAAAAAATCATATGTTAGCGTGAGACGGTTTTGTCTGTCATTTGTGTAGTACATTACCACATTAACAAGAGGAGACGGAGACGACACCAGTTCAATGTAAAATGTCAAGTTGGTTCCTTTAATGGTCAGTTGTTTCATGTATCAAGTAAAACTCGGAATCTAGGTGAGAGCAAGGAGACACCTTACCCAGACAGTTGGACAGGCATCGCGTGATAAGCATACAGAACCACTATAAAGGTGATTGAGGTTGTGTGATTCAGTGCATTTGCCACTGTGAGGTCATGGGGTACAGGTTTGTGGGTATTTTCATTGTTTCTTGTCTTTTTGAGGTGATGTGATCTTCGGCTGCTTTCAGGATTATTTCACTTATATCGCGGCTGCTAGTATTATAGCCCGCAACACCATTGTGGCCATGCATTGCGGTGAAACATGCGAGCATATGCTGGAACTAGCGAACCATTGGTGACACTGCGCGGAAATTCAGTGTAGCATTGCACCCAAACCTTACTGCGTGTAGAACAGTTCTCTACTGCAGACAAAGTTGCCGAGCCCCTGCCGGGATTCGAACCATGGACCTTCTGATTCAAAGCCGAACGCGCTAACCACTGCGCTATCCCGCCCCTCTTGTCTTTGTAATGATGACTTTGAATTAATATGTACTTTTTAACATTGTTAATATTTCATCTATTAAAAGATGCAATTGATGTAAAGTGCTGTAAATAACCAACTTGATTTTTTGTTTGTAAATGTTGTTGTAATTGGACATTGGGACATTGTATTCAGCGGTGTCTATCCGTACGTCCGTACGTCCGCATCCTTGTTAACGCGATATCTCAAGAACCATTGCACCTAAAGTCTTCAAATTTGGTCACAGCCTCCCTTGGGGGATTACGCAGACACCAGTCACTTTCGGTGACCTTGACCTTATTTTCAAGGTCACAACCGCACTTTGATCATTCTTGAAACTCTTGTTAATGCGATATCTCGAGAACCATTGCACCCAAAGTCTTCAAATTTGGTCACAGCCTCCCTTGGGGGATTACGCAGACACCAGTCACTTTCGGTGACCTTGACCTTATTTTCAAGGTCACAACCGCACTTTGATCATTCTTGAAACTCTTGTTAATGCGATATTTCAAGAACCTTTGCACCCAGAGTCTTCACATTTGGTTACAGCCTCACTTGGAGAATTACACAGACACCAGTCACTTCGGGTGACCTTGACATTATTTTCAAGGTCACTACGGCACTTTGGCCACTGTTGTTAGTCTTGTTAACGCAATATCTTATGAACTGTTGCACCTAATGTCTTCAATTTAGTCACAGCCATCTTATATCTTATAAACCGATTTATGAAATGTGCTCAAATTTGGTCACAGCCTTCATTGAGGGATTACTTAGACTCAAGTCACTTTGGGTGACCTTGACCTTAATTTCTAGGTCACCACTTATGCCATTTTTTCACTCTTGTTTACTTGATAAATGTCTTCAAATTTGGTTAGAAACTACTTTGAGGGATAATGCAGACAACAGTCACGTTGGATTACCTTGTCCTTATTTTCAAGATCACAATGGCACTTTGACCACATTTGAAACTCTTGTTAACGCCATATCTCTTGAACCATTACACTTGTTGTAACAATTCTATCACAATATCCAAGCGGCGGGGGACATTGCCACATTAGTGGCAAACACTTGTTGTAATGTTATTTGGCAAGATATGAGACTTTATTGCAAGAAAAGTATTCTCTTCGTAATACTTTTTCATTGGTTCTAGGGTGGTACAACTGTACAAGCTTTGTGAGCTGTGTGCTGTCTAACCTTGCTGGTGGAGACCACATGTGATGATCTGTTGATATTATGATGATTGATTGTCTACATATCTACACGTGATGCCATCGTGATCTGATGTCCGAATCTACATTAAAAGTGACATTAAAGTTGTGACTCTCCAAGTGATCTGTAATTGTGTTGTTCCGGCCGATATATTTCATGAAATGCCCGTGTAAGGTGGCTTTGTCTCCTTTGTACGATGCAGTGTACGTGAAATAATGACCTCGACCTCGTGAATATACGTGATAACCATCTCGCTGATCGCTCAATGGTTATAACATATATTCACATATAGTAAGCAGTTATTATTTCAACCATAAACATTCAATACCATAACATCCATGTGTATGAAGTGTTTTTGCTTTTGGCTCGCTTTCTTGACAAGAAGGTGCACTAGGTTTCTACCAGATGAAATATGTGCCAGCGGAAAGTTAAAACCAGAAGACATGGTTATCAACATCCCCCGCCAAACTAAAGCTCCCAACATTTTCCTATATGGGCCATAACTCTGTAATATGTAAATGCATAAATCTCAACAGAGTCCAAAACACGGAAAAGGTGCAATAACTCCGTAACTAATAATTGCACAATTCGAACTCCATCAAGGTATTGATGCCCTAGAGACACACTGTAAATTTGGTTATTCCATCTTAGATAGTTTTTGAGCAAAGTTGTTCCCTTTAACGACACCCTTGAACATGATCCAAAAACAAGGGCAATTACTCCGTCAAAAATGATTGCACGGTTCATTTTTTCGAAGTCAATCAAAGTTGTGATGCACAGAAGAAACACAGAAAATTTAGTTATCCGATCTTAAATAGTTTTTGAGAAAATTTGACCTCTTTAACTCAGACGCACGGACGGAGTCCAAACCTATAACAACTTCCACTTCTAATAAAGCGCTCTGTCACTAGAACAGATGACAACTCAATCACATCCCTTACACAACTCATAGTTTAAATACAAAATTTATTCAATACCACTTCATACACCACATGATATTACCAACTTGCATTTTTAAGTAGAATTTCAACCAAATATTATGTTATTTGATAATTTTGGTAATGGTGTACAACTCAAGTGCACTCCACTTCTAAACATTTCTTCAATATATTTTACACACTACGCAAGTTTCACGTGCAGATTGAGCATGTCATGGCAAAATTGTCAATCAGACAAATCTGAAAAAGAAACCAACTGTTTTAATTGTTTCTAATTAAAAACACAATTCTACATTGAACTGAAATTTGGAAAAAAATTGTCAACAAAATGTCACCGAAATAATGGTTTATGGCAAACGATGTTTGATATTCTTATGTTAAAGGCGCTATTCAGTTCATCAAATGCATCTCTCATTATGAAGCAAAAATGTAGCTACACGGACGTTGTGAGTTTCGTTTAAAGTATATCTAATGTTGAATGTTAGTTATGCGTGAATCTACGAAGATGCTGTGGCATGTTACAGAGGGTTTTTCACGGTATAAAACAAGTAAAACAAGTAAAACAAGCTGTTGACAAGCAGAAAATGAAAATGTGATTGGTCGACTAAACATTGAACATTGGTCCCTAACATTATTCAAAAGTCGGATTCAAAATGTTTTGAAAATAATTAAGCAAAAATATTTATACCTAGATAGAGATCAACAAAAAAACAATAATGTCAAAGACGGATAAGCAATTTACAAAGACCACCGGTGGGATATGGCAATATCCTTATATTTCAACAACTGACTTAACACTTTTGATTCAGGCACTACATATGGACATTCGATTGATGATCCCAAGAAGTAGAGTGAACTATTTCATACGCGAGAGGGGAGGATTTCTAATGTTTCAGTGTAGTCAAATTGCAATTATCGGTATATTTCAATTCTGATAATTCAATTCAATTCTTTGTGCTTCTGTTGTTATGTACATTGTGTTAAATTTTTTTCTTTTTCTCCGAATCAGGTACTCGGTGCGCCCAAGTTGATACCCATCGGATGCAATTGCGGTAACTGAGACCCGATGTTAATACTACACACACAATGATGATGCCATCAACGGTTTGCAGAGGGTACTGCAGTTCTGACGTCGAAATCAGTGTTGTATTGTTATGCAAAACATGTGAAAATGATATCAGACATAAGACGAATGACTTTACTACCGAGTGATGTATTTCTTTTCTCAATAGCTCAATTTCATCCCGAACCGCATGCAAATAAGACGATGGATCTTTACGATTGAACGTAGAACGAAGTGGATAAAAATTCTCTTATAAATATTACTCTGGTGTAACCAACTAGAAATTACATATCGCAATTTTCCTCTCATACAACTTTGAGTTCATGTATATTATGTTATCTAAGACAGCATACCTAATTGTTTCAATTTATAAAACCATATTTATATGTTTCAAGGTTCGGATAAATTTTGTGTTCAATGGAATTTTGAAATAATCAAACTTATAATAAACTATGATATGAAATAGTTCATATATAAATTTCTCTCTTCTACCGCATTTCAAGATACATGTAATAATATCGCTTCATATTGCTTAATTGGGGGACTGATCGTATATCAACAGAGTTGTCTTCCCGAGTTATTTATGTGAAAGAAGACATTGTTTACTGACCTCCTCGTGACCGTATTGATTCACTATTATGTTCCTTGTCCATTACCCATATTGCCAAACTGCAGTAAATCAGCGTAAATACTTGGTATTAAACCCGGTTTGTGAAGGAGTATGCGGAGTCAAATACTGTATTTATGATATGTTCGTCTTCGAAGTGAGATTTTGAACATTTTTGCTTACATATCATAACGTGCTTATATTAGATTTCGCGTATGGTGCAGTTAAAACGTTGTTTTCATACCGCATACTTAAACGATACAGTATACTTTCACTGTGACAAAATTAAAGAATAACTTTTTGTGGAATATTAATATTTAAACGAAATTCTGCTCTACTTTGCATCTTTAATTTCTTATTGTTAACATGTTTCTATATTCGCCGGAAACCATCCTGACACATCAGTGTATTTAAATCCGCTTAGTTCCTAAAATACCCTGATATGTATCAATCTAAAATGCCTCACTATAGGGGACATTTGCTTGCTCTCAGCCAAAATTGTTATTCGATAAATACTAGGACGTTATCTCGAACCCTGAATTCTTGTATCCCGCTACTGCTGGATGCGAGTCATATGATTGGCTGTTAAATTATGAGCCATACGAGGCTTTTGACTCGATGGATATCAGGGTATGGTTATAACCTGAGTGGGAACAAATACGCTCTTGTAGCAGGATGGTGGGGATAATCCAAAGAATATTTCGCAACTTTGTGTACCAATTTTGCATGAGTAAGTGTCACGCAGATTCCGTGACAGTGCAGTTAGAGATATTCATACCTCTATGTCAAGGTACCGGTAGTCTTGAAATACATTTTGAAACAGAAACAATCAAACTGTCATATTTAAATAACAAATGTTGCTTTATGGTAATTTCCAAATTTTGTGCAATAAATCCTGCATGTTAACTTTCCATTTTTATCCGATATCATTCATCAATTCAAAAAATATTTTGGAAACAAAAACAATCAACCTGTCATTTTTGATTGTAACAGACGAGATTATATGGCAAAACTCAAATATTGTGCAATAAATCACGCGTTCTTTACGTTTCGTAAAACGAGCTTCAGAATATGTGAATTTAAAATCAGTTCGGTAAAGAATATCCGTAATGCACAAACGATTATGATACGGATGTGTCATTCAAACATTCCCTAAAGTCACCATGCTTCAGTGGATTTCGTTACAAGAAACTACAGATGAATCCAATTTTGAAATAAATAAAAAATACATCTTTTTTAATATAACGATTCAATTATCAAACATTTATAATATATTAACTTCAATATGTATATTAACATTAAAGCACTTCAAAATTGGCAATTTATGACATGTACGGGAAAACATGACATGCGAATCTAAAAATGTGATACAGGTAATGAAATATAGTGGTTATGGTGAGGATTATATGTACATTGGACAAACAAAATCTGAACTTGACACATAATCATACACACTTATACCACGACTCTATTGTTTGAACCCGTGGTATAACTAACCAAAATGTTAGTTATACTACACCCAAGAATCAGCCGGAACTACTTTCCTTTAACCCTTCTCATGACAGACTAAAAACTGAATGTATCACGATCTATGTAACTGCAACAGTTTGACAAATACCTTCAAATTCAAATAACGACAAACAACGATGGGACAACTTTTATTAGGGTTTTTTATATATTTTTTATATTTTGTTAATTGACACGGTTCTGTCGGGAGCCTTGTCATCGTTTGAGGTAGTCGTTACAGCCGGAGGACGTCGTTTTGTCCTGAGAAATACTGCCGACCATTTCTTCCTTTTGGCTGAGAGTAACACGTCTCTCTTCTCTTCACACAAACGATTCACCCATATGAATCTTTTCCGTTTTAGTGAAATTTTCTTTTCTCAAGAGGTCCGTTCAGGACAGGTAGCAAAGGAAGCGCTCAATGAGCGCTACCTTTGCTACCCTCCAAAACGAGGCTGCTCAATGAGCGCTAAATAAGCGAGGCGAGCAACCCGAAATCATGCTAGTGTAAAGGACAAATTACAACGTGTGAAAGGAGAAATGTATTGTAGACGCGCGATTTGGAGCCGCGGCTGTTACTTGATTGCGCTTTAATGTTCCTAGCTGTTTAGTATAAGAACTGAAATAAAAACGTAACAATGTAATTGTATCTAGATATCTATAATGATTTATTGTTACAGGTTTAAGTTTGAAATTAAGTTATATATGGGTATGCCTGAATAATTACTTACTTTACTTGCTTACTTGCTTACTAACTTATTACTTAGATGTTAATTTATATGAAAGTATAATTAAAATGATAAATATAACTTTATTATCTTATTGAGCCTATTCTACTTATTTGGGTAATATTTTCATTAAAAATATAAAAAGCGAATTAAACTAATCATCCTTGAATATTAAAAAAAGATTGTTTGATAATCTAAATTTTTAGCGCTTTGATAAACAGTTTTTTATCGATAGATTTAAAAGGTAATTTTTTTTTCGTAAAAGCGACTGAATAATTTTGTCAACCAACACATTAGGTTTGTTTAAGGATGTTAATGGTATTTTGGCTTTTCCCTGTCTAATGTACATGTGATGCCATTCATCGATAACAGGATCGAAGTGCTATTCAAGAGCCTAACTAGTCCTTGCATGATAACATGCAGTGTAACTATAACTGGTGCAGAGGCTATTTTGTTAACCAAGCCCCATAAAAACTACGACGTAGTTGAAAACAGTATTTTGAGGTTTTAGTTCAAACATTATTAAAAAAATGCAAAAGGAAGTTATGGGAAACTATTATGCATGCAAGAGTCATTAACGCATGAGTAAACAAAAGCTTTATTAAATATATGTAGGAAAAACTTTTGTGGATTGGTAGTATATTCACATGAGTGCCATTGCTTTTGCAAATAGCTAGGTGTGCAAGATAATTTTAATGAAATTCACTTTTTACATTGTTTTGTCAATTTCATTGTTACAACATAACGTCATTTTGTAAATTCCTTATAATAACATTGTATTTTGAGTGTGACCTTTGTAATCTAAACCAGCTGTGTAAAAAGGATTTTTATCTTTACACAAAGACGAAACATTAATTTATAACATATTATAGACATAAAATTGAAGATGTGGGAGCGAATTTGTGTCATGTTCGAAAATAATATTTGAATATCTCTGGCATGATAAAATCTAGGAGTTAACATTCCCTTCATATGATGTTGGGTTAAACATCACGCTCCCCTACGTTGAATTTCGGGGCTAATGCTTTGTTCGCATGCACAACATGTATGCAATATCAGTGTATAAAATACATTGAAAACCTAGCCTGTCATGAAAAGTAATTGGTCGATTCCTTAGGGAAAAATAAAGAAAACGAATTAAAAGTTATCAGTCCTGACCAAAAAGTAACCAGTCCTGGCAAAAATTAACCACTTTTAGGACTGGCGGACGAGCTATATTTTAAACACTGGCAATATTACTCATGTGTAAATTTATACATGTTTGAATAGTAAATTTGTTATGCGTTCGCTAGAGTTGTAGGCAGTGGTGTGTAAAGACACGGGAAAACATAAAATAATGAATATTAGAAGGATATAAAAAAAACTGTCGCATATATACCAATGCTCCTCCCCTATAGATTATTTACGAGTGTTTAAAGGGGATTTGGTACTTTTATCATATATGATTTATATGTGATTATATGGATTATTCTACCCCCGCCTTACAGCGTAAGCGGGGGTATATAGCGTTCATTCTGTCCGTCCGTCTGTCCGTCACAAAAGTTTGTCCGGAGCATATCTCCTAAACTATACAACCATGATCCCTAGATGTGCCTTTTGAGGGTTAGACCAACACATTATTTTTATTTTTTTGCGGTTTCCATGGAAACATGACTAAACCAGTGACTCTATGACCAAGCCCTCTGTCCGAAGCATATCTCCTCTACTATTCATGCTAGCTTCACCAAACTTCATACACTTATCAACCATGATCCCTAGATGTGCCCTTTGAAGGTTAAACCAATAAATTATTTTTATTTTTGCGGTTTCCATGGAAACATGACTAAAACAGTGATTCTATGACCAAGTCCTTTGTCTAGAACATATCTCCTAAACTATACATGTTAGCTTCACCAAACTACAACTTTAACCAATATTAATCAGTTTTACTATTTGAAATTCTTTGAACAAAGTTGAAAGCGGGGGTATGTGAGCTCTGCTCGCTTCTTCACTTGTTATTTCAATTTCCTATGTGTCAAAACTTAATTTTCGTAAGGTAAGTGATAATTCTTTTAATTTTGCTATTCAAGTATTTAATTCTATCAGTCACAACAGATGATCTGTTGGCACATCGTCGCTGCTAGCTGAGAAATATATTATACTAAATTTACTTTGGGACCGGTATTAGGTCTCCATGATTGAAATAGAAAATATGGAAAATGTACAGAAATTTCAAAAAACACAAAACGCAGAACGGTTACAGCAACAATGTCCATGGTTGACTGCACCATGCAGGTATTAGACATCTGAAACCTCATACTATAATAGCTGCCCTAAATGAAATTAAACTCTCTATTTATTTACAATGGGTTGCATAATGTTTTGTTAAAACAAAAGTTATACATTCTATATCTCTATAGTTCTGATCCTAAGTCACACTTGCGTCTATAAACGTAGTAATCCGAACGTAGCAAAGCGTAGTTAACTGTACTTAAATTTAGTTGATCTATTTAGCAGTTTTCCGTATTCAAAAGGTAGGTAACGATTTGAGAAGAACGTAGTTTGATTTGTGGCTTTTTTGGAGAACGTTTCAAGTAACGTGGTTAAAGTCGGGCGTAGGGAATTGTAAATGTGAACGTACAGCACTATAGTTAAACCTATTTATGAAAGTACTTAAACGTATTAAACCTTGTCCTCGAATAACTAGGGTTAACTACACTTGTTAGGTATGAAGTCCGTTCTACTACGGTTAGTTACATTCTAGTATTCTACGTTATACTACACTGAACTACATCGTTTCAAAAGAACGTTGAAGTACAGCAAACTAGATGTTAGTACGTCCGCCAACGTTAATTAAACTAAAAAACTACGTTTTACAAGGTTTCATTTAAACACATTGGCGTTAAAGTAAGTCATTCAACATATAACTACACTTAAAGAGGCAGTAGCACGTTTTTTGATAATTTATATTTTAAATATTTCACTGATAATTATAAGTCAATGCTAAATGTATTAATTTGACACTGTCAAAAATTTCATTACACAAGCCAATCAACTAAAGTCAGAGAACAAAGTATGGAGATTCACGTAAAATCCATGGGCGGCCATTTTGTGTGTACACCTTTAATTCATTTTGTGTAAGAAAAAGGAATATCATTTCTAAACTTATCATTATATATTTGAATTATAACAGCTCCATTTAGTTTAAATACATTGTCTTTTCATTGGAACCATTAATTTTCAGTTTTCTGACATCACCTTATAATCCCCCTAAAAACGTGCTACTGCCCCCTTAAAGAACTAATACCCTGAAATGCGATAAACCACACCTAACTAGGTAGCTGGACGTAATAAGGATCATAGGGACAACTCATGATCAATTGTTTGAAATACCAACATTTGTCAATGAAAGAATTTTCATTCAAATGGAAATGAAATTCATTTGCAACAAATTTAGCATTTATATATATTTATAAATATATAATTGCCATATTTATCAAAGTCTATGGTGTATTTGAAAACAAAAAAATCCACCAGTGGACCTTTTTCTTATAGTGTACTCTAGACTTGGTGTTTTTAGATTTCTTAAAGGTTTTATATTGTTTCATACAGAAAACATTTGTCAATTTCAGGAAAATAAATTGCTTATGATCAGTGTTTGAATTTTAAAAAATTGCCAGTTGGCCATCAGGGCCTGCAGTTCATAAAATCTGCAGGCCCTTAGTAAAACTGCAGGCTCCAGTTCTAG
This sequence comes from Steromphala cineraria, assembly GCA_916613615.1. Taxonomy (NCBI): domain Eukaryota; kingdom Metazoa; phylum Mollusca; class Gastropoda; order Trochida; family Trochidae; genus Steromphala; species Steromphala cineraria. Next base: position 30,638,153 of record OU744726.1, on the reverse strand, counting down.
AAACACACAAACAAGAAACAATAAAGAAAACACAATTTTACAATGTTTAGTTCTGGAGTACACTAGCTGGACTGGACTTTTACCATGGCCTTCTGAAGAGACTACTAACTTAGTGCTAATTAGAAAGTTAATTAGAGGGAATATGCTAAGTCAAACAGTTTTTTTCAACTACCCAAATGTTTTTTTTTACTTCTATGGATAAGTTTCAAAAATTACATTTTCATTAAATATTTGACTTTTTCAGCCGCTTCAATTATACGTGTCGACATAAAAGGTATATGTTGTTAGACTCCCAACAATGCACTCATATATACTCATTTCAAATAAGTGGCGCTTAACTTATTGTTCTATTTATATATCAACATCCATATGAATGACTTAAAACTATTGATATAGCATTTGTTATGCTCTAAATAATCATATAATTCAAAACCTTGAATTACGTGTGAAGGTGCTTAGAGTTACTTTGTCATTTTCATATGAAGCTAGGCAATGTGTAAACACAATAACAAAATGTTTAGGTAACTTATGGACATAAGTACTTCCTGTATCGAGGTTCTATGTCATTTCCCTCGCCAGGAAACGCATTTAAGTATTTCCTGTTGTAACTTCCGTGTTTACATATTAGTAAGCTCGCCTTAGCGACCGTGTAGTACGACTCCTAAGTTCAGCAGGATCGAGCCGTAAGGCGAGACATACCACTAAAATGAAGCCGGCCACCCAGTGGATTTATGTTTTTCTAGTTACACCCCTGTACTATCCAACAAAAACAACGAATACAAACTTTTTATGAACAAGTAAAAAAGTGAGCGTGGCTCACTAATACCCCCGACCGTGCATCCCTGACTAACTGAATTTTTTTTACTTTCAATGTAGTCATCTCTTGCACAGCATTTGACCCCCAAAGAGGAATTGAGAAAAATGACTAATAAAAAATGAAACTTTGTACAAAAACAACACACTAAAAATCCGTATAAATTTTAGTTTTGATTTGGCACTGCACCGCTTCTAGTAGGGAAGAAGACACATGCAAAATGTGAAAAGAATCAGATGAAAAGTTTTTCCCGTAATATGTTGGACAAATCTGATATTTGAAAATTACTATATGTTCAAAATATGGAAATTTGTAAAAAATTAAAAAATCAATGAAATTTGTTGCAATTTCGCACCGCACCCCTCCTAGTAGGGAAGAAGACATGTGCAAAATTTGAAACCAATCGGATGAAAAGTTGTCCCGTAATAGGTCGGACAAATCTGATATTGGAAAATGACTAAGTTCAAAACTTGTAAATTTGTAAAATAAATCAAATACGAAAGAAATGTGTTGTAACTACGCACTGCACCCCTCCTAGTAGGGTAGAAAACATGTGCAAAATTTGAAGTTAATCGGATTAATAGTTTTCCCGTAATAGGTCGGACAAAAAATGTCCTCGGACGGACAGACACACACACACACACACGGAATCGTTGGTATATACTAGATACCCCGGACCGTTGGCCGGGGGTATAATAAAGTTTTATACTTTATATCATGTTATTGTTATTTATTCACTCATGTCTCTGACATCCAAACGGTCATCTAGCAACTTAGCTCTATCTGATTCCCATTTTGCAAAAACACATACATGTGGACATTTGAAGACTTTAGACTTACTTTCATACTTATATTCAGCACAAAGCGACCACCACTCATAAGTACAAAACCTTGCAGATATGGTGTTCCATTCTCACTCTTTTCACGTTCGAATACTCCATACTTAACATTGTCTTGAGCAATGAATTGCTTCACCTTCTCTTCTTCCTCTGCAGTGTAGTTATTCAACGTGAAACGCCATCTTCTGAATTGACCCTTAAGGTGGCTTTACACTTGCACGCATTTTTGATCCGCACTTCAAGACTTTAGTGCGTGCCAATAGACGAAGCAACATTGTTTTGAAAACAATTAAAACAATGCGTACACCCCCCCCCCCCCATTTGCGCATTATTCAAGCACACTTCACGCATTTGCCGCAGAAAACTGCACGCAAGTGCTGCGATTTTACCCGGCATTTCACGAACAATTGGCGCATAACCACGATAAAGCTGCGTTCTGGTCACGCATTTGTTGCGACTAAGTTGCGTGTTGGTACGCAGTAGGCGCAACTGCACGCACAGGTTCGACTAATTCACGCATGCTTGTCAAGATCGTGTCCTTTTTAGTCCCGCATGGTGTACGATACTGCCCGCATTGGAGGTATATAAAGGCAGTACCCTAAAATCAGTTCATCCTCTACTGTCACAGAGTGAACACCATGAATAACTTCCAAGATATCGCGCTTCTTGAAGAGAAGAGACGGTTGATGTACCTGAAATTGCATTGCTTGAAATGCCCAACCTTGTCTTATCTCTATCGTGACACACACAATTATGCACGCATTTCACGACACTACAAGAATAAGTTACGAACAAGTTGAGACAAATTCACGAATACTTTGCGCACCTGGCACGAATTGGAGTGCGTGAAGAAATAACCAAACATTTGGTTAATTCTTCGCGCATTTGCACGCATCCATGAGCAGTTCACGAATTATTCACGATAACGATACGACAAAGATACGCATAGCCACGATTTAATGCGTGCCAAGAGAGTCGTGCAAGTGTAAACCCAGCTTTAGGCTTCTGTACACGGTTTTGCGCCATATTATCGAGCCCCTAAGGTGACATTCTGTAACTAGTTGTTTTTGTCCCAGAACGCGTTCGCGAAATGTATTGACTTAAATGAATGCGTTCATCATTCTTTTTCAGTGGTAGGGGATAATGTTATGGTTATATCTAAAAACAGGAATAAGATAAAACGAACACCGATTTAATGAAAATGGTAGCTTTAAAACACCCTTTAAAAAAGAAACGGAAAAGAAGGAAATTTTGCAAATTGATATTGGTTTTGGTTTTTATTAAAACTCGAAATGTAGTAAAACGAATACGTATATTCACTAAATTGTAGCTTTAAAAATCAACAATGATAAAAAAACGAAAAAAGATAAAGTTTATAAATTAATTGAGATCTGAAATAGAAAAGATATGCAATCTTCTCAATTTACCAAATAAGGTTTTATAAACAATTCCGGGGGTTAAAAGTATAATTTGTACGTGTATTTTCAATTATAAAATTAATCATTTGACCTGAAAAGACCGACAGGATTATGACCGGGAGTCCTGCTTCCGTCGTCCGTCCGTCGATAAACATTTTGCTATTTTTTCTCGAAACGAATGAAGCAAGAAAAAATAATTCATGGCTGAAGGGGATTCTGTTCTGGTGAATTTGTGTCCATAAAGAGGAGGCATCGCCTAAATAAAAAAAAATTCTCGATGAAAGAAAAACAAGAAAGCTCAAATTCATTGTATTTGTTTAGCTTACAACATTATTATTTTCAGATATGATATCATGCGGCCTCTTACACGAACTTATTTGACCACGCCCTAAAAAGGTGTTTTGTAAAAGCAAATGGCATGGACAATATGAAGTTCTGTGTTCACGTCTTGAGTAATTAGGATTGTAATTAATTAATTGTTAGGACCACATTGGACAAGCCCTATAGGAAAATTTCTCCAGAGGTTAAAACAAACGCTGAGATCCTGTGTATAGACGACTTGACATAAAAGGGTTAATATAATTCACTAGCAGCCCCGTAAGGTCTGTTGTCGCCGCTGAAACACTCGTATTACTGGCCTTAACGTTTTTCCACTAAGACTTTACTACTTATACCTCGGTGAAACTTTTTAAGATGTTCATATGCAAGGTCAAAGGTATAGGTCGCGAGTTATGAAATCAATAAAACACGATAACTTGAAAAGTTTTAGTGTTTTGAAGCTCTTACTTAGTATATATCATCTTTGGAAAAGTAAATAAACAAATAAATGGCTTCCTCTATAATCCATCAACGGTCAGGAAAGACGCGACTTAAGCATGATTTAGCGGAAAAAAATTATGTATTACTATTAACACATTTTATCATCACATTATTGTTATACTCAATGAAAAGTGGCCATTGATTGTGTGACCTTGAATGTCCAAAGTCAAGATCACGAGAAAATGCCTAATTTGTTGAGGCCTGTAGAAACTACTTCCACATTTATTACATGCAGATCTAACTTTAACAAGACGACCGTCCCTCTCTACAACTGAAACAAGAGTCTTTAACACGGACGCTCGAAACATGAAGATATAAGATCTACATTGCGTACCCCTTTCTCAACAACTAAACCACCTTTATAAATCTTAACTTTCGCATACAGATCTACAAGACGACCGTTCATCTCTACAACTAAAACAAGAATCTTCAACGCGAACGCTCCAAACAGAAAGATACAATATCAACAATTCATACCCCGCTCTCAACAAATAAAACACTCTAATAAATCGTCTTTATTTCATGCAGACCTAACGTTTTCAAGACGTTAATACAACTAAAACACTTCTTTTCAACGCGAAGGCTGTAAACATGAAGATATATAACATCAACAATTCGAACCCCGCTCTCAACAACTCAAACACCCTTATAAATATTTCCTATTACCTGCAGATCAAGTTAAAAAAAAACGCCAATTTCATTCTAGAACTAAAACACGTCTTTACAACGTGAACCCTACAACTTAAACACAACTCGTCAACACGAACGCTCCAAACATAAAGATACAACATCAACAATTCGAACCCCGCTGCCGTCAACAACTAAAAACATCTTTCTTAACGTCCAGATTTAACTGTTACAACTCGTTCATTCATCTCTACAACTAAAACACAACTCGTCAACGCGAACGCTCCAAACATAAAGATACAACATCAACAATTCGAACCCCGCTGCCGTCAACAACTAAAAACATCTTTCTTAACGTCCAGATTTAACTGTTACAACTCGTTCATTCATCTCTACAACTAAAACACAACTCGTCAACGCGAACGCTCCAAACATAAAGATACAACATCAACAATTCGATCCCCGCTGCCGTCAACAACTAAAAACTTCTTTCTTAACGTCCAGATTTAACTGTTACAACTCGTTCATTCATCTCTACAACTAAAACACAACTCGTCAACGCGAACGCTCCAAACATAAAGATACAACATCAACAATTCGAACCCCGCTGCCGTCAACAACTAAAAACATCTTTCTTAACGTCCAGATTTAACTGTTACAACTCGTTCATTCATCTCTACAACTAAAACACAACTCGTCAACGCGAACGCTCCAAACATAAAGATACAACGTCAACAATTCGAACCCCGCTGCCGTCAACAACTAAAAACATCTTTCTTAACGTCCAGATTTAACTGTTACAACTCGTTCATTCATCTCTACAACTAAAACACGACTCTTCAACGCAAAAGTTCAAACATGAACATATAACATCAACAGTTCGAACCCCGCTCTCAACAACTAAAACACCCTTTCAAATCGTTCATATTACATGCTGATCTAATTTTTACAAGACGTCCATTCATCTCTACAACTAATACACAACTCCTCAACGCGAACGCTCCAAACATGGAGATATAACTTCAACAATTCGAACCTCGCTCTCAACAACTAAACATCCTTATAAATCTTTCATATAACATGCATATCAAACTTTTACAAGACGTACATACAACCAAAACACTTCTTTTCAACGCGAACATGAATATATGACCCCAACAATCCGTTCTCCGCACTCAACAAGTCAAACACCTGAATATATAACATCTACAATGGTACCACGCTCTTAACAATTAAAACACCCTTATAAATCTTTTACAAGACTTCCGTTCATCTCTACTACTAAAACAAGAGTCTTCAACGCGGACGCTCGAAACATGGAGATATAACATCTACAATGCGTACCCCTTTCTCAACAACTTAAACAGCTTTATAAATCTGTACTTTTGCATGCAGATCTACAAGACGACCGTTCATCTCTACAACCAAAACACGAATCTTCAACACCAACGGTCCAAACATAAAGATATGACACCAACCCGTACCCTGCTCTCAACAATTTAAACATCCTTATAAATCGTCTATATTACATGCAGATCTAACATTTCAAGACGACCATTAATCTCTACAACTAAAACACCACTATTCAACGCTAACGCTAACTTTCTCAACTACTAAAACACTCTTATAAATCGTCTTTATTATGTGCAGATCTAACTTTAACAAGACGTCCGTTCATCTTTACAACTAAAACATTTCTTTTCAAAGCAAATGCTTAAAAAATAAAGATATCCAATAATTTGTATCCCGATCTCATTAACTAAAACACCCTTTAAAATATTGACTTTTACATGCAGATCTAACCTTTTACAAGACAAACGTTCATCTCTACAACTAAAACACGACTCTTCAACGCGAACGCTCCAAATATGAAGATATCACATCTACAATGCCTACCCGTTCCCAACAAATAAAACATCCTTATAAATCATCTTAATTACATGCAGATCTAACGTTTTCATCTCTATATAACTAAAACACGACTCTTCAAAGCAAACGCTCCAAACATAAAGATAATACACCAACATTTCGTACCCCGCTCTCAACAACTAAAACACTCTTATAAATCGTCTTTATTATATGCAGATCTAACTATTTACAAGACGTCCGTTTACCTCAACAACTAAAACACGACTCTTCAACGCGAACGCTCAAACATGAAGATATAACATCAACAATTCGAACCCCGCTCTCAACAACTAAAACACCCTTTTAAATCTTTCCTATTACAAGCAGATCTAACTTTTTCAACGCGTCCTTTCATCTCTACAACTAAAACACGACTTTCAACAACTCAAACACCCTTAGAAGTTTTTCCTATTACATGTAGATCTATATTTTACAAGACGTCCGTTCCTCTCTACAACTAAAACACGACTCTTCAACGCGAACGGTCAAAAATGAAGATATAACATCAACAATTCGTATCCCGCCCTCAACAACTAAAACAACCGTATACATCTGTCCTATTACCTGCAGATCTAACTTTTACAAGACGTAAGTTCATCTCTACAACTAAAACACGTCATAAAACACAAACGCTCCAAACATGAAGATATATAACATCAACAATTCGAACCCCCACTCTCAACAACTCAAACACACAATAAATCCTTCCTATTACCTGCAGATCTAACTTTTACTCGACGTCCGTCTCCTCAACAACTATAACACGACTTTTCAACGCGAACGCTCAACAATGGAACCCCGCTCTTAACAATTAAAACACCCTTATAAATCGTCTTTTTTATACATGCAGATCTAACTTTTACAAGACGCCCGTTCCTCTCTACTACTTAAGACGGACGCTCGAATCCTGAAGATATAAGATCTACAATGGGTACCCCGCTCTCAACAACTTAAACACTCTTATAAATCGTTACTTTTGCATGCAGATCTACAAGACGACCGTTCATCTCTACAACCAAAACACGAATCTTCAACACAAACGCTCCAAACCTAAAGATATGACACCGACCCGTACCCTGCTCTCAACAACTCAAACGCCATTAAAAATAGTCTTTATTATATGCAGATCTAACTTTTACAAGACGACCGTTCATCTCACCAACTAAAACACGACTCTTCAACGTAGACGCTCCAAATATGAAGATATAACATCAACAATGCATACCACGCTCTCAACAACTCACTCAACCTAAGAAATCTTTCCTATTACATATAGATCTAAATTTTACAAGACGTACGTTCATCTCTACAACTAAAACACGTCATAAAAACACAAACGCTCCAAACATGAAGATGTATAACATCAACAATTAGAACTTCGCTCTCACCAACGCAGCCACCCTTATAAATCTTTCTTATTATATGTAGATCTAATTCTTACAAGACGTCCGTTCATTTCTACAACTAAAGCACGACTTTTCAACACGAACGCTCAAAACATGAAGATATAACATCAACAATTCGTACCCCGCTTTCAACAACAAACGCAACATAAGAAATCTTTCCTATTACATGGTGAATTATCGAACCTTTACAAGACGTCAATTCCTCTACAACTAAAACATGACTCTTCAACGCGAACGCTCATAACATGAAGATATATAACACCAATTCGAACCCCGCTCTCAACAACTCAGCCACCCTTATTAATCTTTCCTATTATATGCAGATCTAACTTTAATAAGACGCCCAGCCCTCTACAACTAAAACACTACTCTTTATAAAACAATTAAACTAAAACACCCTTCTAAAACTAGTTTTAGACATTCAACAACTACATTACGGTTTCAGAACTCGTTCAAGGCACATAAAATGCAGATCTTACTCTCTCTTCAACTAAAACACAATTCTACAACGCTTTGAGCTCTCCAAACATGAAGATATAACATTCACAATTAGTACCCCGCTTTCAACAAATAAAACACTAGTCATACTTTAACTAGTTTCAGGTTATCAACAACTAAATCAGGCTTTCAGAACTCGTTCAACGCACGTAACATTCAGATCTAACAGTTACAACTTTGGTTCATCCATCTCCTCAACTAGAACATAATTCTATAATTCTACAATTCTGGTATTCAACAACTTATTATATAAAATCACAATTGAACTTCTTAATCCACGTTTACATAACACCGCTAATGGCTGCAATATTGCCAAAGCGGCGTTAAACAATAACTCACTCACTCACATTTACGCTCACAACAACTCAAACAACCTGAAAAATCTTTCCTATTACAAGCAGATCTATATTTTTTAAGAGTTCATTCCTCTCTTCAACCACAACAAACACGAGTCTTCAACGCCAACGCTACAAAAATGAGTGTATAACGTCTACAACTTGTAACTTGCTATCGACAACTAAACAACCTTATTAATCTTTGAATTTCCTTTTATATGTAGATCTAACTTTGACAAGACGTCCAATCATCTCTACAAATAATGTCTACATACGTACCTTCTTCTCAACAACTAAAACTTCCTATTCAAGCTCGCATTTGGCATTACACAAGTCAATCACTCATTCAGATATAGGTTCATATACATCACATGCAAATCTAATTTAACAACATGTTCATTCCCCTCTACAACTAAAACAAAGTTTTACAACGTGTTTATGCTCAACAAATGAGAATATGATTGTTTTCGAGTAGTTTCTAGTCATCAATAACTTATATCTCCTTCTAAAAATCGTTTCTTGCACTCAACAAATAAATCTCATTCCACGTACATAGCACGTAGAATTAACTGTTGCAACACTTTCATTTCTCCCGCCAACTAAAACACGACTCTTCAGCGCGAACGCTCAAAGAGAGAATATAACATTAATATTTCGTACCCCGCTCTCAACAACTCAAACACCCGTACAAACTCGTTTCTGGCATTCGACGACTAACCAGCTAACACGTCTAGAACTAGTTCCACGCACAAAAGATGTACATCTAACTATTATAAGACGTTCATTGTTCTCTACAACTAAAGCACGAGGATATATTCTCTCAACAACTTAAACAACCTTCTTAAACTCGTTTATGGTAACTCACGCTTCCAGAACTATAGTTCAACACATGCAGATCTAACTTTCATTCCTCTCTACAACTAAAACAAGACTCTTCGACGGGAAAGCGCCAAACCTGAAAAACAACAATGCGTCCCCGGCTCTTAACAACTGAAACACCCTTATAAATCTGTCCTTAACCTGCAGGTAAACATTTTACAAGACGTCTATTCCTCTCTACAACTAAAACACGACTCTTCAATTCGAACGCTCCGAACATGAAAAACAACAATCCGTATCCCGCTCTCAACAACTCAAACACCCTTATGAATCTTGCCTACTTTATTCAGATCTAACTTTTACAAACCGCCCATTACTCTAAATAACTAAAACACGACTCGTCAACGCGAACGCTCCGAACACGAAGAAATATCATCTACAGTTCGTTCCTCCTCTCAACAACTCAAACACCCTCATAAATCGTTCCTATAACATGTAGATCTAACTTTCACAAGACTACAACTAAAACGACTTTTCAACAGAACGCTCCAAACATGAAGATATAACATCTACAATTCGAACCCCTTTAAACATCTCAAACAACCCTATTTACTAACTTTCCTCTTGACAATTAAAATATGACAGGCCCCGGCACTTAACAACGAGAACGCTCCAAACATGAACATATTACATCAACAATTCGTAACCCGCTTTCAACAACTCTAACACCCTTATCAATGTTTCCTATCACATGCAGATATAACTTTTACAAGACGTCCGTTCCTCTCTACAACTGAAACACTATTCTTCAACTTGAACGCTCCAAAACATTCGAACCCCGCTCTCACCAACGCAAACAACCTTATAAATCTTTCCTATTACATGCAGATCTAACTTTTACAAGACGCCCGTTCCTCTCTACAACCGAAACACTATTCTTCAACTTGAACGCTCCAAAACATTCGAACCCCGCTCTCACCAACGCAAACAACCTTATAAATCTTTCCTATTACATGCAGATCTAACTTTTACAAGATGTCCGTGCCTCTCTACAACTGAAACACGACTTTTCAACACAAACGCTCAGAACATGAAGATATAACATCAACAATTCGAACCCCGCTCTCAACAACTAAAACATCCTTTTAAATCTTTCCTTTTACATGCAGATCCACCTTTTACAAGACGTCCATTCATCTCTACAACTAAAACACGACTTTTCAACACAAACGCTCAGAACATGAAGATATAACATCAACAATTCGAACCCCGCTCTCGACAACTAAAACATCCTTTTAAATCGTTCCTATTGCCTGCATAGCTAACTTTCAAAAACGCTAATTTCAATCTATAGAACTAAAACACGTCTTTACAACGCAAACGCTACAACTAAAACACAACTCTTCAACACGAACGCTCAAAACATGAAGATATATAAAATCCACAATTCGAACCCCGCTGTCAACAACTCAACCACCCGCATCTTTCTTCCCTTTTTTATGCATATCTAACTTTTACAAAACGTCCGTCATCTGTACAACTAAAACACAACTCTTCAATTCGTACCCCGTTCTCAACGACTAGAACACCATTTTAAATCTTTCCTTTTACAAGCAGATCCAACTTTTACAAGACGTCCATTCATCTTTACAACTAAAACACAATTCTTCAACAAGAACGCTCAAAACATGAAGATATAACACCAACAATTCGAACCTCGCTCTCAACAACTAAAACATCCTTATAAATCTTTACTTTTACATGCTGATCTCACTTTTACAAGACGACGGTTCATCTCAACAAGTAAAACACGACTCTGCAACGCAAACGCTTCAAACTTGTAGAGAAATAACATCTACACAATGCGTATACGTTCTTAAGAACTAAACACCCTTATAAATCTTTACTTTTACATGCTGATCTCACTTTTACAAGACGACGGTTCATCTCTACAAGTAAAACACGACTCTGCAACGCAAACGCTTCAAACATGTAAAGAAATAACATCTATACAATGCGTATACGTTCTTAAGAACTAAACACCCTTATAAATCTTTACCTTTACATGCAGATCTAACTTGTACAAAATGACCGTTCCCCTCTAAAACACGACTCTTCAACGCAAACTCTCCCAACATAAAGATGAAACATCTACAATGCGTACCCCTTTCTCAACAACTAAAATACCCTTATAAATTGTCTTTATTACATGCAGATCTAACTTGTACAAGACGTCAGTTAATCTCTACAACTAAAACACGACTTTTCAAAGCAAACGCTCCAAAAATAAAGATATAACACCAACAATCTGTACCCCGATCTCATTAACTAAAACACCCTCATAAATCATTCCTATAACATGCAGGTGTAACTTTTTACAAGACGTCCGTTCCCCTCTAACACTAAAACACAACTCTTTAAAAATCGTTAAAACTAAAACAACCTTATAAAACTAGTTTCAGGCATTCAACTTCTAAATCGCGGTTTCAGAACTCGTTCCACGCACATAACATGCAGATCTTAGTTACAACAAGTTCATTCATTTCTACAACTAAAACAAGCCTCTTCAACGCGAACGCTCCAAATATGACGATATAACATCATCATTTCGAACCCCGCTCTCAACAAGTCAAACATCCTTATAAATCTTTCCTATTACTTGCAGATCTAACTTAATCAAGGCGTCCATTCATCTCTACAACTAAAACACGACTTTTCAACACAAACGCTCAGAACATGAAGATACAACATCAACAATTCGAACCCCGCTCTCAACAACTCAAACATCCTTATAAAGCGTTCCTAGTACTTGCAGATCTAACTTTTAAAAACGTCAATTTCAATTAAGAACTAAAACACGTCTTTACAAAGCGCACGCGACAATTAAAACACAACTTTTCAACACGAACGCTCCAAACATGAAGATATATAACATCAACAATTCGAACCCCGTGAATAACTCAAACATCCTTATAAATCGTTCCTAGTACCAGCAGGTCTAACTTTATAAAACGCCAATTTAACTTAAAAACTAAAACACGTATTTACAACGCGAACGCTACAACCAAAACACAACTCTTCAACGCAAACGTTCAAAACACGAAGATATAACATCAACAATTCGAACCCCGCTGTCAACAACTCAAACACTCAAGTAATCGTTCCTATTACATGCATATCTAACTTTCACAAGACGTCCATTCATCTCTACAACTAAAACACAAATCTTCCACGCGAAAGCTCAAAACCTGAAGATATAACACCAACAATTCGAACCTCTCTCTTAACAACTCAAACATCATAAAAAATATTTCCTATTATACTTGCAGATCTAACTTTTACAAGACGTCCATTCCTCTCTACAACTCAAACATGTCTTTACAACACGAACGCTCCAAACATGAAGATAAAACATCAACAATTCGAAACCCGCTCTCAACACCTTATGAATCTTTCCTTGTCCATGCAGATCTAACTTTTAAAAGTTCATCTCTACAACTAATACAAGACTCTTCACCACAAACGCTCAGAACATGAAGATATAAAATCAACGATTCGAACCCCGCTCTAAACAACTCTAACACCCTTATAAATCTTTCAAATTACATGCTGATCTAACTTTTAAAAAGGCCAATTTCGAACTAAAAACGTCTTTACAAAGCAAACGCTACTACTAAAACACAATTCTTCAACGCGAAAGCTCAAAACATAAAGATACAACATCAACAAATCGAACCCCGCTGTCAACAACTCAATCACCCTTATAAATCTATCCTTTTGTATGCAGATGTTAACTATTACAATACGTTCATTCATCTATACAACTAAAACACAACTCTTCTACACGAAAGCTCAAAATAAGAAGATATATAACATCAACAATTCGAAACCCGCTCTCTACAACTCTAACACCCTTATAAATTTTTTCAAATTACATGCTGATCTAACTTTAAAAAACGCCAATTTCAATTTTCGAACTAAACACGTCTTTACAAAGCGAACGCTACTACTAAAACACAACTCTTCAACGCGAAAGCTCAAAACATAAAGATACAACATCAACAAATCGAACCCCGCTGTCAACAACTCAAACACCCACAACTAAAGCACGACTTTTCAACACGAACGCTCAAAACACGAAGATATAACATGAACAATTCCAACCCCGCTCTCAACAACTCAAACACACAATAAATCTTTCCTATTACATGCAGATCTAACTTTAACAAGACTTCCGTTCATCTCTATATATACAACTAAACACGACTTTTCAACCCGAACGCTCAGAACACGAATATATAACATGAACAATTCGATACCCGCTCTCAACAACTCAAACACCTTTAAAAACCTTTCCTCACATGCAGATCTCACTTTCACAAGACGTTCATAAATCTCTACAACTAAAATACGACTCTTCAACGCGAACGCTCAAAACATGAAGATATAACGTCAACAATTCGTACCCCGCTCTCAACAACTAAAACACTTTTCTTAAACTAGTTTCAGACATTCAACAACTAATTAAAAAACGGTTTTTAAAACTCGTTCCATGCACATAATATGCAGATCAAACTGTTACAAGACGTCCATTCATATAAACTTTATAAAACACGACTTGTAAACACGAACGTCCAAATGTGGAGATTGAACATCAACAATTCGTACCCGCTCTCGACAACTCAAACATCCTTATAAATCGTTTCTATTACCTGCAGATCTAACTTTAAAAACGCCAATTTCATTCTAGAACTAAAACACGTCTTTACAAAGCGAACGCTACAACTAAAACACAACTCGTCAACACGAACACCCAAAACATAAAGATATAACATCAACAATTCGAAACCCGCTCTCAACAACTCAAACACCCTCATAAATCGTTCCTATGTACCTGAAGATCTAACTTTTAAAACGTCAATTTCATTCTAGAACTAAAACACGTCTTTACAATCCGAACGCTACAACTAAAACACAATTCGTCAACGCGAACGCTACAAACATAAAGATAAAACATCAACAATTCGTACCCCGCTCTCAACAACTAAAACACCCTTTTAAATCTTTCCTATCACAAGCAGATCTAACTTTTACAAGGCGTCCTTTCATCTCTACAACTAAAACACAACTCTTCAACACAAACACCCAATGAAAACATAAAGATATAACATCAACAATTCGTACCCCGCTCTCAACAACTAAAACACCCTTTTAAATCTTTCCTATTACAAGCAGATCTAACTTTTACAAGGCGTCCTTTCATCTCTACAACTAAAACACAATTCTTCAACACAAACACCCAAAACATAAAGATATAACATCAACAATTCGAAACCCGCTCTCAACAACTCAAACACCCTCATAAATCGTTCCTATTACATGCAGATCTAACTTTTACAAGGCGTCCTTTCATCTCTACAACTAAAACACAACTCTTCAACACGAACACCCAAAACATAAAGATATAACATCAACAATTCGAAACTCGCTCTCAACAACTAAAACACCCTTTTAAATCTTTCCTATTACAAGCAAATATAACTTTTACAAGGCGTCCTTTCATCTCTACAACTAAAACACAACTCTTCAACACGAACGCTCAAAACACGAAGATATAACATGTACAATTCGAAACCCGCTCTCAACAACTCAAACACTCTCATAAATCGTTCGTATTACCTGCAGATCTAACTTTAAAAACACCAATTTCATTCTAGAACTAAAACACGTCTTTACAAAGAGAACGCTACAACTAAAACACAACTCGTCAACACGAACACGCTCCAAACATAAAGATATAACATCGACAATTCGAACCCCGCTCTCAACAACTAAAACACCCTTTTAAATTTTTCCCATTACAAGCAGATCTAACTTTTACGCCGTCCGTTCATCTCTACAACTAAAACACGCCTCTTCAACACGAACGCTCCAAACTAGAAGATATAACATCAACAATTCGAACCTCAATCTTTCAAAATTGCGAAAATAACTACCCAGTGACAGGGTGAACTATAGTTATGTTAGAGTATAAACACGTTCGTATTTCAGTGTGAACTAGTTGTTGAAAGCGGCACGAGTCATCAAATTGCCGTCTTTTCGTGGATTCATCATAATAGAATTGAATAAAACCAAACTTCTCGATACATCAAGTCTGCCAAACAGGTATTACTGAATATGATAGTTGTAAAACAAATGATAAGATTCCCACGGTGATCAGAATTGCATGATTTTACTCAGACTTTCATCATCAACATCTTAAAACATGTAACTAATGACAGAGTTTAACTTTCAAATTGAATTTTTGCCATGAATGAAAAACGTGAACTAGTTCTAGCACTCGTGAACTAGTTCTAGAACTCGTGAACTAGTTCATGCAGGGTGTGAATGTGTTGTTGAGTCCGAACGCGTTGTTGACAGATCGCTAAAACTTGTCACCAGCATCGTGAATTTAGATTAAGTTTCAGTTGCAAAAATACTGATGCTTTTAAAACAATCAATCTTTGTTCTGAAACTAATTTCTACTGCAACATATCTTACAACTCGGGAACTAGTTCTGTATAGCACTGTTCGAGTTGTTGAAAAGTTGACCGAGTTGGATCCGTGTGAACTGTCTTATCAAACCATCACTACTTGTATTACTAACATAATTCCTCAATGAATTCCTTCTCATTGAAGATATTCAGGTTATTTAAAAAGAATTTGTGTTTGTCATAGCTATACTCAGGGTGGAATTAAGTTACTTGTCGGATATGCATTTTAAAGCAAATAATGGAAACATTCTGCACACAGATTTACCTGCATAGTTTGCATTTAAGATAAAGATCGGGGTGCCGTTCGACAAAGCTATTTTAAAGTTATGATCGAGTGTAGCCCATTCTTTTAACATTGTCTACAATCATCTATAGCCTTACAATCAATTTTAAGTGTTTTGTGGAGCGGTACCATGTTCTAGAAGAAATCGTGTTTTACATACACAGTTGCACTTGTGCGAGTTTAATACACTTTTCATACCGAATAACATACAATAGGACCTCTCCTCATTACGGGCTATAACATGGTGCATTGAACGCGTTGTCGAGTCGATATGTCGACATTTGGTATGATAAAATATGAACATACATGATTTATGTAAATAAAGCAGTTCTTCAAAGTGCGGACAAATTCAACATGTTTCGAACTAGTTCTAGACATTTTGAAATAATTCTCTCAAAGATTGAGTCTGTTGATGTTTTATCTTGGTCTTTTGAGCGTTCTTGTTGAAAAGTCGAGCGAGTGTTTTAGTTGTATATAGAGATGAACGGACGTCTGCAAAGCTTATTATCGAAGAAATAACTTACTGTTTATGATTTAACATATAACAAAATTCAATTCAGTGCTACATGCAGTTTTGTTTGCAACGCGGGAAAGTTGTAGGGCGCATTGAAGTTAAAAATGTGACCGCATTTGAGTCCGCATTGCAAATAGGAAAAAAGATGTTTTGGTTGTTGAGAGCGGGGTTCGAATTGCTGATGTAAATTGATGTTAAATTGTTTTGAGCGTTCTCGTTGAAAAGTCGTGTTTTAGTTGTAGAGATGAATGGACGCCTTATAAAATCTAGATCTGCAGGTAATAGGAAAGATTTATAAGAGTGTTTGAGTTGATAAGAGCTGGGTACGAATTGATGATGTGATATATTCGTTTTTGGAGCGTTCGTGTTGAAAAGTCGTGTTTGAGTTGAAGAGAGGAATTGACGATTTGTAAAAGTTATATCTGCATATAACAAGAACGATTTATAAGGGTAAATTGAGTTGTTTGAGAGCGGGGTGCGGATTTTTTTATGTTAAATCTTCATGTTTGGAGCGTTCTCGTTGAACAATTGTGTTTAAGTTGTAGATAGGAATGGGCAAATTTTATAAAGGTGTTTTAGGTGAAGCAAGATACCCGTAGTAGACGTTAATGTTTAGACCGTTCGTTTTGAAAAGTCGTCTTTTAGTTGTAGAGAGGAATGGACATCTTGTTGAAGTTAGATCTGCATGTAATGGGACAAATTTAAAAGGGTGTTTTAGTTGTTGAGAGCGGGGTACGAGTTGTTGATGCTATATCTTCATGTTGGTTTACACATATTTATTTTCCCAAAAATAAGCAGGAACCGGATTGGTAAACAGGTAAATTCGTATATCAATACCGTTCCGGATATAGAAATATAATATAATGTGATGATGAATTTACAATAGGATGATTATGTATACATGTAAATTGTACAATTCTTCATGTTTGGAGCGTTCGTGTTGAAGAGTTGTGTTTTAGTTGTATATAGAGATGAACGGACGTCTTGTAAAAGTTAGATCTGCATGTGATAGGACAGATTTATTGTGTGTTTGAGTTGTTGAGAACGGGGTTCGAATTGTTGATGTTATATCTTCATGTTTGGAGCGTTCGTGTTGAAGAGTTGTGATTAGTTATAGAGATTAACAGACGTCTTGTAAAAGTAAGATCTGCATGTGATAGGAAAGATTTTTTGTGTTTGAGTTGTTGAGAGCGGGGTTCGGATTGTTGATGTTAATTCTTCATGGTTGGGGCGTTTGTGTTGAAGAGTTGTGTTTTAGTTGTATATAGAGATGAACGGACGGCCAAGTGCCAATACAGAAGACCGTGGACCTGAAACTGGGCTAATACGAAAAAATTGATTAATGACGTTTTTGTTAATTAACTTCTTTGTAATTTACTTGCAGAACATTAGAGAGTAAATTTGTGTGTATGCGCATGTTCAGACTTGTATTGGCCCAGTCTGCTCGTATTGGCCCTGTTTTGCTCGTATTGGCCCAGTTTATTGGCGCAGTTGTGGATTCGTATAGTGGAGGCCGTGATTGATTGATGAATTATTCATTTATGATCCATAGATGATTGATTGGTAAATATTCCTCTAAGCTGTCAAAACTACAACACAAGAATACAATATTCACAATTAGTACTCCGCTTTCAAAAACACCTTTCTAAAAATAGTGTCAGGCAATAACAACTAAATCTAGGTTTTAGAACTCGTTCCAAGCACCTAACATACAGTTCTTACTTACAACAAGTTCATTCAATTCTACAACTAAAACACAATTCTACAACGCGTTAAGCGCTCCAAACAAGAGGATAAAACATTCACAATTAGTAAACCGCTCTCAACAACTAAAACAGCTTAATTAAACTAATGTCAGATAATTCAACAACTAAATCACGGTTTCAGAACTCTATGTAGATCTAACTTTTTACTAGAGCTTCGTTCATCTCTGAACTAAAACACGACTCTTCAACGCGAACGCTCCAAACATGAAGATAATCATCCTTATATACCTTTCATATTACATGCAGATGTAACTTTTACAAGACGTCCGTCCATTTCTACAACTAAAACTTTTCAACGCAAACGCTGCCAACATGAACAAATAACATCAACAATTCGTACCCCGCTCTAAACAACGCAGCCACCCTTATGAATCTGTCCTATTACATGCAGATTCAACTTTTACAAGACGTCCGTTCATTTCTACAACTAAAACACGACTCTTCAACACGAACGCTCAAAACATGAACATATAACATCAACAATTCGAACCCTGCTCTCAACAACTAAACACCTTATAAATTTTTCATATTGCATGCAGATCTAACTTTTACAATTTAACAATTCAACAATTCGTTCCCCGCTCTCAACAACTAAAACACCTTTCTTAAACTAGTTTCAGACATTCAACAACTAAATCACGGTTTCAGAACTCGTTCCCTGCACATAATATGCAGATCTAACTGTTACAACTCGTTCATTCCTCTTTACAACTCAAACACAACTCTTCAACACGAACGCTCCAAACATGAAGATATCTGCAACTTAATTGCAAATTTAAACTCCACCTAACTTCAACAAGTTCAACTCTTCATCGAGTTATTTACATGGTACTAGGCTTGTTTATTGCTTGCACCGGTAACGGAATTAATCGAGGCAAATTTCTAATTATTAATTCACAAATGAACAAATAACAGCTCTGTCAGAAATAAAACACGACAAATAAAACTTCATTTCTCCTTGCCCCTGCCTTCAGCTACGACGTAGAACTAGTTCGCGAAATGTGTGAACTAGTTCGAGAAGAGCGTGAACTAGTTGCATAGAGGCAACTGTTGAGCGAGACGATGAATTAGTTCGCCAAGCGTGAACTAGTTCACAAAGAGCGTGAACTAGTTCACAAAGAGCGTGAACTAGTTGCATAGACGGCGGTGGCGGTTGGAATTCTCAAACAGTGATCGCATTATTCACGCGTTAAGAATTCGAATGAAAGCAACTTGCAAACCACTCTTGAAATGGGAAACAATACTTTTATTTTGTACAAAATCCATCCTATCATGTGTTTTAGGAGAATTTAACATGCAAGTCAATGGAAAAAAACGTCACTGTCCGAATATAACGGGCACGGGTCTGTACATGTATGGGAAGGATTTTTCTATATTTAGATAAATGATATTGTAACTTGTAATATCCAGCTACAAAATACTATTTACAATATTCAATACAAATTCAAACCCGTCAATCCATGATGATGATGAACAGTGAAACACAGTCCACAACTGGTGCGCTCGTGTTTGATCGCGTTGAGGACTCGGTAAGCTTTGAAATCTTTATGAAAGTCATAAGTTCAATTAGGCTATTACCGTTTTCTTATGTTATTCAAATATGTCTAAAACTGCCTTACAGTCAGTATGCAATAAAGAAGATATAAAACATGTTACGAACTAGTTGTTTTAGCCCGAACGCGTTCGGGACATTTTCAACTAGTTGTAGACATTTGGAACTAGTTCTACAAAACATAAACGAGTTACTTTTAGTCGGCTAATCGACTTTTCTACAGAATCACATGAATGATAACTTTGTCAGCGTTAAAGAGAAAAAGGTCAAACACTTATTGTGTTGAATCACATTACAACTTGTGAACTAGTTCAAGAGGACTGTTCGAGTTGTTGAAAAGTTGAGCAATTAAGTTGGATCGGTGTGAACTGCATGTTAGTAATCTTTTTACAATCATAGAAGCAAATCCCAAAATTCTTATTAACGTCTATTTTGTTTAACTGTATCAATCTCGGTTATCGGAATATTTTACATTTGAAATTTTACACATCAACTTGAACAATTTACGTTGACAGCGAACGATCGTCAAAATATTGCAATATGAACACATTCAAATTTCAAATATCAAATTCAGATGTAATTGCAAGTGATAAGTCGTGAAAGTTGGATATCTTGAATATTAACAGAGCGCTCAAGCACATGGGAGTCATAATTCAATATGAAATCATTTCACTTCATGATGTACATTTCGAATTCATTGTGCAGACATCATTCACAATCCATCTTTTTTCATCTAAAACGTTAATTATTAGACCTGACAGTCGGTTTAGCAGTTTGATTTTGTTTAATGATTACTGTTGGTTCAATTTTTTAAAATAATATTTACTTATTCCTCCATTTGCAACTGTCCAAGTCACATATAAACTTGACCGAAATTAAATGCGTATTTTAATGAATTTAGTTTTAAAATATAAAAAAACAAGATAATTAAAGTTGAAATTGCTATCATAAACATTAATGTATTTTCGAAAGCTTTTCAGTATTAGCATTCATAGACATTCTCGATTACAAATCAAATCGCCAGCAGAATGCATTTCCATATATGATAAAAGAATGTGTGCGACAGGTTGAACGCGTTCTACAAAGGCTGAACTAGTTGATGCTGGCTGGATCGCGTTGGAGTTGTACTGTCCGATTCCGAGATATATAAAACATATTGTAAACGCATTTTTTTAATTTTTACTTTGGCCGCGAGCGAATCACGGTGATGTCAATCGACATATTTATGCAAAACAATCACGCTAAAATAGATGTGGAAATAATTCAACAAAGTGTGAAAATCTTGTTTATTTAATATGTTTCGCCGGAAAATACGTTGAGTTTTCATAATCAGGATATGATTTAAATAGTAATGTTCGATAGCACAAAATAATTAGAACAAACTGTAGCTGGTGCAGGCGTTGTAGACAATTGAAGTAGTTCAACAACTGGCAAACGTGTTCGGGACTTCGGAACTAGTTCCATAACCGATGAACGTGTTGCGAGAAGTTTTGAACTAGTTCGGTATCAGGCGAACGCGTTGTAGTAAAGACGAACTAGTTCACAGCTGATGAACGCGTTGTAGTAAAAACGAACTAGTTCACAACCGATGAACGCGTTGTCGGAAAATTCGAACTAGTTCTAAAATAAGCTAACGAGTTGGTAGTTGTAACTAGTTTTTTGACTGGTGAAAGATTTTTTTTTAACTATTTGTGTAACAAATGTGTCAGCTCAAATAAATTTGCTCTTCATCTGACGAATCTGCGACAGAGATAAAAAAAATACTTCAACGATGATTGAATTTTCTTCAAAACATCAACTATTGAAATGAAAACGTAGCTCACCTAACAATTTAATGAGTTTATCATAAAAAACATCGTCAAACACTGAATGACAATCGATGTAGACCGACTTTCTATTGCTGGTCAAGCCAGATAACAAACCTGTTTTTTTACAGATGATATTCTATATTTAATGAAAATAGGTAATAAAAATTATTTAACATATATTACACAAAACGGTTTAAATGCAATTAAGTCTTAGGGAAAAAATAAATTGAACATTTATTTGAATGTAAATAAACGAAAGAGAGAAATGCTGAACTCATTGCATAGATCATGGTTTTCCCGTATAAGATAAATATAAAATGTAACCCCGCGATAGGATACCTTTAAGATAAGTATTTGAAAATAGTATTTGTTTTAAAAAATAATTGACATTTCTGAAATAGTTGGGAATGCAAAAGGAAGGTAAGTCTATAAAAAGGAAGAAATCTCAACGTGTCTCGGTACCTTGAAAACGTTGTGTGAAAACATTGAATTAGTTGTTCTTACTGCGAACACAAACTTATAAGAGGCCAAACCCAAAATCCCAAGAGAAGGTTATTTATGGTTGCCTTCAATTTCAACAAAAAAATGTTGATTAAATTTCAAATTGACGGAACTGAAGAGACGGAACTAGTTTAGAACTGCCTGAAATAATTCTTGTCACGAGGCTTGTGTTTACTTGTCACATTTAGATCGATCTGTTATTTAAAATCGATTGTTGTGACAGTAAAATATCATCTCGAGTTTATTTAATTCTAAAATTATCTTCTAATTATGAAAGAATACAAAATACAAACAAACATTTCTTGGAACGAAAGTTCCTGAAGTGAAAATCGTATCCAACTTTCAAACAACTCGGCAACTAGTTCAGGAGCGTTGATTGAGTTGTTGGAAAGTTGTTCGAGTTGTGTCGGTGTAAACTGAAGTTTGTCTGAGCGCTGAGTCTCACGGATTAAGTGTTTCCCCTCAGATGAAACAATTGTAACTGTCGGATAGCGTCAAACCTACAGATGACAAGGGCGTCCGGAAGCCTATCTATATTATTTTAAACTTTCTGGTCCCGATAAGTTAAACTATTGTGAGGGAGTTGGATTTCCTGTCTCAATCCAATATTTGTAATATAGGCGGTTGTTAGATTGTCTGATTTGTTTTCATACATTGTTGTCTTGTCGTCCCGACCAATATGACAACAATTGCTAAATATTTTACATCAATAGATTAATAATTGATTTCTTAAATCATCAAAAGAATGACATCTAATACATTGATTAAAAGAAGATGAAATTAATGGAAGGGGCTATGGTTTTTGTTATTTTGATTTTATCTTTATAATATCTGATAATATCTTCATGTTTGGAGCGTTCGTGTTGAAGAGTTGTGTTTTAGTTGTAGAGATGAACGGAAGTTTTGTAAAAGTTAGATATGCATACAAAAGGGAAGAATTATAAGGGTGATTTAGTTGTTGACAGCGGGGTTCGAATTGTTGATGTTATATCTTCATGTTTTGGGTGTTCGTGTCGAAGAGTTGTGTTTTAGTTGTAGAGATGAAAGGACGCATTGAAAAAGTTAGATCTGCTTGTAATAGGAAAGATTTAAAAGGGTGTTTTAGTTGTTGAGAGCGGGGTTCGAATTGTTGATGTTTTATCTTTATGTTTGTAGCGTTCGCGTTGACGAGTTGTGTTTAAGTTGTAGCGTTCGGGTTGTAAAGACGTGTTTTAGTTCTAGAATGAAATTGGCGTTTTTTAAAGTTAGATCTGCAGGTATAGGAACGATTTATGAGGGTGTTTGAGTTGTTGAGAGCGGGGTTCGAATTGTTGATGTTATATCTTCATGTTTGAAACGTGTTCGTGTTGACGAGTTGTGTTTAAGTTGTAGCGTTTGCGTTGTAAAGACGTGTTTTAGTTCTAGAATGACATTGGCGTTTTTAAAGTTAGATCGGCAGGTAATAGGAACGATTTATAAGGATGTTTGAGTTGTCGAGAGCGGGGTTCGAATTGTTGATGTTAAATCTCCACATTTGGACGTTCGTGTTTTATAAAGTTTAGATATATGAATGGACGTCTTGTAACAGTTTGATCTGCATATTATGTGCATGGAACGAGTTCTGAAACCGTTATTTAATTAGTTGTTGAATGTCTGAAACTATAGTTTAAGAAAGGTGTTTTAGTTGTTGAGAGCGGGGTACGAACTGTTGACGTTATATCTTCATGTTTTGAGCGTTTGCGTTGAAAATTCGTGTTTTAGTTGTAGAGATTTATGAACGTCTTGTGAAAGTGAGATCTGCATGTGAGGAAAGGTTTTTAAAGGTGTTTGAGTTGTTGAGAGCCGGGTATGGTTGATGTTATATCTTCGTGTTTAGAGCGTTCGGGTTGAAAAGTCGTGTTTTAGTTGTATATAGAGATGAACGGACGTCTTGTAAATGTTAGATCTGCATGTAATGGGAAAGATTTATTGTGTGTTTGAGTTGTTGAGAGCGGGGTTCGAATTGTTGATGTTATATCTTCGTGTTTTGAGCGTTCGTGTTGAAAAGTCGTGTTTCAGTTGTATATAGCGATAAACGGACGTCTTGTAAAAGTAAGATCTGCATGTAATAGGAAAGATTTTGTGTGTTTGAGTTGTCGAGAGCGGGGTTCGAATTGTTGATGTTATATCTTCGTGTTTTGAGCGTTCGGGTTGAAAAGTCGTGTTGCAGTTGTATATAGCGATAAACGGACGTCTTGTAAAAGTAAGATCTGCATGTAATGGGAAAGATTTATTGTGTGTTTGAGTTGTTGAGAGCGGGGTTCGAATTGTTGATGTTATATCTTCATGTTTGTGGCGTGTTCGTGTTGACAAGTCGTGTTTTAGTTGTAGAGATGAACGGACGTCTTGGAAAAGTTAGATCTGCATGTAATAGCAACGATTACTTGAGTGTTTGAGTTGTTGACAGCGGGGTTCGAATTGTTGATTTTATATCTTCAGGTTTTGAGCTTTCGCGTGGAAGATTTGTGTTTTAGTTGTAGAGATGAATGGACGTCTTGTGAAAGTTAGATATGCATGTAATAGGAACGATTACTTGAGTGTTGGAGTTGTTGACAACGGGTTTCGAATTGTTGATTTTATATCTTCGTGTTTTGAGCGTTTGCGTTGAAGAGTTGTGTTTTAGTTGTAGCGTTCGCGTTGTAAATACGTGTTTTAGTTTTTAATTTAAATTGGCGTTTTATAAAGTTAGACCTGCTGGTACTAGGAACGATTTATAAGGATGTTTGAGTTGTTCACGGCGGGATTCGAATTGTTGATGTTTTCTATCTTCATGTTTGGAGCGTTCGTGTTGAAAAGTTGTGTTTTAATTGTCGCGTTCGCTTTGTAAAGACGTGTTTTAGTTCTAATTGAAATTGACGTTTTTAAAAGTTAGATCTGCAAGTATTAGGAACGCTTTATAAGGATGTTTGAGTTGTTGAGAGCGGGGTTCGAATTGTTGATGTTGTATCTTCATGTTCTGAGCGTTTGTGTTGAAGAGACGTGTTTTAGTTATAGAGATGAAAGGACGCCTTGATAAAGTTAGATCTGAAAGTAATAGGAAAGATTTATAAGGATGTTTGACTTGTTGACAGCGGGGTTCGAATTGTTGATGTTATATCGTCATATTTGGAGCGTTCGCGTTGAAGAGGCGTGTTTTAGTTGTAGAAATGAATTTTTAAAGTGTTGTGTTTTAGTTTTAGAGGAGAATGGACGACTCGTAAAGTTATATCTGCATGGGAAAAAAATAAAAATAAAGTTGTTTTAATTGTTGAGAGCGGAATACGAATTATTTTTGTTATATCTTCGTGTTTTGAGCGTTGAAGAGTTGTGTTTTAGTTGTAGAGAGGAACGGACGTCTTGTAAAAAGTTATAGGAATGATTTATGAGGGTTTTTTAGTTAATGAGATCGGGGTACAGATTGTTGGTGTTATATCTTTATTTTTGGAGCGTTTGCTTTGAAAAGTCGTGTTTTAGTTGTAGGGATGAACTGACGTATTGTAAAAGTTAGATCTGAATGTAATAAAGACAATTTATAAGAGTGTTTTAGTTGTTGAGAAAGGGGTACGCATTGTAGATGTTTCATCTTTATGTTGGGAGAGTTTGCGTTGAAGAGTCGTGTTTTAGAGGGGAACGGTCATTTTGTAAAGGTTAGATCTGCATGTAAAAGTAAAGATTTATAAGGGTGTTTAGTTCTTAAGAACGTATACGCATTGTATAGATGTTATTTCTCTACATGTTTGAAGCGTTTACGTTGCAGAGTCGTGTTTTACTTCTAGAGATGAACCGTCGTCTTGTAAAAGTTAGATCAGCATGTAAAAGTAATTATAAAGATTTATAAGGATGTTTTAGTTGTTGAGAGCGAGGTTTGAATTGTTGATGTGATATCTTCATGTTTTGAGCGTTCTTGTTGAAAAATTGTGTTTTAGTTGTAGAGATGAATGGACGTCTTGTAAAAGGTGGATCTGCATGTAAAAGGAAAGATTTTAAAGGATGTTTGAGTTGTTGAGAGCTGAGTTCGAATTGTTGATGTTATATCTTCATGTTCTGAGCGTTTGTGTTGAAAAGTCGTGTTTTAGTTGTAGAGATGAACGGACGTCTTGTAAAAGGTGGATATGCATTAAAAAGGGAAGAATGATAAGGGTGGTTGAATTGTAGACATCGGGGTTCGAATTGTGGATTGTATATATCTTCATGTTTTGAGCGTTCGTGTTGAAGAGTTGTGTTTTAGTTGTAGCGTTTGCGTTGTAAAATCGTGTTTTTGTTCTATAGATTGAAATTAGCGTTTTTGAAAGTTAGCTATGCAGGCAATAGGAACGATTTATAAGGTTGTTTTAGTTGTTGAGAGCGGGGTTCGAATTGTTGATGTTATATCTTCATGTTCTGAGCGTTTGTGTTGAAAAGTCGTGTTTTAGTTGTAGAGATGAATGGACGTCTTGTAAAAGGTGGATCTGCATGTAAAAGGAAAGATTTAAAAGGATGTTTTAGTTGTTAAGAGCGGGGTTCGAATTGTTGATGTTATATATTCATGTTCTGAGCGTTTGTGTTGAAAATTCGTGTTTTAGTTGTAGAGATGAACGGACGTTTTATAAAAGTTAGATATGCATTAAAAAGGGAAGAATGATAAGGGTGGTTGAATTGTAGACATCGGGGTTCGAATTGTGGATTGTATATATCTTCATGTTTTGAGCGTTCGTGTTGAAGAGTTGTGTTTTAGTTGTAGCGTTTGCGTTGTAAAGACTTGTTTTAGTTCTAGATTGAAATTAGCGTTTTTGAAAGTTAGCTATGCAGGCAATAGGAACGATTTATAAGGATGTTTGAGTTGTCGAGAGCGGGGTTCGAATTGTTGATGTTATATCTTCATGTTCTGAGCGTTTGTGTTGAAAAGTCGTGTTTTAGTTGTAGAGATGAATGGACGTCTTGTAAAAGTTAGATCGACATGTAATATGAAAGATTTAAAAGGGTGTTCTAATTGTTGAGAGCGGGGTACGAATTGTTGATGTTATTATATATAGTGTTATTCTGTCGTTTATGATGATTCATAGCTATATTATAGTTACATTAGGTTTTGTAAGATTATTGATGTAAATTATCTAATAACAAAAATACATTGGTTCTGCTTTTTGTGAATGAATAAATGGATTAAAAGCTTGGTTCGTAGTAATCTTTACTTTAATTAGG
This sequence comes from Steromphala cineraria, assembly GCA_916613615.1. Classification (NCBI taxonomy): domain Eukaryota; kingdom Metazoa; phylum Mollusca; class Gastropoda; order Trochida; family Trochidae; genus Steromphala; species Steromphala cineraria. The sequence goes on along the minus strand of OU744726.1, from coordinate 30,610,538 downwards.
ACACGTATACATTCGAACATTATTTTGTTGACATGAGCCTTTAAGAACACGTTAAAAAAAGAGAATTAGTTGGTATGAGTTGTGTTGCAGAGTTTGTTCGCGTTGTTATCCATGCGCACATGTTGTGATACTTATCAATGACTTTAGAAGTAGCGATATAATTTTATGTTTTGCATTTTGATAACTTTAAGTACACAGAGATAAGCGTGGAACTAGTTCTCATAAGTATGTTCTTTTTATATATAAGATGTTTTTGTCAAAATCAATTATTTCATTCATTAAATGTAACGTGATTATGCTCCAATGAACCGTACATAAGATCATCGAACGGGTAATGGATTTAAGAAAGTATTAAATCGTCGATACACAATGTACTTTGAACGCCCTGTCGAAACACAAAAACAAAAGATAAACAAGACTCCTAGATTGGAAGTTTCTGAACAAGAAGGGCACATCAGCATCATACATTCATAATTAAAGACATGTTATCAATTTAGAATGTATGTGAATTGCTTACTTAGAGTCATATTTAGTTGTTGATTGTTAGGCAATTATCCGAAATTATGTATTAAATCCAGAGACACTTGTTGTTTCTCTCTTGTTGCTATATGAAGTCCGTCGTTGAAACGAAATAGTTGTTTTTATCCCTATTTTATTTGTTACGTTTTCCATTGAGAACTTATAAAGAAGTTATGCATTCCCAATTACCTCTTTCCTTGTGACATTGGCGACAAGCCCGCTAAAAGCTACATTTCATTTCAGTTATTTTGAATTTTATTTTTATTTAGCTTAATGTTATGTTTAATGTAATATTAGTCGGGGTCGGGTTTGGGGGGGGGGGGGGGAGGGGAGCTGTTGAACCCTCCCTGGTTTCATTTTGAAAGGGCCTTTCGGTATATGCCATAGCCGTCATTGAACGTTTTTTACTAGTTACGCTCCAACATCTAATTCCTGTCGGGTTTTTTAAATGTGTACTGAAAACAACTGGCAGTCTGTCTGTTTGTCTGTCTGTCTGTCTGCTGCCTGTCTGTCTGTCTGTCCCCGACACACTTGTGGTAGAAAATAAAATAATCTTAAAATATAATTTTCAAAAATCATTTTTCGTTTCCTTAGCAGGTTCCAGTTTTATGCTTTTGCAAATAATATGTCATTATTCGTTTCTTTTGGCATGCATGGCTTTTAGTCTACCGCAACGTTCACTACCTACAAGATAGAAACTACCTCTTCTGTTTCAGCACGGCCTTACCATTTGAAGAACGCGTTCATAAGATCTACAACGCGTTCAAACACACACTTTACCTTCGAAAAACGCATTCAAGTGTTCCACAACGCGTTCAACCTTTTATTTTCTGTGACAAAAGTAAAATGTCACCTTAGGGGCTCGATACCATATCCAATGTGTGACTTGTGTAGTCAGAAGCTGGCCCGCTATAGTAACTATGTTCTATTTAACAAGGTAATCATTTGTTATTATTAACAGCAAAATAAAGGCTATGAAGGTTAGAATTAAATGGTTTATTTGTTCATAAGCTTCGGAAATATTAAAGCGATAGAAATGAAAAATAAAGCTGCATTTTTCCCCAATACATATATTCTCTTTTACTTAATCAGGTCTACAATAGAATAATCAACTGAAATGGGAAAGTACACAGCTCAGGAAAACATATATCATCGTACAATATAGGTGTTAATCTCAAGGTGTTAATCTCAAATTAACAACCACGTATTACTGCAATGCTTTATATTGGTCTGATGTAAACGTTAACTAATGAAGAATGTCTTTACATGATAAATTCAATGCCACTTGTTATGTAAGACCAAAATTACTTCTTTTGTTTTTAACAAAATGTGTTTTGATGGGGCATACGTGAAACATTGAGACGTCACCAAGGACACTCATGGCTTTGTAATTGGCGTCATTGTTTTAATTGTATTAAAACAGACAGTACAATAGCACCAATAGTGTTTGATGGCATACGCCGCTCGACACGGCCGGCAAAACATGTGTTTTCCATCAAATAAGAGCCAATCCTTAAATTCTTGTTCCCACTTGCTCTGAAACGGTCTTGTCCTGCATGAATTGTCATATTCCGTTTGTTTGTTTTTTATTTCTTCATGTGTTTGTTTAGTTTTTATGGCCGGTGGATCAACACCTTGCAAGAACCGCCACATTTCGAAACGAAAGCAAAGCTCATAACATCACTAGACTTTCTGCCGTTATATATACGAAGCCGATGGCACAGAGGGGAGATTGATTTTCAAAGCTCACAACATAACTAGGCTTGTCTGTTGTCATGTACCCTGATGTACGATGACTAATAGCGAAGCCTATAAACACAGTGAAGATTCCCTTTATTCAACTGGTGTTTACATTAACATGCGCGGCGAACAAAAGTGAAACTAAGTCAAATTTACTTTTGATTTGCGATTATTAGCAAAGTTTTGTTTTAAATGGAAAACAAATGAAAATTGAAAATGTAAATATACAGTCAGTAAAGAGATAATTTACAGAAGGCCATAAGGGCCTGTAGATCTTTGAAACTGCCGGCCCGACGTGATTACAGTCGGCCCCGGGCCTCCGGGCCGGCGATTAATTCGAACGCTGCTTATGATAGTCACAACCAAATGAAACTTTTGTGAAACTGTTCGTTATTACATTAAAAACAGAACCCTATAATTGAACACGGGTTTCCGTCGGTTTATCTATTTTTTGTAACATATATAGGTATGTTTATTATGCCTATCTAAACGAATAAAGTTTATGAATAATCAAATATCAACAATATTCACAATATACGTTTCACATCATTCATCTTAACTAGCAGCATTTGGACAATCAAAGCTAACATTCAAATAAAATATACGAAACCTAATGTGAAACTGTTTAACAACATGATACCATTGCTGGTAACACAAACTAAAAAAGTATAGCAAGTATACAAAGTAATGCATTTTGATAAATTAAATACCCTATAATAAGGATAGTTGGAAAAATGGTCTTTATTCTCCCTCCTAAAATCTTACATTGAAGGCAATGCATCATTTGCTTTGTAGGTCTTGGACAGACTAAGACCATGAAATTCTATAATACAACAAAAAAGTGATGTGATAATAGTATGTATCATTATTCAAATTTTGATCGCTCAAGTAAAAGGTGTCATTCAACCTCCATTTGTCATCATTGCTTAAACTAATACCTTCTTTAAATGTACAGTCAAACAGTGTACATAACTATCAATAAAATCGATCTTTTGTTGAAAACAAATGACAAAATCTGCGATCAAACAAATCATATGCACACGGTGACGAATGCAATTTTTAAAACTACGGTCAATGAATATACGCTCTTCTCCAGAGGTAGATAATTAAACCTTTAACTGATTAACTAATAACAAAATAATGATAGAGGACTAAGAATGCAGCCTTGTCTAACGCAACCTATCAACATATTCTGAACCGTTCAAATTATAAAACGTAGCTCTAGGCACTGTCACAGTGATAACAGATCAAACCAAAGAAGACACAAAGAAACACATAAAGAATTAAATAAATCCCATTTTTGAATATATACTATAGAAATATATACTAGTATATTGCATGGATTAGATATACATTCAGTATTTTATGTCAACCCATTGAGTTCAAACGGCAGCTGAAAAACGTCCCCTTTTGGTTCCATTCCATTATGGTAAATCATTATTCAGTAGAGAAAAACTCACCCAGACTCTTCTTACATTCAATGGATTTACACAAGTCTATAAAAGATACAAAATTCTGAGACTATTGTTTACTTTGATAATACAACATCGTTTATCTATGGCAAATATTGAAACACAGCACCATAGGCTTTCAAGGCGGGTGATTTGAAAGCAGTGGGACTTAGTTATGTTAATGACATAATATGATTGTGGTTGAAAACTTGATGATGCAAAATAACTGTGATGTCATGTCATTGATGTGGGCAGGGCATTATTCAAAGGGTTAAAATGTTATCACTTCTGAAATAGAGAGGAAACTTAATGTACTTTTTGAAATACCAGGATTATTTCATTGAGTGTCATGGGTAAAAGTTGATATTTCACGAGTGGCTTAACCCATGTCACGAGATGAAATAAACCTTTTATTTGGAAAACTACGTTATGTATTCTATCTATTATATCATTTTTATTGGCACATGTATTTGAAATGACTTTAAAGCTGCATAGTTGTCCAAATTTGTTCAAATTGCTGAAAGTAGTTCCGGCATCTAAGCAGTGACGATATATTATATCGTCACTGGTCACAGTGAAAATATAATATATCGTAACTGTTTCCTGATAGACAGTTTATTTCACTGATAAATAGAGGATATCTGTCTCTTCTTGACTAATACCATGTTTATCTAATCGATTAAGGTAGAAAGTTTTTATTTTAACGAGATGAGATAAACATGGTATTTGTCAAGAACTGACAGATATTATATTTATTGTATGATGAAATCCTTATAATTAAGTCAAAAATGGTCAATTTCTTGTTGAGCGGCTGCTTAGAAGAGCCCGTCACCGCGGTAACAGTGTGACGTCATATGAGAATTCATGTTGAACTTGACGTCACGCGAATGGTGATCAGTAGAGTGACGATAAAGGTTATCGCCACTGTAACCAGATAATGATAATGATAATGAATTTCTATAGCGCCTGTTTCCAGAAGTATTCCTGCTCAACGGCGCTGAAGAGTTTTAGAGTTTATGAGAGAGTTTGTTTGAGTTGAACAAGTGAGTTTTGAGGGCGTTTTTGAAAGAGTCTTTGGAGTTGATTTCTCCAATAGTGGCTGGGAGGCTATTCCAGAGTTGTGGGGCTGCGGCTGAAAAGGCTCTGTCGCCCATTGTTGTCTTAGTGGGTGACTGGGAGACAAGAACAGAGTTGCTGGAGCGGAGAGATGTATTGGGTGCATGGATATTCACATGGTCCTGTAGGTATTTGGGAAAGTCATTGTCATAAATGCACTTGTGTGTCAAAAGGAGGTTGACAGGGAGCCAGAGATAGAGGGTTTATTTCACTGATAGAACAGAGTATCTCACCCTCAATCATAAAATAAATCCAGTATTTTATCGCTGATAAATGCTGCAATCCTGGAAACCCTTATCTGTTTAGGTGAGTTGTAGAAGTTTGAAAGAAAACATGAAACAATTTTTTTACGTTACCTCAAGGGGTAAAAAAATGAAAAGAAAAAACCTTACACATGTCAATTTATAGATCTATCAGTTTTAGCGAAAATAACCGTAGTTTGATGTATTCTACTTCAAATAACGCACTGAAGCGTACTAGTACTACTTAACGTTCTTAATTGTAGCTAAGTAGTAAAACCTAGAAGAACGTAGCCCGTACGTGATACAACATCCGTAGTTCGTCGTTCTGTTACTTAGTATAACGTTCTAATGTGCAGTTTATCGTAAATACAAGTGGTAAGCCATATTGGATTGAAACGTTGTTTTACGTAGTTGCAAAAAGTGCACACAATTTTAATCACGTTGGAGTTTGTGTGACTACGTTCAATCAACTAGGTTCAACTACATTTGTTAGCGTATGTGTGAATCCCCCTTTAGGTATTATTTTTAATTATTACCTACGAGGGAAGTCATACAGAGGTTCATATTTTTCATTTATCATCCAAAACTGTGTTCCACAGGAGATATCGCTTGTGGAAGATCAGGCGATATCTCCTAGGAGATATCGCTTTGACAGTAGATTTTCAACAATGCCCTGTAATCAGAAAATACATGACATCACAAACGTTTTGCATCATCAGTAAAGACGTCACAATGCTATGCCGTCATAAACACAACGACATCACAATGTTATGACGTCATTAACATGATGACGCCATAATGCATGCGCAATGACATCACTTCTATAGGAGTTTTAGGGCTATGCAGTGTCTAAAGATGTACATTTGTCATGCTATTGTGATGAAAAATGATTTTGGATGATAAATAGAATCTCACCCTCGTGTCTTCTGATATCAAATATATCAACACTCGTTGAAAAAAGTAAAATATCCTCGGCAAGCCTCGGATATTTGTTACTTTTATCAACTTGTGTTAATATATTGATATCAGAAGACACTTGGGTGAGATTCTCTATATGTTGCCCTAGGGCAAAATAACACTTTTTCATTATGACGTCACGTTATTAACAATGCTTTGACGTCACGGTTCACCAATGACGTCACAATCTATACGGGCCGGCGGCGGCTATTCCGCCTATGCTTAATAGTAGGTTTTGCGTATTTTCTTTAATTTGGAGGCTTCGGTAATAAACAGAATATTATATTCGTGCCGATGACATACTATGTTAACGACATAGGTGCCTAAATATCAGTATATCCCTCGCTATCGCTCGGGAAATACTAATATTTAACCACTCGTGTCGTAAACATCGTATATCATGGACACTTTTTGTTTTGAGATTCGCGCATTGATATATGCAAATGAATAGAGCAATGACGTTGAATTAACAAAATATAATTCCTCCTTATAAATGCCTTTTATTTTAGCTACTTTGTCAGGACTCAGAACTTTTGAAATTTAAAAAATCTATGAAATACGGTGATTTTAAAAAGTAAAAACATTTTTATTGGTCTTTGGTGGGACCGACCTGACGTTCTTTCGTGAATCCGACGTCATCGAGAGGACGAGTCAATCTCACCAAGGGGCAAGAGTTGCTTCCTTTCGGCTACGTTACAATGGCAGCTTGCGCTGAAAAGCGAACATTGACTGCCGGAGAGCTAAACTAGATGAAAGTTTGTGGTTTTCCCAATCCAAACTTAACAACATTAAAGGAAAGAACATCGAAAATGGATAACTGAAGTGTTTGAACATGAGACTTGGAACTGCCTTTGGTACCTGTGAGTAAAATTGTTCGGTCGGTTTCATTCAACCCGTGTTTTGGCACTACTAAGTCATGCAAATGGCTAAATATCAATACAGTGTTGTTGATATTTCTTAGATCAATGTCTATACAATATATCATTCATATTGTAATGTCTCTCTCCGTTACTAAAGGCGTTAAAGATGTTAACGCTTGTGACGTCATCGGAATTTTTTTAAGAAGTTCCGACCTTGACCTTTGAAATTTGCATCGGTATCCGTATATGACAAGTAGCCACGCCCAACGGATATCGAAAATATCCGTTGGCTTTATTATGCCGAGAACACTCGTGCCTAAATATCAGTATGTCCCTCGCTCTCGCTCGGGAAATACTAATATTTAGCCAATCGTGTCGTAAACATAGTGTGTCTTGGACACTTATATAATATCCTCTATATATTATCTATTATACTACCGTGTATTACATTGAGCTACGTTGCTTTAATTTACATTAAAGAATCTTAGGTACAGTAAACTAGACTTTAGAACGTCAGCTTATGTTATTTAATATTTTAAACTACATGTTGTAAGGTTTCATTTTAACACATTGACGTTAATTTAAGTCATTCAACATATAACTATACTCAAGTAAGTAATAATAAGCTTTAAATTCAATAAACCACACCTAACTACATGAAGGATTTAAAGTGAAAATATAATTCATTTTCCCGTTGGCAAAGAATTAACATTTCAAATTTTGGTCGTTTTGATGATACACTTAATCTACCAATGTACCTATTTTCAAAAGTGTTATTCTACGCTTTGCGACTTTAGAGTTTCAAAAGGATTTAATATATTTTCATACAGAAAACATTGTTAAATATGTTTCAGTTTCAGATAATGATTAAATGCTTGTGATAGTCACACGCAAGCGAACCTTTTTTACAAAAAGATATTCCTATTTATCAACACCTTGTGCTTTCTAAAACAAAATAAACAGTATTTCGCACAGAACAATATAAAGACAATGTAATATAACATAACTGACAGGCAAAAGAAACCTAACACCTCATTTAGTTTCGATTTAACAACGATTTGAAATATATATATGACGCATTTGATTATGGAATCATCAACATTAATCATATCTACAATATTTCATATGAATTGATCGTTGATTGTTTCATTTTTTTTTAAGATATCATTGTTTAAAGAAGACCGGGGTAAAAAATGAAATTTACACCAACATGACCCCTACCATGTTAAAAAGGGTGTAAATGAGTGGAAAACAAGGTTTGTTTTGTAATTAATTGGTAAAATATAGCTAATATATCGATGGACATTTGTTGTTTATTAAAATTAATTTTCCAAAAACAAAAAATTAAAAATTTCAATTTTCCCCCCAAAACATCAAACACGTGTAGAAGTAATCTTTGATTGATAACTAAAGGCTTGCACTGTTCTGTTTTAGCGTACGACGTCTAAAACTTAAAATATTTGTAATTGAAGATTATGTATATGATGAAAGCAACTAAAGTGTTAGGTTTCTTTTGCCTGTCAGTTTAGTATTGTTTATGATAAGTACCTAATCCTTGAACCAAAAAATAAGAATAATGAAGTATCATCAAAACTAAAATTTATTCAATATTCCCCCAAAATAGGACCAATAAAAGTTATGAATAATATAGTATCGACACAAATTTAGTTACGAACATTCACCAAAAACAGCAGCATGTAAGCAGTCAAAGCTTGCATCCAACTCAAACTTACAAAATCTTATGTGAAACTGTATTACAAAATTCCATTGCCGGTAACACAATATTTCAAGTATATTAAGTATACAAATAATGTTTTGAATAATGAACTAGTTATCTTATAATCAAGAATTTATAAAAATAGTTGGAGAAATGGCCTTAAATCATCTTCCAACACCATAGCTGAAATGAAAGCATTTTTCGCTCTATTTACCAGGACAAACTAACACTATAAAACTATATAAGAAAACAAAAAACAAACAATTTAATTACGTAGCATTTGCAATATAAGCAACAATAGTCGACTAAAGGGTTCATGCAACCTTCACTTGCCACCTTTGCTTTCCTTAAATGTACACACAGTCAAACCCCATCTTTTCACAAAAATTTATAAGCATTGATATGTTTTCTAAAGACTAATCGCGAAATCTGCGGAAAACATGTATATTAATTAATCACAGCACAAACCAAAGAAAATCACTATTTACTGGATTAAAATTCTTATCAACACAATATATATATCACCTTTTTATAAATAAATAATTTGCGTTGGTTATAAACATCTAAAACTAAACGGAAACGAGAAATAAAAATAGAGCTATTTGTTCTATAGCTTATCAGGCTTCATTTTCAATTTTGCTGTGGGGTATGGCAAATGTGGTGACAAATCTTAGAATTAAGTATATATGCGATGTAAATTCAGATACCTGTAATCAGTACAGAAAGGGAAACAGCTCAAGTATTCAATTGATAATGTATGGTATAGGATCAAAAGGTTCACCAAGCCCTAGGATCACCAATTTGAAAATTATAATCCTCGATAACACAAGATTCAAGCTTTCTAGGCCTTTTGCTTGCAAATGAAATCGGGTTTTAAGGGCGTGGCATTAGTGGCCCCGATAATCCTCATTAATGTATTTCGTAAATAATTGTTTATCATATAAAAACATATAACTTTAATAACGTCGATGTTTCAAGCATAATATTTAATTTTCCAAACGATGTAATTCTGCTTTTGCATGTATGTGGAAAGTATACTATTAGGATATACACTTACTCTAGGCCTATCTATGAATAGATAAAAAATGGTTACAAATATGTGGCTTAACAAGAGAAAGAATCCTTTAAAAAGTCATGTTGTAAGCAGTATTATATTTCTTGCTTTCTTTTTAATTGGATTTGAATATTTTTGATCATATCTCTAACTGAGATAGGTTTTCTGCATAATATACGTAAAGAACCCTGTTAAGATTTAAATGCTTCTGTCTGCCATTAACATTGTCAATACCGAATTAGTTACATGTAAATTGCTTGAAACCTGGCCAAAAATAATATGTGACGGTTCATGTTAATGTTCTCAACATTCAATATCAATAAGTTAAAGATATATATATTTTATACCTCATTAAATGAAATATTAAAATTATATTTTTATGAGCTTTTGAATGAAAGAAAATAGACGTTTACGCGTCCAACTCAAAGTGGCTCGGCTTTACCGAGTATGCCCATGGAAAAAGTGTGCGTGCCGTGCGTGTCGTGCGTGTCGTGCGTGTAATACAATTGTATTACCGTAATCTCTTTCACGTGTTGTAAATTGTACCGCACCGAGGAAAGTGAGCGAAAACATTATGTCTGCCCGTGTCTCACAAAGTGAGGACAACAGCCAGCCGATTTCAAATATAACCTAACACAAACTTCTTAAAAATAATGTGATACTTTTAGCTGGTGCATCCTTATTCACCTAATAATATATGCTGCTTAAAAAAAATCGATGACAAAGAACTATTGTCATCAAGAATTTAATCGTGCACATGTTTAATCCCGACAGCGAAGGGATAACTCTTCCTGGAATTGAAAAATTATCTCCCTTAACATTCCGCTCACTATTGTGCCGTTCAGGATAAAGTTGCTCAATATTGAGCGCTCAAGTAGCGCTCAATGAGCGCTCAATTTTGAGCAACCAACCTGAACAGACCTCCGGACAGGCGTCATGTATGTCGTTCCATTAAAGACCTGCAAAGAGTTAAGATTGATAATTATAGAGGTATCGCTTTACTTAGTGTGGTAAGCAAGTTGTACACTTCCATATTAAATAATAGGCTTTCGTTTTGGTCAGATGCTAACAGTAAGATCGTTGAATCGCAGGCAGGGTTTCGGAAGGGTTATAGTACGGTAGACAATATGTATATTCTTCAATCTGTTATTCAACGCTATTTATCTAAGAAGAGAGGTAAGGTGTATGCTTTGTTCGTGGACTTTAAAAAGGCATTTGACCTTGTTGATAGATCTAAGCTGTGGTATATTCTTTCAAGTGAAGGTGTTTCTCCCAAATTCAGTAAGGCATTGCAGTCTATTTATGACTGTGTCAAGGCATGTGTTCGTTCTGGTCAAAATTATTCACCATCGTTTGATTGTCCTATGGGATTAAGGCAAGGTTGTGTCTTAAGTCCGCTTTTATTTTCGATGTTTATTAATGAACTTGCAAAGGAAATTGAGTTTAATTGTTCGTATGGTATTCAATTACATCCGGAACTAGTGGAATTATTTTTATTGTTATTTGCTGATGATGTCATTCTCATTTCAGATACTATTTTTGGACTACAAAAACGGATAAATATTTTAAAATCTTTTTGTGAGGAATACCAATTGTCTGTTAATTTAAGTAAAACGAAGGTTGTCGTTTTTAAAAATGGCGGGATATTGTCTCTTAATGAAAAGTGGTATTTTGATGGTATTAAATTGGAATCTGAAAGTTCGTATAAATATCTTGGCTTATTGTTTACAAGGTCACTTTCATGGCAAAAACATGTACATAATGCAGTCCTGCAAGCAAAGAAAGTTTTATATGGCATTTTTGCCTCTTTACATAAATTAAGGCCTCTCTCGTTTAAACTTTTCTTTAAAATTTTTGATTCTCAAGTAACTCCTCTATTGTTGTATGGGTCGGAAGTTTGGGGATTGAGTAAAGACATCTGTTCAGAAATAGAAGTATTACATATGCATGCGTGCAAACGGTTTCTTGGTGTCAAGTCTTCAACGTCTAATCACATTGTTAGAGGCGAATGTGGTCGCTACCCTATGTATATTTTTGCTTATAAAAGAGTGATAGCATATTGGTGTAAAATCTTAGCTATGCCTAATTACAGATATGTTCGGAAATGTTACAATATGCAGCTGCAAGCTCTTAATAATGGTAAAGTCAATTGGGCCTCTAATGTAAGAGATATTTTATGTTCAAGTGGTTTTGGTTATGTTTGGGAACACCAGTGTATTAATAGTATATCAATGTTTGTTAATGAATTCACCAATAGATTAAAAGTATGTTATGAGCAAGAGTGGCATTCTGCTGTTCATGATAGTCCTAAGGCTTATCTCTATTGTATGTATAAACAAAAATTTTCAACAGAATTATATATTACCATTTTAACATGTGATAAATTTAGATATGCATTAGCTCGCCTACGATGTTGTTCTAGTCAACTTAGAATTGAAACTGGTAGATATATTAAGGAACCTAGGAATGAAAGAACATGTAATGTATGTAAGTGTAATTATATAGAAGACGAATATCACTTTATTTTAATATGCACTTATTATGATAATTTAAGGAATGAATTAATTCCAAAAAGATATTGGCAATTCCCAAGCAGACAAAAGTTTTATGCTCTCCTGTCTTCATGTAACCCACATACAATTCAGCTGTTAGCCACTTTTATTGTTAGAGCAATGCAATTAAGAAAAAATTCTCTGTAACACATACATGCATTATTTTCATCTGTATCATGGGCCTATGGCCTACATACTTTATGCAAATAAACAATATCGAAATATCGAGTTAAGATTGTCATGTTTAACTGAATCATGTAGAGAATACAGATGGAGAATATGTAAGAAGCCTAAATACATGATAATCTGAACATTTTCTTTATTGTACGATTTCGTAACTCCCGTCATCCTTTTGATAATTTAAATGCTATACTTTAATCATTAACTGTGACCTCTTCCATAGTTTGACAAAAACAATTCTTAACCCGCAGCCCTACCAATAAACAATATTGTATTTTTTGGGGAGGAAATCTTAATTTTGATTTTTTGAGAGAATGTTCCATAATTCGGATAACAATAATCACTCTAAATCTATATCTAAATTTAATTAAATGAGCAGTGACAGAATCCTCATTATCTAGCCATGACAGAACAGGTTCATTTAAAGTTGCATTAAACCATTTAGACCATTTAAACAGACACTGAGACAGTCCGTGATAATTATGGTAATTCATTCATAACATCTCGTATGTTCATTCGAATGCCAAAATAAGGTAAAAGAATTGATGTTAATTTTCTTCTTGAAAACGTTTTTGAACATCAAATCAATGCATTCTCAGAATATCAAGAATCTATGACTAGTCAATATAGACTGTTCTTATGATAGTCATGATGATCTAGTCAATACAACGGCGATAAAGAACACAAACAGACAAATATGCCCAATATGCCACCTTCAAACGCATTCTTTACATCCACAGCCTATACATAAAGTTAAGGAAATGAATTGCAGTGGCGATTAAGTATGGAAATGTTAAAAGTATGTAAATACAGTCCACGTTGATAGTTGTTAAAGAGACAGAAACCGTGTAAAACTAAATATGTAATGGGAGTCTTCTGCCATATCGTATATCCTATTTACTTCAAGATTGCACTCTTTTCGGTAGAAACACTTCCAAATTTTAAATTTGTATGATAAATTCATCGAGAGGAAAGTAATTACCTGTTGTTTGGGCGCATCATCCATGTTTGTAGAGAAATGTTGCCTACCTTCCATTATGCACAGTGACAATGTCGCCTTCTCCGAAAGCCCATGTCGTTTTCATCATGGAGTGCACGAATAAAGCATGACCCACGCGCTGTTGTTGTTACCGTAGTTTTCTACTTAAGTGTGCTGCTCAATAGACAGTTTTTAAAGACACGAATGATAAGGTAACTTTAGAGCATATTTTAGAGAATATTTGGTAGCATCTAAAAGCGTGATGAGGCACATTGTTTGGTATAGAGAACATAGTTCATCGCAGTTTTTACAATTTGCGTATGGTATTTTAAAATATATGTTTTGTTTATATATGTCGTTGTGTTGGTCGTGGTATAAGTAAGTTATACGACTCGTATTGGTCGTCTAGTCCACGACATGGTTGGTTATACGACTCGCCGCTCCGCGGCTCGTCGTATAACCAACCATGTCGTGGACTAGACGACCAATACTCGTCATATAACTATTACATACAGCATGCAATGGCTTATAGTTCGTTCGAGTTGTGATTGTCTTTGGATATAATTAATTCCAATGGAGTTTCGGTAAGAAATTTAATTTTATGTTTTTTAATTATGTTGTTAGAATGATATGTAGATACATTCTTGATAACCATTAACGTATCCTATTTAAGACAATTAAGTCTTTGCAAAAGATCCAAAATATCTTTGTCTTGATAACTAGTTTTACAGCTAAATTATTTTTCTTCACTGATAAAAGTTTGTGAAAAGGGGTAAATGTTGTGTGAGATGATTGTGAATTTCCTAATACTAATAGGCACTCGTGTTCATGGACACTCATATAATATGCTCTAATCATCTAGCATGCAAAATGAATTATTTTGAGTATTATAATTTTGTCTACTGTGTTCAGATGTCAAACGAGGTAAAATGAATTCTCCCTATCCGTGGTATATATTTAAAAAAATTATCCAAAGAAATAATATCAGAACGCTGTTGATCATGCTATTAACACTTTAAAACAATTATATATATATGTAATCCTTAATTTGTTATTCTAACAGTTTTTCATTGTCATATGATGCTATCAATTTCCTTGCTTATAACAGTTACATGTTGAATAAGACAGTTTTGATTTGTATTATAAGCTATGTGATTTAACTATCACTGAACATTGTGATCATCGCATCAGTATCACGAATAAACCTTGGTTATTATATAATCCAATCTAAAAGCAATTGGTGAGCTTTGTAATGAGCATCAATGTCCTACATTAAAGGAACTAGGTTCATTATACTAGCTGTGAAATATATATAAAAAATCCTTTCAATTATCTCATTTGTCAAGCAATTGTGTTTCATTTAAATTGAAGATAAAAAATCATAAAAACTACAATTTATAACAACAACCATTTATTATAATTTTCTTCTATTGTTGTTTTATCACGTTTATTGATGTCACACAACCATGCTCCCCATCTGCGAATAATCCATAAAGCGCAGGTCAACTCAAGCATTCAGCAGTGCTTTAGCCTCAGAAAGACATTAATATTTCAAGTGATCAATGTTTTCATATTTTACTTTGTATTGTCCTTGATAGTTTCAAGGACACTGTGAAGTAATATAAGATATATTACCATCTTTCAAGCAAGAACGTTAGCAAAGTTAAGGGTAAATTAATTTTTAATGACATATGAATATCTTGAATAGATATAGCTTTTCTCTTTTTCCTTATTTGTAAATTAATATTCCTTTTTCACAACGGATTTTTGTTAGAAATTGAAAAGTAGAGCCATTGGCTCTGTAGCTCATTAGCTTTCATATCACTTTTGGTTTAGGGTGTGGAAAATGTGGTTCCCTTCTTAGTAAGGACCACAGAGTCACCAAATCTACATTTTAGAATCCTTCGTTCTAAATTTGGAGTCTGCACACAAAGTTTCAGCTTTCTAAGCTTGACGCTTCTTGACACCTCGCATGCCATAAGCTCCCAGGTATCCTACTTACACATGGAATGTTAAAGTATTCTTTATCGTTACAATGTAATTTAACAGGTATCCTTAATAAAAGTTTCTCCAACCAAACATTGGCTCTGTAGCTCATTAGGCTTCATATCACTTTTGGTTTAGGTTATGGAAAATGTGTTTCCCTTCTTAGTAAGGACTACAGAGTCACCAAATCTACATTTTAGAATCCTTCTGTTCTAAAGTTGGAGTCTGCACACAAAGTTTCAGCTTTCTAGGCTTGACGCTTCTTGAGAAAAGATGAAGATGGGTTTAAGGTTGTGGCCCCAGAGGCCCTTATCAGGCCACAGGGGCACCAAAGCTATAAACTATAATCCTCACTAGTCAAGGAGTATGTACACAAAGTTTCAGCTCTCTAAGCCTTTTGGTTCTTGAGAAGAAAATGGGAATAGGTTTTAAGGGAGTGGCCCCTCTGGACCGTATTAGGGGCCAAAGATCCACCAATGCTACACTTTAACATCCTCACTTGTCAATGAGTCTGTACACTTTCTAGCTTTCTAGCAATTCTAGGCCTTTTGCTTCAAGAGAGGAAGTCGAAAATAGGTTTTAAGGGCATGGCCCCTGTTGCCTTTATTAGGGGTTACAGGGCCTAAAAAGCTACAATTTATAATCCTCAATAGTCAAGGAGTCAAAACACAAGGTTACAACTTTCTAGACTTTTGCTTCTGGAAAAAAGTTGAAAATAGGATTTAAGGTCATGGTCCCTGTGGCCCTTATTAGAGGCAACAGTGCCACCAAAGCCGCAATTTATAATCCTCATTAGTCAAGAAGTTTATACACAGGATTTCTGCTTTCTGGAGAAGAAGTCGAAAATAGGTTTTTACGGTGGGGCCCCTGTGGCCTTTATTAGGGGCCTCAAGGTCACCAAAGTTACAATTTATAATCCTCACTAGTCTATACACAAGATTTCACTTTGAATTCTGGAGAAGAAGTCGAAAATAGGTTTTCAGGGCGTGGTTCCTGTGGCCCTTTTTAGAGGTCACAGGGTCAACAAAGTACAAAGAGTCTATACAGTCTATATAAGATTTCAGCCTTCTAAGACTTTTAGTTCTGGTGAAGAAGTCGAAAATACGCAAAGTTTACGGACGGATGGACGGACGCCGGACACCTCGCATGCCATAAGCTCTCAGGCCAGATGAGCTAAAAATAACGTTTTTTTCGAGAATTCCATCCAAGGAAATTATTTTGTATCTTTAACCATGAAATGGTATTACCAATGTTCAAGGTCACCAACACATATGAGCCCATTCCTACTAACAAATGGAATGTTAAAGTATTCTTAATCGTTACAATGTAATTTAACAGGTATCCTTAATAAAAGTTTCTCCAACCAAACATTGGCTCTGTAGCTCTTATGTAGGTCTGAATAAAAACACTTTAAAAACGTATGATCTGCGGACCAACAGATTTTGTCATTCAGTTTTGCGAAGATTAATGGCTTGGTCCTTTCACACTTAATGGTCGTTTATATTAAGAAACATTGTGTGCTTTGAAATAACATATATCTATATCAACAATGTCACACATACAGTGCCGCTGAAAGTACGTTGCTCTTTTACCACACATTTCTATTGCTGATAATCTATGCTATTGAACATGTATAAAAGGAGATGCCAAAACGTCTCAGTTTAAACAGTCATTTAGCGACTGATGTTAAAACGTACATATATATTAAGTTCATAGTGGGTCTTTAAGATATAAGCAATTTTCTCAAATAGTATGCCCATGTTAACAAACCTGTTTTAGAAAGAATGCACTTCGATTAATTGTTCAAATAAACCACTTTTTGGTTTTAATCAACCTATTCCCCCTACTGTTCCAACAACCACTACCGGTGCTGGGTTAGTATTAGATAAATGAAATGAATAAAGTTTACTGAATCCCATTTAAAACTGCCTCATTTCTTTCATACTTGACGCGATTGTCTGCTTGAGAATGAATACAGAAACAAAACAATTGAGCACACACAGTTCAAAGCAATTTAGCCGGAAACTATTTCAGCTGCCGGAATTGAATGTTTTCATCACACTTCCGAAATTTGTTCCTGTTTATCGTTATTTCTTAAATTTTATTTTGGTTTTAACATTGCATTGAATCGTCTTATCTGTTTTCTCTAGCTGGTTTCAGTTTTAATGACTATCTGGATAATACAATTAATGTTTTCCTCTCGGAAATAAATCAAACTACAGCCTCTGATTAGGCATTGGCCGGCTACAACCAGCACTGATTCAATGTATCATGCAATGTGAATTGTGTCTGAATATATTTTTACATTGATTAGGAAATTTAATTTCGGTATATTTATTCCAATGAATACTCATTCCGAAAACTACTACTCACTATTTATTCAATTAAAACTGAACATGGGGTCATGTAATAAAAAATAAATAACATGTTAAAAGAATATCAATCGTATATTTCAAGGAGAATTTAGAATTGCAGCAACGCGACGGTTATGGTTGCTGTAAATGATTTAGAAATAACATCTCTACATGTACACGTCAGCTAAATCGCTGTCAGATTATGATGGATGTTAACTGTCAAATTGTTACCACTTGATAAACACCTTCCTTCCAAATGGATTCCAATCAATGTCAAAACAACAGACTGATTTGACATCAATCATTGTAATATATATGTTCTGTTGAATGTTTTGGTAACATTTCGAGCCTGAAAGGGTATTCTTAGTTCAATCACATATTTGACAGTTAAAGGTTTATCAGTTCATTCGAATCATTTTTGTTAAAAATATCAGTGTTCAATTCAGATCCGTCCGCTATGCTGTTGCATTCTTTCGGGCATGCCCTTACGGCAAAGTCTTTGTACGTTCTTAGGTTCATGCGTTTTGTAGTCTGACAGCAACTGTTTGATTTTCTTGTAATCAACATTTTATTCCAGAGCTCCTTGTTACAAAACAAGGGATCTCCAGCCCAGGAAAGCAGGTGCCCCGTTGAAGTTAAAGTAGCTAAGAAGCAGAGTTCTGTGTTTTGTTTCCTAAGAAACAAAAAGTCATACAAACACATACATCACATTCACTCATTTAATGTGTACAGCATGAGATCATAATTATTATCATATTCTTAGGCGAAAAATGTGAGGGAGACATAACGAACTGCAAGTCAAAGTTCAAATTGTAGATAAGGGAGCATTTTTTTCTTTAGCGATTTAAGAAAACACTGCCAAAAAGCCTCTACATGTTTACAATGTCATATAAGGTGTGAAATTGTCTCAACTTAGTTGACTAAATATGATGTATAATTCTAAAATGAAACCACCTCAATTTAGTATCTGTTGTAGTCAGCGATCAAAAGTCTAGCACAACACAGCTCTAATCGGTCTGCATGTCTTCATTTAGTCCACGGGTTTTCCAGACTCGGTCAACACTGTGACGATACTGTAGAAATACTGATGTCCCTTTCTCGCTGACGCTCGTTTGTCGATTCTCGACCTTTTGACGAAGTCCATATGCTTTTGAAAGTAGCTTAACACGTAACTGTTTCAGAGGTGGGGGCAGATCGGTACGTATGGTAATTTTCTTTTTGCTTAGATTCTTGAAATTAATCCTGGCTGCATCTAATACAGCGTTGCGATCTATCATCGAAACAAACTTCCGGAAACAAACTTCAGGATGACGGGCACTGGTAGATTAGCAGAAGTGTTCCCTGGCATGCGAAGGAGTCTGTGACAGTTCACAAACAACATACTGTCCACAATTTCGAAATTTATAGAAAGTTCATTCTTGAAAATAACCTTGCACTCGTCCAGAATTTTTGTCGTTTCATTCGGGATCCCGTATATCAATAGATTTCTTCGCATTGAATAGACCTGAGTATGAAGAAGTTTTCGGATTTCCACGTGGTGACGTTTTTCTGATTGGGTTATCTCCCTTATTGAATCAGCTATTCTATCGTCGTTATATTCAAAAGCTTGCTAAACAGTTTCCACTCTATTGGTAAGTTCCACCACAAGTTTGTTAACAGAGTCTATCTTTTGTCCCATATTGGAGCCAATGTCTTCTGCCTGTTGCTTCGAGGCCTTCATTAGGAAATCTTGTAAACTCGGCTCCGCCATGTTGACAGTGAAAGTAGAATTTTCATTTGTGCCTTGCTCGTGACCCTTGTTCATGAACGTGGAAATATTGGAAGAAAAGTAATCTCCTCCCTCTCCCCCTTACCCTTCCTAGTCGATTTTTTTGATGTGACTATAGTTCTTTATGATTCGGAATGATTTGAGAGAGAATTAACTACTGACGTTTTCCTACTCGCCGCCATAACCGGAAGTCGGCAACTGTTTGATTTAAACATGACATTCATTATGTCATCCTATTCTATGTAAAGCTTTTCCTTTTTGAAGAAATTTTATTATCTTGGTGATATATACTTGTATCAGCTGTTTTCGCAGATTGAAATTTTAGAAGTCAATTTTAAAATCAGGATACAGAAAATGATATTGTTAACATCAGATGATTATTTGTAAGTTTAAAACACCAATCATTAATAAGAAAACAGTGATATATAGAAACATATAGCCACCGGTAGTGTGGTTTTCTCCTTAAGGAGGGCCACAGGGTCATACAATGCACAACTAAGAATGCCAATTACCCAAGGAGTCTCTACACAACAGTTCAGCATTCTAGGTATTGTGCTTCTGGAAAAGACCATGAAAAAAGGTTTAAGGCCATGACCCCTGTGGCCCAATACGAGGGGGCAATAGGTTCACCATCTCTAAATTTAGCATGTACATGGAGCTAACTTGGAAAGTGCTTAAACATTCAACTAAAATTCACAAAATTAAACGGGGTTGCCGTCAGTTGGTTAAGAAGGCTAACAAATCTGCAATTAATGATTTAGGGTACAAAGGTTCTTCAAGCCCTTATTAAGGGCCAAGGGGCCACAAAAGCTATGAATAATAATTTTCACTAGTGATAAGCATTTATTCATGATTTCAGCTTTCTAAGAAGATGTAAATAGGTTTTAAAGGCATAGCCAGCCCCTGTGGCCCTAATTGTGGGTTACAGTGTGACCTAAGCTGGTTTAAACATATATATTTACTGAATGTGGTAGGATTGGCAAACAAGCACATCAGTGCTTATGTTAATGCCGCTCCCTTCAAATAATGACCAAAGATGTATGACGTTCACAGAAACAAAAATACATATCCTGCATGCATTTCTATAAAGAACTAGTAATATCGCAGATATTAATGAAAGGTTCATGTACACAAATGCAGTTGAAGGCATAAATATGATTTGTAGTCAGTAATTGTTAATGAAATGGCAAGGCATTGGTTAACTATAATAAGGAGAATTCCAAGAATCTACGAGATTTTTTAATAAAGTTACGAATAGATTTTGATAGTTCACCAAAGCTATAAATTATATTCCCACTTGTCACGGAGAATATACATAAGATTTTAACGCTATAGAGACAGTGGTTCTGGAGCAGAAGTCGAATATGCAGAGACATGTACAGACGGACGGACACAATGAAGTGTCATAAACTCATCAGTCCTGATTAGCTAATATTAATTTGCGTTATTTTTCATTTTAATCAATATTTATTAATTCAAATAACAAGAATATACAAAGAAAAAGCAATCATGCAAAATTGTAAGCATCTTATGATTTATTGATGCTTCTGGCAAATTCACTTTCTACTTTTGTTATATCAAACAAGATAAGGGAATACGTGGTGTTGGCTATCTTTACAGTTGATAAAAGTCAAAATTGTTTGGTTAGAGTAAATGTAGCAATGCATAGAATATACGTTTAAATCATATGGATGAAATGAAACTCAAACGTCTGAAACGTTACATGTACTGCAAATAAATACTGCAGGAAACCAAATGGGTCTTTATGTCATTAAAGTCCTATTCTGCGGTAACTTCTTTTGGTAAATTTGTTAAAATTGAGCTCATCAAATTGATGTTTTCTATGCTCTAGGCTGAGGTAATCTAATAAACTTAATTGAGCAGTGTGGAATAGTAAATTGTATCCATCATTACCTTGGAATTACTTGATTAACTAAAACACGGATATCACAATTATTGTATTTTTCTGCGTGGTTTATCCAACAATTTTTACGTAGGAAGCGAATTAAATGAAGGATGTTATTAAATTTTCCTCTATTTCATTCCCGGTCGACGGTGCAATTGTTAAATGGTAGCCTTATTTCAGGATTGATAAAAACATTGTCAATGTAAAAACAAAACAGATGAGTACAGATATCAGTTTGTGTTTTTATATAATCATATTATTAACCTTTTATGATTAAGCTATATGTAAATAACGTACAGAATTTTTCCAATATATAAGCAGTTGTTAAATAAAGAAATACCAAGAATACTTTTACCAATCAACAAGCTTTTATATGTAGGACAGGCGAAGAGGCAAATGTGAGATTTCCGACAATTCTTTTTCGTATAATGTTAAAAAACAATTGCTATTGAGTCTGGTTGAGATCGGTTAAACAATTTCCAGTACTGACAGTAGATGTCGTTTGGTCTTAAGTAAGCAATATCCAACTTTCGCAGCTTGTATTGAATGATACATTTCAACGTAGTGTTTTTACTTTTTAAAGGTTACTTTTAGGGTTATCCAAATTAAGATCTTTATGATCCCGCAATCAAATCAAATTCACGGAGTTAAAGAACAATTTCAAGTTATATGTATATGTAAAACTGTATCTTAAAGACAAACGAATCTTTTTTGTGATATAACTTCAATTTATTTGACATAATGATTCTTGATTGAGCTGCCATACAGAGATATATATTCAGAAATAAGTAACTCATTTCTACCAAAGCCAAAAGCATTGACCTAAGTTATATAAGCCTTATTTTCAAACCGAGCTGTTGTTACCACAAGAACACATAATGGATCGGTTCATTAGTTGTCGTCAATTGTTGCATTCAATCAGCAAATGTCAGCATCCTACTTTGTCCTCCTAAAATAGTGGACCACTAACCCTGCTAAATCACTTGTATTTCCTCAAAATGAAATCCTGCTAAGAGTTCTCATTATTTCTTCAACGGTGCCACAAGTTCGTCTTGTATGATAGGAGAGTGGAGTCATGGTTTTGTCCCCTCGTTGTCTTAGGAAATGACATGAATTATTTTCGTATTTGCAAAATCAAAACGGCCTGTACATGGTTAAAAGGTTTAAGACTTCTAGGTGACCGCAGTATGGTTAAGGTAAATGTATGTCAAGAAGTGATCTCTTGAAAACAATGAGGAATGTTTCCGATTGCAATGTTTTGAATCAAAGGCAGTAGTTCTAAAACAAATGTAATATGTTCGAGGTTGCAACATTAATCCATTTCCCTTTTGAAAATGCTAAAAGAACTTCACACAAAAATTGCCAGAAAAATTATGCATGGTCTGTTGGTCTTCTGTGAGTTTGTTGATATATTTGGTAGAAAAATCAAACTGCTAAGGTACTTACACTTAAAGCAAATAATAATAAGCAGTCGGATGTAAAGCTTAAACATCGGACAAGTAGTACCTTTAAATACATAGCAATAACGTGATTCAGAAACTCATATATTACTTATTTGCTATTTTTTTGGGATAATCTTCATATTAAATTCACCTTAAAATGGATATAAATCCTATACATTGGTTACGAG
The DNA here is from genome assembly GCA_916613615.1 of Steromphala cineraria. NCBI lineage: Eukaryota > Metazoa > Mollusca > Gastropoda > Trochida > Trochidae > Steromphala > Steromphala cineraria. The sequence continues at coordinate 30,587,527 of OU744726.1, read as the reverse complement.
AAATAATGTAATAAGTTTATCACAAAATAACAATATTCAATGTGTCAAATTATGTTCACGAGGTTATATGGAATCGAATGATCGAAACAAATCAGTTTGATAATAACAAACCCAAATAAACCCAATTTGATACGATTGAAAGATGATAATCTTCATTACTATCATGTCATATTATAAGATTAATATCAAAATAGATATTTTTACGTCAATATTGGAAATCTAGAAACTTAAAGGAAACCATTGCTTAGGCAATCAGATGTTACTTCTAGAATTGAAATCATAAGAGATTGAAACTGAATTAGAATTCATTGCAGACTTTATCTGCAAGAAAGCAAACCCTTAAGATGGTTTCTTAGAAAATATGTGTGTCTCATAATTAAGCTCACCTGTAATCTATTTCCATACCATCTTCATAAGAAATTTCGTCTCAGGTTGAGTCATTCTAACATACATGTACTAAAACTTAATAAAACGTTTCCCGAAAAAAAAAAGTTTTGTTAATTTTCAATGTGCTTTTCAGACAGATCTTATACTTTTTAAAGTGGTGCATCTGCAATTACATGCACAACTGAAGACCAGTTTACAAAACAAAAATAGAGCCAGTGGCTCTGTAGCTCATCAGGCTTCATATCAATTTTGCTTTAGGGTGTGGCAAATGTGAAATTAGGTTAAAGGCTATCAATCATTCTCCTCACTAGTCAAAGAGTATATTCACATGGTTTCAGCTTTCTAGGGCTTTTGCCCCTGGACAAGAAGATGAAAATAGGTTTTAAGGGCGTGGTCCCTCTGGCCCTTGATAGGGACCACAGGGCCACCAAAGCTACAATTTATAATCCTCACTAGTCCAGGAATCTGTACACAAAGTTTCAGCTTTCTAGGCCTTATGGCTCTGGAGGATAAGATGCAAATGGGTTTTAAGGGCATGGCTCCTGTGACCCTTATTAGGGGCCCCAGGGCCACCAAAGCTACAATTTATAATCCTCAATAGTCAAGGAGTCTGTATACAGAATTTCAACTTTCTAGGCCTTATGCTTCTAGAGAAGAAGATGAAAATATGTTTTTAGGGCGTGGCCCCCTGTGCCCTTATTAGGGGCCACAGGGCCACCACAGCTACAATTTATAATCCTCAATAGTCTAGGAGTCTGTTCACAAAGTTTCAGCTTTCTAGGCCTTATGGTTCTGGATAAGAAGATGAATATAGGTTTTTAGAGTGTGGTCACTGTGGCCCTTATAAGGGGCCACGGAGCCACCAAAGCTACAATTTATAATCCTCACTAGTCAAGGAGTCTGTACACCAAGTGTCAGCTTTCTAGGCCTTATGGTTCTGGATAAGAAGATGAATATCGGTTTTTAGAGTGTGGTCACTGTGGCCCTTATTAGGGGCCACGGAGCCACCAAAGCTACAATTTATAATCCTCACTAGTCAAGGAGTCTGTACACCAAGTGTCAGCTTTCTAGGCCTTATGATTCTGGAGAAGAAGATGAAAATAGGTTTTTAGGGTGTGGCCCCTGTGGCCCTTATTAGGGGCCACAGGGCTACCAAAGCCACAATTTTTAATCTTCACTAGTCAAGGAGTCTGTACACAAAGTTTCAGCTTTCTGGGCCTTATGGTTCTGGAGAAGAAGTCGAAATTCCACAAAGTTTACGGACGGATGGACGGACGGACGCCGGACACCATGCCATGCCATAAGCCCATCGGGCCTTACAGGCCAGATGAGCTAAAATTTCAAAATAACAGTGGCTTGACTGGTCTTTTGATGATGATTGGCTCGCAACAAAATTTCAATTACTTGTTCAAGTTTACTTAACTTAAATAAGCTCTCTCTGTTTGAATTTTTCATGAAATTATGAACAGCTAAGCTCATGTTCTAAGGCAAAGAAAAGATTGCGAAAGCCAGTCTGTCCTTCTCAACCTTAGAGAAAATCTAAAGCTAATCAAGATCTTTCTTCATAGAGTTATTAGTTTAAAACTCATTCGCAAGAGTACATCAAAACTAAACAAGGAAAGAAAATGGGATTAATGACAATCATGCAATTCACAACCTAGCGTCATTCAAGTGCAAGAAAATAGTCCATTTAGCTGAATCTTTCTTCAAAGATTCTTTACAAATTAGTATAGAAGTCATTTCAGAATATTTTCGTCGAAAGAAGAGGTTGTAAAACACTTTTAATTGAAAATAATGTAAAATGATATGTACATATATATTTTTGTCGAAAAATCTGATAATCAAAGAAAGATATATGCCTTTAGTATGTTTTGAGTATTTGCCTATCGTAAGAAATATTAGTCTTTCCGACGTTATCTCTTAAAAGACATTATTCAATTCTTTTCAAGGAAAATTGGATGCAAAGTCACGTTCATCATTGGTTGAACTGTTGTAACGACGATGTGTCAGAGAAAACAGAAGATTCGGAAAGGGTAATTAAAGCTGGAAACAACTAAACTATTAGTATCTCAAGTTTTGAATGTACATGGAAACCGTATTTGTACAAATCACGTCAATGCAGTTCTTTTTATAGTCCTTGAGCCCAACTCCCAATTTTAACTTATTGGTACCACCAAAGGTGGCAAATTCTACCATGGTTTTTTTAAATGTATTATATCTCTAGTTAACATTTCTGTATGATAGACATTCCAGATGAGTAGCTTAGTCACGTTTTTGGGCCCATAAACAACCGTACCGTATGGTGCAACAACGACCGATAAAAAAATCATATATCTAGAGATATAATACATTTTTAATTCGATGACACTAAGAAAGAGTCATTACGGGCTAGCCTCAGATAACTCTAGAGTCATCTGAGCCTAGCCCGAAATAACTCTAGAGTTTTGAAACTGTGTTTATTTCCGTAAAGGGGCCACCGGCCCATTATACATACATGTATACATACATCATGATAATATTGATTTTAGTTTAAGCGCCATAACATGATACAGAGTGCTAGTTCTATGATAGGAAACTGGACCGTTTCTTAAATGCAGATTATTAACAATATTGTTATTGCTTGATGACATCAACTGCAGAAATTTACTCATAGTAGGATAAGAAGTGTAGTAATTAGGGATTATCATACAAATTACATTCCATACAAAAATGATACTCGGATTCAATTACTTGGACGATACAAAATGGACAAAGTCTTTGACTGCGAGGTAGGCCGAGCTTTCTTCCTTCCTCAATTAACAATTTATGGTTGGAGCATAATAATAATAATAACTCTAGAGTGCTCTGGGCCTAGTCTCAAGTAACTCTAGAGTCACATGGGCCCAGTGTAAGCCAGTCTCAAATGACTCTACCAAAGTAATCTGAGAAATGGAATTGCCTCAATGTTTATTTTAAACCATTGATAATTCTAAATGTTTTATGCACTGGATTTACATCCGCCCCAAATTATTAAAAATCATATTTTGAATCTGCGTTTCGAGAAGAGAATATTTTCATGTTTATTGTTCATTGTAATGAAAACTGCGTATTATCTACATGTATATCACAGCTTCAAATTTTTTTCATGTTGCTAAATTTATTACTTGACGTCACTGATGAGTTTAAACTATAGTTCTTGTCTGAAATTGTAACAATATTTACACATATATTCACTATGAAGCGTTGAATCCGTATGCTGTCGTTTGCGACTATACTTTTACTTTTTTGAAGATACTAAGCAATTTTATTAGAGCATATTTGGTAAATGGTTATATCATTTCAATCAGTTTTATATCCATGGCTTATGTATTTATTATTGATGCGGGTTTTTTTTAAATTTTCAAATTTTTTAATCATGTTCAAGTTCATTTTTCGTTACATGTCAATAATTTGAGGGAACTGTTATAATAAGCGTCAAGAAAAAATAATATTTTTCAAGGTTTGAGATACATGTATCATCTTTTACAAAAATATATACATCTTGTGTACTGCAGTATGATATGGCAAGATTTTTAAAGAAGTACTTTGGCATCAAATTTTTATGTCTCTTTTCTTTGCTGTAACCAACATGACACGTTTGTTAAAAACATGGAAAGCGCTGGTCTTTTTTCATAATATAATGTATATTTGTTAATCGAATGATTAACATAGTTTACCTACATTGCAGTCATTTAATTTTTAGATCTATTTAAGTGTCTGAATGGCAGTTTCCCATAATGTCAGGCTACCTGTTTAATTATTAATGTATTTTATGTTCTACGTTTGAGCCAATTATGTTACCGAATAATCGGTTGAATACATCTATCCTAATTCAGTGTCAGACTTCATCTATTTAGACGAATGCAGTCTCAATTCAATAATTTCAGATATATTCATCTTTTCATATTTACTTCATAATGAAAGTGCAAAAAACTGCATTGACGAGGAGTTTAGAAGGATGTGTTTCATATATACGACTTTTACTCAACAAGGATTTACGGAACATGAGCGATAGCGAATGTTAACTACAGACTTGCAAGAGTAAAAGTTATATGACAGACCTTCGACTGTTATTCATTCTGTATATCTGTATCGTAATCAATGCATGACTTCTCAAACTAGAATTTGACAACATTCTAAACGGTTTCAATATTTTCGTAAAGTAAGTTTGCCATTTTCTGCGTACACTCATCGGACATGAAACAGGAAGATGGGATGAACTCTAGGCCTTTTTAGAGATACAAGACCCTTTTCATTAGGTCTGACCGCAGCCCCACAGGTCGCTTCATTGTTTGCCACTTTAGTGGAGGCAAACCCAAGTCATTTGAGTAATAGTATACAATAGTCAGGTTCACTGTGTTGACAAAACAAGTTTCGTTCAAAGTTTTTGGAGATTAGAAAAACTATACATTTTTGGAAAGATGAAAACACAGAGAATCCAAAAACCATGTTGGCATTTGAGCAGACACCGTTATAGCGGCCATTTTGGATTTTCAAAATGGCCGCCATTAAACACAAATTTTGCTATATATCGACTTCTTGTCAACTTAGAAACTAAAATTAACATGGTAATTCTATGTTTTTGTTGTCAGGGAAGCTAATGGTGATATCATGAAAACTATCAAGACGCTAAAAAGTAGAAAAAGGGTTTTATGTGACTATTTCGAATTTTCAAAATGGCCACCATCAAATACAAAGTTTGTAATATTTCAGTTTCTTGTCAACTTGGAAACTATAATAAAGGTAGGCTTTTGTATCAAAACGTCACCTAACATGAATAAAGAAGTTGTCATCTATCAATTCTTCATTTCGCACACACTCATTTTCAAACCAAATGTAAATGTGTTGATGTTTATTGAAAATATTCGAAAATCGGCAAATATCGCACATGGGAAAAGTAAGGGGTGTCCCAAAAATTGGTTAAGCTACTCTGTTGGAAAGTCTATCATACCTCAATGTACTCCTATATACCATACAAACAAAATGCAACCAAAAATGTTTTGCCACCTCAGGTGGTACCGATATCTGGCTTGGCTCATGGACTATTATAGATCTAACATGATTGAAGAATCTGACAAAATGGCTTTCTTTTTTTGTCTTAATAAGTAATGGAAAAACTTGAATTTTGTTCACATCGTTGTTATTGCGAATTGAATTTCAACGACGAAATGCAGATATTTCAGAAGGGCGTTTGCAAACGTTTTTTAAGCAAAACGGTCGGTGACTTGAGTAATCCTTAACAAAAACCCGAAATTACAACAGAAATTGATGGGAGATGTTTGACATTAAAACCTTTTAAGATAAATAGTTTTCAATCATCAGGAAAAACTTTTAATAAGTTTACAAATACTAATTCAGTTCCCATATGTTTTGAGGACAAGACTATGTTAAAAGGTATAAAGCCTTCGCATTAAATCGAAATTGTTTTGTAATCCATTCTTTCTCCATACAGTTGGTCATAAATCTTGTAAAAATAAAATAGTAACTCGTTAGTACAATAAATATGAATAGATGCTTTAAATTCAACCTACTGAAAAATATGTTTTCTACATCGTATATTCGTACATGTATTTTAACTTTTTGGATAAATTATGATTCAAAGGCTGTCCATTAATTTTTAACTTCTTAATCGAATATTCAGCTAAATATTAACGTTTTAATGATACCAATAACGTTATCAGATTGACAAAGAAAAGTTCTTCTGCGTTATAGTATGGTTACACATCACTTTCTTTTCATTCCAATAAAGTTCAGAATCAAAGACAACTCTCATATTTTAGTTGTTGACATGACATTGTAACATTGTAGGAGACGATTATCATTTTCTTCTTGAATGTCCATTCTTTGATGCAATACGTTAAAATTAATAAAATAATACTATTTGTCAACCCAACAGTTGATACATTTTCCTTATCGTTGAATTGTCTAAATGAAAATGTCATCCAAAATATTGCAGTTTTTATTCACCAAGAAATAATGTATGGAAAGTTGTGTATATGAAATTGCTATAGACCTGTGGCCGTTCAGTACTGAAATAAAGATTGATTGATTGATTGTTTAATTGATTGAGAATGAACGTAACTCACTCTTGTCGGTCATCTGAGGAGGGAGGGATCAAACAGTGTAACGGTTCTTTTCTAACGAAAGAAACGTAAAAAGTCATATCCGTTAACATAACATGAATGCTATCGTTCTATGAAACTCCCCTGCCACGTTAGGTTATTTTTTTCACATTTCCATTTCATGCTGGCATTTTCATCAAAGAAAGGCTTAACTTGGAAATGAAGAGCTTGGATTCAACATTGAACAACGGTAAAAGTCTTTAAATTTTTTCATTTAGGATTTTGTTCTGAAATCAAGGAAAGGGTGTTTACTGGTATTAATCAAATGTCTTTACGTGAACTCTACGAGTTCTAAAATATTCATTCCAAACGTTGAGCTATAAAGATTGAGGGTTTATGTATATAACGTTTGACAGAAGGCAAAATACACCACATAATCCTTGAAAATCTCATTTGAATTGACTCAGCAGTTGTACGAGACAATCGACAATGTACACTAGGTATTAGGTTACATTTTGGCTGAAACTACTAAAACATGCTCTTGAAAAATACAAAACCGTAATCTCTGTCAGTCAAAGCATAATCAAATGTGGCTGGACTGCTCTCAAACATTACTGTCATAAAGAAATCTAATAAATTGCCCCGGGAATCCGTTTTTATAAATAACAAATCAACTGATCTAATTTGGGAACAAGAAACAAGAATCTATGCAGTTGAATCACAACTGTTTGCTTCAACAGTACATGTATATAATACGTGAGTTACATGTTTTTACTTTTAAACAATAATAAGGTTTCATTTATCACATATTTTGCTTGCATAACAAATGGTTAAAGCCAATTACTTTAGTGATAAATCGACCATGTTATTCACATTGCATAATTTTGCTTTTGAAGTTGTCCCCATGCAGTCTATGATGTTGTTTTAGTCTATTTTTCATTCTGAATACTACTTTCATACTCTATATTCTAAATTTGCTCAAACAATAATTCTAGTTTCTGAAAAACTAGTAAGTGAAAGATTCATAAAAGTTTGTGTGACATATTTGACTCGCATGTTTATGGTGTAGTTTTAATAGATCCTGCAAAAGTGAATAACATTACATTCTATACATGTATGACAGTGGTAGGTTGCGAATATATACATTGATATTGAAATTAGTATCTTAACGTAAGTGGGATTGAATATCTGTTTGCTATTATTTATAGCTAATGTTTCCCTGATACGCTCTGTTTTAAACATGAAAGCTGAATATCTATACACAATACCTGATATGAGGGCACTGGGATACCTTAATAGCTTTTCCGTCCCAAAATATATTTGAATAAAACATAAATGCAAAAATGTTTATTCCAGATGAGAAGCTACATGATCAATGTGGCATAGTGCAAGTACTATGCTGATAAAGACGGGTTCCATACACGCTACTACATACAGATACGATATGCGCTATTTTAACCGTTTAAGGTTTTGAATATCTATTCTTGTCAATGTAACAAGTGTGTATGTATAACTTTTCTTTTTTTAAAGGGGCAGTAGAACGTTATAAGGGGGTATATAAGGTGATGTCAGGAAAATAAAAATTAATGGTTCCATTTGAAAGACAATGTATTCAAATTAAATGGAGCAGTAATAATTCAAATATACTACGTAAAGTTTAGCCATGCGATTCCTTTTTCTTACACAATATGAATTAAAGGTGTTCACACAAAATGGCCGCCAATGGATTTTATGTGAATCTTCATACTTTGCCCCTGACTATGGATGATTGCTTGTGTAATGAGATATTGACACTGTCAAAATAATACATTTAGCATTAACTTACAGTAATCAGTGAAATATTAAAAATATAAAATTATCAAAAAAACGTACTACTGCCCCTTTTAAGTAGTTATATTAGTGACGGTTTTTGTTATCAAATTGGCTTAGAATATGATTTTGTTACACTCATCTGTCGTCCCTTATCCTTGTCTGAAGGGATGGGATTCATATTAAGGTCACTGTAACCAGCAATAGAATGTTATTTCACAAGAAGGATGTCTGAAACAATTATATTTCCGTGTCAGTTATCAATCCGTCTCGCTAAAGCGTATTTTCCATTTCAGTTCACCAAAGTATTCAGCTGGACATGAGCGATGCCTGATGGGCTATATTGACTCAATTGGATACCTGAAATATATGTTATTGACAGTTCAGTTATTCTTAAGAACATTGGTTTAAAAACTTGTATGCTGTATACACGTAGGTAAATGAAAAGAAAAACTCTTGAAATTTCTCTTCACACAACTTACTATTTTAACTACATGGTACAGTTTATACTACTCCGACTGAATTCTTATGTTTCTACAACTTGTTAACTTTTGGCGTCAACCTGTATTTTATCCATTCTCTAACCTCCCTCCTTTGTGTGTAATCGTCAGCTGCTCACAACAATTACTTATTCGTAAAAGTAACAGTATTGTCCTCTTCAAAAATCACTACTGCAAGTTCTAAAGTCATTAGTGGTTTCATCATGTCAGCTCTTACTTTAGTCGGTATCTTGAATTTATATCTTAGCTTCATTTTGCTCAATCCTTTCAAAACACTCTTTATTTACCTTTCATTGAACAGTTACAGTGTTGTTACATTTCTGTTGGTAGACAAAAAAAGGAATCCTCATTGTTTTCTTCAAATTTGTGAATGAAATTGAAAAACTAAAACTGAAACATTTCAAAGTTTCCACCTTAATGCATTTCATAAATAGTATCAAATCATATTAAAGATGAACTCAATGATGTTTGTTTCGATGTATGTTTGCAATTTATCCATGCTGTACGCACTTAGACCATGCAAGTAGTAAAGATAACGAAGTAAATGCAAAAACTTGGGGTACTTAATTAAATTAAATGACTTTGGCGCACTGAAAGGTAAGTTGATTCGTTTTATTACTAATTGGTAACGACTAACTTCAGGACATGAGACTCATGAAGTACCAGCCATCGAGACTAATTTGTTACATATCTCTTTCAATGAGAATTTGATACTCTTCTCGCGGACACGTTTTCTGTATTAACTGTCACTCCAAGTTTATACTCTATTACCTTTAACTTTTTCACGAGGTCTTCCTATGCGACTTCTTCCAATGAGACGTCAGCTTGAAAATTGAATCCGAAAAAGGGTTTGCTTCCATGAACATTCTTTCTTTGACTCCCTTAGGTAGAATTAATTATTTTTCATTTAAAGCATTGCAAATGGAATTTGCATACTGCAGAACTATACTTGGAAAATATCAGCATGTAATATATGTTTTTGTCTATAATGGCATATAAGGTATCTTATGCAAAATGTTAAAGCGTTGCAAATCCTTTACTTAAGTTTCACAGAACCGTGTAGAAAGCTTTATTTATATGATTTATATTTTTTCTAATGCAACATCAATTATGTAACGAAAGTTATGATCCTTAATGAGAAGTTTATTATCCTATTTCTTTTGATAAAGATTTGACAAAGAGGTCGGTGAACATCAAAGCACCTACTAACTTGATTGCAATAAACTCATATGAAACCTCCTCTGTTGCAGGCCAAGACACAAAAAACAAAGGGAATTGAAATCTGATATAATGAATTATGAAATTGGATTTCTTTCGACAAAAGTGTAGGGCATTGTCTCAAGGCGTTTATTGTCAACCTGTATATCAAATATCTACTGACATCAAAATCAGTAACACAAAATATGGGATCAACCAACATCCTTAACCTAATTAGTTATAATGATTTGTTATCAGGTTTGACGAATGCTTGAAGTACGAGGCTTAGTTGAGATTTCCCTTGTTTGCCAATATCCCCTGGCAGTGCATTATATCTGTACCTGTTTGACCCATCACCAAGAGGAGGATGATAGTGAAGCCTTAGGATAACTTTAACAACATTGATGTTTGATGATGAACTACTCATCATTTGATAGGGATAAGTTCTTCTGAGAATGATTAACCCAAGAGAAATCTTATGAAATATACATACGATTCATCATGAATTATTTTGTTTAATTAGTCATATTTCATTGTAAGTGGAAGCTCAATTGGTATTGACTTTTGAAGACTTGTTTTCAAAGGGAGGTGTTTGCTCATACAGTACATCAGGGATATGACAAACTCCAAGGGACCAAAGAATTTAGTTCGCAATATCGGGTGTTCGCTACTCACGTTTGGCCGCCATGCATAGGCCTTTTGACGGGACTTAAAAATTAGTTCACTATATACGAAATTGTTATATCTGTGTTCTAGTGTACTTTCAATGACAAGGTTGGTATCAGTAACGGAACAGACCTTTAGGTGCAACCTGATGTCATCGATTCATGTTGTCAATAATAACCCGGATGTCGGCTACTGGAAGGTTATTCCAACAGGGCAGTTCCGAGCCCTTGAATAGTTCTGGGTTGAACCTGACTTCTTGAAATGGCGACATACAGCACGCACTATTTAATCACCCATGGATGATGATCATGGGCGTTATCATGCCAGTGTACCTCTTTACATGAAATGCATATCAGTTCGTACGTTCCTACTGATTCCTCCCAAGAGGATAATTAAACCATCATTGTAACGATCATGATGTTCACTAATGTTGGCATCATTAAACCTTTCTGGTTCTCTCCGCGATACTTGCTCCATAATATTATGACTATAAACCACAAATTGTACCGAGACGCATCTATTAAAAGAACATAGAGTCAGTTCTTCTGTGCTCATGCCACATGTGTTTAAGCAAAACAAAAGTTCCCGCCTGTTACATTTGTAAGGCGAATGCGAACACATGCCTCCTTTGAGTTTAGAATGGAGACGGTTCCGTATCGTTGTGTGGACATGTTCATCCAAAATGCTTTCAGTATTTCATTTGAGAGTGGTAGTTGTCCAGAAATGATGATGTCGTGACTAAAGAATCATGCATGGAATAATCCTGACGTTGAGTTGTCGGCCATGGACGACCACCACCATGACGATGGGCTGCTGTGCTGATTGCATATTTTCTGAATTTTACGAATTTATCAAAACCTCTTATCTAGTACTTACATTCATTGTTAATCATTATAAAACTGCACGTATCACAAATAAGTTACAATTTCAACACATAGATATCAAAAGGAAAATATTTCATTATGTTTGAAACATAGCTTAACTTATGATCATTATGACTCCCCCCGAAGGGTCGGGAGACATATCGGTTTGAGCTGGGGTCCCGTCGGCGTCGGCGTTCCCATTTCGTTTCCGGAGCAGATCTCTAAAACTATGTTACCGATCATCACCAAACTTGGTATACTGTCTCTCCATATCATGTAGATGTGCCTTTTGGAGGTTATAGATATTTATTTATTTTTTTATTTCCATGGCAACAATTTGAACTAAGTCTTTTTCAAGGGTCTCAGCATCAAATCATTTAGGATTTTGAATATTTTGTTTGCTACAATTGTGGAGTTGATAGGTTATTTATTCAAGTTGAATTATACAGAGAACACTCATGGTGCTTTATGATAGTATTGTTTAGAGGTTTGGAGCATTTGAGGAAGGGGGAGACATCTGTTTTTACGGGTAAAAACACTTTCTAGTTACCTTTTGGTTTCAATATCACAACAAATAATACACATTAAGAAGCTTTTCATAATACTTAAGATAACTATTCGGAAATGATAAAGGCAATGTTATGCAAAAACATTATCTATTTAATCAAATCTTCCCATCATCACATTTATAAGATACTGGAATTTTCAGTCATGGCCTAACTTAAAGTATAATTTTTTTTTTTTTATATTTATTTTAATTTTTTTATTCCTGTAATCCGTTTATATACATACATGTATACAATAGAAAAGACACAGTTTTTTTTACACATAATAAGAAAATAAAGGACAAGTCACTCACACAAAAAGTATGATTATTACTGGCGATCTTTTAGCGAGAAAACGTTCCAATCTTGCTTAAATATCACCTCCCGAATTGTTTGACCAAACATGTAAGATGAAATTTGCTGGCATCAGATTGAACTAGCCTTCAGCAGTCATTAACAATACTCAAAATGCCCCTAGATATCGGTTTTACTAATACACAATTGACCTTTCTTCTGAGTTATCTATTCTTTGGGAACCCGTGTAGGCGTTTAATTCAAAACGTGATTGCCTCATCAACTTGGCTTTATTTTGTTATGTTAGGAAAAATAATAGTTGTTCTATCATATTTCGTGTTTGAAGTACAAAGTCAGACACCTTTATTATTGGGTCATATTATTTTGTTATTATTCTTCGATTAATTCTAGAACCAATTTGTTATGAATCGACAATGTTAATTCAAACCTACGATCTCTTGCGTTGTAGACATTATGATACTTACATTCTATCGATTTATCAAGCAGGACTATGAATTACTTTTACGTTCTACTTTGCCCAAAAACGATTTGTCACAATCTTTTACGTTCTCAAAATTTGAATCACCTTTCGATGCTTTAAGTCCTGTTTTGTAAACTGCATTAAATCGCTGGAAGATGTTCATTGTGATCCAACTGTCGACAGTATAGCAGTATCTTCTCTCCAAGCATGAAGAAATAAACAACAAATTACACATAAACATTTACATCCTATTCTACTCTTGTGACATAATTACACCATAGTTTACGTAATTTCCAAAGAATAGCATTTTACTTAGCGATGCATTAATAAGTTATATGAGATGAATTCTGGTTGAGTGTTTGTCAAACTTTAGAATTTGTTCAGAAACCACCCTACAGTATTTGTGATAAATTTGACAGCGTCTGTTATTCAAGTGGTATCAACGTGAACTTACTTACATTCAATGGTTTATAGAAATAATTAATACTACATATAACGATCTACCTCCTTTAAAGATACTTTTGCAGATAAAAGTGCTGCCACACAACTTCCTTTTGCGAGCTATTTAATCATTAATTATTGCAAATATCAAGCTATCGTGAGGCCCACCAAACATATTGAAATTGACCATTTCCTCCTTTGTTGACACTTTGCTCCTTGGGTAGAACATGGGGCGTTTTGGTTTTATCAGTCGCATCATGTGGAAATTTAAATCATTTTGGTGCGAGTTTATTTTGATGGGAGTTCAAAGACAAGTAGGACAGAGCGTATTCAAAGAGCAAAAATCAACTTTGATAGTTTAAATATCCCATTCATTGCTTATTTAATGATATTGGAATTGTGCAGTTTTCAAATCAGACATATAAAAACACCTATTCAGACATTGGTACTAACATATTATCAAACATCTGTTTTATAGAACTCTCAAATAGGATTTTAACACTTTCAAAAACATGTACATACAATATGATAAGATTGCTGTTTAATGTAATACATTCATAGACCTTGTTGCAGATCTTTATTTTGAAAGAAACATATAGAACAAGAAGGTTTGGTTATCCTATCTTAAATAGTTTCTGAGAAAATGTGTCCCCTTTTACTCGGATGGACAGACACACGGGCGGGCCGAGCCTAAGCCTATATCCCCTCGAGTGATAATGATAAGTTTACACTCTCGTCTTAGGTTAACACTGCATTGCCAAGTTAATATCATTATCAATACTTTAAAGGGGCAGTAGCACGTTTTTTGATAATTTTATATTTTACAATTTTCACTGATAATTGTAAGTAAATGCTAAATCTATTATTTTGACAATAATGATAATTTGAGGAAAATGCTCGATAATACATCATCATTGATATAAGTGTTTCATATACATTCTCTGACAAAGAAATGCCGATATTTCTTAAATTGTACATGGTATGAGTGCATTAGAACATCTTAATTGACTCCCTATCAGACAGGAAGTAGTTCATCCAGATAAAATTACCGAGAGTCGGTAATCAAACTTGCAAATTTCTATTTACTAGCATGATGTTGCAAATATGCTTTGAAAGGCGAGTTATGAATTATGACGAAATCAGTATTGATAAAACTTTTTGGACACGGAAACGAAAAAAACCTAATAGTGTTGAAAGGAATACTTTATGCTAGAGAATATATTTGATAAATTAATATTGATTATGATTATAATGATTCCCGTGAATGTCACACAGGCAACAACTGATGAATACAAAATATATGACCAAGTTTGCAACTTTTTAGGTCAGTATGTAATTTTGCTACTAACAAACTTTTGTCAAGAAGTAAATTGAACAATTAAATTTCCACATCACTAAACAATCTGTCTCGCTAAAGCTTATTTTCCCTTTCAATTCACTAAAGTAATCAGCCTTCCATTATTACTGCATTGGGTGTTACAAATCCGTGCTCTGATAGATTGTCTGAAAGTACAGTCGCAGGCGTATATTGGAATTTTGGTAATGTTACAGACCGATAGGTTATTCTTTATGGAATGGGTTTGAATAATCTAAAGATATATTTTTCTTAGATACTTTGAAGTTGTTAATTTTGTTATCTCTTTTTTTCATAACATTACTTATTTTGATAAACAGTGATTTGTTCTGTTTCAACTTGTTACTTATGTCTTAGACTTGGGATCTCTCAGATTCATTCTTTATATTGTTATTATCCTTATCTAGTGTGATCACCAGCTGTTCTGAGCCTTAGTATCAATAACGTCGGAAAGTCAGAATTTCGATTACTAGATAAAAACAAAAAATACTACTGGTGAAGTTCATCCTGCAAAAGCGTATTGATACATTTCAATTTGACTTTATCCATATCTGATGAAATAAATCATGACATAAATTACGATTTGTTGAAGTTAACACCAATGTCGATAGTCCTTTATGAAAAACATGTGTCATAGGAATGCGGGACTTTAAGTCATCTTATTGCGTCCGGGTAACACGCGAAAAGCGTGCAGCACGTGAAAAGGCGTGTCAACTAACAAAGCCGGCGGGTGAATCAGTGCACTCAATTTTATCTACCTTAATTCGACACGAAAGCCTGATTTTGAATAAAGAGGAATATCACTCCGCTTGCTTTTATATTTGTTTACATTAATACGATTGATCATAAATCATGATAGTGTTATTTTAGTTTTAGTTATGTTTAATGACACTAAACTGTTAGTCTTTTTAACCGTCTCTCCCGTGACAGATTTTCAGATATATCCATACGCACTGTCACGATTGATTTCAACATTTGGCGAAGTTATTGAATATTCTAATAATTTTGACTTCCTGACTTTATGGATAATAAAGAAATTAATACACTCGCAAGACGTCCTATTGTTTTAATAACACTCGTGCCAGCAGGACAATATCTCTTTCGCTTGGGAAAACATTATGTTCTATCATACAGTTTCTCGTGTTGTTAATACAACATTGCAAACCTGCTTGGGTATTAATTGCTATTTATAAGTGACTGCACAGTTAAAAAGCAATGTAGCGCTATAAACAAACAACACAATTCACTGATTCACCCCTCGTGTTGTCAGACGAGACTTTGCACGTGTTGCACGCTTTTCGCAAACTGTCCTGCATTTCAATGAAACATGGTTTTCTCAACCGTTCTGTGACAGTTATTCTATGATTTATCACATATGTGCAACATATTTCAACACACATGGATTATAATTGGCCTTTTACTTCAAATTTAATACAGTGCACGCAAGTTCATGATGTTCCAATAACAATGCCATTTAATGTTGATAATTAACAATTTATTCAGAGTTTGAAGACATATTCACCTGGGAGAGGTCTGATTATCTCAAAATCATGTATAGATACATATGTATTGTTCAAGAGCTTAATATTAATACAATAAATACTTGATACTTGAAAGTGGCAATAAAGTTTGTATGTATCAAACGATTAATTATTTCTGAAATAATTTGGGGAAACAAAATTTATTCAGGGTTTGTACAAGTCTAGTTTGTTCCATTATTTACAATGGTTTTGTTTTAGGAAAGCTTTATATGCATGTTAGTTAAAACAATCATCTTTATAACGGTTTTATATTTGAATTTTCCATCATTATAATGATGTAGCTAAGTTAAGTATTTCGTAAAATATTCTTCAGAAATTCTTCATTTCAAACTTTACAAGCCTAATGTTAACATATGCCTTTAAATGTGACATGTCTTTTGCTATATAATATCTTTTTTCATTCTAATGCATTTGTATTGCGAATATTGACATATTTCTTCTATTCTATTAAAGGGGCATTTGGAAAATGGTAACATAAATAAGGATTGAATAAACATCCTCTCCGCATTAGTGGTAATGATTTCTTGTAAGATTGACAGATGCTTGAGGTGGGAGGCTTACTTGAGATTTCCCTTGTTTGCAAATTTTCTCTAGCAGTGCATCATATCTGTACCTGTTTGACCTATCGCCTTGGTGCCATTTACCTCTGTTGTTGTGTATCACATTTAAGTAGCAACCTTGTTATGAGGTCTAAAATAGAGTAATATCATGGCAAGTAGAAACTAAAAGTAACCAAACTTATTTTTTGATAAAAAAAATTGTACGCGTGTGTTTAATTTTGAAATGTGAGCAATGACTTCTCGAAACTTAATTACAAATACAGACTCATTGTATGTATGTAACTTTCCACAAGTTCATAAGATGTTCAGGTCCTCTTCAAATAGATAAATCAATAAATACATGCATGGCATTTTACCTGATTCAGTTCATGACTTTGTAACATAATTTTGCGACATCAAATTTTACCATGTCCAACATGACGGAACTAACGTTTTTTTTAAAAAGAATTAATCTCGGTGTACAGTTAGTGTAGAAAACAAATAACAAGAAGGTTATATTCTTTCATTTTTAATTAAAATAATACATAACTTAATAACTAGACGTTTTCCCAGCTAAGAAGGAAAACTTTTAAACGAAGTTTATTCTCGTCCATTAGATTTCCTTTGGTCAAGCTTAACAGCACCAGTATTGCACCTACGATGATTAAATTGGTTACCATCCTACATAGGACAGCACAAACAATATAAAAAGCTACGACGTCGTGTGTACCTCCGAAAGGTTCACGACCGGTGCTATTATGAGTAGCCATTGGATGAGAATAGGGCGGTTGCTTGGGCTACTCATCAAATGAAGTTTGGATTTAATTTTTGTCTCACGTAAATACTGCAGCTCTAATTCGTGTAATTCGTGTATTTGAACAACATCCAGTGTTTGTTAATTCATTGAACACTCATTAAATTCCAACTGTGCTAACCGTGCTTAGGGAAACAACCGGCTATTAAGTCATTTCTTTTATTCATTAAAGATAAAACGTATTGGAACTATTTTGTTTTGAATCAATGCAACGATATACTACGAAGTTTATTCATAAATCATCTCCACAATCTGATCACAATTTGAATGCACCTATAACTTGAAGATGTAACTGAAATGTTATTGAAATTACAAATTGGAACTGTTAAAATCTTCATGTTTAATCCATTATCTTTTTCTGTCTTTACCATCAATGTTTCATCTGTCAGTTTGATATTTGTCATAAAACTTACAACTGATATGATCCCAAATAATGTAATGTTCTCATGTTCTGAGGCGCTTCAATCATAAAGTATCAGAAAGCATTAACATTATTTCGATAAACTTACAAACGACGTTAGAAATCTTTAACTCACAATTCATACTAGGCACAGATATTTGACGTATCCTTGACGTCAAGACGGGGCCCATCAAATGTCGGCTGTCATTTCCGCGAGAAAGAGCCAGGCTTTCGAATATGTATTGTTCGATAATATTAAAAAAACAATAGGTAAATAACAGATGTCTTAAATTGAAGATTTTTGGTCTTCTTTATAGACGTTGTTCTGGTTAAATAGCATATATTTTTAAGGTAGATCCTTTGCATCTATCATAAAACATAAGAATTATTAGGTAAGCCGGTCCACTATAAGAATTGTTATAATATATATCTCCCCAAACTATGGAAACATCAAAGAGACCGACATATTAATTGTATTGGATATTTATTGGATACATTTTGATATTGAAGCTTTTGTAATAACATTATTTAAGATTACAGGAAGCAAACATTAAAACTTGTATAAGTTAAAAACATATATCTAGCTTCATGTCAACTGATAGAATAGTTGGAGTAGTGATTTCAAAATACAAAGAACGTGGAAGGAACTTCTTCCCTATGTGGTGTTATAGAATATCACAGTGCGAGTTAAATATGTTAACTATTGAAGTAATGGAGTGTTTCTTTCTTCAGTGATCTAAGGGAACCATCAACAAATTAACCCCATTTCATGTCGTCATTGAGATGTGTTCACAAAAAAGAACATGAGTATTGACAAAAACTACTTTGCCCCTGATCAATTAAAATATCAATATGTCAGCTTTTAGTTGGACACAGATTTCTGTGAACATTTTTAAAAACAGAATTGATTTTTAAAAAACGTTTAACTTAAGTAAGCAGAAGATCTCACTGATTCGATATTGTTTATTATGACCTTAGAAAAACAACAGTCCCACCAAGCCGCATTCAGAGATGACGAATACATGTATAATTATTAAAGGTATTGGACATTGTACATATTTTCTCATAAGAAAAGACAATTTCACTTGTTCCAATTTTCAAAGTAAATATTTATCTATTTGCTTTTGATATTGGATATCCAAGGAAAATTTATATTCAATAAATTCGATATAACAATAGACCATTTGTCATTTTCGTTAATCATCGAATTTCAGGTATGTTAAGATACATATTAGAGAAGATATGCAGTAATAAGGTAAGACCCAGACGAAAATGGCTTTAAAATCAATTTAGTAGGCTGATACAACGGCCTACTTCATAATACATTCCCAATGCCAAATAGTTGATAATGATAGTAACGGAACAATGAATAGATAAAAACTGACATTATATCATAATCAAAATTTCAAAAAAACGTTCCATTTACTTGTACAATACAGAAGAACATCAATACTATATTTATGCCTACCAGATTACATCTTCCTACGCATAGCCTAAAACGCCAGTTTCCGAACTATCAGTTTTATGCCTTGCTGCAGACCCTTGAATTCGTTGTACTAGCTTACTAAGAGAGAAAGCAATAGTCCAATTAGAAAGTAACTGGAGGTTGCTAACAATCGCCTGTAGGGGCGCTGTTATCAGTAAATTCAAGGTTGAAAACCTAAAAAAAGGTGAAGTCAGATTATCCAAATCATTGGGAATGGTTGATGTAAATCTCATCTATTATGTATATCTGTAATTCTAAGAGAAAAGGGAAATCATTTTCACAGTTACGTGTCGTTTAATTAAATTTCACTTTAAAGGGGCAGTAGCACGTTTTAGGGGGAATATAAGGTGATGTCAGGAAAATGAAAATTAATGATTCAAATTGAAAGACAATGTATTTAAACTAAATGGAGCAGTAATAATTCAAATATATAATGTTAAAGTTTAGCCATGCGATTGCTTTTTCTTACACAAAATGAATTAAAGGTGTTCCAAAAAAATGGCCGCCAATGAATTTTATGTGAATCTTCATAGTTTGTCCTCTGACTATGGATGATTGGTTTGTGAAATGAGATTTTTGTCACTGTCAAAATAATACATTTAGTATTAACTTACTATTATCAGTGAAAAATAAAAAATTATTTAAAAACGTGCTACTGCCCCTTTAAAAACAAAGGCAAAATAAATCTTTAAATTGTATTACAGAAAAGCAAACCATTTCCAAAAGGACTTACGGTCCACAAATGAAGAAAAGACTTATACTTAGCAGAGTTCGTGTCCTACAGAGAGGCAGGAATCTTCCCACCAATCTGTCTGGTTTTCTAATAACACATTGTACATGTGTGGCCTTAGGAAAACAGAGTATTATTTTTGTGGAAGCTTTTAACCTGCTGATGATATGAACTCTATTGTGAATACGCCGAAACATATTACTCCAAAAAATAAATATTATCTAAAATACAAAATCCAATTGTCCAAATGATGATTAAGGTATTTTGGAACAATGTCCACACGCAGGACATTAAGTCAAGAGAGACAAATCTTTTTTGCATTTCTTTTCAGGCCAAAGTAATTATTCTAACGGTATTTCTATCTTAAATATCGAAACAACGCAACATCGTCCTTTCCAGAAAACTCGTCTATCCAATTAATATATCGGCAAGTTTTATTATCTAAAATTAACGCTTGAAGCTAACTGTTGTGTTATGTTTATATCGAAAAAACACCCAATATTATCAAAAAATTGATTTAATAGTTCTTGTAAAAGCATGCAAACCTGTTTGTAGCAAAAGCAGTTGAAGTTTTTGGAAGTGAATGGCACTAGAACCTGATAGCGTTAATAATAAATTTATTTTCTGGTAGAAAGACATGCTTTTATATGACTAAAAGTAAGCTTTTTACTTTTAGTAACACAGGAGAAAATGTAAATTATCTCATGTCCCTGCTAATGTTAAAATGTATTATACATGTATTCATTGTGAAACTGATTTCTAGCAAAGGGGGCATTAGAATGTGTTATAGTGCATAATAGGATTCACTAGATCCTGTCCTTATAAGTTCAACAAGCCGGTGGAAGTAGAAGGTTTAGTTGAAATTTCCCTTATTTGCAAATATCCTTTAGCACTGCATTATATCCGTACCTGTTTGACCTTACGACTGGACGTGATGACGTTATGACTCCATGAGAGATCACTGATTAGCTGAATGAGCTGTATGTGCTTATTGCTAATATGGCTTTCAGTTTGGTGCCTAATATAAATGTAACAAACATTAAAGCTTGAAGTAGTTTGCCATTGTGACAGCAGGTAAATGCCAGTTAAGTTAACAATGTCTGTCTCTGAGAGTCCGTAGGTTATCAAATAAAAAGCTTTGTATTGTCGTATCTTTCGAAAATATAGCAATTAAGTATCTCCTCCTTTTGGGTGGTAGTCTCTTTTTTAAAACCAATTTATGTTACGTTAGAAATAAAAATGTGTTGTGACTTAAACATAAACATAATGTACATGCTTGCCTTTTGACCACTTGTATCACGTATAACACGTTGCTTTCAGTTATCAAAATACACAAAGCCTTACATGTTATACTTTTATGTATATCAAACCAATTGTTTTTTATCAGGACGGATGCAGTTTTTTCAAATAAACCATGCACTTGATTATCAGAATAGGGTAAGAATAGTTACAGATAAACCTGAATAAATATTGGTCTTCGTCTCCCTAAGTTAAGGCAGTTTCCGTCTGGAGCCAAAAGCATGTAAACTAGTCAGTGTATAGGTCAATGAGACAGCAGAATAAAGCTTCGCCTTGAGGTGTTAGGCTAATTTGCTCTCTGAGCAGCCCAGTTGAACCGCTCTTAAGGGGCCCACAATAATGTAAATGCGGCACAGAAGCACCTGTTTATCCAACTTAAAGCTATAACAAGTTTAGCAAGGTACAATGGAGGCATAATGTTTTTAACATTACTGAATCATCTTTGTGGAAACGAAAAAAATATATCGCATCTCGGATTATTTCCGAAAAAAACACTGTTATTTGAAAACCTTTACAGTCCTTTCATTAGGCTTGTAACTAAATCAATAAAGGATAACTCATAATAGTAGAACATGATGTAATAATTTGCGACTGTTGAAAATAAAGTTGATACTTATGAATGATTTTATATATAATCTATGCAATTTATTAACAATATTCTCTACAGACAAATAAATAGTTTCTTATTGAAATATTTATGCTAAAAACAAAAGTATTAAATAACTTAAGAATATCAATACATGACTACAAGACCAAACTACCTTTAATCTAGGAACGTATTTGCCGATTCCAGGCTTTTCAAATGGCATCAGATTTCAGGTTAATGAATCTACAAGTACGACCTAAACATTTCATCTATTGGAAATCGAACTGAAGGAGGGATTTTGCTTTAGTGACACATCATAGGGACACTGCACTGTGTGAACAGAGTTTTCATCTGATGAATAAAATAGAAGAAACAACACCTTAACTTCATTCATATGTCTTTCATCAAACAAAAGTGTTGCCTTTGGTGTCCTTATTAAAGAGAAATATCGATGTAAAATATCCCAGAAAGGTTATCACAAAGAACATAAATGGGACAGGAGTGTTCACAAAGCTACTCGGTTGTATTTACCACTATCCTTGCTTTCCTTTACTATTCTTAAATAATTCTCTCTTTTATTATTTCCTTGAAGTGAATACTCAAATTATCTGTAGATAATGGACTAAGAGTTTTTTAGTCCATTTTAATTTAGAAAGATATATTATTGATTGTGAAGAAACAAAAGGACACCAAATCAAAATATTAATTTGGCATTAATCATTGATCAAGTACGCACACAAAGAGTTTTGATTCTTCTGGTTACTACTAGTAGTGGAGGAGAAGAAAAATATTCCTCACGATGGACCAAGAGTCACAAAATCTATCCAGTAGATCAACATTAGCCAAGGAGTCTGATCACAAGATATCCACTTTCCCCGGCTTCTTGCCATGTTTCACTTATAAATGCAAAACTACCCTTATAGTCTTCTCGCTTCTGTGTACAATACAAAAACTGTCATGTCTCCCTGCATTTGCTTGTTTTATTGTTTGGTTTGGCACCAGGAGAGTTAACCAACCCTTTACAGCATACGAAGCTGCGTTGATAAATCTTAACACTCATAATCATAGTAATCATGTTAAGGTGTCAAACGCCGAGTTCGTTTTCTATCTCCCTTTTACTGTCAGATCTACTTAAAATAACGTGCGATATCGATAATGTTTCCTTCAATTTGACATTAACTTTACTCAGCACACATATGTTATTTTTGGATTCCAGTATAGTATTTGTGAAGAGATAGTTATAAATGTCTTTTAGTAATAGGATTGATTTACATGTAACCTTAGCTTTAACAAAATATGACAACATTTACATTCAACAAAGGCAGACATGATAACATTCTAGAAACAGGCAAGAAATTTGGAAAATGATTTCTCATTTTTGGGCAAATGTATCTGATTTTCATGTATTTGATGGTGTCATCGGTACAATAAAGCCAACTCATATCTTCGGTTTCTCTCTGAGTTTTCCTATGGATATCGATGGAAATAGCAGGGGTCTGAAGTTGGAACTTCCTTTGACATTACATTGTGTCAACATTATAATTTCGAATGCCTGCGATTACTAAACAATAATAATGTATCGCTTGAATGGGGCAGTAGCAAGTTTTTGTGGGGAATATAAGGTGATGTCAGGAAATTGAAAATAAATGGTTCAAATTGAAAGACAATGTATTTAAACTAAATGAAGCAGATATAAATCAAATATATAATGTATAAGTTCAGTCATGCGATTCCTTTTTCTTACACAAAATTAATTAAAGTGTTCACACAAACATGGCTGCCAATGGGACTTTATGTCAATCTTTATAATTTGTTCTCTGACAATGGATGATTGGTGTGTGTAGTGAGATTTTTGACACCATCAAAGAAATACATTTAGCATCAACATTCATGATCAATTATCAGTGAAAAATTCCCTTTTTTACACAAAATTAATTAAAGTGTTCACACAAAAATGGCCGCCAATGGACTTTATGTGAAGTATTATAATCTTTTCTCAGACTATTTGTAATGAGATTTTTGACACTATCAAAATAACACATTAAGCATTAATGTACAATTATCCGTGAAAAATTGAAAATATGAATTGTGAAAAAACGTTCTACTGTCCCTTCAAATAAAAAATAGAAGACCTTACACAAATCACATTTCCATGAATCACAGCATTGACAGTCTTCACTTCGGAAGATTGAATATTTGCGTGTTGCATATAAGGATATGCAAGATTTAGAGCCCCCTTTAAACTTTCAAAAAAGTATGTCTGATATCATGCATATTAGTTACTGGAATACACTGAAAATGAAATGGTGTTTTGTAATAAAACATGATCGAAAAATGCTAACACACTTTGCTGGTTGAAATCTTTGATGGGAAGCTTCTATGCTTGGGGATGTCGCTATTTTCACATAGCACTTAAAACTATGAAAGTGGCTCAATTTATCTGTCATATTAGTTACTGGAATACACTGAAAATGAAATGGTGTTTTGTAACAAAACATGATCGAAAAATGCTAACACACTTTGCTGGTTGAAATCTTTGATGGGAAGCTTCTATGCTTTGGGATGTCGCTATTTTCACATAGCACTTAAAACTATGAAAGTGGCTCAATTTATCTGTCTGCGCATACAATGTACATGTATAAAGGGCATAGTATACTCAATACTCTATTTTGCTAGCATTTGTATTATGTGATATTCATGTATGTGTTTCTTTTGTCAAGTATTGGACATGAGACAAGTTTTATTTAAGATCATTAAACAAAAAACACTTGTCTCACTATAGTTTAGCAACTACAGTAGAATAGACATGCAGCACTTTCAGTAATATATCCACATATGGAATATCTGTCGATTTGTTTTAATCAAAATCAACCAATATCAGAAGCTTATCACTTTTCCTGTATCACAACATGATTCGGTATATTTTTCAAAACAAAGCCTTTCATCCGGCATTACCTGATCCGTGTAAACCTTTTTACTGCCAATTTGGTCAAAATATTATTTTTTCTCTCTACTTGGTCACAATATTATTTTTTTCTGTTCATGTGGTCAAGATCATATTTTCCCTCTTATTTAGTCTAGATATTATTTGTCATGTCCATTTGGTCAAGGTATTATTCCTGTCTATTTGGTCAAGGTATTATTTTCCGGGCTATTTGGTCAAGATATTAATTTTTCCGTCCATTTGGTTAAAATATTATTTCCCTGTTCACTTGGTCACGATACTATTTTTCCTGTTCATTTGGTCAATATATTACTTTTCCTGTCCATTTTGTCAAGATATTATTGTTCCTGCCAATTCGGACATCATATCATTTTTCCTGTCCATTTGGTCAATATATTACTTTTCCTGTCCATTTTGTCAAGATATTATTTTTCCTGCCAATTCGGACATCATATCATTTTTCCTGTCCATTTGGTCACGATGTTATTTTGTTTCTTCACTTGGACATGATCATATTTTTCTTGTCCATTTGATCACGATGATATTTTTCCTGTCCATTTAACACGATGATATTTTTCCTGTCTATTTGGTCACGATAGTATTTTTTGGTCCATTTACAGTAGTCATTTACCTTTATTCATTTCGTCACCTAAGATATACAATCATCGGACGCACAGACACTTACTTCGCTACTTCTGTATGTATGTTTCATGTGGCAAAGCATGTAACATTCATACTTATTGTTATTAAAGATGTAATGTATGACAACTGCCTAGTAATCAACGGCACATTTACATGTTTACTGAAAACTTTTCAGATATCATCTTGGGACACTATGAACTTTCCATGATAAAAACCCGATCACAGCAGGATGTAATTCAAATCTTATCTTAATTACCCTAAAGCCTTCAGGGTTATAATGGTCATGAAATCTTTTTAAACAGTGCAAAGCAGATTAACTATATCAACTATTGGCGTAGGCATCAAGCTGTCCGTAAAGCTGTCCATTACGATACAAGTAGTCGAAATTATTAGCATGCAGATTAACTGCTATTGATGATTGAGCCTCATGTTATGAGGATTTTTATTTGAAATTTAACAGACACATTTTATAATCCCTTTGGTTAAGAATCAAAAACAGTTGAGAGGCCATTGTAAACTTGTCAAAACTTTATTGTGTTCATATAATCAACTTTTACCTAAATATCCTCTTATTAATTAAAATATCGAATGATTTATAAATTGACATAAACTCGCATTTTAATTTCACAGCTCTAAACGAAATATCAGTGAATGTAAATGTTCAGTTAATAGCAATACAGATGATATATATGATAAGCCCAATAACTGTATACTATTATACAGAGCACACTTAAACTGCGAGTTTGAGGAATGATTTCAGATATCGTTACAATAACAAAACTCGTATTGATGTCTTTTATATAAATAAAGCATAATGCATCACTGGAACCTACATGAAGAAAGTCATTATGTTAGTGAGATTACATGTCTGCCTACTATTGTTAACGCGAAGATGTCACGGATACTTTCTATCTAACACGAAAGATGTTGATCTATACACTGTACAAGATAATGGTCTGCCAGAATATCTTGCTGGACTCATGTCAGTAACATGGTATTTGGAAGTGACGTTAATGCAAGAATGTTCATGCAAGATGAAGCGTTTAGTGGAAAAGCTGTGGTTACTTTGACAAGCGTCTTTCCTTAGGACTTAGTGAATTGTCAAATTGTTTTTAGAGATGTGTGTGGAGAAGATCTACCACGTAATTAACCTTCGGAAAAGAAAAACAAGAAGAAATACAGAGGAAATAATGTTAAATCAAATACAAGCGTCTCTGTTATTTTGACAATATCCCCATGTGGTTATATAAACATGAAGTGGGATACTAGAACGATATAAACGCTGAGAATAATTTTTTATTATCTCTTTACTGATATTGGTCTTTTATGTAATCTGTTAATCATTAAATAATTGGTCATGACAATAAATTGTACTATTAACTTCTCACATTATTATATCAATATGTCTACTAATGGTCTGAGTAATAGCATTTTTCTATCACGAAATATTTTGTTTTCATTAATGTGGGATGTCAGTTTTGAATGTGAATAACTGGTATAATAAACTTTGTAAAAACCTCCAAACGTTTGTGATAAAATCTAGATTCGAAATGAATTGCGTAATCAAATATTAAAGTGTCTGAAAGGACACTTAGCGAGTAACACCCTCCAAGCAGGAATGATATCAATCCAAATGAAGTCTTAGTTTTGACTGAAGAATACAAATTGTACTAACTAAGTAGTTTTATTTAATAACTTTTCTCAAGTTTTATTTTTTTTGTATTTATTACATTGTTTAACTTGGTTTAATTGAGAACCATCAATAAAATATATTATCAAAATCTAATCCTTTTAGCAAAGATGTTCCCATGTCCTGCTATTGATTTTGAAGTATAAACTATTCAAAGATATCGAACATCAATGAGCAAACAACACGAAGCCCTTCTTTCTCAGAGTCGTTCTATATTCAGAAACATTGATTGAAGTTAGCACAATAAGCACTTTCCTGAGAACTCCATTATCAGAGCCGCTTATATGTTAGATTCTCAAACACTGTAAAGATATCATCCTGTTCCTTCCGTTGTATAGAGTTCGACAGGGTAGCTCATCTGATCTTTTAACTATATCTTTCAACCGATAATAGCTCACAATGCTGGTGAGAGGGAAATGAATTGTCTGCTATCGAATTTATTCTCTTTACTTGCCAAATCTCATTTCGAATGTGGATTGCTTTTACGCTGCGAATGTATTACATAAGCTTTAGGAATTCATGTGCTTTTCTTTTCATTTGCATTTTCTTTGCTTAGTCAACCAATACCTCATCAAATATTCACGACAGGTTACACATAAACTCACGGGCAAAAGAAAGGTTGCACCTCAGTTGGTTTCGATTTTACAACGATTTGAAATATATATGACGCATTTGAAAATGGAATCATCAACATCAATTATATCTACAATATTTCATATGAATTGATCATTGATTGATTAATTTTTGTTAAGATATCTTTGTTTAAAGAAGACCGGGGTAAAAAATAAAATGAACACCAACATGACCCCTACCATGTTAAAAAGGGTGTAAATGAGTGGAAAACAAGGTTTGTTTTGTGACTTTTTAGTAAAATATAGCTTATGTATCGATGGCCATTTGTTGTTTATGAAAAGTAATTTTCAAAACAAAAGAAAATTAAAAATTTCAATTTTCCACACAAAAAATCAAACACGTCTAAAACTATTCTTTGATTGATAACTAAAGGCTTGCACTGTTCTGTTTTAATGTACAACGTCTTAAAATGAAAATATTTGTAATTGAAAATTATGTATATGATGAAATCAACTAAGGTGAAACCTTTCTTTTGCCCGTGAGTTTAGTTATGTTTGGAAGTAAGTTTAAAAAAGGAAATGTTTAAGGCTCGAAGGTGTATACAAAGAATGCTTTTTAAACAAAGATGTCAAACAATATTGCAGTTTTATGGACCTTCTAAATGTTCAAAATGATCAAACAAACATGTTTTCCAACTTTGAGGAATTATCCAAAACACTTTAGTTCCATATTACAAATAATGTGATTACATGTGCCATTGGTGGCAACTGAATTCAATGACAAAGTCATATTCATTGAGGAAAGATTATTCATCTTTAGCTAACAACGAGAAGATTCTCTTCAGTAAGGATTATTTATGATTTTTATAGTCGTACGGTTACCCTGTTACCCTGCAAACGTAAGTTTGAAACAGAAAACACTTAAGGCTATTGGAAAAACTTGTAACATTCACAACTATTCTAATACATAACACGAATATCTGAATGCATAATAGATATGAAACATTTCCATTATGAGATTTGAATCACAACGCATGACAGAAGTAAGCTTGAAATGTCTCTTTGGACATCTCAGGCATTCGAGATTCACATTAATCCTGTTTGAATTGCTTACAAATAAAATATTTGTCAAAAGAGAAGATTTATTAATCTGTTGCACAAATACAGACTATTCAAATCAATTTAAGCAACGCTCCTATTTAAGTTGCTTTGCATTTATATTTAATGAAGGACGTTATAAATATGCGTGTTGCCTTATGTGCATAATAAAGTGAAAAGTGTTTCAAAACCAGCTTTCAACTGTAAGTTGTTTTTTCGACTGTAACGTCAAATTGCAAAACAAAAGGACATGGATAAACTTGAAAAAAAAAATAGGAATAGACGTTCCAGGGATATTGAATATTGATTGAACCTACAGCACTGAGAAATACCTACAGCCAATTCACCAAGCCTTTAATTGAACCGGGAAATAAAGAAGACAATCAACACTCCTTCATTTATCCCAGCAACTGATACAAAGTGGAATTTAATTTTCTTGAGTTTAAAATGTCTTGCCTTACAGAGACCCTGTATCTTGATTTCATATTTAATCAAACGCTGAGGTCAACGTTTTTACAGCTCTTAAGAGTTTCCTTAGATAAAGTTCTTTGTCCATGATATTTCATTTCTTTGAAAAAGATAAATGGTTGCAAAACTGCAGCTGCAACACATTTATTAAGTTAATTATTCAATTAGGCATAAACAAGCGTAAGATAAAATTTAGCTCTATATGCAGTCGATCACATTTTTCTGACAGCTTCATTATCCTAGCCACCGATTCTTTATAGTAGCAGGCACAGTAAAGCAATCATCCTGTCCCTTTCATTTGATTGAGCTCGACGGGATTATACATGTGATCTTTTAACTATATGTTAGCTCAAGATGGTCTTACACGTCAGAAATATAGGGATATGCGCTGATCGCTATCGATTTGAGTCTCCTGATGCTTTAGTTTTATACCACCGCCTTATAGCATAACTCATTCTGTCCGGAATATATTTCAACAAGAGAAATGCTTTTCATGTTCATGGTCCATCCTAAAACAGTAAGGTCAACTTCACACATCATTCACAGAAATCTCAGCATGATTCTTTTAATCATCAAGTGACGTCAAGTTCAAGAGATGTGAGATGGCTGCATGAAAACAATCTTAAGACTTGCTTTAAATGACAGGGCATCATTGTCATATAATTTTGTGTAAAGCAATACTTTCAAAGATGCTCATCAGTACTGATAAAAATACAATACACGTTTTGAAAGAAGTGTGTCTGTTTCATAGGCACTAGGTTGACAGATTTGTTTTTAACCTGAGACTTCGGGGAAGTCATTTCACATTTTGAGATCCATAGATCTTTGTTTTTGATAAGCTGGTTGGTTTGCCAAGCAGATGTTGAATCTGGCATCTGATTCTCGCAGGAGTAAACTCATGAAGGTGACTTAACAGGTTTGGAGGACAGAGTCCATACATTGATTTGAAGACAAGCAGCTGAATCTTATACTCTCTTCGGTATTTGATAGTTAAACAATGAATATGTTCATCATAGTTTTATAACCGGTTCTTTTCAGATGTGAACTTCAGATCGAGATATGTTATCAACATTTTGAATGGTCGAGACAGAAAGCATACATGAGTGTCACAATGACATACTATGTTTGCGACACAAGTGCCTAAATATTAGTATTTCCTGAGCGATACCAATAGTTTTGATTCTTCTTGTTACTACTAATAGTGGAGGAGAAGACAAATATTTTCTTAAGATTGACCCAAAGTTACAAAATATGTCCAATAGATCAACATTAGCCAAGATGTCTGTTCACAAGATATCCGCTTCCCTGGCCCCCAGTTGCTCTCATGAAAGGCCACAGAGTTAACAAAATTACAACATTAAGTCTTCATTTGGTAAGTAATTTGTGCAACAACAGTTTATTTGTGCAACAGCAAATTGCAAATTGCAACTTTCTAGCGCTTTTTAAGAATATGTAAAAAGCAAAAACATTACAGAGAAATAGGTAGCCGTAGCATTTTCATCTTTTTGGCAAAACTACTCTAATAATCTTCTCTCTTCTATGTACAATACAAAACTGGCATGTCTCCCTGTAACCGGTTGTTTTATTGTTTGGATTAACACCAGGAAAAAGGAACTTAACCCTTCGACGTATATTCACAGCATACGACGCTGTGTTGGTAAATATTAACACCCATACATGTACTATTTGAAAATCATGTTATGGTTCATAATGGATTGCGTTTTCTCTCACTTTTTAAGTGTCAGATCTACTTTAAATAACGTGCGATGTCTCCTTCACTTTGACATTAACTCTACTCAACATAAATGTGTTATTTTGAGATTCCAGCGATAAAGCGATACTTATATATGTCTTAAAATAATAGAATTGATTTAAACTTTAACAAAATCTGACATTTACATTCAACAAAGGCAGGCATGATAACATACTCGGAAACTGAAAATGGTATCTCATTTATGGACAAATGTATATGCTTTATAATGCATTTGATTGTGTCGTAAATTGTAAATGAAATTGTGTTTTGTAACAAAATATGATCGAGAAATGCCAACACACTTTGCTGGTTGAAATGATATATATGAAATATATTGAACCATGTCTTTTCATATCTAATCTTAAGTAATTTATCTATATATTGTACTAGTAGTAATTTGCCAGCATTTGTATTTTGATATATATATATTTCTTTTGCCAAGTATTGAAAATGAGAGAAGTTTATTTAAGAGCATTAAATTCCATTTGGTCAAGATATTATTTTGTCCTGTCCATGTGGTCACAGTATTTCTTTCCCTGTCCATTTGGTCACGATGAAAAACCCTGTCACAGAAGGATGTACTTAAAATATTATCAGTATTTCCCTTTATATTCCTAAAGTCTTTAGTGTTATAATAGTCATGAAATCGTTTAAAACAATGCAAAGCAGATAAACTATATTAACTGATACTAAGCTTCACGATACTAAGTCACCAAGTGTTGAAACAAGAAAAGCCTTTAAAAAAGGCATGGTTGATGCCACAGATGAAGGTTGTGATTAGTCGACCAATTTGGGTGATAAGTGAACAGTAACAACACTTGGTACCAGCACTAATATTAGCAGGAGTATTGATCAATCAATCAAAGTTAATTTCACAAAATTAATTTTTATCAACATGAGTTTATGCAAGTTATTTTTTTCACTTTTATCAACGAGTGTTGGTTTATTTTATATCAAAAAACACGAGGGTGATAATCTATAGCTATTTATCATCCAAAGTCACTATTTTTCACATCTCAGAGAAAAAATTACATCTCTGAACACAACTATACTAGATTTTCAAGCCAGTGGGACAGCGTTGACAATGACATGATATTGTGCAAAATGTACTGCCAAAACGATATCTCCTAGGTGCCATCGGCATCGCTTGATCTCTCAGAAGCCATGATGGTTAATTATTAACAGGAGTATTACAGATACTAAAAAACAAAATACTCTCCGATCATCTGACGAGATTCGATCCCGGATCCTTATGATCGAAAGCGTTATCCACTGAGGAACCAGGCCTAATAGTTAAAGTTTGGAACCAACGATATATGTCATATTCTTAATATAGCACGCATCATTTTCAGTAGCTCTGGTGATAAATACATGTTTTCGACGTAACCATTTAGTGACATCGTTAATTATAACTTGTAACGTGGTAATAAATGCTCTACCTACTAGTAAACATTAGCCTTATTTCAATGTCACCAGCGTACTTATAGAAACATTCCTTTTAATTCGCCAGGCGAGCCAAATAAGCGAAATTAAATCACGTGGGTTATAAAAAAAAGTGGATTTTGCGGTTATTGAATGCAAAATAATGCTCTTATCTAGAACAAATGTAGACTCTTCTTCATATAAGTTTTTGATTGACTCTGTTAACATTTATCAGCGTCTTGAATATGAAATATTATTACTCTGTTAATATAACATTTAAAGTGAAATCATATTCCACAGTTTAATGTGCCAAATATTTTGTATTACCCACATGGTGACGTAATGCATTTTTTGCTACAACTCTGTTCATTTGTCATTTGATTTGGATACAGCACATGTGATTGGTGCGGCTTCCCTTTGAAAATATCAACAGTAATATAAGGTTGATGCATTTGGGCATCAACCAATAATAAGCATAATGATTAACTGCTATTAATGACTGAACCTAATTTTGTGAGGATTTTTATTTGAAATTCTAAAGACACACTGCATTTTGTAATCCCTTTGGTTAATAATCAAAAACAGTTATAAACTTGTCAAGCTTGACATAATCTTTATGACGTTGATGTAATCAGATTTTACCTAGATATCCTCCTATTAATCAAAATATCGAATGGTTTATAAATTTACATTAACTCATATTTACATTTCACAGTTCTAGACATAATATATTTTGATGGTAATTTTTCAGTTAATAACCATAAGATGATAACTATCATAAGCGCAATTACATTTTTTTATATTTTAAAGAGCATACTTATACTGTGAGTTTGAGGAATGATTTAGATATCGTGACAATAACAAAACTCGTATTGATATCTTTTATATAAATAAAGCATAATGCATCAATAGAACCTCTATTCAGAAAGTCTATCATTATGTTAATGTGATAACATGTCTGCCTACTATTGTTAAAGCGAAGATGTCACGGATACTTTCTATCTAACAGGAAAAAGACGTTGATCTATACAGATAATGATCCGCCAGAATATCTTGCTGGACTCAATGTCAGTAACAGGGTATTTGGAAGTGACATTAATGCAAGAATGTTCATGCAAGTTGAAGCGTTTAGTGGAAAAGCTGTGGTTACTTTGACAAGCGTCTTTCCTTAGGACTTCACTTTAGTGATGTTGTCAAATTGTTTTTAGAGATGCAATGTCTACCACGGAATAAACTTTTGGAAAAGAAAAACAAGAAGAAATACAGAGAAAATAACATATGGTAAATCAAATACAATCAGTCTGTAGTAATATTGACAATATCCCCATGTGGTTATATAAACATGAAGTGGGATAGTACAACGATTTAAACGCTGAGAATAATTTTTGATTATCTTTTTACTGATATTGGTCTTTTATGTAATCTGTTAATCATTAAATCATTGGTCATGAAAATAAATTGAACTATTAACTTCTCACATTATTATATCAATCTGTCTACTAATGGTCTGAGTAATAGCATTTTTCTATCACGAAATATTTTGTTTTCACTAATGTGGGATGTCAGTTTTGAATGTGAATAACTGGTATAATAAATTTTGTAAAAACCTCCAAATGTTTGTTATAAAATCTAGATTCGAAATGAATTGCATAATCAAATATTAAAGTGTTTGAAAGGACACTAAGCCAGTAACACCCTCCAAGCAGGAATGATATCAATCCAAATAAAGTCTTAGTTTTGACTGAAGAATACATATTGTACTAACTAAGTAGTTTTATTTAATGACTTTTCTCAAGTTTAATTTTTTTTGTATTTATTACATTGTTTAACTTGGTTTAATTGAGAACCATCAATAAAATATATTATCAAAATCTAATCCTTTAAGCAAAGATGTTCCCATGTCCTGCTATTGTTTTTGAAGTATAAACTATTCAAATATATCGAGCATCAATGAGCAAACAACACGAACCCCTTCTTTCTCAGAGTTGCTCTATATTCAGAAACATTGATCACAAATGCAAGTTACCACAATAAGCACTTTCCCGAAAGCTCCATTATCAGAGCCGCTTATAAACACTGTAAAAATATCATCCTGTTCCTTCCGTTTGATAGAGTTCGACAGGGTTACTAATCTGATCTTTTAACTATATATTACAACAGATAATAACTCGCAATGCTGGTGAGAGGTAAATGAATTGTCTGCTATCGAATTTATTCTCTTTACTTGCCAAATCTCATTTCGAATGTGGATTGCTTTTGCTTTCGTTTGAAAGGAAAGCTGCAATTATTTCATTTGATAATAATGATAATTATAATTCTTTCTTTCAAATGAATATGTATGGAACGCTGCGAATATATTACATAAGCTTTAGGAATTCATGTGCTTTTCTTTTCATTTGCATTTTCTTTGCTTAGTCAACCAATACCTCATCAAATATTCACGACAGGTTACACATAAACTCACGGGCAAAAGAAAGGTTGCACCTCAGTTGGTTTCGATTTTACAACGATTTGAAATATATATGACGCATTTGATTATGGAATCATCAACATCAATCATATCTACAATATTTCATATGAATTGATCGTTGATTGATTCATTTTTTTTTAAGATATCTTTGTTTAAAGAAGACCGGGGTAAAAAATGAAATTAACACCAACATGACCCCTACCATGTTAAAAAGGGTGTAAATGAGTGGAAAACAAGGTTTGTTTTGTGATTTTTTAGTAAAATATAGCTTATATATCGATGGCCATTTGTTGTTTATAAAAATTTATTTAAAAAAAATAAAAAAATTAAAAATTTCAATTTTCCACACAAAAACTCACGTCTAGAAGTATTCTTTGATTGATAACTAAAGGCTTGCACTGTTCTATTTTAGCGTACAACGTCTAAAAATGAAAATATTTGTAATTGAAAATTATGTATATGATGAAATCAACTAAGGTGAAACCTTTCTTTTGCCCGTGAGTTTAGTTATGTTTGGAAGTAAGTTTAAAAAAGGAAATGTTTTAGGCTCGAAGGTGTATACAAAGAATGCTTTTTAAACAAAGATGTCAAACAATATTGCAGTTTTATGGACCTTCTAAATGTTCAAAATGATCAAACAAACATGTTTTCCAACTTTGAGGAAATTATCCAAAACACTTAAGTTCCATATTACAAATAATGTGATTACATGTGCCATTGGTGGCAACAGAATTCAATGACAAAGTCATATTCATTGAGGACAAATTATTCATCTTTAGCTAACAACGGGAAGGTTCTCTTCAGTAAGGATTATTTATGATTTTTATAGTCGTACGGTTACCATGTTACCCTGCAAACGTAAGTTTGAAACAGAAAACACTTAAGGCTATTGGAAAAACTTGTAACATTCACAACTATTCTAATACATAACACGAATATCTGAATGCATAATAGATATGAAACATTTCCATTATGAGATTTGAATCACGACGCATGACAGAAGTAAGCTTGAAATGTCTCTTTGGACATCTCAGGCATTCGAGATTCACATTAATCATGTTTGAATTGCTTACAAATAAAATACTTGTCAAAAGAGAAGATTTATTAATCTGTTGCACAAATACAGACTATTCAAATCAATTTAAGCAACACTCCTATTTAAGTTGCTTTGCATTTATATTTAATGAAGGACGTTATAAATATGCGTGTTGCCTTATGTGCATAATAAAGTGAAAAGTGTTTCAAAACCAGCTTTCAACTGTAAGTTGTTTTTTCGACTGTAACGTCAAATTGCAAAACAAAAGGTCATAAATAAACTTGCATATCGATAGGAATAGAAGTTCCAGGGATATTAATTGAATATTGATTGAACCTACAGCACTGAGAAATACCTACTGCCAATTCACCAAACCTTTAATTGAACCAGGAAATAAAGCAGACAATCAACACTCCTTCATTTATCCCAGCGACTGATACAAAGTGCAATTTAATTTTCTTGAGTTTAAAATGTCTTGCCTTACACAGACCCTGTATCTTGATTTTATATTTAATCAAACGCATAGGGAAACGTTTTTTTACAGCTCTTAGAGTTTCCTTAGATAAAGTTCTTTGTCAATGATATTTCATTTATTTGAAAAAGATTAATGATTGCAAAACTGCAGCGGCAACACATTTATTTTGGTAATCATTCACTTAGGCATAAACAAGTATAAGATAAAATTTAGCTCCATATGCAGAACAATCGATCACATTCTTCTGACAGTTTCAGTTTAAAATGTCTTTCCTTACAGAGACCCTGTATCTTGATTTCATATTTAATCAAACGCTGAGGGAAACTTTTTTTACAGCTCTTAGAGTTTCCTGACATAAAGTTCTTTCATTTCTTTGAAAAATATTAATGGTTGCAAAACTGAAGCTGCAACACATGCATTTATTTAGTTAATCATTCAATTATGCATAAACAAGCGATAAATTTTAGCTCCGTATGTAGAACAATCGATCAGTAAAGTAAAGCAATCATCCTGTCCCTTTCATTTGATTGAGACCATTCCTTATACATTGTATGTCAACCCACTTTCTGTGCTTGACAAATCACAATAATGTGCTATGTCCCTAAATAGGAAGCAAGTACCCTGGAGAAGATGGATGCAGACGTAAGTTCCACGTCAAAGGGGTTATGTATTTTATTTATTTAAAGCTGATGGATAACCATCTTCATTAACATTATCTATTAGAAAGCACTCAAAATATAATGGACAATCTAATTAGGCTCTTTTTAGACATTGTATACCCCGTTTTGAGAATACCACTAAACGTTATCAAAACTAATTGTAGTGTGACTAGTTCCACCAACGCTGGGCATGTCCGCGGAGAAGTTTGGGCTTGTCTCAATTTGCTCATCTAACAACGTCTCTAGAGCGAACACTTCTGCATGATAAAACAGTATATATGGATTATTCAGGTTTATATAAAAGCCCAAATTGCAAGGACATCATCCAAATAACAAGAAAAATTATGCACTGGCACTTTTTAAGGGAACCTTCTTTTCAGTTTTGAATTCGCTTATGTGGATATGAGTGTACATCACCACAGCAAACAAAGTGTTTATTGAATGAAAACATATATGGACAGCATCACTTTTGTTTTCATGGTGAAGTCATGTTATCAACATTGCTTTGACGTTACGGTTCACCTATAACATTGTGTTCTAAAGGGGTCGTCGTCGACTGCTCTGTTTTTACTGAGAAGTAGATTTTTTATATTTCTTAAATTGCGTGACTACGTTAAGAAACGTAATATTGTATGCGTTTCCAGTCATATAATGTTAACGACTCTCTATGAGAATATCCCTCAGGAAATACTAATATTTAGGCACTTGTGTCGCAAACATAGTATGTCATTGTGACACTCATGTATGCTTTCTGTCTCAACCATTCAAAATGTTGATAACATATCTTGATCTGAAGTTCACATCTGAAAAGACCCGGTTATAAAACTATGATGAACATATTCATTGTTTAACTATCAAATACCGAAGACAGTATAAGATTCAGCTGCTTGTCTTCAAATCAATGTATGGACTCCAAACCTGTTAAGTCACCTTCATGAGTTTACTCCTGCGAGAATCAGATCCCAAATTCAATATCTGCTTGGCAAACCAACCAGCTTATCAAAGACAAAGATCTATGGGTCTTTAAATGTGAAATGATCTTCCCCTAAGTCTCAGGTAAAAACAAATCTCTCAACCTTAAAAACCTAATGCCTATGACACAGACACACTTCTTTCAAAACGTGTATTGTACTTTTATCAGTACTGATGAGCATCTTTGAAAGTATTGCTTTACAAAAATTATATGACAATGATGACCTGTCATTTAAAGCAAGTCTTAAGATTGTTTTCATGGAGTCATGATAGTCAAGCCATCTCACATCTCTTGAACTTGACGTCACTTGATTATGAAAAGAATTCTGCTGAGATTTCTGTGAATGATGTGTGACGTTGACCTTACTGTTTTAGGATGGACCATGAACATGAAAAGCATTTCTCTAGTTGAAATATACTCCAGACAGAATGAGTTACGCTATAAGGCGGTGGTATAAAAATAAAGCATCAGGAGAATCTTATCAATAGCCATCAGCGCATCTCCCTGTAAATTCTGACGTTTAAGTCCATTTTAAGATAGTATATGTTATGACATATAGTTAAAAGATCACATGTATAATCCCCTCGAGCTCAATCAAATGAAAGGGACAGGATGATTGCTTTACTGTGCCTGCTACTATAAAGAATCGGTGGCTAGGATAATGAAGCTGTCAGAAAAATGTGATCGACTGCATATAGAGCTAAATTTTATCTTACGCTTGTTAATGAGTTACGCTATAAGGCGGTGGTATAAAACTAAAGCATCAGGAGAATCAAATCGATAGCGATCAGCACATATCCCTATATTTCTGACGTTTAGACCATCTTGAGCTAACATATAGTTAAAAGATCACATGTATAATCCCGTCGAGCTCAATCAAATGAAAGGGACAGGATGATTGCTTTACTGTGCCTGCTACTATAAACAATAGGTGGCTAGGATAATGAAGCTGTCAGAAAAATGTGATCAATTGTTCTATCTAATGAGCTAAGTTTCATCTTTCGTCTGTTAGAATATCTATGCTTAATTGAATGACAAAATAAATAAATGTGTTGCAGTTTTGCAATCATTTATCTTTTTCAAAGAAAATGAAAATGATATATCATGGAAAATAAGAGCTTTATGTAAAACGCCTCTTATAGCTGTAGAATAGTTTCCCTCAGTGTCTGATTAAATAGGCAATCAAGATATAGGGATATCGTTGCTTGGATAATGAAGGAGTGTTGATTGTCTACTTTAATTCCTGCTTCAATTAAAGGCTTGATGAACTGACTGTAGGCATTTATCAGTGCTGTATCAATATTCAAGATAAGGACGGGACTTGAAAATTTGTTCGCTATATCCGATTGTTCGCTATATCCGTGTTCTACTGTATATAAGACGTTCTCATAAAATGTAAATACGAAGTAACTTTAACAGAAATGTTGTTTCAAATGATTTGATTGGTCCATATTGGTGTATAATTCAGAACATTCCAAAATTATTGCGTTTTCATTGCCATTTAGGTTAAGAGGTGCATCAGGTGAATAAATGTTATCTTTTGACAAGCATTTTCTTTGTAAGCAATTCAAATTTGATTAATGTGAATCTCGAATAACCTAAGATGTTCAAAGAGACATCTTGAGCTTACTTCTGTCATGCGTCCTGATTCAAATCTTATAATGGGAATGTTTCTTATGTATTATGCATTCAGATTAATGTTTTCTGTATAAGAATGGTTTCAAGTACGACTATAAAATCAGAAATAGTCCTTACCGAAGTGAATTTTCCTGTTTTTACCTGAAGTAATTCCTTTTTCCTCAATGAATATGATTTTGTCATTGAATCCAGTTGACACAAATCGTACATGTTATCATATTATTTCTAACTTGAAATTTGATGTTTTGTTTTGATAACATTTGGAAAACATATCTATTTGAAACAGGATTGTCATTTTCCCCTCGTCCATTACACTTCAAATTGTTTGACATGTTCTTTTGAATAGCTTGATTGATTGTCAGGAATCTACGATTTTAAAGTGACCAAAGTAAAGAAAAGCGCAAATGCAAATGAAAAGATAATGACGTGAGTTCTTAAAATTATTGTATTGAAGCAACAGAGTTGATTCATTTGAAATTCAGAATTATGATTCTCATTATTATTAACTGAAAAAATTGCAGCTTTCCTTCACCAGCATTGTGAGCATCTGTTGTAACATATAGCTAAAAGATCAGATGAGTTACCCTGTCGAACTTGATCAAACAGAAGGAACAGATTGATGGCTTTACAGTGTTTGAGAGTCTAACATATAAGTGTCTAGGATAATCCAGCTGTCCGCGAAAGTGGTTATTGTGGTAACTTGTGATCAATGATTCTGAATATTTGTGATAGCTTTTTTATGTTGATCATTGATTTTCGATATTTAAGTTTGTATCAATGTATATTCCATACTTAAAAAACAAAAGCAGGACATACGTTAAACGCATGTGCAATGAAAACACTTTTAAAACTTTTGAAAATAGGTTAGTTATTACATGTACATAAAACAATTTGGTTAGTAAAAAATATTGTTTAAAGTCAAAACTTAGACTTCATTTGGATTAAGTATCATTCCTGCTTGGATGGTGTTATTCGTTAACTATCCTTTCAGACACTGTATCCAACACGCATTGTCAGTATCTTAATTTACGGCTGATTACTTTTGTTAACTGAAAGGGAAAATAATAACATTGAATGGTTGAATTCATTTCAGGGAAAGATTTGATAACCGACATTTGGAGTTTTTTTACAAAGTTCATTATGCCGGTTATTGACATTCAAAAATGACATCCCACATTAGTGATAACAAAATATTTCTTGATAGAAAAATACTATTACTCAGATTCTTATCAGGCAACTTCATATAATAATGTGAATGTTAATAGTTCGATTTATTTCCTGGAAGTTATCATTATCCATGATTTAATGTTTTTACAGATTACATCTCAGTAAATAGTTAATAAAAACTTATTCTTTGCGTTTAAAATGTTGTAGTATTCCAATTCATGTTTATATAGCCACATGCTGATATTGTCAACATTGTTACAGACTGAATGTATTTAGATAAGTATCTGTAATTTTCCTTCTTGTTTTCTTTTCCAAAACAATTTGTTTTATTTCGTGGTAGATTTTTTCAACAAGCACATCTATTAAAACACTTTCACAACTTCACTCAAGTAAAGTCCTGAGGATAGACCCTTGTCCAATTGATTCCTGCTTTTCCACGAAATGCTTCATCTTGCATGACCAATCCTGCATTAATGTCACCTCAAAATACCCTCTTAGTGACATTGAGTCCAGCAAGATATTCTGGCCATTATCTCGTCGTATAGTGTATAGATCAGCATCTTCTCGTGTGAGATAGCAAGTATCCGTGACACCTTCTCGTAAACAAGAGTAGGCAGACATGTAATCTTATTAACATTAACAATATCTGAAATCATTCCATAAACTCACATTGTAAGTATGCTCTTTAGAATATTTTACATTTTAGGCACTTATCTGTATAATGTTGAAGGATATCATCTTTATGGTTATTAACTGAAAATTTACCATCAATATATATGTTGTCTAGAGCCGTTAGATACAATTGTAAATGTGAGTTCATGTAAATTTATGATTTATTTGATATTTTAATTAATATGAGGATATTTAGATAAAAATTGATTTCATCAACGTCATGAAGTTTTCGCTAAGTTTTAGAAGTTTACAATGGCCTCTCAACTGTTTTTGATTATTAACCAATGGGATTATAAAATGTAGTGTATAAACATGAGGTTTTCCATCAATAGCAGTTAATCTATTTATAAAGTATTTGGTGACTTTAGTATCATGAAGCTTAATGGATAGCTTAATGTCATCAGTAATCGTTAATTGGCTTTACATTGTTTTAAACGACTTTATGACTATAATAACACTATAAAGACATTAAGGAAATGAAAATATGATTTGATAAATTTAAATAACATCCTGCTGTGATCGGATTTTCATCATGGAAAATAACACATGTACATATTCTCAAAAAGCGCTGGAAAGTTGCAATTTGCTGTACATATA
Organism: Steromphala cineraria; assembly: GCA_916613615.1. NCBI lineage: Eukaryota > Metazoa > Mollusca > Gastropoda > Trochida > Trochidae > Steromphala > Steromphala cineraria. Next base: position 30,545,239 of record OU744726.1, on the reverse strand, counting down.
CATTAGTCAATGCGGGCTATTAATTCTAAAATGGTGATGTTTGTTCACGGGTTGAAAATCTCCTTATCATGTTTTACACAAATAAATGTTGTTGCACAGATTACTTCATGAATAGCTTTTTATCATTCTGTACACATTTACATTTACATGCAAAATATTGGGTGATGTATATATATTTTTTGCACAAAGCTCATTCAGTAATGAAAAAAGTATAACACTTACCATGCTAAACTCGTTACAGCTTAGTTGGATAAGATGTTATTTCATTATGTGCCCCATTAACATTATTGTTGGCTACATAATATAAGAGCGGCTCACCTGGGCTGCTCAAAAAGCCTTTGAGCAAATTAGCCACCTCAAGACGAAGCTTTATTCTGCTGTCTCTTTAACCTATACTCTGACAAGCTTAAACTCCTTTTGGCTCCAGACGGTCACTGCCTTAAATTAGGGATGCGAACACTAATATTTATTCAGGTTTGTCAGTAACTATTCTTACCTTTTCTTGATAATCAATTGTATGGTTTATTTGCAACAACTGCCTCATATTCCAGGGACAATAGGAAGGAATTTGGTGTTTTTGATAACTTAAACCAACATTCTATCCTGTAATTGTGACACAAATGGTCAACATGTATCTATGTACATTATGTTTATGTTAATGAGAAGTCATTACACAGTTTTATTTCTAAGGTAAAGTACGCTTGTTTAAAAAGAGGGACAGAAAGTTACAGAAGAACAATAACATCTTATTCATAAACCAATAGACGCTCAGAGACAGAATTTGTTAACTGGCATGTACCAGTTGTCAGTATTATTAATATTAGCTATAAGCACATACAGCTCATTCAGCTAATCAGTGGTCTCCCATGGAGTCATAACGTCATCACGTCCAGTCGTAAGGTCAAACAGGTACGGATATAATGCACTGCTAATGGATATTTGCAAACAAGGGAAATCTCAACTAAACCTTCTACTTCCACCGGCTTGTTGAACTAATAAGGAAAGGATCTTTAGTGAATCATATTATGTGCTAGAACACATTCAGATGGATGCCCTCTTTTGCTAGAAATCAGTTTCACAATGAATACATGTTTATTTCATTTTAACATTAGAAGGGAAACAAGATAATTTAAATTTTACTATTATAAAAAGCTTAGTTTTCGTAAAAAAAGCATGTCTTTCTTTGAAAAATCAATTATCATTGTTCCACTTGATTTAATGCCTTGCGTGTAAATATTGTTCAAAACACTTTATTCGTTATTTGGACAATTGCATTTTTCTTTTGAGAGAATATTTATTTCTTGAACTAAAATATATTGGCGTATTTACAACATGTTTCATTTCATCAGCAGGTTAAAAGCTTTCTAAACAAATAATACTCTGTTTTCCTGAGGCGACACAATGTGTTATTAGAAAACCAGACAGATTGATGGGAAGATTCCTGCCTCTCTGTAGGACACGAACTCACTGTGAAGTGAAATTCAATAAACCGACGAGTTACTGTGAATTTTTTTTATTATCTTAGAATGACAGATACGCATTATAGATGGAGATGAACATCATTTATTCCAAACGATTCGGTTAAGCTGACTCCAGGGCACTTTTAATAGGTTTTCCTTAGGATAAGGCAATTAATTTTAACATCCATTTAGAGTAATCTTGAAGGCATATTTACATGTTTACATGCTGCTACATACTCCTGTCAAATCACTAGAGATTTTTAGCTGGTATTTTTTATGAATAGATGTTGTTTATTGAAGTGCCTTTCTACCGTTGCATTCAGGAAAATGTAGATATCTGCATATCCTAGTGCAAATATGATGCAATCCGTAGTGACATCATTGAGTCGTCATAACATTGCGAATACGAAACTAAAAATATCAAAAAAACAATCTTTTTCTATATTTCCCTTGTATGTGCTCAACAGCTCTATCAAAGGTCATTGCATTATATTATTTTTCATTGTGTGAATTCAGTTGTGCAGCCACTTGTGCTGATATTTTTTTTCTAACTTGGTTCATATGGAATATTTTAATCAAAATCGTATATATTGGGAATGTAAATAATGCATCAAATTCTGAACTTCACATGAGAGACTATACGATCCCACAATGGAAAGCTTGTTATGCTTAAATATTGGAAGATGCTTTGTCAGTAGAGCTAAAGTTTTTTTAATTGACATTAAATCTGAATTAGAATCAATTGATTTTTTTACTGAGACAAACTAGTAATTAAACAAGAGTTAAGTATGCAGTTATGTGATCATGGTAGAAAGATTCACACTTCTTATGAAAAGTTATTAAAATATTTGACAAACATTATCATGCATCCGATATGGGTTGATGTTAAACTTTGATCCATAAATGATTAACTGTTATCTTATCGTTAACCAGATTTTAGGACATAGTGTTGATGTATTTCTGTATTGTAAAATAGGACGTTGGTGTTCAAATTGTGAATATGATATAACGTCAGTTATCCATTGCTCCACTATTATCTGGCATTTGGGATTAATTATCAATTCGACCTCTACATCAGCCTACGATATTGATTCTAAAGCCATTTTTGACTGTGTCGACCTAATTCTTGCATAATTTCTCTGATATGTATCCTATCTGCAAGTCGATGATTAACGAAAATGACAAATGGCCTATTGTAATATCGAATTTTTTTGAATATCGAATTTCCGGGGATATCCAATATCAAATGTGAATAGATCAATATTTACTATGACAATAGGACGAAACGATATTGCCTTTTCTGGTGAGAAATCATGTTTCTTTTAATAATGTCTTTTATACTCATATTCATCATCTCTGAATGCAGCTTGAGTTTGTTGTTAGTGTTGTTTTTCTAAGCAAGTAAGTAACAATATCGAATATCTGCAGCTGTTTCCAAGTCCTTCTGACTACTCAAATACAACGATTTTTCTAACATCAACTTTGGTTGAAATGTTAACAGAAACATGTCTTCCAAAAATGGCTAGCATGTTGATTTTTAAATTGATCAAGGCCAAAGAAGTTTTATCAATACTCAATGCTCATTAATGTTCTTTTTGTGAAAATGTCTTAACAACAACATGAAATGCGGTTATTTTGTTTGATGCCAAACATATCAATAGTTTAGGTGTTTGGTATCATAGGATTCATCAATCACTTGACAAACTTGTTCAGAAAGCATCCTCTGGTTCCCTTAGAAGAAAGAAACACTTACTTGGATTTCCAATAGTTCACATATTTAGCTCGCCTTGTGATATTCCATAACATAGGGTTACATAGGGTAGCAGTTCCAGCCAGGTTATTTGTAGTTTAAAATAACTATGCTATGAGTTGACATGTAGCTAGATTTATGTTATCATATTCTACAAGTGTTTTATGTCTGCGTCCTGTATTTAAGACATGTTTCTACAAAAGATGCAATATCAAAATGTATCCACAAAAGTGGCTTATAAAATTACACGTTTGTCTCTTTGAGGTTTTGATAATTAGGGGGAGATATAACAATTATTGTTAAGGACCTCCCTAGCTTGCAATGCTCATGTTTTAAATTAGATGATTTATGATCCGTTTTAGAAATAGATGCTTTATCGACCAGACTTACGACTATGAAGAAGACCGACAACTTTTTATTTTGATTAGCAAAGAAATCTGTTATGAAGTGATTGCCATATGTCGTACACTACAATCGAAACCCTGGCCCTTTACTGGCATTTGACGGTCCCCTTCTTCAAGTCAGAGATACAATGAAGAACGTGCCCTGTGAAATCCTAAGACTATTATCATTCACTAGTATGAATTAATTGTCAATTAAAGATTACTAAAGATGATTAATGAGACCTTACCTGTGAAAAGTCGTTTGTAAGTTATCAAAAACTGTTAATGCTTTCTGATACCCATTGTTTAAAGAGCTTTAGAACACGATAACAATTCGTCAATTTTACTGGGAAGATATCCCTTGTATTTCATATAACATCATCAAACTGACAAATAAAACATTGAAAATACAGACGGAGGAAGGAGCATGTTTGAAAACATGTCGATTTAAAACCTACAAAAATAATAGAAAATAGGGTCAAAAATATTTATATTGATATAATTGAAGTGCAATAATTGCTAGATTTTTCTATAAAACATAAACATAAACGATACGGCTAACTTGTAAAATATCCAAAATAAAATCAGCAACAACTTGAGATCACAATATTGAGATAATTTATGACATATGGAAGGGATAACAGACTTCTCAATTTCATATTTACTCCTTGCATTGATAAAATGTAACTAATTCATTTGCGCATTATTATATCTAAGAGTTTCACAGCAATAGTGCCTACCATCTCTCTAAATGCATAAGAAGAACAAACATGCCTGGCATTTTTACGAAATATCATTGTATTTTTCTAGTTATTTGCTTAACACCATTGCATTCCTCTTAAAGTTTTTTCCATTAAACAATGTTTAAAAATATGTTTGAGCTTATTCAATCTATGCTACAAAAGCATAGGATTTTTCGGATAATAGGTTCGGTTAGTTTTAGATTCTCCCTGTCATATTACTCTGTTCTATACCTTATACAAAATGGTAACATAGTGATACACATCAAAAGAAATAAATGACACCAAGGCGATGGGTCAAACAGGTACAGATATAATGCACTGCTAGAGGATATTGGCAAACAAGGGAAATCTCAACATAGTCTTCGACCTCCAGCGTCTGTCATTAAACTGATGCAGAGAGGATGTTTACTTGATCCTATTATTTGTGTTACCATTTTCCAAATGCCCCTTTACGAGAACAGAAAACATACGCCCATATCCACGATGTAATGCATTAGAATGAAAGGGAATTAAATATAAACAAAATTCATTTAAAGACAACTGTTTTCAGAAGGCTTTATAAAATGGAAATTAAGAATTTCTGAAATTTATTTTTAACAAAATACTTTTACGCATGAATCCTTGATTTGTTAAAGGGAGAACATTAAAATATCAAACTGGTGTAGAGATGATTACTAATTTGAATATAAGGCCTTTCTAAAACAAACCATGTGTAAAAGATAGAATAAACATAAATTTACAAAACGGCCATGTAAATATATTTAGTGCAAGGTTTGTACAAGTATAGTTTAAGCAGAGGAAGTGTTCGTACAACACACTTAAAATAAATACACTTACTCTGCTTTCAAAAATCGAATTTCCTATCTATTAAACTAATCATCTCTTGGACAATGTACATTTTATTACTATTGTCCACATATGTAGAGGATACTATATGACATGTCAATGACGTTCTATGTTTATGACACAAGTGGCTAAATGTAAGTATCTTCCGACATGTCGTAATATTCTATTTAGAAATCACAAAATTAAAGAAAACACTCAAAACATACTTTTCAGCATAGGGGGACTAGCCGCCGTCCCGTATGGATTTGGACGTAATAGAAAAACAGTGACGTCAAAGCATTGTTTATAACGTGACGTCCCTAGGGCATCATATCGAAAATATGAACCTCGATAGTACTGCCCTCGAAGATAATAAATGCGCGTCTGTCGAAATCATTCAAGTATAAGTAAACAGTTAGATAGACAAATTCATTCTAAAATATGTGTATATCTGATTTACCCATATATGTTTAAATCTCAGCGATCTATCATATCCTTGTGTTTAAAAGAGATAAGCGTCAATGATGTAGAACGAATGGTACACAATAGTTTCTTATATTATTATTGATAACAAACGAGCTTACCTAGCTCCAAGGAATAAAATAGTAAAACTATTGTCTATTGGGTACGAACCAGCCGGGACATCCTCTCCGCCACTGACTGAATGCTCCTAAATTTGTAACGACAAACCAGTAGGATCAAGAATATTAAGATGGGAGTTTTGGTGACGTCCAGTACAGAAAACGTATTGAAGAGAAATGTATCACATTTGCGTTGAAAGGGATATGTAATAAATTACATGTAGTCTGGGTGACTGGTACTTTATGTGTCTGACATCCTGAAGTTAGTGGCTATCGATAAGTAATAAAACTAATCAACTTAGCTTTCAGCGCGCCAAAGTCATCTAATCTATTGTATGCCAGTGCGCTAAGGATGTGTGTTATTGTACACTTAATTTGAATACATCAAATCAATTATTATACTGTAAGAAAACAAAATTGTCTTACACGTAGTGAATTCTCTTCTTTTATCCATTGTAAGTGTGGATCGCAAAGATCAATGCAAATCTCGTGTTCTTATGTAATGTGGTACTGTAGTATAATAAATAAAAAAAGAATAAAAAGATAAAATAAATGCACATTAAGGAAAAATAAAAGCATCAACATACCTTAAAGAGCCAATCCGTGAGTTGTTTGGTTGATGGCATTCATTAATGCCTACTATCTTATAAAAACATATTTATGCACCAGCTCAGTGGCTTAAAGTAAAGCAACCTTCACCATCTAAGCTCAGTGAAATGTTCCACTTATGCCTACAATGTATTCAAAATACAATGTTGTTAGCACAATCGACATTTTAGGTGACAAAATCGGAATGTCTATTGTCATGTATTTTTTTGTAAATATTTAAAAACAGTTTTTTCACAATATTTATAGGATCTTTGCAGTACTTTTTTTGTTTCTATTACTCAAGCCAATTCATTGAGATGTCCAGCATATACATGATCTTTGTAGTATTTTTGTGGTTCTAGCCTATCAAGCCAATTTATTTGCAATTATTAAAAACTCTATCATTACAATTAATAAAATTATTTCATACAATATTCATAACAATGTTTCATAAATGATTTCAATTACCATTTTTACATATAAATTTACAAACACAAAAATGAACTCCAGTTGATAAGGCAATCACGTTTCGAATTAAACGCCTACACGGGTCCCCAAAGAATAGATTACTCAGGAGAAAGGTCAATTGTGTATTAGTAAAACTGATATCTAGGGGCATTTTGAGTATTGTTAATGATTGCTGGAGGCTAGTTCAAACTGATATCAGCAAATTTCATTATTCATGTTTGGTCAAACAAAGTGTTTAAAATATTTCAAGAAATTGAGTGGATAACTTCAGGCAAGATTTGAAAGTTTTCTCACTTACACACAGATCTTATATAATCATTATACTTACTGAGGATTTCAGTTGTTATTTTCATGCAAGTTTCAATTATCACTAAAACTGGTTGATGTCTTGCCGTATTTAGTTTTGCAATCAACCCTTGCATTTTATCATTTCAAAATGTTTTTTTTTGTTAACGTTACACTTCCTTACATTTATAAAGAAGTTGTATAAACATAATACTGCCTTCATCATTTCTCGAATTGAACTTGCTTAGTTACCTTATTTATTACGAAATGCTTCTCAAAAGTATTATCCGAAGTGTGAGCTAAGCCTAGTTAGAAACAAAATGAAATGTCTTATTATTGATCACAACGTGTTAAATCAAAACATTTTTGTGATTTATGCAATTTTGTTTTATTTTGTAATGATTAAAAATTAATGAAATATTTCAGTCTTTTTTATATTATCCTTAATTTCAGAAAATATCCGAAAGGTCATTTAGTTTGCAGTTGTGCATAAAAATGATAACAAATCTACAAATATCTGGCCTGTATCAACGTCACGTTAATGTAAATCAACATATTGTTGACAGATCATTGAACGGCATTACATTTCTGGTACAACAGCACATGTTGGTGGTCTTCAAAGGTCAGTAACACAATGACAGAATCATTCAATCACCCTTCAGTGGCAACATCATCCACTCTGCAAAAAGAAATCCTGAAAGCGCTAATATGATATGTCCACACAAAGGACGTTCTCCTTACGTACCTCAGAGGCGCGAACTTATGACAAGGCTCAAATACATTTGCTTTGTACACGTACACACAATGACTGGGTCAAAGTAACTTAAAAGATCAGTCCCGGCACTTATTCGGTTTTATAGACAGAGAAGCGGGTATGGCGGAGAGAACTGGAACGGTTTTATGATGCCAACATTAGTGATAATGATGTTTACGATGTTATATAAACATTGGAGGAATCAGTAGGAACGGACGAACTGATATGCATGTCATGAAGAGCGTACACTGATGTTGTATAGGAACGGATGAACTGATACGCATGTCATGAAGAGGGGTACACTGACAAGGGGATCCTTGATGTCTTTATCGACCAAGGGCGATTGAACAGTTACTATAAATCATTTTTCGTATGCATTGACCACCGCGTTCTCCCTACCTGAACACCATAGAACATAATTGTAACATGTATGTGACACTGTATGTCGCCATTTCAACAAGTTTGGTTCAACCCGAACTTTTCAAGGGCCCGACACTATCCTGTTGGAACAATCTTCCAGCAGGGGACATTTGGATTATCTTTGACAACATAAATCGAAGACGTCAGGCTGCATTTCAAGCATTTGAAGTCTTACACATTACTGATACCAATCTTGTCATGGGAAGTATGAACAAACACCTCCTTTGTCTACCGCTGAAAAGAAATTTTGATTTGTAAAGCAGTCTTCAACAGTCAATACCAATATGAGGTGGCACCTGTAATAATGACCAATAAAACGAAATGATTTATGATTAATTTTTTATATTCCTTTCATATCATTTACCTTGAGTTAATCATGCTCAGAAGAAGTGTTGCCAATCAAATGGTGAGTACTTTGTCATCAAACATCAATGTTGTTAAAGTTATCCTAAGGCTTCACTATCATCTTCCTCCTGGCGATGGGTCAAACAGGTACAGATATAATGCACTGCCAGGGTATATTGGCAAACAAGGGAAATCTCAACTAAGCCTCGTACTTTAAGCATTCGTCAAACCTGATAACAAATCATTATAACTAATTGGGTAAAGGATGTTTGTTGATCCCGTAATTTGTGTTACCGATTTCCAATATTGTGTAGGTGGACAATACAAATGCATTTGATTTATAGACGACATAAACAAGATACATTGAAGTCAAATAGTTCTGAAAAATCACTTTTGATCATTTTCTATAAACAAATCTGTTACAATGTCATGTTGTTTAATTCATTTAAAAACAAAAAATGTTTCCTTTTATTGCATTCATAATAAAATAACAACAACATAAGAGTTCTGCCATGACCAGCTAAATCTCCTGACATGTCGGCAATTGAGCATCTTTGGGATAAATTCTTCAAGCTTCAAGTCTCATAGTGATAAAGTTGAAGGTAATAGAGTGTAAAACTTGGAGTGACAGTTAATACGGAAAACGTGTCCGCGAGAAGAGTATCAACTTCTCATTGAAAGGGATATGTAACAAATTAGTCTCGATGGCTGGTACTTCATGAGTCTCATGTCCTGAAGTTAGTCGCTATCTGTAAGTAATAAAACGAATCAATTACCTTTCAGTGCGCCAAAGTCATTTAATTTAATGAAATTCAGTACCCAAAGTTTCTGCATTTACTTCGTTATATATACTACTTTATTGGTCTAAGCGTAAACACGTGCGACTTTTTCTCCATCGCAAGTGGACAGCATGGATAAAGTGCAAACATACATCGAAACACATATCATTGAGTTCATCTTTTAAAATGATTTGATACTATTTAGGTTTCAGTTTAAGTTTTTCAATTTCATTTAGAAATTTGAAAAAAAATAACGATTCTTCTTTTTTCAACACAATTGAAGAAACACTGTTGCTGTTTAATGAAAAGGTATATAAAGAGCGTTTGAAAAGTATTCAAGGAAACATAATCTGAGTAAAGTGAAGCAAAATCTTATATTTAAGATACCACCTAAGAGTTCATCTGTTGAAACCACTAATTACTTTGGAACTTGCAGTAGTTACTTTTGCAGAGGATAATACTGTTATATTTACGAACAAGTAAATGTTGTGAGCAGCTGGTGATCACACTCAAAGGAGGGAGGTTAGGAAATGTATAACATTTAAATTGACGCCAAAAAATACAAAGTTGTAGAAACATAAGAATTCAGTCGAAGTAGAAAACGCTGTACCATGAAGTTAAAATAGTAAGTTGTGTGAAGAGAAAGTTAAAGATGTCTTTCATAGATATACATGTAAACAACAAACAAGTTTTGAAAACCGTTTTTCTTAAGGATAACAGTTTTGTACTTTTCAGATGCCAAATTCAGTCAATATATCCCATCACGCATTGCCCATGTCCGGATGATTACTTCGGTGAACTGAAATGGAAAATGCACTTTAGTGAGAAAGATTGATTACTGACACAGAAATATAATTGTTTCAGACATCTTACTTGTGAAATAACATACTAGGCCTATAGCTGATTACAGTGACCTTAAGATAATTTCCATCCCTTCAGACAAGGTCCACACAATAAGGGATGACAGATGAGTGTAACAAAAACCTATTTTCAGAAGAAAAGACATGCATAAACAAGATACTTCCTTTTTAAGCTGACATGTTAACCCAAAGAGAACCAGGATTTGAACACTTTAGAACAAACAGTTTTGATTGTTGAAGAGAACATCTATGTAACTTTTACAGCTGATGATAGAAAATAAGCAAAGGGAAATATTGATCATGCCCCCGAAAGTTAGAAGTGTAAAGTATAAGAAACAAGCGGAAACAGTATAAATTATAAACATTGAAATAATATAAATAGATCAGTTTTATGAAGAGAGAGATTGCAAAAAGGATGAGTATATATCTCTATTGTCCAGCATATTAAGACAATAAGATTATGTAAGCTAATTTGATAACAAACAACGCCACTAATATGACTACTTTGACAAAGTAAAAGATATTACTCTTGACTATGAATTCACATTATTTATTGAAGCATGCATTGCCCATGTCTGGATGATTACTTTAGTGAACTGAAAGTGGAAATAAGCTTTATGGAGACAGATTGATTACTGATGTGGAAATTGTTCAGGTACTTCTGGACAAGCGTTTGTTAACCCTCTGGTTACATATTTGTTACCTTGACCTGAATAGAAATTCAGACCTTCAACAGACAATGTTACGACTATCCAATTAGTATGTTGTAACCTGTAAAAAACCCGTCTTTGTCAGCATAGTACTTCCACTATTCATTTATTGTTATACAGCGTTTATCTAGAATAAAAGCATATTTAATATCACCGTTCATGTTTTGAATTTTCCATTTCCCGAAAGGGATAGCATATCTTATTTCACTGTTATTTCTCTCAAATCTCAGTAAACAGGGACATGCATTTGCCAGATTGATTATTTAGATTCTCATCTGGAGTAAACAGTTTTGAATTTATGTTTGGGACAGAAGGCTATGAAGGTATCCCAGTGCCCTCATATCAGGTACTGTGTATGGACAATCAGCTTTCATGTTTAAAACAGAGCGTATCAGGGAAAAAATATAGCAAATAATAGCTATCACCTATTCAATCCCATTTGCATAAAGATCTTTATTTCAATATCAATGTATTTATTGTTAATGATATCAATGATGATGTATCATGAGCATTGGGGTCAAATTATTGTGAATTTTAGTGTATAAATATTTATTACATACATGTTTAGAATATCTTCATGAGATAATTTTGGTTATTTGAAACAAGTTGAAAGTTATTCAACGAGTGTTGTGTAACCAAAGCAGGTTATTCAACGATAGTGACGTGATAGTGACGACATAATGTCGTACTACTTTTGCAATCAGCTGATCGGTGGCAACCGAACCCCCTGCCGCTTCAAATTTCTAATTTGGCATATTTTTTTCCATTTTCGTATTTTCCCTCAAAATAAGATTGCATCACATCAAAAATATATGTGCAAATTATCAAAGCAATACTCGCGTTTTGATCTCGGCTATTTCATCACTAAATGTAAAGAAATGTCTTGCCTAAATTTAGTTTGGAAAGAGTTATCTCCCTTTTGTATTCAACGGACGTGTTTTGTCAACTCGGAGCTTTGTCGCTTTTGAAAGTTTGAGTGAAATCCAATAGTTTAGAAATGGTTGTGATAAGTTGCAGTTTTATTTATAATATCAACACCGCTTTACATAATCAAGCAAAATACTGAATTATCAGTACTCGTCTAGAAATGTTTAGCAAGGACGGTTAAGCGGTTTAAAAACAACGTCACTGTCATCAAGCTTGGCGATCTCTCTACTCGGTACCGACAACAGCGTTGTTTTTTATTGTAAAGTATTTGATATTGTCTAAGTTTTGGATAATTCTGTCGATAAATTGTACAGAAATTATTGTCTAACATTAGGATTATATTTAAGGTGAAGATTATGTTAACGGAAAACGGGACTATGTTTTTGCTATTACGAATATAGAGGTACCTCACCAGTGTATCATTACCCAATTATGTCGCGCATGGTTTGATAGTTGTTGCAAAGAAATAGAAATTCCCTTATGTATAAATAGATCACAAAACTAAAATATTTTCGCTCGTGAATTAATAAAAACATTTGAAATTATCTCGTTGAAATATTTTCGATATTCATCACAAACTCGTTTTGTAATCTCTATATATATCATTGCATAAAATCAACCTGTTTAACTAAAATACTTGATAAAGATATTGATCATGCAAAAATCTAGTCGTTTGGGAAACCAAATTTCTAAACGAAGAAAGGCATACAGCGTAAATCGTGTATTGATTTAAAACAGCAAACAGTTGTGATTCAACCTCAAACATTCTTGTTCCCAACGAATCGATTAGTCGTTTGGTTATTATTAAAACAGATTCCCAGGGCCATTTTTCAGTTTCTCTCTGCTCAGTAGTATTTGAGAGTAATCCAGCAAAATTTTGGCAAACTTGATCAATCATGTTTGATGATACCTTTCGAGAAATGGTGGTTGTACCGTATTATACAGAATATATATTATATATTTAATCGCGCTGTCAGTTGAAATGACATTTTCAATGATTCTGTTTTATAGTTATATGTCAAACGTTAGTTCCACAAACCCTGAATAATTGTAGCAAAACGTTTAAATGAATTTTTCAGAACGCATAGAGATCATGTTAGTACCTTTGGTTTTCTACTTGTCAACATCATTTCTTGGATTTCAGAAAAAAAACTAAATGAAAAACGTTGAAAGACTATTACCGTTATTCAAATTTGAATCCAAGCTCTTCATTTCCAATCTAAGCCTTTCTTTGATAAAACACCAGCATGAAATGGAAATGTGAAAAAAATGAACTAACTGGCACGGGAGTGACATAGCACGATAGCATTTATGTTGTGTTAACTGATATGACTTTTGACGTTTGTTGAGTAAGCTTGATTTTTAAGGCAAGAAATAAACAGAATACTATACTTCCTTCACTTTAATACTATTTAAAAGGCACCACTCGAGCAGCTTTTATCCGCCATTTTGAAAGGTAAGCAAAACAAGAGAAAACATATGTGCTGTAATATGCTTATTCATTAAACAAATAAAGTAATAAATACTTGATTGATAGAAGAGGAGCATATTTACAAATAATTCATAATAAAAGTTATCAGTTGCAACATCATTTTGTCCTAGTAATGCATTCGATGATTGAAGATTCGATGATTGGCTTCCTTTCACAATGTTTTCATTTTTTGAGCGATACACTTTATTCTTTGTCAAATTGTCAAATATTTAACAACTAAAATGCTAATCTCACAAACATTTTGTGGCAACTTAATTCAATGACAAAGTCATATTTATTGATGAAAAATGAATTATCTTTAGCTAAAAACGGGAAGGTTCTCTTCAGTAAGGATTGTTTATGACTTTTATAGTCGTAAGATTACAATGTTACCCTGCAAACGTGAACTTGAAACAGAAATTACTTATTGCCATTGGAAAAACTTGTAACACTCACAGCCATTCTAATACATAAAACGAATATCTGAATTCATAATAGATGAGATTTGAATCACAACGCATGACAGAAGTAAGCTCGAAATGCCTCTTTGGCTATTCGAGATTCACAATAATCATGTTTGAATTGCTTACAAAGAAAAAGCAAAGATTTATTAATCTGTTGCACCAACACAGACCAATCGAATCAATTAAAGCAACATACCTATTTAAGTTACTTTGCATTTACATTTAATGAAGAACGTCATTGATATGTGTGTTGCCTAATTAAGTGAAAAGTGGTTAAAACGAGCTTTCAACTGTAAGTTGTTTTTTCGACTGTAACGTCAAATTGCAAAACAAAAGGACATGAATAAACTTGAAAAGAAATAAACTTGCATATCAATAGGAATAGACGTTCCAGGGATATTGAATATTGATTGAACCTACAGCACTGAGAAATACCTACAGCCAATTCACCAAGCCTTTAATTGAACCAGGAAATAAAGAAGACAATCAACACTCCTTCATTTGTCCCAGCGACTGATACAAAGTGCAATTTAATTTTCTTGAGTTTAAAATGTCTTGCCTTACAGAGACCCTGTATCTTGATTTCATATTTAATCAATCGCTGAGGTCAACGTTTTTACACCTTTAAGAGTTTCCTTAGATAAAGTACTTTGTCAATGATATTTCTTTTATTTGAAAAAGATTAATGATTGCAAAACTGCAGCGGCAACACATTTATTTTGTTAATCATTCACTTAGGCATAAACAAGCATAAGATAAAATTTAGCTCCATATGCAGAACAATCGATCATATTCTTCTGACAGTTTCAGTATAAAATGTCTTGCCTAACAGAGACCCTGTACAAATGTATCTTGATTTCATATTAAATCAAACGCTGAGGGAAACTTTCTTTTACAGCTCTAAGAGTTTCCTTACATAAAGTTATTTGTCCATGATATTTCATTTCTTTGAAAAAGATAAATAGTTGCAAAACTGCAGCTGCAACACATTTATTTAGTTAATCATTCAATTAGGCATAAACAAGCGTAAGATAAAATTTAGCTCTATATGCAGTCGATCACATTTTTTCTGACAGCTTCATTATCCTAGCCACCTATACTTTATAGAAGCAGACACAGTAAAGCAATCATCCTGTCCCTTTCATTTGATTGAGCTCGAGGGGATTATACATGTGATCTTTTAAATATATGTTAGCTCAAGATGGTCTTAAACGTCAGAAATATAGGGGTATGCGCTGATCGCTATCGATTTGATTCTCCTGATGCTTTAGGTTTATACCACCGCCATAAAGCGTAACTCATTCTGTCCGGAGTATATTTCAACAAGAGAAATGCTTTTCATGTTCATGGTCCATCCTAAAACAGTAAAGTCAACGTCACATATCATTCACAGAAATCTCAGCAGGATTCTTTTAATCATCAAGTGACGTCAAGTTCAAGAGATGTGAGATCGCTTGACTAACATGACTGCATGAAAACAATCTTAAGACTAGCTTTAAATGATAGATCATCATTGTCATATAATTTTTTGTAAAGCAATCCTTTCAAAGATGCTCATCAGTACTGATAAAAGTACAATACACGTTTTGAAAGAAGTGTGTCTGTGTCATAGGCACTAGATTTTTAAGGTTGACAGATTTGTTTGAACCTGAGACTTAGGGGAAGATCATTTCACATTTAAAAACCCATAGATCTTTGTCTTTGGTAAGCTGGTTGGTTTGCCAAGCAGATGTTGAATCTGGGATCTGATTCTCGCTGCAGTAAACTCATGAAGGTGACTTTACAGGTTTGGAGGACAGAGTCCATACATTGACTTGAAGACAAGCAGCTGAAGCTTATACTGTCTTCGGTATTTGATAGTAAAACAATGAATATGTTCATCATTGTTTAATAACCGGTTCTTTTCAGATGTTCAGATCAAGATATGTTATCAACATTTTGAATGGTCGAGACAGAAAGCATACATGAGTGTCACAATGACATACTATGTTTGCGACACGAGTGCCAAAATACTAGTATTTCCTAAGCGATATCCTGGGATATTTTCATCTTACAGCACGAGAGTCGTAAACATAATATCACCTGGAAACGCATACAATATTACGTTTCTTAACGTAGTACGCAATTAAGAAATATAAAAAATCTACTTCTAGATGTTTTATATTGGTATATATTTAGTAGCTCGATTTTACAAAGGAAATTTTATTTAACATGTCTAATGCTTTTCTTATGAAAGCGATTTAGTTGCACTCAGGGAGTTAACACGCAAATGTTTCCCCCAAAAAATGAAATAAATTGGATTTCTTTTCTCAGAAAAAAAGAGGATTTCTTCAAACTGTCACACTGTACTCTTAGATAGTCACAACAGATTTCTACTACATTGTGATTGTGAAAATTATACTTTGAAAATACATATGCCAAAATGTAAACAGACACTTGGATTTGTGTGTTTAAATCAAAAGTCAAATTATGATGTGACTGTGCTGTTTTCACAGTTGCCATTTTCAACTACAACATTACCAACAGAGCAAAGGTTTTTTTTCATATTCTACATTTATCATCTGAAAGATGAATTTGTTTTAAACTACCAGAAAAATCACATATAGTCTTTGTCATTTCAGAAAAATGTTGTCTATTTGTAGATTTAGTTAATTACATTTATTTATTTAAATGTAATCAAATAAAAGTGTAATCAAATAAAAGTGTAATCAAATAAAGGTGTGAAAATGTTCCTATGGTCATTTGAAATAGATAAAAAACAACATCTGTATTTGACGACGTACAGATAAATAGTTAATAATTTTGTTTCTAAAACACTCAAAAATAAAACACAAAGTTACACAAGTTATGGACAGTTGTATTCAATATCTTAAGACATTTAACATTTCAATAGGTTTTTTGAGGCTAGACAAAATATGATAAGGGGGAAAGGTTCATACCCTCTGACACCCTATGATTAAAATAATTCTGCTACAATTTCTGTGAATTATGTGCGACGTTGACCTTCCTGATTTAAGAATGAACTAAACACGAACAGCCTTTCTCTTGTTGAGATATACTCTGGACAGAATGAGTTGCGCGTTAACGCTTGGGTATAAAAATAAATTATCAGGAGACTCAAATCAATAGCCATCAGCGCATATCCCTGTTATTTCTTACGTTTAAAATGTGATCGATTGTTCTATATATTGAGCTAAGTTTCATCTTCCGTTTGTTAGACAATATTGTTTGACATGTTCTTTTAATTAGCTTGTAACAATGATTATCAGGAAACGCAAATGCAAATGAAATGACATGAGTTTCTAAAAATATTGTATTGAAGCAACAGAGTTGATTCATTTGAAATTCGGAATTGTTATTATCATTATTATCAACTGAAATAATTGCAGCTTAACTGTTAAATATATCGCAAAAGCAACCAAAATTCCAAAAGAGAAAACAAAATAATTCGATAGCAGACAATTAATTTCCCTTTCACCAGGATGTTGAGCTAATATCTGTTGTAACATATAGTCAAAAGATCAGATGAGTTAGCCTATCGATCTCGATCTAACGGAAGGAACATGATGATTGCTTTACAGTGTTTGAGAGTCTAACATATAAGCGTCTAGGATAATTCAGCTGTCCGCGAAAGTGGTTATTGTGGTAACTTGTGATCAATTCTTCTGAATATTTGTAATGACTTTGTAATGATTTTATATATTTCACTTTGTATCAATGTATATGCCATGCTTAAAAAAACAATAGCAGGACAAAGGAACATCTTTCTCAAAGGAATAGATTTTGATTATAAATTTTAATTCATTGATGGTTCTCAAGTCAACCCAGTTTAACTCATGTGCAATGAAAACACTTTTAAAACTTTTGAAAATAGGTTAGTTAAAACATAAAACAATTTGGTTAGTAAAATATATTGTTAAAAAGTCAAAACTTACACTTCATTTGGATTAAGTATCATTCCTGTTTTAAGGCTGTTATTCGTTAACTATCCTTTCAGACACTTTATCCAACACGCATTGTCAGTATCTTAATTTACGGCTGATTACTTTTGTTAACTGAAAGGGAAAATAATAACATTGAATGGTTGAATTCATTTCAGGGAAAGATTTGATAACCGACATTTGGAGTTTTTTTTACAAAGTTCATTATGCCGGTTATGGACATTCAAAAATGACATCCCACATTAGTGATAACAAAATATTTCTTGATAGAAAAATACTATTACTCAGATTCTTATCAGGCAACTTCATATAATAATGTGAATGTTAATAGTTCGATTTATTTCCTGGAAGTTATCATGATCCATGATTTAATGTTTTTACAGATTTCAATTTCAGTAAATAGTTAATCAAAACTTAAAATTTGCGTTTAGAATGTTGTAGTATTCCAATTCATGTTTATATAGTCACATGCGGATATTGTCAACATTCTTACAGACTGAATGTATTTAAATAATTATCTGTTATTTTCTCTGTATTCCTTCTTGTTTTCTTTTCCAAAACAATTTGCTTTATTTCGTGGTAGATTTTTTCAACACGCACATCTCTTAAACACTTTCACAACTTCACTCAAGTAAAGTCCTGAGAATAGACCCTTGTCCAATTGATTCATGCTTTTCCACGAAATGCTTCATCTTGCATGACCAATCCTGCATTAATGTCACCTCAAAATACCCTCTTAGTGACATTGAGTCCAGCAAGATATTCTGGCCATTATCTCGTCGTATAGTGTATAGATCAGCATCTTCTCGTGTGAGATAGCAAGTATCCGTGACACCTTCTTATTAATAAGAGTAGGCATACATGTAATCTTATTAACATTAACAACATCTGAAATCATTCCACAAACTCACAGTGTAAGTATGCTCTTTATAATATTTTACATTTTAGGCACTGTATAATGTTAAAGAAAAACCTCTTTATGGTTATTAAATGAAAATTTACTATCAATATATATGTCGTCTAGAGCCGTTAGATACAATTGTAAATGTGAGTTCATGTAAATTTATGAATTATTTGATATCTTAATTGATATGAGGATATTTAGGTAAAAAATTGAGCTATTAATTCTAAAATGGTGATGTTTGTTCACGGGCTGGAAATCACCTTATCATGTTTTACACAAATAAATGTTGTTGAACAGATTACTTACCAAATGAATCTTTGTAGATATAATAACTGTGTGACCATTCATTATCTAGAGTCACGGGGACCAAATTCTATTCATTTAAAAAAAAACAAGTATGCGAACATCTTGTGAACAGACTCCTTGGCTAATGCTGATAGATGTTGTGACTTTGTGGCCTCTCGTAGGGACCACACCCTTAGATATATCTTTTCTTCCACACTATTACAATCAGAGGAAGGGAACGCTTGTGTGCGTACTCGATCAATGAGGAATTACAATATTTAGATTTGTTCTTTTTGTTTATGTGTAATCAATAACATTTCCTCCTTAATTGAAATGGAGCAAACTCTTAGTCCATTATATATACATAATTCAAGTCTTCAGATAGACGAAATAGAAACACTAGACTAAAAGAGAAAATGTTTAAGAACAGTTTGTGTCACACAGAAAGCAAGGATAGAGGTCACCAACCAATTAGCTTTGTGAACACTCCTTTCCCATTTATGTTTTTTGTGTTGACATTTCTGGGATATTTAACATCGATTTTTCACTTTCATGAGGACATGAAACGCAACAATTCTCGTTGATAACAAACATATCAAACAAGTTAAGGTGTTGCTTCTTCAATGAACTCACACAGTGCAGTGTCCCTATGATGTACCAATGAAGCAAAGTTCTTCAATTTGATTTCCAATAGGTAACATCTTTTGGTCGTACTTTTAGATTCCATGAGATCACACGGATCCATTAACCTGAAATTTGATACCATTCGAAAAAACTTGTATCGGCAAATACATTTCTAGATTAATGGTGTTTTGGTCTTATAGTCCTGTATTGATATTCTCTAGTAACTTAATACTTTTGGGTCCATCATATTTTTAGATGACAAACTGTTCGTTTTTTGGAGGAGAATAATTTAATATAATTTGTGTTGCATAGTTTATATATATTTTCTCAAAACTGAAGGGTTTTGATCTCAACAGTACCAAATCATTAAGTATTAATTAACGATTATAGTTAATCCTTCATTGTATGTCAATTTACTTACAAGTCTAATGAAAGGACTGTAAAGGTTTTCAAACTAACCATGTTAATAAACAGTTGTGATTGGTTATTGTTTATGAATTTGTTATGCACGTGTACAGTAACATAAATATTAAGACTAAATTCGGAAAAGAACTCTTGGTTGTTGCAGTATTTATTAGCCTTTATGTTCGTAATCGTTCAGATCATAACGTTTTCATTTCTAAAGAAGTGGATTGACATTTACCTTTCAATGGAAACGTATAGTTATTTTGTGATTAGTTTGTAATTCTTTTCAAAAGTGTACCTATCTGCTATCTATCTTCCTTCGACCAACACAAGTATCAAAATTAGTTTTTAATGATTCACGTACACGAATACTCAACATCTGTAAAGAGTGTTTTGGAAATTAATCTGACGCCTTAAAGTATCATTGTTTGACCAATAACTAAAAACATTATTGAATTTCATGAATAGCTTTTTATCATTCTGTACACATTTACATTTACATGTAAAATATTGTGTGATGTATATATATATTCTTTGCACAAAGCTCATTCAGTAATGAAAAAAGTATAACACTTACCATGCTAAACTCGTTACAGCTTAGTTGGATAAGATGTTATTTCATTATGTGCCTCATTGACATTATTGTTGGCTACATAATATAAGAGCGGCTCACCTGGGCTGCTCAAAAAGCCTTTGAGCAAATTAGTCACCTCAAGACGAAGCTTTATTCTGCTGTCTCTTTAACCTATACTCTGACAAGCTTAAACTCCTTTTGGCTCCAGACGGTCACTGCCTTAAATTAGGGATGCGAACACTAATATTAATTCAGGTTTGTCAGTAACTATTCTTACCTTTTCTTGATAATCAATTGTATGGTTTATTTGCAACAACTGCCTCATATAACAGGGACAATAGGAAGGAATTTGGTGTTTTTTTTAAACCAACATTCTATCCTGTAATTGTGACACAAATGGTCAACATGTATCTATGTACATTATGTTTATGTTAAATGAGAAGTCATTACACATTTTTATTTCTAAGGTAAAGTACGCTTGTTTAAAAAGAGGGACAGAAAGTTACAGAAGAACAATAACATCTTATTCATAAACCAATAGACGCTCAGAGACAGAATTTGTTAACTGGCATGTACCAGTTGTCAGTATTATTAATATTAGCTATAAGCACATACAGCTCATTCAGCTAATCAGTGGTCTCCCATGGAGTCATAACGTCATCACGTCCAGTCGTAAGGTCAAATAGGTACGGATATAATGCACTGCTAAAGGATATTTGCAAACAAGGGAAATCTCAACTAAACCTTCTACTTCCACCGGCTTGTTGAACTAATAAGGAAAGGATCTTTAGTGAATCCTATTATGTGCTAGAACACATTCAGATGGATGCCCTCTTTTGCTAGAAATCAGTTTCACAATGAATACATGTTTATTTCATTTTAACATTAGAAGGGAAACAAGATAATTTAAATTTTACTATTATAAAAAGCTTAGTTTTCGTAAAAAAAGCATGTCTTTCTTAAAAAATCAATTATCATTGTTCCACTTGATTTAATGCCTTGGGTGTAAATATTGTTCAAAACACTTTATTCGTTATTTGGACAATTGCATTTTGCTTTTGAGAGAATATTTATTTCTTGAACTAAAATATATTGGCGTATTTACAATATGTTTCATTTCATCAGCAGGTTAAAAGCTTTCTAAAAAAACAATACTCTGTTTTCCTGAGGCGACACAATGTGTTATTAGAAAACCAGACAGATTGATGGGAAGATTCCTGCCTCTCTGTAGGACACGAACTCTGCTTACTATAAGTCTCTTCTTCGTTTTATGTGAACCGTAGTACTTTTTGCAATAGTCTGCTTTTCTTTAATACAATTTAAAGATTTAAGATACTTTTGTTTTGAAGTGAAATTCAATAAACCGACGAGTTACTGTGAAAACGTTTTTTTTATCTTATAATGACAGATATGCATTATAGACGAGATGAACATCATTCATCCGAACGATTCGGTTAAGCTGACTCCAGGGCACTTTTAATAGGTTTTCCTTAGGATAAGGTAAATCATTTCAACATCAATTTAGAATAAACTTCAAGGCATATTTACATGTTTACATGCTGCTACATACTCCTGTCAAATCACTAGAGATTTTTAGCTGGTATTTTTTATGAAAAGATGTTGTTCATTGTTGAGGTGCCTTTCTACCGTTGTATTCAGGAAAATTTGTAGAGATCTGCATATCATAGTGCAGATATGATGTTATCCGTATTGACATTATTAAGTCGCCAAAGCATTATACGAAAACGAAATAAAATATATCAAAAAAGACAATATATCTTTTTTATATATTTCCCTTGTATGTGCTCATCAGCTCTATCAAAAGTCATTGCATTGTGTTTTTTCATTGAGTGAATTTAGTTGTGCAGCCACTTCTGCTGATAATATTTTTCTAATTGAGTTTATATGAAATATTTTAATCAAAATTGTATATATTGGGAATGTAAATATTATGACCCTTCTGTTCATTTCATAATGCATCAAATTCTGAACTTCGCATGAGAGACTATACGGTCCCACAATGGAAAGCTTGTTATGCTTAAATATTGGATGATCCTTTGTCAGTAGAGCTAATGTTTTTTTAATTGACATTAAATCTGAATTAGAATTTATTGATTTTTTCACGGAGACAAACTAGTAATTAAACAATAGTTAAGTATGCAGCTATATGATTATTTTAGAAAGACTCGCACTTCTATAATGAAAAGTTATTGAAAAGATTTGACATTATCATGCATCCGATATGGGTTGATGTTAAACCTTGATCCATAAATGATTAACTGTTATCTTATCGTGACCCAGATTTTAGGACATACATGTAGTGTTGATGTATTTCTATATTGTAAAATGAGACGTTGGTGTGAATATGATATAATGTCAGTTATCCATTGTTCCACTATCATCTGGCATTTGGGATTAATTATCAATTCGACTTCTGCATCAGCCTACGATATTGATTGTAAAGCCATTTTTGACTGTGTCGACCTAATAATTTTTTTGCATAATTTCTCTGATATGTATCCTATCTGCAAGTCGATGATTAACGGAAATGACAAATGGCATATTGTAATATCGAATTTTTTGAATATCGAAATTCCGGGGATATCCAATATCAAATATGAATAGATCAATATTTACTATGAAAATTGGAAGAAATGAAATTGCCTTTTCTGGTGAGAAATCATGTTTCTTTTAATCTTCCAATGTCTTTTATAATCATATCCATCATCTCTGAATGCAGCTTGAGTTTGTTTTTCTGAGCATTTAAGTAACAATATCGAATATCTGTTTCCAAGTCCTTCTGACTACTCAAATACAACGATTTTTTAACATCAACTTTGGTTGAAATGTTAACAGAAGCATGTTGTCCAAAAAAGCTAGCATGTTGATTTTTAAATTGATCAAGGGCAAAGAAGTTTTGTCAATACTCAATACTCATTAATGTTCTTTTTGTGAACATGTCTTAACAACGACATGACATGCGGTGATTTTGTTTGATGCCAACCATATCAATAGTTTTGGAGTTTGGTATCATAGGATTCATCAATCATGTGACAAACTTGTTCAGAAAACATCCTCTGGTTCCCTTAGAAGACAGAAACACTCCTTTACTTGGATTTCCAATAGTTCACATATTTAGCTCGCCTTGTGATATTCCATAACATAGGGTTACATAGGGTAGCAGTTCCAGCCAGGTTATTTGTGGTTTAAAATCCCTATGCTAACTATGCTATCAGTTGGCATGTAGCTAGATTTATGTTATTATATTCAACTAGTGTTTTATGTCTGCACCTGTATTTAAAACATGTTTCTACAAAAGATGCAATATCAAAATGTATCCACAAACATTTCTTATAACATTAACACGTTTGTCTCTTTGAGGTTTTGATAATTAGGGGGAGATATAACAATTCTTGTTCAGGACCTCCCTAGCTTGCAATGCTCATGTTTTAAATTAGATGATTTATGATCCGTTTTAAAAATAGATGTTTTTTCAACCAGACTTATGACTATGAAGAAGACCGACACGTTTTATTTTGTTTAGCAAAGAAATCTGTCATTAAAGAGATATGTCGTACACTACATTCGAAACCTTGGCCCTTTACTGGCATTTGATGGGCCCCCTTCTTCAAGTCAGAGATACAATAAAGAACGTGCCTTGTGAAATTATCTTTTATCGATTATCTTTCACTAGTATGAATTAATTGTCAATTAAAGACTACTTAAGATGATTAATGAGACCTTACCTGTGAAACGTCGTTTGTAAGTTTATCAAAACACTGTTAATGCTTTCTGATACCCATTGTTTAAAGAGCTTTAGAACATGATAACAATTTATCAAGTTTACTGCGAACATATCACTTGTAAGTCATATAACATCTATCAAACTGACAAAGAAATCATTGAAAATACAGACAAAGGAAGGGGCATGTTTAAAAACATGTCGATTTAAAACCTACAAAAATAATAGAAAATATGGTCAAAAATATCTTTATTGATATCATTGAAGTGCAATAATTATTAGATTTTTCTATAAAAACATAAACATATAACCGATTATAACTGTGTCGATACGGCAAACATCAATAAAATTTCAGTAACAGCTTGAGATCAAAATATGGAGATAATTTATGACATGTGGAAGGGAGAACAGACGTCTCAATTTCCTATTTACTATAACATAGAGCTCGAGATAAACTTGCATTGATAAAATGTAACTTATTCATTTGCGCATTAATATATCTAAGAGTTTCTCAGCAATAGTGCCTACCATCTCTCAAAATGCATAAGAAGAACAAACATGCTTGGCATTTTTACGAAAGATCATTGTATTATTTAGTTACTTGCTTAACACCTTTGCATTCCTCTTAAAGATGCTGTATCATACTTGCAATATTTTAAAAAGTATTTTGAATGTATACGTTGTATTTTTAGAAGAATTTAGCGACCAACCTTGAGAATATCGGACCAAAATTCATCAAATTCATGTAGGAGATGATTTACCAAAAAATACCGAAACGGCAGTCGATATAAGGGCGAATCAAGTGTGGCCATTTCACAACTTCCGGTTTCTAAATGTACGCTTGAAAACCGTCTTTGTCACGCTCAACTAGATTTTATATTCTTTTTCTCCGAATTAGGTATTCGTTGCTGTCAAAGTTGATACCCATCAAACGCAATTACGGTAGTTGAGACACGGTGTAAATCCTACAAGCATAATGATTACGTCACCGAAAGCGGGTTCGTTAAATGGCATGCCCTTTCTACGAGGGGTACTGTGCTTGAAGCGTCGAAATAAGTATGCTATTGTTGATTAAACAATCTAAATATGATATAAAAATTTCGATGAAAGATTTTTTTTACAAAGTGATGTATTTCATTTCTCAATAGCTTAGTTTCATCCTGAACCGCTTGCAAGTATGATACAGCATCTTTAAAGTTTTTTCCATTAAACAATGTTTAAAATATGTTTCAGCTTATTCAATCTATGCTACAAAAGCATAGGATTTTTCGGATAACAGGTTCGGTTAGTTTTAGATTCTCCCCGTCATATTACTCTGTTCTATACCTTATACAAAATAGTAACATAGTGATACACATCAAACGAAATAAATTACAACAAGGCGATGGGTCAAACAGGTACAGATATAATGCACTGCTAGAGGATATTGGCAAACAAGGGGAATCTCAACAAATCCTACGACCTCCAGCGTCTGTCATTAAACTGATGCAGAGAGGATGTTTACTTGATCCTATGATTTGTGTTACCATTTTCCAAATGCCCCTTTACGAGAATAGAAAACATACGCCCATATCCACGATGTAGTGCATTAGAATGAAAGGGAATTAAATATAAACAAAATTCATTTAAAGACAACTGTTTTCAGAAGGCTTTACAAAATGGAAATTAAAAATTTCTGAAGATTTTTTTAAACAAAATACTTTTACGCAAGAATCCTTGATTTGTTAAAGGGAGAACATTAAAATATCAAACTGGTGTAGAGATGATTACTAATTTGAATATAAGGCCTGTCTAAAACAAACCCAGTGTAAAATAATAGAATAAACTAAACATTACAAAACGGCCATGTAAATATATTTAGTGCTAGGTTTGTACAAGTATAATCTAAGCAGAGGAAATGTTCGTACAACCATTACTCTGCTTTCAAAAATCGCATTTCCTATCTATTAAACTAATCAACTCTTAGACAATGTACATTTTTCTACTATTGTCCAAATATGTAGAGGATGTTACATGACATGATCATGACGTTCTACATGTATGATTATGACACTAGAGCCTAAATATTAGTTTCTCCCGACACGACATAATATTCTGTTTCAAGATCGAAAAATTTAAGAAAACACTCAAAACATACTTTCAGCATAGGGGGGCTAGCCGCCGTCCCGTATGGATTTGGACGTTATAGACAAACAGTGACAAACAGTGACGTCAAAGCATTGTTTATAACGTGACCTCTCTAGGGCATCATATGAAAACTATGAATTTCAATAGGACTCTTACTGCCCTCGAAGGTAATACATTCGTATATGTCGAAATCATTCAAGTATAAGTACACAGTTAGATAGACAAATTAATTCTAAAATATGTGTATTTCTGATTTACCCATATATGTTAAAATCTCAGCGATCTATCATATCCTTGTATTTAAAAGAGATAAGCGTCAATGATGTAGAACGAATGGCACTTCATAGTTTCTTAAATTATTATTGATAACAAACGCGCTTATCGTGCTCCAAGGAATAAAATAGTAAAACTATTGTCTATTGGGTACGAACCAGCCGGCACATCCTCTCCGCCACTGTCAAAATGCACCTATATTTGTAACGACAAGCCAGTAGGATCCAGAATATTAAGATGGGAGTTTTGGTGACGTCCAGTACAGAAAACGTATTGAAGAGAAGTGTATCACATTTGCGTTGAAAGGGATATGTAATAAACTACATGTAGTCTAGGTGACTGGTTCTTTATGTGTCTGACATCCTGAAGTTATAATTAGTGGCTATCGATAAGTAATAAAACTAATCAACTTAGCCTTGAGCGCGCCAAAGTCATCTTATCTATTGTATGCCACTGCGTCAAGGATGTGTGTTATTGTACACTTAATTTGAATATATCATATTAATTATTATACTGTAAGAAAACAAAATTGTCTTACACGTAGTGAATTCTCTTCTTTTATCCATTGTAAGTGTGGATCACAAAGATCAATCGTGTTCTTATGTAATGTTGTACTGTAGTATAATAAATGAAAAAAAAATGAAAAAAAATAAATGCACATTATAGAAAAATAAAAGCATCAACATATCTTAAAGAGCCAACCCGTGAGTTGTTTGGTTGGTGGCATTCATTAATGCCTACTGTCTTATAAAAACAGCTTTATGCACCAGTTCAGTGGCTTAAAGTAAAGCAACCTTCACCATCTAAGCTAAGTGAAATGTTCCACTTATGCCTACAATGTATTCAAAATACAATGTTGTTAGCACAATCGACATTTTAGGTGACATAATCGAAGTGTCTATTGTCATGTATTTTTTTGTAGATATTTAAAACAGTTTTTTCACAATATTTATATGGCTTTTGCAGTACTTTTTTTGTTTCTGTTACTCAAGCCAATTCATTGAGATGTCCAGCATATACATGATCTTTGTAGTATTTTTGTGGTTCTAGCCTATCAAGCCAATTTATTTGCAATTATTAAAAACTCTATCATTACAATTAATATAATTATTTCATACAATATTCATAACAATGTTTCATAAATGATTTCAATTACCATTTTTACATATACATTTACAAACACAAAAATTAACTCCAGTTGATAAGGCAATCACGTTTTGAATTAAACGCCTACACGGGTCCCCAAAGAATAGATTACTCAGGAGAAAGGTCAATTGTGTATTAGTAAAACTGATATCTAGGGGCATATTGAGTATTGTTAATGATTGCTGGAGGCTGGTTCAAACTGATATCAGCAAATTTCATTATTCATGTTTGGTCAAACAAAGTGTTTAAAATATTTCAGGAAATTGAGTGGATAACTTCAGGCAAGATTTGAAAGTTTTCTCACTTACACACAGATCTCATATAATAATCATACTTACTGAGGAGTCCAGTTCTTATTTTCATGCAATCTTCAATTATCACTAAAACTGGTTTATGTCTTGCCGTATATAGTTGTACAATCAACCCTTGCATTTTATCATTTCAAAATGTGTTTTGTTTGTTAACGTTACACTTCCTTATATTTATAAAGAGGTTGTATGAACATAATACTGCCTTCATCATTTCTCGAATTGAACTTGCTTTTTATTACGAAATGCTTCTCAAAAGTATTATACGAAGTGTGAGCTAAGCCTAGTTAGAACCAAAATGAAATGTCTTATTATTGATCACTACGTGTTAAATTAACACATTTTTGTGATTTATGCAATTTTGTAATGATTAAACATTAATGAAATATGTCAGTCTCAGAAAATATCCGAAAGGTCATTTAGTTTGCAGTTGTGCATCAAAATGATAACAAATCTACAAATATCTGGCCTGTATCAACGTAACGTTAACGTAAACCAACGTGTTGTTTACAGATCATTGAAGGCATTACATTTCTGGTACAGCAGCACATGTTGGTGGTCTTCAAAGGTCAGTAACACAACGACAGAATCATTCCATCACCCTGCAGTCACGACATCATCCATTCCGGACAGCTACCACTCTGCAAAAAGAAATCCTGAAAGCTCTAATATAATATGTCCACACAAAGGACGTTCTCCTTACGTACCTCATAGGCGCGAACTTATGACAAGGCTCAAACACATTTGCTATGGACACGTACACACAATGACTGGGTCAAAGTTTCTTAATAAATCAGTCTCGGCACTTTTTCGGTTTTATAGACATAGCAGCGGGTATGGAGGAGAGAACTGGAACGGTTTAATGATGCCAACACTGAACACCATTGAACATGTTTGTAACATACTCTATGTCGCCATTTCAAGAAGTTTGGTTCAACCCGAAATTTTCAAGGGCCCGAAACTATCCTGTTGGAACAATCTTCCAGCAGGGGACATTTGGATTATCTTTGACAACATGAATCGAAGACGTCAGGCTGCATTTCAAGCATTTGAAGTCTTACACATTACTGATACCAATCTTGTCATGGGAAGTATGAACAAACACCTCCTTTGTTTACAGCTGAAATTTTGATTTGTAAAGCAGTCTTCAACAGTCAATACCAATATGAGGTTGCACCTGTAATAATGACCAATAAAATGAAATGATTTATGATTATTTTTTTATGTTTCTTTTATAACATTTATCTGCAGTTGATCATACTCAGAAGAAGTGACACCTATCAAATGGCGAGAAGTTTATCTTCAAACATCAATGTTGTTAAAGTTATCCTAAGGCTTCACTATCATCCTCCTCCTGGCGATGGGTCAAACAGGTACAGATATAATGCACTGCTAGAGGATATGGGCAAACAAGGGAAATCTCAACTAAGCCTCGTACTTCAAGTATTCGTCAAAGCTGATAACAAATCATTATAACTAATTAGGTTAAGGATGTTGGTTGATCCCGCAATTTGGGTTGCCGATTTCCAATCGTTTGTAGGGGGACAATCCAAATGCATTTAATTTATAGACGACGTAAACAAGATACATTGAAGTCAAGTAGTTCTGAAAAATCGTTTTTGATCAATTTTTATAAACAAATCTGTTACAATGTCATATTGTTTAATTCAATTAAAGTTTGTTGAAAACATACAAAAAATACATGTATTCATTTAAAATAAATTTTGCATAAAAATCTTCCTTTAATTGAGTTCATGAATAAAATGTTATAAGGGCACTGAATATTGTGGTAATTTTGCTTTTATGTTTAGAGTGGTGAGTACGCTGCGTTTGGATAGAAAATCAATTTGGGAGTCTTTCTTAGTTATGCCAAGAACACTACCAATTATATGATAAACAGTCTTATCTCTAAAAGGAAGCATTCAGTCAGTCAAATTACAGAGGACTTTATACTAGATTTGTTTGTCACATAAAATGCTACATTTAAATCATGTACAGAATTGTTAACCGTGCGCTTTGCATTGATGACCATTAGCAGACTGGTCACATGTTGTGACTGCAGGCTGCAGAGCGTCAGACCAAAACTGACCAAAGCCTAAGAAGACCGGTATTTACAAGTGCTTGTTTCACGCTTTCGTTTCCTGATGATAACGTTGACGGCTCTACTAAGTCTTTAAAATATCATCTTCTGATATCCGTGCATACCAACCTTACGAAGGTTTGACGTTGACGTTCGAAAATTGACCCGGCAGATAAGCTTTGGTTGCCAAGAAATTGATATATGATTCTCTTTAGTGTTGAGAACAGGTAATGGAATATACTAAAGGCGAAAACCTGTATTTTTGTCATGTATGATATAAGAACATATGGAGTTATAGGCAAATGACCTTAACTTCAGAAAATGAAAAAATGATATGCAAGATCCTTTCAAAATAATCTATTTTTTCATGGTCTAGCAGACTAGATACTTTCGTTTTCAGGACAAATAATTTAAAGGAAGGTTTGATCATCCAACAGTTTCTTGGCAAATGCAATGCCGTCAATAGATTTGCTTTTGCTATCAAGTTAGTGAGAGCTTTGATGCTCAACGATCCCTATGCCAATCCATTATTAAAAGAAATTGGATAAGTGTCATCTTGAGAAGTTATAAAAGTAGATTGTGAGCGGAATGATTGCATTCCACAGTAATGTAATTGACAAGAGACTTACGAATTAACTATCATAACAAGAACATGCCCATCTTTCAAGAGATAATTGGTCAACTACAACATAAATAAGTCATGAACCGAAAATATTCGGATCAACACTTTTGTAACATAAGATAATCTACAACATATGTATATAGATCTTTACACAGTTCTGTGAAATCTAACTAAATGATTTGCAATGCTATACTATTTTGCATAAGATATATTCCATAATCGACGAAAACATATATGATATGCTTATATTTTCGCAACAAAGTATAGTTATGCAGTACTTCAAAGTATATTCCATTTGTGCTGCTTTAGATGAACAAAAACAATTATACCTAAGGGGGTCAAAGAAATAATGTACATGGAATCAATCGGATTCATTCTTCAAGCTTCAAGTCTCATAGGAAGACCCCGTGATAAAGTTAAAGGTAATAGAGTATAAAACTTGGAGTGACAGTTAATACAGAAAACGTGTCGGCGAGAAGAGTATCAAATTCTAATTGAAAGGGATATGTAACAAATTAGTCTCGATGGCTGGTACTTCATGAGTCTCATGTCCTGAAGTTAGTCGCTATCGGTAAGTAATAAAATGAATCAACTTACCTTTCAGTGCGCCAAAGTCATTTAATTTAGGGAAATTCAGTACCAAAAGTTTCTGCATTTACTTTGTTATCTATACTACTTTATTGGTCTAAGTGAGTACCCGTGCCTTCTTTTTCTCCAATTGCAAGTGGACAGCATGGATAAAGTGCAAACATACATCGGAACACATTTCATTGAGTTCATAATTTCATTGAGTTCAATGATTTGATACTATTTATGAAATGGTTGAGGTGGGAACATTGAAAGGTTTCAGTTTCGTTTTTTAATTTCATTTACAAATTTGAAAAAATGACGATTCTTTTTTCTTTCAACACAATTGAAGAAACAATAAAGAGCGTTTTAAAAGTATTCAAGGAAACATAATCTGAGTAAAATGAAGCAAAATCTTATATTTAAGATAC
Organism: Steromphala cineraria; assembly: GCA_916613615.1. Classification (NCBI taxonomy): domain Eukaryota; kingdom Metazoa; phylum Mollusca; class Gastropoda; order Trochida; family Trochidae; genus Steromphala; species Steromphala cineraria. Next base: position 30,513,397 of record OU744726.1, on the reverse strand, counting down.
CACCTAAGAGTTTACCTGTTGAAACCACTAATTACTTTGGAACTTGCAGTAGTTACTGTTGCATTGGATAATACTGTTATATTTTCGAAAAAGTAATTGCTGTGAGCAGCTGGCGATCACACTCAAAGGAGGGAGGTTAGGAAATGTATAACATTCAATTTGACACCAAAAATTACAAAGTTGTAGAAACATAAGAATTCAGTCGAAGTAGAACACGCTGTACCATGTAGTTAAAATAGTAAGTTGTGTGAAGAGAAAGTTAAAGATTTCTATCATATACATACATGTATACAGCAAACAAGTTTTGAAAACCGTTTTTCTTAAGGATAACAGTTTTGTACTTTTCAGATGCCAAATTCAGTCAATATATCTCATCACGCATTGCCCATGTCCGGATGATTACTTCGGTGAACTGAATTGGAAAATGCACTTTAGTGAGAAAGATTGATTACTGACACGGAAATATAATTGTTTCAGACATCTTACTTGTGAAATAACATACTAGGCCTATAGCTGATTACAGTGACCTTAAGATAATTTCCATTCCTTCAGACAAGGTCCACAAAATAAGGGATGACAGATGAGTGTAACAAAAACCTATTTTCAGAAGAAAAGACATGAATATACAAGATACTTCCTTTTTAAGCTGACATGTTAACCCAAAGAGAACCAGGATTTGAACACTTTAGAACAAACAGTTTTGATTGCTGAAGAGAACATCTATGTAACTTTTACAGCTGGTGGGGACATTTGATGATAGAAAATAAGCAAAGGGAAATATTGATCATGCCCCCGAAAGTTAGAAGTGTAAAGTATAAGAAACAAGCGGAAACAGTATAAATTATAAATATGGAAATAATATAAATAGGTCAATTTTATGAAGAGAGAGATTGCAAAAAGGATGAGTATATATCTCTATTGTACAGCATATTAAGACAATAAGATTATGTAAGCTAATTTGATAACAAACAACGCCATTAATATGACTACTTTGACAAAGTAAAAGATATTACTCTTGACTATGAATTCACATTATTTATCGAAGCATGCATTGCCCATGTCTGGATGATTACTTTAGTGAACTGAAAGTGGAAATAAGCTTTATGGAAACAGATTGATTACTGATGTGGAAATTGTTCAGTTACTTCTGGACAAGCGTTTGTTAACCCTCCCGTTACATATTTGTTACCTTGACCTGAATAAACATTCAAACCGTCTACAGACAATGTGATGCCTATCCTATCTGTATGTTGTAACGTGTACAGAACCAGTCTTTAACAGCATAGTACTTCCACTATTCCTGTATGGTTATACAGCGTTTCTCTAGAATAAAAGCATATTTAATATCACCGTTCATACTTTAAATTTTCGATTTCCCGAAAGGGATAGCATATCTTATTTCACTGTAATTTCTTTCAATTTTTAGTAAACAGGGACATGTATTTGCCAGATTGATAATTTAGCTTCTCATCTGGAATAAAGAGTTTTGAATTTATGTTTGGGACAGAAGGCTATGAAGGTATCCCAGTGCCCTCATATCAGGTATTGTGTATGGACAATCAGCTTTCATGTTTAAAACAGAGCTTATCAGTGAAACATTATAGCTAATAATAGCTATCACCTATTCAATCCAACTTGCATTAAGATCTTAATTTCAATATCAATGTATTTATTGTTAATGATATCAATGATGATGTATTGAGATCAAATTATTGTGAATTTTAGTGTTTGTATATATCATTGCATAAAATCAACCTGTTTAACTAAAATACTTGATAATGATATTGATCATTAAAAGATCTAGTCCTTTTTTTAAACCAAATTTCTAAATGAAGAAAGGCATACAGCTTAAATCGTGTATTGATTTAAAACAGAAAACAGTTGTGATTCAACCTCAAACATTCTTGTTTTCTTGTTCCCAACGAATCGATTAGTCGTTTGGTTATTAATAAAAACCGATTCCCAGGGCCATTTTTTAGTTTCTCTCTGCCCTGTATTATTTGAGAGTAATCCAGCAAAATTTTGGCAAACTTGATCAATCATGTTTGATGATACCATTCGAGACATGGTGATTTTACCGTATTTTACAGAACATATATTTTATATTTAATCGCGCTGTCAATTGAAATGACATTTTCAATGATTATGTTTTATAGTTTTATGTCAAACGTTAGTTCCAGAAACCCTGAATAATTGTAGCGAAACGTTTAGAATGAATTTGTCAGAACGCGTAGAGATCATGTTAGTACCTTTGGTTTTCTGCTAGTCAACATCATTTCTTGGATTTCACAAAAAAACCCTTAATGAAAAACGTTAAAAGACTATAACCGTCATTCAATTTTGAATCCAAGCTCTTCATTTCCAATCTAAGCCTTTCTTTGATAAAAACATCAGCATGAAATTGAAATGTGAAAAAAATTAACTAACGTGACAGGGGAGTGTCATAGAACGATAGCATTCATGTTGTGTTAACTGATATGACTTTTGACGTTTCTTGAGTAAGAAGGAAACGTTACACAGTTTGACCCCTCACTCATAAGATGACTGACAAGAGTGAAAATGATGAGAGTTGTCTTTGATTTCTATGAATAACTCAGACTGTTTCTGCTGTCTTGATCAATTTGTATGTATTGTATTATTTTATGCTTGTGTACCACCGTTGGTGGCGATTTGAGTAATAAAATGAATCTAAATCTGATTCTGAGCTTTATTGGAATAAAACGGGACTTGATGTGTAAGTATGCCATATTTCAGAAGACAGCAAATGGAAGGATCTGTACATCTGTTTTGACAACTTAATAACGTTTGTGTGTCATCAAAAAGTTAATATGTGGCTGAATATTCGAATAAAAAATTGAAAATAATAGTCAGCCAAATAATCATTATATATTAAAAATATGAGGTATACTCTTTATAGCTTGAACTGAAGATATCTATTCATATAAATCGTACTCACGAGTTACATTTGTCTAATAAAATAATTAATATGAAACGCAACGTTACACGAGTAGATCTCACCTAAACGATGAGAGTTGTCTTTGATCTTTATTGAAATGAAATGTAAAGTGATGTGTAACTATACAATAATTCAGAAGACAGCAAGTGGAAGGTTCTGTACATCTGTTTTGTCAACTTTATGACGTTGTTGGTGTCATCAGAAAAGTGATATATGCCTGAATATTTGATTTAGAAATTCCAATTTATAAACATTATTTAATCATATATTTTATATCAAAGATACATATACATATATGAGACAGGGAAGGAATTCTAATTAGGTAATCATGTTTTTATTGAAATATACATATTTATTACTCGCCTGTGTAAGATACCACAGTGTAATATTTATGCGGCAATATCAAACAAGTGTAATGCCATAAAGCAAGTATGACATCACAGTAGTGTGTTGTCGGCGTCATAACGGCTTCTGAGTCACGGACATGTTAGTTTCAGCATATTGACTGCACGTTTGTTTGATTTTTGAGGCAAAAAATAAACAGAATACTATACTTCTTTCACTATTTTAAAGGCACCACTCGAGCAGCTTTCATCCGCCTTTTGAAAGGTAAGCAAAACAAGAGAAAACAAATGTGCTGTAATATGGTTATTCATTAAACAAATGAAGTAATAAATACTAGATTGATAGAAGAGGAGCATATTTACAAATAATTCATAATAAAAGTTATCAGTTGCAACAGCATTTTGTCCTAGTAATGCATTCGATGATTGGAGATTCGATGTTTGGCTTCCTTTCACAATGTTTTCATTTCTTGAGCGATACACTTTATTCTTTGTCAAATTGTCAAATCTTTAACAACTAAAATGCTTACTTCACAAACATTTATGAAATTAAGTGTGAAATTATCATGTAAAAATCATATATATTGTAAACAGGAAAGTTTTTCTGAATTTCGTTTCCACAAAAAATACTCCGCTCGAATGGTCCCTTTAAATTGTGAATGATTTGGTTTCAAACTCGCTTTCGCTCGTTTAATACAAAGTTATTTACTCAATTAAAAACTAGTAGTAAATGGAAGGTCGGTTAGTATCGTGCCATATAACGGTTATATTAATTAATTGAATCCATTGAATCCTCGTGCATGAGCTTATCATTTTTGAACTGTTATGGATCGAATGAAATGACTTCACAACAGAGTTGGTACTGAAAAGCTGTTAATCAACATGGGGATATATGAATCATCAATCAAATACTTTCTTAACATTTCAATGAGAAACGTCAATGAATTAAAACACTTGTACGAATATATGTTGTAGAAATTATAATTTTTAGTAGGTTGAATTCAAATCATTTATTCATATTTCACATACTCACGAGGTGCATTTGTCATAAAATATAAATTTTATATTAACTTTAGCTTTAGCTGTAAATGTGTTCTCCATTGACCATGTTATTACAGATGCACTTTAAAAAAAGTGCATTCATCTGTCTGAAATGAAAATTGAATTGTTTCGGGACATGTTCAAGGATTTTATGAGTGTTTTCAAAATCTAAACCTTAACCGAAATTTCATGTAAAGATGGTTTGAAAATAACTTGCAGGTGACTTTGATTAGAAGACAAGCAGATTATCAAAAGAATCATCATAAGGGTTTGATGTTTTCCAATAAAAAGTCTGCAATGAATTCTATTTTAGTTTCAGTTCAATCCATTATTTCAATTCATCATCCAGATGTAACACCTAGCGTTGCTTTCCTTTAAGTTTCTAGATTTCCAATGTTGACGTAGAAGTATGTATTTTAATATCAATTTTGAAATATGACATTAAAGTTATGGATATTAGCATCTTTCAAACGAATTAAATTGCATTTATTGTGTGTTTTGATTTATCGAAATGATTAGTTGGATTTATTCCATTTTAAGGTTTATTGGATATAAAGTAAACTTTGTAACTTTAGTTTTCAAGTAGTAAATACCAAAAAATAGGGTTTCTACAGGAAAGTTGCAGTAATGACACCACTGCATATGTTAATTCCACCAAAGGTACGAATATCTTAAAATGTGTATTCAAAAGAAAACTTTATCCTATGTGTTAAAGAGTGTGACGCTTTACAACATATTGCTTTACTTTATTTGCTTTAAGTTTAAGTGCAATAGTTTGAATTATTTGCCAAATGTATCAACAAACTCACCCAAAAAGTATTGGTTGCACTTATTGTGTGAAGTTCTTTTACGCATTTTCAGTAGACACCGAACAGGGGAGTTTTAGAACTTCAGCCTTTAATTTAAAACATTGCGATCAGAAGCATCCATCATTGTTTTCAAGAGAACACTTTACATACATGTACCTAAACCATTTTACTTCAGCTGTCCCTTAAAAGACGTTAAAAGCCTTAGAGGCTAATTGCTTTTTGCAAATTTGAAAAATGATCATGCTATTTGTAAAGAGACCGAGGGGACAAAACCATGAGTTGACTCTCCTATAATGCAAGACGAACCTGTGACACTGTTGAAGAAATAATGAGAACTCTTAGCAAAACCATTTCGAGGAAATACTAGTGATTTAGCAGGTTTAGTGGTTCACTATTTTAGGAAGACAAAGTAGAGACAGAAAGAGATTGACATTTTGGGATAGAATGCAAAAATTGACGACAACTAATGAACCGATCAATTATATGTGATCCATTATATGTTCTTGGTTTGAAATAAGGCTAATATAACTTTCTGATATTGTGAAAGGGAATCGTTCAAACTTTAAGTCAATGCATTTGACTTTTGTAGAAAGGAGCTTCTTATTCTTTAATATAGGCTTCTGTATGTAACCTCAATAAAGAATCATTATGTCAGTTAAAATCAGTTAAAAGAAAGATCCGTTTGTCTGTTTGATACTCTTTTACATAAACGTAAACATAAATGTCATTTTGATAGACTAAATAATCATGGTCACTCATCAAACTATGGTTTATTGAAATTGTTCCTAAACACCAAGTTGGTGATGTCATTGCAAGATCATTAACATCTTAATTTGAATAACCCTAGAAGTAACCTTATCAAAGTAAAAACACTACATTGAAATGTATCATGCAATACAAGCTGCGAAGTTGGAAATTGCTTTATTAAGACCAATCGACACTGGAAATTAAATCGATCTCAACCTGACCCAATAGCAATTTTGTTTTATTAAACATTGCAAGAAAAGGATTAGGATAATTGTGGGAAATCTCACAATCACAGGTTAATAACATGTTTGCATAAAATAGTATACTGATTTCTGTATTCATCTCTTTTGATTTTACATTGACACATGTTTTTAAAACAACTATTGACTGAAAAGGCCGATGATTTAATGACACTGCATGGTGTCCGGCCTCCGTTCGTCCGTCTGTCCGACTGACTTCTTCTCCAGAAGCACTGTCTCTATAGTGTTAGAATCTGGGAATACAATTTATAGCTTTGGTTGCCCTGTGACCCCAAGATAGGGCCACAGGTGTTGGCTATGCCATTAAAATCTATTTTCCACTTCTTCTCAATAGGAAAATGGCCACGAAAGCTGAAATCTTAAGTACATGCTTCTTTACTTACTAGTTATGATTATAATTCATAGCTTTTGTGACACGTTGGTCCTTGATAAGGGTTTGTATAACTTTTGGTAACTCCTGTACCCTTAATCATTAATTGCAGATTGGTAAGCCTTCTAACACGATTGACGGCCACCCTGCTTTATCTTTTAACTTTTCCTTGAATGTTTGAGCAATTTTCATTTATGAATTGATTTTTGGATCTAAATCACATCGCCTTCATGTTTGATTTAGCAGTGGTGACCCTGTGACCCTTCACATGTGCCACGGCCTTGCATCTCTTACACAATATCTAGAATGCTGAACTTTTGTGTAGAGACTTTTAATGTAATGGGGATTATTAATTATGCATTTGACGACCCTGTGATCCCTCCTTAGGGAGGACACCACATTGGTCAACCAATGACCAATTGATAACCAATTGCTATATTTTTCTGAACGCATAATGTAAGTAATCAATCAAGATTTTCTTCACTGTTTTCTTTTTATTATTTGGTGTTTCAAACTTCGAAAAATAATTATTGATGTAAACAATACCATTTTCTGTATCTGATGCTTTAAGTTAACATTGACTTGTTTGGATTAACCTCTAAAATTCCAACATGCGAAAACATATTATACATGTATTCATCACCAAGATATTAAACTCTCTAAAAAGAAAAGCTTTACAACGAATAATATGACATAATGAATGTTATGTTTAAATCAAACAGTTGGTTTCAGACTGCAAAACGCATGATCCTATGATCGTACAAAGACTTTGAGGTAAAGGCATGTCCGAGAGCATGTAACAGCACAGCTGTCGATTCTGAATTGAACACTGGTATATGTTTAACAACAAATGATTCAAATGAACTGATAAACCTCTAACTGTCAAATATGTGATTGATTAAACAAATACCCTTTCAATCTCCAAATGTTACAAAAACACACATTCATTCAACAGAACATATATATTACAATGATTGATGTCAAATCAATCTGTTGTTTTGACATTGATTGGATCCCATTACAAGGAATGTGTAAACAATTTGACAGTTAATATCAATCATAATCTGACAGCGATTTACTTGACGTATACATGTAGACATGTTATTTCTAAATCATTTACAGCGACCAAAAGCCTCCCCTAGCTGCATTTGTAAATTCTAAATGAAATATATGATTTAATTTCTGTTGTCACGATATCCAACTCTTATTAAATGAAGCCCTGATCAGTTTCGATTGATAACATAGTGAGTGGTAGTTTTCCGACTGAGTATTCATTGGAATAAAAATATCCAGCAATAATTTCCTAATCAATGTAAAACTATATACAGACACAATATACAATACATGATACATTGAATCAGTGTTGGTTGTAGGCGGCCAATGTCTAATCAGAGGCTGTAGTTTGGTTCATTTTCGAGAAGAATACAGGTACAAAATTTAATGTACTATCAATTGTATTGTCAATTACAACTGTAACCAACTTGAGGAAACAAATACAATAAAAAACCAAAATAGAATATAAACAATAACGATAAACAGGAACAAATATCGGAAGTGTGATGAAAACACTCTATTCCGGCAGCTGATATAGTTTCCGGCTAAATTGCTTTGAACTTTGCGCACTCAACTGTTTTGTTCCTGTATTCATTCTCAAGCAGTCAATCGTGTCAAGTATGAAAGAACTGAGACAGTACTAAGCGGGATTTAGCAAACTTAATTCATTACATTTATCTAATACTAACCCAGCAGCGGTAGTGGTTGTTAGAACATTAGGGGGAATAGGTTGATTAAAACCACAAGTGGTTTATTTGAAAAATCAATCGAAGTGCATTCTTTCTAAAAGACCAATGCTTGGATTTAAGTTGGTTGACAGGGCCTTAGTATTAGAGAGAATTGCTTTTATCATAAAAACCCACGATGAACTTAATATATATGTACAAAAACAAGGGACATCAGTCGATAAATGTCTATTTAAACTGAGTCGATTTAGCCTAACTTTTTACACATTTTCGATAGTATAGATGATTGGCAATAAAACGTGTGGTAAAAGAGCAATGTACTTTTAATGTATCTATCTAGATATATGATATTTCAAAGCACAAAATGTTTCTTGATATAAACGATCATAAAGTATGAAATGACCTAGCCGTTAATCATTGTAAATTTGAATGAATGAAAAATCCGTAGGTCCGTAGATTATACGTTTGTGAAATGTCTTACATGTACAAAAATGCAAAATTCAGACCTGCTTAGTTTGGTTGCAGAAAATTGTATTAAGGACATTATTGTGAAACGTTACATGATGACAATTAAGAATACTTTAACATTCCATGTGTCAGAAAGAATGGGCGAATACGTGCTTATGACCATTATACCATTTCTTGTGTTAAAATATGCAAAAGATCGAATACATGATTTTCCTTTCAATGGCATTCGGGGAAAAACATTATAGTTTGATCTGTAACCAAACTTCGTTTTAAAAAAAGATATTAATTTTCATAAAATTTGATGATTCGGTTAGTAATCAAGAAAACGATAGAAGTTATATCTATTTAAGATAGTCATATAACATTAAAGTTGTCTTATACCCTTGACATGCTTGAAAAGATGTTGGTACAATTACTTATATTACTTCGCATTGTCCTTCTTGAAACTTTAAAAGGACAAAATAAAGGGAAAATATGAAAACACTGTTCACCTGAAATATTAATGTCTTTTTGGAGCAAGAGCACTGCTAATAGTTGAGTTGACTTGTGTCTTATAGACTATTCTCAGATGTCGAATAGAAGGTGATGTTAATAATGGTTGTTGTTTTAAATTGTTGTTTTCATGCGTGTTATGTTTTTATCTTATGTCGAAAGCAATTAAATTTGAATACTTTTGCTTGACAAATGATATAATTGAAAGGACTTTTTAAAAAGATATTTCACAGCTGGTATCATTAACCTACTTCCTTTTATGTAATAAATTGATGCAAAGGCTCATTAAATAGCTCACAAGGTGCTTCAACATGTGATTATATAATGTACAAGTTTTATTCGTGTTACTGATGCGATGATCACAATGTTCAGTGATAGTTAAATAACGCAGCTTCTGAATACAAATCAAAACTGTCTTATTCTTTTATTTTGTATCAAGCAAGGAATTCATAGCATCATTTGTAATCAGGCAAAAAGAATATTTGAATGACAAATTAAGGGTTAAATATATATACCTTTAAACGTGTAACTAACATGATCAAAAGGGTTCTGATATTATTATTTTTTTGATACATTCTTTAAAGAAACATAAAGGATAGGGAGAATTAATTTTAAATCGTTTGTCATCTTAACGCAGGGAACAAAATGATAATACTCAAAATAATTCAATTTGCATGCTAGATAGATAGAGTATAATATTGTATGAGTGTCCATGACATACTATATTGACGAACACGAAAGCTTATTAATATTCAGAAATTCACAATAATGTCACACAACATGTACTCCTTGTATCAATAAAGAAAAGGGATTATGCTGAAAAACTTGTTATCAAGGTAAAGATATTTTGGTCGAAAGTGTTTGATGATAGCAGAAAAGATCATCATATTAGTGATCATGTTATCTGCCTTTCTTAGTACTATTTTGACAACCCATATTTGTTTATGGTTTTGTAAAAGACTTAATTGGCCCAAAAAGGATAAGCTAATGGTTAATCAAAGTGTATCAATATATCATACCAACAACATACATGTAATAACGTATACAAAACTTAAAATTAAAGTAATCAAAATGTCTTACTGAAACTCATATCCAAAGACAATCACAACTAGAACGAACTTTAAGCCATTGCATATTGTATGTGTGTATTAATATGTGTCAAGTTCGACATTAATAATTTTTACATTTCAATACGCATTAGATGGAATGAAACAAAGTATGTATATACTCCATAGTTCAAGTAGTACATAGATAAATAACCCAAGTCTGGAAATGGTTTAAATTGCCTGACAGGTTTCACAATATTTAGTGATCATTCATTATGTCTCTCTGACGTTGCCATGTTATGACGTCACAAGGAGCGCATAATTCATGACAATCGATGTGTACCCACTGATTGGGGACGTCATTTCTTAACATCAATCACATGTATGATATGAGCAGATTGTAAATTTGTTAATTGTTATAGTTGGGTGACATTGAGGCTATTTCTTTGAAAGGTTTGATGGAATACTTTTCTTGATTTTCTCTTTCATTGCTATTATGACTTTGTTTGGAATTGTATCTCAGCACATGTGTCCATTAGTGGAATGTGGGGGAAGGACGGGTCCTTTATTTGTTGTTACTTTTGATCTGAGTGTTTCCCCCGTTTGTCCTATGACATCCTCGCCATAACCACTGTATTTCATAACATATATAATGTTTTCGCGTACATGGCATAAATGGCCAATTTTGAAACGTTCAAAAGTTAAAATACATAATAAAGTTAATATATTATGAATGTTTGAAAACATTAATCGTAATATTGAAACAGATGGAAGATTTCAGGCTTAGTGCAATACACTATGAAATCATTTATTTTCACATGTGTTTAATTGTAGTTCAAAATCCACTGAAGTATGATGCCGATTGGGAATGTGTGAATTATACATCCGCTATTGTAATCATTTTGTTTGTGCATTATTGATATTCTTTACCAAACTTATTTATATTCAGATTCTGAAGCTAATTTTACAAAACGTAAAGAATGCATGATGTATTGCACAATATTCAAGTTTTGTCACATAGTCTCGTCTGTTACAATCATAATTGCCAGTTTGGTTGTTCTTGTTTCCAAAAATATGTTTTGAATTGATATCAGATAAAAACAGAAAGTAAACAGAAATTATGTATTGCGCAATATTTGGACATTATCATAAAGCCACGTATCATATCATCAGATATGACAGTCTGATTGTTTCTGTTTCAAAACGTTGTTCATGTTAACCTTAACCTAGCGATAGGAATATCTCTTAATGGGCTTTTTGCAGTTTGCAGAGTACTTATACTTGCAGAAGTTGCGAAATATTCTTTGGATTATTCCCTCCATCCTGCTACAACAGTGTATTCTTCCACTCAGCCTACAACATTATATTACCCTGATATCTATCCAGCCAAAAGCCTCGACTTTCGTACCTAACTCGCACCCAGCAGTAGCAGAGTTCCCCGCATGAAGAATGCAGGATTCGAGATAATGTCTAATGTGTTTATCAAATAACGACATTGCCTGAGAGCGAGCAAATGTCACCTATAGTGAGGCATTTTGATTTATTAATATCAGGGTATTTGAGGAACTTAGCGGATACAAATACGCTTATATAGCAGGATGGCTTCCAGCGAAAGGATATAACAAGTTAACAATCAGAAAATAAGATTTAACAGCATAAATTCATGAAAATATCAATATTCCATAAAAAAGTTATTCTTGAATGTGGTCACAGTGAATATATGATGTATCGTCACTGTAGCTTAATAGACATTATATTTCACGGATGTAATCGAGTATTTAACTGCTGATTATCAAATTACAAACATATAATGACTACATGTATCAAAGGGGCAGTAGCACGTTAGGGGGAATATAAGGTGATGTCAGGAAATGAACATTAATGGTTCAAATTGAAAGACAATCTTCTTAAACTAAATGGAGCAGAAATAATTCAAATATATAACGTAATGTTTAGCCATGCGATTCCCTTTTCTTACACAAAATGAATTAAAGATGTTCACACAGAATGGCCGCCAATGGGTTTTATGTGAATTTTCATGATTGGCTTGTGTAAAGAAATTTGTTAAACTGTCGAAATAAGATATTTAGGATTAACTTACAATTATCAGAGAAAAATTTAAAATATAAAATTATCAAAAAACGTGCTACTATGTTATAATTATATTCACATAAATGAAAACATGTAAAACAGATAACAACGGTGTTCAAATTATTAATACGAGGTACCATAAGTATTCGCTTTGAAATCAACTTGTCAAATTCACCAAGCTTCCAATCTAACATAAGACGCTTTGATACGTTGGCAAAACATTTAAATATTCCCACTTTGAAAACGAATTTATATTAAAAGAAGGTTTATCAGAAATACAGTCTTTAACTCCGCGTATAGTCCTTCATACACAGGGTAAATACCAAGTATTTACGCTGATTTACTGCAGTTCGGCAACTTCAGAAATGGACAACGAACATAATAGTGAATCAATAAGGTCACGAGAAGGCAAGCAAACAATGTCTTCTTTCACATAAATAACTCGGGAAGACAACTTTGCTGATATACGATCAGTCGCCATGTTAACGTTAACCCATACATGTAGGTAGCGGCATGTATCTTGAACATGAGAGACGATCGCAATTTATTGATCAGTGTTTGAATGTTGTCAATATCTATTTTACACTCGGTTTGGCAAACACTGCTATACAATAGCAGACCTTTGTACGTAAGTTCACCAAATATCTTAAATAAGGCTACTCACCGGCTTTAAGCTTCATTAATTTCATTTCCAAGATGAGACTATGTTTTATTGCTTCGAGAAGCCGTGTTCATAAGAATAGACTGATGCCTTACACATCGATGAAGTATATTTCAAATCTGCGGAGTAAGATATTTCTAAGTTGGCAGGGAGGGTATATTCGTAAATTGATTATAAGCTAAAAGTGAAATAGAATAGTTCACCACCTGAAGTTTGACAAATTATCTGAATACTTCACTGGCAGGTTTTCAGGGAATGGAAGCTAAAAACGACTCACCACTGAGATAATATTCATGTATATGTCAAATACAGAGTTAAGTGATATCTCTAAAGGACTGTATATTTTGTTGGTCGTATTTATGACATTAATACATACAATTTAACTTTCACGAGTAATTCAGTCATAGCTTACCATATCTAAGGTCGAACATCACTACAGGATAAACATATACTTGTGAAGATACCCACAACAGTCTTCTATTTTGCAGCATGAAAACTGGTGGTGTTCAGACCTTAAATTAAAACGAAGATTTCAATTTGAATACACTGAAACAATAGAACCCTTCCCCTCTCGCGTATGAAGTAATTCAGTTTATGAATTTTTACTTTTACTTTATTCGCTTTATGAAATATTCCCTTACATTCAGCGTTCCCACTTTGTGTAAATGTGTTTGTTTATCTTAATAAACTTATTTTGGAATGTTCTTCATACAAACTCGGTTAAAACACGCCAAACAACAACGGCAGACTATCAGTGAAGAAGCACCATGGACAACAAACTCCTATAATTTAATATGTTGGCTTTATCAGCTAATGGATCAGGGTTGTGTTACACATTGACATTTAGGCTGTGGGCCAGACATTCATCTGACACTCTGTTTTGGAAGCAACAGGATCTTTCTCATACTGAAATAACATTTTTTCTTTAATATGCACACGTTATATATTATTTTTCACGATGATATAGCAGATTCAGTTTTCATTTTCCCCAAAGTTACAGTTTTCATAAAACGATATGCCAATATGCCTTTCTATTTAATAAATATCTAAAGCAGTTGTAATGAATAAAACTACACAACATTCGCTTGGAGTGAGTTGTTGTTTAGCGCCGCTTAGTCTGTATTTCAACACTTATCGGCATGATATGGCTCTGCCAAATTGATGACATGACTTTGCCAAATGTGATCCTTATTTGTATTGGCCTGATGTGTATTATTCATCTTATTCAGAAAGCACTTAAAGAAATTGGTTAAAAACTAACCTTTTTGTTAACATTAAAGCAAACAAATATTGGATGTAGGAAATAATTGTAATTGTTGCAGGTGATTGCTTAAGACATTAGTGATAATAATGTCAACAACTATAATGGAAATGTTATTTTTCATTATTAAAGTAAAGACTAACAAATAAGAAAATATAACAAATGTTGCATTTCATAGTAGATATGATGAAACGATGAACTTATATTTGCCAAACGATTTGAAATTTGAAACACATACTCACGTACGATAAAACTAATGAAAAGCAAACAATGTCAATGCATTTAGGTAACTGTTCTACATGCACTGATGACTATGGTATGAATGATGATAAACGAATGGCACGTCCTTTAGCAAAGAAACACAACTGTCAACGGTTATTAACCTATGGTATATGAATATAAATTCAACATCATAACATGCATGTGCATGCAGATTTTATGCATTTGGCTCGCATTCGTGACATGATTGTACGCTAGGGTTTTACCAGATGAATATGTGCAAGCGGAACGTTAAAAAAAGGAACCGTCGTGATGCGTTCTGGCAACTCAATCACATCCCTTTGACAAGGAACTGATTTTGCTCCATCTCCTTTTGTTAGTGTACTAAAAACAATAACTGACCGACCTGTCTCACGCTACCATATGTTTGGCGCCAGAAGAGTTAATTGGAGTCTTCCTTCGCTTCAGATGTACCATATAATAATGTGTTAGTAAACACATGCGTCCATATTTAGGATGATAATGTTGTTTTGCTTACAGTGCAGACTGCAGATACCTGCTTTTTCAGGAAATAGCTGAATTGGGTTTCGCAAGATTAGTGTTTTTCACTGATTAATCATTTTATGGCTTAATCTTGTTATCATCGAAAACGGCTATATTTGTAAAACGTTTCTGATATAAAATCTTAAGATATGATCACTCTAAAAAAGCACAGATAATTAATCTGATGAATTTATTATACAAGAAATAATCCCACTTTATATGCAATGTCAAATAACTTCCAACGACAACACGTTCACCGAGTGTTGAAATTAGACTTCCTCTTTCCTTCACACTGTTGCATTGTGCTAGTTCAGCTCTATAACTATCTTCTCAATAAAGTTACTTATAGTAATCTCTCTTTTATTTACATAAAGCTAAATGGAAATACAATAACATGTCTCAGCACTTATAGGAATTTGCTATCGCTGTTGCCCTAGTATGATAATCTTGGTTTATAAATGGTTTCAGCATATCAAAACACCAGCAGAGACATAAGGAATTATTCCAATTATACGAACAAGTGATTTTTTTCTATCATGCCTGATGTCCTATTGAGAGAGACAGGAATGTTACCATCAATCTGTCTGGTTTTGTGATGTACATTGTACAAATGAATCTTCCAGAGAAGAAGTTTTTTTCTTGGCGGAAGCTTCATCCCGTAATTTGCAATGATTGTAGGACAAATATTTAGTTTTGGTCGGGAACGTTTGTGGCAGATTTTTGGACCAAGGGTCTTCTTATTAAGACGAAAGAATTGAGACGAGCTAGTAGAAGTTCATGACTTGATATTAAAAAATGATTGTAATGTCACGAACGTGTTAATTGCAAGTTAAGAAACTGTAACGTCAAAACAATATCTTCTAAGAGATTTCGCTAGATTTTATACTTTTAATATGGTCGTAATAGAATGATTTTCTTTAAAGAGCTCTATTCAAACTTTTAATTGTATTGCTAAAATTACAATTTCTGTTTGTTGTGATGTTGGGTATACAAATGTGATAATGTATATAAATACAAATAATACCAATTCCTTGATGATGTATTGACTGCAATATTCCCTTTTTACCAAGAGGTGTTTAATCAAAGGAAGCCCATAATTTGAATCTTTCGATTTCATTTTTTAGAAATGTAGACATTTCAATCGGGTAAGCATAATTAAAAATGGTTATGCTTAGTACAAGACAGTACCATCAGAGTTGCGTCATAGCTTCATCAGCTCTCAAATAAAAATGGTTTCTGTGAGGAAATGGGTCACTAGATCTACATTTACATGTCGACAATGATTAATTTAGTCAAACTATCCAATATACCCAAAACGTCAAAAGTTTTGAATATAGGGAGTTGTTAAAGTTTTGTTCGGATCATATTTTAAACTTCTATCTTACAACATGGCAAATGTGAAAGACAATGACAAAATTGACAAACACCCTAACTCAAATAAAAATAGCTTTTAAAAATGTCCATTATTTCCAACTTTATGTAATGAAGAATATATTTTAAAAGGATCATAATTAAGAAATGTGAGTGAAACATACGTTGTGGCTAGACATATATCTCTAGGTGATAAGTTGAAAGTCTGATGTTTGCAGAATTAAGCATAACATACATGAACTATCAATTCCGTGACAATGAACAGATCCCTAATGTTTTCACTGAAACACATTACAAGTATTTTTTATCGACATTCGAAAAGTGTAAGTCTCAATGTGATTTGAAAAGGAAAGAAAAAGATTACAAATATAAAAAGTTAATGGTAGTACAGTCACATTCACAAAAGCGAATCCCACAACTGAAATTCGTTGGTGTTCAAGAACGGGGTATAAAGTTAAAGCTATTAGCCTGAATAAATTTATAGTTTCTCAATTTTATGTTTATTGCATTCCAATAGATAATGTTAATGGAGATAACCATCTGTCATTCTTAAAATGAATACATAACATCACCCTTTTATAACGTTGAAATTACATCTACATAAATTTAGTTATGTCTAAAACATTGTAGTGTGATGTAGTAGTTCAACAAGAATGTTTTAAATTCAAATCGGCCCCTAAAGACATTAGTGAAATATTTATTTAATCTTTAAGATGTACTTGATAATTGGTGAGGCTATGAATGGTAGTTAATATGTCATGCATACTGTGGTTTTTCTGTTAGCGTGATAACATTAATACCTCCTATTGTTAGACATAACGCATTACTGTGATACGTTAAGCACAGAAAGCGGATTGACAAACAATGTATGGGGAATGGTCTCCTAGAATATCTTGCTAGACTGTCTGTCTGTAGCCATGTATTTAAAGGTGACATTAATGCAAAACTGTTAATGTGAGATGAGAAGCTTACCGGAAATACAGCAATCAATCTTACAGATACCTGTCCCGAGAAGTATATATATCACTATAGTGAAGAAACCAATATGTTATTTGAAAAGTGTAATTCATCCATTACCTGATATTTTATCGTCAGTAAAGGAAACTAGTACATCTTTTTACGTAAATCGACCAAAAGAATAATATGAACACTTTGCTATAATTTTACTGCAATTTACTATATACAGAAAAACAGATCAAACTAAATTAGCGTCTGAAAACCACAGAAATGCACCACCTAAATCAAATGTCGACTTTATCAACAATTAATAAACAATCAAAAAATGAAATTATTTGTTCCTTAAAGATTTTGATTTAATTGGACAATCGATATCCTTTTAACGTGTCTCTTTGTCCAAACCCTGTCCAAAATGTTTGATTTCTTATTTTCAACTCTGATATTTTATAATGACTGGAATAGGCTTCTTTACCTGTCGTTGCAACATTCCATTGTTGCTGGAATATGCATATGTGATCTTTTACAAGTTTATGTCAGCAGTAGTGTGTGATAGTACATTATAAACGCAATTTGGACATTTTTTCCCGTTTTGCGTCTATAATGTACTACGGGGGTTTCTGGCTAATTGGCCACCACACCTGTATCCACTCAAGTCACGGTCGAACGCATCGAGTTTACACACCACGACAAATGCAAACAAACCGCGACGGGAAAGTAATTACCACTGTCATATTTCACCCGACTGAGTGTTCACTCATCCGTTCTGTTGTTTTACTCTCCAAATTACAAGGTGTAATCGTTTAATCACGATATTCCAAAATTTTGAAGAGTTAGGAGAATTGAGTAAGTCATATTATTTAAAATAATTCAACCTATGCAAACTAAGAGATCATCTTTATCATCTACAACATGAGGTGTCAACGAATACAGTTGTGAGGATTAATTCCTATATTATGACGCCTATTCTGAGCTTACTGATTAAATACCTGAATGCCTTAAAGAGCCAGTCAACAGTGAGTTTCATGTAATATGTTTTGTTTTGTTTTGTTGCTTTGAGATTAACCCAAGAGATTACCCCCAACCGAACTCTAATTGATCTGAATGAACTGAAGATATTAAATTGTACATAATCGTAATGTTTTAGATGTTTGCTTATACATGCGGTAATATTGGATGTGAGAGATGTTCAATGACAATTTGATCAATCAATGGTTTATTTACGTCTCACTTATGTACATAAATATTAAAAGTACATTCATAAAAGTGAATAATAAAGATAAGAGTACACAACCAATCGCCCAGCGATTTACGGGAGATTTTGATAGGACCATCAAATCTTCCTAGTTAAACTCGGGAGATTTCATGTCGGGCTATCAGCGGGAACTCCATACACATGCAGGGGGGTGACAGGCTGTAATTCTCGGCTCCGTTCAAGCCTAATAGAGGGTCCCGACGACGGTATATATATATATATATATGTTTAAACATGCTGGTTATTGTGTACAGCTATGCGAGTCTTGACTAGAGAGCCCTTGACTGAAGGGGTGTGAGAGTATTCATTCAAACTGCCTCAGAGTAGATCGTAAAGATAATCTCTTTCTCTGTATAGCTCAAGGAGGGAGAAGTAATAGTGAAACATCCAATACGTGGTTCAAGGTTAAGAAAAACCAAAAAACAAAAGAAGGTGAGTTTCCAAATCAAAACATAATATGTCGAAATGGAAAAAAAACAAACTAAAACGAGTATCAACTGAATAAATCATTGATTTTATTAGAATATTGAGTATTTTCCAAATAAAAATATAATTCAAGCTAACTATCAAAATAAAATCATGAAGAACATCACACATCATATGAAGTTGCTCTAAACATGCTACATAACGAATCATTAAATTTCACATTTTGTTGAAAATACACGACACATATATAGTTTATATGCATTTCACTGCAAGTTGATATGTTTCATTAACAAAATATATAAAGTTTTAAGGGAATCAATTGCATTTATAAGATATTATCTTATTTATACATTTAGTGAATGTTTTTTTATCAAATTATCATTAAGGTAATAAGTTTCTGCAAGGAAGCCATAGACAGTTTTAAAACATTATATCAAATTATTTATTGGAAAAGAGTAATAAGCCAGGCGTAAATAAGCCTCCGGTAGTCGGAAATCTCACTTCCCACCGATGATTTATTTGCCGAGACTAAGTTCTAGTTACCAACTATCTATATATTCATATGTATAGTCCTAATTTTGTGTAGCGACCTGTGGTAATTTCATCAATTTCAGTGATACTCAGAAAGTGTGTTTTATTCTATCCAGCCCATCTGTGATATTTGAAAGTGCCAAAAACCTGCAATGTTATACTACGAAACGTAGAAGTGTTTTATATAGGTCATATATGACTTTTTCCCCTTAGTATGTTTGTTTATACTTTTATATTTACTTTCATTTGTTATGTCCATTTGTATATGTTGATTCTATCTTTGTTTTATAGTCTCTCTCACTATTTTAATGTACTGTATGTTTGATGAATTTTATTGTGTATATATTGTGAGGTGAGACTCAAATAAACATCTATCTATCTCTATATCTATCTCTATATCTATCTCTATATCTATCTCTATATCTATCTCTATATCTATATATATCCATCCATCCATCCATCTATCTAACCTAAAAACAAACGCAATGGTCCCATCAACGAAGCCCCATAATTTATGTCCCTTGATTTACACTATTATTTAGACGCACCTGTTAAGATTAAGGAATCTGTTTTATGTACAACTGTTGAGGATAGGGTTATGAATGAATTTGTTATTTTATGGCATTCATTGTTAAATAGAGAAGATGGGAGAACTGGTTCGAATAAACTTCGACTTTATAAACATTTTAAATATAATTTTAACTCTGAAAATTATATTGTCCATCACATGCCAAGACATTACAGGTCGGCTATGTCTAAATTTCGATGTGGCGTTGCTCCCATAAGAGTGTAAACCGGCCGTTATGAAATTTTTCTTTTTAGAAAATAGAAAATGTTTTAATTGTATTAATGACGTTGAAGATGAATTACATGTTTTGTTTCACTGTGTATTATATGATGATCTAAGAGATTCTCTGTTTAATCAATGTGTTATTTTATCTCCAGACTTTTTAGAGAAATCGGATCTTGAAAAAATGTATTTTATTTTCACAAATCATGGTATCTGATTTTATACAGCCAAAATCTGCTTTTTAATACTACAACGTAGGAAAGAATTGTTATATGGTTAAATATTGTTTTATGTCTCTCATAATTCTGCTTTGAATGGTTCTGTACATGTTTTATAAAGGAATTGTGTGTATAAATGTAAATGTATTCTAGCTTTGTACAGAAATGAGACGTTAATAAACTATTGTCTGTCTGTCTGTTTTACAGGAGACATATTAGTCTCCCCCTTTAATATCATATACAGATTAGTTCCTCATCACATCAAAGCTTTTCAACATCTATTCCCCCGTCAGATCATTTTTCATAAATAAATATAAAATAAACAAATTGTTGATTGCAGAATCGCTGTTGATACACATATACCAGAGTGCTTTGATAATAGTTTAGACGCGTTACATGACAGTCAATACTCTTTTGAAATGGTATGAAGATTTCTTTGGTTATTTTTCTGAATCAAGTATTGTATAACAAAGGCATGATTAGGTTATATGTGATGTGATTGTTTGCAAGGGTAATATGAAATTTGTAAGGTGCAAATTGCAAAACAATATGATCGGTACTTTTATTTTTCAACTTTTATTTTATATTGCTAATTGTGTAATTAAGAAAACAGAAATTTATTGTAGTTATGGTGATAATCGAAACTGGGAAAATATGAAAATGATTATTCTAATTTACATTTGAATCGCTGTCAGTGCCGGAGCGTGATCGAGGGTCTGTACTAGAATCGCACGTAGTCGAAACTATTTCAGCTTTGTTAATTCAGACAGATAGACAGACTGTTTATTAACGTCTCACCTCAAAATGTTACATACAAAATATACAACATTAAAAGAGCCACTCCTTTTGGAGTTACGAGAGAGGAACAATATTTAAAAAATGTACAGTATAAAAATGTAACTTATATATATATATATACATAACAGTACAGTAACTATTAGAAATATGTATTAAAAAGTACAGTAAATATTAGAAATATGTATTAAAAGATACAATAACTATTACAAATATATATTAAAAAGTACTCAGCATTACAAATATTTGATAAAAAGTATGCTGGTAAATAAGTCTAATGCGTAAATAAAATATCCTTACGTAAATTTAGAATTGCCTTGCAGGTTTTGGCACTTGCATGTACAATACTTGGGCTGGCGAGGATAAAACATAATTTAACATCATCTCTATGTTAGTAAAATTCAGACCACACATCATTACATTTACCTAAAAGATCTTCACGCACATTATAAATTGGACATTGAAGTAAAACATGCATCTTATCTTCCACACAGTATAACGTCAAACACCGCAATACCACACACACCTCTCTCTCTCTCTCTCTCTCTCTCTCTCTCTCTCTCTCTCTCTCTCTCTCTCTCTCTCTCTCTTACTCTCTCCTAAAAGGGAGAGGGTCCTAAAAGTTAGTACAGCTATCACCACTTTCAGTACACCTGTTATATCGCAGAGAGCGGGGTAAAAATCGTAGTTTCACTAATAAAACGTTCAATCACCACCCAACAGACGGTTTGGTAAGGAGACCACAGACGCTTATGTATATGTATAGATTAGAATGTAGGAACTACGGTAACACACACTACATAGGGCTAGACGAGATATCTCCCTTCGCATTGCATGGATGTGTTCATTTGTTTCGCTTACCATTATAAATATATTACAACTAATAAGTAGATTAAGTCGATTATCGCTCGTTTGTTAAACAAATGTATAGATATGTAAGTTCAGAGAGAAAAAAAAAAAACCACGGTTTTAAAAGAAATTAACATTCATCCGTATATTCATATCATACGATCGGAGAAATAGTTAAATTTATTTGTTTTATTAATTAATTTAATTTTAATGGAATGTAAAATTAGATACGATTTTACAATACCATAGATATATAAGTTTTAGATGAAACACAGTTTAACGCTTCATGTATCCTATTATTCATATCACACGATCGGAGCCCGGCTCAACAATAGATATTTAGGTTTAAGGCGAGGTTTTCTTAACCACATATTCACACGCTATGGAGAAAGAGAATTGGTCTCAAAGCTGTTCAACACCTGTATTTACCCAATTATCGGTGTAGTGAAAAGACTTGATGAAACTATTCAACGCCTATATTTAACAATATTCAGTCCACACTAGTTTTTTATATACTGATTAAAGCCTCGCATAGACATAATTAGGAGCGGGACAAACAAACGAAACGTGTATATATATATAAGACTCTGTAAAAGATAATTTCCATCTCTCCGAATATCATACAGCATGGAAGACGATAAAGAAATCGACGCTGAACACCCGAACATTGCAAACAGTGAGACACGTGGTAAACGAAAAAAGCGTTCTGATTGTGACGACTCTGATACTGTATCGACAAAGAAAGTTAGGAATGGAACGAGTAAGAAAAAGGTGACATTTAACCAAGATCGTTATGATGACGTAGCTATCGAATCTGACGACACGCTATCCTTGAGTGATAGCGGGAAAAGTGAAGGTTCTAGCGATTCGTCGGAAGACAATTCTAGTTCTTCTTCTTCTTCATCCGACTCAGAGGATTCGAACTCGACCTCGAGCAGTGATAGCGACGAC
Organism: Steromphala cineraria; assembly: GCA_916613615.1. Taxonomy (NCBI): domain Eukaryota; kingdom Metazoa; phylum Mollusca; class Gastropoda; order Trochida; family Trochidae; genus Steromphala; species Steromphala cineraria. The sequence goes on along the minus strand of OU744726.1, from coordinate 30,490,210 downwards.
GAAAACAGAGACGCTCGGTACGATAAAGGATTGGGTTGGATCAGTGTGAAGAATTCTGTTTCTAATGCCATTAAAACAAAGGTGGCGTCGAATACTCTCTACATCAGGAAAAAGAACGCTCAAAGTTTGGAAACTCGGCTGAGATTTCCGATCATTCTCTTGTCAAAGGTAAGTCATATTAAATCTCTCGTGATAAAATAACTTGCACATCCCATATGTTTGTCGTAATCTGAAAGGAACGTGTAAGGTTAATTTATAAACAATTTACACGTCGTTATATCGTTAGTCACGTGATCTCTCTCTCAATAAACAAATCAAGTATGATCATTATGTCGTTAGTCACGTGTTCTGTTGTCGCGATCAATCATCTTAATCGATAGCGGACTGCGAATAGCTGTAATCAGCGTGATAAAGAGTAACATCTCTTATCTAACTAATTAGTAAACAAAAAAGAAAAGAAAAAAGTATGCGAATAGCTGTGTTTGAATTGATTTGATCATACATTATATTTTAATTATTTAATGAACATTATTCACGAGATATTTGATTGGGTTTACAGTTCATTGCTGGGATAGGAAAATTGAAGAGGGAGCATCAGAAACTTAAGAAAAGATATAAGAAGAAGCATGACGTAAAGAAACTCAAAGCCGTCGTTATCAACAAAAGACCTTGGTACAAGGCTAGATTTGTCAAACTCTCAAACTACTGGTACATGGACGTGAGGGGTTACGGAAGAAAGAAGAAGGAGGGGTCTTACGATAAAGAAAACGGAGTCTTTTTTCCCGTAAAGGACTACTTCACAACGTTACAAGCCGCTGATACCTACTTGAAGAACAAAAACAAGAACAAGAAGCAGAACAAGATCAAGAACAAGAAGCATGGAGGCTACTAATGCATACAAATGCGATATTTGTAAGAACATTGTCAAGGGACGTAGGAGATCGGAAAAACATTTCTTAAATTGTTTTTGTGTAGAAAGACGTTTTTTCCAATGTGTAGCATGTAACAGAAAGTTTAGCGGTAAACATCTATTTACACGTCATATTAACAGATGTATGGAACATGTATATCCGAGTAGGAGAAGAAAACAACGAGGTGATGGGAAATTCTCGAAAGCGGCTGCTGCTGAGAAGTTAATTAAATGTAGGATATGTAGTAAAAGAGTAAAGAAGAGGGGTAGTAAGGGATATAATCACTTCCTAGATTGTAGTTGTGTAATAAACCGTTATTATCAATGTATTTTATGTAATCGGAAATTCTTGAAAAAAAGCTTATTTATACTTCATAAAAACTGTTGTATGAAACCTAGTCTCGGGAGAAAGGCTGTACAGAATTACAAACAAATGAAACCTATTTCCTACACATGTATTAGGTGTAGCGAATGTTTTCCAAATCGAACTCGATTTAACAGACATCTGAGAAACTGTTCAAGAGATGATTGGCTATGTGAACTGTGCGGAGAGTTGGTAAATACAACCAGAAATGCTCACAGCTGTCGCGGTAAAAGTCATCTCCCTCTTGACTCTCCGACATACAAATGTCGAACCTGTTATGAAGTATTCAAAAATCGTCGGTTATTATGGCGTCACAAACGACGTAATCATATGGGTAGGGGAGAAGGGGTTAACCTTCAACCCGAACCTTGGTCCGTTGGAGACGATAAAAGACCCTGGACCGACGAGGATGGTGCTTTAACAGACGAAGCCTTACTCGATGTTTATGAAACCCACAGGGATATTATATTACGCGCTAGCGATACCACAAGTGGCGCAGTGGTTCATACTTACAATTTCCCTCTGTCGGGGATAGAGGAAGACCCTCAATCTATAGACTTCCGTAGCCAGTTGTCACATATATTTCAAAACGAGAGTAATGCCTTTAAGGTTAACCTTGCTTTCGGACTTATCCTGAGGCATCTTGAAACGGGCGAATACCGTTATTTCATTCCTCATCGGAATGTGAATGTATTTGATTCACCACCTAGAATTTCCGATGTCGAATCCATGCGTAGAGTAATCAAAAAAATCCGTAAGAAAAGTATCAGCGATCACGTGCTACAACAACGTCCAAACACTAAATGGCAACCGGTGTTTGTAACCAACGTGACTTACTGGGTGTATCGAACTAACTACGTGTTAGGTACTCCCCCCTCCTCACTCCCTCAGTGGTTTAAAGATAAGAAAAGTCTACTTTTTACCACGCAGTTAGATTCGATGTGTGCCTTCCGATGTTTGGCTCACCACCAGCAAAAATTGGGAGCTGATTCCGTCAAATCGAACTCGCGCCCTCCGAGTAAATCGAAGATTCGTTACTTGTTCAATGTCTGGGAGAGAGTTAAGGGTAGCGAAGACATGACATTTGATAACTTTAAAGGACTTAATGTACCAGACGATGTTCCACTGTTTGAAAAAACGTTCAACGTGCGTGTGAACATATTTCGTTTGTGTGAAGAGGGACGGAGCTGCGTTCCGGTTTATCTATCTACAAGGAAAATCAAAAATCGTATTTCGACTTTAAACATGGATTGTTTTGAGAACCACCTGTCTTACATCGCTAACTTAAACGCGTATACGAGAAGGTACAAATGCGAACTTTGTGAGATGATGTTCAGCACAGCACGAGGTTGGAGACAGCATTTAAAAAGCGTTTGTTTAGAAAAGACTAAAACTATATACCGAGGCGGATATTTCACACCAATCAAAAACATTTTCGATGAAATAGAAGAATGTTTTGATATTTGTGTACCGACAGAAAATAGAATATACGAATATCATGCAATGTTTGATGGAGAATCTTTATTGTTGAGACAAACGGAAGGAGAAACAGTCTCAACTTCCTCGACGAGTTGGACCGCTCGTCATCACCCTATATCCATCTCTGTTTGTTCTAATGTACCCAAGTTTGAGGACGCTAAATGTTTCATTTCATGCGACTCAAAAAGTCTATTGAACCAAACAATTGCTTATCTCAATGATATTTCCAGTGAGGCCAAAAGATTGATCGAGGCTAAACTTGAGTCCGTGCTTAAAGAAGTTGATAAACATATCAACGCGTTATATCATAGAAAGACACAGTCATCGCCACAGCGAGAGAGCGCTGATGAATCAGTCTCACCAGCGATGCGTGATCGATTGTCTAGACCTAACGTCTATCGCGACTTCCTGAGGCGTGTAGAGACAGGTGAAGAGATAAACCCCGTGTATAATGATTGGGAGGACATATCTGAGAACGATGTGATGTGTTCAGAGCAGGCGGACGGGGAGCTAGATATGACCTGGACAGATAGCGATGAATTATACTACAAGAAATGTGTTTACCTGCAAACGAAATTGAATCAGTATTGTGCGCAGTTACCAGTCCTAGGTTTCAACAGTTCTAGGTACGATCTGAATCTGTGGAAATCGGGTCTGGCTAGAGCCTTAAACATCGTTGACACTGCCGACTCAAACTATTTTGTGGTTAAACGAAACAATCAGTACATTTGTATCTCTACTCCAAATTTAAGAATTTTAGACATTTTCCAATACCTTCCTCCAACAGCAAGTTATGAGCAATTTTTGAAAACTTTTAAAATTGAACAATCAAAGGGATTCTTATGTTACGAATACTTAGATGACGAGTCTAAATTAGAGGAAGCTGAACTCCCTCCTGCGAACGCATTTTGGTCTAGTCTTAAGAACATCAACACTCTCGAAGATCCGAACAGACAGAGATATTTAGCTTATGTCCGAGACCACCCCGATTTGAGCCAAAACGAGATATTGAATAAACTCTCTCTGACTCGCGTACCCTCTAGTGTTGAAGAAAACTATAATTACTTACAGACGGTATGGAAAGAAAATAATATGAACACGGTTAAAGATTTATTAATTTGGTACAACAATCTAGATGTCCAACCCGGAGTCGAGGCAATTAACAGGTTAAAACAATTTTACTGGTCTGAAACGAACATCGATATTCTAAAAGAAGCTGTGTCCGTTCCCGGGATAGCGAGAAAATTATTATTCCGTACAGCAATCGAGAATCAATGCAACTTTGCTCTGTTCGGGGAAAAGGATAGCGATCTTTATGAAACGGTGAAGGAAGGAATATGCGGGGGTCCTTCGAAAGTATTCAATAGGCATCATTGCAGGGACCAGACATTCATTAGGGGTAACCAGCAAAAACCGTGTAAGAAATGCTTTGGTTTCGACTGCAACGGTTTATATCTGTATTGCTTATCTATGGACATGCCTGTAGGACATTTCGTGCGTTGGTTACCTGTGAAAGACGATGACTTTAACGAATTTCATCGTAAGAAATCCGAAACGTATACCCGTGCTTATGACTGGCTAGATTGGATGTCGTTTAAAACCGGGAGAAAGATAATTCATAAAGCTTCATCAGGGTATGAAAAACAAATCGGTCCGTACTTCGTAGACGGTTACGATCCTGTTACACGCACCTGTCTAGAGTACCTGGGGTGTTATTGGCATAGTCACAGAGACTGTGTAAACGGAGACAGCGAGGACAGCCGGGGTCGCTACGCAAGAACTATGGAAAGAGCTGCATACATTAGGAATCAGGGTTACGAACTAGTGTCTATATGGGAGTGTCAGTTTAATGATTTGTGTAAATCAGACCCCGAACTGCGGGAGTTTGTGAAGCATCGCCAGCTTCCTTTTGATTCCGTTCATCGCGCTGGACGCGTGAATGCCGAGACTCTGCTTCGAGCTGTGCAGGAAGGGGAGTTTTTCGGGATGGTTGAAGTAGACATCGAGGTGCCCGAAGATAGATACGAGTATTTTGCAGAAATGTCTCCTATATTCGTTACTTGCAAGGTTCCTTTTGAACGTTTCGGGAAGCGCATGCAAAAACACGTTCGAAAAAATAAATTGAGTAGGAAACCGAGAACCCTTCTAGTCGGTGGGATGAGAGCGCGACAAGTGTTATTAGCGACTCCTTTGCTGCAATGGTATCTGAAAAACGGATTGGTTGTCAGCAAAATATATCAGGCTGTTGAATATCGCGGAGAAAAATGTTTTAAACAGTTTACTGAAAAGGTGACCGAATGTAGGAGATTGGGGGACTCAGACCCTGATTTTGCTATTATGGGTGAGGTCTTTAAACTGATTGGGAATAGCGCGTACGGTTCGGTTCTGATGGATAAAACTCGACACACAAACTGTAATTACATCAATGGCGAGAATAAGGCTCTCTGTGCAGTGAATCAACCAAGGTTTCAATCTCTCTGCGAACTCGACGACGGAGATTATGAACTCATAAGTAGCAAACAAACCATGGTTTTAGATCTTCCTATAGTCCTGGGCTATTTTGTTCTGCAGTACGCGAAGTTACAGATGATTTCCTTCTATTTCGGGTTTCTTGACCGTTTCATATCAAGATGTGATTTCGAGCTTCTGCAAACGGATACAGATTCCTTGTATTTTGCCTTGTCTGAAGACAGTTTACGCGAGGTGATAAAACCTGATATGATCGAAGAGTACGATACCATGTTGAATGGTTTTTGTCATTCGGACAACATTGAACCGACGGGCAATCACTTCCTACCTAGAACTTGCTGCTCTGAACACATCAAACACGATAAAAGAACTCTTGGCTTGTTCAAATTAGAAGCGGAAGGCATTGAAATGATTTCTCTTGCTTCGAAAACCTACATTCTGCGCAAAGATACTGTCAGTAACGAGGTTAAAATAAGCTCAAAGGGATTAAGCTCGAAAAACATTTCAAATCCTGTTAGGGCTTATCGCAACGTTCTTAGGAAACAAAGAGCTGGGTCGAGTGTTAATGTGGGTTTCAGAGCAAGAAACAATACCATCTTCACATATCGGCAGAGGAGGGCTTGTTTATCATATTTTTACATCAAACGAAGGGTTAGGTCTGACGGAATTACCACTCGTCCCCTGCGCATGACATTGAAACCTGCTTCTCACCGATGATATACCAACATTGCCCTAGCCTCTCTCTCTCTGTGTGTGTGTTTGTGTGTTATATGATTTATACTAATCAGAATGTCATTAGCATTAATAAACCAAATAAAACACAACAACGATGTCTTTTTTAATTATTTATTCTAAACCAATATTATCACCCATCACCAGCCTACATATATTCATTGTCATTTCCCTGCTAAAGCATCGTTCCATAACCGTCAGTAACGCAACCACCGTTCACGTCTGGCGTCGATATAATTCCTTTTCCTTTTTCTAGTACACTTTACTCCCTCTCCAGAACTTCCCTCGATGGAGACACGATTGTTCTTTTCATCGCTATCATGATGATGAGATTCGCGGTTATATTCACTGCTATTACCATTATCATTATTATTTATTTCGCGAGCACAATCAGCGGTCTTCATATCGTCCTTATTTCCTGTTATGAGTCTCTCATACTTTGAGCGAGGAATCAAAACCAATTCTTTAGCTTGTTGCGAACCCGAGACTGCTCTATATGTCATAATGATTTCTGTCTTCTCCTTCTTCTTCTTCTCCCTCTTCTTCTTCTTCTTCTTCTCCTTCTTCTTGTTCTTCACGGGGTGACAGCACTAGTCCGATAATCAGTGGCAGTAAATGTCTGATTTGCACAATCAAACGTTTAGTGTCCGTTCTATTGACTGATCTATCCGCGATCTTCCTCAACACACCCTTCTTAGTCGCTAGCTGCGTCTTCTGTCTCGAGGATATAGGTATGTTGCCTTTTAAGATATTCAGACAAATTTCCGCCAAAGGATCTGTTTGCTGATTGGTTAACGAATATAGAACGGCTTTTGTCTGTCTCTCAGTCGGGTTATCCTTAAGAAACCTCAGTAAAGCTACTTGTTCTCCTAACATATCTGAACTGTTCACGATGAGCTTCATTCTGTCGAATACACGATAAGCGTTTCACAGGGAAATATATCCGTTCTGAACTGGTATCGCGGATCACTTTTAGGAGATAGATCGATAAGTAGATATCCAAAACGACTTTTGTTAACAGCTTTGGTGTATGCATCCATAAAAAATTTGGACTTCCCGGGAACCACCTGTCTCCCGAAGTTTGCTATCTGAGACACGTCTCTCTTATTCTTCATCAATATAATATAATGAGAGTTCAAGGAAATAGTCCTCGCGTACCGCCCGAACGCTGCAGAAGGGAACAATGATTGACTCAGTAGGCAGACAGATATATTTAAATGATGACTCGTCATAGTGAATAGTTTACACATCGTAGGGTCTCGCGAGACTTCGTCTATCAAATCATCGATCACCATTAGCTTGTGGTCGCGAGGTTGATGCTTAGTATCATCCGCTTCTTCCCCCCACTCAGAAATGAATTCATCACTGGGTACTCCTTTATGGAATTCTAAGGGACATGCTGTGTTTTGCATTATCTCATCGTAGATCCCCTGCCACATTGAATAACATATCAAAATCTTTGACACTTTTTGATCGAATATCGTCTGAGAGTAGTCAATCAACTTTCGGGCGAAGCAAGATTTCCCCGACTGCGTTGCGCCGGATATATAAACGGTCGCTGGGCACAAGATCTTAAGAACAGGTTCTTGATCATCTTGTTGTTCACTTCCAATTGCATCTTGATCTTCCCCATCCATCCTGACGCAACGTAGGTTCGGCTACATAGTGAGACGACAGCGGATATGTTTTTCATTATATGCAACCACGTGGTCGCACACACTCACCAACGCCACCCCTCCACCCAATACATAAGACTCCACGAGTTTTCTCCCTTGAATTGTTGAATTTCATCGGTTTTCCCTTAACCATTACATCGATAATATGTTTATAAACATTGATAACAATCTTAGGCCTTTTAAAACTAATAAGTTGTATTATTTTATTGTAGTAATGAACATTGCATGAGACGTAACTCATGATATAAATTCAAACTATCTCAATGTTTCATCGCCAAATGATAAGATAAAGACAGCTTCGTGTATGCAGGGAGTCGGCTATCTGCCCCGTTAGAACGTTACTTTAAGGCTTCATTTTAAGAAATCACAAGTACGCTGCTCTACCTCTAGGTTTTCAAAGTAAATACATGATTTCTAATCATGATTATTATGTAGCTATATCTATACACCTGAAGGATATTCGTAATTGATGGATATCTAAAACTTAAGAATTTCAGTGTAAATCATGTCATTATGTCATGAAATGTGCTTTCCGTGATAATAGTTATCAGTCTGTTTTTTTTTTCCCGTCAACCCTGTAATTTCTAAGCGAGTCTAATGGTTGTCCGGATCAACTGTGGTATAGGATAGTAGTAGATGAAATTTCATATACCGCGCCTGTAAGACGGGTGATACAGTCACGTGATAGATCGTGTGTGAACAACATTTAAAATATACCCTGAAATAGAATATGAGAATGGAGAGTCAATTTCCTGTTTTACCACATGAATAACTCTGATAGAATTATAAGAACTATTTTTATCAACAAATTCCTCTTCAAACTCAATATTGATAAATATTAACATTTGTCTATGTTGTTGAATCAAAATGTACATTGTTCCTACTGTGACGTCATAATATAAACGATGACGTCATAGACTTTGTAATGTATCATTCTCCCTGAAGATGAAAAAAGAAGAAACGAGTCAGCACTTACAAGACAGTTTTTAATTAAAAATACAGTTCTCTATAAAAAACAAAACATACTAAGTTCATTTAAGATGACACAAATCGTCAAACCTCGAACGAGAGTACGCGTTCTGTTACATTGCGAGACAGAACGGATATCTTTTCGTTATATATCTCCACACATAAGCATCGTTCTGTTCGTTAGCACTGTGTACAAACGGTTTTAGTATATCTTCCATCGAAATATCCCTCAGTCTATGTAATAGGTAATACATAACATAACATCCACACGAATCGTTGTTAGACATTTGCAATCTGATTTTATTTGCTATTAATGATCTTGTTCTACTCGCAAGAATACAACCAATTAGACTTTTGATTTCCGTAAGTTTATAGCTGATCGAATCGCCGTCTAGACTGTCAAATAGTTCTATCGCAATATCAGAAATGAATAGAGCAAACCAATGTTTACCGGGTCCAGATCTGTTGTCGGTATTTACAATAATAGCGCAAGGCGATTTGCTACTTGCTCTACCTATCTCCAGAGCTAGTTGTGTTGTAAGCTCGTCCTTAGAAAAAATTCCAAGCACACCATTTCTTAAGACGGGGTCACAGCCTATTATGCATTCCATCTGTATTGTGTTCATCCTACACGATAATGTTCCTGGATTTCTCGATTTGAAATCCGTCTCCAAATTCTGCGTAAACAATACAGGTAACAGTTTCAGTCAAAGCTTTTCCAAACTGAGCCTCTAGTCTTATAGAACCCTTCTTCTTTAAGGTCAGGTAGGATCGATCGTTCGCAGGTCCGAAAGTTGGTTCTATCGGGAATACGTATAGAGCATATCCGGATGCGAACTCTTTACGATTTAGATATACACTGCTCGTGGCTTGCGGGTCACTGTCATTAGCAAACCAGGTGTCGTTGTATCTAAATAGGTTGACGTATGGAGGGATGATGCACTCTCCATGCGATTCATCGAAACTGATCTTCATAGGACTCGTTTCGCTGACGCTTTCGCCATCGCAGTACAGACCAATCGAGGTGACGTCATAGTTGGCGAAATTATACGGGTTTTTGTTAAGATCACCTGCCACTGCTTTTGATGATACAAATCCAACCACCACTTTGTTTGGGCGAGCTCCTTGAAATATATTATCGTAGGTGAGAGACGCTTGACCAGTCGGTATTGACATCATTTTAACCTCTGTTCGTTTGAAAGGATATTTTGCAGTCGTGGTGGATAGAGCCGTGTTGTGACCCCATATGACCCCAGGATTCACTTTAACCTTCATAACCTTCAGAACGATATCCTCGATATTTATAGCATAACTTTCGTTCGAGTTGGTAGCCATTAAAGCAAATTTCGGGTTTGTTCGGTAGAGCTTAACCTGTACGTCCACCTGATTCAAAATGTATCTATCTATGTTAAACAGGTCGTGCATTAGAACTCCCGCCATGTCAAACACTTTACTGTTACCCGCTATCTTCCACCTTTCAAGGAGTCCTTGGTTGTCTCCATTTGGATCTGTATCTTCCATCTTCGATTCTGTGTCCTTATAGAACAGCTGTGAGGTCATCTTGGACTTAGCGTTTACCTCGTTAGTGTTGAGTATAGTTTGTATGATAGCCTTGTACGGGTAATGGTTGTTGGTCGAGGTTATAAGTCTTCCTTGTAGTCTCACGTCTACTTGACTAAACATCGAATGCATAAACAAATTTACAGGACCACACTCGTCTGCAACAGTTAAATGTGTCCCGTCTTCTTTTGTAATCCTGCAGCGCATGTATACCATAGATCTACGTAGATCAATATACTCTAATCCCTCCTGTGTGCTCACGTTGAACTCAATCGGATTGTCTCCGGATATAGCCGATATGGGTCGGCAGTCTTGTAAATATGTTCTTTCTACAGCTGTTTGCGTTCCTGGGAGACTAAATAGATCAAGCTCCTGTGGTTGAATTTCCGTAAAATATTTGGAGTCTGGTATTATTGCGGCCATTTTCGTTGATAGTTGAGTATTCCTAGTTAAATATGTCTCTGAACAAAGATTTGCTTGATTTGATTGAGCTCCTCCTTCTCTTACCTATATTATTATTATTATTCTGTCGTCTACGAGGCGTCGTCTTCCTCTTGTTGTTGTTGTTCTTCTTCTTCTTCACTGCGAAGGCGGTCTTCTTCTTCCTCCTAATCGTCTTCTTATTACCTCTCTTGCGCGAGGTTGATCTTCCACTGCCTCCTTTCTGGATGTGTTTCAGCTTTTTAACACGCATTCCCTTTTCTATAGCTAGCCTCGATACGTTGTCGGGATTCCTCTCTATTTCAGATTTAGCTTGATCTAACGCCTGTTCACTGGGTGCTACTAAATTTATAGCGTTTTCCTTATACCCTGTCGTCGGTGATTTCAGTGATGCGGATGATAACGGAATGTCAATTTTCTTGTTAGACCCTTCAGATATATTACGCATTGAGAACGTATTTCCTCTTCTTCCCAGAGAGCTTATGACTTGGTCTTTCCCTCGTGCTAAGTTTGCATAATATTTCCGCCACGTGTCTGGGTTTGGTATATATAGTGTGTTGCTGCCTCCGTCGTCTCCTTGTCGGTATTCCTCTTCAAACATGTTGCAGAGTCTTACACTATAAAAGGATATCGTCTTAATTGAAGTGTAACCGAGGACTCGTTCGTTAAAAATGTGGCGGGTTTTCCGTCACTGTCAGTTATATACACATCGAACTGTTGAACAGTGTCGTTGATTACTCTGACACCTATTTCATACGGATCCGATATTAACACTTTCCATGTTGAATCCTCTGTAGAGGATAGTCGTCTAAGCAAAGGTTTCCGCTTACCTGCAACTGTTATAGGTTCGCACAAGGAACAATATACGTACAACAGGTCGTCAGTGACTTTCTGTTTCCTTTTCTTCGCTCTAGTCAGAGCTCGATTCCGAATAGAACCTTTTGCGTAGAATTCTCTCAATGATATCATCCATCTTCCGTTCAACTGAAGAGGTTGATCTAAATAAATTGAAAATCTATGAGCCGCATTTTCTGGAAAGAAGTCCGTATTGTCCGTACTTGTGGCCACAACCCATTCCATGTTCGTTTATAAATTGCCGACCTGATTCGCGTCTATCCAAGAATTAAATTTGCGAGGATAATTCAACCATTTAATGTATATTTGCTTGATGTTTTTCTCGTTACCATGTTTCTTGAGAGTTCTCTTTTTAATCACTTTTTCGATACGCCATTCGACCTCGTCAGGGTTCTTGTGGTATTTATGTAATTCTTGTTGGTAAAACCTACCTTCTATCGGATCTGATTGTAAATCTTCAATCCAATAGATAGGTATACCATCTCTGAGCTTGCGTTTGATAATTCTGAAAATTTCTTCCGACCACTTCTGTTCGTATTCCTTCTCGAATGTTCTTTTGATCAATGATATGCGTACGTAATCTCCAATCTTAAATTTGTATTTCGTTTTCTTCTCATAACGTAGTTTGCTTGATGATGATGATTTATTCCTGTCCGACTTGCCGTTTGTATTATTCAACTTGAGGGGGTGAGTTTCCAACCACACCTGAGCTTCGTTTTTGAGGTTGATATCCGCAGGAGTCCTCCCGTTCAACCCTCTATGAGGACGATGGTTGTAGTTATAAACCAGGTCTTGCAACACGTCTACGTATCTATAAGTATTTTTATGCGTGAAGTATCTGTGCATCATTGTTCTTAAGGTACGAATAAACCGTTCTGCATATCCTGCTTTGATATCAGAGTTTTGCGTTGAAAAGTGTTTGACATGAAATTTCCTATAAACCTTCTGAATTACCTTATTTCTAAATTCACTACCTTTATCAGTTCTGATGAGAAACGGGGTCTTATCCATACCGGTAAATACCGTATTCATGGCAGATGCTACTGATGCAGCGGTCTTGTCCTGGATAGTTTTACACCAAACGTATCTCGAAAAACAATCTATGAGAATGAGAATATATCTTGCATTGTCGTTATATTCCGAAATGTTGCTCGTGTCGCATAGATCCGCGTCGATTTGAATCCTGTTTCCACCAACTATAACTCTATTTCTTTTGAACGTTTTATTCGGATTCTTATGTAGAGAATATGCATCCTGTTTCTGAAGCCAGTTCAAAACTCTGTGTGGTTTTAAATCAGGTTGCGTCGCTTGTAGGGTTTTAATAAACTTTTGAGCTCCTCCAAATCCACCCGGGTTACGAGGGTTGTAATAGTTCTTTCTCAATATATCTTCGCTCACCATTTTCCTTGATATGGTTAACACAAGACTTCACAATTCTTCTCATCCAATTATCGTTTTTCAATTGTGTGTTCCGATAATCAAGACATTCGTATTTCAACAGGTACAGCGGTGATATTGATGACAAGCCCGGTGTCAGTTCTATGCTCTCTTTCCAACGTCTAGTAACTTCGTGTTCGTCTACCCATTTCAACAATATTCTCTGTATGTATACAGATGTTTCTACCGTGCTGGGAATAGGTCGTGTGTCCACAATATGTAAAATAGTTTTCTTATATGCTTGGAATAAAAGTTCTTCCAAATCGCCACTAATATCCTGATGTTCTACTTCGTCGATTATTATCATATCATCCATGTATAACATGAAAATTTAAAACTTGTTCCATTTATCGTTCCTATTCAACACGAGTTCTGGAATACATGAAATATTGAACACTTCCCCACGAGTCCGGAATATCGTAACTGTTTATATCTCTTCTCTTAGTTTGCAGCTCGTTCAAACACGTCGACTTCGAGGAATTCCATTCTTTCGATGTTGAAACAATCACTTCTAATCCGAAATGTTTCCTCGCATTTCGCGAGGGAAATGCTAAGGCCACCCATTTATATTCCTTGTTTTTAGTGGAGAGAACTGGTGATGAACGACGTGTTGTTCCGCTGGACATCTTTTTATGATAATATATAATCTTACACAACTGTTTCCTCACTTCCATGCAATCTTTCATTTCCTAATGATTATTTTTAACTTTGTTCATATCTCATTATATAGCGTTGCGGTTTGTTTGCGTTTGTCGTGGTGTGTACACTCGAGGCGTTCGACCGTGACTTGAGTGGATACAGGTGTGGTGGCCAATTAGCCAGAAACCCCCGTAGTACATTATAGACGCAAAACGGGAAAAAATGTCCAAATTGCGTTTATAATGTACTATCACACACTACTGTCAGCGATGATGTAAACAACTTTTTTTATGTCCTTTTAATTTTTAAAAGTGGGAGAATTGAATGATTTGTGAATAATAATTTAAAAACAATTATTATCGGCAGAATTCAAATGAAAAGATGTCGTTTTCACTTGGTCAAACGATTTTAAACCAGCCATGGCCATATGTTAATGGTTATATTTTCATGTACGAGCGTACCTGTACATGTAAACCTTGGTATAATATAATCAGATTCAAATGATCTCTCAATGAAAGTAAATTGAAGGATCTGTCTATCTTGAATTTGATGAATGTCTACTCTCCCACAAGTAAATAAACTTCCTGTCGAGACGAGGATATATAGTAGATGTCAATGCTGTTAATGAGAGGTATGTGAGTAAAATGTGATTCGTATAATGTCTTCTATTCAAAACTTTTCAAAGTTGCCAATGTTGAACTCCATTAATATGAACCATTACTAAATGTAAGTAGGACAGAAAAGGATACATTAACCTATTTTCAAGGCGAAATGAAGTAGTTCGGGTTTTAACGCCGCTCGCAACACTAGTTCCTCTATATCACGGTTGCAAGCATTTTTGTAGGGAGAAAGCCCGCAACACTATTGTGGATATGCATTGCAGTGAAACCTGCGAGCATCTTCTGGAACTAATGAACCATAGATATACTCCGCTGAACAGTTCTCTACGCTGGTAATGATGCCAAGCCTCATTTCGAATAACGTGTTTAAATTACCGTAGTCTCATGCCTTTGAATTGTTTGTATTCAATAAGGTTTCTTTGCATTCATTAGAGTTCGAGTTGGATACAACATGATACAAGAGCATACGTATGATGTGAATTGGGGGAAAACGTTGTTTTGCAGTGATAGTTGTAAGGAGTAACATAGTTCAGTTAAAGTAGCTGGCCTTTTTAGGACGATACCAGTCCTGTATTGCACGCCTGTGATGCTCTCCTTTGTTAAAACTTGTATTAATATACTAACTTAAATGCACATTTTCACTTCAGTTGTACACCGAGCATGTTATTGTGTTTGCTTTGTCATCAAATAATTATCTACAACAATAACAATAATCTGTGTTTTTTTCTTTTCAATTTTGAACTCCAAGGATGTAAGTTTTTCATATCGAAAAGGGACGTTCTTTTTTCAGGGAAGTTTTGGTAAGGCAACTGACAATATGGAATGCAAATTATATTATATTTTCATGTGGAGGGGAATAAGCTTTCGGGATACAGCTGTATTTGTTAATCAAACTGAAAAGCATCTTAATCAGATTGCTGATGTAATGTCGCAATAAAGAAATATGTCTTTGGATTTTTTAATAATCAAGGTAACCTACGATATTGAATGTATTTTTTTGCTCCGAAGAATGTTTTACATATGTAAGTTCAGAAGTAGAGAGCTTAGTTAAATGTTCGTGAAAACGTTTACAAATAAACTATTGGAACGTTTTAAATCTATATCTGTTGTACTAATAACATTACCAGTTTTCTGCTCCTGCACTTCAACTCTCTGATGTTTTTAATATTCCATATTTGAGAGCAAACGACTTAGCATTGATTTGTCGTGGTAAAATATTGTTGAATAAGATTTCACATTTTTCTTTATCTTATGCATTACAAGAGAACTTGTTTTGTCTACAAAATTGTATCAGTAAATTTTTATTTAAATTTAATTTTCTCCTATGAATGAATGAATGATAACTCAATGTATTATGTTCTTGAGGGTCAGATATTGTTTCTCATTACTTAGAAAAAATATTCGTAGACACAGAAGCAATGATCAAGTATCATCCGAAAACTGCTAGTAGCCATTTAAGTGTAAACACCTCGTAATAGGTCAAAGGGGCAGTAGCACGTTTTTAGGGGAAATATAAGGTGATGTCAGGAAAAGGAAAATAAATAGTTTCAATTGAAAGACACTGTATTCAAACTAAATGAAGCAGTAATAATTCAAATATATAACGTAAAGTTCAGCCATGAGATTCATTTTTCTTACAAAAATGAATTAAAGGTGTTCACAAAAAAATGGCCGCCAATGGATTTTATGTGAGGCCTCATACTTTGTCCTCTGACTATGGGTGATTGGTTTGTGTAATGAGATTGTTGACACTGTCAATATGATACATTTAGCATTTACTTACAATTATAAGTGAAATATTTAAAATGTAAAATTATCAAAAACCGTGCTACTGCCCCTTTAAGATAAGGGAATGGATTTACACTGCGCAAACTTTCTTACAAATGGTAAAATATCATTAGATTGATAAAGCAATGACCATTATCTTTTTAAGTGTGGTTGCCTTAAAAAAAGGTTTAAATGCCTTCTTTTCACATTAGCGAAACTTTCTAGTAATCAGACGTGAATTTAGTCCAGATGTCAACAAATGCTTTTTTTCTCATAAGGATTTTTGAATGGGCAATCAAAGACATGAGAAAATTAGAAAATGATTGGAACTGAAATTTCCTTTTAAAAAGACATTTAAATGTGAACTGTCAGTAATGTCGGGTGAAATGTAAGAAATGTAATGTAGTAAAAGATTAAAAATACAATTTATATGCTTGTATGCTAAAGTAACATTATGGTTCGGATTTTGAAACCGATTTGTTATAATGAAATATTAAATGTTTTATTGGTTTTGTTGCATTGAATAATACAACTTCAAATCTTCTATATATGTCAGCGCCTTTCATCTTTCTTTGCTATCGTTTTAATTCGTGTCTTTCATAATCTTACATTTTTATAATACATGTTTAAGGTCACAGGTTAATTGTGACTGGTATTGAAACCTCGCTCGACACATGGTATGAGCACTATGCAACATACCTAGAGGATACTAAACGACCTTCCTTTCTATACTATTTTTCTTAAACGAGTATGAAACGAGCGAAAGCGAGTTTGATATCAAATCATTCACGATTTTAATAATATAGTATTTGATGACAGGAAGTTTAGTATTCTGTTTATTACTTGCCCTAAACTTCATACAAATTGTCGACAATGTGCCGAAATTGACATTTCGGACTCGGCAGCCTTTGTGGCAGCAAGCCGACGTCACACAACACACTTCTATGACCTCAAGCTTGCATCGTGGAATTACACTTGATTAATATTGCCTTATGAATATTTCACTGCGATATCTTACACGGGCGAGTTATAAACAGCATTACACTATAAAAATACCAGATTAAATATGACTTTCATTTTTTAAAAATTGCATATTCCCTTAAAATGTGTGTAAACACAATTCGCAAAGCACTTTCACTTACAATGTAATTGAATCTTTTAGCAATAATTAATACCCGTAGGAAATTATATTTTCATTGTAATCAAAACATAACTTTTTAAACTCACAACATAAGATATTTGCAGAAACCAAAGCCAATAACATATTTTTATTTATAAGCCTTTTTAGCGTGAATGTAACTTTCATTCAACCATGGATATTCGTGATCAGAATAGTAATTACAATCGTTTGTGTCTTACTCACAAAATTGAAACAGTATAATTCACTTAACAGAAAAAAAGTATTGGGAAAAAGAAATAGAATTTGAACATTAAGATTAATTCAAATCTTAAAATCTATAATTTTACACCTTTCCATTTTGCTGAAAGGTAGATATAAAAATAAACAAAGGGTGAAGTCAAAAATATTGAGTCAATATCGTTCTTTCTTGATGTACGAATAAAGGAATTACATTGACAGTCCCAGTCAGTCGACCATATACACTCAGGGGCAAAAGAAACGATACCAACTTTTCAATAGAGTACAGAACAAAATCCTGTTTTAAATGAAATGCGACTACGAACCCTTGTGATAGGCACATTAGTTGTGAAGAAGTACTAACAATTTCAAACATCAAAATATGATATTTATAACTGTATGACTGTTCAAATATACGAGGGGTCAGAATAGCTTTTTCAATGTTATTTTTTGTCATTATCTTTTGGATTGGAATAAAAAAATATGAAATGTAAAAATCTTATAAATATAAGATGTTATCAATATGAATAACCCGGGTAGAAGTTAATTTGTTCACACATGTTTCCTATATGTTGGTTTAAAAACACACAAAAGGGTCATTTTTGTCTAGTTAAGGAGATTTTTAAACGGAGTTTTTTTAAAGGCCTGTATTTCAAAAGCGTTAACAGATATATCTTTGAAATTAAAAGCTTAGTTCAGTTAGCTCTTGAAGATTAACCCAGTTTCAGCCGTAACTATTCACTCATAGCTTAACCTATCATGTTTTTTATATAGTATCGTTTCTGTTGCCCCTGAGTGAATTATAGGCTTTATGTACACTGTGAGCAATTTGTAGTGCTTCGCACTGTGAGTAAAGATATCGAAGGGGACGTTTTTTATCAGCGCCATAGACAATTGATGGTCTTCATATCACTCCATCCTATCATTATGTCTAAGCCAGGATCTATTTGCATTGTACCCGTAATTGTCCCTCTCTATTACAAGAACCACAAATAACAGACGGGTAATTTTTTGAGAGAGAATCCGTATTGTCAAGGGGCTTAATGTTTTGAAGTACTTTAAGAGGGCAAACAATGTGACTAAATAAGTTTAGAAGCATTAAATAATAATAATAATACTGGATATTTATATATCACTATATATCCATTCACTGGTGAATGCTCATAGCACGTATGGGAAAGACAATAAGGTTAAGCAAAAGCTTTTGAGAAGAAGTAAGTTTTAAAATATGTCTTGACAGATTCCAATGTTGCACAAAATTTGATAGTTTCTGAGAGGATTCCACAGTGAGGCAGCAGAATAAGAATAGGATCTCTGTCCATAGCTGACGAGCTTTACTTTTGGAACAACCAACAGGGATTGTTGTTGAGATCTCAGTGATCTTGAAGGTACATAATTAACAGTTTTGATAGATAACTTGGGGCTTTGTTGTGGATACATTTGTACACTATGCACAATATTTTAAAGTCAATTCTGTAGTTAACTGGAAGCCAGTCGAGAGACTTCAGTATTGGACTGATATGTACATGTTTGGATTTAAGAGACACTATCCTTGCTGCAAAGTTTTGGATCTTTTGAAGCCTGAAAAGCTGTTTCTTGGTCAGACCATATAAAAGACTGTTACAGTAGTCCAAGCGTGCAAAGATGAGGCACCGGCCAAGAGTATGAGCTGCGTACGCCGTTATCAACCTCCTTATGTTGCCGATTATCCGTAGATGGACCGGAAGTAACATATTCTACAGAGGTTGTCAATCTGTACATCAAGTGTTAGGTGTGAGTCCACATACACTCCTAGATCTTTCACACTATCTGAGAACTGAATAGGATATGATCCAATCAGTACATTCGCAGCATCAATGTGTTTCACCTTCCTGTTAGTACCCAGAATGAGTACTTCCGTTTTGTCCTCATTAAGTTTCAACATGTTGGAATTCATCCAGCTCTTGATATCAGTTATGCAAAGATTAACAAGTTGAAGATTGAAGCATTATCAAATATATGACTCTCCATTAAACTTTTGTAACTTTATCCCAGTGTCATAACGGTTTAGTACCTTCTCATTATTCCTCTTGCTTTTATCGATTCCGTTACAGCTATTTTACTGAATACTACAAAGAATAAAAGGCCATGAGTTATACATTTGGCCAGAGGGCTAAGAAGAAAATGAAAAAACTTCAACCGTAACGAAATACAAAAGCGCACTGGTATCTTAAACAAATTCCGCACCACACACATTAATTCAACGTATCATACTAAGGCAGTGCTTATGTTTTCTTTTTATAATTGTTAATGTTGACAATAAAATGCTACAATTACATGTGGTTTAAACATATTTATTCAGAACAAACTGACAGGATTGGCAAACAAGCAAATCTTTGCTTATGTGAATGCCGCTCCCGATTACATGTATGTTAACAGCAAGGTTTTACATGTATTTAATATCAATGTCGAGGAGGTAAATCACAGTCTTTAAGATTATCTCTATGTTCTCTTTAAACATATTATTAAATTATATAAATTACCACCATGTTACTAGAACTTAAAGAATGGGGGATGAATCTAAGAAGAAATGTTGCGTCCTAAAGAATGAAATTACCGAAACGAGTTGACACAAATGGTTAATGTCCTTTTAAATACCACAGCAAAACACTACATGACACTCGTATTCACCATTATCACTGAATATCAAACGCTTCATTTCAGTATGTGGCAGATTATTAAATTGCCATCTTTCAATTCGTATCGCCCAATTTCAATTAGCATCGGGGCTACATCACATCTTAAATTTATCACTGCTGCAAAATAACATCTGGGCATATTGCAAGTTACATATAATTCTGAACAATATTGAAATATAAAACATCTGTAACTTCTAAACGTATTAGAACTCGTGATACCGTTCTCAATGTTATGCACATATCTTAATTTTATTGAGAATTTTCCAAGAATCTAAAATATTTTTGCTGTCTGATGAAATATGAAATAATGATTTATGGTCATTTGTTGTTAAATATTTTTTTAGCAAATGCACATTTCCAAATGGCAAAGGTTGACCCTTTCTTGTGACCTATTTGCGAGCAATTGTATTTTGTTATCTTGAAGGCTATGGTAACGTCTAAGAGGTTTTTGATTATCTGCCCATAAATATTGCAAAATCTTCAAATTTCGAAAATTTGCTGCTCAAAAAGTATTTTAAATTTTTAAACCGTATAACAAACCTATTATAGACCAATGTCTACAAAATAGGTAAGTTTTAGCACCCTAGTACCAATATCAAACATATCATCCTTTTTCACAGGTGAATGAGGTCGGATTTCTTTGTAAAACATTTAAAATGGCGCCAAAACCTCGTGACCTACGAATTTATCATGATTTACTTTTCCGTATATATATTATATTTTAATAGTTTGTGTGCATCTTTAACATCTTTGCATGTCTCTAAGTGCATTTCGTTAGACATTCGCAATCTAATTTTCCACTTTTGTGTCAAGCTGGGCCTTTAATGCAATGGCCCAGAAGATTAAGGTCCATCAGCATGCCAAATTTTACTTATAGCATCATCCGTTTCGGCTTAAACTGTCCACAAGAATAGTGGAAAAATAAAAAAAAACACTCCAATAGAAAAAAGGATAAGTCTCAAAATGACTGAATTCCTAAATGTTGCGCTGTGCTATGATAACCTTTAAAACTATACTATTGTACCTTTTTGCAATTAATATTTGCCTAAAAATGTCAGATTTTAATATGTTCATGTAACTCATTTCCTGAAAAATGCAAGTAAAGATAATTCTCAAAGCACATTTATTTGCAATGCAATCATTGCTTTAAAATAATCTATTTCCACATGGGAAATTATGTTTATTTGTAATCAAACCATAAAGTTTTAAAATCAACAATACGCAGTTACTTGAAGAAACCAAAGGGTGTAAAGGATCTTTATTCAAAAGCCATTCAAGCATGAATCTAACTAATATTGAACATGGATTTTCGTGGTTTAAACAGTGTTTGCATGAATTGACTATGCGCTGGAAAACAAACGTTTGTTCCTTGCTGCCAAAATTGACACATTTTAAATAAGAAAACAAAAGAGCGAAAAGATTTGAATGAAAAAAAAAAATTACATTGTTAAAATCATGAAAATCCCTATAACACAATAATTCCGTGTGGCTGTACTGTACCTTCGGTGTCAAGCAATACAATTCATCGTTAATAATCAAAAGTACTATCATCTTTCAATTATATTCCTCTGTAGCGGTATCGTACAATGAAAGAGTTGTAGGAATCAAATAGATCCCTTCCCAGACAGTCGTCCATCTACTAAAGGCTTTATGTGCTTTGTGAGCAATTTGAGGTGCTTCGCACTGTGAGTAAGGCCATTAAGGATATCCAAGAGGACGCTATTTACAAGTATCATAGACAATTGATTGACTATTTATTTCACTTTATCCTATCATTACAACTAAGTCAGAAAATATTTCCATCGCACATGTGAATGTCTCTCTCTATTACACGAACCACAAATAGCAGGCGTGTAATTCTACAAGAGTAACAGCATTGTGTAGAGGCTTGGTGCTTACTTGTGACCAAATTGGCCTAAGAAGAGTTTAATGAATACATTACGCCCCAATAGATATTTGTCGTCCGCTGCAACGCGGAACAGCACTTTTAGTCAGCTATATACACGACAGAAGCAACCTTCTATTGATCCACCATCATTCAAAATATGGAGGAGCGTTTCCTGAACAATTAGAAATAGTGACTTAGTGTTCATGTTAAAACAAAAGGTGCACTTACTTTCTTTTTGTATTGAATTAGGAAATGAAATGTTTTACACAAGCGATTATGATATATGACAAGCACACTTAATTATGTTTTGTTAAGAATAAAATGTATTAGAAATGATGCATGTTGCCAGTGTGACCATGCCCTTTGTATTATATTTTAAGAGAAAAATTGCTTAAATCCTTAGAAAGAGAAACAGAGAACTTATAAACGTTAGTCTTATTTGAAGTGCCAATGTCCGTGTCTCTAGTGAAAATCTGTACACATTTAGATCTTTCACACTTAACTATTTCACTGTCTTCTCTTGTACATATCGTACAACAAAGATGTTGTTGTTTTACACAAAGTAAGCAACACACAGGAGAATTTGAATTGACCGTGGCGCTGCAGGAGGAGCCGGACAGATTGTTCTAAATCGTGATTGGACGGCTGATTAGGAGCATGCCATGACGAAGTGCTGAATGTCTGGGGATTGGTGGAACAATTTCTCATTATGAACAAATCAAAACTGTCTATTTTCACTTATAGAAGTGTATTTTTTTGCGAGTAACAAGGGGCCGATAAGTCGACTTTATTTACCTTTTATGTTGCCGTGTAGACAATTGACCTGTTATTGACATACACAGGTTACCTCTTATAGAAACAGTCATGCATTTCCGCAGTTTTGTATTGTTTCTGAATATCACGTACTTTGTCTAAGAGTAGAGATAAAAAAAATATGTTTTTGAAATGAATGTAATTGTTTTGCTGTCTACTTCCCTCCTTCTACTTATCTGAACATTCTAAATTTATATAGTTATTCTCTCAAACAATCATGTTCAGCATCACTTGCTTGATAACGGTGTTAACGTCTACTCCGAAAAATCGGAATTTCATGCACAAGACGAGGTCTTTGTGTGATGAAATTTTAAAACGTCCTGTTGTTGACTGATCAAGATGTACCGGACTCTCTCCACGTGTTGACTTCATCAGCTAATGGACAAGAATCGTGTATCACAAACGCATGAAGACAGAAAGGGACATGGAGAGAACTCCGATCTCATATCCAGTTTCTTTACACTGTCAAACTCTTGACTATAGATAAAAAAAAAATATCATTCAGTTCCGAATTCACAATGTAGAAAACTAAACTGAAATATTCAAAAGTATGTGTCTCTTCCTCCCTTGTAACAGGTTTGATGATTTTGTAAGACTTGTCTTAACAATTATATTGAAATTGCTAAGCAGGATATGAATATCGCCTTTAGAATTGCAAAAAGAGAAGAAAATAAATGCAGCTCCATACTCAGATCACATCCATGAACTGCATGTGAGAAATGTTGACAAGTGAAAACGCGACAATTTCACTTGATTGAACATTGTTTCACTTCAATGCATACCACAATCGTGTTTCTCCCTGCAATAATACATGCTGCAACAGCTGCAGTTACATACTCGCGGCGTCAAAACCCAAATCACCTAAATTTATTTGTAAGCAAAATGCACTGCTTTGATGAACAATCAGTCTTCAGAATAAGTAAATCTTCTCAAAAGAAAAGGATATATAAAAATTACTTTTATCGCTGTTAATGAATTGATTTATTTTAGGCTTACATATAAATGTTGACCGTAAAACAATTCAAATTTTAGACATATGGTCTCATTAAGGTTCTACAAATTCGACATTGCAATATTTTAAAAATAAATATCAGCCATGAAGTAATCGAAATAAACCAACTGATGGGATGTAGGCAACCTCTAGATAGTAACCCAATCACAACTCTCTGATATTTGAACTGATTACTCTCCGCTCAGCTATATACTAAACAGATTAGTGGCCGACCTGTCTCCTGGTATCACATGTTGGACCGTGTTGTATGGCGCCAGAGGAATCAAATGCATTCTTATTCATTTAAACCTGTAGTCTTAATACTGTGTTAGTAAACATTAGCATCCCCACTCAGGACAGAAAGCTTCTTTAAGTTTTGGTGTAGAAAAACTTAACTTTGGCGTTAAAACTTACCAGTTTTTCCCTGAAAATTATTTGTTGAAATGAATTACTTAATATAATAGGTTTTCGTCTTAGCGTCTGTTATCCTTTCTCCGCTAAATTTGTGTAGTTGTAGAGACTGCTAACATTTTTTATTTCAATTAATCATATTAATCAGATATCTGTTATTTTGCTGTTAACAAAGTCCGATGCCATTATATGTTTGACGAATACGAAAAAAGCTCTTTTAGTCAGCTATATACACGACAGAAGCAACCTTCTATTGATCCACCATCATTCAAAATATGGAGGAGCGTTTCCTGAACAATTAGAAATAGTGACTTAGTGTTCATGTTAAAACAAAAGGTGCACTTACTTTCTTTTTGTATTGAATTAGGAAATGAAATGTTTTACACAAGCGATTATGATATATGACAAGCACACTTAATTATGTTTTGTTAAGAATAAAATGTATTAGAAATGATGCATGTTGCCAGTGTGACCATGCCCTTTGTATTATATTTTAAGAGAAAAATTGCTTAAATCCTTAGAAAGAGAAACAGAGAACTTATAAACGTTAGTCTTATTTGAAGTGCCAATGTCCGTGTCTCTAGTGAAAATCTGTACACATTTAGATCTTTCACACTTAACTATTTCACTGTCTTCTCTTGTACATATCGTACAACAAAGATGTTGTTGTTTTACACAAAGTAAGCAACACACAGGAGAATTTGAATTGACCGTGGCGCTGCAGGAGGAGCCGGACAGATTGTTCTAAATCGTGATTGGACGGCTGATTAGGAGCATGCCATGACGAAGTGCTGAATGTCTGGGGATTGGTGGAACAATTTCTCATTATGAACAAATCAAAACTGTCTATTTTCACTTATAGAAGTGTATCTTTTTGCGAGTAACAAGGGGCCGATAAGTCGACTTTATTTACCTTTTATGTTGCCGTGTAGACAATTGACCTGTTATTGACATACACAGGTTACCTCTTATAGAAACAGTCATGCATTTCCGCAGTTTTGTATTGTTTCTGAATATCACGTACTTTGTCTAAGAGTAGAGATAAAAAAAATATGTTTTTGAAATGAATGTAATTGTTTTGCTGTCTACTTCCCTCCTTCTACTTATCTGAACATTCTAAATTTATATAGTTATTCTCTCAAACAATCATGTTCAGCATCACTTGCTTGATAACGGTGTTAACGTCTACTCCGAAAAATCGGAATTTCATGCACAAGACGAGGTCTTTGTGTGATGAAATTTTAAAACGTCCTGTTGTTGACTGATCAAGATGTACCGGACTCTCTCCACGTGTTGACTTCATCAGCTAATGGACAAGAATCGTGTATCACAAACGCATGAAGACAGAAAGGGACATGGAGAGAACTCCGATCTCATATCCAGTTTCTTTACACTGTCAAACTCTTGACTATAGATAAAAAAAAAATATCATTCAGTTCCGAATTCACAATGTAGAAAACTAAACTGAAATATTCAAAAGTATGTGTCTCTTCCTCCCTTGTAACAGGTTTGATGATTTTGTAAGACTTGTCTTAACAATTATATTGAAATTGCTAAGCAGGATATGAATATCGCCTTTAGAATTGCAAAAAAGAGAAGAAAATAAATGCAGCTCCATACTCAGATCACATCCATGAACTGCATGTGAGAAATGTTGACAAGTGAAAACGCGACAATTTCACTTGATTGAACATTGTTTCACTTCAATGCATACCACAATCGTGTTTCTCCCTGCAATAATACATGCTGCAACAGCTGCAGTTACATACTCGCGGCGTCAAAACCCAAATCACCTAAACTTATTTGTAAGCAAAATGCACTGCTTTGATGAACAATCAGTCTTCAGAATAAGTAAATCTTCTCAAAAGAAAAGGATATATAAAAATTACTTTTATCGCTGTTAATGAATTGATTTATTTTAGGCTTACATATAAATGTTGACCGTAAAACAATTCAAATTTTAGACATATGGTCTCATTAAGGTTCTACAAATTCGACATTGCAATATTTTAAAAATAAATATCAGCCATGAAGTAATCGAAATAAACCAACTGATGGGATGTAGGCAACCTCTAGATAGTAACCCAATCACAACTCTCTGATATTTGAACTGATTACTCTCCGCTCAGCTATATACTAAACAGATTAGTGGCCGACCTGTCTCCTGGTATCACATGTTGGACCGTGTTGTATGGCGCCAGAGGAATCAAATGCATTCTTATTCATTTAAACCTGTAGTCTTAATACTGTGTTAGTAAACATTAGCATCCCCACTCAGGACAGAAAGCTTCTTTAAGTTTTGGTGTAGAAAAACTTAACTTTGGCGTTAAAACTTACCAGTTTTTCCCTGAAAATTATTTGTTGAAATGAATTACTTAATATAATAGGTTTTCGTCTTAGCGTCTGTTATCCTTTCTCCGCTAAATTTGTGTAGTTGTAGAGACTGCTAACATTTTTTATTTCAATTTATCATATTAATCAGATATCTGTTATTTTGCTGTTAACAAAGTCCGATGCCATTATATGTTTGACGAATACGAAAAAAGCTCTTTTAGTCAGCTATATACACGACAGAAGCAACCTTCTATTGATCCACCATCATTCAAAATATGGAGGAGCGTTTCCTGAACAATTAGAAATAGTGACTTAGTGTTCATGTTAAAACAAAAGGTGCACTTACTTTCTTTTTGTATTGAATTAGGAAATGAAATGTTTTACACAAGCGATTATGATATATGACAAGCACACTTAATTATGTTTTGTTAAGAATAAAATGTATTAGAAATGATGCATGTTGCCAGTGTGACCATGCCCTTTGTATTATATTTTAAGAGAAAAATTGCTTAAATCCTTAGAAAGAGAAACAGAGAACTTATAAACGTTAGTCTTATTTGAAGTGCCAATGTCCGTGTCTCTAGTGAAAATCTGTACACATTTAGATCTTTCACACTTAACTATTTCACTGTCTTCTCTTGTACATATCGTACAACAAAGATGTTGTTGTTTTACACAA
Organism: Steromphala cineraria; assembly: GCA_916613615.1. NCBI lineage: Eukaryota > Metazoa > Mollusca > Gastropoda > Trochida > Trochidae > Steromphala > Steromphala cineraria. The sequence goes on along the minus strand of OU744726.1, from coordinate 30,463,141 downwards.
AGTAAGCAACACACAGGAGAATTTGAATTGACCGTGGCGCTGCAGGAGGAGCCGGACAGATTGTTCTAAATCGTGATTGGACGGCTGATTAGGAGCATGCCATGACGAAGTGCTGAATGTCTGGGGATTGGTGGAACAATTTCTCATTATGAACAAATCAAAACTGTCTATTTTCACTTATAGAAGTGTATCTTTTTGCGAGTAACAAGGGGCCGATAAGTCGACTTTATTTACCTTTTATGTTGCCGTGTAGACAATTGACCTGTTATTGACATACACAGGTTACCTCTTATAGAAACAGTCATGCATTTCCGCAGTTTTGTATTGTTTCTGAATATCACGTACTTTGTCTAAGAGTAGAGATAAAAAAAATATGTTTTTGAAATGAATGTAATTGTTTTGCTGTCTACTTCCCTCCTTCTACTTATCTGAACATTCTAAATTTATATAGTTATTCTCTCAAACAATCATGTTCAGCATCACTTGCTTGATAACGGTGTTAACGTCTACTCCGAAAAATCGGAATTTCATGCACAAGACGAGGTCTTTGTGTGATGAAATTTTAAAACGTCCTGTTGTTGACTGATCAAGATGTACCGGACTCTCTCCACGTGTTGACTTCATCAGCTAATGGACAAGAATCGTGTATCACAAACGCATGAAGACAGAAAGGGACATGGAGAGAACTCCGATCTCATATCCAGTTTCTTTACACTGTCAAACTCTTGACTATAGATAAAAAAAAAATATCATTCAGTTCCGAATTCACAATGTAGAAAACTAAACTGAAATATTCAAAAGTATGTGTCTCTTCCTCCCTTGTAACAGGTTTGATGATTTTGTAAGACTTGTCTTAACAATTATATTGAAATTGCTAAGCAGGATATGAATATCGCCTTTAGAATTGCAAAAAGAGAAGAAAATAAATGCAGCTCCATACTCAGATCACATCCATGAACTGCATGTGAGAAATGTTGACAAGTGAAAACGCGACAATTTCACTTGATTGAACATTGTTTCACTTCAATGCATACCACAATCGTGTTTCTCCCTGCAATAATACATGCTGCAACAGCTGCAGTTACATACTCGCGGCGTCAAAACCCAAATCACCTAAACTTATTTGTAAGCAAAATGCACTGCTTTGATGAACAATCAGTCTTCAGAATAAGTAAATCTTCTCAAAAGAAAAGGATATATAAAAATTACTTTTATCGCTGTTAATGAATTGATTTATTTTAGGCTTACATATAAATGTTGACCGTAAAACAATTCAAATTTTAGACATATGGTCTCATTAAGGTTCTACAAATTCGACATTGCAATATTTTAAAAATAAATATCAGCCATGAAGTAATCGAAATAAACCAACTGATGGGATGTAGGCAACCTCTAGATAGTAACCCAATCACAACTCTCTGATATTTGAACTGATTACTCTCCGCTCAGCTATATACTAAACAGATTAGTGGCCGACCTGTCTCCTGGTATCACATGTTGGACCGTGTTGTATGGCGCCAGGGGAATCAAATGCATTCTTATTCATTTAAACCTGTAGTCTTAATACTGTGTTAGTAAACATTAGCATCCCCACTCAGGACAGAAAGCTTCTTTAAGTTTTGGTGCAGAAAAACTTAACTTTGGCGTTAAAACTTACCAGTTTTTCCCTGAAAATTATTTGTTGAAATGAATTACTTAATATAATAGGTTTTCGTCTTAGCGTCTGTTATCCTTTCTCCGCTAAATTTGTGTAGTTGTAGAGACTGCTAACATTTTTTATTTCAATTAATCATATTAATCAGATATCTGTTATTTTGCTGTTAACAAAGTCCGATGCCATTATATGTTTGACGAATACGAAAAAAGCTATGTGGGTAAACTAAGTATGGCCATCTTTCAAATTTCAACTTGGAATAAAAACTAAAGTTCCAATAGAGACGAAAACTCATTTTAGGGGTGCTGTTGTTCCAAATATGGTTCTACGTTGATTATCTAAAGTCAAATTCACACTTTAATCATAATAGATAAATGATATACAAATACAAGATTTTCTATTATGCGATTACATTTTTCTGCTTTCATAATAGAAATCCAATGTCATTTATCATCAAATTTCACTGACTCCTTTAATCGCGGCTCATTATTTATTTTATTATGTTCATTTAAAAAATCAAATTAGGCCACTAAAAAGGAGAAAAAAATCTTAATAGAATTATTAGAGGTACAACACATAAGTTTACTTTTTGATTTTTAATCCTTCATCACAAAATAGTTTAAAAGTGAATGATACTCTCATATCATGCTTTATCTTACATTGCACATGGCTGTGCTGATCAGATTAATCAAAACCAAAGAAACTGAAACATTTTTAGATAAGTGACTTATTATATCAATAATTGCTATAGAGATAATAAGATGAAGCTCTGCAGCGTTTTCTAAATCAATGGTTCTCTCTAGATACCAAATGAAGACGATGATCGAAATAAATACACGTGTTCTTGTTTGTAATATTATAAACCAAGGGATAATGGATTCTCCTGCGGTATCAGTTTAACAATATGTGTAACAAGCACAAATTACTATCAACTGGTATTCGTCTACCAGGATTTAGGGAGTTTTCTTCTGGAACTTAGGGCATTTGTACTACTCAGTGAATAGGTCAAACAAACAGTAGCATAAAGCTTTACCCGCAGGTATCAGGATAGATTGGTGCAAAGCTCTTTATCACAAATGTCTCGCTGTGCTTCTCAGTATAGTACCGAAACTAATTGATGGACTTCTGTTTGGTTTCCGTTGTAAATGTTTTTGCAGGGTTCTGATATAATGTTGACAGTATTATGAGATAGGTTTGTGGTTTCTTGTCGCAAGAAAAATTAAATATATCCTGAACGTTATTCTTTATCAAATAAGTACATTTTGTGTTCAGTTTGATATACGTTCTGAATAACTAATAGGTAGTTTAGTCATAATTCTTTTGATTTTTTTTATAATGAATGTTTTTATTTCAAATGCCCATTAATGTCAAGTAGATGATACTACTGTTATATCCTAAATATAGCACCTTTTCAGTTTATTTGTTAAACGAATTAGGAAATATTGCTAGACAAAAAGTGCCCCTAATTTTAACTAAACATTTCAGTTGATTTATCTGTATGTCATGTCATGAACGCATATCTCATATCTCATTGAATCTTTTAGAAGTTATATGTAGGGTTGTCTGTCCTCTTATTGCCAAATAGGGCACATAACATTAAGATTTCATTACCATTACAATTTACAATCTTATACGTATTCATAACATCCTCCACAAAATGAAAAATGCTGCTTTGTTATAATTACTGACTGCAAAACTCTCTTATATGCTTAACATAGATGGTCCATAACGGTTATCTATAACCCATACTACCATCAGTCACCTAGGGACAAAAAGTATCCAGGAAACGTTGTAACCCACAAAATATAAGTTATGGCATTCAACTTTAAAGGGGCAGTAGCACGTTTTTAGCGGGAATATAAGGTGATGTCAGGAAGATGAAAATTAATGGTTCCCATTGAAAGACAATGTATATAAACTAAACGGAGCAGTAATAATTCAAATATATAATGTAAAGTTAAACCATGCGATTCCCTTTTCTTACATAAAATGAATTAAGTAGGTGCTAAGTAGTTACTCCTGATTATCCATCCCTCTTAATGGCTATTGATAGTTTGTCACCAACGATATGATATACATTGTAATAAATAGAAGTGATTATATTCGTTACAGACTTGATGCTATTCACTAGTTAGTAGATAAGATTGCAAAATCAAAACGAAAGTAGTAATGTACACAAAGGATAAATAATATATATTCACACTAAAATATACCAATTATATTTACGGCATGATTAATGTTCTAAATACTTGTGTCTTTGTTTGAGCAGTTTTAAAGGATTATCACAGCCAACACCTTAAATGGAGAAATCCTTGATGAATCTTAAACTGCAAAGTTATATTCCACAATGATAAAAAGCAATGCATTCCAAATTGATATGCCTGGAGTATTTGTAATTAATTATCCAGAAGTTTATATCCTTACAAATATTGACAAGTCTTTATGGGTCAAAACATGTTTGTAAGGAAAATGTTTCTTATTTACTGACATATATCTGTATTTTCATCTTTGAATAGTAGATGGACTGTTTCAACAAGTGTCAAGGTCGGGGATACATAATGAAACAGGACACTGACCATAAGTTGCCTCTTATAAGGATGTCTTTGTATTATGAAACTCTATAAATTTCCTTTGACGAATGTTCAACAATATAGAATTACCCAAAGAACAAACACTCTGATTAAAACTAATCATCACCATGTTGGCTTCATCAGCTAATGGAAGAGGGTCATGTAACACATAAACATGGTAGGGCACTGATCTGGTGTCTCGTTTAACAACACTGTCGCATATTGGTGTTGATAAGGCAACATATATGTGTCCAAAAGCTTCTTTTAATTGACAAGTCCGATATCATCTATTAGAGTTTTCGTTATCCTGATGTTGTGACTTGACAGTTTGATATCTTCAATTGAGGTTGGGGGCGGGATGGCGCAGTGGTTAGCGCGTTCGGCGTCGGATCAGGAGGTCCGTGGTTCAAATCCCGCCAGGGGCTCGGCAACTTTGTCTGCAGTAGAGAACTGTACTACACGCAGTCAGGTTTGGGTGCAATGCTACACTGAATTTCAGCGTAGTACCACCCATGGTTGCTAGTTCCAGCCGATGCTCGCAGGTATCTCCGCAATACATAACCACACTAGTGTTGCGGGCTTTCTCCCTGCAATAATACTAGCAGCCGCGATATAAGTGAAATACTCTTGAAAGCGGCGATAAACCCTACATCACCTCACCTCAATTGAGATTCCTGCATAACTCTCGCTCTGGAAAATTTCTTTCATATAAATAATGTGTCTTACTACTAATGTCCTCACTCTGTTGATTGTATTTTCCCGAGAAGGTTTTAAACATTACATCAAAAGAATGAAATTAATATTCTTTTACCAAGAGATCTTCTTAATACCTATTTTGGTCAATGATGAAAATTGTATAACATGGGCCTTCTTTCACACAGACCTCAGGTGATCGTAAGTCCTTAAAGGGGCAGTAGCACGTTTTTAGGGGGAATATAAGGTGATGTCAGGAAAATGAAAATTAATGGTTCCAATTGAAAGACAATGTATTTAAACTAAATGGAGCAGTAATAATTCTAATATATAATGTAAAGTTTAGCCATGCGATTCCTTTTTCTTACAGAAAATGAATTTTTAGGTGTTCACAAAAATGGCCGCCAATGGATTTTATGTGAATCTTCACATTTGGTCCCCTGATTATGGCTGATTGGCTTGTGTACTAAGATCTATTACACTATCAAAAAATACATTAAGCATTAACTTACAATTATCAGTGAAAATTTTCAAATATAAAATTATCAAAAAACGTGCTACTGCCCCTTTAAAGTAACGTTAGAGTATGAGAGTGACAGTTAACCTTAGTAAAGGTTGCTTTGTGAAAGGGGGTCCAGGTTTGTTTTCATATTTTAATGTATTAGCTATCATTATCATCAGGTTTACTTAAATCCCTGGAGGGGATCTTTGTCGTTTCACAGGCTAATGGATTAGCTTCTTCTTTCATTATAAGAGTTAGTGTTTATCAATATTGTTAATATTTTTAATATTCTGTTAAGCTAGATGTTAATATGTTTCTGAGTCTATTTCATTTGGGACACTTTATGTAAGTAAATAGATGTTTAACAATATTTGATAATCAATGTTCTTTGAAATCGTTTTATCATAAAACTTGACCTGTGTGTCATGCGCGGTAGAACAGAACTATAATCATTATACAAAGTAACATGACCAATAGATAATGTTATAACAATAAGGAGACACAAAGTACATACGTAAATGGATATTTTCAAACGGAACCTAAACGAACGTGAACTTAATGTTGAAATTTAAGCAATCTGTACTTTGTATAATAAATTTCAGACTTACTACTTCAAAAGTATATATACCAATCAAACAATGTAGAGAACATTTGTATATTGTTTTTAAATGCTATATGTATGCGCTCATGGTTAACAGTTGTAATGGTATTAAACAAACACTATCATTCTGAACTGTTAGAACCAAACACTGAAAGCTAAGCAGTTTCTATATTGAGCTTTGATGTGAGAGCAACAGATGGGGTCGAAATGAGAATCACTTGATGTCAGATGGTTATGGTTCAAAATGATGAAGCCTTGACGTGGGGGATTATATTGGTTTGAAAGTTATATACATCATGAATAGCTTGATTAGGACACTTTCTTAAGATTTGATACAAATTCCAATAATTCCATTTTTTTACAATATTTTAGCCCCATTGCAGGAATGCTTGTAGGTATAAACAAAACCTCTACCAAATGGTTTCCTCATGATCTACAAACATTCAAAGTGGTTGTTAATGATAAATACTACAGGAGTGTTCCTTAAGTTGTTTTGAGTAGCATATTTAATGTATCCAAATGAGACTGTCAGATACATTGTTAAGAAGTTTACAACAGAAAAGGTAAAGCATAAAACAAGTGTTAACCATTGTCTGTCTTCCATTTACGATCCATGATGACGATATCACGCTGGTTTCTACATTATTTATTCATTCATAGCACTAAATCGTAATAAAGATGTCTGGCGCCAAGCATTATTTTCACATTTCAAGCTGCAATTAAAGAGGGAGATCTATCGTTGTTTTCCCACATGTGTTAACAAAATGGACAGAGATGAGACTGGAAAGTTGTCTAGACTTTATTTATAATCCATCAGCTGTAAATGTGCATCTCAATCTTTTGCTACAGATACATAGTATCCTTTGCATTTCTGTTATTTGAATAATCAGCTGCATTTGATTTATCTAAAATCTAATTCATTTATTCCACAGAAAGAAACAAATTAAAAAATTTCAAAAGGCAAAACAATTTCCCGGATTTCAGTACAATAACATATATGACTTGTTCTTAAACGTTAAACAAAACGTTAAAATTATGAAACAATTACCAAAACAAAAAGGGAAACAATATTTTATACTTTTTCAATATCTTATCCGTCTGTTCCTTGTCGTTGCACCAACCTGAATTTTATATAATTTCCATAATGCATTTTATGATATGTAAGAAAGACGAAGGCAATAGACATAACTGCATCTTTCTCTATTTTAGGATCATAAATTCAATTGTGAAAATTAAAATTAAAAGTGTTTATTAAGATCATCAAACCACTCACGACTTACATATATCCCAAAATTGATAATTGGTTGATTGGATCACACACAACAAATCTTATCCGTCTGTTTCTTGTGGTTGCACCAACCTGAATTTTATATAATCTCCATAAGGCCTTTTATGATATGTAAGAAAGACGAAGGCAATAGACATAACTACATCTTTCTCTAATTTAGGATCATAAATTCAATTTTACAGATAATGATTCGTGTATCCAACCTGGTATGGTTCGGCTCGACTCGACTCTTCACTATTGTAACTTACAGCAAAAATGATGGTGTTAGAAAACTTAACCATCCAAACCAAGAATAACAAGCTTGTTAAGATTTGATGTAGACTTCTAGTCATTATTAGTTTTATTCTGCAAATTTGTCTGTCATAACTCTTTTCCATTCCTCATTTCAAAGATTGTAGACATTCCTATCTTGGATTATCTCTATTCACTTTTATAGTATTTCCTCTTTTGTTCCTTATTATGATAATTGATCAAATTAAAGCATGCAAATGGAATCCTTTTATCAAAAACTTCACAGTGTTTATTATCAAGAATGAAATGATAATTTTATGAAGTTTTCATCAAAGCAGACCACTTTGAGAGACAAGAGCAATGGAATGAATAATATGAAGAGTCAACTTATGCGTAGCATGACTGAAGTCCTATTGAGAACCAATCGTCGTATCAGTCTGTCTGGTTTCCTGAAAAACAAATGGAGTTGTCAATGGAAACAATGCACTGCTCTTGCTGACAGATTTATAGGTACTTAAGTAACTTACGTTTATAGAATCAAATATCATTTGCAAAAATACAAATCACTCTGAGTATCTCTTTTCAGTCACGCAGTCTGTCAAAGATTTTTCAGCAAAAACACTTTAATTTAATTTCACAACAGCAAATATCATAATGTTTCAATAATTTATAAACAACAAAATCATGATATTCAATTGGCAGTAATGAAACAAATCTCACAGCAGGGTAGTTATTGAATTGGAAAGTAATTATCAAATACATGCAAGATGCTTTATCAATAAAGCTACTTGATAGTTTAGTTACAAAATCATTTGACGTATGCAGATAATTGATCTAGTTACATGCTTTGATATATATTTTAGAGAAAGAATTCCCCACATTCCATGAAAATCTTTTTGTCTAAAGAATGTGGTCTTTTATTTAGACGTCTAGCACATGTTGAAGGAAATGTGAATGTTCTGGTAGAATGTAGTTTTAAAGGCAAACGTATATAAAGAATATACATAAATGTTTGTTGAAATAACAACGTTTCAGGGAATGTTCATATTTCTAAAATTTTCTTGTTTATAACAGGGGGCTGATGTTTCACATGAAAAGAGAAATGTTCCTCTTTTAAGTTAACTTTAATACTGACAACTTTTGCAAATGTAAATTTCCATTTCATTTATATTAATATTAATCTGGCCTGATATGTTTTGGCAAAAGTCATTTCGTAACCAATGATTACCCGCAGAAAGAAGTCACATATCATATTTGAAGAAACTATTGCAAATGCATCTAGACATTTGTCATACAAGGGTTGCAGTTGCTGAATTTAATAACTACTTTAAACAAATGTTAAACAAATAGTCTGTAAAGAGAAAACCATAAACTTACAAAAAACATGCACGTTTTGTCTCTTATTTACCTTAAGCTTTCATGCTGCATATACAAGATTCTTATTTTTCTGACAATTTGTACTAACAGTTTGGTACACAATATGTGCATTATGCAATAGTTACAAATCCTGTACATTGGAATAACAATTACCTAAAACTAACATTACCTACATTGTATATTTGAAACTCTCTTGGGAAGAGTGTGTATCTCCTTATCCCCTTCTGGATCAGCCAATGAATATATAAAATGTATCCCCTCTAAAATGATCAATAGTCTATATCTAGGTTTTTGCATATTGGGGGCAATATCAAATGGTGCTTGTTGTGACTAATGCAGTTAAAGATATCCAAGTAGAGACTATATACCAGTACAAGATCCACTTTATCCTTTCTTTATTCCTTAGCCTGACAATAATTGCCCGTCTCAATTACAAGAACCTTAATAGCAGGAATGTTATATAAATGCCAGTATTGTCAAGCTGCTTAAAGTACACACAATAACGGAATTTAGACTTTGATGCAATTATTGACATATACAGTGTACGTAAGTATGTGCAAGGATCATCGAACTCAAAGGTTCATTTATGAACATACAATGTACATGTATGTATTGACATTTACAGCATTTACATAATGATGATAATATACGATAAGTAAATGCATTGGTACAAATCATTCATTTGGTGTAGCAGTTCAAGAGATTGGGTTCAGTTCACAAGCATCCATATAGAATGTAAAATAATACTTCATACAATGATAAACCTAAAGCATAATAAATAAAGGTTTGAGATCCAAAACGAAATAGAAGCATGTCTTCTTCGTGTTGCATTTCAAATATAACATAAAAACACAATAGCATTATATGAAAGTTTTAGTTTTAGAACTTAACTTTACTTTATCGAATATAAGCATATATGGATGAACAAAATGGTTAAACGATCTTGTGCTATGGGGAAGTTGTAATTTTAAATGGCACATGCAGAATATTTGTTACTTACATTGTTTGTTATACAATCCAAACATGATGGACAGTATTTGCATCAGGAATAATTTGTTAAAATGAGTTTTATCTCACGTATTTTGGATCTGGTGAATAAGTCAAACAGACGGTCGCTTCAAGATATATTGATATGCAGGTCTTAAGATACATTGATGCAAATGTCTTTATCGTAACTGTTTTGTTTGGCTTTGCTTAGACAAGTTTTGCCCTGAACTATTATAGTTAAAGCACGAGGCCGAGTGTTTTATCAAGTTTTTAACAAAATGGATTATGAACAAGATGAATACATACATGTTTTGGTACGACACACAATATTTCGATGCTTTGATATCACATTAACAAAATATGAAAGAAATTATGATTGAAGGTACTCCGCTCCGGATGTTTTATTTTCATAGAACTGTTATTGAACGTTATTGATATGAATTTTATTTTCTTTCGGCAGCAGTTGTTTATTGTTATTGTTATTGTTATTGTTTATTATTCTGTTCAGTTGGATGGACGAGTGTTATGATAAATTATCTGGTTTGACAGACAGTCAAAAAGGTTTACAGGGAATGAACCTTAACGTAAGGTTTCATTTTGACATTTTAGTACAAGTTCCTTCAATGTGCTTAATTAAACACGTTAATTGAGAAAATAAAAAAAGAGTAGAAATAAGCCATCGACCCAAAATGCTGTGTTCTCTGTGTAATGTAGGGTTTAATAGAAAGTTTTCTTAGATAGAAATGATGAGAGTACTCAGTGCGATGTGATCTTGCTGACATCCATCTCTCATAGGTTAACAAGAGAAATTCCGGACAGTCAAATACGTTAAAGTATTTATCAATCTGTCAACGTGAAAATGATAGATCATAAAAGAAAGTAATTGCCAACGCACTCTATATTCACATCTCTTTTATCCTATTCAAATTGTAACAAATATTGATTCGAAAACAAAAATTTAATTTCCCTGAAAAATGTTTTACATTATTTCTTGATCATTGAGGCATGCTTACGATTTTTAATGAAGAAAAATCCACATGGCTTCATGTCGGAAGGTTTTCTATAAAAATACAAAATTCACAGAGCAATAACCAAACTCGTGGATAACAAAGCCACTGGATATTTCGGAATCCGTATGGGTCATATACGGATATCGATGCAAATTTCAAAGATCAAGGTCGGAACTTGTTTTGAAAGTTCCAATGACATTACAAGAGTTGTTAACATTTTCTAATGCATTTAGTCACAGAGAGATAATGCAGTACATAAATAACGAAATTATAACAAAAGTCTATCCTTCTGTAGACATATGTATGACCAAGCAGTGCCAACACACTGTCATCACGGGTTGAATGAAACAGAGACCGAACATTTTTACTCTCAGGTACCATAGGCAGTTTAAGTCTCGTGTTCAAACACTTCATTTACCCATCTTCAGTGTTTGTTTAGTTTTAATTAGAAATCTTCTAGTTTTGATCTTAGTTGATTGTCGTTTTTAGCGCAAACTGCCATAACATACCTGAAGGGACGCAACTCTTTCCCCTTAGTATGTGAGGTGAAAATTCAAATTTGCCAAAAACACGTTGAAATGTGTTTTAATTGAAAATTATCGGATTCGATACATTTAAAATTTAAACCTTTGAGTCATTATAAAATAACTAAAACGGTAATTAAAATAATTTATAAGGAGGAATTATATTTTGTCAATTTCCCTGACCGTTGTTGCACTGCTCATTTGCATATATCAATGCGCACATCGTCAACTATTAATATAAAGTATTATTAGTCATTTTTCAGAATAGAAATTGAAAAATGACATTGTATGATAAAGAGGTTATCATGCTCGTGTGTTTTGGGATGGTAAATATTATACAATAGGAATAAATACAATGCATGTAGCTCGCCAAGGCTTGGAAATACAATGTTTATTCCTAATGCAGGATATTTACCATCCTAAAATACACTTGCAGAATATAGACTATATTTATCTTATGATCATATTACAATTGTTTCCAACGATATCAACTTCAGAAAATGTGTCTTATAACATGATTTCACAGACAAAATATCCTCTGCAATTGTTTCAAAACTTTTCTACATATCTGCTTCAATTTTGAAGGTCTGGAAGGAATGGTAATCATCAAAGCCGATAATAAAAACTCTCTCCAAAAATATGCTTAAAAAGTGTTATTTTTACCAAATAGGTAGCATTCAATAATTGCATTTTACATTTATTTCTTGCTTCTAGGTTACATTAAGCACATAGTTCTCGTCTATATCTTCCAGAAAGGGTAAATAGATCCTTCATTAATACTTTACATTAAAGTGAATTCATTTTATAACTAGTGTTACATTATCAATAGTTACTCTCCTGGTACATGGATCCTTCACAAAGGAAGACCTCAGACATTAATTGTAATGTATTTACAAACCGTATGGTGTTTGTCAATAAGTCATTGATTCTTGATAGCCAAACGAAAATTTTGGACATTTCCTCAAAATAGAATAATGCTATGAAACTGAAAGAGGTTTTTGTTTTACTCTCACTAGTTTGCACTGTATACAACATTAGTTTTATACATGAAAAGACTACAATAATATGTTTGATATCTGATTGGAAAAAGTTTTGAAATGAATTTAAAGTTTATCAACAGCAGGAGTACATGTATGTCTCCCGTTCGTGATACATACTATAGTGTGGCGACCCAACACATACTAAACATATTTCCACATCATTTATTCTTCTTAAACACTAAAACGTCCTTAATGTGTCTGGCACCAACTATATTTCAATTTGATGCTGTCATTAAAGAGAGAAATCAATCGTAGATTCTCCATGTGTTAACAAAATAAACAGAAATGAGACAGGAATATTAATGTCATCGGCTGTAAAACTTTGTATGCCAGCTTTGCAATGGCTTTATAGTACACTTAGATTTCCCTTTGACGTGACAGCTGTGTATTTATGTACTTAATCAGAAAGGATTTCTATATATATCGACATGTACAAAAAATCGATTTTATACCTTCAACTTTGATTTGTCGATCTAACAAATTCATTGACAAAAATGAAGAAATCAATCTAAAGTCATATCAATGTTAGATAGTAAGGTCCTAAGAATAAGAAATAGAAGTTCCAACAGAATGTTGGTTGAGATCAGTATATGTCTAGATGGTAGACTTACCTCTATCACTTTGATATTGAACTGATTACGTCTCCTCTCAGCTGTCTACTAACCAGATTACGTACCGTCGTGTATTTCCCTCCAATGTGTAGGATGCTTTGATTTGGCGCCAGGGGAATTAACTGGAGTCTCCATTCATTTAAACTTACAGCACATAATACTGTGTTAGTAAACATTAGCACCCACACTCCGGATAGCAAGCTTGCTTTATTTTGATGCAGATTTCTTCTCAGGGCATAAACAGGGGCCATATTTCCACGGAATAGTTTGGTAGGTGTTCGTCCCACATTTCTTAAGTACTGTTTATGCCCATGGTACATGATCATGTACGTTGTTCGTTTTGCCTGATAATGGGTCTGATGTCTTTTGTTATTTTCATAATAACATATGAATGATATAATATGGTAGATATTTAGGTCTTAAAAGGGAGGATCGTCTTTGCCCGCTTTGTATTGTACCTCATATCGAAAATGAGTATCACTTCTGTTTAGAATGCCCTTTTTACCATTTATATCCACAAGAATTAAAACTAGCCCAATTATTTGCATCACAAAATACTTTTGTTATAAATTCCCTCGCAAAATACATATTTTTGGCATTCAAACAAAGACATAGATTTCTAAACAGTAACTCTACCAATTTATAGTGTTGTATATAATATGTATAATGGTGCTCATGTATGTTTACAATATGTGTACAATCTGATGTATAATGGGCCTGTGGCCCTTTTACTGAAATAAACTCTCTCTCTCAATAACATATGAACAATAATGAGAAATCGTATGACAATGAGAGCAATGTTTCAGTGTAGATAATAACGCTTTTATCGAGCATATGCATGTCATGTAGTTTGTACCTACATCAATACATCACTATCACAGAATAAAGAGGTTTCTGCAACTTTAGAATTTTACTTATCGTTCTCATTTTCTAGAATAAAAATAAGAGAAGTAATGATAAATGTTAATATTCGTCACTCTGTTGAGGAATAAGAGTAATCCATTTTCGTTTATTGTTATTTGATAATTCAACACTCTAAAGTTTAAGATATGGTCCAACAACCGTTAATTTTTAACATCATAAAAGGCAATCTGATGTTATGTCAGTTAAACCTTAAGTTTAAAAACTACAACAATTTCAAGAGGGATTTTATCATTTTATTTCATAACTATTTTGCACAATATTCTAAAACATAAAAACGCAAAAACCTATTTTCACTCAATTTCAAAATACATAAACTGGTAATTCAAGATGCAAGTTAGAAATCTCTCAGGATTAATCTACAGTGATATATGGCAAAAATCAGCTCAATCCGTTATGAACAAGAAATATGTTAAGTCGTCTTAAGGTCATTGTTAAATCTTCTGAAAATATATTATATCCAAAATCAAAAGCATTCATCTATAGGACTTTTGATGTCACTGACTTTATACATCACTGTTCACGTCATAATCAAAGATCAACTTCGTCTGAAAAAGAGTGAATTTCTTTATGATATACTTCACATAGTATTATTAAAGGTGTGTATAAATAGCATTGGTGTAAAATACCAAATGACTATTTGATTGCAAAACGTCTTTAAAGTGAACAATTTCCTTCTGCCTAACACTGTACATAACTCGAGTGTGGTCAGTTGAATAAAACCAAAACCAATTGAATCAGTTTTGTTATAAACGGCTTTGTTATTCTCATAATGCTAAAAGGACACAGATTACAAAAACAGTTCATACATGTATGTTATTAATAGGAAATCAAATGAAGTAGAAATCAATTGAAAAGTTTTAAACTATTGTTTACCAAAGCAGAACACTCTTAAATAATACTAATCTTTCACATTATATGAATAAACGATTTATTCTCAGCACGGCTTGTGTCCCATTGAGAGAAACAGCAGTCTTCCTATCAACCGGTCTTGTTTCCTGTTACACATTTTACACGCCACAGGAAAACAAAGCATTTGTTTTGGTGAAAGGAGTTTATAATGCAGTGAAAAAACACACTGTTATGTCAGTTGCACCTTTTAGTATCAGTATTGTCATACTGGTCACACATCGAATCATAATAAAGATATGTCATTTCAATGAAAAGCGCACAATTGTCCAGTGTACTCCCCAAAATTCTGGTTATCATTTATCGGTTCTTGGTATGGACTTAAAGCATCACTTTACAGAACATAGATTTGCGTACATGTATCTAGTTGGTCTTCATGTGTCATTTATTACGAAGCTAAATGTACTTTGAAAAGTAGTACACGGAAATATACATGTTGTCGAAAATTGTCAACAAGAAAATGTTTACTCAGTCAGACATCACTGCAAAACTACATTTTTGGATGAGAAATTCAGTCAGAGATATTGTTTTCCAATGAATGATTTAAGAGGAAATGAAAAAATTATTTTAAAAGTACACGCTAGTTCAGATGTTGCACAGTTAATTTCGTAAAAACACACATATTTCAAGTCTATTGCTTATTGTTTGTAATGGTTAGTTATAGAAGAAATTGTCTAAATGAACCACTAAGACTTTCATTATACTTATTTCGGGACATGTTATATACCTAGTCAAATTGCTTGTTTGTCTCAAGTACTGTTTGTCAGTTTTGATCATGAAACGGTTTTTAGAACATGAGAGACCTTCAACTCCTCGAAATGATAACATACTAATGAAACGTCAGAAGACCCAAAAGAGCAATTGAAATATTTCTATCCCTACATATAACATTGTTTTGTTAGTTCTGTTATTGTCAAGGATATTTGAGAAGTGTTTGTGCGACCAACATCTAGGGTTATGCGAGTCGTTGAAGATGTAAAGTGAACATGATGATTTTGATTTGTGTGCAACAGTTTCCGATAAATAACTGTAATTTCCACAAATCATAAACAATTAAAAAGTTATATGGTTACGTCAAGCTGACAGACAATCAGACAACTTGGGACGACTTTGATGTCAAATAATAAAATAAAAGTATATTTTGTAAAAGAAATATTGATGTTACAAAGTACAGGACAATGAAATAGGTAATAAAAGATGTAAAACGTTCAGTTTGAATATGAACATTTTCAAAATTGCAACTGTATGTGTTCTTCAAAAAATGAAAGAGGTTAAATTAATATTTCCTTTGTAGTTGTTTTCAATACAGATATTATTTCAATGCAATGCATACATGTATGTTTGAGCATGGACTTTAATTACATTATTGGCATGGTTCACTTTTAATGTTTCTAAACATAGTGATTTAAACACTAATGAAATACCAAGTTTACCATGAAGATATGATTATTTGGATATTATGGAATAATATCTTGTTTCCAGAGGGACGAGTATCTAGGGAATTCTAGTGGCTACCCTCTAAAAGACTCGACGTTGGCTTCTGAAAAGATACTCTATAGTCTTCAAATTACCTCATGTGGAGTTACCTTCCATCTTTGTCACCACTTGTCTCAATACCTTATCGTGGTGTGTGGGTTTGAGTGCTTTGGAGACCCTGAGAATTAGGCCATTTGGACCTTAGATGCTCCTGGTAGGTCACCCAAGCTGGACAGATCGACGGGTAGAAAACAGACCAAATTTGAATCTTTCCAAAGCCTGCTTTCGATCTCTCACTATTCTTTTTACAAGTCTCTCATTATTTAAATCCCTTTGTCCCTGATCTATCTATTCCTTTTTTGGATGGCAACATCCAGATGTTTAATAACTGAAATATTGTTCAAAACACGTTAATCACCAACTAACTCACGTTTATTTGTTTACTTGAATGCTGCTAACTAGAATGAAGAAAACTACAGTTGTTGAGTTCAGGCTGCAAAATGATTTTTGACACATAAATTGATCTTAAATGTTCACATCAGTGATTATTATTTTACATGGTACTGTCAAACGGGCATTTAAATACATAGAATAATATGTTTAGAAAATTTCGTTATAAAGTCGTCAGACAAGAACAGTTTGGTAACGTGACAATTTGAGATATGTTTATGTTTAAACAGAATATACGTTATCAATCACTTGGAATTGAAAAATGTTTTTAAGATAAATGTACGTGAGATGTTATGTTTTAAAATTATAATTCCTGAAAAACAAGGTTTAATTTTGATTCCATGGCGTCGATTTGAAATGGCCGCAGACGCTTCAACATCAAAGCGTGTCACTAGAAATTAAGTCTTAAACAGATATATGAGTATGTCCATAACCTGTAGTATGTCTGATTGATTTAATGATATATCAATAACGGTTTATGTATAACACATTTTCCCTTGTTTTTATTTCAATAGTATAAAATATTTACAACGCCATTCTATAACAAACACTTGCATCTAAAATATCATTGATACACAATGGTCTGACACATCATGTATCTGCTTTATTGAGTATGTTCAACTATATGTATGTATAAACCTTCTGTCCACCTCTTCGCCCGTGTTAACAAAAACGAATGTTTACAAAAGTCAATATTTAAAGTCGTGGATTTACAATAAAAGAGTTCAGTTTTGTTTGGCGTCTTTCAATTATTTAATAATTATATTCAATAGACAATTGATCAAGTGTTTTTATCACTTCATCTTAACCAGAACATATTTACTTTGCATCTGCAATTGTCCCTCTCTATCATATTGCCCATAAATAGCAGGCAAGTAATTTTGTAAGAACCATAATGGGTATGGGTTTTATGCTTTAAAGTACTTGACGAGTGCACACAATGCGACTATACTAGGAAGCCGTTTCATGTATTTAATAATGTGCGCCAAAAATAAACTGAGTATAATAATCTACTTTTTTCCACTACCTTTTTAAGCCTCACTCAATAATCCCTATATCGCTAGTTTATAATACTTTTAAAACACTACATAAATATGAGTTCAGAAAACACTCAAGATTGCAGTATGAATCGTATTCATTTAATTGAACAAAACTCTTGTTTAATAATGAGTGAGTTTGGGTGTAAAGTGTTGTAAGCAATTTTTCGCCTGACATATGGATGTTGCCACCCAAAAAAGAAGACAGATCAGGGAAAAGACGGAAAGAAAGGCATATTGAGAGATTGAAAGTAGGTTTTAGATGGACAAACATCTACCCGTCGACCTGTCCAGCTTGGGTGACCTACCAGGAGCATCTCACCTCCAGGTGGCATAGCTCTCGGGGTCTCCATAGTACACACACCACCACACCACGTGGTAGTGAATCCAGTGGTGTTGTGTAATAAAACATTTGGCATAATTATTCTTCTATGTTTTAAATGAAGGAAAGGCGTGATTTCATTTTGCTAAAACTGACATCAAGTCTAATTTCTTATGTTGGGGAGGTTACACAGTCTAAGTACTCGTTAACTTGTTTTTACATAACTTCATCAAGTTATGGATTTCATGTTCATGTATTCATGAAACAACCAGTGATTGCCCTAACCCTTTTCTAACATCTTCAATTTGGGCCTTCGTTTTCACTTGTTCAAAGCGATATGTAACTCAGTTATTGCTTGGTGCCCCAAAGGGCACCAAGTATTATGATTTGATTCTCCTAAAAAAAATCTGAATTCTCTCTATATTACTCTTGATATTTTCAAAGGGAAGCCGCGCCAATCACATGTGTTGTATCCAAATCAAAAGACCAATGAACAGAGCTGTAGCAAAAAATGCATTACGTCACCATGTGGGTAATACAAAATATTTGGCACATTAAACTGTGGAATATGATTTCGCTTTAAATGTCATGTTAAAAGAGAAACAATATTTTCTATTAAAGACGCTGATAAATGTTAACAAACTCAATCAAAAACATCTTCATTTGATGAAGAGTCTGCATTTGTTCCAGATAAGAGCATTATTTCGCATTCAATAATCGCAGAATTCACTTTTTTATAACCCACGCGATTTAATTTCACGCTGGGCTCGCCTGGCGATTTAAAAGTAATGTTTGTGTAAGAACGATGGTGACATCGAAAAAAGACTTATGTTTACTAATAGGTAGATCACTTACGACCACGTGACAAGTCATACTTAACGATGTCACTAAATGTTTACGTTGAAAACATGTAGATCAGAGCTACTGAAATTGACTCATGCTATATTTAGAATATGACCTACATCGCTGGTTCCATAAGGTTACTCTAAGGCCGCGGCTTAGCTCAGCGGAGCTGGGTTGAAATCCCGTCAGATCATCGGAAGGTATTTTGTTTATTATCTGTAATACTACAGTTAATAATTAACCAGCATGACAATGAGATATGGTTTTGGCAGTACGTTTTGCACAATTTCCTGTCATTGTCAACGCTACATGGCAATCCATGCAGTGCTTTTACTTCAAGTAACAACGTTAACATCACAATGCCATAACATCATAAACTGTCACTGTCACATCACTGTCTTGAAAATCTAGTGTTGTTGTGTTCAGAGATTTACATTTTTTCTCTGAGATCTCAAAAAGAGTGAATTTGAATGATAAATAGAATATCACCCTCGTGTGTTTCGATTTGAAATATACCAACAATCGTTGATGAATGTAAAAAATATTCAAAACTTTCAGCAATTCGTGTTGATAGAAATTAATTTTGTGAAATTAATTTTGAGTAATACTCGTGTTGATATTACTGCATCCTGTCTCAGGGTACGAACGTTACGCTAACTTCACTAATCTGTACCCTGGGCTCAGAAGCCAGATTCGCTTGCGCGGCCCGAGATGGGATGTAGCCAATCAAATCATTTTCTCGCCACCTTTTCGATAAAATTTCAACAAGAAAATGATTTGATTGGCTATATCCAAAGTCGGGCCGCGCAAGCGAATCTGGCTTCTGAGCCCAGGGTTCAGATTAGTGGAGTTAGCGTAACGCCTTTTTAAAGGCTTTTCTTGTTAGTAGGGTTATCAACTTGTTTCGGGAAATGCTTGGACAGTATGTCTGTTTGTTTTTCCCCGGATTCACGGACAAACTGTCCTTGCATTTCCCGATACAAACTGATAACTATACTAATAACTATTCCTTTTTGTAATGGCAAATAAAAAGATATATGAAACTGTTTTTCCATCTCAATGTTTAAAATATTCTTTGCTAAACATTTGTATGTAAGATATGATAAAACATTATATCGGCCCTAAGGTAAAGAAAAGCTACACTTTGATAAAAATATGTCTGTCGTTTGATTTTTCTACTGAAGCAGGATATAAATGTATCACCGGTTGATGACAAGATCAATCAGTTATACACCTGCAACTACTTATCAATCTGTTTAGAATTTCATATTATAATTAACTATTTTAGATACTGAATACAATATAATAATACAGATAATTGAAACAAAACCAAAACAACGTTTTTTTTTATAAGAATTGGTTTTTTTTTCAAAAATTTAGTGTGATAAATCACTACTATTTAAACACATATAAGACGTATTCAACATTAAAATAAATAAATAAGCTTTATTCCTACATGTAATTGTAAACAACATTTTTAACATGGAGGTTATGTTATGTTAAGGTGTAAATCATGATTTTTAACCACTTCCTACGTTAAACAACGCAATATTCTGATAAATTAGAAACCAAACACCACAAAATTCGTTCAAATAATGCATCTGATTTTTAGATATTTGATACATCGAAAAACCCGTGGTGTAAAGTTTGCCTTGTACCTCAGTGTATTTCATTATATAACCAAAACCGTTTTGATCTTGTTAGGGAGGAAACACGCTAAATGTCGGTGTTTCCAATGTCAGCTTTAATACAAATAATGTCTTATTCTAGATTGCAAGAGTGTGGCTTCAGACATTTAGAAACGTTTTGATTACGAAATTAGAAGAAAAAGAGACTAGTTCATTGCATCATATAATCAAGTGTTCAAGAAGTTGATATTTAAAGCTTACATTTAATGAAATTTAGTAAAACAATTCAATAGTTAATTTGTTTTTTGCAATTTAGAATAATGTAAACATATGTAAATATTATATAGCGACATCGAAGACTAGTTAAAATTGTTGCGATACGCCTCACACTTTACCTTAACATATTAACATTATATTAATCGCTTGGTGAAATAAGTTTCCGTATGCATAGAGAAACGTCCGTTATGTGGCGAAGAATTATACAGCGAGCGAACCCTTTTGGTCAGTGATTACATATTTTGAAATGATCACAATATAATGAATTAATATAAATAATTACATGAGTTAAGGTTAAGAAGGTATTTTTAAAGGTAGAACAGTCACGTACCGAAAACCTCACAAGTGAGTAATTACTAAGGAGAGGTCCAGCATTGTTTAGATTTGATGTTCTGTAGCTCAAGGATGAAATGTTTTTTCGAGCGAATGACATTAATGTGTGGTGATCCAACTGCAGCACGGGTATTTGTTAACGATAACTACAAAATCCAATGTATATGTACACACGTATATGTAATTTATGTAAAATATATGTTAACTTTTGATAACTAATATTAAGGTTTGATTGTAATTGAAAACTCGAAAACGTTTTTCCGGTGGATAAGAAATAATGATACATATTTGTGTGGCTTTCTATCGTGGTAACCATTTCAAAGAGACAGTTAACACCATGTCATTTTTCCCTTTAGATACTTCAAAGGGACATCATCTGAAATAGACACCGAGGAGTTTGATAAATTGATGCGAGAGGCCAATCGAATGCGAACAACCAAGCTCCTCTTTCACATAAATAACCCAAGAAGGCAGCTCGAGCTTGATAAACTTCAGTAACTTCCTTCCCAACCAACTAGTGATGCATTTATATTCTAATCTCAAGAAGTGCAACGAGATCACAGGAAGAAGAATTCAGTTTGATAACATTAACAAGATTATATCATATACTACATTATTACCCATATGGATGGAAATAAGTGGTGACGTATTTTCAATATGAGCACTCGTGCACATATCACTTTTGCCTAGCAACGCATGTTGTAGCGCGAATTCCCGTATTTTTTTGCGCCTGTGACGTCATAACACCATTGTTCGTGACGTCATTGTGGCCGGCCGTCGCGAGGGAAGCGGCCAGTTTCTTGGATATTTCTAAGATGGTAAAATGGAATAAAATCGGTAATAAAGAAATTACTACCCTTGAAGTTTGTCATATGACTTATACGAAACTCGTGCACATTTATGTATAAATACAATAAATACAAAAATTCACACTCGTTTCGTAAAAGTCATAAAACACACATTTACTCGGGTAATAGTCTCTATTAATTATTCGCGTTATTATGGTTAGCACGTTCGGCTTTGGATCAGGAGGTCCGTGGTTCGAATCCAACCAGGGGCTCGGCAACGTTGTCTGTAGTAGAGACGCAGTCAGGTTTGGGTACAATGCTACACTGACATTCAGCGCAGTACCACTCATGGTTCGTTAGTTCCAGCCTATGATCGCAGGTTTCACCGCATTACATAGCCACAATAGGGTCCCGGGCGTTCTCCCTGCAATAATACTAGCAGCCGCGATATAAGTGAAATACTCTTGAAAGAAGCAAAAAACCAAATATCACCTCACCTCACCTCACCTCACCTCACCTCTACGTTCATATGTACATTTTAAGCTCATCTGGCCTGTAGGCCCGATGGGCTTATGGCATGGCATGTTGTCCGGCGTCCGTCCGTCCGTCCATCCGTCCGTAAACGTTGTTGAATTTCGACTTCTTCTCCATAACCATAAGGCATAGAAAGCTGACACTTGGTGTACAGACTCCTTGGCTAGTGTAGATTATAAATTGTAGCTTTCGTGGCCCTGTGGCCCTTAATAAGAGCCACAGGGGCCACACCCTTAAAACCTATTTTCTTCTCCAGAACCATAAGGCCTAGAAAGCTGTAACTTTGTTTACATACTCCTTGATTAGTAAGGATTTAAATTATAGATTTTGTGACCCTGTGGCCCCTACTAAGGGGAGAACCACATTGGCCACACCCTTAAACAAAATCAAATGTAAAGCCTGATAAGCTACAGAGTCAATGGCTCGATGTTCCTACAAAATGTTGATTGGTAGTACTATACAGGTGGGATATTGATTATCAGATCCACTGTTATCTTTTTAAACATCATCTTTATTTCAAATATATGTAATTTATCCAGCGGAGAATAGATTTTTAGAGGCTTTTACAAGTAGCGAGGATATGTTGGATATTACGAAAAGTCTCCAATGTATTTGAATCCTGTACAAACACATGATCTGCTAAATTTGTCTGCATCTGGCTATACGTTCTTTGTCATATTTAACTCTTAACAAGCCTGTGTGCGGAATCTACAACGTAGTAAAATAACGAAAGAGCAGACTCTTGTGACAACTCGCCCCCTCAGCGCTTTGGCTTCATAAGCTAATGGAAGGGGATCGTGTAACACAAAAACATGGATCAAAATAACAGATCAATCTACCTTCAAATTCCCCAGTCAGAGAGAATTTAGTCAAGATCTTTGTATTTTTTCTTATTCACTCTACAAGGTTTCATATCTATTGAGCTGCATGGTCACTAACACCTCCAACAGAAAATCTATTTGACTTGAAAATAAACAGTGCTTCAAACCCTAATATTTGTTGTTACTAAGGTTCGATGACTATTGCTTACTTAAGGAGGTTGTTGACGAACGCGTTATACGCTTATTGTTTATACAAAAAGGAGAAAGAACGCATTGCGGTTTATTATGGTGGCTCTGACTTTTTTAAAGGGAAACTTTTGCATATATCATGCAAACCTTTAGGTAATTTCAAAATGATGTTTAAAACTTATTTTAGATTTATAAGTTGTAAGCAGCCTTTTTTTTTCATTTTGCTTGGTACTTCTCGCCGTTCTGATGTAATGAAAATATGAACAGAGGTATAAATGTGATCCCTCACACTATGTTCGAGTTAGGGGTGGGGTTACTTGGGGTTTAACGCCACTTTCAAAAATATTTCACTTATATCGCGGGTGCTAGCATTATTGAAGGGAGAAAGACCCAAACACTAATGAGGCAATGTATTACGGTGAAACCGGCGAGCATCGGCTGGAACTATAGTACTCACGGAAATAGAAATAAAATGCTTTTTGTCTATTATTTCTTTGTTTGGAACTAACTTTATATGTGTATTCTAAATATTCATTCACAATCGTTTTTCCAAACTTTTGTTTCAGACAGTTTTTGTAAAATCACCCGAAATGAATTTACAGGAGAGATAAACGTGTCATTTTCACACCTCGAAATTATTTCAAAGTCGAAATGTATCTTTCTGATGCAAGCTATAGTATGCAAATGATCTGTAATCTCAGTACCGTCCGCTAAAATACATCGTTTAATAAACAATAATTTGACATCTTATGTCCTCTATTATTCATATCTTATATGATTGAAAAATTCATAAAATAATTGAAAAAGAACGTGGTTTCCTTAAAGTTTACAGACATAAAGGTGTAAGAAACTACTACCTTTACGAGTTCATTCAGAACTTTTGTTGTCAATTGCAGAGTTGCTGTGGCAACGCACGTGCAACTGCAAATTCAAGTGAAAATAGCCTTGCAGGTTTGTTGTCACACGCATTGTTGAGAGTGACATAAGCTATAGCAGGTTTCCAATTGTATTGAAAATATGCAAAACTTGGGCAGTTTTACCTGTTGGGAAAAACTTAGTTATTTGAACATCTGTAAGAATTACTTACCTTAGTCGAGAAATAAAGAAATAAACGCCAAAAAACATTTTATTTCTATTTCCGTGAGTACTTTAGCGAACCATGGGTGGTATTGCGCTGATATTCATTACATTGCATCCAAATTCGAGTTCGACACGGAAACGTGTGTAATTTTGACATGTTGTTATTAACTTAATTAGGCTGAACCAAAGGTACTGGACGACGCTGTGATAACCTGGTTTCAGGTAATGGCTGTATGGAATGATATTTATTATTTCATACCGTCATAAAAGCCTATTCACCTGCTTCATCGCATAACAACCATTTTGTCAATACTTGGACCTGCGCCATGCTGAGATAAAGATGAAGCAAAGACAAATATATGTTTATACTATATATCGTTCATCAAACCACTATCATTTCAATTGAAAAGAAGAAATTGTAAAGTTGTAGTTATAGCATTCAGAAACGGGATACGTACATTTACACCCCTTGGGCGGTTATATCCCTTCTTTTTTCAATTGGTTTTAACTCATAACTACCTTCTTATAGGTGTTTACTCCTTACACCCCTTGGGAAGTTATTGCCTTTATTTTAGTTGAATGTTATGTGCCGTGAGTTCCATCCGCGTAGGTTGGTTATCTCATAACCACCTTGGTTGGTTATAAGATTATAAACAATTGCAAACAATTGGAGTTGTAAAATTTGGAGTTTTAATCAAACAAGAAAGTTAAGATTTATGAACAACGAAAGTGAGATTCCTCTATGTTGTCAAGCAGCGCTCTTACCAGTTGAGCTACCGTGGATCCATGCCACTTGATGTACATTTTTGTGTGTCTTGTTTGGTTTTTTATTTTCCCCTATAAATATTTATTGATATTGCAATAAAATAGTTTATAATGTAACGAATCAAGTTTTAAGTTCTAAAACCCTTAGCAGGGGGTATTCTAAGTAGTCTAAAATAGTATACTTATCAAGACATATCAAACCCGCAAAATGGAGCACTAAAACGTTTTTCAATTATTTGTATGTAAACCAATTTAATAAAATATCGTAATAAAATAGCCTTTATTGTAAGAAATCAAGCGTTTATTTCTAAAACCCTAATATGGGGGTATTTTAAATATATTTTCTTATCAAGAAATGATAAACCCGCGAATGATATCAGTAAAACGTTTTTAAATTAATTTGTTATTAACAATTTAAATTGAAACCATTGCAGGAGTCTTTCGCGGGAGTGTAAGTCAAATAATAACCCGTTTGCCTCGGGTTATGGAAACAACCTCTGCTCGGGCTACGCCCTCTCGAGGTTATTTTCCATAACCCCTCGGTACCGGGTCATTATTTATTACGTACCCCCTAATATCTTTATAGGAGTAATGAGATCCGTTTGTAATAGGGCAAACTGAGCGAGGTTCGGACGGTGTTCCGATCCAAATATTTTCAAAGATCGTACTGTAAATTATCTTTGGAAGAAAACAATTTTAAGCCAATTATGCCACTAGGAATGAAATTTTGTATTGTATTACGATTTATTTTTGTGGAAATGTTTGTAAATTAACTGAAATTAACGGTTTTGATTGTGTATATCAACTCGCCCGGGGTTCGGACAGTCTTGACCTAACCTCGGACAGTACAACTCAATGGTCTCGCATACATCACAGCTTAAATATATGCCTCAAAATGGTTAATTTTATCACCCAATACACAATGACTCGTTTATTTACAATTATAAACAAATATTTTGCAAATCTGATACAATATTTTGATAATACACGGCTTCCTTTCCGAAGATGAACCTCTCGGCAACTCCCGAATGCGCCGCTAGAATCTGATGACGTCACAATGGCATTTGCAAGCATTGACGCAAACACACTGTATAGGCTAAACTAAATGATTTAAGAGTAAATAATTTTGTAATATGTGTTGGTTGAATGTTCCTCTATGTTTCCTTAGCAGATGTTAGATAATATATATGTGTTTCAATTCTCTATAAAGAAAATGTATAAGTGTCCGAACCATGGTCAAAACTGTCCGAACCAAGGTCATTTTCATATATTTCGAAAATCCCGATATTTTCTTCTAAATTCACTTTTTAATTGCAAATATTTACCGGAGTTTGATTATAAGGTAGTTTCTCTTTTAAAACAAATAAAGCATAGGATCTTTTGGCGCTTCCTACATTTCCTGAAATTTGTGCAAACATTTACATGAAAACAAATATTTTGCCAATTTCCTCCATGAACCGGTTTATTGCCCCTGTCCGAAAAGTAAGTTGGGAAATAGGTACTATACGATAAAAAAATTTTTATCAAGAGAAATATATATCAAGACAGATTGCAAAGAAACACTTTGAAACAAATGACATGTAGATATTGCACGTATAACTGCATCAGCTACTAATCAAAAGTGTCCGAAGTTCGGGCGACTTCGGGTCGTGTCCGAACCTCGGTCAGTTTGCCCTATATATTCAATTGAACACGAATTATTGTTATTCCCTTTAAGATGAAACAAAACAAAAATCACTGAATGAAAATCAAGTTTAGTCGAAATTGATATTTTGTCAAATGAAAACTAAGTTATTCCAGTTTCGTAACGTTTTATGTTTTTCCTCAGATATCTTTATTCCTATCATAACATATTCCATTTTGAACTAGAAGTCGCATTAGGGTTCCACTGATTAGAAAATATATCTCAGTAGGCTAGCGCTGCTGATATAAACAGCAGTCCGTGAATAGTAACTCAATAACAATTTCCTGATATCAAACTGATTACGTTTCCTCTCAGCTATCTACTAAACAGATTACTGTCCGTCGTGCATTTCCCTTTAAGTTATACGAATGTCTGTTTTGGCGCCGGGAGAACTAATTGAAGTCTTCATTCGTTGAAACTTACAAAACATTATACTGTGTTAGTAAATATTAACATCCGAACTCAGGATAAAAAGCTTGTTTTAGTGTCGATGCAGACAGCTAATCTTGACATTACCAGTTACAAGTGTATTTCGGAAAAAATGTCTAGAACTGCATCCATCAGTTTTGTAAACAAAACGAATCCACCCATCTGGCCTCTGGCCATTTGTTACAAGCCAGCACCTCTAGTTCCTTAACTGACTATTCCGTTCACTGCTTCAAATCGGAGAGTAGATCCTTGTTTTCAAAAACCACGGACCTAATATATCGTTTTCATATGTTGAGATAAACGTACCTTTCAAATTTGAATGAAATCGATCAAGAAATAAAGATTTTAGCGTAATTCTCGATAAATAATATATAGAAAACAAAAGGGAGGACACTCCAATAGCTAAAACCTGATCGGAAACCCGACGAGCCGACTTTTTGTAACGTGCGGTTCAATTAAAACCAACTTTATTTACTAGAATATGCAGAGGAATTATAACATTTTCTCTTTTTTGAAAACTGACTCTTAAACTAGCACATTTCCTTTGTAAATATGCCCGGTGAATAAGAGAGAATAGTAAAAAACATATAAAAGATAGATATTGTCATTGGTTCTAACCAAAAGAAACATAAAAGAGCATTCACAATAGCATTTAGCAATAATTTAATATCCAGTATAAAAATATTCTTCTGTAAGCAATTTTTATACAAGATATAGAAAAGGTACAAAAAGGTTCCTTCAAAATTTAAAGTGATAGAAGGATAATAAAACATTCTGTTGAAAGTATTTCATTTATCGAAATAAATGCGTTTGAGAGGCATTACGATAATGCATTGTCATGTTTCTTATGATAAGTTTGAATGAAATGACACTTCTCAACTCGGGAGATAAATCATCTGACATTAAAAATGAAAGTTTTACTTGAAGATGCTTTTTTAAGATGATAGAAAAAGGCGTAATGTTCCTAATGAAATTATCTTATTCTTGTGCTTGCAGAAGTAGTACAGATTACATGAAAACCCTTTCAAACTCAAGTAACATCTATCGATCTATGTTAAATCCGAATTGCTGTATGCGTCAAACTCCAAATTAAAACACAACGTAAATTAAGTTTTCTTTTGGTCTATTTACAAACCAATAATAATCAACAAACCTTTCATATATATGCTAACAGCCTGTTGGTAAACCATGTTCGGCATCTTCTGCATCATTGCAAGATACTCACGTGATCATCTGATGTTAAACGGCAAGCCTCGCTGTTACAACTTAATACTATAAGTGAGTGAGTAAGTTATTGTTTTGTAAGTTACAATATTTTAGCCATTAGCCATCATTAGATAATAATGTTATCAACTATAATCAATATTATCATGATGCATGTACATGTATAATGGGCCGCTAGCCCCTTTACGGAAATAAACACAGTTTCAATTTAATTAGATAATAATATATATTAGTTTCCAACTTCAAGCTTGCCAATTATTTCGTATCACCAACATGGTCACGTGGCTAACAATTTGCAATAGCTCTGCTCATTGATTGTTCGAAATATTAGGATACTTTGAAAATAAATATCATTGGCCGAAATTTCTCTTTGACGTTTCCAAGAGTATAGAGAGAAAACCTTCTGCAATTAGTTTTAAATACCAAATGTTAATTAACTTGGTGACGTTTTAGCCCCCAAGCAATAAGGTGGTACTGGATAAAAGTATGTGCTAACTTATATATGTAATTGATTCATTTATGATTAAAAATCTTGTTTTAGACAATGACAATACAGTTGCAACGATTGTTGATTCTTTTTCATATAATGTTACAACCTTTTCAAATTCAGCTATGGAATAAACCTGACCAGGAAATTTCATTTTTATTTTCTGATGCAAAATCAAATTGACTTGACTATTGTATTTGTAACAAAAGTGTTTTTCTTACCCAAGCGGGCAAGGATATGCCGGGTATTAAAGTTTGCATAATGGTCATGGGAATCACAGTTTTTCCTAAAAATGACTCGCATTTTGATTGGTTGACGGAACTTTTTTGCATCCATTCATGATTCGCTTGGATCTTCTATTTCAGTTGAGAGATATAGATGAAAAATCTTATACTTAAATTGCGAAAGTCACACATTACTACAACATTTTTAATGGGAAATCAATACCTTCTGATGTTTTCTTTGCCGTAAATACAAGTTTAAATCTTCAAGGCGGCGCTAGGTGGGAGAGTCGCCGGCCGAACTGTCGTAACGTCATAGCTCTATGACGTCTTTAAACATGACGTCAAACAGTGACGTCATACATTCCTCACTAGGTTTGTCAAACGTAACGAAAGATATAACGTCGCCTTTTTTCTTTTCGGTTGTGCGCAGTCAATAAAAACGATTTTTTGTTATATGAGACGATAGTTTTTTTTATATAATGTGACATCAATATGTTAAACTATCTCAAATTAAAGCTTAAGTTGCGAACTACTTAGAGTCGCCCATCCTGAAGTAGTGAGCAAAATCATGAATGGCGTATGAGTACAATTTGTACTTTACCGGCCGAGCGTAGTTTTTTAATGTTTCTCTTTTCCCCCGTTTTGACGCATTGAAATTATCTTGGGTAAGAAAAAGAATAACCAACTCGATGCTCGGAATTACGGATTATCTGTCCCTCGTGAATTATTGTGTCAAACTCCTCGCTGAAGCTCGGAGTTTATCACAATAATTAACTCAGGACATATAATCCGTAATTCCGAGCATCGAGTTGGTTATTCTTTTTCTTACCCAAGATAACTCGTTGATTATTCTTATAATATTAGGAAGAATTGTATTAGGAACAATATTTGTATATGCATATAAACCCAATAAGAATGCAAATAAATGATCAACGTATATCAATAGAAATTGCAGAAACGACGAACACTTTAGAAAACGGCAAAATACAAAATTTTATTTACATAATCACAATCGGGGGCGTATTTAGTGTTGCATTAAACATGAAACTAGTCAGTATGATTTCACCGTTATTCACAGTTTTACACCGCCCAAAATACCTTTGTGCCAAACGTCCATTCAAAATGACCGTAAAAGTCCATAGGCCTGGTAATTGTAACTTTATATCAATAGCTCAATATGTGTTCTTTCGATAACTATGAATATCTATCATAGTTTATCTGTAACTGTAAAAAAATTTTCATATTGACCCCTGTGACAAAGAATGTACAATGTGCTACTACATGTACAGGAACGACCTGCATCTTAATATATTATTTATACATAATGGTTGAACACGTTATCGACTCTGCTACATCGAATATGAAAGCTATATGTATGTACAAACCTGCTGAACACCTCTTTAGCTTTGTCGTCCGTGTGAACGGAAAATGTGTGTTTACGATCTTCAATATTTACCTTGGTATATTTTCAATAATCGAGTTACGCCGCTAATGGCTGAAATATTACCAAAGCGGCGTAAAACAATACATTTAACTCACTTACTCAATAATCGAGTTCCTTTTTTGTTTTCATTATTTCAATCTTTTTTTTATCAGATAATTCAAGTTCACTCCTGTTTGGACAACCTTAATAGCCTCAATTATTTCAAAATTGAACCAAAAACAGTTCCAACTCGATCTCAGAACCTTCACGCACAATCAATTACAAACATATGTAACCGATGTTGTTTCCACTATAAAGAACCCGTGTCACTCATGAAACAACCTTTATTTAAAACGATAGTTTCTTTGTATATCTACTGTGTGTTTATAAGTTGAAGCAATTGTTTTTGATTAAAGCTTAATTGATGTTGTTTGTGAGAATGTTATTTGTTTATTTACAATACGTACAGAGGTGGAATGTGCTAAAGGCACGGTGATGCAGAGGTGAAATGTCTTAATTAAAAACGATGACGTGTGAATCATTATATATAATCAATGCTATTGTTAAAGTTTAATATGGCAATCTTATTATTTAATATAATAATCGTTCTCAAATGGTACCTACATGTAGGTATATGATTGTTTTAACCATGAGGTCATCACGTCATTCCTTATTTGCAATATTTTAGGAATGAAATACTATACGTTTTAGCAAAACTTTTCTATTTTCGCTAGAATGTCAAATTTAAACAGGTAGTTAGTCACAATCACTTGCTGACAGATTATCAGCATTATTTAAGCATATTTGATTTCTATTCTAATCAAGGGTATAGCGTCAGCGCATCATCAAGATGCTAAAATTAATACTACCTTGACTTGACCTCCTAATTTTGAATATAGAACAAGGCGTGAACTGGGACTGCATAACTTGTGTTAAGAAGGCAGTATTCCTATGAAAAAGACGTAGTGATAACAATAAAGAGCGATAATTCTTGTTAAAGTTATTATTATCATTATTTATCATATACTTGCTTATAAATACAGAGATTTTGAATGTACGATACACCCTCCGTCAAGCACCCTGTATCAGCCCGTCGTCAAGGGCAAAAACCTGTATCAGCCCGTCGTCAAGGGACTTGAACGTGGAACCCTAGGCAACGAAACGCAAAAAAATAGATCGAAGTCGCGAGGAATTTAGAGTTGTCTCCCTTTGTACAGCTGACGTTTTAACGTGGCCGACATCGCAAAGAAAACGCTGCAGTCACTTGTGGATTTGTCAGCTTGATACAAATTAATTTTCCATTTTGGAAATTCAACCCGAGAGAAAAATTAACTCAAAAGTCGCAATAGGCGTAGGCTCAGGAGCTTTGACTATCGGTATGTGTCAGTTCACGTTAAGCAAAATTGATACCATCAGCAACTCAGTTAATGTTATGAATTAAAGTTTGAAAATGTTACATTTTTTGTTTGTTTTGTTTTTGTAAATATATATGATAAAAATAGCATGACATGGGTAATTTCATATCACATTCTGTATCAGCCCTCGACCAATATCAGCCCTCGAGCTAAAGCTCTCGGGCTGATATTGGGGTCTCGGGCTGATACAGAATATGATATGAAATTACCCATATAATACTATCTATGTATTGGACCATCACCTCTAGCTTTTCTATGGTTAAGATGTGCCTTGTGTAATTCCAATCACAAGTAATACATAAAGTGTTTTAATTTAGCCACTTGGTAAAGCTTAGAGTTTCAGTGTGCAGTTGAGACCAAGATATGTTAACAATGATGAGAGTGGAAGATAAAGATTACTGACATAGAATTATGTGTTGTCAGTTTAAATGAATGAAGACTCTAGTTTCCTCCCCTAGCGTCAGACCAAACACATGTAAGCCATGGATACGTTGGTCAGTAATCTGTTTTGTACATAGATGAGAGTAGTCAGTTCCATATCAAAGCGTTGTGATTGAGTAGTCGTGCTTCCCGTGGCATACCTCAGCACGACTGATCCCCATTCAAAAGGTCCATTGGGACATTTCTTTCTTACTCTTGCTGAATTATAGTTCTTCGCTAGATGAGATCTTCTATCTTTCCCTTGTGTAAGAAAAAGAGAATTCGGAAATGTCGAAAGAGGGAAAAATACTCATTTCCGCAAAATAAAAGACGGTTGATGTCAATGGTTTTGTGTCGTGGGAGGTTTAGAGTTATACACATGATCTGATATTGACCTCTCACTTTGTTTTTTTTTTGTCAAAGGCTTTCGGTGTTCTGTGTATATTCAAATGAAAATATTATGTATATAACTAAATTTTGATTGATAACAAAATAATCTTGGCCTTGGGGATAAACATTGTACTGAATATGTATAATCTATTGCAAAAAAACCTGAAAAACAAGAGAAAGAACGCTTATCGTTGATACACATGGAAGTTAAAGCTTAAAATCTTATATCGAGGTGAATAACCCATTGGGTGCCAAAACCCTATTTCCAAATATCGATTTCTTGCCATTTCTAAAGTGAAAAATCAATGAATTTCAAATCATTTATTGCCTTATATTTTACAAAAGAGGCGTTTAGCCTTTTATTGGAAATTGATAGTAAATTTATGGTACAAGTTTGCATTTTCGTTTAAACCTAATTTGATTGAACCAATTGATTTTAAAAATCAATTTGGTGAGGCGTTTGGTTCTGAAGTCTTGCGCGTCAAGACAATATTTGTTTACTTGAAGTCTCCACGAATGTCTTAACGCCTAGAACTGACATGACGTCTGTTTTCGTGTACGTCTTCCTAATGATGTAGTTTGTGAGAAAACATATTGTGTTGGTATTGTAATGGTCCAAACAATTGAAATTGACGAATTGATGCATGAAATCCATAAAATGTATTGCCATAGTATGTCCATTGTAATGTCTTAGTTAAATTATTAATCGAAAATAAGAGAATACTTCTACATTTGAATAAACTTAATGCTCATGCCTGATGAAGAAAAACATACAAACAAGCATGTCTAAATTCAGAGGGATGTATGACATAACGATCCCAAACCGACTGAATTATTATTCATGTTAGTCAGACCATATTTATTTAAGGGTACAATGACTCACCGATGGCATTGACGTGTTCTATTCCTGTGTTATCTAATGGAGTAGCTTCTATAACGATGTAAAAGCTTTATGATAATCAGCAAATGGCAAAAAAGTATAGACTGAAATAATCAGCTTGTTTACACTCATTGAGCTAATTCAATATAATAGACTTTCAGAAATGATAAATTGATATACTTGATATATTTTGGGTTAGCATGACGCGGAAAGGCTTTCGTCGTTTTAAAAAATTGGTTTTCTCTGATCTTCTTTATACTTTTTTAAATATTTGTTTTGGTAATGAATAGTTTACGCGAATAAGAATACCATAAACTTAACTAATAAGAGATATGAAACTCTGTAATTTGTACCTCCCAATAGGTTTTAAAACGATTATATACAACTAAATAATAACAATTACATTTAATAAACAAAAGTAGCAAATTTTTATTATTATTCAACATCATATATATTGAAATGACTTTGATATTAAGAAAGTGTTACAAAAGAATTATGATATATGAATCTGTATAAAGAAAGTCGACATCTATTTCATATATATTGGTTTCTTTTAAGTAAAGCAAGTTATTAACAATCCTAGTCTTAAACAATATAACATACATGCAAATGATTAGGAAAGATATTTCATTTGCTATTTATGTTGTATAAAATACCATCTACATTTACCGACGAGCAAAAATTTTATACATTGGTAACTTGTGGGTTTCTTAATAATAAATTCAATAAATGACTTAGAAACGAAACGAAAACGTTCGCTCAAAGACAAAGCCGTCGTTATGACACGCAATTGCATGAATTATTTTTAAAAAATCTTTCAAAAGATTTTTGATTTATTGGAACAACATCGATAAAATGATGTACCAACTGTATAGAATTCAATGCATATGTTTCTTCATCGTCAAAGTGAAGAAAAACACAACAGAATCATATTCAGTTGACCGTAGGCGAGGTGTGGGAATAAGCCTGTTTGGGGTCACCCATACCACTGTTGCTGGAATCTTAAGGTGCACTAGCATGTCGTCCTAAAGATTTCTTAACTGGCCATACTGGTGACAGGCCCCCTAGTGGACGTCCACGTATCACGACGTCTCCAGCGAATAGGCATATCCTGTTGCATGATCTACTGAACAGATTCCTCTCAGTGACGTCATCGGCCGTGACGTAAACGAGCTATTCATTCAGCAGGTTCTCAGTGACAATACAACATCGAACTAATGGCATCAGAGGTCACAGATCCTTCCGCGGGGTAGCCTAGACAAACATTTAGTCTCAGAAGTATGTTTTTCAATATCGACAATATTTTTAAACAAATCATGTATTATAACAAAATGGAGCCCAGAAGATGCTTTAACTTCAGAGCTGAGCAATCTTGACTTGCTATACTTTTCTAGACTTGGTTGGTCATCAATTAAATATTTTAGGCCTGAGCCAACCGACTCATACTCATACAGCATGATAATGCAAGGCTCCACACAGACAAGTTGACACATGATTTCTTTGTTAGACAGAATGTTAAAGTGTTGCCTTGGCCTGTATGCCCTGACTTGTCTCCAATAGTGCAAATCTGAGTCGCTCTTAGACGACAAATCCGAGCAAAACATTAGGCATTAAGTTAATATTCAACAACTAGAACAAGCTCTATTTAAAAATAGCAGAATAAAGCCGCTGCAACCATAATAGTTGAGTCATTATATTTAAGAAGAATACATTGACGCCAATAGAGGGCATACACGATATTGATTTCAATTTGGATATGTCCAAAAAGGCTTTTGAGATAATGGTTATAACCTGTAACGTGACATTTGACACCCCCTACTCATTCGTCATGAATACCCTACTATAAGTTGGTTCAGAACTTTGTTTGTTTCGTGTTGTGAAATCCATAATTGAATTAACCTTACAATGATAATGACATTATTGCAATCGGACAAGTAGTTATCGTTTTATTTTCAATTAAATATGATGCATTCTTTCTTTTGCTCGTCAGCATAGTTTGATAATCTCTCTTATTTATTGTAAATCGGCCTTTTTTGTCAAACCAGTATGTCTTTTTTTGAGAGGCGGATATTGGCCTCAATCACGTAATGGTCGGGTTGAAGATGAAGAAATACACCCATGAGTCCACATGATTGGATGTTTCCGTACACACAAGATCTTATCTGCTGGAGAGTGGCAGACTTGTAATGGCGAAACTTTTTGTTTAGGTCAAAGGTTACCTGGACTACTTTTGTTAAAAATGTCTAATAGGAAAAAACATTTCCGGTAAGACTGCATAATTTTGATGTGCAATGACATATTAGTTATTTGTCTTGCAGTATAATAGCGTGATGAGGCATATTGCTTGGTAAAGTAACGCATTCAACGCATTTTTACCATTTACGTATGGTATTCTAAAAGATATATTTTGTTTATATATGTCGGTGTGTTGGTCGTAGTATAACTAAGTTATTCGACTCGTATTGGTCCACGGCATCGTTGTTATACGACTCGCCGCTCCGTGGCTCGTCGTTTAACCAACGATGTCGTGAGCTAGACGACCAATACTCGTCATACAAGTATTACATAATATTAATATAAAGTCAATTGGCGTATGTAAATATTGATTTTAAATCACGATTTGAGAGTTAAATATTAAATGAGTTTGTTCGTAACACTCCTCAGACTGCTCAATGGTACATGTAGATGTGAAACCAAATAGATTAATTTATTATAGATATGCTTTAATCAGTAAGTACAAATTACATTGTTAAGTACATAAATAACCTGACAAAGAAAAGTACACACCACTGTTGCTTCGATCTCGAGTTAACTAGCATTGATTATTGCACTAACAATACATCTTTGCAGTAGATTTTGATACAGTTAGGAATCTTGTTAATGCTTTGTTTATATATATTATATATATATATGCTTTGTTTATATGTTATGTCGATGAGCAGTTGCGTTATATCAAAACTATTTTATAATAAACTCCATTTTTAAAAGTTACAAACAGCCCACAGAAGCATAGATATGATACATTCAAATGCCGTGTGTACTTTCTTGTACTAACGATCTTGGTTCAG
Source organism: Steromphala cineraria (assembly GCA_916613615.1). Taxonomy (NCBI): domain Eukaryota; kingdom Metazoa; phylum Mollusca; class Gastropoda; order Trochida; family Trochidae; genus Steromphala; species Steromphala cineraria. The sequence goes on along the minus strand of OU744726.1, from coordinate 30,426,037 downwards.
TCGTCGATGAATGAAAAGTTAAGGTCTTTATAAACTAGTGTAAGAGCAAATGAACCTCCTCCTCCCCGATCCTAATGAGGACACCTGTGTCTTCATTAGTAGTATAGTCACAAAGTGCTCTTCCCATTTATAATATTGAAATTCTCTATCTAGGGGAAGTAACAAAGGTTCGTTAAGTCGGATTTGAATGTGGGACAATTAAACTGTCACATTTATATTCTATTTGTGGACTAGATCAAGGACATCCAGTTAAGTGAACATAGCTTTCAATTTTCATCTGGCCTGAAAGACCCGATGGGCTTGTGGCATGACATGGTGTCTGGCGCCCGCCCGTCCATCCGTCCGTAAACTTTGCGCACTTTCGCGTTCTTCTCCAGAAGCACAAGCCCTAGAAAGCTCATACTTTGTGTACAGTCTCCATGACTAGTGAGGATTATATTTTTTAGCTTTGGTGTAAGGGCCACAGGAGCCACGCCCTAATAACCTAGCTTCATCTTCTACGGAAACAAAATGCCTAGAAAGCTGAAACCTTTTGTACATACTCCTTGACTAGTGAACATTATAATTTATAGCTTCGGTGGCCCTGTGGCCCCTTATAAGGTCATTTGTTTAGCCATTGGTAAAGCCATTCGTTATGGAGATCTGGATAACATAAGATATGATCTTTCAAAGAACCTCATAAGTGGTATAAGGGAAGCAGGACAATAACACCTATGATGCATTCAGGCATTAACCTTAACATATCAAATTAGATTGTTTGAGTGAGGGAGTACTATTAACATCATTATTAGTACCTGCTTGTTTCGATATAAATGCATTATTGTTAAAGATCGGGGTAAATCTCAAAGCACAAAGGGAGGAGGGTGCGTTCCTATTGCTACGTGTCTGTAAGACGTCTACCAGCGGACGTGAGGAGATCACTCGTGGTATATATTTTCACTCTCCAACTCACTGATGTGGTTACACGTGTGACAATTATGTGTAGATGATGCGCCCGATTGAAGGTGATTACTTTCCTCTCGATGAATTTAACATACATTTCTTCCGAAAAGAGTGCAATCTTGAAGTACATAAGATAAACAATAGAAGAACCAACATTACATATATTATTAAACAAGGTTGACCTAAATTCAGATCTGTCTTTTGAACAACTTGAACTGTATTTACATACTTTTAACATTTCAATACCTTATCTCCGCTGCAATTCATTTCTTTAACTTTATTTTCATGCTGCTTGTGTAAAGAATGCGTATGAAGGTAGCATATTAGGGACAAATGTGTCTTTGTGTTATTTATCACCATTGTATTGACTAGTTTATAAAAATCGTCTTTTGAAGCAACATTCAATTAGTTTCCAACTTTGTATCTTGTTGCATATATTTTCTTGCCAAATACACTTCACGAAGAAGGCAGAAATTCATTTATTAAGATGTTTAAGTTATTACCTATTTGGAAGTTATCTACTATCGTAAGAATTCAACAGTCTTTTTTGACTAGTCATAGATTGTTGATATTGAAAGAATGCTTTAATTTGATACTCAATTACTTTTCCAAGAAGAAAATTAACATATATTCTTTTACCTAAGTTTTGAATGCGAGATGTTTTGAATACATTACCATAATTATCCCGAACTGTCTATTTAACTGTTCAGCTGTCTAAATGGGTTTAAATGCAACCTAAAATGATCGTGGTCTGTAATGAATAATTGTGGAACAATCTCTAAAATTCAAAATTAAGAATTTTCTCCCTAAAAACGACAATGTTGTTTATTGATAGGTCTGCGGGTTAAGAATTGTTATGGTCGAACTATGAAAGAAGTCAAGTTAATGATTAAAATATAGCATATAAGTCATCACAAGGATGGCGGGAATGACAAAATCGTATAGTGAAGAAAATGTTTAGTTCATTAATATAATGTGTTTAAGCTTTTGAAAATATTCTCCATCTCTTTTCTCTACATGTTTCAGTTTAACAAGACTCTACACTCTTTGCAGGTCCCTTTAAGAGTGTTTCACTGCTAGTATCATGGCAGGGAGAAAATAATTGTAATTATGCATTGTGGTGAAACCTGCGAGCATCGGCTTGATCTAGCGAACCATGGGTGGTAGTGCGCTGAAATTCAGTGTAGCATTGCACCCAAACCTGACTGTGTGTATAACAGTTCTCTACTGCAGACAAAGTTGCGAGCCCCTGGCGGGATTCGAACCACAGACCTTCTGATCCGAAGCCGAACGCGCTAAGTACTGCGTTATCCCGCCCCTTGTGATTTCTAACACTATCAAATAATTTAATTAGCATTAACGTACACTAATCAGTGAAAAATTAAAAGTATGAATTTAAAAAAAAACGTGCGACTGCCTCTTTAAAGTTTGAACAGTTGCTGTGCTGAACATGTGTAACGAAGATGCATGAAACATTTCATATGTAGAAACAAGCTATGTGAAGCGCTTAAAAAATATGTTAACATTGCACGAAATTTTATTGTATTATACTCAGAGAAAAGGTCGATGCTAAATTTAAAATGAAATGATAAAACGTTTGGAATATTTTGGAAGGGATTATATCATTACATACATGTACATGTATTCCATATTGAGCCCTTTTCTATCTTTGTCTGTCAAAGCATATGAATTTGAGGTCAATAGGAGTCCCTGGTGTCGCTTAGTTGTTCTATTTCTGACGTTGATAATGGGATTTATTCAATGATTATGTAAGATGGTTATAATGGTAAGCCTCCAGAATAGAAAATATTTTTTGAAATACTAAAATAGGCACCGTTTCTTTAATGTGATATTAATATTATGATATGAATGCTTTTTTGGTAACACGATGTGTAAAAAAGTTGCCATTTTCACGGAATGCAAATTTTTTTTATGCAACTACATGTACATAGTTCACCGAAAGGAAACATTATTTTGTGAGTTTCTTTTACCCATTAACCTTTATAGTTATTGTCCAAAATATTGCTATTGATATAGATATTGTCGAATTATATAATTACGGAAGAAAATAACACTTTTGTGCTCCTTAAGGTAAGTCCCATAATACAGAGAATATGAAATTATGACAATAAAAATAACAAACGAGTGTTTGCCACTTACATTACAATGTCCGTTATGAGATATTTCATAATAATTAAGAGCTTAAAAAACATCAAAATGTTGTGGTGACCTTAGAAATGTAGTGAAGGTCATCATAGTGAACAAATTGTTTTTGTAAACTGCAAATGAAGGTTATAATTAAACTTTGAAAAATTTAAAATTGTTAAATATTTGTGGTGAAATATATATGTCACACTAGTCAGTTATCAGGTACATTTTTTACATATTTCACTTTGAGAAGCTTTGAAAAATATGTACATCTATGCAATCTTGATCGATCATATGGTATCATCTTTTTAGAATTGCTCAATTCTTCTCTATAGTAGGTTGTGTATAACGCATAATATCGGATATCGAAATAAATATGGCCTGACGATTTAATTCATCAACACCTTCGTTTGATAAATCTCTATTGTTATTTATGAAGAAACTGTAATGGTGCCTCACTATGAAAACACTGAATTTTCTTTTAATATCTGCCGTTATCTACTTAACTTAAATCAAGATTCTTATAAGTATTGCATACAAGACACAGCCGACTTCGCTCTTATCCACGTCAGCCAGACCTCATGTATTTGTGACAATATGACTCACTTATGTCATTGATATGTTCTATTCCTGTCTGGGCTAATGGAGATGATTCGATAATGATGTAAAATGATTTTGCTAAACAAGAGCCAGAATAGAAGATAGTGACTAAACTATTTACCAAGTTAGCTAGTGTCTGATGTAATATGGATCATGTGACATCAAGACTTTCCAGAAATAATATCAATCATATGATGCTCCATGTGTATGCATTTGTGTTTGAAATGACTTAAACATACTTATTTTATCATTTTATGTAAACTTATTTTGTTCAGTTTATGTGTGCTATACATGACAGTAAATCCCAGTAAAAACGTGTATTTTCTATAATTTTTTTAAATACATGTATTTACAGAGTAAAACAGTAAATGCACAACGTTATAGAAATATTAAGCGTATTTACTGATTACACAGATTTACAGTACCACATATACATAATGAACTAAGTGTTGGAACCACTTCATTTAGACATTGAATGTAATGTTATAATGATAGAAGAAATTGACTTAATGTAACACTAACGACGAAAAGACCAAAATTGTATCCTGAAAATATATTTCAATAACTTGTTTTCATCGAAAATAACAAACACTCACTTTCGTCGCTTTTAGTTACATTCATATCTCAGTTACCATATGCTGAAATGTATCAAGAAACATTTGTTGAATATTATGTGTAGATGTGTTGCATATTAAAAATTCTCAATATCATTTTCTAATTTCACGTAAATTTTTTAAATCTGAATTCTTTGACGAAACAAACATTTATCATAAAAAATATCACACTGACTGATTCATTCAAACCATGCTCACTAGATGTGTTTTTTGTTGATTTGTTCCCATTTTGAAACACGACTTAACCAGTGATTCAATCAGGAAGTGATATGTAATGAAACAGATTATTGAATTGTTAAAAGATTAACCTACAAAACCAAACCGCCAACACGTGGGTAGAAATCGGTTTAGCACAACTATGTTGAGACATTACCAGGTCAGGTCAAAAGACTTGTGATTGAATGGCCTTGTTATCTAGTGGCAGACCACATCATGACTTATTTTCATTCAAACGGTCCATCGAGACAGGATGGCGAATAGTAATGTGATCTCATGTCAGGGCAAATACATCTCTCCTCTAATGGAAAGTACACTTGAAACATTGCAAAAATAGGCAAACATATTTTTTCCTTTCCGGATTGTATAAACCAAATATTCATAAATTCAGTTTAAAAGTAGGAATTTATTTTGGAACTTGTTTAAGGATTCAATCTAAAAATTGTCATTATTCTTTTATTATTATTATTATTTTAAAAAGGCAAGATCACGTCGTCTCAAATGGATGGAGTTGACTTAGTCCTCTGTCAAAATAGGCCAAATACAAATCAGACAAAATAAGTAATTTTCACTTTCCCTTAAAGGGGCAGTAGCACGTTTTTAGGGGGAACATAAGGTGATGTCAGGAAAATGAAAATAAATGGTTCCAATTGAAATATAACATATTTAAACTAAATTGAGCATTAATAATTAGAATATATAACAAAAAGTTTAGCCATGTGATTCCTTTTTCTTACACAAAATGAATTAAAGGTGTTCACACAAAAATGGCCGCCAATGGATTTTATGTGAATCTACATACTTTGTCCTCTGACTATGGATGATTGGCTTGTGTAATGAGATTGTTGACACTATCAAAGTAATACATTAAGCAATAACATACAAGTATCAGTGAAATATTAAAAATATAAAATTATCAAAAAACGTGCTACTGCCCCTTTAAATAAAGAATCCCCAAATTGCTAATGAGGAGGTGCAGTTAGTATCTATACACACACCGAGGTCACAGCTGTTTCTTTCTGATGAGAAGCCAATTGGTTTGTCTCCTGCTAACGAACACTATCACACAGGAGCTGACATAGTTCCACTAATTCCCTCCTTGAACTAACGTTGGGTTTAGTCGTACTGTAACAATCAACTGTCCTAGTTTTTTTATGCCCCCGAATCGGAGATTCCGGGGGTATATTGTTTTTCACCTGTCCGTCCGTCTGTCTGTCTGTCCGTTTGTCCACAAAAACTTTAACCTTGGTCATAACTTTTGATTGGTCAGAGTTAGGTCTTTGATACTTGACATATGGATCCCTTGTGATGAGACCTTTCAGATGACACCATGACATTTGACCATGTGACCGTGACCTTGACACAGCAAGCCTTTTCCGAAAACTGTAACCTTGGCTATAGTTTCTATACTGTCAGTGCTAGATCTTTGATACTTGACAGTTGTATCCCTTGTGATGAGACCTTTCAGATGACACCATGATATTTGACCTTTTCCGTCCGTCCGTCCGTCTGTCCGTTTGTCCACAAAAACTTTAACCTTGGTCATAACTTTTGATTGGTCAGAGTTAGGTCTTTGATACTTGACATATGGATCCCTTGTGATGAGACCTTTCAGATGACACCATGACATTTGACCTTGTGACCGTGACCTTGACACAGCGAGCATTTTAAACTTTAACCTTGGTCATAACTTTTGATTGGTCAGAGCTAGCTCTTTGATACTTGACATATGGATCCCTTGTGATGAGACCTTTCAGATGACACCATGATATTTGACCTTTTCCGTCCGTCCGTCCGTCTGTCCGTTTGTCCACAAAAACTTTAACCTTGGTCATAACTTTTGATTGGTCAGAGCTAGCTCTTTGATACTTGACATATGGATCCCTTGTGATGAGACCTTTCAGATGACACCATGACATTTGACCTTGTGACCTTGACCTTGACACAGCGAGCAGGATGCATCCGGGGGCCTTCGTGTTTCACAAACACATCTTGTTTCCATCTGTATCAATCTATAAAGTAAAAGGTTTAATGGACATCTTACTCCTTATTCATAGATTTGATGGTTTAGACTGCCAAGAAGACTATTAAAATTTGACAGTGGCATTCTAGAACTTTTAAGGTGATTATCGAAGTATAATATTTTATAGATAACGAACTTCTTTATTCACAGCTTCTGGAAATGTCACTAGAGTGAAATAGGAAAGCAGTTATCATTAAACACATAGACACACCTTTACTACAACTTTTAAATGTTTCAGATCTTATATTTATTCTTCTATGATTTCGTAATCATTTTCCATAAATGAGGATGTAGCAGTACTTTATTACATCAAGCGCATGGAGGTTACTTATTGTAGCCATGTAGGTAGAACTATATTACAGTGTTTGCTTAGACAAGTTTCAAAAGTCTTTAGTCATAAATTCTCTCATTAATGTGACCATTCCCCAGTCATATTGCGTGAGTGAGTTGGGGTTTAACGTGTTGTCAGCGATCTTTCAGTTATTTAACGCATGGATGTTGCCATCCAAAAGAGAGTAGATAGATCAGGGAGAAAGGGTTTAATAAGGGCCACAGGGCCACGGCCTTTAAACCCATTTCCATATTCGTTCTCCAGAACAATAAGGCCTAGAAAGCTGGAATTTTGTTAAAAGACTCCGGAGGATTAATAATTGTAGATTTTGTGACCCTGCTAACCACATTGGCCACACCCTAAAGCAAAATCAAATGTAAAGTCTGATGTGCTACGGAGCCAATTTTAAATTTGTTATTTAAAATGTATGAAGTCTTGAGTATGTAAGTAGTATTATCAATACTTACTGTTAAATATACGAACAGCTGTGTTCAAGTTAATAAATAAAAAACGAAATTAATATGCACCTGATAACTCATAATGACCCAATTGAACCACGGGTCGTAAGAAACTTTATTATTAGAAAACCTTTGATCCATTTGATCCATTTACAAATAGCAATTAATTCACAAACGATTATGTTTTAACTTAAGAAGTTATGTTGCAATGAAGCTTTAGTCACTTTTCCATGTTCTTTGAACTTTTCAGTATATCATCCTGATTTAAAGTGTTTCTTTACAGTTCTTAAATGTGAACTCACCAATATTTAAAAAGATTTAAAATATCTGCTTTTACATGTAAAACAGCTGTGTCGAAGATAAGTTAATCGAAACTCTGTACCTGATAACCTCCGTAATGATAGACTAAAATCAAACATTATTTATTTCACCAAATTTACTATGATAATCTACTTTTTTAATCAAGTATTTACTAAAACATAGTTTTCAATATATATTTTTTTAAACCTGTCAATGGCAACGTAGTAATGTATGTACAAAGCGTATTATTCTGAAAATGTAACAAATGTAACGAAGGGACGTAAACATGGATGAAGTTTAAGTAAAGCAAGCTCAACAATGCTCGATATTGGGAGTGTAGAGACACAAGCACTTGGGGCATGGAAATTGCTCATATACTATATATACTACCCACTTAAAGTATGGGAACACCAACATTTTCATAATGAACAGAAGTCATGGTTAAGATTCATTTGTCATGTTTACTGATTACAAATTTCCGACAGTGCATTCATTAGAAAATCATTGATGAATAAGGACCACACATTTCACCAGAGGAACCGAAAGACGTATTGGGTCAAAAACCAAAGTCACATTGTCACTAGTGAGTGTGTCCTCCTGCTTGTTGGATACACTCGCTGCATCGTCTCCTCATTTTTCTCACCAGAGTACGGAGAGTGGCTTGTGGGATCGCCTGCCACTCAATCTGAAGCCAATGGGCCAACGTCTGGAGATTTGATGCCGCGCCATGATTGTCTCTGACCCTCCTGACGAGGATATCCCAAACGTGCTCAATCGGGGCAAGATCGGGAGAATATGCTTGCCAGTTCATCTGGTTTACGTTGTTTTTTTGCAGGAAGTCCCTCACCACCCGCGCAAGATCCGGTCTAACATTGTCATCTTGCAACACTGACACAGGACCAATGGCGTTTAACGCTGGAAGGATGAGGGGGCGCACAATCTCATCGCGGTAGCGCAATCCAGTCAGGTTGCCTTGCACATGATACAGGGGCGTTCGGTGATCGAAACTGAAGCCTCCCCACACCATTTCTGAACCTCCACCGAAGCGGTTATGCTCGCGCACAGTAGCGTCAGTAAACCTCTCACCAGGACGTCTGATGACACGCACGCGCCCGTCATTGTGCTGCAGGCAGAATCGCGATTCGTCAGTGAAAAGAACCATAGACCATTGTTGCTGATTCCATCGGGTGTAGAACCTTGCCCAGGCCAGACGAGCTGTTCTCTGACGCTGAAGAAGATGAGGTCGTACTGCAGGACGCTTTGACCTTAGTCGGACAACGAGTAGACGGTTGCGAATCGTTGAAATACTGACGTTAGTGTGTGTTGCATGTCGCAGCTGCAGTCTGATGGCACTTAAGGTAGTGAAGCGGTGTCTCAGGGCATAGAGGACTATGTAGCGATCTTCAGCTCTGGAGGTCACTCTGGGCCTACCAGATCGGGGCCTGTCTTGTACTCTTCCAGTCGCCTGAAACCTTTCCCCCAATCTGTGGATGACAGATGGCGAAACTTGAAGGCGTCGGGCTACGTTTCTGATGGAAGCTCCGTCCTGTATCCATGCTATGGCTCTGCTTCTGTCGTGGATGCTGAGACGTCTTCGTTGAGGCATTGTGAATATCGAGTGATGTTGCTCAGATTGTGGCCGACCCTTTTAAAGGAAAACTCACTGTGTGCTGCACGTGGACATTGCCTTGCTGACGCACCATGCAGAAATCCACGTGTGGTGGTGATAAACGCTATAGAGATGCTTTTCTGAGCAATGATTTTCATGTTTTTGGCTAAGAATCTGACGTCGCCCAAACGCAACACCTACTGCATCAATGACGTTTCTCTTCACCGTACCATTCCCGTTAATCCCTCTGATATAATGCTTTATTTATCCTCCATTATGGGAGAGTACATAGGGAATGCGAAAACGCGATTTTTAGTTTACAGAATGATGTACATTAGGCAATTAGAGTTCATATCGTACACCAGGTAGTCACACAGAAAGCAGCTCACTCAGTTCATAGGCCCGTCCATTACTTCAGGAACAGCTTACAGAGTCTATGGGTATATCGGACAGCAATCTCACTGAATGTCTTGGTTTCACTTTCATTCAGTTCTATGGGAGGTTTGCACGACAGCAGGCACTTTGTGAAGTGAGTGTCATTCATTGAGTGCATGCAAACGCTCAAGTTTATTGGTCCAACATTCACCAGGTCACACCACAGTTCTTCTCTTACATCCTGGTTTCTGTCACACGATGTCACCGCATGCACAACAGGGTCTGAGTATATCTTACCACAGAACTCACACAGAGTTGTGATACCATCAATGTTCCTTATGACCGAACATACCTTCACAAGGAGGTTAGCTGAAGCCCTCAATGAAGGATGTTCTCTTGCTATGATCCAGGCAGGGTGTACAGATAATTCTGGGTGGATTTGGGAGAATGCTTCAAGTCCAATGTCATCAGCTATGCGTTCCTTCCACGCACTTTTGTGGAATCTCACAACAGCATTTTTGACAGTTTGTTTCCAATACGCCTTTGAAGGGAAGACCCCGTTTTTCACGAAGTTGTCAAAATCCCCATGAATGTTATACTTGGACGCTAGTCTCATGATGTCTGGAACGTATCCCCTACTGTTGGTCGATGTGTTGTGGGTGTGACACAGCAGTCTCGTCACAAACAGTCGATGTGGGAGATAAGATCTGTCCATATTCAGCAAGCGACCAGCAGAGAGCAATTTCCTCATATCAATCTCAGCCTCCAGAGGGAGTAGTCCCAGGAGACCAAGTGCCACATCAGTCCGAGTGCGTCGGTGTAGGTTCTGGATCGTTTTGACTACATGTCTGTATGCTCGTTCTAGGATCAGTATCTCAGTTGAAGTCAAGGAGTTCCACAACTCGCATCCATAGAGGATCCTTGGTAGATGGACACATTTGACGATCTTCAGACAGGTTAACGGGTTCACAAACTTAGGATTGAAACCTCTTCTGCACATGGTGTAGACAGATGCTCGAAGTGATGAGCTGATCTGTAGTGTTCGTTCCATTGAGTTCATATCATCGCTCAGGTATACTCCAACATGCTTCACTTGGCTTACCACAGGGATAGGGGTATTGTAGAGAATGAAATCATTTGGGATCTGTTTTCTTCTCTTCTGAATTCGGAAAACCATTGTCTCGCTTTTCACAGCAGATAGGTTGAATCTCCAGTCTTTGCTGTAGTTCTCGACTGTTTTGATCATACTCCTCATGCTATTTCTGGTTGGTGAAAGCAAGGCAACATCATCAGCTTGAGGTGGGCAACAAGTGTTAAGGTCCAGGACAGAGGTTCCAATCTGGAGTGAGGACAAGTTTTGAAGAAGGTTGTCAATGAAAAGTAGATATAGCCTAGCGGAAAGAACGCCGCCTTGACGAACCCCTTGCAGTAGTGATATTGGACGTGACAGCTGATTGCCAATACGGATACGACTGGTCATATTAGTGTACAGAAGATCCAGGATGAGCCAGAGTTTACCACGTGTGCCGCTTTCAAATAGCTTCAGTTTCAGTCCGTCATGCCATACGGTATCAAACGCCTTAGCAGTGTCTAGGAATGTTGCATATACATCACTGCCGTTTTCATGATAGTTGTGGATTGTTTCCTGTAGGTTGAATGATGCATGGAGGGAAGACAGGGAAGGCTGATAGGCCATTTGTTGACGACATGGGAATGTGGACGTTTGCTTCAGAGCTTCTGTTCTCGGCAAAATGACAGATTCAAACAGTTTCTCGATAACAGGACAGAGAGATATAGCCCTGTATGAGTTGGGATCCTTTTTGGATTTTCTACCACCCTTGAAAACAGGAATTATAATACTCTCCTTCCATTGTCTAGTTTTATAAAAACACTACACAATAATCTGGTGTTCCCATACTTTAAGTGGGTAGTATATATAACAAGGGTTTCCAACCGGCATTTTGATCCCGAATATAATAATTAATTACAACGTATTCTTTTGGTTACATCGGATACATATCACCTGTAACGTGTTCCCCAATGCCTTATCTTTCATTCGACATTGATCTTATACATATGTCACCCTCTTAATTAGAACTAATAAACGTTTGATTATGTCAGGCGAGTACTACGGCGCTATCACAAGACGGAAGTGCCCATATAAAGAAGCAAAAGGTCGTGACCTCCTTTTCTTTGGTCACCATTTGTTTGTTTCTGCTTTTGGTCCAATGGGAGAGGAGGTCGCGACCTTTTGACACTATTTTGAACACTTCCGTCTTGCGATGACGCCGTAAGAATCGCCTGAAATAATTAAACGGTAATTAGTTTTAATAATGAAGGTGACATATGTATAAAATCAATGTCGACTGAAAGATAAGGCATTTGGAAACACGTTATAAGTGATATGTAACTGATGTCGCCAAAAGAATTCGTTGTAATTATGTTTATATTTGTATGTTTCGGGATCAAAATGCCGGTTGGTAAGCCTTGTTATATATAGTATATGAGCACTGCCCATGTATCAAGTGCTTGTGTGTAGAGAGTGGTGTTAAGGCTACATTTACTAAGACTTTAGGCAGGGGTGACTGCACCAAACAGAGGATTTAAAGAAAGAATTGATGCATTTCCGAAGATCAGATTCCGAGTATCAAGTCAATATGATAACATACATATGTCGAGCTGATGCCGCATCAAATCCACTAGTTGATCAAATTGTAGAGTGATGATAGAAGAAATATTGATTAATAAGCTACTTGATCAATTGGTAAAGGTTTCAATATGATACTTACTATAGGTCTATAAGGTCTACAAAGGAACGACGTGATGTCCCTCATCCACTGAACCGCGACCATTGTGCGATTGTCCGCGATCACTTATGATCGCAACGATCTCGGACTTAATAGCGACGGAATTTTGAGTTCGTGTTTAAACCGAGATGGTAGTACGATTCAACTGCGACCAATACGTGATCACATGTTCCTAAATAGGGAAAGCAGGTTGAGATACAGTTTTTGTGAGTGAAGTAGTGAGTTTAGGTTTCACATGTCAGCAATTGTTCAGCTATTTATCACGTGAGAAAGGGGAAAAAAGGCTGAGAGTGAGGCGGAAAGAAAGGTAAAGTGGGGGAAAACATGTTTTAGAAAGACTCAAATTTAGTCTGGGTTCTCAGCAAACAGGTTTTAGAAGACTTAAATCTAGTCTTGACCTCTATTCCTTCAAATGACTAAGCTAGCATTGCTGTTTGGGTCGCCGAAGCACACAAACCACCACACCACGATAAGGTAACCAGTCGAGTGGTGAAGCTTAAGGTGTCTGATGTGGTCGGGTCACATAGATCGTGAGTCAACATGGTTAAACATAGCTACGCCCGACTTGGCAACGTTCCATGCAAGTGACTATGACCATGATGAGACCGAAACGACAGTTTATAGGATCTACATGCGTCGATTTGCAACAGACTTGCGAATACGATAAATTTGAGTTATTTTACTATACTAGGCGCCAAAAACAATGGAACCCTTTTATTTTGTGAAACATCTTAGGTTTATTCAACAAAACTGTATTGCTTGTATGTCAGACATACTTAATAACGAGTGTGTCCGCCATTAGCAGCCACACATGCATGACACCTTGCAGGCATACTGGACACCAACCTTCAAATTGTCGCCTTAGGAATCAAGTTCCACTCTTGTTGTAGTGCTCTACCTAGTGCATCGTGATTGTCTGGTGCAGGGTCCCTGATCCGCACTCTACGCCCTAATACATCCCACAAATGTAGAAATACAAATACAAATGGTGAGGTAGTCAAATGACAATGAAATACCATGAAAAGCCTTCTCGACACTCTGGGCACACTTGGGTTGGATTCTCTGAATCGGTAGAAATGTTTTGCCGGACTGTGCACGTTTTAGGCGGTAGGTACCCGTGGTTTGTGTCGGAGGTTTATGCCAGTCAATCATTGCCAATATGTGGTCTGTGAAGGCATCCTCGATTGTCTCAGTTGAGTGCTTCAGGAAGTAGTTGATCTTGCCTGGTCGTGGAGTTGAGGCAGTCATGCTGGACTTAGCATCAGTCCAGGATACTAAGATGTCAAGTGTGCTGCTTTCCCCATATCCTACCGAGGTGTACAGTTCATTATTGATTATCATTAATCTATATTTCTTTGCAATCTCAGAAAGCATGTCTACCCTGACCTCCATGTTATACATATACATACTAAGCTTGTGAATGGAATGAAAGATTTACATTTGAGAGTGTACATAATATTTAAGATGACTTTGATGAAAAAGATGAAAGGTTATCCTAAACAGTCAATGACACATCATTCAGTGGGCAAGAAATAGAATAAAACATAACAGATTATTAATATGGACATTTGAAGGTAAGGCATACTTTAACAGTTACATGAAATGGATAAGATATTCATCATTGACTTTCAATTGATGTACAATGCTAGACATTTCAAATTTTCTCATCTTATGACATTAAACAGATTTTCTGTTGTTGGGATATTCAGTTAGAAGAAACCATGTGATATATCTACATCAGTTTGGGTCACAACAGGCTTACAGTCTTATACAGAGGTTTGCCACGCATTAAGATGAGGAGAGGGAAGACTACCTTTCAATACATACAATGAATATACTGAAAAACCCTTTCTGATTCTTTGGCAGTCATTTGTCCATAGTTGGAGGCAATATATTACGGAATGCGTCCTAATTCGTATTGAACCGTTAATAAGGAAATCCGATCTGCAATTTGAGTCAAGTCCTTATTAGATAACATGTTACTTTCCAGCCAGTGGCTTAACATCATTTTCGATGTTCTTATTGTAACAGAAGTGATTTTGATACCACCTCCACTGGGATTCGAACCCGGTACCTCTGGGTTGAGTCCTGCACTCTATCTGTTCGGCCAAAGAGATATCCCTGTAGCCAAAGCCAGTCGGAATGCTTATACTATATCGCACCCTGTCACATTAAAAAGGATAGTGCATGGGGTCAATAGCATAGAATTTTGAAGGGTTGAAATAACCCAAATCTAGTACACATGCGTACAGTATGCAGATACCCATAAAGCGACTCTGTCATATATATTTCCAGACATTACGTTCAGCTGTTTCTGCCATTCTTTATTATCTAACATATTGGTTTCTCTCAGGCAGGAACCACTTTGATAGGTTTGGGACAACACTGTCATGATATGACGGGTTTGGTACAGTGGGAGCTTCCTTGGTACGCAGAATGCCCTATGAACTCACACAGTCTTCTAGCAGTAGGGGTATCAGCTGCAGCACACATGCAGGGTGGGGTTTCACTCATCCAGAGTGACTTCAGTTCGGTAAAAAGCGGATCCAAGAAATAGTTCAAGGAATCTGGCTCTCTGCAGGAATGAAAATGCCATTTTCTGTCTTAGATCAATTATATTAATGAATATTTTAAAGGTAAGCATTTTTAAATATCATAGATATAATTGTTGTGGGCTATCTGTTAGGTGTGGAAATGTTTGTCAAGTTGTCTGCGCAAAGATTCAGTAAGCAAGATGATTAAGAGCCTCTTTAAGTCTGGTTAACTAACATACAGTGAAGAGTCTTACTTCAAATCTTGTTATAACATGGTATATGAAGGAATCTTACTGGAAGACTGCTTTGCTTATGATATATTAAAAGTACTTCATAAAAACACATGTCATAATGAACGAGTAAACTCCAATATGTTATCAATATATTCTAAATTGCTGATAGATCCTATCAGTACAGCGCAACTTACAATGAACAAACCCCCCAAAAGACTTCATATCCTGCTTGTTTCTAAAAGTTCCTCTATCAAGCCAGTCCATCCATATGTATTACATTTGTGCATCAAAGCATGAAGTAAGTATTTATAAAGCACAAGCTGGTTTGAATCAACATTGAGAGATGATCATAGACATTTGCAAGACCTTCAACTGCCTGCACACATGCCATGTATTCCAAAAAGAAATATGTTTCGCAGTCAATGATATTTTGTAAATTGGGTAATTTACGAGTGTTGGTTATGTATGTTTCAATTGATTTTGATATTAATTTGGGTATTTTTCAATGGATTTTGATATTAATTTGGGTATTCATGCTGTTGACACTGAGAGTCTACATTGCGATTGAAATAGAAATACCAATTTTTTTCACGGATCAATTTCATGTACCCACAGACGAATATCACGCCATGATTTAAATGACCAAAGATATGGAACATAATGAAAATAAATTGTCAGTATTATTGTGAAAGCTTTAAATCAAAATTGTCGAAATTTCGATATTTTCATGGCGTCTATGAACCATAGAGACGAAGCTTATGGAAGTAATACTAGTAATGAAGAATATATACTTATACTTAACAAGAATAAATCTTGAGATATTGAATTAGACAAATGAAAAAAGAATGTAACGTTTTATGATCTATACATCATTTGGAAGGTTTCAAGAAAAGCCTTGTCCCAATATTAGGTACATTCAGTAAATGTGTTGAAGTTTAGAGTGGGGTCTTTAAGTAAACTCCCTTGCATCAAGCCAAACCTTTAACACATGATGCAAGAGACGTTGTGTGTTATGAAGTAGGTGTGAGACGTTGTCGGTTCAATATTAACGAGTTGTGATAGGTGGCCAAGTCATTTAGTGGCAGACCAGATCATGATATTTTTCGTGCAAACTGTCAATCGAGACAGGACAGAGATCAGTAATATAATCCAATGAAACATACGGTTATCATCTTGTTCTCTTGTTAGCTATTGTGAAACAATCCATGTTCTGCTTTTTGCGGTTTGCCCGGGGGGCAGGATAACGAAGTGGTTAGCGCGTTCGGCTTCGATTCAGGACGTCCGTGGTTCGAATCCCACCAGGGGCTCGGCAACTTTGTCTACGTTAGAGAACTGTTCTACACGCAGTCGGGTTTGGGTGCAATGCTACACTGAATTTCAGCGCAGTACCACCCATGGTTCGCTAGTTCCAGCCGATGCTCGCAGGTTTCACCGCAATGCATAGCCACAAAGGTGTTGCGGGCTTTCTCCCTGCAATAATACTAGCAGCCGCGATATAAGTGAAATACTCTTGAAAGCGGCGATAGACCCCACATCACCTCACGGTTTGCCCTTTTTGTTCTGTTTTTCGATATAGATATTACCAATCGTAAAAGTGTGACCTGACGGAAATCATTGTCCTTGTCGACAAACTGGAGGAACGTGACTGTCAAAATTTGTCACATTCAAATCGGACCAAATGATTTCAAGTTTCTTTTCCTTTATAGTACAATTTCCATATTACCAATGAGAAGTATAGTGAGTGTCTATCTTCACAACGAGGCCACAGGTGTTTTCTGTTTGATTAGAAACCCTTTGATATGTCTGCTCTTAATGAACTTGTTAACAGACACTTCCTCATAATTAACAGAGGAACGGATAAAGTATAGTCGGATCATTATGGTGTCTGGAACACAAAGTGAAACTTCAATGTTATTCATTAAAACCAAATGGATGTAGAAGTACATGTTATTAAGGACCAATTGTATATCAACTGTAAAATATTACATGATACATTATTACAACTAAATGCTTTCCTGTTTCACGTATGTACTTTCATGTACAGCACTTTTCAGTATGTCTTAATTATTACTATATTACTTATATCACTTTATTACTTTATAAAATCATGAATATTTAGAATAGATAATGATCTATATTGATATAATTTTCTAGTTTATCGGGCCTGTATATCTGGTGGCCCCTTATAAGGGCCACGTCCTATTTTCAAATTCTTCTCAAGAAAAATAGGGCCTAGAAAGCTAAAACGTTGTGTACATATTCGTTGACTAGTGAGGATTATAATATAAAGCTTTGTTGGCCCTGTGGCCAATACCAAAACCCTTTTTCATATTCTTCAGAGTGAGAGAGTGAGTGAAATGATGTTTAACGTGTTTTCAGCAATTTTTTTAGAGTAGACAGATCAGGGATAAGTGGACTAAAAGGATGTGGGAAAACCGGAAAGAAAGGCAGAGTGATATATAGATGGCAGGTTTTCGAAGAACTCACATTTGGTCTGGCTTCTACCCGTCGACCTGTCCAGCTTGGATGACCCTACCAGGATCATGCAAGCTCCAGCTGGCGAAGATGTCGGGGTCTCCGAAGCACACAAACCACCACACCACGATAAGGTAATGAGTCCAGTCGTGGTTATTTTTCAGAAGCACAAGGCATAAATTGATGCAATATGTTTAATAGACTCCTTAGGTAAAAAGGAATCTAACTAAATGGTCTACTTGGTGACCCTGTGGCGGCGTGTGCCCCTACTAAGAAGGCGGGGAACAACATTGGAAACAACTTAACGAAAACTTAGATATAAAGCCTGATGAGCTACAGAGCCATTGGCTCTATTTTGCTCGTTATTGGTCAAGTTACGTATCTTGCTGTGACGGCAATGACAACGTTATTGATTTACTTATTTATGCTTAACTTGCACTACTACTCAGAGTTAATTTTCATAAAATAAAAATTGGTTAACTTGGCGATAGGTAATCTGACTATTAGGTTTGGTCCATCTCCACTTGCCTGTTAAGCGAGCGCAGAGCCATATTGACACAGTCGGGCGTAGGCTCACTTTAGCTATAGTCGACCGAGCTTTGGGAAACACAAATATATTGATTCTCTCAAGATAAAAAATCCTTTACACGTGAAGAAGCAACCTACATACTGAACAGTCTCTATTTTGAAACTTTAAATCCTCGGAACAAGGCCGGTTTTTATCTTACTAATGCCGTACATGTATGTATTGTTTTTGTGCCATGCCATTGGCCAACTTGAATATGCAATAAATCATAAAAAACAAGTAATGGAAAGCAATTTTGATACGATATTGTGAAGTTTTGTATTGTTTATAAATAAGTTTCGTTAGTCAACGTTTTTTAAAATGTTCTTGTTTCTAACCGTTTTATCCACACTTAAGTGTTGGCAACAATGATAAGAGTAAATTCCAGATAAAATAAATTATCTATTTTTCATTTCTATCCATGATAACAGCAGTATCGTCTGTTTATTGATAAAGAACTCAAATAAACTCTGTACCTCAAACCCTTTTCTCAACTGAAAACATTAAATGTTCTATACTGTCTATTTTTAACATCACAAATAATCCGTTTCGGAGAAAAGACGAAAAACATTTTAAAGTGTATATTGTGAGAAACTTAGCTGTTTTAGTTCTGACATGAATATAAGTATCACTCTCCTATGGCAGCAACTGTTTAACGCAACTTCATTCATTGCATTCAACTAGTTTATCAAATGGAATGAAATATACTTATGGACAAAAAGTTAAGCATTGCCACGATTTCTCAGCTGCAAAAGTTGCCTGATAAGAAAGAAGGCGATGTGGTTGTAGAAATAATCGTATGGTATGAAAGAACCATTATTTTGCAGACTAGGGAAGAACGTTTCATCCTGATAACGTTTCGCATCTTTTGGTTATTTGCATTCATAAAATTGTGACATTATTCGGAGAAAAGAAAGTTGTTATTGGCAGTTGTGATGTGGGTAATTCGATTCTTTCAGTGTCAACTGTAATGACCCCTAGAAATCAGCGAGAAGTGTTTGATTAACAAATTGAACTCAAAAGAATCCATAGAATATTCCAAAATCGTATTTTTCCAGCCATTTCGTCAATAATTGACAATATCTGTTGAAAAAAGGTGTGCCATTTCAACGACCAGTTATTTCCTTATTTTGTAAGATAAGAGAAGATTTGATTTTAGGAAGTCAAGTTGGTAACACAAATGTTATTTTTGATGTCTGAAACCCATTGTCTATTGCCTTGTTTTGGCACTACAGCCATACTTATTTTGGGTTAAATTTCAGTACCATTACAAATTCAATCGTAATTTCATAAAATGTCTACATGGACGATCATTTTTCCGTATGTATATATCAACAATATTCATCCAATATCTTTTCTTTCAAGTTGTAAAGGTTTCAATAATATATTTATATTTACTGATTAAGCAAACCACACTTTGATTACGGAATTGTCAGGATATTGTATCAATAATATTATAGAATATAATAAATGACAAGAAACGATCATAAACACGAAACATTTAAACAAATTTGCAACAACAAAATAGCCAAAACATGTTTTGTTTGCACTGAAACAACTAGTATTCAATTTCTGTTAAAGAACTTGCCTTTATAATGATTGTACCAATGATTGTTGTTTTTTAGTTTCTCAGAAAATCATGATTCTTTGAAAGAGCGTAATTGTAATTGATGCTGAACCGCTTATTCATAAAGCTGTAATCATTCAATAAACACAATGAGCTTCATTGTTACATTGTAACATTGAATATTTAATAAGATGACAAACTTCAACAACTTGTGTATTTTAGATAAGTTCAATTTTCCAATGATAATTTACAGACATTGGTATTTTACTTTTTTAATCCTGATTTCATATACTTAGTTATCACGATATATTAAAAACTGCATATTGTTTTCTTAAAATTGATTGGTTTGAATAATACAAGGAATAGAAAACTCACAATACATTTGAAAAATTCTCGGGCCTATAGGAAAAAAGTTATGTAATAACAATATATTGTTAGTGACAAGAATCCGAATCCTCTAACACAGAACATCAAGATGTATTGTTCCTGAGAATATTATCTCGGGAGAGAAAAACACAAATTGATTATTCTGTATTGTGTCAAAAAAAAACTGAAAGAATATAATACCCTGACACTGCATCCTGTAAATAACCAGTCATTGTTTTCAAACGGTAATTGAAAGAGTTTTTTTTAAATACTATTACTAAACCCTTGTTAATAAATAAACTGATTTATCAAGTTGTAGAAATAGGAACTCATGAATAACAATGGTTTCTTTTGATAAATATCTACTAGATTTGACATGACTGAAAGTATTTGTCATTTTTTCAATGGCAGTCTCTAAATTACTATCAGGTTTTTCTGATATTTCGAAGTTTTCCAAAATATTCTTAGCATTACTTTGTGATAAGGCCACTTTGAAGCGTCTCGCTGATGGGTTGGTGATCTGCTTGCACTGGAAACGATTGAAACAATCAAAGTCATGCACCTATATGTTCCTTTGACGTTGAAATGATTATGGTACATGACAGTGGCTCTGTAATGCGAGATCAACTCAAAACTTATCCTTCTATTCATTTAGACTACATGTTTGAAAGCTTGAAGACATGCAAACTTATTCAAATATGCTACGACCCCTTCAAATCAAAGGTTTTTAGTGTCCGATCAATGTAAGACTGTCTGGAACAAGCGGAAATAGAAATGTTATCAAAGTTATGAAGTGTTATAACTTAAATGTAAAAATGTTCCAAAGAAATTGATTATTTTAAAATTGATGGTTTCTCTTTGTAAATCCATGTGAATACATACAGTGGTTATGTGTGTGAGCTTCCTCACATCCTTAAACTAAGTACAGATAGTGATCAAGACGTTATGGGAAATTATCTCGGCAAGATAAACAAGGAAATATTATATCAAGATTAATAGTCTGCATTCTCATCTCAACCATGATTACTACGCGGAATGTCAATGCTAAGTATTACTGAGGTAACATCATATGCTATGCTATTTTTAAGGAATAAAGACTCATGCAGTTTATTCTCCTGGCGCCAAAGCATACCATGAAACACGTGGGTGTTACAGACATTTTGGTCTGTTTTTATATAGCTGAAGTGAGACTTAATCAGTTCAATATCAAACAGTTTTGATTGAAGTGCAATGGTATCTGGTGGCAGACCATATCATGACCTATCTTCATTCAAACTGTTTATCCAGACAGTTATCAATTGATGTAGGCGTTGAGTAATATGATCTCCTGTCCTAACACATATATGTTACCTTAAGTAAAATACGAGTTTATCTTGGAAAGAGTGTATGACTGGACGAGCATCGTTTCTTCTATCCAGAGGGTCTTTTTTATCATTTTCTTTTAGAATATACTTTGATTTACATAATGTAGATATAAACTTTTAAACAAAAACGTTGATCTGCTTTGCAAGGTACATTTACCGGTCATGAGCATGTACAAACCACCTGTTCTTATCTGCATATTATTAATGAATAGATCTTAACTGTGATTCAAATTCTAAGACCTTTAAAGATAGCTTTTAACTGTGATGCAAATTCTATGAATTTAAATCATACTATCCAAGTTAAGCTCATGAGTTTATTTGTCTTCAACCTCTAGTCTTTTTAGGATGGACAGTAGTGACAAATAGAGTAGAAATAAGACTATCAAATTAGGTCCCATTGAAATCGGCCTAGATAAGGACTTGGGATGTCTCTTCCTTATAGTGAGTGTGTACAGCAACAATGAGGTTAAATGTGTTTTTCACTCTGATGAGAAGTCGATAGATTTGTCTGTTCTGAAACTTTGTTAACGAAGAATTCCGCCTAATTCAGTATGGGCCAATCTGACGCAAATGTTATTTATAAACCAAGTCACTATCGCAACTGTTTTTTTCTTGATTTCTTTTTATGTTCTGCAACTCATCTGAGGACATGAGCGTTTCTTGGTTATAATTGGAGCTCTTTCGACAAGTGCATTAACAAAACGGCATGAAACAGACGTATACCATCACGTATTCGACTTTATAAAACTCAAGGTATATACGTGTTCAACTGTAGAATTTTTGTAATAATTGGCAGAATTTACCTGAAAAACATTTAAATTAAAACACAAAGACACTCCGTTGTCGAAATTACTGTTTATTAAAGATTGATTTAGTTGAACGTACATGTACCTATTGCAGGAAGCTTAAGTTATTCAGTAGGGTGATAGATAAGTTGTTAACATATTGTTTAACACTTCTACACATCTCGTTTAGTTATTGAATTAATCATAAATACGGCCAACAGTTTGTTCACTTCTTAAGATATTGTACATTCCATCATCTATCATCTAAACACTTGTTTATCTGGTCAACAGATGTGATGTAAACTAATCTGTGTGTCACTGTCTTGGGAAACAAAAAAATTGTACTTCATTCACAATAATCAATCGTACTTAAATATTTACAAAAAAATATCGATATATTCACTCGTTGGTCCTACACTGGAAACCAACAATTTCAAATATATAACCCTAGATTAACCTTGACAAGTTAAACGACAAGTTAAATTCATCTCATGAAATGGGTGACATTGATATTTAACGAGATCCACATTTTCTAAATTAAAGTATTTTCTGTGTGTGATTCAAAGACCATAGAGAGCGTAGAGACTTATCACACCAGGGACAGATGAAGGGAGAACTAAGAGATGGGGAATGGAGGTTTCAGAGGACTATGACAAGGATATATTGACAACTGTTTCTTCTTCAAAGCACAATGAGATATTTATCTGCGAAATGCACTCTTGGGTACGAATCCCTTGACAATCAGGAAAGATAACTTTCATTTAGGAAAAAGCGTTTGATTCACAGCCACATAAAAGAAAATCAATCTTTTAATCTAAAATATAAAAATGGCATAGTTATTGAATATGCATAGGTTATGCAATGCCATGTTTTGAGTCTTTGAACACCCTTATATTTAAAGTAGACTATCACTCTTTACAATTCTGCTTTTGAGTATAAAAAGGATGCCTTAATGTAATTAAAATACGAAAATATTGTGTCTGCAAGACTTAGTTTGCTGGTACTTTAAACAATACAGCTTTCTTTATCTTGTCACGTTTAGAGAAACCTGATCCAGAAATCAACCTTGCGAACATGAAAAATATTATAACGAAAAATGCATTCATATTTTTATCAAATACCATATTGACAAAGTTAAGGTGATGTATTTTGGGAAAATCAACCATGGTTGCCAAACCGTATCAATATTTTTTATATTTCTCGGATGATATAAAACCTTAATAGATAAGTTTGCAAGTGATAAAACATTAACACAAATATTTTGCTTTGTCGTTATCTGTTACCCGCACTGAATATTCCTTCATTCAAGCTCCGGTGTGTATGTTTCTGAAATATCTATAACCTGAACTATATAACTTTTATTGATCAACATTTCAAGTGAATTTACACCTTGTATTCCCATTCTAGATAGGAACAGTCCCAAAATCATAGATGTGTTCAGTTCATTAACAGTAATAGACGGTTACACGTGCATTCTATCATTATCATTTTAACCTCTCATTCTGATGGAGGAATGTATATTTGTAGGGTTAGGATAATGTCTATAGTTGCTGTCATGTGCCTTTGTTCTTAGAGTTTTGGAACTAACTACATGCAAACTTATGTCAACAATATTTAATAGATTTTGAGATAGAGGCCGGAAAAGGACACTACCCCACTTATGCACTAAGTTCAAATTGTTTTTTAGGAAACAAGAAAAAAAATAGTAGTAAAAGGCACAACTCCACCAGAGATTTCTGAGTTTCGCAAAAATATTGAAAACTTTTTGAGATTTTGCCCGGACACAAAAGCATCTCCGAACCAAGGAAGTACGGAATCACGGACTGAGCAGAAAGTATTACTACTACTACTACTACTACTACTAATAATAATAATAATAAACATTTTTATAGCGCCAATATCCAGCTGAGAGAGCGCTGCTCAAAGGCGCTTTGGTTTTCCCTCGATCATTGGATATCAGTCTTCCTGACACTACTTTTACCATCTCTACTCCCGGGGGATCATACAACACGTGCAGTCATGTGACGCACAGCGTTAATGTCACTCTCGATCCTTACGAGGTACCCATTTACAGCTGGGTGGACTGGGACACGTAGTCACAGCATTTTGTCCAAGTATATTGCACGTTGCTGTACCCCCAACTAGGTGTCTGCACGTTTTTCATGTTGCTACCATCTGGTCATTTACCAACGGATTCGTGGGTTCTTTTAAGTGCACAGGGTTGTGTACTGTACACTAGGGGTTGTGACAACACTGAAAGAGTCTGTACAGAAAGTTGACTTCAAGGTTTTTACACCCTGTCACAGGCGGGGCTCGAACCCGGCACGTCAGGCTTGCTAGCCTGGCGCTTTTGCCGATTTGGCCACCGCGCCCCCTAGCATTATGCCTCCCGCAAAGCTTCAAATTACTTTGTCATGGTTCAATTAAAAATATCATTTTTCCTTGTCTGCATTAATGAGATACGTCATTGCTAAATAAATCATATCCTGTAATAGAAACTAGCCACAGGTGTATTGATTTGTGCATAATTTGTATTTATGAATGAAATCAATGTCTGAAAACTCATTTGTATGATGAGTTTACTTCCTATAATTAATATATAATGAGTTTGTTTATACTGTTCCTTCTCCTACTCAGCAACTGTAGAGTGGAACAATCTCCCTGAACATCTACGCCTCTGTACTGAACTGTTCAGGAACCAAGTAAAGACTCGTCTCTACAGAAAAGCTTTCTCCTTGTGACTTATCAACTGAACTCTTACCTTGATCATTTCTGTATAAAGTGACTCTAGATCTCTTGTGCGCCTTGAGCATGTTATGGACATTTATATGTGCGCAATATAAATAGCCTATTATTATTATTTCCTACTTGATCTAATGTCTACATGACTTATATCGGTTAAACACAATAAAAGAAATAACTTTTTCAATTTTACAAATATTTTCTTTTTGAAATAACAATATAATGGAATTTTGATTTGATTTGTTATTTATCGTTTACATTACTCTATAATGTCATTACACCTTATAATGAATCGTTGTTACATTATTTCTTACATTGATTACATAAATGGCTCCATTTAATTACTAGAATATCAATTTAAGGAAAATCGCACCTATTGTTTGGGAAAAACTACATTTAGGCACCAAAGTCTTAATCATGTTTTGAGATAAAGCTGATCCTTTATCTCGATATATGATAAAAAAAAATTCAATCACGATAAATCACAAATGGAGAGTAAATTATACGCCATGGCTTCACTTGTGTCTGACATCATATCCGATATACGACATCAACCATTATCCGAAAATGAAAATAGTCAATAACTATCATTAGGCAAAGTACGAAACTTGTTTTGCAACAGAAAACTAAATGTATCACGAGTTGCTCGGTATTCTATTTTCTTAACTTAAAATTAAACTTTTGTTAAATTAAATCTGAGTTCTCCTTGCGTGTATTTATAAATTATAAATTGTCATATTCACAGTGTTATAGAATTTGTTAAGGGTAACTTTCTAAAACGTGACCTAGCTGATAACAAATTTACGTATCTATGTTAACCCAATTATGTATGGCAATCAGGTACTGTACTACACAGATCAAAGTAAAATGCTCTCTCTGATCTTATTTACACTGATTAATGTCTTTTCTTATTATCTAAATAAAGTATGTAATACAGTGTGCGTCAAAACTAACTAAACAAATATAGGGTCCTCTTATTTTTCCCTCTCTTGGTTACAAACATACAATATTTAAAGTGACATAGCAAAGCAAGTTAATGGAAAACTGTTTTTCCAATGACAGATGAATCCGCAGAGAAAACGTTATGAATAACCAAGGAAAACCGCTTCACGTTGTAAATCATTTGTTTAGAGTTTAAAACACATGACATTCAGAAACTCATTGATATTTCGTTGCTCGGTGAATTGTAACAACCCTTTATTCGCATCACTATATCTTGATCAGTATGACATTTGAAACGTTACAACGTGTGGCAAGACTAAAAAGTAACATTTGCAAATATTGAACATTGGAATATTACTTCCAACAGAGAAGATGTATAAAGTAGAAAGATGGCGAAATAATTGAATTATTCAATAATATGTTATACATCAAGTAGAAGATGGATATTTTTCAAATACTTTAATCTGTTTAATGTATACGTAGCTAAAAGATCGGATCAATGACATATAGAACAGGTCACAGTGACCGAACTACCAGGCTTCAAACTGAAACTCGACTAACGGAATTCAGTAAAGGTGAAAACGAATTTAGGTTTATTGTTACCTAATAACATCACTTGTCCAGACGAAGACACATGATACTCTTCAATGGACAATGTATACCGCTGTTTCAGTCTAAAAACTTAAATAGAAATACAATAAAAAATTTAAGAGTTACGTTAAGGTAGGGGTTTTAAGAAATCTTCGATTAAGAGGGAACTGCGGCATGTTTAGGAATATATATGCGTAACTTTTCTTGTTTCGTTAAGTCGTTGACGAATAATGGTAATCCTTTTATCTCTATCATAAAAAAAAGACATTGTAACCAGCTATCTCTTCTCGAAAGTTTGATAATTACATGATATGTATTCATAGACAAAACATAAGACTCACACATTTAACGTGTTTGTTATAGAATTCCCGGTTTAGATACCTGTTGTTTGCACTCAAATTGTGTTGCTTATTCAATACATAAATACTTCGCATTTTTAGTATACATGTTTATTTTCACACAGTTCCATCAAATAACGTGATTTTCAACAACAGTTATATGATTTGAACATCCGCTTGGCATCTTCACGAGTGTTTCTACTACATTTATAGAGCATCACCGCATGCCTATTGAGAAAATATGCCTCTCATGATTTTTCTTTCCTTTTTGTACAGTAGCGATATCAATAAATAAAGACCAATAGGTTATTTCATTACCTTATACTGTTTGTCTGTTGAACGTTGACCGATACGTTAACACTGGCTAGACTTTTAAAAAAAAGTACCCTAATTTGCTAGAGCCAACGAGAGCTCTGAAACGTTATAGCTTCATTTAGAAAGCGCAGAGCGAGCATCATTGGTAAAATGCATTTATAGATTATAATTTCTTATTGTCAAATGTTATATATGCTATATGCTATATATTAAATATGCTATTATGACTGCACATCGAACGGAAACTTATTATCACAGAGTTACATAATACTGAATGTCTTACGAAACTATATGTAACATTTTGTTTGAAATATGCTTCATTGTTATCTTGGGTTTCAGTTTGATATAGGAAGTATAGAGTAAAAATGTTTAAAAAAACATTTAATACAACCTTGATAAACCTAATGAAAAAGCATAAGCACCCCTAAAATTCAAAACTGAAAAGTGATAGTATTGGTATGAATATATCCCTCTGCACATGAAAATGTAGATATTTTGAATAATCTCTGCAAAGTCTGAATGATCATTAAAAAAATATTACTAGTGAAGTTGTAATGATATTACCATCTATATTTTAACACACCAAACAATCAATGATCTCACAAAATTTAGAGGTCATTAGTTATTTTTAACAATTATTGTCAATTATTGACAAAAAGGCTTTAATGGTACGAATTTGGAACCAATTATAGATTCTTTTGGCGAAATTCATTAAAAAACTTTTTCTTCCTTTAGAGGGGCCATTATAGTTAAGACTGGCAATATTTACTAATGAAGCCGTTTTGATTTTGAGTGTTTTAAAATAATTTGTAATTTTACGGTTCATTGTTGTGTAACTAGCAACTTTTGACTAAAAGGCTTACACTATCGTGTAACAAGTTGGCATTTAACAATGGATTTACTCACATTACAATGCAATTACCAATTTTACCATTTTCATTTCTCAAGATAATGTAATTTTATTTGGACATATAAATCTCTTTATGTAATAAGGACGAAATCTCAAATATAAGAAACGTTATCTGAATTATATTATCTTCACTAAACTGCTAAATAATGGTTATTTAAAAGGATACGGTTTTTAGTAACACGTCGTCTTTGTTTTGTATATTGACGCCTCACAAAACAACGTTGCTTAATAAAAGCTGGAAGCATATACATTTTAATGCGCAATCTGCTACACTTTCAATGACTAAATAACTTTTTCATTTGCAGGTAACCTTATTGCTCTGAAATTGTACGGCAATTAGCATTATTAAGCGCCTTGAGCAACCACTAGTGGATGGATATGTGCGCTATATAAATATCCTTATAATAACAATAATAAATAACTAGGATTGACGCGTCAATACTTAGGTCTTCAAGACTTCCTCTTTGACCTTCACACAGTGTTTGACCTTCACATGACTTTTTGTCTAGGAGGTAAACAGTAACTAATACATTATCACAATGACCAAATTTCACTTGATATTCAGTGTTTAAGACTTTTCAGAAAAATTCATCATGTTGGCCAATGTCAGCTATGACATCATTCTTCAGAGAATATTATTCCTAGAAGCAGAACAAAATTGGTTGAATTATCTGTCACCGTTTTCGAAATACATGTGATTTAACGCTGTAATGTGAAGTTGACTGTTTCAGACCCCTGTATAATGTAATGAAATCTAACACTTGAACTATTGATATTTTACTGATAAGGTATATCAGAAACAATGTTAGTCTTGTTTATCCATATACAAAGATTTTTGTTTTGTTTTGATAACTTAAATAGTAAGGGAGTAATGAACTTTGGAACTTTATTGAAAACACTGATATGTGAAGATTTTTAGACCCCTACTCCATGTTGGTCCCTCTAGCTCCTTAACTATTAAAAAGTGCAACATAGCAAAAGTTTTGCTTGGAATAGCGCATGTAAAAATACAATCAATTTAAAGATATCTTTCTTAATAAAGAAACTGTGGAACTTTGAAATGTGCCAAAATGAGGATTTAAAAAAAATCGCAATATTCAAGGACAGGTCATGGACAGAAAAAAATTAATCATGACTTGTTGATATTTTTTTCGGTCTACTCATTACAACTCCTTCACAAAACATCAATGATAAAATTTCTATCTGTAACAGTTTTGAAACTAAAATTCTCAAAGTAAAATAACCCTCGAAAAATGTTAAAATCGTCGAAAAATGTAAAAAATCTCTTTATGTCCACATATTTCCTTTAATATCAACTTTTATATAATAATGACCTGTAGTGAACTCGTTCACCTATCATTGTAGAACAGAATGCATCAAACAGATTTCATTTTTGACATTTCCTTACAGAGTGGTGCCCCTTTGAACGTAACACGAAAAATGACACTTCAAAAAAATGTCGAACTCCAAGGGCAGATAACTCGAGTAACAGGTCAAAAATAAAAAATTCGCGGTATTCACGTTTTTACACACTCATTAAGGTTTCAAACGAGCTATGACACTGGTCTGTATGTATTGCAGTTAGTGAGAAGAAGATTTTGAAAGACGCGTACTGTCAGAACCGCGAAATTTCAGAAAATGTTCAGTTTTTCGAAAATTGCAAAAAATCTATTTATACGGCCGAAAACCGCTATGGGCTACATCGATGAGGAATGTTGTTGCCCACATTTTGGTGAAAGTTTTTTTAAATGATCTCCCTTAGTTACCGAGAAATCGAGGTTTGCAGTTTTTTCGTTTAAGGGGAGATAACTCAAAAACAAATTCGAAATTCAAAAATCGCCCATGTCATTCACTAATTTGGGTCATACTCTACAATCCCTGAAAGTTTCATGAAAATCGGCTCGTAAATAAGGTCAGAAACGCTGACAGAAAAAACGTCCAAATAATAATAATAATAATCCGGATAATAACAATAGGTCTTCCAGACGTAGTCTGGAAGACCTAATTATTGCTATAGAGAATATACCATACAGAGTCTTTACAAAAGTTTTACAAATTCAAATATCGTTACTCCTCTATTGTTAATAAACACGCATAGTAAAAATAGAACGTTGACGTACATATAGTTATCAACACAATACAATGATCAATATGATAGGTTATTAATTTGTCAATTAACAGACGTTTCTTTCGTTACAAACAGAGGTTGACATTGTCAAATTGAATATCAAAATGTTCATATTTTCTGTTTCTATTAAGGGATTAATAGATATAATATATGATTGGCATGTCATTTCCGGAACAAATATACAATTCTAATATATAACAAGTGTTATCAAAACATAATGGCATCTTTAATGTGTATGATTTCCTTTATATTCGTCAATTACCACATATCACGATTTCAGTTTTGACATGTTTATCAGAATGATGTGAATTAACGAAATGTGAAATCGATCACAACAAAAAGTATTTATAATCTGTATCAAGATTACATTTTATTTTCAATAATAATAAATATATATAAGAAAGTTGATTATATAGCAGCATGTACAATACAAATTCCAGACACAGCATGATAATATTGGTAAGTTAAATATCGATTACTATATGTGAGATGAATAATCTAACAGTAAGAAGTGTTGGCTATACTTTTTTCTATTCTGACATCATTACTCTTTGGTTGTTGGATTTATCAATTCCGTCAGTCGACTTGGTCCTTAATCTTTCTACATGATTTGCAATGCCAATTAAAGAGCTCTGAAATACTCAACGGTTGTATTTCAGAAACAAAAAAATCCGAAAATTAAATTTTTTGAAATCTCAGTATTGTTTTGTACCCTTACCGCCGGATAGTTAATCAACATTAATACTGCTTATACGAATGGCCGAGAACAAACTTCTAATTCATTGACGTTAAAATAAGAAACGAATTAACAATAAACGCAAAAAAATGAATATAGTAAAACAAATAAACTGGACCGGTTAAAATCAAGGATCGGGTCGAACATACATGACTCTCAGCAGGAGAAATTACCCAGAAGAAATCTCGACAGGAAGAAGGATGAAACATTTAGCCTATGAGGACAAGGTGTCAAATGTCGACGTTTGAATCCAAGGTAATGAAACGTAAGCGTGTACCTAGTGACACTGATTCATTTAGCTCATTCAGGAGGGATGGCTAGTTAATCGATACTGCGACTAATTGCACGTCTACAAATTAGTTGCTGGTCAGTCGGATTCATTACAGGCAGCTCCAGTGAGGCAACTGACACTCGTTTAGTTCACATTTCAATTACCTTTGTCAGAAAGTCGTAGCTCTGGCGACTTGGAACCGAATTGTGCTCGTGAACTTTATCTCCAGCCCGGAGCTCATTCCGGTCTAATCGTGCGGAGTATCGGCCCCTGTTTGTCCCAGGGGGAGCTGCTGCTCATGTTAAGACTGATGTCCCGAGGGTTAGTCCGTCTCGGGGATCAAGCTTGTTAGTGGAGACAACGATTGCCCTGCTTCGCTTAACCGTGTTATATTAGCTGGCAGGTACACGCTTCCTTGGCTGTGGGTAGGGAATAATCGCTTAGTGAGACTTGAAAGGGTAATCCATGATGTTAACGATGCCTGTTTGAAGTTGCCTCCGTACAGACAGAGTTTGGAGTAAGATACTTATGTACTTATAAACTGTTGGAAACAATGTTTTCCGTTCAAAATTACAGTCGATCAGGGCTTAGTTTTCTTAGATAACATGGTCAAACGCGGAAAATATTATCATATGAAAAGTTAAAATTGAATGACATTATAGTTGGTATAGTATTTCGGAAAGTGGAATAGGTTAAGATAGGTTGCAAAGGAGACAAATAATTAAATGTTTTAACCAATATACATATACAGTGTGCCTGCCAGAAGGCAAGTGTTCACGTCATGCACTTTGTTTTTAGGAAATCGAATTTTAAAGAAGTAGTGGTAAGGGTAATGTCTAGTTACCATCGTCAATTTATCGGAATTAACTTGAGGTAGCGTAGCTTTGTCCATATGGTTAAACAGGATGTTTTGTTTTTGAAAGTATCCCATACAAACAGACAGATTTTTTACCAACAGGTCACCTTAACATTTTACATGAAATGCACGTGTCAAGAGTAAAAAAGTGTAAAAACCTGAGCCATCCAAATTATTTCTGATACACAAAACAAGTCCGAACCACCCTTGCCAAGACATTGTTGTCCAGTTGTACTCCTCCCCTACAAATTTATACATGGTCTTCTTTTCTGCATGATACAACCAAGACAACAAGTATCATGTATGGGGAAATCAATGTAATGACACCTAACGATCTGCATACACATGATATTTTCTTCCGGAAAATGGAAAAGGCTATATATGATCACCCAAATGGTGACGTCGACTTGAAATTTATCTAGATTGTGAGACATGCTTGGAAAATGTGATGATGTCTTGTGAAAATGCAATTTGGATGATGTAATTTAAGCATATTTGTCAGGGCCTTCACATCAACGTCAAACAGCGATGGCTTTTGAAATGATAATTACAGGTCGATAATTAGAAAGACCACGTTTTCAT
Organism: Steromphala cineraria; assembly: GCA_916613615.1. Taxonomy (NCBI): domain Eukaryota; kingdom Metazoa; phylum Mollusca; class Gastropoda; order Trochida; family Trochidae; genus Steromphala; species Steromphala cineraria. The sequence goes on along the minus strand of OU744726.1, from coordinate 30,393,314 downwards.
ACGTGACAGCGTACTTTTGTAACTCGATTTGTTATTTCTTAAACAATGCCTTATGACACCGACGAAACATTATCAGGTAACAACATACAAAATATTCTCATTATGGTAGAGGGAGTACATTAAGCCAATGAGAAGATACACGACAAAAATAGAATTCTTAGAGTAATCCGCACCATGGTATAATACTATGGTATTGTACGAATCTTAACACCCATCATAGCAAAATTGCAACTCGAACTCAGGCCTCCTTATTTCCCCTCAAAAATAGCGTTCTACCCAGTCCCTCCCGGCTGTGAGATAGACATCCCTTGACTTGTTGGAGACCCAAATATGCCAAGTTCTGTCATTAGTGGCCTTTGATCGAAAAGTGTCGACGTTTGCTGAACAGTCATTTGAAAGCAAATCAGTGTTGTAACGTAACAATGTGAAGGTACAACCTTGATTAAGATCGAAAACATGAAAATTACGCGTCGAAGACAATTGACATTTTGGAATTTAGAATTAGATGCTTTTTATAGTTTAAATAACAAGCATGTACATTTTCGGACAAGAAATGTCGGTTTCTGCATATAGATAAGGCTGCTCGTTAGATGTTCATGTGAAGAAGCTAGATGTTTTGAATAGATATCAGTTTGATTGCATTTCAGGCTCGTCTCAAGATCAAATGGCATGTTAAGAAAAAAACAATGAGAAACAATAACTGTTTCCTTGAGGAACATGATGCACTATTTGATTCCATTCTAAATTCAACTTATCAAAAAGCTTTGTTTAAAATGCGATTTATATATCAAAGGTTTTGAGAACTATAACATATCATGTGCCAAACTGACCAAGAATGAAATGTCAAATTTCACCTTTTGTTGCGCATTACGTTCAAACGTAAATGTTCAACAACAATAGAATGAGATCAGTTATCGTCGACAAATGTTACTCACCATGATACGGTTACTTTTTATACAACAACGCTACACATATGAGGTCACAATAGTTCAAGCTGTGACAAGGGAACGTCATCATGTCTCATATTCACATAGGATCAATATGTCCAACGCTAAAGCAATATTTTCAGGTATTTCTGATTGAAACATGCAGGAAAGTTATGAATTATCTTGTATTTGTTAAATTTCAAAGTCAAGCTCCAAATATGATAATATCACGGAATTCTAATTAGTATAACATATATTACAAAGGCACAGCGTACACATAGTTTTCATTCCGATTTGTTTCGATTGATACCAGCTGGGCACGCATACTGAGCCTTATCCCTTATCTCTGATATCAGCGTTGTTTTGACTGCTTACCATACACATATCCTGCCTTGTAGCACAATACTCATCCCTTAGTGTGTATATCCCTTGTTTGTCTTGTAATGAAGACTTAAGAACACCAACAGAGGCTACGCATGAAGTTTTGTAAATCGAGTGATAGTGAACAGCTTTTCCTTATGCAATATAAGTATATGAGTGATATACATAAAACGGTATATATAGCTTAGCCATATGGGTTGAATATACGTACATGCACGCCCTGAAATGATTTTATACATGTTTAACTAATAATAGCTTTACAAGTTAAGTGGAACATACATGTGTAAGTTAACTATATAAATACTTATAAACTATATTAATGATAATTATTAAAGTTAACCTTAGTTGAAAATGATCTTACTAGCATGGTAACATTCTGTGATGATAAACAAATTAATTTGAATAACAGTTTTATTTGCACGTTCCAAATTCCGAACATGATATAAAATGAATGAACTTTTAAGTATCTGGCAATAATTTTTACTGTTTGTCTATCGGCCTCTAAATGATACTGAAATCACGAATGTCCAACGTTTATGGTCAGGCCAGGTTCTAAACTCGTTGAATTAAAGGGGCAGTAGCACGTTTTTTGATAATTTTATATTTTAAAAATTGCACTTATAATGGTAAGTAAATATGCCTAATGTATTATATTGACAGTGTCAACAATCACATTTCACAAGCCAATCAACCATAATCAGAGGACAAAGTATGAGGATTTACATAAAATACATTTGCGGCCATTTTTGTGTGAACACCTTTAATTCATTTTTGTAAGAAAAAGGAATCGCATGGCAGAACCTTACGTTATATATTTGAATTATTACTGCTCCATTTAGATGAAATACATTGTCTTTCATTTGGAACCATTTATTTTCATTTTCCTGACATCACCTTATATTCCCCCAAAAAACGTGCTACTGCCCCTTTAAACAATAATAGCATTTGAATACTTTACCAATTTAACTACAATCAATTTATTTGACTTGGATTTACCTTCTTTATTCTACCGAAGAACCTTTTAAGTTGATGTTACCAATGCCAGGTTTTTGCTACTGCAAAAAGTGTTTACTCTACGTTACGTTGCCTTCTTAACTTTACTTGTATAGAGGGAAGTAGAATCGATTCCTCGTACAACCGCACAAGAGCGAACAAATTGAGGTTTGTTGTTTAAATCCCAACACGGATGAAGAAGATTAAGAAAGTTTTACCCTGGTTTCTATCTGTAATGGTGATATTGATTGCTTAAGAGCATTAGCCAAAATTCTACGTTATACCATAGGAAAACTCTATGAATGAACTAGAATACTTTTATCAACTAACAGAAATCTGTAAAGGCCACAGACCAATGTAAGTATAGTGTAATTACTACGTTTCAAGACGGTGATCGATGATAAGAACCTATGGTACAGTTGATGGGACGTTAAGACGCAGATACGCAGTAAATCTTAGACTTATTATACTAAGTAATAGCTCACCAAAATTCAGTTATTGTGAGCATAGACGACAGGTGATGTCCAACTGAAAAGAGCTGAGATGGGATACACGGTCTGTGTTGACTTTACGTGCCTTTTAGTCTCCGCCCTGTGAACAACAGCGTGGGCTAGAGACATTCCGATTGGTTCCTAACGGTTTACCCAGCCACTGGTGCTGATGTGGTAGAGCACGTTGTAGGCAGTTACTGCTGTAGCAAGGGCCTTAACTAGTCTTGTGTTCGACTGGGAGAGGTTATAGAAACACCACTTGGAAGCGCCGATTGATTTCCTTGGCTCTCTATGTCTCGCCGTGTTGACGGAATCATCACCGCGCATAGATCGGTAAGTAAGATACGTGTGTGCTGAATGCTAATGCTGGCTTGTGGGGAATTGATAACATCTTTTGAATCTGCTGATACGTAATTAGGATATAGTGTTACATCATAGCGTCGGCAATAATATTTTCGTTACCAAATTATGCTAAATATGTATTCTATTTCTTGAATGACAACATTACAAATTGCTTAAGAATTTTTCTCATAGGTGTCTTTTTGTTTGAGGTAAACTTTCCTCTTTTCAATCAGAAATGTAGTATTTGTCTCTTTCTAATAATGCGGGACAACTAAAAGATGAGTTTTATTATAATGTTGTATTGTTCCTCTATTGAAACATCTTTTGCTGATAAGGCACCCTGTAACTGATAATACTTTACTTGTAATTACCATTTCAGACATCAAAGAAAAAATTGGAACTTCATTCGGTTGAAATTTATGACAACTTAAGGATAAACTAATTGATTTCGCTTCGTGTAGGGTTAGGTGAGGCTATTAAGGGTTGAGCAACGCTTTCAAAAGTATTTTACTTATATCACGGCTCCTAAAGTTGTGCAGGGGGAAAGATCGCAACAATATTTGGCTTTGCATTACAGTGAAACCTGCGAGCATAGGCTGGAACTAGCGAACATAAGTGGTACCACGCTGACTTTCAGTGTAGCATTGCACTCAAAACCTTACCGCTTGTAGAAAAGTTTTCTACTGCAGACAAAGTTGCATAGGCCATGCCGGGATGCTTAGTTCGAAGAAGCGAAATTAAAACATGGTTATTCTTAAAACGTGTGCTTGCTCGTGGGAAAGCTTTGGTTATTCTCAAGTGTTCAATCTATCTCCAGTCAAATGATTTAATGCGTTTACGTAACCTGGAACATAATCAAATGAATGAATGCAAGGTAAAGCATATCCATAAGCATCAATACGAAAGATAAAATATAATTTGATAATACTGTCAAAGCTTGAAACATTGATGTATACAACATGTGACCTTCGATACAATGATTATGTCAAATATATAAAAAAAAATTTTATTATGTATGTACTTTTATTTTTTATTTAAAACAAATTGTTATGAAACTCGTTCCACAACGTTAAAATATAAAACATAATATTTGATTTTAATATATGAATAATTAGCAAATGCTAGTAATGATGTTATTTCAAAGCTTGTTTTCATGTTCAAATAACCCTCCGCGGCTTGCAATTGTATAAATACAAACATAAGGTTGCTTGAGATTTCAGTGAAATGCATTTTATATTAGATTTTAATTTTCCAGTCAAATGTATCCTGTCATCATAAACAAGTACATAAATTAATCAATCTGTTACTGAAATGACAGATTGCATTAATGATCGCATTGAAACAGGGATATTCTATACTCAGGGGAGAAAAAAACTATACCAACATTTCAAAAGGGTACAAAACAAAATCCTGTGGTAAATGAAATGCGACTACGAACCCTTGTGATAGGCACATCAGTTTTGCAGAAGTACTCACAATTTCAAACACCAAGTATGATACTTATAATTGTATGACTGTTCAAATACACGAGGGGTCCCAAAACTGCTTTTTTCAATGGAATAACAATAAATTTGATAAATCAATGATGTTATCAATTTAAAAATCCATTTTGTCTGTAAGTTGGTTTAAAGGCAAGCAAAGGGGCCATTTTAACGACCCTATCTCGTCTAGTTAAGGAGATTTTAAACGGCGTTTTTTGAAAGGCGTGTTTTTCAAAAGCTTTAAGAGACATAAAGTTTGTTCAGTTAGCTCTTGAAGACATGAAATATCCTGTTTCAGTCGTAACTACCACTCGTAGCTTAACCTATCAGGATTTTATTTGGTATCGTTTATTTTGCCCCTGAGTGTAGTTCTTCGTCAAAAAGTGAGATTTCTGAGAAATAGCAGATGATTTAATGTTATAATCATACATGTACCAAGTTAAATGACCCCTTTGGTGGCATTCGTTCTCGGTGATGTAAATTGCATTTTAGGAAACTTAATTATATGGTTATGTAATTTTGCCAAATATCTAACCCGAGCACCCTTTGATAAGGAACCTGGAAGTTACGTAATGTTTTTTAGGTTTGGTAAGAGATGAATAACCAATACCTGGGAAGTGATTGTTTAAAAGGATTTCAATTAAGGAACATTGGGACGTACATTCTGAAATAAATTGTGAAAGTAGATTCTGAAAAACACTTCCTGAAAAAAAGATTCTAAAAAGAAAAAAAAAAATGTTAAAAATTCTCTCGCGACTTTATAAAATTTGGCAAAACCATCCTTTTGAACAAATACAAATCAATGACATTGTGGTCATAAGACACGTGCGGTCAGGGGAGCCTGACACGCGCATCCGCACAGACAACGTGTCGACATTGTGTCATTGATCAATAAGACCTCTCTTCTTTAAGTGTTCTTCTATACCGTGTACTCTCGATTGTATCGTTTTGATTCCTGGCGCTGAATCATGTTCAGATATTCTACAAGTAAGGGATCATTAAGATCTAAATAGGGTCTCAATTGCCTTGCTAATCAGTGCCAGTTAGTGCAGACTTTTATTCTGAAATGTCCGATAAGAGCCAGGAACTTAAACTCTTTGTTCTGGACAGTGCTTATTGTGATATATCACTCTACTTATAGAGCTTTGAGCGTGGGTTTCATTTCCCTTCAACCCTTTTACACTTTATCCGTCTTTGAGTACTTTAAAAGTTTTAATCGTTATTTTGCAAGTGTTCTGAACATGAGATGCGATCTAAGGCCATCATGTATCTAATTCTCCTCAGACAATATATAATAATGTCAGAGACTACTTAAATACTTTTTAAGAATATTTTTTACACTATCATTTGTAACATGAACACCTGTATGTCGTCTCGTATTGAATTAATACACTCGATTCCTTGCGATTACCATCTTTATTACTGGTTTATGTTTAATAATTTTTGCTCACAAAAGTCAATTTAACAGCTAATCTGTTTCTCGTCAACAGTGATACACATTCTCATGTTTTATGAAATATTATGGTGATGGGGAAAATTATATCAAATTTTCATTACCTTACCGTGATATATACGAGTAGTTATGAAGTCTAATGCATTTTAAATGAGAATAAGTTATATGATATGCCTTATGGTACTCATTATGTGACATTAAATGAAAACATTTCCATAAAGACATTCATTCGTATATGGTCGTGCAATTATCCTTTCGCTGCGAGTTTCCAATGTCGTCGTATGTGACGTCATAAACAATTGTTCCTGACGTCATAGAAGGAAGCTGTTGCATGCGCAGCTGGCTAAGATGTGGCTATTTCTAGCTTACTTTCATGGAGTAAGATGGATTAAATCGGCAATATTTCATACGACAAATTTCCTTGGGGAATACTCTTTATATACAATCAGGCAAACCATTGAGGTGTATCGGTTATGCATGACCTGTTGTAATGTTGCTTTCTTTCGCTATAAAAGGATTATTTTACGTCAGAAAAGTCACTGAATGTTTTCATTGACGTAAATTATACTATTCATTTAATTACCTTCCTGGTAACATGACGTTCTTGTAGAAAGAAATTAATTATGATTACGGTAGGGTATTAAGGTCGGATCCATCCATCCAGCTAAATCGTTTTTTATCCATTCGGTAAGCTTCAATCAACCGTGAGTTTAACAAGACAACATATTTCATTTGCGAGAAAATTCCCAATTCTGAAATCAGTTTTATAAAACTATTAAATTTTTGGCACACAGATTGTATTTGTAAGAAATTATAATAATACAGGCCTTGGTCATAACTTCAAATAATGCGTCCGATTTAGATCACTTTGTATCAATATACATATTTGCATAAGAATATCAACTTCTTTATTGTAGAAGTAGCGATGTTTCGGTATAGATCTAAACCGAAACGTCGCTACATTCTACAATAAAGAAGTTGATGATCCATAAACTCCTTGTCTTGTCCTTGATATTTCCAACTTTTAAAATGCCCCTCAAACAACGTACAAATGTTTCAGGAAAATAATGACTGTATTTTGTTTACGATTCTTTATTGAATAGTATAACCCTTAAATTGGGTTTCGCTTCTTTTTGGATATTTGTATTCTGGTATGTCAGTGACCAATATAAAGTTTAGTTATACTGAGAAATGAACGTCAATATTAGCTGTTATAAAGTGGAGATTTCCATTATGTTAAGTAATTATTCAAACTTTTTTATGGCCCATTCGTATAAGTTTCGGGTTATAGCAGTATGAACCTTCAAAATGACCAATTTCTGAAAATACAGTTCAGTAAAAGTTGCCTACTGACGTATTTCCCAGTATTGATTGTAATCATCCCCTCTAAGTCAATGTTTTATAGGGAAGTGTTGTATTAAAGTTTACGAAATCACTCTTCGCCTTAGCCACCATAGCTTCAAATTCATGGATTTTTCTAGAAATGTTCTGTTTATTGGGAAGACTGCAAACTGTGCTGATAAAACAGTATTAGTGTAGCAGATATCTCTATTTATCCAAGCATCCAATGATGTTTTCTTTAGTACAATCATCGCATTTCTTCATGTGTGTTCAGTTCTCCAAGCTGATATCATGAAGCCATATCCCATAGCCATCTGACCTCATGCAAACGATTCATTTCGCTGTGTGGACTATCATCTCATTTCCTGTTTCCAGTGTGAATTGCAGGAATCTCTAGATAATTGTGCTTCACTTTGCTTTAGTTTAGATTACTTGATATGGCATTAACATCCACTTACCCTTACCTCGATTCTGACACGTGTTGTGACGGATATGAAGCGGGAGTGGAATAATCACAATTACAGTTAATGGGTAATTCAATAAGAACAGTGGCATATATTGTGTGACCTTTTGACATTTTCATTTGAAGCAGAATATACATACGTAAATTATCAACATGTTATAAACACGAACTACTACTAGTTTGTGAGGTAGATTCAGCAGTAGATACTATTAGTGTAACCAATGGCATTTAACATACTTAATTTAGTCTGTGATTTTCTATATTGCTTTGAAAGCACCCGCTGTAGTTGAAGATCTGAAACGTTTCCGTTATAAGATAACCAAATGGATCTCTTGGTATGTAAGAAGAAGGAGACTTTATTGAACTAAGTCGACATCCTCTGTCACCTAATGCATATTGTTCCTTTTCTTTTCATTGTACAAACCTTTCGACAGCCTATTTTGAGCCCCGGGAAATCGGGAATGAAGGTATACGTTCAAGACAGGTATTGTCAGAGAACAATTTATAAATACTCACAAAAAGTCCATTGGCGGCCATTTTTGTGTGAGCACATTATGTCTAAGAAATTGAATCGCATTCGCATGGCTGAACTTAACATTATATATTTGATATATTACCGCTTCATTTAGTTTAACTACATTGTCTTTCAACTGGAACCATTTATTTTCATTTTCGTGACATCACCTTTAAATTCCCCCACAAAACATGTTACTGTTTTAATTGCCACTTTAACAATATATTTCCAGAATCATTATTAAAGAAACATGAGGATGTAAAATTTCCCTTTAACTGAAAACAAACGTTTATTTGTATCATCATAAAATCTTGTGCTCATTTGTTAAAAATGCATAGGCAAAGTATTTCCTTTTGAGAAATAACATTTGGTTGCAAATATAAAAAACAGCATGTAACAACCGATAAGGTTTTAGGAACATTGTTGATTTCAAAGTGAGCTCAATGTAACGTAATAGATCTGACATTCATGCAAGTATTCAATGTAACGGAATGATTGCAAGATTATAGTAGGATCATTGACATTTTTCATTCGCTTTTCAAATCAATTTTACATTGGTTTATTTGCATGGAAACACAATGTCTGAATAATACATCGACACTCATACATTTCCAAATGGATGGAGGTTATTAGAGGCATCCCATTCTTGGAGACTACTGAAGTGAACGGAAATTAGCGTTTTTAGTTCTTCAAGAAACTGGAAGAAATCTCAACTATCTACTCCTGGGGTTTTATTCTGAACACTCTATCTGACTTAAAACAGTTTGGCTGTAACTCGGGACTTCGCTGAACACACGTGGTCTTGTCGAACGAGACAACTCGACCAATCCGTAATACGCCTCCGCCTTAAAAGTCCTTGTTTCAGTCTGCCCGTTAGCTACAATAGATAAACTTCAAAGAGAGGCTTAACATCAGGAGTATGAGAATTTCCTTTGATTCATTCAATATATCCGGCTGCTTAATTAATAAGCCGTGTCACCTTTGATTAGTGTCCTCTTGTGTACAATCAAAGATTGCAGATGTCCTTTTTAGACCCGACTTGTCAAACACATCTCCCTTGCTATCTCTCTATTTATATATTACATTTCTGAGTAAGGCAATCAATCGAAAATAGTCCTTTCGTTATGTTGGCGGACATATTACACATATGAGAATACTTCTATAGATTGAGGTGTGACTGAGTGTGATTTATGATTTTTTTTGAAGATTTAGTTGATCATATTGATGTCCCATTCAAGATTTCATTAATATGTGATTTCGGTGGAATTATTCAGTTTTACTCCCTGTTTATGGTATCGTCAAGACATATCTCATAATTGTCATTATGAAAATGATAAGGTGTGGAAAACGCTGTTTTAAAGTGAAAGGATTAGCTTAACTATATAATATGTGTTAAACGAGGCAATGTTTAACAGTTATCCTTTTTAGTACGTATCTTACATTAGATTAAGGGATTCGGCAAAAACTAGTTGGTAACTTTAGTATATAATATATATGTTTTATTATGAAAGATTTAGCTTAAAGAAAAGGAACTCATATCAAAATAATGCAACGAAACAAATATGAAAATGTACCCTTATTAACAACAGTTGCAAAATGAATAAAAGTATAATAAAATATATCATGTATTTGAGAAATTTTGAAATGAAATTATGTTTTATATAAGTTTATTGCATTTGTGACCCTAGTACTTCACAAATCTTTTCAAAATGTGAACAAGGACACATATTGGTGCTATATTTAATTGTATCATGGAAAATCATTTTTCAACTCCAAATTTTCGCAGGAAATAGATTGCACGTAGGTAACGCCTCATTAAATGATATTTGCATAAACGTTGCATTAAAGGTTGCAAATATTCAGCTGTACCTTTATCACAGATTTAGACAATGATTTTTATTTTATATTTCAGCCAAAACGATACACAATTATTAACCCTTTTTGTCCCATTTCAGAATATTGTAGGCAAATGCAACAAAACTGATTTCTGTAAACCTTTGATGTCTTATTGCAGAACCATGACTGACCCAGACACGTACGAGGTGGAGCCGGGGTCGGAGCTGCTCAAGATGGTTGATAATGTGACTGAGATGATGCACACCATGAACCACACCAACCTATACAAGCAGAACACCTTCATCAACGCCCTCACCATCGCCCGCAACATCTATGTGCCATCCATCATCATCGTCGGACTAGCAGGAAACTTCGTGTCCCTCGCGGTCTTTACTGCGAGTCAGTTACGTCATGTCTCTTCATCCGGGTACCTTGCGGCGCTCGCATGCGCAGACAATCTCTTCCTGTTATCCTTAATGGTCACATGGCTGGATTCGATAATTCCAATTCTGGTTTCCAAGGAAGCGTGTCAGTTTATCATCTTCATCACCTACATATCAAGCTTCTTGTCCGTGTGGTATGTCGTCTGCTTCACGAGTGAGCGATACATCGCTATTTGTCATCCTCTTCATGCTCCGATGATTTTCTCCAAATTGCGTGAGAAGTTTGTTGTCATCTTCTTTGTTCTGATCTCAGCAGTGCTATATAACTTTGCTTTGTGGACAACGGAAAGTAAGTTCTACATTAACAGAAAACTTTGTGTCACAAATCATTACTTCTTCCAATTAATGCAGATAGTGACATGGATTGATACAGCACTCACAATGGTCCTTCCCTTTCTCCTCATCCTGTTCATGAACGTGAGAATAGTGTGGAGAGTCATTCGGTACCAGAGGAAACGAGAGAACGTGCTGCAGACCCACAAGTCAGAACGGACACCTGCCCTCAAGAACAAGTCGCAGATGAGGATTACCCGCACTCTGCTGCTCGTGTCCACTACCTTCCTGGTTCTCAATCTACCTAGCCACGTGCTCAGGCTTGAACAGTTGATTTCCGCATCAACAAGGTCTGATCCACTTCTCCAAAAACTTATTCAGGAAGTGACACAACTGATTTATTACACAAATTTCAGTGTTAATTTCTTTCTATACGCCATCTATGGAAAACATTTTAAGAAGTCGTTGAAGATGTTAGTGACAAATATGTGTCGAAGGAGGAAGGCGCTTTACCGAGACCGATGTCGCTCTGACTTTAACCGGACTTCCAGCACATCGATGCAGGCCTACTCCAGGTGACTAACCGTCAAAGATACGAACTTTTGAGATTCAAATATACCGGTTTAGATTCTGTTGCCATAAGATGTGAGGTACCATTCAAAATAACATTGAACTAAGAAAACACTAGACTGATACCAAATCCATTGACGTTGTAGCTTTACTTTATTTGTCATTCGGATCAGTTGACTCCCTTGACTCAGTCTGCTCATCACAGTGTATTTATTGGTGCAGAGATATAGCTTTGAGTATTTTAACCCTTATCTTTTTTGCTGTCAGTCAGTGCCAAATACGTTTTCGGGTTATCAGTTTTTCAGGAGTTCATGGAAATACACATACCTTTTTGTACATTTTTATCTCTCCGTTGTTGTTATTTTGTTCCAAATTATTCTTTGTTGTTTTGTTTTCAGCTGAATAAAAAAAAAATATTTTCAACAGTTTGCTTTTTCTCACAAATTATGCATAATCATACATGTATCTTACAGAAAGTATCGCTATAGTATATTATGATAATTACCCTTAAACCTTTCTGTTTCCTTCACTTTCACCTATAAGCACTCAACAATTTGGGGTTAAACCAAGTTACTGATTAAGCGTGATCGACATATTAACGAGAACTATTTCTGTCAGAAGGGAGATCTCTCCTGAGCCCCTTTAAGAATGATTACTGCATGGCATATCCACTTGGTAATCACTTACAGGACGAAGTAACTTATCTTGATACCACTGGCCCAGGATCATGCTGAGTACAAGTAGCTATTCTGGCGTGTTTGAGCTTCCCACTTGGTTTGGAAGTCATGTCAACAGTCAAAGCTTAGCAAATGGAAATGAGACGCTCTGACGTGAATGTCAACATGTCAGATGTAAATCATCCCACTCGCACTTCAAGCTGCCATTGCTTCGGAAATTAGAAAATAAGAACTTCCACTCGGTTTAAGAACCTCAATGATTATGGGTTTTTTTTCCAAAGATATCATAATTGAATTGAAAACTGAATTGTGAAACAAGATTAAAGTCGACCGTATACATTGGATTTACTGTTAGACAACAAATGTGAGGTGAATTGGTAAGAACCGGAAATAAGATTTGGCAAACGTGAAGGCAACTGTGTGCGTGATAAGCTTTATATGAAATGGTATGTTAGTGAAAAGGAGAAATTGAACCATGCTTTTCACATTAAAGGGGCAGTAGCACGTTTTTTTGATAATTTTATAATTTGAATTTCTCACTGATAATTGTAAGTGAATGCTAAATGTATTATTTTGACAGTGTCAAAAATCTCATTACACAAGTCAATCATCCATAGTCAGAGGACAAAGAATGAAGATTCACATAAAATCCATTGGCGACCATTTTTGTGTGAACACCTTAAATTTATTTTTTGTAAGAAAAGGAATCGCATGGCTAAATTTAACGTTATATATTGGAATTATTACTGCTCCATTTAGTTTAAATACATTGTCTTTCAATTGAAATCATTAATTTTCATTTTCCTTACATCACCTTATATTCCCCCTAAAAGCGTGCTACTGCCCCTTTAACGATATCATAGTGCCCTTATATGTTTGAAAGAGAGTCGTGAGAAAGACACATCGATGTTTAGACAAAAACATCAATGTTGCGGATGGTAAGATGTGAATGGAGTAGCAATATAGATCTTGTGAAATATTAAACTTTAAAACATTTTGAAAATCACAGAAAATTTACCTGGTAATAGTGTTTATATGGTAAATACATTTGGTCGATTCAGGAATTCAAAACAAAGGCGGACCTTTCATTGAACACAGGACCGACAATAATCGATATGGATGAACTAAAGAAAATTTTTATTTAACATGTATTAACTAATGAAAGGCCATTATAAAAAAATCTCACATATTTAATGTATGTTTCTCCCATACACCAATTGAAAATCATTGACAGATGAGACAACGGAGGCAGCTGCAGTTTGTTATTGACACATTGATCCACTAAAGAAAAGGGAATACCAAAACATATAATTTGTGTGTATTTCACACTTGATAAAAATGGAACACTGAATCCTCAATTGTCAATACTACAATGGCAATTGCAATGTTACAATGAAGAGGATCAACATCACAAGGTATTAATTTGGCCTCTTGATTTTCTTAAATTTCAAGGCTCAGATTCTCGTTGAAGAAATTTTAGGTGGGTGTTTTATCTGATACCTAACAGTTGTTCTGATACGCCGGGAATAGTGACAGTAAAATCTGTAATTTCATTAAGTGAAATAACGTTAACAACTTGAAGTCAAATCACACTTCCAGTAATGAGACGTTATCATTAAATGTTAAAAAACACCCAATGAGATATACATTAATATTCCTTTATTATAAGATACACTTTAAAAAGGATCGATGAAGGTTAATTTAGGAGAGTGTGATTTTATTCATCATTCAAAATCATTCTTTATTATGTAACTGAAAAAAACGAATGACCGACCTCTATATGTCACAAGGCTATAGTGTTAACGTTGTTAAAGAGCGCAAAACATTGATCATTCTCTCCTCACAGAGGCAGACCAAGTCATAAAATGTTGATCGAGCCTCTGTTCTTATTCGCCGAGTTTGTTGGGTAGAATGGGAGATGTATGATTGCAGATTGATTGTAAGTTGTGCAATCAGCGACGCTGTTCTTAAATCATCATGTTGGCTACTGAATCACTTTCCATGCGAGAAGCTAAAAAATCGAATGGAGGGTGGTGCAAGTTTTTACGCCAGGGGAAACTGCCAGAAACCCCCAGGTGTGGCCTAATTAGAATAGAACAGACTTGAGCTCCCTCTGTGGGGAATGAGCATTGATAAGTCTTTGTTTCATGGCATCATAGTATCATTACTTTTGAACCTTCCAACAAAACAACATTGCCAACAAAGTGCATGCCATTTCTTGAAAATGGATAAATGGTAATCAATAGTTCATAATAAATTATATAACATGTAGATTCTTCTTGATTTCTCAAAATAAATATCTGATTTGCCGAGTCAATTGTGAATGATATTCTACTTACGGTAGACAAGAGTAATTCCATGGATGAACAACTTCTTTATTGGATGGTGGCGACGTTTCGGTATAGATTCTTATACCGTTATCAAGCATATAAGTCTTTGTTTCACTTATATGCTTGGTAACGGTATAAGAATCTATACCGAAACGTCGCCACCATCCAATAAAGAAGTTGTTCATCCATAGAATTACTCTTGTCTTCCTTATACCATCAACTTCTAGAATGCCACTCAAACAGCTCTACTAACGGTGATGGTGATAGTGATGGTGATGATAAATGTTATATTGGATGCTCAACAGACAATATTTCAAATCAACGTGTCTCTTATACTAATTAACAAAAAGGCATGGTGCCATAGAACTTTATACAATAACATGATATGTGCTACATGTTCCATCTCATGTATTGATATCAGAGAAGATTAACCTGTCCAACATCACACTGTGTGTCTGCAGAGTGAAACCTCACATCACACTGAATGAAACGTTTGATTTGTGACATGACCAATATATTGCAGTCGATATCTGACATGCCTCTTTGATTTCCTAATTAATTATAACATGGACCACGTCTGAAGTTCCCGAATTGCTGATGAGTAAATCTTATAGTGAGCAATTTCAATGACTTCTAGCTTGAAAACATGAGAATTGTCAATGTAACGCGTTTGACAATGGTAAAATGCACGACTATTGTTTCGTATTGTTGAGTTTTTCCGGTTGAGCTAAAATCTTTATTATGAAACCAGTAACTGGGAGTTTACTGATTAGGTATATATTACTAGCAGTATTTACTTCGTTAGTATAATAGAGCAACGAAAGCGAAAAGACGCAAGTGTGGCTATTTATTGCGTTCGCATATAAATGGAGAAAAGTTACGAGGACAGGAGTATTTTTTATGAACATGAAATTCGAACATTTCAAAATCAAAACTTTTTTTTGTAGTTTCCTATTCAGTTGTCGAAAGCATTAAAAGAGTTTTTTCTCGAAGATCATACTATAAGAATTATCAACGAGTTGCGAGGAATTACGGATTATCTGTCCTGAGTTAATTATTGTGATAAACTCCGAGCTTCAGTGAGGAGTTTGACACAATAATTCACGAGGGACAGATAATCCGTAATTCCGAGCATCGAGTTGGTTATTCTTTTTCTTACCCAAGATAATTTTAATTCATAAAAACGAGGGGAAAAGAGAAACATTAAAAAACTACGCTCGGCCGGTAAAGTACAAATTATACTCATACGCCATTCATAATTTTGCTCACTACTTCAGGGAGGGTGACTCTAAGTAGTTCGCAACTTAAGCTTTAATTTGAGATAGTTTAACATATTGATGTCACATTATATCAAAAAAATTATTGTCTCATATAATAAAAAATCGTTTTTATTGACTGCGTACAACTGAAAAGAAAAAAAGACGTCGTTATATCTTTCGTTACGTTTGACAAACCTAGTGAGGAATGTATGACGTCATTGTTTGACGTCATGTTTAATGACGTCATAGAGCTATGACGTTACGACAGTTCGGCCGGCGACTCGTCCACCTAGCGCCGCCTTGAAGATTTAAACTTGTATTTACGGCAAAGAAAACATCAGAAGGTATTGATTTTCCATCTAAAATGTTGTAGCAATGTGTGACTTTCGCAATTTAAGTATAAGATTGTTCATCTATATCTCTCAACTGAAATAGAAGATCCAAGGGAATCATGAATGGATGCAAAATAGTTCCGTCAACCAATCAAAATGCGAGTTATTTTTAGAAAAACTGTAATTCCCGTGACCATTATGCAAACTTTAATACCCGGCATATGCTTTCCCGCTTGGGTAAGAAACACTGCTGGTACATGGCTACAGGTCAATTAAAGTTTAATATAGGGGAAGTACATGTATATTGTGTACGGTGTTACAATAATATATCATATCGAACTGTAGTTTGTAGTTAGTGTATGACAGGACAGATTCATTGTCATGATTTTGTCACATTCCATTCTTTAATAGTTAAATACCTTTATTTATAATCATAAATACATTTAAATTTAATATAAATAAGCAGGTGACCATCATGTATCAAGATATATGTAGATATATTTGAATGATACGCTTATCAATGATGTGATATGGTTATTCTATAAATAATTTTCTGATCACAGAGGGAACTTGCATAAAGTGATTTTAATTCCAATGGCATTGCAGAAATACTCCAACATCGCATTCTGATTTGATAAGTGTCATGTCAATTTCAGTGAAACCTGCTATGAATTCAGACTCGGTGCCGTCACAGATTTCATGGTCTCACAGCTTGATTGAAAGGTCGCCTTACATGCATCAACTTATTGTTTCAGAAACACTGAAAGGTTCATCATTTAAATTCAAACCAATCTGATCGATTGGCTTAATTTGAAAACAGAAAAAAATGTTTCATCAATAACCTGGCTTTTGAAAGTTGTAATTCTATTCAAAATGTTATTTACATTGTAAAATGTACTCTTATTGCAGAAACGCAAAAAGGTCCGTGAAATATCATATACTCTTGTAAACTTTGGATAGTAATACAAGGGTGCAATACGAAATACGTCTTCAAATTCTGTATTGCACGACAAATTTCGTATTGCAAGACGACCGGTTTTACTATTTTCAAGTTTCGGCATCTCTGAATTATCAGCGAGTAACAATCATTTTTCAAATAAAGGCATCGAAATTAATGTATCTCAATGCATTGGTAATAACCTACCTGTTCATATGACGTTGAAGAATAATAAAGTGAAAAGCTAGAGTTATCATTAATAATGAAATTGCAAAACACTTTGAAAAGTGATACTGAAAAAAAAACAATCTTCGAACACGTTGTATCTCCGCGTCCATGATATCTTCTCGTTCAATACAAACGACCCAAATGCACACGTATGACGTTCTGTATATCTATATGTGCACAATAATTAGCGCATTAGTTTGAAAAGATAACATGTGTTTACAAATAACCTGGCCCTCTGAAGTTAAACATTTTTCTTAAGGTTATCTAAAAAGGGTAAGGCAGATACATATTTATGTTCGAACTGATTGGTTGGTTTTAAAAGGTAAATATGAATCTCCTCAAGCTTCTATGCACAAGGTTAGTAACAGAAAATGTTGAAAAAATCTAATCGCAATTTTAATACGGACATTTACCTTTTACAGTTGCCCTTAAGCATGCTCTAAAATCAATTCTGTCAATTAAGAACTGAAGTACCATACGGCGTATTGAGCACAGATAACAGAACACTTGAAAAGGCAAAAACACATTTAACAATCATCCTCTCTTAAGAATGACGTAAAGAGACGTCAAGATGTTTACACATTCAAGAATAATTGAACAGAAAAATCTGCTTCAGGTTGTTGTTTACGTGTTGAACAACATCATTGCTACGTGACTTCACAAAGAGGAATTGCGATTACAAAATAGGTTTCCAAAGAACAGTGTTTTATGTAAAATTAAAATATTCATAGAATCGCTAAAGAGATAAAACGAACGTGGATGAAGTTTCAAGAACCATTATATAAACTCCGATTTGATTACAAAGATAATTGCACATAATGTTTTTGTTACTTTTGGTAAGAGGAATTTAGAATCCGTATAGTATTACATTTTCAGAGAAAACTGGCTCAGCCTAGTCGGGCGTCGTCAAGATTTACATTGGTTTTTTTTTGCGGTAAATGTAAATATATATGTGTATATTTTATATAGGACGTATTGACCGTAAACATTACAGCTAGTTTTAACTAGATTTCCCGTTTCTCACACCAAGTTTTAAAGGTGCAGTAGCACGTTTTTTGATGATTTTATATTTTAAAATTTGCACTGTTAATTGTATGTTTATGCTGAATGTATTATTTTGACAGTGTCAAAAATCTCATTACACAAGCCGAGACAAAGTATGAAGATTCACATAAAATTCATTCGCGGCCATTTTGTGTGAACACCTTTAGTTCATTTTGTGTAAGAAAAGGAATCGCATGGTTAAACTTTGCATCATATATTTGAATTATTACTGCTCAATTAAGTTTAAAGGAACAGTAGCACCTTTTTTGATTATTTATTTTTTAAATTGTTCACTGATAATTGTAAGTTAATGGTAAATGTATTATTTTGACAGTGTCAAAAATCTCATTACACAAGCCAATCATCCATAGTCAGAGGACAAAGTATGAAGATTCACATAAAATCCATTGGCGGCCATTTTGTGTGAACACCTTTAATTCATTTTCTGTCAGGAAAATGAATCGCATGGCTTAACATTACGTTACATATTTGAATTATTACTGCTTCATTTAGTTTAGATACACTGTCTTTCCATTGGAACCATCAATTTTCATTTTCCTGACATCACCTTATATCCCCCCTAAAAACGTGCTACTGCCCCTTTAAATACATTGTCTTTCAATTGGAACCATTATTTTTCATTTTCCTTACATCATCTTATATTCCCACTAAAAACGTGCTACTGCCCCTTTAACTATACTGCCCGATTCTAAGAACTGAGCCAGTTCTCTTATCATCGGTTGATTACCGAATGGGTTAGTCGCTAGATGTATAGTAGGACTTATTGGGCGAAAACATTACAGCTAGTTGTAACTAGATTGGAGAATGAATAAAAGGTGTGTCCTGTACACACTGGGTTTGCACTTGCTGTAAAGATGATTTTGTATGAGTAATTTGTAAAACTAAAATGTGCTTTGTGATGTCCCTTATGATGAACTTCAAAACTGTTGACTGACATTGTATTTAAGGCTGAAAAGTAGTGGAGGCCAAATGTGAGTATCAGTGTAGATTATGGTTGTATCAGCTTATGATTTTTGGAAGAACACATAGGATGACCAACTCTGTGCAAGGTCAATTTGTTGAGCTCAGATAGGTTTTCTTTTCTTTTCATCATAGATAGAATGTGTAAACATACATTAAAGTACTATTGGATATAGGATTTGTCACAAGTTGTCACAATTGCAGTTTTATGATGACATGGGATTGCCAGTTATTAAATACAATATTTTCTCCTCAAATAGATCAGGAAGCCTTTTGATCTTTGTTTGAGATAATTGATATTAAGCCATGGTCCATTTCCTATAAAAATAAGACTTGCAGACGGGATTGGATAATTTTGATGTGACACTTTATTTGGCTTTGGTAATTGAATGATCTTTTTTCATAATTGATCGTTTCTTTAAATGTCGCAATAATAAACTAAGTAATAAAAGTAATGAAATAAAACATGAACTTGGTGAAGCTAATATCAACTTCTAATTCAAAATTGAGTAAGTATACAGTTATGAGATTTGACTAGTACCAACGGGTATTCTTGGTCATTCCTACATTAAAAACAGAAACTGAGAATGATAAATCTCGAATTATAGAGTCCTGAAACATTGTTGGAAGAAAGTATCAATTACCAATTATGAAGTGATATCACTCTTAAAATTAACACGGAAAGAAAACCTGGACAAAAAGGTAACTTTGTAACTTATACTGCCTCAAACGTCGTCCGCTGTTACCATCTTAACATCTTTATCATTTCGCCAAGGAAAATGCATTTTAACCATATTGTAAATGAAGTTAAAGGGTTCTTTGTCTTTTCCATCAAACATTAATATTTGCGTTCAAAAACTTCCGTATCTTCATAAACGTATTTACTTACTTTTAACAATGATTTGTAGTACAGGTTCTCAAAAATATTACTTTAAAAAAATCAAATATTCCTTGAGCGATTGATAGCAATATTTACTATCGATAACACACGAAACCATGCAGATTGATTGAGTCATGTATTTTGGTACATGTATGACTGTAAACTTTGAATACGGTAAAACATGTTTATAATGCCACCATTTGTCGTCGATAAAAATGGCACTTTATCCATTGGCAAAAAGCCCACTACGTTAAGACGTGATGCTAGTAGAATGGTTAAAAAAGAGTCATGTTATTAATGCCTATAAACCACCTATCAAAGTACCTATACAATATGCACCCAGTGTCAATAGAGTTGAGCCATGCCAATTAACCTTAATCAGTTAAAACAAAATCCAAAACAGTGTGTTTCTATTGGCATTATAGTCAGGGAAAACTGACTTTTGTTCCAAAACGCATTGGCAAATGACATTATATCCAGTTTGGCATTATAACCAGTGAGATATAAAGGCAGAAAATCTGTTCTGGCAAACACATGGCATTCATCCAGTTTCGCATTATAACTAGGGTTTACTGTACAAAAAGCAATCGAAACTTAAATTCAGGTTGGGAAAGTTTGAAAGAATACATGCATTAATTACTTCAAACAGCAATGCTAGTTATTTCCAAATACAAATGTTTTTTTAGAGTCCGTTTAAAGGGTATAATACATCAGTATACTGTTTATAAATTGTGACAAGATTATTCTCTCTTACAAAACATTGGAGACCAAAGGTTTGTGGATATATATTGATATTGCGAAACGAGTTGTGTATCAAATGTAAGATAACATGACAGGGACCAACTTAACACTTTCTGAACTTTTATTCAACATGAAATGAAATTGTTAACATGCAGAGGTATGTTTTATTGACATTTCAATTAAATGTGTAGATATAAAATTTCATTGTACGGGTATCTAGGACGTATTACTACTTACTATGTACATACAGACTTTGACATAATTAACATAAAGGAATATACATTAGGATTTCCATGAATACCATTCAGCGTTCACGTATATGCCCTAATCCTATCAACAAAGATTCGCAATTGTTACACTTATATTTAATAAAGTTTTTAGTACGTAGTGAGATGCAATGAATAAACATGTGAGTGTTTTTTTAAAATTTCATCATAAAAACGGTTAAAGTGTCACGTTTTAATCAATTTATTGAAAGGTTCTACATGGCTTACAATTCTTGACCATAATGAAATATAGGGATTTTTAAAGTGATTAAAAGGAATACTTTTACTTTTAACAGTTACAGGGAAAGTACTAACATATACCAATTTTAGATTTTGTTCATTTCTACAAAAGAGAAGGGACGAAAATAAAATCAATAATCTTGACTATCCTTGATCTGTCCCAAGCCTTTTCTCTGATCATTGAGCGCTTCTCATAAAGTCGTTAATTCCGTCACTTAGACATAACCGATGAAAGTCACGATCAAGCGTTTAGGGTAGGAGTATAACGTATTCTACTATGTCAATCCCATCACTGTACAGGGTTTAACAATATCCGGGAAAAAGCAGGTTATTATAACAAGATCACTACGGGAAATTAGCAATTTTGTAAGTGGATGTTTGACATGATTGTTGGAGTAACATTGATTGATTGATAAAGTATATATAAATTTACAATCTAAAGAGAATGCATGTTAAAATCAATATCCCTTGTTATGAAATCGATGTACATGTATTTATGATCTTACAAATTAAACGGTATTTTTAATATACTGACCTTCACCGGTTTGCGCTTTGATCATGGCCAAGTGTTGTGAAGTCAAACATTATTATATTGTTAACCAACCAAAACACCTAAAGCATTTGTCATTGTTAATTACATTTGTTCTTTATTCTCTTGTGATTTGGAGTGAGTTTCAGTGACCATATTCACAAAAGAAGATAACAAACCACAATGTATTTAGGATGTATCATCGACATGGGGCTTATCGCTCAATCTCTCCTGAAATCATTGGCATTGATCGCAAGAGAACTCTGTTTCATCTCAGAAATGATTTGATGTCATGAACTGCTGTCTAAAAGGTGGAGTGAAATGGTCTAGGGTCACTTTCGGGATTAGTACTTAATATTTAACTTAAAGGGGTTGTTGCAATTAGGTTTAGTCTCCACTTTGTATTTCTCAAACCGAGCGGTAACCTGCCTCAAACGACTTTTAAAACACACTGCCTCATTAACCCCGGGGAACAAAATTTGTGGTCACTGAAGCGTGTCTGCCAAGACTGCACTGCAATGACTCAGTGATGCGTTCTATTATTTGTAAAATTGTTAAATCAAGAAACATCTTAAATGTTACTTTCAAATGTAAAATATTAAAAAAGATTGTGAAATAATAATAATAGACTAAGAATAATCAAGTAGTTTTGGCAGATAAGTTAATTGAAAATAGCGACACACTGTAGCAGCTTGGGCGGAGCCAGTCACTCTCCAGTGAGTTTTCAAAGCGTTACCTTCGGCGGTACTCGGGTATAAAATGTCAAATTAAAGCCTAATTAAGATGCATATTGTCTCGATGTAATGCTTATTGCATTCCAATAGATAATGTTAGTGGAGATAATAATATGTTATTCTAATGCATTACATAACATCTTAAAGACCTTTTAATGTTATATATGAATATCTTCGATTTTTCAGTGAGTTAAATATAGAAAACCTACAAAGGAATGATATTGTAAAATAATGTTACTATTGTTATCATATTTCACAATGACAATTCAATATGGATACGTTTTTTCTGAAAGAATTGAGTTTGAGCATGGTTTTGAAATGTTTCTGTTCGTAATGACCGGTGTAAGGATATCATTCACCAAAGGATTTTTTTATATTGTTGGCAACGACTCAAAACACGATAATAAAATAAAACGTTAATTTATTAAGGTTAAAAAACAAACAGATTATAAGTTTAGTTCGTGTTATTCACCACGTTTCTGTTGTAATCTCTCATCAGGAAATTGATAATGTATAATGTTAAAACATAAAAACGCATTACACCTACATGTGTATATGTGACTTTACAAATGAGGATTATGGTAAAAAATAACTTTGAAAAGACAATCTATTTTTTCATTGAAACGTCATTGAAATAAATCAGAGGTAAATTTAATGCCAAGAAACTTTGAATTGAATTGTTTGTAATAGGCTAACGATAATTTGCACTAATAACGGTTCTAAAGCCAATGTTTAAAGCCTTTATTCTTGACGTTGAAGATATTGAGTTGAACTTGTAACTATTTATATCAAGGTCTATATATCGTTCTGTCATCCTTCAAACTGTAACTTGGTACGAAGATAAATAGGTGTATGTTATTTGTACAAAGTTTACCAACAAGTTCCAAGTGATTATTTGCTACAATCATGTAAGACCTCGCGTTCAGAGCTCATAATATTGCGGTTATCATACATTGTATTAACAACCATACAATACAGAGGAGTTCATTGCGAAATGCTGAACTCTTAAACCCTTTCACCTCTATGAAACAGTACATTAAACATATAATTTTGCGCTTTGAATCTGCCTTGCGGGAGTGAATGTGCTAAATAACATATCTATGAATTATACTAGGCTAAATACGAACCATATGACAGTTAGTAAATATGTATGAACATTTCAATTATTTTACTTAATAAGTCCCGTAATGTGCTTAAAAAACACTGATGCTAAATTACTAAAAGAAGAATTACTTTTATTACGAAAATTTGAAATCTCTTTGACCTGTTCGTGTTTTAAGCCTCTTAAAAGGGTTTAACAAACACATAATTAAAGTAGCCCTATGTTTAAAAAATCCATGTAGAGCATTCTAAACAGCAGAGGAAAACTCGTTTCGGCAAAAAATCTTCTGAATAACACTACTCTCAATCATTTATTATCCACTTTGACATACGCCACAAATTGCAGGTTGACTTAATTTAGTTATGTGCAAGGTTAGAAATTCGACTGCATAAACAGAGATGTTTTATCGTAGATAGTCTATGTAAATATACATTTGATTCCAATTAGAATCTTTATATGAATGATTGTTTTCACAAACCCAAAAATCCTAATATTAGGATTCATTGGGATCAGTTGTAATGAGAAACAATATTTTCTTTGCAAATAAAAACAGAGATCAGAGAAGTTTAAAATTGATAAGGTTCCTTATTGCAACTGGCAATTTCCTCAAGCTAATGAAACTTGCAGACAGGGTTGGTCATACCTTGACCTTGTTGTTTAAATGATTTTAACTGCCTCTCCCAATGACGATATTGATTAATTGGTCATAAACAACATGAGTCAAAACTGAAAAAAGTTTTTTGATACAAAGAAAAGTATCTCGCAACTTTATGGATTTAAAACTCTGAAAAATGTGAAATTTCACAAAATACATGTAAGCACGTATTATGTGAGGCCACAGACCCATGATGGCATTTATATATAAACAAAACATTTTACAGCTTTGACTTGGATGAATCTATACCAGCTTTAGTTTGCGTGCAAACATACATGTATTGTAAAAGTTGGCCATCGTATTTGTTATGTACAATGTGCACAGCTTAAAAAGGCATAGCCATATATAACTAAAACGTAACTCATTTCTAATGTGTTTCCATGTTATGTTTTGAAATGTTCGATAACTTGCATTTCACCAATGTGTCTATGATAAACGTTTAATCAAACCATTTCCGAGCGTGAATCCATTGAACATATTTTCCCGACACGCCAATGAATTCTGCTTTTTGGATAACGCACAACAGAGCAGGAGGTTGGAAAGTTTCGTGCGATATATTTGCATTCAAAGTAAAACAGCATATTTAATTTATATCAACTGACATAGATCTTAATTTAGCCATACCACAACGAACTTCCCAACGGAACTATACCATCATCCAGTTCGAGTGAGGTGAGGACAACCAATGCTTACATGGTTATCGTATTTGTTCTTGGGTACTTTTAAACGGTTTTAGAATTGGGTTTCAGGAGCAGTGAACAACACTTGATTATCCTGGGTGTCCTCTGATAACTACACCCTCCTTGGCTTCGACAGTCTCTAGCTAATAGCTTTGGGGGCTTTGGGGATGGATTAGAACATTTCAAGACATTGTCAAAGGATTCTCACCATATCAATGGTAATTGTTCATAATTGAGATCCCACAATATATTTACTGTTCAGTTATCTTGACATTTTGACACATGTCTGCCAGTTATCTACTTTCATCTGACAATATACGTTCAAAATGTTTTCTTTTCCTGGCCGACAAAACTAATTCAAAAGGAATAAGACTGTTTTTAGCTTTGCGTTTCGTTTTTGATTAGTATAAATAAATGCATAACTTCGTTTCATGTCATACTATATCTATGCAACTCTTAATTGCAAAAAGCGGCTTACATTGTCATTAAGTATTATTAGTAATATATCCCTTTTAAAATGTTATGTAGAATTCGTCAACGCTCTTTCATTTGAACAATTGCGATTTGATGCAAATGTTCATTTGCCAGTACGTTATGCCAGGTCCATTGAAAAATGAAATACCATATCGTACATTGAGTATTCAAAACAAGACTTTTCAAAACCGAAGAAGGCATGAACAATAACTTCTGTTAAAGAAACATTCTCAGTTGATCATTTGTTAACAAATTTTCTTTTATAATTATCATGCACTGCATTTGCTTTCGAAACTCAGAAACGCTCAAGGAAATATTGCCGTATAATGTCGTCTATTGATAAAGTCTAAAACAGCATCATCAGTTCGTGACTTCAAACTAGAAATTGTGAAAGCGACATCACTTTTTATTCCTTAACGCTAAACCTCAATAGTTACAGGGTAATGTTTGACAGAAATCTAACGTGTATGAATCAAGAATCATTTGATGTAAATTATGTCACCACTGACAACATGTTAGAGACAACTCTTTGCTTCTATACGGTTAACTTCTTTGAGAGGCATTTTAGAGGTTGGAATGACAATAATGCTGAGGAATATATGGATGACAACTTCTTTGTTCATTGTATGCTGTGTATTGTACTATTTCCTTATATATATGCCCCTACTTCTTTACTCTTCCTGCTGCTTGCTTGAGAACGACACAAGAATCTGTGTCGAAACGTCGCATACAATGAACAAAGAAGTTGTCATCCATATATTCCTCAGCATTATCTATACGGTTAGACGTTGGATACGTCATAGAGAGAAAGTTTATTCTCTTCAGAGAACACAACAATGTGAAAATTTACTTAAACTCAAATCTATATGATAACAATCCCGATTGAACAGATTTAGTTAACAATTACATCAAAGGACAAGTTTTGGATTTCATAACATATGTCTCTTATGTGATATATTATTATGTTTCACCACTTCTTGGTGTTTGTTATGGTAGACCGTTTTGCGAAACAATAAGGGTTTTTTCGCTGCTCAGTGAAGATTACCAGTGTTTCCCTTAACATGAAATAAACTTACAACATCCCCTGCGTTGACAAAAATGCTCTATGGATTGACAAGAATATATAATTAAAGTGGTTCCCTTATTCCCTTTGACAACGGATCTTAAAACTTAACAACGTGAACGATTTGCCATGCCAAAATAGGCTTCTCGGAAATACAATCAGAAAATATAAGAAGTCTCTACATAATCACCAATACATGTACTTGTTTCAACATAGCTTAAATCCGAAAAGAAAGGTACAGGAAAATACGCTAATCTACATTAATTTGAGGCAATCATTGTCAATACTTGTTATGCTTTGCGTCAATGATAGATACATTATTACAAATTCTAAAATGAATTTTGATCGTTCTGTTTGTTAAAGATTTGCAACTGACACAAAAACTGAAAATAACATGAACACATATCGAAAGTATGCAAATAATGGGGAAAGAACATTTACTTGAACCATTTCATGACGGGTTTAGCAGAACAATGTGATCATTCATCTTGGTTCTTGAAGGTACATGTACCAGTCAACAGACACGATATCATATGTGATTCATATTATCCAAAGCAGACATTAACATCAGTGTCAGCAGAATGGAACATTATTTGATTGTTCGTGCATTGGTAAGCAAGCCTCTTGGCAGCCAAATACACCTGGTCCAAGTTTACCAGGAGAATGTTACTCGCCTATGGGATTGACATGCTTTTAGGGATGAATATTGATATCAAAGCTGTTTACCAAGAAGCCGATACAATCTATGGGGCGCCAGTGCCAGGCAATCATTGTAGCTAATAGAGGTCACACAGTATATTGATTGCTCTTTGACCTTAATTCCTCGACCATTATCTTATGTTACGTCAAGCTTCTTCCTCCAACAGATAATAAATAGTCAATGTTTACTTTCCTCTCCTGCTTCCTAAGAACGTAAAGGTACAGCTGAAGAAAAGTTTGTTCCGTAGCATGCACACTTAGTGCAAGTATTATGTAACAAGAAAAGCTTTTAAAAAGGCATGCTTGGTGCCACATAGGCAGATGAAGGAGATTGTGATTTGTCGAACAATTTGGGTGATAATATATACAACACTGGATAACAGCAGTAATATTAACACCAGTATTACTCAAAGTTAATTTCACAAAATTAATTTCTATCAACACGAATTGCTGAAAGTTATGAATATTTTTTATATTCATCAACGATTGTTGGTATATTTCAAATCAGAACACACGAGGGTGATATTCTATTTATCATTCAAGTACACTCTCTTTGAGATCTCAGAGAAAAAATGTAAATCTCTGAACACAACAACACTAGATTTTCAAGACAGTGATGTGACAGTGACAGTTTATGATGTTATGGCATTGTGATGTTGTTACTTGAAGTAAAGGCACTGCATGGGTTGCCATGTATCGTTGACAATGACAGGAAATTGTGCAAAACGTACTGCCAAAACCATATCTCCTTGTCATGCTGGTTAATTATTAACTGTAGTATTACAGATAATAAACAAAATACTTTCCGATGATCTGACGAGATTTCTACCCAGCTCCGCTGAGCTAAGCCGCGGCCTTATAGTAACCGTATGGAACCAGCGATCTAGGTTATATTCTAAATATAGCACGAGTCAATTTCAGTAGCTCTGATAATAAATACATGTTTTCAACGTAAACATTTAGTGACATCGTTAAGTATGACTTGTCACGTGGTCGTAAGTGACTTACCTATTAGTAAACATAAGTCTTTTTTCGATGTCACCATCGTTCTTACACAAACATTACTTTTAAATCGCCAGGCGAGCCCAGCGTGAAATTAAATCGCGTGGGTTATAAAAAAGTGGATTCTGCGATTATTGAATGCGAAATAATGCTCTTATCTGGAACAAATGCAGACTCAAATGAAGATGTTTTTGATTGAGTCTGTTAACATTTATCAGCGTCTTTAATAGAAAATATTGTTTCTCTTTTAACATGACATTTAAAGCGAAATCATATTCCACAGTTTAATATGCCAAATATTTTCTATTACCCACATGGTGACGTAATGCATTTTTTGCTACAGCTATGTTCATTGGTCTTTTGATTTGGATACAACACATGTGATTGGCGCGGCTTCCCTTTGAAAATATCAAGAGTAATATAGAGAGAATTCAGAAAAGTTTTTGGAGAATCAAATCATAATACTTGGTGCCCTTTGGGGCACCAAGCAATAAGGTGTACTTATGAATTCGACTTACAACCCGCCAATTCTGACAAAGCTTCTAGAAAAATTTCGAGGATAAGAAACAAATACAATCTAATTACTAAAATATTTCATAATAGAATAAATTTCGCATATGTTTCAGCAACAATAGAGTCCAATATGCAATAACTCAATCTTACCGATTTTCTGATGAGATTTTCGTTTTACAATATTTTTCTGCTAATAAAAGTTTATACGAAATGTGTTTGTTTTTAATGATTTGGCTGAAATGTCTTTTCTCCATTTCATTGCAAAATATCAAAATTCATGATTTTCAAGTGTTTATCCCCTGCCTCTTGTTTATGGCATTGACCTTGACTTTTAGGGTAAATATTCGTATTCGTATTCATAAAAATTCTCTAAACAGCTGTTAATAGCCAGCGGTAAACTCAAAATACTAAAAGACTAGGTCAAGCTTTGAGAATAAGAGTATGACGTTTCCGAGCTTATTACTGTACGGATATTAATAGTGACCTCGGTCAGGGCAGTAAATCATGACGTCAACAATAAATATGGTGCCGTTAATAACTAGGGACAGTGTCGTCAGGGAATATTAACGCTTACACATTATGCCGCATTGTAGTTACGAATGGTAAACTTATTATTGGTCATATTTATTCATGAGGAGTAAGCTTACTGTGAATAACGTTCAAAGAAGCTTACTTATCATGTGTTGATATACAAAAGTTTAAACGATCACTAGCAAGATTCAGATGCTCATCACACGATTTATTAATAGAAAGCGGCAGATACAGAAATATTCAAAAAGAAAACCGAATATGTACACTTTGTAATTTACATGTAGTTGAAGATGAATACCATTTTCTCTTTGTATGTCCATTATATGTTGTCATTACGATTCAAATATATTAAACGGTATTATTATGTCCATCCAAATCTAATTAAATTTTATAGTCTTATGAGCTGTAAAAATCAATATACATTACAAAATCTTGCCATGTCAATCCATAATGCAATGATTTATAGAAAACATGTAATTTCACTTTAAAAACTAAATACTTATTCATGTATATCCCAACTATTAATGTAAATGTACTATAGGCCTGAGACCTTTTCAGTGCGGAAATAAAGATTGATTGATTGAACTAGGGACAGTGTCGTCAGTGAATATTAACGCTTACACATTATGCCGCATGGTAGTTACGAATGGTTAACTTATTATTGGTCATATTTAATCATAAGGAGTAAGCTTACTGTACTCACATAGGAACAATACAGCTGTACTGAAACATAACAGTTGTTTTACAATAGTTGTAACCCAGCTAACAAATCTACGTTGTAATAACGTTGTCACAACGTCCACTTTTCGTTGTCATTACGTACTTTCTGACGTTGTGACAACGTAATTGTGTAGACTCCCAAACAGATTGCTACAACGTGGTTTTTCTACCTGAATACGACGTTGTGGGGACGTTGAAACAACGTCATGTTTTACGTTTTTATTACGTAGATTTCTGACGTTGCCACAACGTAATTTTGTAGACTCCCAAACAGGTTGCTACAACGTGGTTTTTCTACCTAAATGCGACATTCTGGAGACGTCACAAAGACGTCATATTTTACGTTTTCCTTACGTAGATTTAAAATGTTGTCACCATGTCATTTTGTAGACACCCAAACACGTTGCTACAACTTGATTTTCTGCGTTAATATGGTACATAAGTACATTTCCAAATTCGTTTCGTATAAGCAGTATTCAAAAGAAATAATACCAGGCACTTTGTTCGACGTGAAAGGAAAAAAACAAGATGTATTATATTTAAATACCAACAATCTAATTGAAATGTTCTTACAATATTATCAAAAACAAACAAATTATGCAATCATTCATATGGGCAATTATACCAAAAAGGTGTATTATTTGTTAAAACCTGCCTGGCATAAATTGTATTGAATACAAGTCCACGGGAGATCATTGAACTGAAACAATTAATCAGAATTAACAGATAATAGATAACAAATAAGATGTTTGTTCGATGTTGTTTATTTAACATTACTACAAGAAAAAGGTCAGTGTCTTCGATACACTTCATCTGTCAAACGTTCGATATGAATGTCATCAAGACCAACCTTTGGCGCCATTTGGTAATAAAGCTTCCTCCTGTGAAATAAATTAAAAATGACAGTTATTAAAGACAAATTATCATTACCATAACAATACCACTCATGCATATAAAATTGATAACACTTAAAATAGTCTTCGTTTCAATTGCTTTTAAATTCATAAAGTAGATAATAGGTAATTATTTGTAAAATCATCTAAAACTGTTACACTGCTTATATCAATATACCCGTGAGTTACTCAAGTCCTGCATAAAAATCAAATACTCAGAATTAGTGCTTAACTAATTAATAGTAAATATCAATAACCATTTATAGTTTACCACTGACTGTCCTGCATCAAATATTCGAGAATTTCTGACAGGGCATATAAAGATTAAGCTGTGTTTGGCGAAATGAATATTTTGATCGTGGTATTTTTTAAAGAACTTTTACAACAAGTCCCTTGACTCAGTATTTTGTAGATTTATCACTGTGAACCATTTTCACTCCAAAATTAATATCTGGATGATAAGTTTGTATGGTATTACCTGATAAAAACCTCGATTGTTCCATCCCTGTTCAGTTATTATGCGGCGTCCCTTGATCTCTCATTTCTCAGACAATCTGTCAGTCAGCCAACTGTAAAATGGAAATAACCAAAATTAAACAATCTCGATTTTTTGTTAAGACAAAAGCAGCCAAGCAGGGGCAATGGGCCATGTTGCACATTGGATAAAAAAATGTCCCCATTAAAAATTTGAAATTTACTATTGAATGATGAAAAGGAAATTGCCAACTAGAAAATAAGAAAAGCACCGAAAAGCATGAAAATGGCCCGTTGTAAAAGATGTCTTTCCTAATCCCGGTATGTCACAAACTGATTTACACAATAACAGTGCTATGAGTTAGGAATTGATAGCTGTAATAATTGCAGAGAGTTGTTATTATTACTGATTTGATGTAGCTTATACTAGTATTATATACACCACTCACAAAATGTTATTTCGAAAAGCATACAAGTGACCTAAGGCAAGCCGTAACATTCAGTAATAAATTAGATTAATACCGTGAAGCACAAACGCAGTAAACAGCTTTCTAGAAGAATTTCATTGAGATTGTCAAATATTCACACTCTTCTAGCACATTTCTTATCCATTTTGTAAAATAAACGAAAAACTTAGAATTGTAATGATTTTTACCTGCTAGTTTACTGTTAATATAATGCAGTTGAAATTAATTAAAATTCATAAAATTAAATATCAACTTTTTTATCGAAATCATGGGATTTATTACACATCTTCGTTGAATTGTAAACGTTTAGAAAATTGTTTATTTCAAATTAGCTGTGACCCCACCACTGTCCCGTCACCCGATGCTCCTATGATAAAATTCCTATCGTAGTATGATATTTTATGCATGTATCGCCGTGGAAATTCGGTTCTTCAAGAGGAAACATCCCGCAGCGAAATTAAAATCTTTGTTACCCATACGAATTAAGCTATCTAAAAAAATACTCAGATATTCCATAACTGAAAAATGACATAATTTCTGTACTCTATCACGTTTATGTCGTACAGAAGAATAATTTTCAATGACTTGGTACAGGCTTCGCACAATTTCTCCAAAAACAAATTGTAAGGCCAATTTCAAGGCTTTTTTTGGCAAAATTAAGGCCAATAATTCAAACCGATGAGATCAAGCATGAGTGTTGTTCATAATTGCTGTTTAATTACATATATACGGTACATAAAGTGGAAACGTGACCCATAGAGCACCATAATAAACTTATTTACAAATATGCACACTCATAATTTCAATTAATTTGATAAAATTTCTAAAATAAAAGATGAAAGATTAAATAGAACTAATTAGGATGTAGCTGGGATGATTCATTACAAATATGCAAACATTTATCAGGATCCGACGGAAAATAACTGCATTTCATTTATGCTACACTAATATAAGCAAGTCTATGGAAACAACGTCAACGTCCGAATTAGATCGAGAAACTCTACCTGCAACCCCACTGGATATGTGCGAGGCTACAGCATTCTGCGACAGAACACGTTGTGACAGCTACATGTACAGTAACATGCCAAAAGTATTGCAACAAACGTCATTTTCCCATAGGATCCAATGTTATTTCAGTGTAGAATAAATAATTATCATGATCATGATAGTGAAACAAAAGTCATAAAACTTGGTAAGTTTGTTGTCTTACAACTTGAGATCATGTTCATAATTTTCAATATTCATTAATTTTTAGAAGTGTGTTGGAAAACAGCAAAATTATGACTTGGTATTTTTACCGTGACGTCACTTCCCCATTGCCACCATGTTGGCAGCAGCCGAAACAATCGAAAAATTATACATACCCCAGTAATCTTTTAACCATTTCTTTATAAAACCTTGTATCCACAATCTGAAATTATGTCCGTCTTGCAGAGTAGATTTTCTGTTTTCATGTCAATTTTCAGTCAAACATATCTTAGAATGTGTCAAATAAAATTATCTATGCTACACTGAAATAACATGGGAGCCTATGGGAAAATGACGTTTGTTGCAATACTTTTGGCACGGCACTGTAGCTCCTTGCCAACATTTAGGCCAGGGCTAGTGTCACAATCTGTTATTTAATCACCAAAACTTTGTTTAACCTCACTGTAAATATCTGCACCGTAGCGCACACACAGAAGTGGTAAAAATCTTCACATATGAAGGATACTACTATACTTGGAAGAAGAAGAAGTTTCGGTCTACGTCCGAATATAACTGGCACGGTCTATAGCTAAACTGTCTGAAAGTCTGTGAAAACACCGCAAAGAAGCCTCAAGTGACTATATCAACGTAGGTTTTAGAAATTTTACGATGATACAAGAATACTTGTGTGAATAAACTGTAGTTTTTGAGCATTGCTAGCTTAACGAGGCTTGCAATTATCAAAACAAACAAGCTTGTACCGAGTGAACTTTGAAACAGCTGATCGTCAATGATCAAATAGTTTCCAAACTCCTCACTACTCATGTGACGAAACAACGTCATACAAGTCCGTTGAGCAATACGGTTCGCGGTGAGGAGTTTGTCCGTGTTTTCTTTCTAGTGCTTTTGTCACAGGATTTTACAGTAATAAATGCATGAATACCGTAAATCGGTTATTGTCGATTCGAACTAAAACATAAATTACAGTGAATGTAGATGATAAAAAATTGCAATACAATAGAAACGAAATGTACAGTACACGTACTTTCAGCCTGAACTGTACTGTACGGTGACTGCAATTTTTAAAATTCAAGTTACATCGGCTACTCTAATCTGTTTCGAATGCTTTTGTTGAAATAACACTCAGGTATTCAAAGCTTCATTTAAACTTTCTTTACTGACATAATGTTTTAACGAAATTGGGTACTTACCTTCGATAGGGAAAGTAAATCCTTTGCCGGTAAATTAGAAAAACACTGTCTTGCGTGTAGCGACTCTTCAAGTTTACGCGACATCAAACATGGCGACGATAATGACGTCATAACTAAAAATGATGACGTCAGAGGATTTTGTGTTGGCGCGTAAAGACAAAAATAGATTTCCAAGTCCACAAGTCAGCAAGCTTTATATTATTTTATTTATTCAAGAAGAGTATTGTGTTCAAACATTATAAAAAGTAATGCATCATTGAATTAATAATCTTAACTTGACCTAATCAAGTCTAAGATATTACCTCCACATTTAGCAAAATCCTTAAATCTTATTTATTAATCACATTCAATTGTCATCAATCTATTCTAAAATTTTAATTAATGTTGGACCTTAGGCCTATAGTGTTTTAAAGGCCAGGGCTATTTAATATTTTTATGTCGGAACGCATGAACTAGTAAAATATAACAATGATTAACAAGAAAAAATTCAATTAGGCCTACACAGAGAATAGATAGGCCTAGCTCACGTCGCTAGGACGTTGTGAGGACGTCTTGACATATGAATTACGTTCTGAGGACGTCGTGACAACGTAACCGTAGCGATATGTTGAATATTCTTTATCTTTGCGTGTTTTCCTTGATAGACAATATTTCATTGTATTTATAATCGAATGGAGAGATCAAGCAAGCTAAGCTTACAAAGCATAAGTGATGTAACTATCAGTTCGGACTCTATAATTGAATGAGAATAAATCATTACTGTTCTTACGACTGAAATATTTTGTATTTCATTAATCAAAGTTTTATCGGATTTCTGGGTTTAAAGAAAACATTTTAAGACTTGAAGTGAGAATGCATGGTTGTGGGCTAACTAACTATTCGAGACAAGGAAGTACCCGATAAACTAAAAAATGTTGCAACTAAATATGAAATATTGATATTTATTTTATTTGCCCGGCGTTTATAAATATATTGCGATTGGTGGTTGCCTTGCAAAACTGAGACCATGAGAGCAACTCCGTGAGTTGTGTTGGGTCCCATTCTTATGACCAACTTTATAAACAGTGTAATTTGATCAGGAAGTATCGAGTGTCGAAAGAAACTCACATTTTAAAGCTAAGCGACTTTTTATAGTAGGCCTAACAATAAGAAGGTTTGATTTGCTATTGTGATCGAAAACCGGACAATGACGCGAGTCAATTAGTCAAACTTAATATTTTTAAAACTAATCGAAAACAATCAGAATGGCATTAAAGAGTTGATACTGATCGATTAGCTATATAACTCATCTATTTAAATTTGTGAATTTATGACTATAATAATATAATATGTGACTGTTTTCAGATTTTCAATTAAAACAAGTTTTTATCCCATGATTTGTGAGTGGGATTATTTGATATATAATGATTTTTATCATATACGTTCATATTAAATCAATATATCGAATACTTATAAATATGTAATGAAAAATATAATTAATTATATATTCATCTTTCTTTTGTGATTACATAAACTTTGGCATAGTTTTCCTTCTGTAAACGTTATCAGGACGTTGTGAGGACGTTAGACTTTACGTGACATAACAACGTTAAAGTTACGTAAAAAGTACGTACAATCTGTCGTTGTAACAACGTTGGGGAATGACGTTATATTTCACGTACTTAGTACGTCTCAGATACGTATCAAAATAACGTAACCAAAATAAAGGGTTTCACTAGACCGTTGGGCAAATATAACTGTAAGTCCTCTCTCGTTTTAGTATTTCAAGGGTTAATGTGGATTTATTTTTCATATTTCTCAATAACTTTCCTTGATTTATGTGGTGTAAAAACTTCGTAATCAGGACGTTGTGAGGACGTTAGACTAGACGTCGCAATACTACATAATAGTTACGTAATAAGTACGTAGAACACAACGTCGGAACAACGTTGAGAAATTACGTTATGTTTTACGTCCGAAGTACGTACCAGCTACGTCCAAAAACTACGTTACCAAAACACGACCTTCCTACAACGTCGTATCTACGTCCTGTGTTAGCTGGGAAATCACACCAAAGTACTTTAAAACTGACATTTTTAATAACTCTCTACAAAAACGTCGACAAACAAACGTCATATCATATTCTTTTCACATAAAAAATGCAAGTATCAATATTTTATTCTTTCTAATACATTTTTATTCAAATATTTTCCGGTGGATAAAACATAACATAAGTCATAAGGTTTACCATCACAAATAATATTGAAGGAAATGTATTAAATTTGTATTTTATCACAACACAATGAAAACTTGAAATGTTTCCTTTTGACCAAATCCTCCTTTGGGTAATTCCATTATTGTTTCTGGCATACAATACAGATCTTTGCCTTGTATGTATCAAACCTTCAGGTATGGGGATGTGACATTAACCGTGTAATTACCACCAATTAACATTCTGAGCTAGCTGTGTTCGCTGTTACTAATGTCCTATATGATTCAACAATAATTCATGTTAATGTGTTTTCTTTTTTCAAATCGATGATAGAATGATTAAAAGGGAAATTAGTTCTACTGGCTAATTTCTAATCATTTTCTGAGCGCAGCAGAAGAAAAGACGTCAACATGTTGTTCTGGCATTGAACTTGCATTTAAATATTTGTGCAGATAATTATTGAACTGCGTTGACATAAGAGATCATGATATAGATTTTGGAACCAATGACTATTTATAGGCATCTTGATAGATATCGCTGGATGAATGTAATTTATGTATTATACATTTTATATTATGTAACCAAAGTTAAATCATATTGAAAGTAATAAAAT
Source organism: Steromphala cineraria (assembly GCA_916613615.1). Taxonomy (NCBI): domain Eukaryota; kingdom Metazoa; phylum Mollusca; class Gastropoda; order Trochida; family Trochidae; genus Steromphala; species Steromphala cineraria. Next base: position 30,356,153 of record OU744726.1, on the reverse strand, counting down.
CATATACCTTGACATCAGCCATAAATTAATGAGAAACTCGAATTGGTTACAACATACATTATCAAACCAATGTCACTCTCGGGTGTGGGTGGATAAATGCATAATTTATTTTAATTTTTATCATAGCACGATGAAACACCAGATATGTAAAAGAATTGTTCTATCAAAACCTATTTTGGATGCAAGAGACGAAAAAACGGTAGTAGATTACTGCAACAAGGCCTGGTATTTGTGACATTCGATCTTGATACACATTTTTGGTCCTGATGTGTTTATCGAGACCATTAACCTAAAGAGAACCCATACTGCCTTCCAACAATCATGGTATAACGTAACTAGTCTCTTTTGATGATATGCTATGGTGCTAAGAAACAACAAGTTCTTGTTGATCTTGGATCTGGTGTTCTTCTTCTATGCATTTCTTCCGGTCAGTTCTCTCATTCTTTTATCGCACTGATCTGCCATTCTCGTTTGGATGGCAACATTCATATGTTAAAGAAAGTGAAATATTTAAGAAATGAATGTCATAATATAGTTGTCCACACGGTTAAAACCTGTTTGAAACTTGTAATATAAACTTGTATAACTTCCTCAAATTAGGAACCAAAAACGACATAATCGTATTAGTATCAAACAACTGTTACAAGCCTGTTACTAGGGGAGACTCCGTACTGGATTTGATGACCTACAAACAAATTGATTACGGGGGCGCTGTTATTCAATGTTCTTTAGCTAAATACGTGTGTGATCAAATATCTTTATTAAGGTTTAGGTTATTAAGTTCGCATTCTCTCCCCACAGAGGTAGATCAAATCATGTTGTTACAGCCTCTGTTCTATTACGCCGACTTTGTGGGATAGAAAGAGAGATGCCTGATTGGAGGCAATCAAAGTATATAAGTTGTGCAATCACCGATGCTGTTCTAAAGTCATCAGTTTGGCTACTGAATACTGGCAAAGGCATTGTGATATAAACCACCCTTTACATGCGAGTACCGTTGTCATTTGCTAAAAGAAATTCAAATGGATTGTAGTGCAAATGTTGTCCGCCAGGGGAAACTGCCGGAACCCAGCGATAAACTAGCGATAAAGTACTTACAAAATGTTCAAATTGTCAGATAAATTGTATTTACCAACTATCTCAAATATTCAAGACAATTTGGTTTATTGGAACCATTCTGTATCATGATGATATTTTTTTTATCATTTACAACATTTTCAAATTATATGACTAGTCATCAAAGGATACTGACAGAATTATCTGATATAATCCTATACTGTGTCATGAAAGAATATACGAATAAACCATGAAACCATAGAAATGACTTTGTCCTCTTTCAAAATCAATGAAACTCCTAAAGTAAAGTATTCTTCTCACGTACAGAAAAAAAAACATGGCATGCAAATCGTTTGCACAATTTATTCACGATTAAAATGCTAGGTTACCTTGAGTCAAAATTCACTTTTGATTTTAACGCTTTTGAGAGTGTATGATGAAAATAATTAATATTAACTGAAAACTATCATATAGGGAAACTACGCAATTATGTTTGACAAAATATTCATATCTAAGTATCAATAAATGTCATATCTATAAATGAAAACGGTGGAAAAAAAACTGTTAATCAGGGCTTATGTTTTACGTACACGTACTATTAGAAATAGCAATCTATTCAGAGCCTGACATACAAAGAAAAGCCAAGTTAATCTGTCTTAGAATAATTTGTCCATCACGATACCTCTTTCCGTTTGATCTGTATAACACCTCAACATTGATTTAAATATCAACATTCCAGTTTTCACATTATCATTATATCATTTTTGTTTCGAGAGTTTTATCGCAATTTGAATGATGATACTTGCCATACATGTAGGTATTGAAATGTTTTCTGAAATATACACACTTCTTGGATCTATGATAATAAGATGGGTCATATCATCCATGTGGGGCACAGAGGTGTAATGGTAAGCGTGCTGGCCTCCCACGCCAGAGACCCGGGTTCGAATCTCGGTTGAGACAGCAAGAATGTGTGACCTGGATCTCTTTCTGTATTGTGTCCCTTGGCAAGGTACCTTATCCACATTGCACTCAGTCCACCAAGCTATGTAAATGGGAACCTGGCATTACTGAGTACGTAGATTCTCTGCGCCTTCAGCAGCACCGATAGTACAATTCCGTAAGGGTCGTAATATGTAGCGCTTTGAGCAACTGTGTAGCAAAAGGATATATGCGCATAATAAGTGGATTATAAGTACATGTACCATTATGTTTAATGGGATAGTTAAGTCATGAGACCCACCCTTTATAGATTTGATTTGTTTTGAATAATTCATTAAAATCTGTCATCGAAAATTGATACTGCTATTTAGTGAAGATACATTTAACAGTTATATGTTCTGCAAGTGATTTGTAGTCCTTAAACTTCCAAAAGTTGACAGAAAAATCGCTCGCGATAGAAATAGATATAAAGTATCTGATGATGTATTGCAATTTAACAAAAAGACGTTATTTATCATTTAACAATTTTATTTGCATTCATGTAAAATTCTAAAATCAATGAAACCAACATTTATCCAGATTCCTCAGATAAAACGTAACACTAATAAAGATTGATGAGAAGAATAGAACCCTTTAATTGTGAATTATGTTATGATTATATCTCAATTAGTTTTATGTTTTAAAGGCACAATGATACGTACATGTATTCCCACCTCCGCAACTCCATTGTCCCATTTGGGTAAACAATGATAAAATGCATTTACAATTTTCCTTTTTTGCATTAAATTAGTCATTATTCTTAAAAAATCGTAATCTTAAACATCAATTGTTGAAACCGCTGAAATACGTGCAGCTTTTAAATAATCTTTCATGTATTGACTAAAAAAATTATAATCTTCATATAGGGCTTATAATCAAGGTCTTCGGCACAAAAGGCACCGATATCTCATTAATTACTTTTATCAATATTATACGAAAGAAAATTTTTTCGGATATGTCCCTTCCGATGTTACCTTGGAATCTTTCCCGACAGTCACTTTAAGCTTCAGTAGAAATTGTTGTATGGTTTGACATGGTTTAAAGGGTATGATTGTAGGCAACCAGGAAAAAGAAATGTTTGTAGACATTTCAAAAGTAAGTTAAAGGCGCGTGTTGAAAGGCTATTAGCACCGTCAGCAATATAGAGATAATAATATTCTTAGATTTCTGACAGGTTGCTGACCCCAAACATTGAAATAATTTTATGACGATTCAATCCATACCACAAGATCATAATACGCTGCTTCAATGGTGTATAGAAGGACCGGCGATACATCACGAAATCATTTCTATGCTTGAAGCAAGTATATCTCTCAAATACTAATGGATGGGTGACATTCTGGATGTGAGTTTATAAAGTTCAACACACGCATACGATGAAGACTGCTCGCTGATTCATACAGCTTCATTCAAATGTATGGTGTTAATTTTAATAGGAGATTAAAATACAATGCTGTAAGTTTTTTTTAGATTGATGCATGGCTCTGATCTGGTCTGGACACAATGTTCACGGTTATCTTTAGGTTTTGATTGAATCAAGATGTATGACTCAAACTGAATTATTTTTGGAAATACTGGAATACTTAAAACTCGGGATAACGGGGTATGTTTTTTTGCCTATGTAATCTATATAGTTTGCGTCTCGATCAATACAAATGTAAATCAATAAAAGTTGTTTATCATATGTCTACAAAATGTGCATATAAATGAGTGGAGTAGGATTTTAACGGATTGTCAGCAATAGTTCAGCTATCTAACACGTGGGCGGTTCCATCATATAGAGAGTAGATGGATCCGAAAGAAACATCGACAGGATGAGCGAACAGATCCTATTTTTTTAGTACAATGAACTGATAATAGTTGAACATGGTGTGGTTCATTCACAATAAACCAGTTTATTATTATTTCTGATAATCTGAAAAATCAATATTTCTTAAAGCTATATCATTTGCTTGTTTATTGTTTCAATACCAAAGATGGAGTTTCACATATTAAACTTGGCTCACTTAAGTGGATGATTTCTAGACAGTCCGTCAAAGCTGCAATTTTGAGAAGAGGTACAAATTTCAGTTGGTATATGTAATATTGACAAGTCATGTATTATTTGTTCATGCTCGTTATGGTAAGAACTCCGATATTAGTTTTTGATAATTGCATTTGAGATATTTTACATTTTCATACTAACGAATACTAAATAGCTCTACTCTTAAGAAAGTATTTAAAAAGTGTTTCAAATCAATATACAGAGGTTGTATATATAATTAACCAATCATGAACAACATGACAGTTACCATAATGCTGAAAATAAAAATATCGTGATGACATTTAACAACATCAACCAATTTCCTGTTCCGTTGATATATCAGTAACACTTGGAAGTAATATATCAGGATCACTAAGACCTGTAACCTGTGTTAAACCAATTCTCTGAGCACATTGAGATTCTCAAACAGTCGTAAACAACCAATAGTTAGACACGATCAATGAAGAACATGGTCAAGCTTTTAGGATAAGAGTATGACGTATCCTAGCATGCCAATCTCATCACTTTACAGAGATTAACAGTGACCTGGTCACTTCATTAAATCATGGACTGGACAATACAGACGATGGGGCCTTTGGTTAGCAGCGGAAATTTGCAAGTTTGTAAGTGAATGGTTGACATCATTACAGAAACGTTAGGAGAGTGGTGGTTCCTCGAAACAATGCTTTTTAACAATTGACAAATGCACTCTGTAAATTATCACATTAACGAAAAGAGATATATTACCTATTGATATGTATTGAATCGATTTGCTCCGTTGAGCCATTCTATGAATAAACAGTATCCGTATATAAATGCGATGTAACGTATTCGTGTATAAAGAAATAACGTAGTCGTGAAAATTCATTCCTTTATTCTTTTGACAAAAATGAAATAAGATACTCTTATAGGAATGCAAGAATGGATGAAATATTAAAGTGTGTGATTTATGGTCAAACAATTTCTATTTGAATTTCTTAATAAAAACCCGTATGAGAAGCTATTTATGTTGTGGAGTCAAAACAGAAAAGACATCATAAAGACAAAAGACAGAAATGCACTTATCGCTAACACGTAACCACAAATAACGAAGATCATATGTTCACATTATAGGATAATAGCATTAGCCCTAAAGTTTCGAGGGACATGATGTAGAGATTCTCAGAGAGTGCACTTTCATGTTGTGTAAGAATGGATGATAACCACTAATTACCTCATAATTGTAATCGTATTCCATGAGCGGGTCGATGAAGTTACATGTTACAAGTGTGAGAATGTGTAACTTCTTTCATTTAGTAAAAGTTAAATTGCAAACGATACACAATCCGTATTTAACATTTTTTCATTTTCTCTCAGTTTTAACAAAGACTATAACAGTTAAATGCACTATGCCATTGAACTGGTAAGGGGCTGGTGAGCATAGAGTTAATGAAAGTGTCCCACGCATAATTAACTTCTTTTCATAAAATATGACACACAATTTATAGCAATGGATCAAACAACAAACTGTTCATACGGCTAAAATATTTTACAAATGAATTTCAAACATGAGAAAAACAAACTTTTCATTATCATTCAAGTTTTAACAAAGCACAGTTTCAAATAGAAAAGAACGCAAAACTTCATAAAAGTGACATTTCACAAACAACAGAAATTCATCTATGAACATGTTGGCCATTCACATTTTAATTAATGAAATTGTTACAATGAATGCCAATGTTAAAAAGATGTTAAAATTGAAATTATAGTGCAAAAAAAGACTAGTTAAAAATGTCTAAAAGGTAATTGCATTTGTCCCCTATTCTCTTGATTTGTGAGTTCTCTTGACGTGGTCTCGATCGTAGATCATACATGTGCAATATTCTTAATGGAACAATGACAAGTCATATACATCATAGGATATCAATTTTCTAAGACTACTCCTCAAGTATACACAGGAGATCATTGCTAACGCATTATGACCTAGAATATTAAAAAAAGTTGAACATCCTAGGCTTTTCAGCGGAACAAAGTGTGTCCATAAAAAGAGACAAAACTATGAAAATAGTCATGAAATACTGATTGCACATCTTATGGTGCTAACAATATATCTTTAGTATAACAACAATAGTAGACTTACCGTGGTGAGGCGGCTTAGGTGTCCTTTTCATCCAAAGCACCTATAGCCGATAATGGCTGAAATATTGTCCAAGTGGCGTAAAGCATTAACTCACTCAAAGCACCGACTTCTTTCGTATTATGATATCAAGCGAACTATAAAAAGCAAATGCTATGTGTAGTATGTAAGTATCAGCAGTTCATGAATTCCTATAACTATATAAGAGTTAATGTTTTGGGCATATAAAGTGTACTCGTATAACTCGAGTTGTAGCACATGGTTTCGACGAGTATCGTATAAGGACCACGACCCTTTGAAATTCAAAAAAACAATATACGAACATATGGTTACTCGCAACGTATTTGTTTTTTAACAAGAAATCCCAAGAAAATGTAATTTATTCAGTCGATGTTGAAAAGGTCCTCTCCTAACCAATGCATCCCAATTAAATCCAAAGGAACTGTCTTTGAACGAGTTGATAACTGATATAAGCCAGCTCTTACAATAACAGTATGGCTTCAAACATGCCAATCCAATTACTTAACTGTGACCTAGAGAACCCAGTTCAAATCAGTAGATCACAGCATGAATACGACCACGGGATCTTCAATTTGAAAAAAGTTCTTGTTAGAGATTGATTGTACATTTGCTTACGAATGCTTAAGCTTCTAAAATAAGGTTTTGTGATTGGCAAGTTCATTGACTAATATATTTGCTAATGAAAGTAGAATTAAGTATGTTTGTCCAAAATGTGTTGCGTTTAAAATAATTCTTATTATTATTGAAGATGTTATGAAAGAAGAATATAATATTTTGTCTCTCCCTGTGAATTGTCTTATTCTGGACAGAAAAGGTGTATATGTTAGGAACCATCTGGGGTATATCACAATCTGCAGATGACGAGCTTATAATCTTGTAATATTTCAACATTTCCAGATTGTTCAGGCCTCACAATCTGCAGATTGTTTAAACAATCTAGATATGACAAATATTCCTACATGTAGATTGTTTGAACAATCTGCAGAATGTGATCGAACAATCTGAAGATTGTGATCATCCTAGCTTGCGCGCTACATACATGCATCATCGTCACAACTGAATAGTACAGTTTTTGTTCAAAATGAAATTTAACGTAATTTATATTGTAAGAGTAGACAGTGCCACTACACTGACTCAAACTGATTGACCGAAATGAATCATATAACATACTACCAATGTCCTCAAAGCACATAATCACGTGATAGGAAATATAACATGTCTCACAGTTCAGGAGTACGCATAGGACCTAGATGCACTTCATGGTTTTTCAGAGACGCAAAATACACAACTTCTTATTAAGGTAATGTGTACAAATAGGATCGTGTGAAAGCAGTACATGATTGAAGTGTTCAAGAAGGAAGTACTATCTATTCTTATCTCATTTTCATATATTTATAGTAGTAGTAGATATAATTTTATATCTCAAACATTATTTCCAAGGAAATTTACCGAATATGAAGTTCAAGTAAGTACGATATGTAGACAAATTGTCTTATCATATTCACTTGATGGGCCCATGCCACCTTTGCAACACATACCAGTTGTGACAAATTATCGAGCTTTGAAACATTATGTTTTCTCTTCTTAACATGTACATATACGAGTATGCGACAATAGAAACATTCATTTTAACATGACACGAAAACTGGGTTTGAAAAACTGCTTGATATTGGTTCAGCCAAACAATTGTTTAACATTTATATCGCTAATAATCAGCTATAAATATTAAGACTGATTCAGATTCCTCCGCGCACGTGTACAAACTGCACTCGGTGAACTTTCTAATTACATAAGACTTGCAGACGAACAATGACCAATGAGCAGCTACTTTTGGAGTAACGTCCATTGATTGGATTGGGTCTTGTTTGGATGAAAATCGATTTATTTACGTAAAAATCACAACTTTGAAAGCCTTTCTTCTGTTGATATTATACTCAATGAGGCGAGATAGGATAGTGAAAATGGCCCTTTATTGTTTTTTAAACTAAAATACAGGCAAAATGCGTGAACAAATTAACTTCTACAAGCGTTATTTATATTGATAACATATCCTAGATTTTATAGATTTTTAACTTTTATAATTATTTTATTCCAATTCTAAAGATTATGACCAAAAATAACATCGAAAAAGCTGTTTTTTGACCCCTCGTGTATTTGAACAGTCATACAATTATAAGTATTATACTTTTATGTTTGAAATTGTGAGTACTTCTTCACAACTGATATGCCTATCACAAGGGCTCGTAGTCGCAATTCATTTACAACAGGATTTTGTACTCTTTTGAAAAGTTGGTATCGTTTCTTTTGCCCCTGAGTGTATATTACACTACCGGTAAGTAACCAATTCTGACAATTCTTCTCTGATATTCAGTGAAGATACATGCTGGACATAACGAACAAGTATACAATTATTAGTTACCGGATGGGACCGAGGTGTTCAAGTTTGATGAAACCTCGTGCACTTGATTCACGAAAGCCGATGTCGTTAGGTCGACCATTTCATATCTCACGTGTTGGCGGGTTTATGTAACTTGAACCGAAGGTCGACTTAATTACACACTAGGCAGCACGACGTTTTCATGATGCAGATTATGAATTTCGTTCCATACATCAATAAATTGCCTGATGTTTTTTAATGAAACAATGCTATTTCAGGTCTCTGCCAAAAGCGTGCAACACGTCCATCCCGCTGAAATGTACAACCTGGGCCGCACAAGTTTGCATTGCCATTGGTAATGTGACAAAAGTTACATTAACACAATTTTGATATGTTTATAAGCGCACTTGGCATGCAACCAACAGATAGTTACATGTTCGTTCTCATGTTTCCATTGCTACCATCTGTGACTGTCTTAAGTTGTTAAATTGCAATTCCAATGAGTATGCTTATTGCTTTGGGGTCCAGAGACCCCAAAGTTATGTAACATTTGATATTGAAAACTAATGACAGAAGTTTTTCTCTATATTACTCTTGGAAATTTCAAAGAGAAGTTTCAGCAAATGATATTTGTTTTAAGCATATCCTGGTATTTCGAACGACCAATTGACAGGAGCTGTAGCAAATTTATACCCACGTGGCCATGTGGGTGGTACGAAATAATTGCCAAGCTTTAATTTGGAAACTGATTATTATAATAATGTTATGATGTATAATATGTCGTATATTTAAACAATATATGGATTAGCGTTTACACCCTCAATAAATGTCAAGTTTGCATATGCATGTGAGCTGTTTTGTAGTTATTCGGTGTATTTTTTTGCATTCCACATTCGGAAACGACATTCCATTTTTGTATCAACTAGGAATTCGGTTCCCTCAATTTTGTTTACTATAACGCGGGCGCTGAATGTCCCGCCTTGTCAATGACTGATCGTTCACTCCATGCATCTCATCGCTTCAGGGAAAAAATGGTACTGAACAGGCCATTTTAAAATTTCATGTTTCAAAACATAACATTATGGATGATTTATTTACGATTAAAGGTGGCTTTCGAAAAAAGTACCGGCCTAAAGTATGATGAGATATTCTTAAATGTCAAACTATAACATAATAAAACTTGTAGCTGAGGTCATTTCTAAATTAACTAGCAACTTTCGGCTTTAATTCGATCAACACTCAATTAAGGAAAATTATTCTTGCAACATGTAATTAACCTGAAAGTCAATGGGAAATTCGTCGGGTTGAAACTAAATGTGCGGGTATTGAAAAGCAATGGATCCTGGAAAGTTTACTAGCGCAACTATTTATCTTCTAATTAATCACTGGCTCTTGTATTAAACTCACCGTCAGCTATCTTTTAAAGCAACATAAATTTAAATTACCGTAATAAAGTTTAAAATATTATATCATAATTGAGATAGGAGACGTATCTATCATTTTGAAATTTAAGCGGAACGAACGAGATGTTTTACTATGTACATAGAGTATGTACAAGGAGCAAAGAACATGCGTCTCCGATTGGAACAATTTATTCAAGTAAAAGTCCCCGTCCCCGTCCTCCCTAACCTAAATCTCCTGGTTCTATATAGTGATACATAACCGGGTGCCCCAAAGCTTGCCTTTTAAAGGGGCAGTAGCACGTTTTTTGATAATTTTATATTTTAAATTGTTCACTTATTATTGTAAGGTAATGCTAAAGGTATTATGTTGACAGTGTCAAAAATCTACTTACACAAGCCAATCATCCATAGTCAGAGGACAAAGTATGACGATTAACATAAAATCTATTGGCGGCCATTTTGTGTGAACACCTTTAATTCATTTTGTGTAAGGAAAAACTATCTCATGGCTAAACTTTACATTATATATTTGAATTATTACTACTCCATTTAGTTTAAATACATTATCTTTCAATTGGAACCATTAATTTTCCTTTTCCTGACATCACCCTATATTCCCCCTAAAAACGTGTTACTGCCCCTTTAAAACTTTTTAAGGCTTTTCTTGTTACTTTAATTTTGGAAATTGAAATATCATGATCTTGCATTCCATAGACAATATGAGCATATAAAATATAGAGGCTAATGCTTGGTTTCCTGTGCTAGGGCAAAGTTAAATGATAGATTGCAGTATGCAAATCCTAGGCAGATCGAGTTAGACGTCATGCAAATATGTATCTTCCTGTCTATCTTCCTTGCCAGCTCAGTGTATCAATTGTTTCCGATTCAGTTCTAAGCTTAATCAAGATCACGAAGAGATTGCTGCCCCTGTCCTTCAAAGACAAGACAACCACTTTTGAAAAACAGACACTATCATCCGCCTTACAGGTTCTATTGCTGATGTTACAGTATCAACGTTCGATGGACAGATTTGAGCTAGTTCTGCTGAGTGTCAAAGCTGTTAGAAGCATTCATAAAATATTCCATGTTTCCGTATCAAAGCTGCACAGCGAGCGAAGACATTTTTGATATATGCTCTCACATTGCTTATATATTTTACACGCACAAGGTTTATATCATAATACAAAATGCTTAAACTAGCTTATATTTCGCTTAGGCAATTTCAGGCTTACATAGATAACTTTAAAGCAGTACATTTATGCTGTTGAGGACGGTTCGTTGTATCTTCTATAGTTACAGACAAAATACTTCTCATTCTGACATATCACACTCAAAGCAATCCATGTTGACGGTACTCTGATATGTATTAAAAGCCGGCGTAAGTGGCAAAGATGTGTACCCTTTGTCGCCTCCTTCAACGTGTTTATAAACACCGAGTAAACGCATTGACGGATTCAGAAGGGGGTGCGGGTGCAGAAGAGAGTTTCAAATAATAGTTGAAGTTACTTTAATGTGTTTTTCATGATAAAAGTTTAGAAAAAATGTACATATCACGGAACTTATATTAGTTTTGCTTTTGACATCCAAAAGGCATTTCTGTATCCCTCTTTTGAACATACACATTGAATGCTAAAGCTGTCGTGTAATGAAAAATGTCTTGCCTATTGAACATTGATATCGACTTAAAGGGGCAGTAGCACGTTTTTATGGGGAATATAAGGTGATGTCAGGAAAATGAAAATTAATGGTTCCAATTGAAAGACAATGTATTTAAACTAAATGACGCAGTACTAAATCAAATATATAACGTAAAGTTTATCCATGGGATTCCCTTTTCTTACACAAAATGAATTAAAGGTGTTCACACAAAATGGCCGCCAGTAGATTTTATGTGAAACTCTATACTTTGTCCTCTGACTGTGAATGATTGGATTGTGTAATGTGATTTTTGACACTGTCAAATTAATACATTTAGTATTAACTGACATTCATCAGTAAAATATTTTAAATGTTAAATTATCGAAAAACGTGCTACGACAGAATTTATATATATAGAGTTACAATTTAAATGGGAAAACATTTGATAAATGCCATCTGCCTGATTGTTTGGTTCGTACAGTGTGGGTATGTTTATTTGAATCGAAAAATAGGATACATATTAATCATATACATTGGCTGTGGAAATAATTCTATGTAAATGAATATCTCAATCAGCAGGTTACAAACTTGAAATGTCCAGGGTATGTTATCTCTAACACATCAAGGTTACTTTTGATCAACCGATATCAAACTATAGTCACAGCGCTTACGCAGTTTTTCTTACTCTTAATATTTTCATATTATATGCGTTTTGTTAAAACATTCGGTAAAGTACCATTCAGACGCGGGAATGGCATGTTCCCGATGTGCCTACATCCCAATGTGCCTACACTGCCATCAAAACAGAGACATGCATGGGTGGTTTGTGTATTGGGTTTCATCCAACCTATGTTTGATAATGGACTATTCCACTTGAAGTAAGTAAAAAGAAAATTGTTGAAAAGGTTTGATAATTTCATTCATAACAACAAACAGTAACAGATTTTTACATTTCATGCTTCCAGAAATTTTATACATCTGACTTCACTTCAAACATTTTATGACATTTCATGCTTCCTTGATGAAGTTGGACACTAGACACTTTTATACATCTGAGTGCACTGATGTAACGATGTAACTGATGTAGGCACATTGGCACCAAACCAAGGGAATATATCAGCCTCTCGCTTGGTGTTATGTGACGAGCCGAAGACGAGTCGCATAACACCCAGCTAAAGGCTTATATAATCCCTTACCCCTCGTCTGAATGGTATAAGTTATAATATACATCATATAAGACGAACGTTAATCTTAACGACAATGGTTTCAAACGCCCCCTCATCAATCAAGCTATTTCGATAGGTTTTAACTTCGAAGCCATTCATTGGTCACAAACCAAATATACCATTAAAGCAAAGAGCTAGAAAACACTCAATCACAAGAAAAAGACGACTGACAGAAATGTGCGGGTCAGAAGAAAAGAGACACTAGTAAGGAGACATGTGGGAAATAACAATGATTATCTAACAGGTGCACTTTTATAAAGAAATTTAGTTTTATATGGTGGGTGGAGAAGACTTCATTTACGGTGAATAAACGAGATGTACAACTCCTCAATATATAAAGGTTATCTAAAAGGTATCTCAGGGTAAATTTGTAAGTGAAAATCTATAAATTTGCCTTTACAAAAAATGAGAACTAATTAGTTATACTAGCTTTGATTAAATATTGACCACGTTTCGTGCACATTTATTCCATTTTAGAGGTTAATATTAATGAACATGCTTTTATAATGGGTGTATGTAAAGCTTCTTGGCTTTTATTCAATATTTGTTATGCTGAATTGACGAATGTAATTATAAGTAATAACAAAACCAATAGGAAAATCATGAAACGTTACAGATTTGTTTTAAATTTGATATATGTAATATCATTTAAATTCTTATTGCTTTGAACGATGACATATCTCAAAATGTGTACAGTTACGTTTATCGTCAATTTTATATGTATGATATAAAAATGTCATACAATACAAGCAAGTTTTGCATTTCTTGAATCGTTTTTCTTAGTTTTAAACACGTCATTTCGAATACTGCAAGTTTCATGAACGATATCAGTAGCACAAATATCACTTAGAAAGAAGCTCAAATATTTACAATGTTCTCAATTACATGTTTATAGTGTAAGATCCGTTTGACTTTTACCATTTCCCTTGATTATTTGTATAGGGTGCCACCTTTGAGCTATTTCAAGAAAATGTAAACTACCTATGGTTTACAGAACCTCTGCACCCAAAACAGTGTAAACATGTTAAGTGCAGAGAGAGGAAGCAGACCTGAAAGCATTGACACTACAGGATACAAATCGCGAAGATTAATTGAAAAAAAACCGGAGAAAATCAGGTACCAGTGCTCAGTATGTTAATTGATAATTACGTAAATCTTCTTAGTCATGCACTTAAGTAGGGCTTTCAAGAGTGAATGTTGGCCTCGGTAAAATATATGCTTACTAGATTTATAAACACCTGATGCCAACAATAGTGGAATTAATTAGTGAATCTATTGAAATGAATATGCATTTTGCAAGTATGTTATCTTCAGATATAAACCATTTAAATGAACCTATTTGGTAAGTTTTCCTTTTGACGTTTTAACCTCTACACAGAGATAAATAAGGCGTTTAATCAATATCAGAGATTTTGTAAATGTTTCTTAGCTTGACACTTACACGTTTCTATACTATTTCGCCACGTGTGGAAGTGCATTGGCATAACAAACATACTGCAAACTGTTATACTTGAAACACTTACAGTGTCTAATGGTTTATAGCTAGTTAAAGTTACCTTGGCATCACATGTTCTTGTGTAGGTGAATCAAATGTAGGTTATTGATTTAATCGTAAGTGGATACCATATTAGACAGGGTAATCGTTAAACTATTTGTTAATGTGTTTAAGATGTCAACTTAAAAATGGTGCCAATAAAATACATATGAGCAGTTGTCTCACATTAGGTTGAGTTGTAAAATTAACTTATTGTTACAGTGCCGGTTTATCATTATCTCCCCACAGAGATGCCTGATTGGAGGCAATTAGAAGTTAGTTGTGCAATCAGCGACGCTGTTCTAGAAACATCATTTTGGCTACTGAATCATGGCAAAGGCGTTGTGATATGAACCACCCATCCCCATGCGAGAAGCTTTATCATTTGGTAAAAAAATAAAATTGATTGTGTTGCGGCCAGGTAAACTGTCGGAACCCACGGGTAAGTTCAACATTTCATGACTTGATCCGCCTCTGTGGGGAGACTATGTCTCTTTATATGAACGGGGATTATTCCTGAAATAGAGGAATCGTTTCAATAGAAAGTCGGTAGATATCCTTGATTAGGAATCTCGTTGTTATCTCAGATCAGATCAGTACTAATATCGAATCTTAGTTATAGAAATTCTGACTCCAGAACATTTGTCAATATGCTGAAAATGTTAAAAAGTTTCAAATATCAAGGTTTTTTTCCATGGTTTATTTAAAATTCTTATCTTCTGTTGGGTCTTCTGATTGACTATGTATAGCTTACACTAGCAAAATTAAGATAAGAATTGTACATCAACGATAATACGATTTAATTTTGTTATTTTCAAGAACGCACGGCTGTGGTTCCACTTAGGCTGTAATTGGATATGCACATACATTAAAAGCAATAAGGAACCTCTCCTAACGCTGAATCGGACTTCGTTGTTTTAGTCTGGTGCAGTTTCGTTTTGTGTCCAGTGTTCATATATTCACAGTCAATGTTTCGCTACAAGAATGACGTCTTCGGACTGTCAACGTTGCCTTTTCAATGACAAGGGACCTTTGATTTATATGCCATTGTCCAGGAGTTAGTCTTGTGTCACGAGGCCAACGTCAATCAGCAGAAGGCTGGGAAATATCAAGGGTTTCTAAATCGGAATAATTTTCTGTCAGATACAATTAATTGTATTCTAAATGTAATTTAAATTGTAAAAGTTAGTTAATATCTCCGAATCAATCACCATTTCAATTGATTTGAAGTTTCTGTGCGTTGAAAATTAACTTTCCCTGTAATTCACTAATTAGTTAGGCATTTGAGTTAAAGTTGGATTCACAAACTTTTGAACTTACAACATATTTTATGGTCAAGCCAATAAGTATTTACTTTGTTCAAGCTCCAACTATTTCTCTTCTGTTGCACTCACCTGTAACATAGGGATCTCAGAAATGTGCATGATACATATAAGGTCTCGACAACTGTAGTTTGTGAACATCATCTCCACTAGTAATTGTTTTGTTCTTTGCATTACAACAAGTATTTGTCAAAAATGTGACAAGATCCGCCGCAAATTGATGTTAACAACAAGAAGCGGGACGGACGTACGGACGGACGTACGGAGCTGAATACTATGTCCACCGTGAAGACTCAAGGTTAATGGGTTCATGAGATATGGCGCTAACAACATTTTCAAAACTGGTCAAAGTCTCGCTGTGACCTTGAAAATGAGGTCAAGGTTACCGAAAAATTTTCAGGTCTGCGTATTCCCCAGATGAAGACTGGTACCAAATTTGAAGATTCTAGGTTGAGCGGTTCATTAGATATCGCGCTAACAACATTTTCAAAACTGGTCAAAGTCTCGCCGTGACTTTGAAAATGAGGTCAAGGTCACCGAAAACTTTTCAGGTCTGCGTATTCTCCAGATGAAGACTGGTACCAAGTTTGAAGATTCTAGATTGAGCGGTTCATTAGATATCGCGCTAACAAGAAGCGGGACGGACGTACAGAGCTGAATACCATATCCCCCGCTTCGCGCTAAACGCGCGGCGGGGGATAACAATCATGTTTTCCCTTTCGACTCCATTCAGGCAAAAAGATCTGAATCTATACGTTGAAAGTGAAAGGGCAGTTTGCACAGATTGTCATAGTTTTGTTTACACGCAGGATTTAATGCATTCTCTCAAGAAATCTTGATACAGCCTCTGTTATATTACGCCGAGTTTGTGGGATAGAATGGAAGACGCCTGATTGGAGGCAATCACAATTAGTTGTGCAATCAGAGACGCTGTTCTTAAATCATCATCTTGGCTACTAAATTATGGCAAAGGCTTTGTGATAAGAATCACCCTTTCCATGCAAGTAGCGTTGTCATTTACTACCATTAAGTTAAATGGATTTTTCTGCAAATTCTCCCGCCAGGGTAAACTGTCGGAACCCGTGGATTTGTCTAATAACAACAGTGTTAGGATCAACATTTGATGACATGATCTGCCTCAGTTGGGCGAGAATGTCTCTTTATATGAACGGGGATTATTCCTGAAATAGAGGAATCGTTTCAATAAAAAGGCGGTAGATATCCTTGATAAGGAATCTCATTGTTTAAGATTAGATCCGTACTTATAACGAATCTTACTTATGGAATTTCGAACGCTGTTTCTCTGTCGTCGAGCGTCCTGTCATACTAAGAAGCTATGAACCACCCTTTCCATGCGATAAGCGTTGTTATTTGATAAAGAAATTCAAATAGATTGTGGTGCATTTTTTCCCGCCAGGGGAAACTGCCGGAACCCATGGATATGGGCGTAATATAACTGAGGCTGTAACATTCATGAATTGATCTGCCTCTGTGGGGAGAGAATGGATTTAATGATTCACATTGTCTTCACGTCAAGTATATACCATGACTACTTTCAGCAACAATTTGATCCACGTCATAGTCCGTAAGACAGATTACGCCTACTGTTTCAAAAATCGAAAAGAAATTAGAATACACGAGATTCGTTAGTGAAATACAACGTTTCATTTAAATCTATTGAAATGTTCCATGATTTTTTTATTCTAGATGTTATACTGTAAACATTCGTACCATTGAATTGGAGTTAAAGCGGAGAAATTGCCATGAGTCGAGTTTCCTTTGATAACTTACTGTTGTCTGTACACCGAGGGCATCATAGTGCAATTAAACTAGTGATTTGGAATACAAAAGTCTTCAGCGCAATAAGAATGATTCATCCCTGCGCGAACGTGCCGCTCAGCTGGAACTATAAAGCCATTAGCGCCACTACAATTACAAAGAATACTTTCAGGTTATTGTAGGATCTAGACCATTGGGATCTTTAACTCTGAGAGGACTGTTTCATTAAAACTCGTTCGTTGGCGTAGGCTACAACGTGTACGTGCTTGTGTACAAAAATGTCTTCCGTTATTAAATATGTTAGTACAAGTTAACTTACCATTAATCGCTTATTTTACTAAATGAACATTGGTGTGTTTTTGAGAAGGAAGACATAATGATGCTTTCATTTCTCGTCCCCGAACAATATACTCAGAACAAAACGTTAAATGCCAACAGAATTTAAACTAAAGTCACATGTATTCCTGATTATAGATATGTATAAATTGGTATCCAGTGGTAATAAGGGTGTGTCGACTTGACAAATTGACAATAATAACTAGATGACTTTACATTTTGACTCTGTAGACTAAAATCCAAACTGTTTGTTTTTCAGCAATTGTGCAATGAAAATAACTATTGCCATAGCTGTTATATCAGTCGATAAACCAGAATGAGACTGTCTTAAAAGGTAACATTGCAGCCTTAAGAATAGTGTAAACCAGTATAAAGTCAATAGTGAGTGTACGACCCTTGAGCATTGATGACTTGATTAACCCGTCTCGAAATGGTACGTATCAGCCTCTGTATGACTTGTTGAGGAATCTGCTGCCACTCGTGATGCAGTGCTGCATCCTACTCTGCCGCAGTTTGAACAGGAGAGTCTCTTCTACGTACAAAGCGACCAATAATTCCCATAGATGTTTTATCCGGTTAAAGTTGGAACTGCAACGGTATGATAGCATTTTAGGGCTTCCCGGTGTGTTACCAATCTGGCACTGTGGGGTCTAGCATTGTCATCATGTAATCTGGTCTTGTACGAAGAGGGTTGTTGTCAAATGTGGAATTACCACAGGGAGAATGATGTTATCTCGATATTTCTGAGGATTGCGTGTACCTGAAACAAAGTCACAAAGTCGAGTTTACAACCATATTAGACAACCGTATTATCACAGAGCCACTACCGCATTGTTTGTGGGTTCGTTGGGCATGTCTAGCTGCGCTAGATGCCATAGCTAGTCGCCAAACATGAATTCGGCACAATATACATTAACATCATACACTCATCAGACCAATGGATCCAGCGCTATCATGGCAAATTCCTACCATCCTCGCTCTACACCCCCTTAGACGTTCGTTAAGGTGCCGTTGTGTTATTTGCATACGTTTAGCGGTCTACATGCCCTAAAACCCGCCACTCGAAGGCGATTTCTAAAGGTTGATATGGAAACCCTCCTGTGAGTAATCCAGTTATCCCACAGAACTAGGGCACTAGTTATGGGGAGGTGTCTAACGTTCCGAATTAGTACTCTGTCTTCACCACAGTCATTGGTTTGGACGTGTTTTTGTACCACACGTGTGATAACAATGTAGTGATAACCCAACTGTCTCGCAATAGCTTTGCAGGACATTCTGCTATCCCTCACATCAATTATTCGCCATCTACGCCTTGCAAAAACCTTTCGTTGGCAGCGGGTACGATTGAAATTTGTAACGAGGTCTGTGATGAAAGCGACGATGAACCCTATATATAATTTCTAAAGATGCCGGTCAAGTCCTGAGATCATAGTTGGTCTTTCGTCTTGAATAAGCTGTACCACTATCCTTCACTGCTAAGTCGTAGGCAGTTATAGTCGATCCTGTAGTGCTTCAGTGTACTTTGATACTGATGATGATTTATCATACCCCGCCCCAAAGCGTTAGCGTGGTATATAGCGTTCATTTTGTCCGTCGGTCCGTCCCAATACTTTGTTCGCAGCGTATTTCCTAAACTATACATGTCAGCTTCACCAAACTTCATACACTTATCAGCCATGGTCCCTCGATATGCCTTTGAGGGTTAGATCAACAAATGATTTTCTTTTCCTTGTGATATCCATTGAAACATGACTTAACAGTGACTCTATGACAAAGTTTTTGGTCCGTGACATATCTCCTAAACTATGCATGCTAGATACACCAAATTTCATATACATATTAACAATAATGTGCCTTTGATAGTTTGTTCAACAAAGGATATCTTGCGGTTTCCATGGAAACATGACTAAAAAATAGAGCCATTGGCTCTGCAACTCATCAGGTTTCATATTCAATTATGCTGTAGAGTGTGGCCAATGTGGTTCCCCCTTAGTAGGGTGTTATGTGGTTTTGACATTGACCCACCTGCATTCTTGTCAGGTAGCACGGCATACTATCAACTATGATTATGTTCATATAATTATGTTCAATTAATTATTATTTTGAAAAAGAACACTAAGTACTTAAATCCTTTCTGAGCAGGCTCCGGGGCTTCATAACATTTTTGCCTTTACGTTTGACCTGATTCATGAAAAACGATATTTGAATAACTGACTATGATTCTAAAAGGAATCGAAGTATTGTAAGGTTAAACCTCATGCATCACGCTGTTAGATTTTAACAGCATTTATGTAAAATTATACAAGAGACAGAGAATCTAAAGATGCATATCATGGTACGATCCGAAGGCTTCGAGAGTGCTTAACTTTGATAAATCGGGTCAAGGGTTAATTGCTTACGAAATCAACTCTTCTACTGAGTCACGCTGGAACCAAGATTTGTTGTTGACAAAAACGCTGTTGCACAAAGTTGATATTTTTGTTGATTCATTACAACTCAAAGTTAATTACTTGATAGAAATAGGTGAAAGATTCGTTTTGGAGAGTAAGGTAGACATCACATTAGACTATATCTTACAATGTCTTTTGCCAATCTTATCTTAACAATTTTTCCATAAAGAAACTCCTTTTCTTTCAAAGAAGTAACGGACTATTGAGCGACCAATGATATGTATTGATACCTTATGTGTCATCTTATTTGTGACAGATCAGTTTTAATGAGGTTAAAAAAGTATGATGTATACAGTTATGACAACGGTTAAGTTTCATCATATTGACTTTTAAGGATACAGAACAAGGTAAAAACGTCTTTGCGAGTTTCAAAGAAGGGGGAAAATAAGCTCTTCATCTCCTGTCAGTGTAATCAAAGAGTGTCGATTTACATTAACAAGACCCTTGGTGACACAACATTCATGCTATATATACATTATTGATTTAGATTCAACGCCAATAAGCGCTGTTAGCCGATTTTATATGCATATTGGTTTCAAATATGTTCTGTGATTTTTTTTAATGTGAAGAATATGTCATTTTCTGAAAAGAACTGTTGACCTGAAAACACTTGAAAAGGGAACCAATTTTCTCTAAAGAGTTTACCAAGTCACACCTCTTTCTTACCACGTCAATTCTGTTTTCAAACACTATTTTGGTTATAATTAATAGATCGTGATTATTTCACTCAAAGTTAATTAAAGATCGGCGCCGATTTTCAGAACAGAGCTTAAGGAGCTCAGTATTTATCATTGTTACTTTCAAAGTGTAATTATTTCGAACGGAGTAATACCAAACCACAATGAATCAGAGGAACACCAAGCAATTAACCTTTGAGCAAAAAGTTAACATTGCCCTGTTAAGTAATCTATAGACTTCTATAATCTAAAGAAATTAGTGCTTGAAATTGAAAATCATCAGTTTCGTGCCAAATTTATTAAATTGCTGCAAAGTAATTAATTTCCTAAAGGATATAGCGCTTTGATGTGATTGGCAAATATTAATTGGTCATCCTAAATCCCTGTGTTTAACGTAAATGTAGTGCCGAGCTTTCTATAAAAAATACAATTTATTAATTTGTAGAAATCCTATTCATTATCATTAAGTAGAGAACGATTTAAACTCAATTTCTGTTCCAAATCAGTTTTGTTTTGTTTTCCTAAACCGATCACAATCTATTATCAACATTTGATTACACTACATGTATATTGTAAACATTGAAATTCTCCATTTGCTTACTCAAGATGACATGATAAAGCGATGATAAATAATACTTGCCCCAATAATGATAAATAGTAGATTATGTTATTTTATTTTCGAACTGATTGTTGAGGTCTTAATGGATCAAAGTCTGGTTTGATATTTACAAAACAAATGTACAATTGATCGGAGGGATTCAATTTCATAGTCTTTGTTGCAAGAAAATAATTGATATACAGAAGCTTAAAGAGCACATTCATTTTCTATCCTCTACCATTTGCTTCTTGTGGTTGAAATTTTAAACATTTCAATATCCCAAATTAAAAAATTAATGATATATTCTCCAAGACAACCTTTTATTTGAAGAGTGGTGCTTGAGCCTCCATTCACGTAGATACTTGTTTTGAAATAGAAAAATATTATCAGCCCTACATTTGTACCTCCTGACTGCTTTCGATATGTTGTCAAAATAACACAAGGAAACCGTAATGTAATAAAATCATATGTTGTATGTGGCCATGTGGCCTGCATTGGAAAATAGGTTCCCAATGTAAACGTTATGTACATCATATTACACAACGTTATTATTATTGTTGGTGAGAATCACAGTTTATGATTTCAACTCAAAATGATGCCAATAACAGTTTCCCCAGCAGGTATCTCTGGCATTGAGTTCCGTTCAGAGGAAATCAACCTGTTGTGACAGCTGCTGCTTGATGGTAGGAAGAGGGATTAATCCAGAAAGAAGAATCTCTTGTGTTGCTGTTTGTATTGTGTATCGTATGTGTCTCAGGTTAAACATGTTCGAGGGATCTTTGAAAACCAATTCACAGTCTAGCCATTACTTGTGTGAAGCATAAACAAATTGTATTAAAATAAAGATGTTTTTTGTCATCGAGGTCTGAATAAACAAATACTTTTATTCAGTTGCAGAACATATAAGATAAGTGTTATGCGATATCTCGATGGCTTAAAATCAAATTATCATTTTTGATAAGTGACGTCTTAATTCAATGAAATATGGAACTTGCCTAAATATCAAATAATATGTGTTCTTGAGTAAAAACCTTTGAAGCATATTCGAGATGTCGCCAATACAATGTTGACAGGCTTGTTTCAAAAGCATTCTGGTTTTATCATCAAAGTAAATGAGCAATTTCCTTATCCGTTCAAATGATCTTTACCCTATTGTCCACAGTAATAGGCTTGCTGTCCATATGGTGTTGCTAGCTGTAGCCAGGGACATAATCTTCCCCAGGTTATAGGCTTGTCTCCGCTTTTATTCCATAATTAGCAATTCCCCCTTTCGTCTTTGTTTCTAAATTGATTAAGCCGAACCAACGTCGTAAGTGGCAGGGATGATGTAGATTGAGTTGATATTGCAATGACACATGACCCCGTGGTTCCCTGAACATTGTCTTCAAGTCAAATCCCTTAATCAAAGGTCAATATTTTAGTAACCATTTGCAGAGACGTGATGGTCTGTACTCATTTATTCAGAAATTGGAAGACGACTACTGATTTACAATAGCAAGGAATTACCTGACTACAATATACGAGTTTAAAAGTGTCAGTTAATTGAGACTTTCTAATGTGTTTGTATTCTTTTTTAAAGGTTTTAAGCTTATTATCAAGTTTACAAGATTTGCAACGATCATTAGCAACTTGCAAATCATGCTAATGCTGAGAACCGGTTTTGTATTACTAGGTTAGACACATAGACTAATTCATGTGTCAGTTCAGAAATTGCAATGATGTCCCAAGACCATGATAGTTTTGATGGAAAGATAACGAAAAGATGTGTACGTTTTTATTTAATCCGTTTCATAATTTATTTTACAATAACGGTAAAGATTGTTACGGCATGTTTGTCATCTTTAGACCATTTACTTTGACAGCATATGACTTTGACATTTCAAAACGAAGGTCAATTGCTTGCAAAATCATTTTCAATCAATCAATCTGAAACCAATGAAATGCCTTTGACATAAAGCACGGATGCACTTATCTATAATTTTTGTCTGTTCGATAGATATTTCAGGAAACCTTTATAAAATATGTATTAGTTTAGTATATTCGATCGAGGGAAGCTGTCACCTGAGATTATATCTTCCAATATCGATCTTTTACCATTCTCTTTAAAAGTGTCTTGGTCAGACATATGTAATGCAATCACATTACATGATTACAGTAGATATTGACATATTATGAAAAAAACTCGTAAAGTAAGAAGAATTTATGACGATGAGTGAAGTCTCTTGGCAAAAGTTTGGACAAAATACGGAATGGTTTCTAATATTTCAACTGATAACAGACAATCAATTTTATCTGCACATACTCTCTGCATTGAATATATTATCCATCATGTCAAAAGTCATAAGAGCTTGATACATGGTATTTATTCACAACAAGTGGTTACAATTAGGCCGTATTAGGCATATTTCTCATCTCAGTTCTTAGCTTTCTTGTGTCATTTGTTCTTAATGCTGTTTATCATTTTTCTTTTATACTTTTTTCTAAAAGGTTGTTTCTGTTGAAGTAATCAAACACTACAATGATATCCGAGCTTGAGCTAATATATCTATGTGCAAAGTTTCTGGAAGTTTCTTGGGCAGTGTTTCAGTATTTGAATAACGTCACTTTATTGAGAAGCTTATATATTTGATTGGTGCAAGTCATTGATTTCCCAAGTGACTCAGCATTTATAAGCCGTATTGGCATTTGTGTTAAATCGTTTTTCATAATCATTATTTTAATTTTTTCTCAGATAAAAAGTTCGTTTTTATCTAGGAATGATAATCGTAATAGATAAATTAAAGATATGCTTTTTGTTTTGTACAAAATGTTCATGCAGGAAAATACTTTGGATAAATTTCTTTCGTCTGAACCGGACATCTCATATTGAAATGAACATGAAGGGCAGTATGATCGTTCATGGTTTCGAGGCAGTTTTGTCTAAACTTGGTCGAACTAGAGTGTTTTAAACGATCCGGTATTATCAAATCAAATTCTCACTTGAACCTGGTCTAAGTCACCTACTTTAAGTCGACAAATGTAAACCTGCCAATGGGGTAGTTTAAAATGGGTTAAAGACCCTGGATCCCCTTTAAAAAATACAACAGTGATCAGATTTCAAAATGTTTCAAAGAAATATTGATATTTAACAATATTTTGCTCTTAAATTTCTTTAGTGTTTTAAATATATTTTGTTTCAAGGTTATCATGTGTACAAACCATTATCATGAAGTCTAAAGATGTTGATAATTAACAATATATTATTATCAGTTATCAAGAAACTAAAATTTCAACTGTCAATTGAAACAATAATTAATGCATTAAAGTTCGGAAATTTTGTAGGTATCCCCCATTACAACACTTCGAATTTAATGATTAAATGTTTTTACCATCAAAGTAAATAAATAATTTCATACCAAATATCATATTAATTCAATATTACTGTACCCTATAATTATTGTCAAATGTAATACATCTGATTTATAAACCGTGTTGATAACTGAAGCTAGAGTACATAATCTACTCATGGTAATGGGCTTTTCAACGTTTTACTACACTCATTATACGTTTCCATTTTCGTCTCCAGTTCTGAAACAATTACATGAACCTACGTCCAAAGTGGAAGTGCAGTTGTAAATTGTGATGAAATTGCCTTGACGAGAGGCCCCCTGGTGCCCTCGACATTGTTTTCGAGTCAAATCCTTTAATCCTCCGCCATTTTAGCAACCATTTGCATCGACGTCATGGTCACTTAGAAGGCAAGAAGGCGCCTCCTGATTTACAATGCCAGAGAAATTACTTTACTAGAATATACGAGATTCCTTTGAGATTTACACCTTTCTAAAACGAATAAATTATTCATTTGTGATTTTAATTAAAAGAGTTCCTAGTTGATGCCCTTGCTTGAAGCCAAATATACAAAATAACAAGTATTTGTCACAAAGGTGACAAGATCCCCGCCGCAAATTGATGTGAACAAAATGCATACTGTATACATAGAAACACTTGTCTACACTTGTCATGCTACTAGATGTCATTTAGACCACAACAAATCAACTGGTCCCTGGGTCTTCCATATATAAGCCTCACTGTGACCTTGAAAATAATGTGAAGGTCACCAAAATCGACTGGGCCCGGCGTCTTCCCAATAAGATGCATTGTGTAAATTATGAAGAGAATCCAGTTAACGGTTCTTGAGATAACCGGCTGACAAGCCTAAAATGCCGGTTTCAATGCTGAATTTTTCAAAGTCTCGCTGTGACCTTGAAAATAATGTGAAGGTCACCAAAATCGACTGGGCCCGGCGCCTCCCCAATAAGATGCTTTGTGTAAATTATGAAGAGAATCCAGTTAATGGTTCTTGAGATATCCGGCTGACAAGCCTAAAATGCAGGCTTCAATGCTGAAATTTTGAAAGTCTCGCTGTGACCTTGAAATGAAGGTCAAGGTCATGAACCTCTATAGGGACCTTGCTCTCATGGTGATGAAGCTATATACAAAAAATGAAAATAATCAGGTCAATAGTTTTTGAGTTATTCAATTTCATCCGTCGGGACGTACTACGCTAAAGCGCGGCGGGGGATAACAAGTAATTGTCACAAAAGCGATGTTAACAAGAATCATGTATAGAAAAAGCCTTGGTCACATGAATTGTCTGGAGCTACAAAGCATCTGCCCAATAGAAAGTGATAAAGAGAATCTTGTCAAATTTTCTGGAGATATCCAGCAGACTGGTCTGAAGGTTTGAATGCTGAAATTTCAAATGTTTTTCTGTGACCTTGAAATCACTTGGTCCGGGTTCTTCGTAATTAGCAGGTATGTGAAAGTTATAAAGAGAATCTAGTTGACAAGCTTTATATGCATGTTTCAATTACAGACCCCTGGGTCATTAAAAAAAACATCAATCAAGACATGTTGTGACTATGAAAATGATGTGAAAGACACCCAATCATTACTAAATATTTAATTCTCACACACACACACACATAGTCAAAGTTGGCAACGCAAAGATTAACACGCAATATTGAAAGCTTCTTAAGAGTTAGAAGAATCTAGAAGTTGAGTATTCATAACTGGAAATTTCTCACAAGGCAAACACGCAAAAAGTTTCATTCATGATTAAGACCCAGGCGCAAATATGCTTTTTAATAAGGAATATATTGAGGATAATGATTACACTTGTACAATCTGACGTCAGCACGGTAAAACGAGGGAGAAAGCAAGGGATAGCGACTGAAACGCATGCACATGAAACTAACAACCGGTATGCTAGAATATTGACCCAGTCTAATGGGCGACTGTTCCGGTTCAAGGATCTTTGACAGTACATTGACGCGTTGTGTGTGTACAAAAAACACATGATGAATGGACGAAGTAGATTTGATCCCCAGGGTGACTCTCACAATGGTGCCAGTATGTTAGCATATTGTCTGTCTCCAACTGATATATTTGACAGGGAACATGACTTCAGCGTTGAAATTCGGTGCGAGTTGTGACATCTACCTATCGTTCTCATCTTGTGTATACCACCTAATCTCGACAAACTGAACTAACCGACTTTGTTAAAGTATAGATGGAAACCTCAGGACATTGACAATAATTATTACTTTAAAGGATTTATAATATGGACAATACCCATTGCCCTATACAACATGCATGAAAGTTTGGACACTTTGTAGATATCGCCCACCACAACACTTCGAATGTTTTGATTAAATGTTTTAATATCAAAGTAAATAAATCGTTTAATATGAATTAATTAATATCATAAAATATATTTCATAATAGCCATTCCCCTATAAAAAAGATTTTAGGCTTTTGTAGAAAAAGGGAGGGGTTATTGTTAATGTTATACGTTTAAATACTGATTTTATCTATACATGTTTATATACTGTTTAATTTCAATTTCCTGTGATGGAAACACAGGAGTTCCAATCACAGGAAATCGGAAAATATCAATATTTAAAAGGATATACAATAAAGATATAAATACGGCCTCCCCTATATAATAGGCTGAAGGGAGGATAGCCGCCATGATGTTGAGCGATGGTAAACCGTGAATTGCTCAATATTATGGCTTAGATCACAGGCATTAACCCTAAATTGTTCCCGCTGCAAATATGATATTATAAAATAAAATAAAATGATAAGATGACCCCTTTTATTCAACAGGTAGGCTTGAACCTACCCGAATCGGTAACCTCCAAATACCTTGTTGTTATTTCTGTAAATGGAACGAAAGCCTATTCTCACGCTCAAAGTATTGATCTCGGCACAAATGACTTCTAAAAAGATGGGCAGTTGTTATCTTTATCTGTTTAATACTGATTTCATCTATACATGTACATGTAATGTATACATAATGTTTGGCTATACATATAATTCTGATTATTTTCAATTTCCTATGCTTAGTAGAATGAATCAAAATTGAATCCGTAAGTTAGGCCTGAAACCTTTCCAGACATTTTTAAATCCTGTTGTTTTCCTTAAGCCACATTATATAGATCATGGTGATTCTTCTGATAATGAACATGTCTTTGAGAATGGAATCATTTCCCATTCATTAACCCAAGTATGGTCATATCGGTGGAACACATCTCCTGGTCGTTTATCCTTATATATCTATAATTGATTTATGTCAGAAGCAATTTTGGCCCCGATACATCTGTAAAGAAAGAAAATGCTATCAAATCAAGATGTTTTTTGTGTGACGAGACCCCCCCATTGAATCATTTGTGTACAGTGAAATAATTAATCATGTAAAGGTCCTTCCATTACATGTGAGAGAAATGCACAAAGCATTGTTTTAACTTATATAAATCCCTGTTTGGATGGCAGATGTTGATCTCACTATGTTGCTGAGGGAAATTATGTTAAAGGAATTTATTTCCCTACCACTAACAAATTGAAAACGTTTTAAAGAAAATAGGCATGGAGTACGATTAGACCCTAATAGAAATTAACTTTTCCTTTGTAATCATATGTATACCTTTCGAAAAGGAAACGCATATGTGATTAAAATTTGACTGGCGTTTAAATGAATATGAACTGTGGCATTTCTTTCCTAAAACGATTGCTGTCTGACCATTTGGAATGTGGTAAAAGAATGTGGTACTGACAAACCATTAAAGGCAGCTCAGGTTGCTAAAAAAGAAACATTCCGACGTCAGATTGAAAGTTAACTTTAGAATCTACAGTTCTAAAGAGATGTCATTGGTTATCCAATAAATCTTTTTTATGTGAGGGCATATCGTTAGACACATGTCGACTTATGTACGTATGTCGTACGGGACTATTATGTAACCAGTTGTGCGTTACCTATGTGCGTAAAGAAAAGTAACCATTGTCAACACTGATTGTGACTGCAAACCAGCTGTTAAAAAGTGTGGTGAAGAATCGAAAATCAATTTTGAAGGTATTATATATCATTTTAACTTCTCAAAAACGCCATTGT
The DNA here is from genome assembly GCA_916613615.1 of Steromphala cineraria. Lineage (NCBI taxonomy): Eukaryota > Metazoa > Mollusca > Gastropoda > Trochida > Trochidae > Steromphala > Steromphala cineraria. Next base: position 30,327,184 of record OU744726.1, on the reverse strand, counting down.
TATGGGCTTAAGTTTAATAATTTTCGTTCGAGTTCCAAGGATATATACAGTGTAGTTTGCTGTGTATAATAAAGAAATAGGACAGACTTCTACCGATTTATTAACTAATGAAATTTATGAAGAACTTGTGTTCTTAGTCTCAACATCATTTGTGGTTGTAGAAATCATATCAAGGGTGACAGAACAGAGTAATCAAAAGAACAATTCTACACAACAAAAGATAAATCAAAGGTTTGGCTTAAAGCCAAAAAGGGCGTGATAATGCCTCTACAGAACAGAGTACAGAACAGTGACAGAACAGAGTAATCAAAAGAACAATTCTACACAACAAAAGATAAATCAAAGGTTTGGCTTAAAGCCAAAAAGGGCGTGATAATGCCTCTACTCATACACAAGTAATTAAGGAAAACGATATCATTGACAAGCACACTTGAGTAATAGGTCTGGCAAAGCTGGAAGTAGTGTGATGAAACATTAACGAGACGTAAAAGTAAAAGCGACATTTGCTGCTACATTATTTTCAAGAAGTGATCAAAAACACTTTGTCAAGAAAAATAAATTTGTAACTGAGTTTCATTACCGAACTATAGCTTGATACGAAAAGAAATTTACAAAGGTGTTTGATTTTGTTGATGATTGTTATTTAAAGTTCAGTGTTTACATTAACTCAGTTGCATAATGGTCGATAAATGTGACATAACCTTGAACAATACAGTTACTGCGAAAATTGATAAAACATTCATCCACTAAACATTTAAAAGCCATAATATAAAATGACAATATATTACTGATACAAAAACGCTATTTTTTTGGCTTTATTTGCAATTTTAAAATAACATTGACATTTCCAATGATGATGTCATTGGAAGCAATAAAACTTAGAAGATAATATGAAGTAGGCATTTTATTGTGTTTTGACGTCAGTGGAAATAAAAAGTAAGTGGAATCTGTTCATTATGTAATATGTTAAGTTTGATTCAGAGTTTTAGGGAAGTCGTCCTTTTTAGATTTAAAGTCCCATTCTTTAATTATCATTGGTTGTCATTAAAGGCCTATACACAGTTGAAATCAAGGAGTTCGACACACATGGCCTGTTCCGTTTGAATCAATATCAACCAGTTTGTTGTCCCGCAATTAAACATGTACCTACCATCTGAAATTGATTTCAATTATCGACAAGATATCCAATTCCTTAAATAAAACACGTGCTACCAACGTAATGGGCGTGCTTCAGACAAAAAAAAGGACGAGTCTTGCATTTTATTCCCACAATCCAACAACATCTATGTGATGAAATCCTCTCTACGTCAAAACTTGGCAAAAAACCGGAACTTCACGATTGTTTCTAGTGACGAACATGCTTTCTCTCCTGGGCCTCCAGGCTATTACTTAAAAATTTGAAAGAAAAAATTAAAATGACGCTTGGTCAAGTTTTGTATTTCAGCGCAAGAATAACTTTTTATTTTAGAAAAAGATAACCTTCGAACATATTACATTTGATGATAATGTTTTTTGGGTTAAAAGTCAAATATGGAAAACGAATTTATCAACTCCCTTATCAAGTGTCTTATTTAAGATACAGTAACAGATTCATATTTGTTGTGAGTTCTATGACCGTAATGTTATTTATTTGTGTTGATGAGAAACATGTAGTTTGGAATGCATGAAATTAAAATGATTTGAGTATCAATAAACTTTATTATGCATGTTTTCTTCAGTAGACCATACATTTCTAAAATGTATACATTAACAAGCAGTTAATAACCGTAAAACTTGAATAATTCATAAATCTCAGATTCATACATGTTTGTTATAACAAGCAAACTGATATTGTTACTAATGAATATGGATAAAGAAGAATGTCCCTGGTAATTCCGGGACAACATTCGATCAAGTGTAGAACTATTTTCAACTTACAACATAAACAAGGTGTTTCGGGTTACATTATCAAGCTGACACAAGTTGATTTAACATAACATGAGTCACACTAATTAGCTAACTAACGATATTCACTAGCCCGTGGTAAGCACATAGTTTATCAATTATGAATCTTTCAATGGAGGCGTTATTGTTGATAGATGAATCCGATGTAATGGTACCCTAAACGGTGGCACGGCACATGTTCGCAAAGTCAATCATAAGAAGTGAGTTAATCTAACGAGTTTTAAACCCATCCCTCAAATGAAGTTTCTCAACCCTTGGATGTATATATGTAACGTGCAATCTAGGAATGATCACAATCTGCAGATTGTGAGCTCACAATCTGCAGATTGTTCGAACAATCTAGGAATATTTTTCATTCTTAGATTGTTTAAACAATCTGCAGATTGTGAGGCCTGCAAAATCTGGGAATGATCACAATCTAGGAATGATTTGTGTCAAACTGACTGAGTAGCGTAGTCCATTCCCAGATTGTGAAAAGCTATAAGTGGTAATCTATCTTCATTTTATGGAGTAAAGAGATCGATTCCTAGATTGTGAGGTGCTGTTAGCTGGTCTTGGTGTCCCCCTGGTGGGGCAGTGTGGTCTATTCCTAGATTGTAAAGGTCTTTGTAAGCGACTTTGAATATTAATGAACAACTCTAAGGGACGATTCCCAGATTGTGAAGGGCTTTTAACCCGACTTAGAGTCCTACTGGTCGACTATGAGAGACGATGCCCAGATTGTGAGGGGATTGAACCCGACTTTGAGACTTAATGAATAACTGTAAGGGACGATTCCCAGATTGTGAGGGACTATGTGTGCGTCTTTGAATCTTTATTAACAAGTTTGAGAGACGATTCCTAGATTGTGAGGGGCTTTGTACGTTACTTTGAGTCCTACTGATCGACCATGAGAGACGATTCCCAGATTGTGAAGGGCTTTTAACCCGACTTTGAGTCCTACTGGTCGACTATGAAAGACGATTCCCAGATTGTGAGGGGCTTTGTACGCGACTTTGAGTCATACTGATCGAATTTGAGAGACGATTCCCAGATTGTGAGGGACTTTTTACGCGACTTTGAGTCTTACTGATCGACTATGAGAGACGATTCCCAGATTGTGAGGGGCTTTGTACGCGACTTTGAGTCATACTGATCGACCTTGAGAGACGATTCTCAGATTGTGAAGGTCTCTGTACGCGACTTTGACACTTAATGAATAAGTGTAAGGGACGATTCCCAGATTGTGAGGGGCTTTTTACGCGACTTTGAGACTTAATGAATAACTGTAAGGGACGATTCCCAGATTGTGAGGGGCTATGTGTGCGTCTTTGAGTCTTTATTAACAAGTTTGTGAGACGATTCCTAGATTGTGAGGGGCTTTGTACGCGACTTTGAGTCCCACTGATCGACTTTGAGAGACGATTCTCAGATTGTGACGGGGCTTTGTACGCTACTTTGAGTCCTACTGATCGACCATGAGAGACGCTTCCCAGATTGTGAAGGGCTTTTAACCCGACTTTGAGTCATACTGATCGAATTTGAGAGACGATTCCCAGATTGTGAGGGACTTTTTACGCGACTTTGAGTCTTACTGATCGACTATGAGAGACGATTCCCAGATTGTGAGGGGATTGAACGCGACTTTGAGACTTAATGAATAACTGTAAGGGACGATTCCCAGATTGTGAGGGGCTATGTGTGCGTCTTTGAGTCTTTATTTACAAGTTTGTGAGACGATTCCTAGATTGTGAGGGGCTTTGTACGCGACTTTGAGTCATACTGATCGACTTTGAGAGACGATTCTCAGATAGTGACGGGGCTTTGTACGCTACTTTGAGTCCTACTGATCGACCATGAGAGACGCTTCCCAGATTGTGAAGGGCTTTTAACCCAACTTTGAGTCCTACTCGTCGACTATGAAAGACGATTCCTAGATTGTGAGGGGCTTTGTACGCGACTTTGAGTCCTACTGATCGACTTTGAGAGACGATTCCCAGATTGTGAGGGGCTTTGTACTCGACTTTGAGTCCTACTGATCGACTTTGAGAGACGATTCCCAGATTGTGAAGGGCTTTGTACTCGACTTTGAGACTTGATGAATAACTATAAGGGACGATTCCAAGATTGTGAGGGGCTATGTGTGCGTCTTTGAGTCCTAATTAACAATTTTAAGACACGATTTCTAGATTGTGAGGGGCTTTGTACGCGACTTTGAGTCCTACTTATCGACTTAGAGAGACGATTCCCAGATTGTGAGGGGCTTTGTACGCGACTTTGAGACTTAATGAATAACTGTAAGGGACGATTCCCAGATTGTGAGGGGCTATGTGTGCGTCTTTGAGTCTTTATTAACAAGTTTGTGAGACGATTCCTAGATTGCGAGGGGCTTTGTACGAGCCTTTGAGTCCTACTGATCGACGATGAGAGACGATTCCCAGATTGTGAAGGGCTTTTAACCCGACTTTGAGTCCTACTGGTCGACTTTGAGAGACGAATCCCAGATTGTGAGGGACTTTTTACGCGACTTTGAGACTTAATGAATAACTGTAAGGGACGATTCCCAGATTGTGAGGGGCTTTTTACGCGACTTTGAGTCCTACTGATCGACTATGAGAGACGATTCCCAGATTGTGAGGGACTTTTTACGCGACTTTGAGTCTTATTGATCGACTTTGAGAGACGATTCTCCAATTGTGAAGGGCTTTGTACGCGACTTTGACACTTACTGAATAACTGTAAGGGACGATTCCCAGATTGTGAAGGGCTTTTTACGCGACTTTGGGTCTTACTGATCGACTGTGAGAGACGATTCTCAGATTTTGAAGGGCTTTGTACGCGACTTTGAGACTTGATTAATAACTATAAGGGACGATTCCCAGATTGTGAGGGGCTATGTGTGGGTCTTTGAGTCTTTATTAACAATATTGAGAGACGATTCCTAGATTGTTAGGGACTTTGTACGCTACTTTGAATCCTACTGATCGACCATGAGAGACGATTCCCAGATTGTGAAGGACTTTGATTTCTACTGATCGACTTTGAGAGTTTATAAATACATAGGATGAAGTATAAAAGTAAATATGGATTAATGTAACGTTTCATTATAAACGTGCTAAAATATACATGTCAATAAAAAGAAATATGATACATTGAATTACATTAAATTGATAAATTACAGAAAAATAAATTATAGACTAACTCACAGCAGAAAGGTCACAGTTAAAAGTCACAAACTATATCATATGCTGAACAAAGGTATTATACAATACAAGATTAGTTGTGTTTGCTTTGTGCTGACAAAAAGTTAGATGCTGTTAAGTACTGTAGCTTAGTATAACCTGTGATTGTAAGGTGGTTCTGTTAAATAGTAATTCCCACATCAATGCCTTTTTTTGTTTAGAAGAGTGAGAAGAATCCTCTCTATCATCAGGTATTTATTTATTGTTGAATTTTGTTTTAGATTTATCTTAAGTCATGTAGATTAAAGTATCAAAGTTTACTTATTTACGTTGCTTTCATTTCCTTTTACGTATTTTATTTCATAATTCCATTCAATCATCAAATGCTGTCTATATCAATCGACCAGTAAAATGTAAAAACTCTCACCTAGGATCTACATCGTCGCCAAAAATGACCAATTGTAGTGTGTTAATCTGTCCTTTGTGTTATCAACTAGAAGTGTTAAATCAATACGAACCGTGACATATTCAAAATGGACAAATATATATGTTTTGGTTTAGATGTGTGATCTAATGAACAAATATGCTCTTGCTCTTATTGATGAGTTATAAACATGTTGTGACATTTTAACTGTTACTTACAAAATTGTTATACAACATGCATATATATGTGACATTTTATTTTGATTTGTAATGCAAAAAGGTGATATAAACAACCAAGAATACATTCATGATACATTCATTTCCTCAAAAACGTGATATGGTGTTACTGTTAAGATAGCTAATGTTATTATTATGATATTATCGATTGGCTTCGGCGACAATCCATAGAATCGCATTCTTCTATATGCTTAGTTGAAGCTTAACTTAAAGATATCTTTTAAAAATATTTCCACTTTAAACTGATGAAATAGTTTTATCTATCAATAATTATTTATACCGTGTCATGTTATATAATTAGACCAGCCGTCTGACGGTTCTTCAGATGGTTATCACAACAACGTGTCACTGTGTCGCGTCCCTGTCTGACTTGAACTGCAATCTCGCACAATCACACCAACTTCCTCCTTCTAATTGAATGTATATTCATTTCAAGTACAATTGTTGGTTGATTTGAGCAACTGATTTAGCCTCATTGGGGATTGATTAAACGTTAAGAACGTAACAATGCTATGGGTAAGGATTAATCAAGCATTTGCCACAGAGATCACAAGATTACACATACATGTACATGTAATTGAAAGATTATGACATTTCACATAGAAATGATCAAATTTGTTTTCAAAATGTTGATATAAATTTCTCATAAATGATATAGTCAAATGTGAAGTCTTTGATCAAATACATGTATTGTTGGCACATGTCACTGCTCTATTGAACTGGTCTTTCTTCATTCCGCCAAATCAAGGTTCTTAAATTAAAATCCTAAAGAATATGAATTTGAAGCATATCTATAATGATAACCAGTAAATGTCAAAGACGGTAAACAGGGTACAGTATTCCCAAGAAACTGCATTGAAATATTTTTAGTACCAACAATTTTTTTGTGCCTTAAAAATTGGCTCTTAAAGGGTATTTACTTAGGTAAAAAATTCTAAGCACTGAAAAAGTAATACAGACGGGCGTTAATAATAATAATAAGGTTTATTGCTAACTATCCTTTCTATCAGACAATATATTTTCGATCATTGATTTCAATATTCTAAAATCTGTCTTCAAAAGACACACACATAGCCGTTCACAATCCCAGGATTTTACCGTTATATCTAAACAGTTCTTGTTCTAAAAAATATGCACACATTCCTTCACAACCTGGGAGGTGTCCGGACAAAAAGTCCTTGGAAAAAAAGTACCGGGAAAAAAGTCCTAAATTCAACTAGGAAAAAAAGTCCTCCGGAAAAAAGTCCTATTTCTGATTTTAGGTAACAAAGTATGACACAATAATAAATTTTTGTTGTAATTCACTTTATTCAGATACAACAATGCAATAATCATTAGCACTGGTAACACATTGTTTACTGATACAATACATAGATCTCTTTATTCAGATATAACAACATTAAATAGCACTGGTAACAATGCAATACATAGATCTTTTCATTCAGATATAACAACATTAATTAGCACTGGTAACAATGCAATAATCATTTGGGTACATGATTTCTGATTGACTGACTGCTTCACTGGAGTTTATTCAGTCTGATGTTCCTAGAAACCCCATTCAAAAATTCAGGGACGGACTTCCTCCGATCCCTGACCTAATGTCATTACAATGTCTTTGCAAGCGAGCTTGCATCTTCACAAAGATGGATTTGTTTTTTTTGGCAGGCATGTTACCGATGGCGTCTTGGGAATCACCCAATTCACCATTTCGTGAATAAAGAAAATAGCTCACAGTCCTTCACAATATTGAAATGGACGACACCTCTCCGTCAGTTGGACATCATGACAAGCTAAGAGCCCTTCACAATCTAGGAATTTACCCCTATATTACATAAATTGAAGATAGAAACCCGCTCATAGTCCTCCACAATCTGGGAATGGACCATATTAACCCGTCAATTGGACACTAAGACCAGCTATGAGCCCTTCACCATCTAAGAATCGTTCACTATATTACATAAATTGAAGATAGAAACCCGCTCATAGCCCTTCACAATCTGGGAATGGACCACATTAACCCTATGTAACCCTATACTCCATAGAATGAAGATAGAAAGTCGCTAAGAGTCCATCACAATCTGGGAATAGACTACTCTGCCCCGTCAGAGGCACTTCAAGACTAGGTAAGAGTCCCTCACAATCTAGGAATGTACTCCTATACTTCATAGAATGAAGATAGAACGTCACCAAAAGTCCATCACAATCTGGGAATAGACCACTCTGCCCCGTCAGAGGACATCAAGACTAGGTAAGAGCACCTCACAATCTAGGAATGTACCCTTATACTCAATAGATTAAAGATAGAAAGTCACTAAGAGTCCATTACAATCTGGGAATAGACTACACTGCCCCGTCAGAGGGACCCCAAGACCACGTTAGAGCCCTTCACAATCTAGGAATGTACCCCCATACTCAATAGACTGAAGATAGAAAGTCGCTAAGGGTCCATCACAATCTGGGAATAGACTACACTGCCCCGTCAGAGGGACCCCAAGACCAAGTAAGAGCCCTTCAAAAGCTAGGAATGTACCCCTATACTCAATAGATTAAAGATAGAAAGTCACTAAGAGTCCATCACAATCTGGGAATAGACTACACTGCCCCGTCAGAGGGACCCAAAGAACACGTAAGAGCCCTTCACAATCTAGGAATGCACCCCCATACTCAATAGATTAAAGATAGAAAGTCACTAAGAGTCCATCACAATCTGGGAATAGACTACACTACCCCGTCAGAGGGACCCAAAGACCACGTAAGAGCCCTTCACAATCTAGGAATGTATCCCTATACTCAATAGATTAAAGATAGAAAGTCCCTAAGAGTTCATCACAATCTGGGAATAGACTACACTGCCCCGTCAGGGGGACCCAAAGACCACGTAAGAGCCCTTCACAATCTAGGTATGTACCCCCATACTCCATAGATTAAAGATAGAAAGTCGCTAAGAGTCCATCACAATCTGGGAATAGACTACACTGCCCCGTCAGAGGGAACCCAAGACCATGTAAGAGCCCTTCACAATCTAGGAATATACCCCTATACACCATGGACTGAAGATAGAAAATCGCTAAGAGTCCATCACAATCTGGGAATAGACTACACTGCCCCGTCAGAGGGACCCAAAGACCACGTAAGAGCCCTTCACAATCTAGGAATGTACCCCTATACTCAATAGATTAAAGATAGAAAGTCCCTAAGAGTTCATCACAATCTGGGAATAGACTACACTGCCCCGTCAGAGGGGACCCAAAGACCACGTAAGAGCCCTTCACAATCTAGGAATGTACCCCTATACTCAATAGATTAAAGATAGAAAGTCCCTAAGTCTCCATCACAATCTGGGAATAGACTACACTGCCCCGTCAGAGGGACCCAAAGACCACGTAAGAGCCCTTCACAATCTAGGAATGTACCCCTATACTCAATAGATTAAAGATAGAAAGTCCCTAAGAGTTCATCACAATCTGGGAATAGACTACACTGCCCCGTCAGAGGGGACCCAAAGACCACGTAAGAGCCCTTCACAATCTAGGAATGTACCCCCATACTCCATAGATTAAAGATAGAAAGTCGCTAAGAGTCCATCACAATCTGGGAATAGACTACACTGCCCCGTCAGAGGGACCCCAAGACCATGGAAGAGCCCCTCACAATCTAGGAATGTACCCTTATACTCCATAGAATGAAGATAGAAAGTCACTAAGAGTCCATTACAATCTGGGAATAGACCACTCTGCCCCGTCAGAGGGACCTCAAGACCATGTAAGAGCCCTTCACAATCTAGGAATGTACCCCTATACTCCATAGACTTAAGATAGAAAGTCGCTAAGGGTCCATTACAATCTGGGAATAGACTACACTGCCCCGTCAGAGGGACCCCAAGACCACGTAAGAGCCCCTCCGATCTAGGAATGTACCCCTATACTACATAGAATGAAGATAGAAAGTCGCTAAGGGTCCATTACAATCTGGGAATAGACTACACTGCCCCGTCAGAGGGACCCCAAGACCACGTAAGAGCCCCTCCGATCTAGGAATATACCCCTATACTCCATAGACTGAAGATAGAAAGTCGCTAAGAGTCCATCACAATCTGGGAATAGACTACACTGCCCCGTCAGAGGGACCCCAAGACCATGTAAGAGCCCATCACAATCTAGGAATATACCCCTATACTCCATAGACTGAAGATAGAAAGTCGCTAAGAGTCCATTACAATCTGGGAATAGACTACACTGCCCCGTCAGAGGGACCCCAAGACCACGTAAGAGCCCTTCACAATCTAGGAATCGTCTCCTATATTCCATTCCATACACAGTTGCTTATAGCCATTCACAATCTGGGAATTGACAACACTACTACGTTAGTTGGACCAAAAATATTCCTAGATTGTGATCATTCCAAGATTGTGTAGGTCTCACAATCTGCAGATTGTTTAAACAATCTAGGAATATTGACATATTCCTAGATTGTGAGCTCACAATCTGCAGATTGTTCGAACAATCTGCAGATTGTGATATACCCCAGATGGTTCGTAACATATACATGTACGAAAGATGAAGATATAACTGATTTTAATGGGTTATTTTACTTTATTTTGCATTAGAACAATAATAGGTCAACAAATGTGTGTAATATTTTATTGTTAGGAAATATCAATATGAAGGCTTTCATTTGATTATAATGTGTTAGCTTGTAGAGATGGTATTTCATGACAAATTATTCATATTTACAGTGGTTGGGTAGTTGATGTAATGGTGCTATGACTTCAGCGCCTATAGCAAAACATTGGTCTTGTACGACTTGTAAGACTTGTAAGTCATTCAGACATTTTCACACAGGAACTGTTTAATGGTGAATGGAGATATAAAGTTAGAGACGCAAGCAGATGCGGAATAACCTTTGTGTTTTATTGAGACATCTGTCACCAATAAAATGCCAACTCATGGCAACAAACCACTTTAATACAATATCTCTTAAATTACACCTGTCTTTAGGTTGACTTCTGAGAAATCTTTTTATTTATCATCATGTCATTGTGTAAATAAGCTTATACGACTGACAAAGCAAAGTTCAACTTCCCAACAAAAGTTTTACAAGGCCGACGTCCATCCTTATGCAGAATGAAAATGGATTGATTTAGTTTTGGGAAGTGTTTGTTTTTGGCAAATGTACAATTTCACCAGATCGTGTCCGATTCCGAGATTCTCTTCAATTAATGTCTTTACAAACTGTCAACGTGTCCTTTTGGCTAGATAAAAGACCTTTAAAACAGGCAATGGTCCCCTGAAACGTGACCAATGTCAATCAATAGAACGTCTGGTAAATAACAACTGATTCCAAATGTGAGCATTTGTTCTGCTAATACAATTAAACTATTCAAGTAGTGACTTGAAAGTTCAAGCATTACTCAGAATTGATTTCAGTCCATCTGACATTTATACACTTTGAAACACTTATTTTCTTGAAAATCTTAAACTGCGATAAATGTTCTCGATTAAAAATCTGACTAAAATCTTTTCAAACATTTACATATTTTTCCCACTACAGTATCAATATTATGGTTAAGTAAATCTGTAATTATTTTCAACGTTACTGAATCAACTTCAACGATTTACCTTATACATTCAATTAATCTGTAACCTATTGTCAAGCGTTAACCTTTGATGTATAAAACTTGTTGATATCTGTAGCTAATGGACATTATCTTCTCTTTACTACAATCAATAAAGTTTCCCTTTTCGGCTCTATTTCTTGCAGAACAGTTGTAGATTATGCTCATTTTGCTTTGGTAGGAGTGGTGTCCAGCTCTTTTTGTTCAAGCCCAATCCCGAAATGCTAGGCCACTCAAGGTTCACTGAAGGTTCTATGTCATGGCATGTACTTCTTTGAATAAATGCAAGAAGACGCCTACTGAATTACTATTGCAATGGTATTACTCAACTTCAAAATATGAGATGGGTTTGAAATCGCTCACTTTAAGTGAATAAACGATGGTAAGTGTTTGGTAAACTAGTGCCCAAAAGAAACGCTACCGCCTGTTTGCATCGACATAAAATAAAAGCAAACCCATATAGAAATATCATTTTGGTTTAAGAGTGTCCTTTTCACACAATGTGTATAAAGTTTCATTTTAATCAAGTCAGAATAACCGTTAGGACAAGCCTGTAAAGATGGGTGGGGTCCAATATTTGAAAAATCATTTTAGCACTGATAGCGAAAGCGTGGAGAAATATCACAATACATGTTACAAAGTGATGTTAGTAACTGGTATGTCCACTAAAGAGTCTATACAGGCAAGAACACGTCTACGGACTGACGTCGTCGAACGTCTGATGACGTCTGCGGGGATCGGTTGCCATTCGTTGAGGGAGCATTGTTTAATATCCTGGAGGTTGGCTTGGCGCACAAGGCGACTTATGACAGTCCTATCGAGATAATCCCACAAATGTTCGATAGGGTTCATATCAGGTCGTGCCCAGTCGCGACTCTGCCACCTCGCCTGGCCATCAGTCTGTTTGTCAGGTGTCAGGAACCGTCCGCGGTAGGATGGAGTGGCCGGATACAATGTCGTCGCTGTCTCACGGTCTACAGACTGAATCAGTTTCCCAGTGCTGTAACCATTGTTGACACCGCTGTGATGGAGCAGTTCCGAAAGTGTCACTAGCAGAGGTCAAGGGTGGTCTGCCGCTTATGGGCCTGCCTCATGTCTGACCAGTTTGACGTAATCGCTACATTAGTCTGCGGCCTGTTATGCGCGGACAACCAAACTGTCTGGCGACGTCGGCGTGTGAGGCCCCTTGTAGGACCTTTCCAAGGGCTCTCTCTCTCTTTCATTGACTGTCAAGCATGGCATTCTTTGGTGTTCTTTTTGTTGCTATGACAATAACAAGTGGGTCGAGCCGTTTTATACAATTTATCTGCACATGCAAAACTTGCTACATTCAATATTTTTTTGTTTCACTAAGTTCCCGATTTACCCGGAAGTAAAGGCATGTTCCCGGTAGTTTTTATCAAACACACAGTATTTGGTATACCTGATATACAAAATTGTGTTTCAAAACGAAATTATAACAAAGTAAAACAAATATTTGAAAAACATGTTTGTAGCGTTTCTTTTTGACACTAGACTAGTTCGTAAACTTTAGATTTTGAGTCAACTATACATATTTAGATACATAGCACACATTGACTGTGCCAAAATGAAATGTCTTTTCCACTAGTGCCATTATCATTATTCACTTATTATATGACCCCCATAAGTCAATTTCTTACATATGACAAGTTTTACTTTCAGCTGTGGACTTTGTGATGTAGTTAACGTTATGGTAATGTTCTTTTGTCAAAGCCATTTCACAATAAAGAGTTGAAACTTTTCACATTCATTCAACACCAGCCACAAAGCCATTAGTGACACTTTAGCTACAGATATCCATGCTAGGGCATTAGTAGAAACCAAACCCTTGAGGTCTCTAAACATGCTAATGGGTGCCGGGTTTCTGTTATAAAGGAAATTGGCAAAAGGCTATATAGTCTACATTATCTTAGTTATGACATGTCCTCTGTCTCATCAGTACCAGCTACCATCAACTGTGTATTTGACTAAACATACAAGCGATGCTTATTTGAGAAAAAAATTTCTCGACCGTTTATCCTGAGAATGAAAACTTGTTTTGTGAAAGGAACTCTTCACAGTTATTTGTGTTTTGTTTTGAAACCTGGATTTCATTATGTTTACTAAAAGAACATAAAATGTTTAGCACATCAACTTCGAGGGCACGCTAGGTAATGGATCTTCCATTAGGCCGTAATTTAACTTGTTGAAGTTTGTCATGAAATCGATTGTGTGGGGGAATATTCGTAACCTTCAATCCCAGTTGAGTCAATTAAATCGACTAACTTGAACCGCATGTATTTCCATTTATTATTGGAATGTCGCATGTGCATCACACACTCCGCCACATTGAAATGGTCACAACAGTAAATATCATTGAATGTTGGTAAACTTATAAATAATAGATAGCAAATTGAATTTTGCCATGGTCTGTTCATAAGCCTTATTGACCTTTGTCTCTCCCCAATTCGCCCTCTGAGGCTTATATTCACAATAAAAACATTGGGTTGGTTAAGAAACATTATTTAAAGAATGACTGATTTATCAGAACACCTAATGAGAAACAATTTTAGCAATGATAATAGTGATGTATAAACATCGTAGCGTTCTGTAACTGGTTGTTTTTCGAACGTTGTAAGATTTTCTTCATGCATGATTTGTGTGAGGTAAGAAAAGTTTTCATAAAAGCATTCCAGGTTTGTTTGACGAGCTATCAGAAAATGTTTTGGGCCATTGATTCTGGTTATTTAAGCGAACATTATTTGCATATTTGCAATCTTCTGTTCCTGTCGCTATAGATAAGAAAATACCTTCTTCACTTGAGCGATGCGCACATATTTATAACAGGACAGAGGTCGTATTTCGAGATGTTAGGCACATTTGTACTCAATAAAACAATAATTTAAATTTGTTAAATTTAAACACAAGCTGAGGAATTGGCCTAATACTTATATATACTTCATGAAATACAAATATATATGTTAGGTAGAAATAAAATTTCGGTTTTTAGTTGAAATATATAAATAACAAATATGTGGCCATTTCAATATAAATTCAGTTTCGAAATAACAATTATTTAAAGACATGTAGTGAAACATTTTTGTATTTTTTTAACAAAGCAGTACGTATAGACAGCATTTATCGATATAAATCAATCCTTGTTTTCGTTAATGTTTGCGGAATGGAATCAATGTGTAGAGTAAATATGGATTTGTTCTTGGTCTAATTTTTATCATTTTGCAATTACTCTACTTTGGTTAAACCAATCAATGAACATTTCTGAACAGAGCTGGTATTGCTATGTTAAAAAATGACTTATTTACTAACTTATATATTTTACTTCTTGTAATTGGAAACCTTAAGTTTCTTGACCTATTTACATGATAATTGATTGTTGCAAACAAAGACATAAAACTCCTGAGGAAAAAGGCAATCGTGAGGCTTATTGGCAAATGCAAAAGAGGCCGTTTTAATTTATTGCTTTCGCTTGTATAGGGAATTAAATACTGTTCTAATTATCAATTTCTTTGAATGCACAATATATCATAGTCAACCACAAAGGCAATCAAAAGTTCTTTATTTAACATTCCGACATATACGTGTAAACGTCCATTGACCATATTCCACATAGTGGGGCTTATTTATGCATAATTCCCCATGCAATAAGGAGGAGTGCTGAGACAGGACTTCTGCAGCTTCTCATTGCACAGTTCCTTTATCAGATGACTTTTGTCAAATATGTTTCTTGAGAATTCGTGTTCATAATATGTATACATAATTTTGCCATATAATGAGTTTTCTCTAACTGCACTATATCCTGAAGTTGTCTTTTACCTCTTATTATGGTAATGAAGAAATAGAACTGCTTCCATTTCGATTTTGAATATGTGTTCATTGCAGCTTTCATATGTAATGATTAATTTAATTTGCCTTTCTCGTATTGTCTTTTCGATCATATGTTGTTTAAATGCCTTAATAAGTGTAGTTGCATATTGAAATACATTGTATAATACCTTAATACTGCAACATTTGATAATTTTATTTGATATTCATTACATATATGTAGATACATGAAATATCATTTATATTAAGCATTCCTCTTTAATTTGATGTCTTTAAACACATTCTCTTTGCTGGTAAACTGTGGATTAATACAGTTTTATAATCATTTCTTCGAAAGTTTGCAATAATTGCATCTGTTCAAGGTTAACTTTTCCTGGTTCCAATCTGGGAGTATTCAGTCGTCATCACACATCCTCCTAAACAGTTTCATCACATTGCGTCGAAAGTTCTTACTTGTGATGCTGTACACTAGAAAGTCAACGGCGAAACTGAGAAAGTACGGAAACTGACAAATCTGCTGAGCAAGCACATTGGTGTGATTCTCCATCCAGTGATCATTCCTCACGAGGACCCTCACTAACAAGTACATACGGATAGCATGGCTAGGCAAATAGAGCACGATGAATATTGTAGACACAAGCACAAGCATCTTAGTACAACGCACCTGCGCCTGGGTGAGGACTCCCGGCTCAGCCTGGTGCACACAGTACATGTGCAGAGGATGGTGCTTCAACCGGAAGTTCCGCACTGCAAGAATTATTCGGATGTTAAGTATCACGATAGTTGTGAAAGGCACAACAAAAGTTACAAGAGAATCTATGTAGGTGAAAATAGCACTGAATTTCATATACTGTTCTTTAGCAGAGCAGAACGGTCCGTACGCTGTCACACTGACATATGTCGACAGAAAGCTATGGAGGTAGAGAACTAAAGCAAAAGCAGTGACGACGGCGACTGCGATACGAGATCTCTTCTTGGTGATATATCTAGGGGCTTTTAGAGGGTGACACACTACGACGAAGCGTTCGACCATCATAAGCACAACATACCAAGCTGATAGGAAGCTACACACATACGTGATGTAGACCATGGTGTGACAGAGACCCGGAGACAGCGCTACCCAGGGCATTAGACTGGTCATCCAAGCCAGGAACAAGGCGGTGAGGAAACCTGTGTCAGACACTGCTAGCACGGCGAGGTATAGGGCACAAGGGATAAAGCGGAACGCTGAGAAAGTAAACACAAGGAAAGAAAATACATTTCCCACAATGCCAAGAAAGCAAATAGTCGGAATGAGATAGAGACTGATCGCATGGGCAATCTCCACGAGATGATCTGTCCCGTTAGATCCATAAAGCGGAAACTGAAATTCCGTGGTGAAATTAGCCTCTGCATGGTTCCCCAATATTGCTCCGAGAGACATGATTAGTTGGTACTCAGCAGAAACACTGAAAACAGTTTATGGGGATTTCTACACGTTAGTTGCCCAGAAGTGTGAAACAATAACCAACGAGCATTATAATTTATAATGATTGAATTCGAAATCCAAGGATTAGTATATTAGAACAAATCTATTGATTTTCAATTATTTCGTCGAGATTCAGTTTCAAAGCTGTGATAATATCAAGTTGAAATACACCCAGGAGAAAATCAAGTGGTTTCGCACATGATTATGATAGAGTCCCTTGCATGGTAGGTCAGGAAAGGTGATATATGAGTTATGCTGGCACTGAAACCATAGCGAATCCTTCTTTATTGATGACACGCGCCGGGTGAAGATGTGAAGCATATGAAGTTATGAAGCCCTAGGGGTTTGATCTATGAGGGGAGAATCCAAATATGAATCAATAAGTTGGACTGGAGCTCTATCAGGCGTTGGGAGAATTTCCTGATGTTATAGTTGTATGTTGCTAATTGTTTTCACTTCAATCAGACTAGATCGAAGATGACTTTCCCGATATTGCAGTCGTCTTAGTAAGTGGAATCATGGCGTATCCAATTCATTGAGCCTAGTAATGATCATATCGGCGGTACACATCCTTATTCATCCTCTAATTGAGCCACGTCAGTTGCGATCTTCCCCGGATACATCTGAAATGAAAGAAAAACGCTATCAAGTCAAGATGTTTTTGTAATGAGAACACAAATTGAATGCAATAGTGGATATTGTGCAGTTAGATTATTGGATAAAATCATACCCTTCCACAAGTTAGGAAATGCATGAAAGCAAAACGTCAAATAAATCATAAAATCTCCATATCTACTAATAGGATTTTCCGTTCACTTACAAATTGAAAACTGATCTAAAGACACTAAATTATGGCATTTATCATTTAAAATTGGCAATCAGGAATTGCCCATCAAAGAAAATTAACTTGCATTGTTATTTAGAGTTTTTGATGTTCACTTGGCAGAGTACGTTTACATTTTGCAAATCAATCAAGCTTTGTACGAGGTACATGTATAACACTAAGTGAAAACACAAGATTACTGTATGAAATAACGTTTGAAAGTAATATGCCATGATTAATTATTTCACTAGAGTTTGAGAAGGCTACATTTGCCAAAGACTTCTGAATCTTGTTTTGTCTTAATTAGACTTTGGTCTAGAAATCATTCTTTGGGTCAATATTTTGACATTTTAAACAACATCCTGAGTGATTCAAAATGGATAACTTTCTGATTCTTTTGACAAATGACGGTTGCAGACAGGGTGACTCTCTGTCGCCATAGCTGTTTACTTTTGTGGCTGAAAGTTTTGGGAGCACGATAAGGAGAAATAAGAACATAAAGGGTATTGGTATTGACAATAAGGAGTATAGATTTAATCAAAATGCAGATACACTGAACTATTTCTTGATCGATCTGAACAAAGTACAAGGGCTGCTATTGTTGAAATTAATACCTTGTATAGGAGGTCAGGACTAGATATTGATAAGACAAAAGCAATTTGGATAGGGTCTAATAGAAATAGCACTGAACAACAATATGTAAAGATATTAAAATTGATTGGCATAATTGGGATTCTTGGAATCAAATTCCTCAATATTCTTAAAGACCCACATTCAAACTACATTATTTTTAACACTATTTTTCGACCAACCATGAGAAGATCAAACCAAATTCATTTAATAGGAGACAGTTTACCAAAATGACCGAAACGTAAGCCGCGGCATGTCGACATGGCCATCTCACAATTTCCGGTTTCTAAATATACGCTTGAAAGCCATCTTTTTGTTTTTTGAAGCATTTCTCAAATTTGGTGTAAATGTTGATCAAATAATTCAGATTGAAAACCCTTTTTCGATTGATGTTTTTAGAGAGGTTTTATAAGAACCCATCATTTTACATTTAAAATTTGTTGATGACTCAAGTTACTGAGACGCATGAAGGTATTAGTCATGTTTATTGGAATTGCAGGGTGATGCAATCATTCTTGAATGACCATGAAATTTTGATTAATAAACATGTACAATATCCAATAAACATAACACACTATCTTGTTTGGTTTGGATCTAGATACAATCATTAACTACTGAATCATGTAACGTTATATGCATGTCTGTAGCATTAGACAGGAAATTCATTCTTCTAATGATGTTTAAAGATTGTGAAGCAAACGAAGCAATAAAGATAATCAAAGTTTTTCTTGTAAAAACAGAGCCGAAATCTAAGCGGTGTAGAGTAAACATCTTTATTTTGTCACCCTAATAACTCAATCAAGAATTAAAGGGTATTCGTCTCTTACAAGAAGATGTGTGTTGAGGAAAATATAGTTACTTTGTAGGATATGATTATTTATGTCAATGCAATGTATATGCGATTATTCCTCTTTATGTTAAATGTTTAACAAAACTAACTCTTACTCTTAAACTAGTAATGAAGATCGTTATTTCTCAGCAGTCATCAGCCCCATTAAATGATAATTTACATTATAGCAAAATAATGATAGGTATTTTTTGAATATACAAATGAGTGTTGATAACTTTTATTTATATCATTCAACAATTTCATTAAAAATATCATGGATCGTTATCCATGTTCAGTTGGTTTTCCAAGCAGTAACGATGTAATGACACAGCAAGTTATTGCAGAGTTTTGTTTACAGCATTCATTTGTTGATTTTCAATAATGATGCTATTCCGTATTAAGAATCATTATTCATTATTAAACATTTAAAAAACACAGTAAAGCATTGATTGTATCATTCAAGTTTTTCAAATTGGCTTGCTTTATACCGTAGAAAACGCATCCTGTTTCTAACTTCATTTCATTTTTTTACCAAGTTTCAATTAGCGAGGCCTTTTGCTTGTTACGTTCTGGTCAGGAACAGAAGAACCTGTACGCATTGACGGGACGAGGTCATTGCTAGATTTGGTTAACTTACTAAAGGATTGATCTATCTATCATCATAATAAAAACAATTTTCGATCGATTTCTATGCCGTGTTCACTCCCACAACCTATATGATGGTCACGATCTCGAAACACTGAAATTACCAACACCAATACATATTCTTATTGGCCTTGAAAGCTACCAAAACGTACAATAAACCCATTGCAGCTTTTTGTAAAAAAGTAAATGCTATGTAATGATTTGAAGACAAATCAAATTCTACAAGTATTTTCAATTTCGAAAGGTTTCTTTAAACATTTTCAACGACTTTCTTTTGCCGTTTCCAGAAGATATCATTTACTACTACATATGTTCAAATTCTGATCCAAAACACTCCTGCAGAAAAGCAAATTTCTAATTCCTAATGTTTTAATATACATATTTACACTCAGTTTAAGAGGATAAAGAAACAGGACGTCAGATTTAGAAACTTGCCGAAGAAATAAATTGCCTGTCAGTGTAATGTCCATTACATGAAACGTTATGATATTATTGAGACAGAACCAATTATGATTTTTGCTTTATTTTCAATTAGAAACCCAAAGGACGTTATAAAACATTATGGTATTATTTTCAACAAATAAAACGTTAAAAGATAATATGAAATATGCAAAATCTTGGCTAATGACGTCATTCTATCGTTTTAGAGGATAGATCGTCCAATGAACGTCGGTGTGATTAAGATTTTAAGCCGAAATCCAATAAATATTTCATTGCAAAGCGATACTTTTCTAATGATATACTACGCATTTTGGATAAGCTCGCCATTCTATTTGCAGGGTGATATCAGTGCCTCATTCTCTTCCCACATGGGCTGCTCCAGTCATACTTGTCACGTTATACGCTAAACACTTTAATTAACCAATTTTCGGTTTGGGATTGATTTCCTAAGCAAAGAAATAAAACTACACCATTCACAATCTGCAAGCTCAGTTTGTATGAAAAACATCCTTGTTGCCAACGAGACATTTTGTTTCGATATAACATGCACAGGTTCCTTCAAAAATACTCGTTTGCACAGTTCTTAGTTGCATATATTCTGACCTTAGCATACACAAATGACAACGGCTTTATAAGTGTTTCCTTAATATATACGGTGAGATTGATTGCACAATTAGATTCAATTGCATCGAAACTGACGTTCTCATCTGGAAAGTATGTTAAGAACTGCAAGACTTAATATAACTTAATTCACGTAAAACAGTTGCAAAGCACCTAGAATAATTAGAATCCACGCCTCTTGATCTAAGGCTAGATCTCGAGAATACTTTACTTTTTTTACAAATCTTTAACAATAGATACGATCTACTTTGATTAAAAAATCTAAAAACCTGCTAAAATGCTAAATTCTATCAATTGGTTATTATAATGTTAAACCCATTGACTTAATGCAGAAACTGGTTACACGAAACTTCAATTTATGTACCATTCACATGTAGCGTCGCTTCAACATTACAAGCAGCTGAACATGATTTCTATCCTTCAGTTACCATAGCTACTTAGTCTTCAAACGTTGACCATTTTGTGTTTATGAACGTGCTGAAAGCAAGAAGGTCATCCGACATGACCTCTTATTACGAATTTAGATCACTAGTTTGTTATCCCACAATTAAACATGTATCTACCATCTGCAATCGATTGCAATTATTGACAGGATATCCAATTCCCCGAATCAAACACGTGCTCCCAGATCAAAGTCGTGGACAAGGCTTTAAACCAACCAATGAAAGGCATCCAGTTGCATACCAAAACTCCATCTGTATTAATAATCCCTCTCCAATCCAACACCAATAACAGGCACTTCATCTCTAAATTGGCACGGCTCTCTGTATTGATGAAATACTCTCAAGGTACTTTTTCTATAATAAACCTCCAGTGACGTCATTCTATTGTTCTTCCATACCTTTTTTTCGTAATTTCCCTCAAGTCTGATACAATTTCGCTTCCAAATGTAGTTTTGTAAAGTACGTCCCTCAGCCCCGGGCAATTATCTTGATAATGGCTTATGCCCCTGGCAATTATCTTTATAAGGCTCTCTCAGTCCGATCAAAATCTGCCTCCTTTCGGGGAAGAAAGTTTTAAAATATTAACTCTATGGGAATCGAACATGTAACTCGACGGGTATCCTCTCCACTGAGTCAGACGGCACCCTATAAGTCGCATGTTCTGGCGTTTTCTCAGTTTGTTTTCCCGTTGTTTCTGTCGGAAGTTGTATAAAACATGATCTGTTGGCATTTTTGAAATGTATGACCTCCTCGAGCTCCCTCTGGTTTTGCCTGTGGCGCTTTCGGTATGTGGGCATTCCACGCTGGTGTCGGGCATACTTTTCCAAATTGCCTGCCGGTTACGTATTATCCTACCCATAAAAATGGTTAGAATAATGCTTGGTCGAATTTTGCAGTTCCTTGAAATTTAGAATATAATCCTTCTTATCTAAAAAAAAAGCCCCATCATCATTAGTCAAAGTGATAAATATTGATAAAGAATTTATAACATCCCTTATCAAGGGTCTCATTTTCAATACAAACGAGCCATTGGCGCGTTTTCTAACAATTATGACGTTAATAAATGTAGTCGTTTTTGTTGAATCGAAAACACGTATTGCAAAATTCATGAAATCGAAGCAGAAAAGATCTGATTAGAGATGAATTGTTTTCTTTAGGAGGCAACATATTATTAATATTTTTATTGTTGATAAAGAAACACGCATTCAGTGAGTGAATGTTATTTAATAGCGGAATAGTTGCAGACTCCTACCTGTCCATTACAAACAACCTGATACACATGCAGTGAACATGACAACTTCCTCAACTGCATTATATCATCACAATCCAAAATTAATCACCCAATTAAAATATAAGGAAAGCTGAATAAGTAACTTCCAATTAAACTGCTGGACGTTTGCCGAGGACCGTAAATATTTTTATTAAACGGGTAAAAGTGAAAATAAAAGGAAAGCTGAAGTTGTAACTTCCTATTTAACTGCTAAACGTTTGTTGGGGCCATCTAACATCATTCAACAGGTTACTGTTAATGTATGAGAAAATATGGATGGTCAATCAGTGACGTCTGAATCATTCATACACATTGCACCATATTTTCACGTAAGGGATGTCAACGCAATATGTAAGGACTTTGCTACGTGACTGTTGGAGTTTGCAAGACACCTGGACTTTTATTTAGCTCAAATTGTAAATTCAAGACGTGGAATGATACATTTGACCACTGAAGGAGTGTCTAGAGCAGTTGGAATGACAAACAGGAATAACATGATTTAAAGTTGGTGAAGATATTGGTGAAAGCCACTTATATAGAGCCTTGAGCTACCACGAGTGGATGGATATGCGCGCTTTATAAAATTTCATATAATAGAAATTCTCTTCTACTGCAAGGCCGGCAACACATTACCAACAATGGCACCTATCTGATATCTCTATCGTACCACGCGTTTGACCAACGTTTTGACACAGAATGCATGCGTAGGCAACTCTATGAGAACGGTTTTAATGCAAGAGTTTGGATTTCCTTGACTCTTGCTCACTGTGGTGCACATGGATAGTTTGCTTTTGAGTATGAAGATGTTGTTCACATTAGTCTAAATTCTGTCTCATGTGTAGCGGACAAGACGATAGACAGACAAACGTTGATATTAGAGAAGACAGGGTGAACGTTTGATATGCACACATGCAAAAAAAAAATTTTTTTGAAACTATGAAGTCATTACCATTCGGCACATTTAAAATTTGGCATATATAATGAACTGTTATTTCCCATCATGTTAGCCTTTATGAAGCTAAATTAATGTATTTCACAATCAACGTAATTCGGAATTACGTCGAAGAGAATTCATTGGAAAAAAAGAAAAGATATTATCTTTGTATCACGTTTGACCTAGAGTGGTTAAGTTCGTTGGGGAGATATCAGCCTCCAAAGTTTCGAGGGACAAGACAGACGGACAATATCTAGTGTGTTGAGTGCGGGTACGGAGGGGGGTAACAAAATCATAGTATACTGATACATGTTTTAGCTTTGAACATAAATTTGAGGAAAGTCGTCGAGCAAATGGTAATTTGGATCGACCGCAAACTGATCCTGAAGCTGTGTACAATGTTACGGTAAGTGTTTAAATATTACCATGCATCGAAATAATAATCTGAAACATCCGCATTACTATGCCGTTTCAGGGATTTAAATGTCAATAGCATATTATTTTGAATGCCTAATATAAAATGATGAGAATAATACAAGACATCAAAAGGAAGTTGAGTAGAGTTATGTCAGGTTTTGTGGTGAGTTGCCTTCATTGAAATACAACAATATCAATATAGTTGCACATATCTAAAGGAAACTCACTGTCTGTTTCACTGATGCATATGTATGAGACAACACGGTGCTGATTTCCTCTAGTTAGTAAGGTATGTTTCCCCAAATTATGTAAATGCTATACTTAAATGATAGACTAGGCCGGATTTCAATACGAAAGCCTTTTCTTGTTGTAGTTATAAACATGATATATGCACAAATCCCTTAAGGACATACCCTATGCGTCAAAGCGTTGTTTCTGCGCAGAACCGTGCGCATCGCACATCGATACGATAACTAATTTTCGACAATACTGAACGCTAAAATACTGTATCAAAAACATACTGAGAACTATCATCTATTTACATGTAAGTTGTAAGATTATTTAGATATTGAAAGGTCCACTTTGTTTATTTAAGTGTGATGTCAAAAGACTACTTCACATTTACGACAAGAAATCGTTGCTACAAAGTTTAATAGCCATCACATGAAACGTTAATATTATATTATTGATACAAGACACGCTATGATATTTGTTTTATTTTCAGTCTTAATATTCAAATGACATTATAAAACATAATGTTATTATTTTCAGAAAATAAGACATAAAAGATAATATCAAATATTCAATATCTTGGTTTATGACATTATGCTATCGAATTAAAAATAGATCGTCCAATGAACGAATGTGAGATTAAAGGGGCAGTAGCACGTTTTAGGGGGAATATAAGATGAAATGAAAATTCCAATTGAAACACAATGTATTTAAATTAAATGAAGCAGTGATGAATCAAATACATAACGTAAAGTCTAGCCATGCGAATCCTTTTTCATACACAAAATGAATTAAAGGTGTTCACACAAAATGGCCGCCAATGGATTTTATGTCAATCTTCATACTTTGTCCTCTGACTATGGCTGATTGGTTTGTGTAATGAGATTTTTGACACCATCAAAATAATACATTTAGCATTTACGTACAATTATCAGTGAAATATTTAAAATAACAAGTTATCAAAAAACGTGCTACTGTCCCTTTAAAATTTAAAGTAAAAACAAAATAAAAGCGATTACTTATTATTAATATACTACGCATTTTGGAAAAGCTCGTCATTCTATTTGCAGGGATATCAGGTCTTCCTTCTCTTCCCATACAGCTCCTCCAGTCATACTTGTCTCTTAATACCCTCACCACTTTAATGGCCATTTTGCTGTTTGGGATGATTTCCCAAGTGAAAGGAGAAGTGCACCATTCACTATCTGCCAGCTCACATTGTATGAAATACTTGCTTGTTGCCACCGAGACCTATTGTTTCCGACAAAAACAGTTGGGAAACAACTTTGTACTAAATTATAAAGTGGTGGACACAGTAATGAAAAGACGTGACATTGAGAGTCGACCCATTGTGTAAAACACATCGCACGAACTCAGCAATGTCAGTCTTACACGTGCAGCCATCATTTATATTCAGTGGTATGTTGATTCGCATGATCTAAGTTAGAAACGACAAAAAAAATAAGAATAATGAATATATAGTTTTCTTCAAAATATATATAATAATATCTCCAAATCTGACGTTCGTTCCCTGAAAGTTCTAGATATAAAACAGAAGATAGCATAGTAGGAAAGGATTGGAAACAACTGTTGAGTGACAGTATCTTTGGTCACTGTTCGTGAAATAACTCGCGACTATCAACTGAACCAAGAACTGATAACAACAACTTTCAATTTATGTACAATTCACACTCTTTTACAAGCAGTTGAATATGATTTGTATCTTCCAATAAAAATAGCTATTTAGTCCACAAACTTGGACAAGACATGATATTGGGACCATTAAGGCCAAAGCACGTGCTGAAATCAAGGAGGTCATCCCGCATGACCTTCTCGACGAATTTAGGTCGACAAGTTTGTACTCTCGCAATTTAACTTGTATCTATCATCTGCAATCGATTTCAATTATTTACAGGATATTCAGTTCTCCGAATCAAACACGTGCCACCAGAAGAAAGTCTTGGACGTGACTTCAAACCAACCAATGATAGGCGTCTAGTTGCATACCAACAATCCATCTGTATGGAGAATCCCTCTCTACTCCAACACCACTAACAGGCACTTCATCTCTTTTAAATGGGATGAAAAAAAATCTCATTTGCCTCCAAGCTATTATTTCATAAAAATCGTTGGGATAGCGCTTGATCGGGTTTTACATTTCATTACAATTGAAAATAGAATACCTTTTTTTTTCTCCAATCATTATCTTGTTAGACAGCATTTTAAGATATTGCCTTATTGGTAAAAAAAATGCAATTGTTAAGAAGTAATTTATAAACATTTCTTATTAAAGGTCTCATTTTCGATACAAACGGGCCATTGACGTGTTTTCAAACAATTATGACGGTAATGAATGTAGTTATTTTTGTTGAAGAGAAAACATGTAATGCAAAATTCATGAAATCGAAATTGAAATTATCTGATAATAGATAATCTGTTTTCTTTAGGAGTCAAAATATTATGAATATTAATAATATCAATATTTTAATCTAAAGAAACACGTATTTAGCGAGTGGATGTAATTAAATAGCTCAGTTTCAGACACTGTTTATTACAAGCAACATTATACACATGCAGCAAACTTCAGCAACTTGGTTTTATCTCCGCAGTCCAAAATTGAATCCAAAATTGAATCGGCCACGTGAAACTAAAAGCTGAAGAATTATTTTCAAATGATTCGGGGTCGGCAAGGATTATTTTCTGCAAATACTGAAAAGAATACAAACGATATATCCCATTGTCCTATGTCCTAAGTTGAAATGTCTATATGTGTCCCTATTAATTAGCCTTGAAGTACTTCATACACCGGGTGAACCCGTACTTGACTTGCAAGTAAAGATTTCAAACTAATTACTTTGTCCATCCGAAAAACTATGGAATCATATTGCCAAGGTGTCCCCAGTAGTACTTGTTATACAACAAGGCATTCGTATGCATGTAAATGATAGTCCAGGATGTTGTATCTTGGTTCAATCAAGGGTCAATCAATACAAATTCATAATAGGACAAGTCATAAACCGTACATTTATCTGCGCCATGAAGCTGAACAAGTCAAAAGTATCATTATATTATTTGAAGGGTAACGCATTATATAAGGGACAATACAAACTATATACAAAATCCAGACAATTTCTCACTGTGTCTTAACTATAAGATAACCCCGTGTAAGAGTTCATTTCTTCAAAGATCTAATTACCTTGAGGATCCTTTGAAAAACATTCATATGCCATCGTTTCATTGAGACACAAACATTGTAAACACTTGAACCGAACTTATTATGATAGGACAAGGAACAAAAGACGTCATCGGGTTTCATGGCGGAGGTAAAGAAAACCCTCAGTATGTAACATGAAAGTCAGACAAGATCAAGGCCATCATCTGAGAAGTCAAGGATGCTCGATGTTTGACAAGAAACACGTAAAGATTCAGTCAATATTGGTGTTGTTGATCGTTGAAACTTGTAAATGCAATATGCCTCCCGACTCCCTTTACATAAACCTTTAACATTGACTTCTTCCTATCAATAAATTGTAAATTAAAAGGTCTTTCCTGAATTATCAAGAATTACGAAAAATTGGGCACTACCTTGTAAGAAGTTCGTTAATACATGATTGTAAAAACGTAGTGTATAATGCCTTTGCCGTCCTTTCTACAGGGTCACCTTTATTTTTGTTCTTAGAGGTCACCACAGCAACTACGTGAGGGGTTATCAATAATTTCATCATCATAATAGTTGTACATGTATGTATCAACTACATTAAACATTGAATTTGACGAAAATCGCCGAATGTCCATTTGTTTATTTTTTAAAACACGTTAAACACTCACTTTAAGTATATACAATGTCAAAACAGGTACTTGAGCTGTCTATTTTTATTAATGTTTGAACATTGCTATCCACTAAAATGATAATCTGAAACTTCATAACTTTGTCATGCTGTATCAGTGACACAAATGTCTAGGGCTTAAAGCATTTATGTCAACTGACTTATGTAAATGGTTAGGAATAAAACATGTTAAGAAGATAGTTGTGTAGGCAAGTAAGTTTAGTTCCCTACAAAGAAACACTACAGTATCAATGCAGACATTTAATAGGTACTCGCTGTCTGTTTCACTGATGCATATGTATATAAAGCAACAGAGTGTCGATTTACCTTTGTTCCATTAGTGAAAGAGATTTTTCCCCAATTATGGAAATGCGATTACTTAAGTGTCAGACAATGCCGCATTTCAATACAAAAGCATTTTCATGTTATAAGATTAAACCTGATATGAAGCGGCAAAATCATTTGGTTTTAACGGATCTTGTTGTATCAGCATGGATGTCTCCGCGTGGGGCTCTAGCGTATACCCTGATATCCATCGGACCAAATGTCTCGTATCAATATATATATAGACAGACAGTAAAATTTTTGCGAAATTATCAATAGCCGCAATGGAAGTGCTATCATATATATACTACCGACAGAAATTAAGGAACTGTTAATTTCAATGAAGCTATGAGGTCGACATGTGCGTGGCGTTGAGGCTGAACGCCTTTGTCAATCAAAACGAAATTTCACATGCACACTAACGCTCATATCTGTACACATTTTGGAAAAATAAAAATCACCAATGCATTTGAGATGGATAAATGCCGCTGAGACTGTATATCTTTTAACTGACAAATTAAAGGATTGGGGGTAGGACAGAGGGAAGAACAGTGTGGCAAATTGTCCACACATTCGGTAACTCAAAAACATTTAATTTACTTAGACGCAGTGAATCAACAAAACTTTCCACATTCAATAACACCTCTGTGCAAGCATTCTCTCCCCACAGAGGCAGATCAAGTCATGTTGATTTAGCCTCTGTTATATTACGACGAGTTTGTGGGGTAGAATAGGAGATGCCTGATTGGAGGCAACGAAAATTAGTTGTGCAATCATCATTTTGGCTACTGAAACAAGGCAAAGTCATTGTGATATGAACCCTTTCCATGCGAGAAGCCTTGTCATTTGATAAAGACATTCAAATGTATTGAGATGAAAAATTTTCCCGCCAGGGGAAACTGACGGAACCCACGGATTTCGACGTAATAGAACAGAGGCTAAATCAACATGACTTGATCTGCCTCTGTGGGGAGAGAATGCTGTGCAAGAGGTCCAAACCATTAACTGCTGACATGACAGGGATTGTGCCAATAGCAGGACAACAATTGTCAATCTCGACATGCCCTAAATGATTTAACTGACTTTTGAAGTAGTGATACATTCACTGTGATTTCATCAGTTCCCTTATTTCATGTCGGTAGTATATATCTCAGGCAGCTGATCATTCAAATGTATTGAGATGAAAAAATTTTCCGCCAGGGGAAACATACGGAACCCACAGATTTCGGCGTAATAGAACAGAGGCTAAATCAGCATGACTTGATCTGCCTCTGTGGGGAGAGAATGCTGTGCAAGAGGTCCAAACCATTAACTGCTGACAGGACAGGGATTTTGCCAATAGCAGGACGACAATTGTCAATCTCGACATGCCCTAAATGATTTAGCTGACTTTTGAAGTAGTGATACATTCACTGTGATTTCATCAGTTCCCTTATTTCTTGTCGGTAGTATATATCTTAGGCTGCTGCTGTCACACTCGCAAAGAGGGTCCTTTAGATTTCCAAAAGAGGCATCCTGAGTATGGAGTTCGGAATTGGATTGGCTTAAAACATACTGGCAAATAATAGCGTTGAGTAAACACCCGCCAGCGAAACGAAGCACTTGGTCCGATAAATATCAGGGTATACGTTCATGTGGAGATATAGGCTGATGTAGCAGGTCGGTGTTAACGTTGTTTAACGGTCACTAGTTAGAAGCAAGTGATCCGAAGGCACACTATAACTATAACGACATTTAGTAACCTTGTTATAGATAGTGTTAGTTCACATCGTAAGCATGACATATACATGTTCTGTCATAGAAGATGTACAAAGGCTATCATTTGAGTGCCGATGACATACTGTTTAACGACGTAATTACCAGAATATTTGAGTATATTAAGTGGGAGTGGGGAACATACAGATCAAAAGCTTAACCAGCAACTGAAGATACTTAAATTTGTTTAACAACTGAAGAGAAAGCGTTTTGGTTATGAAACGAATTTCGAAGATAAATTCTTGTTTGTGCAAACTTCTCATGAATACATACTGAGTAACACAAAAAACGTCATTGGACAGGAAGAAACTGAAATCATTGTTTTTAAATTTCCTTAACTAGATTTTATAGTCAAAACGTTATGTTTGACCTGCTATATGGCGCCCTTCAGTTAAGAAGCGTTGGCACACTAATGTCTAAGAAGGTTTAGGAAGAAATTGCAGTATTTAATATTTTTGTACAATGCCAAACATTCTTGCCAAAATATGGACAAAAAGGTGCCAAGTTCATGACCTACAAGTTTACTTTAACTGAAAGTGTTTAACGTTGATATATGAAACTGTTGTTAATGTACTTGTTACAAACCTTGTGCCTATTATAAATATTCAAAGGTGCATTTCTCGCCTTGGCAGATGTATTGTGTTTTTAATCTGATTGATATGTGGAGACGTTTCTTTTATAGTTCAAATACATTACTTATCACTATAATTACGTGCATTAAATTTGACAATTTGGTAAAGGAATCAGAATAGTTTCTTTTAAACATAATCGGTCAATCCTAAGGAATGACCTAGCTAGAAATATATGCATGTGATGCACTGTGATGTCCCCCGCTAACATTTAATCCGAAAGTGACCCTACCCCAATTATGTACAAATTTCAAATTGTTTCCATGGAAACAAGAAAAAAAATAAAAAATTCAGAATAACCAAAATAGCAAAAGGCACCACTCCACCACTAGATCTTACCACATACCAAGTTTCGTAAAAAATATTGAACGGTTTTGGAGATATGGTCCGGAAACGAAAGTGTTACGGAATTACGGATTTACGGAATTACGGACGGAACTGAAAACATTTTGTCTCCCGCAAAGCTTTGGGGGGGACATAATGATAAAAATATGGTAGACTCGTCGAAGCCGATATAATTTATACTTGAAGTATCTGCCAGTCAAAGCTGACCTTGCCCACGAAAACAATGAACAACAATAATCAAGTACTGAAAAAAAATACACAAAATTATAAGCCATACGTCTGTCTTGCTTATCGAGTACATGGATAGCTTTAATTAAAATCTTGTTTTGACGATTACTGAACTTAAAGTTTTAAGGGGCAATAGCACTTTTTTTTAATTTTAAATTTTAAATTTTTGCACCGACAATTGTAAGTTAATACTAAATGTAATATTTTGATAGTGCCTGAAATCTCATTACACAAACCAATCATCCACAGTCAAGGAACTAATTATAAAGATTCACATAAAGTCCATTGGCGGCCATTTTTCTGTGAACACAGTTTATTCATTTTGTGTAAGAAAAATGAATCACAAGGCTGAACGTAACATTATATATTGCTTTATTGCTGCGTCATTCAGTTATATACATTGTCTTTCAATAGGAACCATTAATTTTCAATTTCCTGACATCACCTTATATTCCCCCTAAAACGTGCTTCTGTCCCTGCTAAATGTGTTATTTTGATGTTGTCAAAAATCTCATTACACAAACCAATAATCCATAGTTTTAGAAAAAATTATAAACATTCACATAAAGTCCATAGGCAGCCATTTTTGTGTGAACACATATAATTCATTTTTGTAAAAAAAAGGAATCGCATGGCTGAACTTTACATTATATATTCAATTTATTGTTGCTTCGTTTTGTTAAAATACATTGTCTTTCAAATGGAACTAATATTTTCATTTTCCTGACACCACTTTATATTTCCCCTTAAACTGCCCCTTTTAAAGGTACAGGATTGGTCATTTGAATAACAGTGACTAAATGATCCACTTTAAAGAAAAATTAAACAAAAAACAAATATGATTAAAGGAACCACACTCTGGGCAAAATAATATACTTTATGCAAGAGTGAATGTCTACAAAATGAAAATACTTTGGAACAATGGGGGAATGTCTAAAATGAAAATACTTTGGAACAATGGGGGATCTCAAACAAATTGAGCGTGCCGGTAGCTCACGTTATTCAAAAGCTACAATTGATATCTTATTATAGAAAAATCAATTTATAAAAATAACGTCAAACGATATAGGAGTTTTCTGATTGCTATTTTCATATATATACATACATAAAGATGAAGATTCTGAAATGGGATGAGGCTATGAAATACTAACATGGAGAGCTACTACATTTCAATATTGGTATTATAATGATCTCATTTATCCGCCCAATTATCTCCCAGACTCATAAAGAACCAAAGGACGTTATATCCAAACAGTGACGAACTTCCTCAGTGTTTAGAACTAGCTATCAAGAGAGTCGGAGAGCAGACAATAGATGATGCACGTAGTACACCAAGAGCCAGGATATCATCGAGACCCTTCACTGTTGATTCAAAACTATTGAAATAAATTGAAACAGATAGATCGTTTATATAAGCGCCCACCATTGTGTGATTTATGGTGGTCTGGTATTATCGATTCGAAATTAAAGACCTCAGCTTACAGATTATATCAGGGCTTGCAGTAAGTTGTAAGTAAGTTGATTTCGCTTCATTAGGCATTCGTTAAAACAGCAAGTTATTCCTTCGTTGTTTTGTAAAAGCAAATTTTATTCGAAAAACACAACTAGATAAACAAAATGTGATACAAACAGCAATTTAATTTATTAAATATCTTTAAGATATCAAGGTAATTTTAAAACTAAAGATATATCGTAAATATTGTAGTTAATTATATCAGCTATACTTTACACAAAGAGCGACATAACTTTAAAGTGTTCCTAAGATTTAATTAAGACAAGCATGATGTTTACAATCTCTACACTTACATTTGTAGATTATAAAATGATTATAGCCAATCATAATATGAATATTTCTTGATACAATAATTGAAGAATATTTGACATTTATGAACTTATTTCATTAAAGAAAAACATAATTAGAGCTGTATGAAATTATTAAAAAACATGTGTTTATTTCATTGTTTTTATTACATATGTCCGAGTTAAGTCCGAGTCTAGATATAAAATCAAATGATATGAGAAAGATTGGAGAGTTAAAAATAATACATTTGTTATAAGGAGAAATCTACTTCTACTCACCCATCCACGAAGTAAGTTCCAGAGAGGACCATAGACTCTAGCCCTGTAAACTCCTACACCATCTAAACAAGCTGCCCGAGAGTCGAGTAAGCAGCAGACTGCGCTAAGCCCTCACTGGAGCACACAAGCATGCACAGATCCGTGCCGGTTTCCGAGGCAGACTCGGGTTCCGCTTATCTTTCATAGGCTGATCTCGGAGACGTTCGATGCGATGCTCCCGAGTAATCTTTGTGTTGAAGACTGACTGTTTTTTCTATCAAGATAATTTCCTCAGCTTGAGAGATCGAAAGAGAGGCTTTCAGTTTGACAAAACATGCTGATTCCCCTGTCAATAAACAAAATTACAGCCCCTCGCTGAAAGAAATCGACAAGGGCTGACAAACCTGGCATTGCAGATTGTAATGATGATCACAGGTCTCCATCAAGGCTTATCCTTTCATCACAATGCCCTTAGCAGTTATCATACTTCTCATAGGGAACATTGCTGTCAGGCTCGTTGGCTTCAGTTGGCCTTGTGGAGACAGGAAAAGGCAGATACTATAATCATAATTGCACACTGCTTGAGCTCCCAAGTCATACCGCGAATAGGGTAGTCCTGCGACCCCGAGGGGCTATCGATGTGTTGAGGTGATGGTAATAAAGTTTTTCGACGTTTCCCTTATCATATAGTATATATCCATGTCAATTCACTTGTTTAAAGTGTATTACAATTACGGGACTTTACAATAATTATAATGAATTATGTGTTTTATGTGTATCGCTACAGCTCTTAAGAATGAATTCATTCTTACTAAAAAAAAATGTTAAATTGTTTTAAGCAAGGTTCAACTACTTTTACGACAAGAGAATAATCAATAAAAAAATTGCAATAGAAAAGCCCATTATACTTATAAAATCTATGTAAAAACGTGCGACAATTAGACAAAATTAAGGATGAAACCTGTTCAAAATATCTATGATAAAAATGGAAAGAAATCTTTTTTTGGGAAATTAAATATTGTGAATAGTAATATCGAAACAATAATTTGACAGAAATTGTCGAAATGACTTTCCATTGCAGACAAGGTGACGCATGCCGGGAAAGTGATGTGGGCGAACGAGATGGTCTACATTCCAAGGAACTGAAGTTCAGGTTACAACATAAGCTATCCTATGGGGCAATAACTCTATCGATCAATTCTCTGATAAGGTACGCTTCGATGAATTGGTTATCCTGCGTCATTAAACATGAATGAAAATGACGACTGGTTATGTAAAACATGTTAATTGATGAATACAAATGGGAAGGATATTTATTCTTCCTGAAATGCCAGTTATATTCGGACAGTGACGTTTGTTCCATAGACACGGGTCTGTATATGAACATTTGAAAATTGTCACTGAAATACTATTATGTAAAAACTAATGTTAGGATGTATTTTTAAATGAATATGTACTGTATTATTGATTTAAAGACATAGAATACTGAAAGTGGAAAAGTTTCTGTATTTTGATGGCAAAAACATAGCAGGGGTAAAAAAAATTAATATCACCTGATGCCAGATGGTTCTGGTTAAAAACGGACAGTCTTGTCATTTGAAATAAAATCCCCGGTAGTGGATAGTTTCATAAACATGATGAAAAATAAAACTGCAATATCCTAAATGATTCATCTCTAAGAATTCTTAAAAATGATACTAAACATTAATATGTGTTGTTTCAAATTAAATGTCAATGTGATGTCTTGAACCAGTTCACAATAATTTGATCACCAAATATGATATTTAAAGGGCAATATATAATCTTAAACAAAATCAAATTGCAATAAATAAAACGATTATATTTCTAGAAATTTGTTTCATATTTAATGACGGTGGCGTGTCTTCAATCTGAGTATCAGCTTAACGATGGTTATCAAGTAACAATCAAATATAAATCGGTTTGCAAAAGTTCATTGATAAATTATTTACAACCTGTAAAGTTCATGAAACGCGGCTAATTTTCAACTGTTTGAACAATTGATGGCAACTGCATGATGTATTAAAGGGGCAGTAGCACATTTTGATAATTTTATATTTCAAATATTTCACTGATAATTGTAAGTTCATGCTAAACGTATTATTTGACAATGTAAAAATTCTCATTACACAGGCCCATCATCCATAGTCAAAGGACAAAGTATGAAGTTTCCTTTAAATCCATTTGCGGCCACTTTGTGTGAATACCTTTAATTCATTTTGTGTAAGAAAAAGGAATCACATGGCTAAACTTCACTTTATATATTTGAACTAGTATTGCTTCGTTTAGTTTAAATACATTGTCTTTCAATTTGAACCATAAATTTTCATTTTCCTGAAATTATCTTCTTTTCCTCCTAAAAACGTGCTTCTGCCCCTTTAAAGCACACATAAGACAGGCGCTAACAAGTGATTTGACATAACGTAAATCATATGTTTATCACTGATATCTGGGGTTTGGTATCTATGGTGGGTGTTAAATCCTGATTGTCTGAAGGGAAACCTCATTGTAAGGCAGTAACAACACAAGTATCATTATTAAATGCTATGAATAAGACAAGGGTCCGACGGTGGTACAAATAGCAATATCAAATACAATACAACAGACAAGGGTCGTATAGAGGTCAATTGTACAATATTACTACCATCTTGCAAAGCAAAGAATTGACAGTTAATTTCATCCTTAATGCAGTTGAGACGAGGTGGAAATAAGACACGCACTAGAGTCCTCTCTGTAGAAGACAGCACTAAATGAGACTTCATCTCCGGGGTCCTGCGGTCACAGACTTAACTGTTTCAAGGAAATGGCAGTTGGTAAAGCAAATGGACTCCCAAATGGCCATGATAATCAGCGTCAACTCGTCACCTTTATAATTTCCTGTACCATTAGTCTAATGTTTGTAAGATCGATATGAAGTGGACACAGTGCAAAGTTTTTGAGCTTATTTTGTTGTTTGTGTTTGCTTTAATGATCAAATTGTCTTACATTTATTATTGTTAAGCTAGATATTTATGACAATTGTTTCATCTCTTCAGAAATTAATAAATATTTGGTTTCTCTCAAGTAACATATCAACATCGAAAAATGTCATTTCTGCTATATCAACCTATTTGTTTCCATAACGCTTCTACAATGACCTCCACTTGAGAATAGTTATAAGATACCAAAATTATATAAGGCTAGCATTCCATGTGTCCGTAGTGCGGAATGCGTGTTAAACCCGTATTAAAGCCCCTGTCACACTTCAGCGTATACTCACTGAAATTTTTCTCATACGCAGCTATACGCAGCCGTACGTAGGACACGCAACTCAAACGCACATTAGTTGTGTCAAGGTCGTTTCTTGTACGTCGGCATGCGCTTGGACCATTTTCATACGCTTGATAGTTTTGGGCATGCTCAAAACTATGCTGCGTATAGTTAACACGCAACAAATCGGTTTTACATCGGTCGAGGGCGGTACATGTACGTTAGGTAATCGTGATGAGTATGCACTTCATACGCAGTGTAAGTTGATGTCCCGAACCAACGCATAGATAACGCATTGTAGACGTACACAAAACGCTCTTCAAGCAAATGTAGCGCGTACGAAGAACGATCTTAAACCGAATCATAATGGAAAAATGCATTGTCCAGTTTTTCCTTATGAGTAACGTATAACAACGTACTCATAGCGTACAAAGGGTACATCGTGAATTTGATATAGATAGCATAACGAAAGGGTTGGTGAGCATAACACCTCCGTATACTGTTTGATAGTTTTCATTTCGTCTCCTTCTTTCATATAGCACTATAATATTGTAGTTTAAAAGAATCAAGAGTCGAAACTATCCAACTATGATAACAACCGCATGGAAATACACATTAAAAATAATTAACCAATATTTTTAGAATTGCCATTAATCATTTATTAAAGGAAACAAAACGTTGAATATAGACACATAATGAATGAAATATGTGCACTACAAATTCTAGTAAATCAAAGATAAGAAGAGATGAATAAAAAGCATTGCATTTCCATGTAAACAAAATCATAAAGAAGCTAATTTGTTTGATTTGTTTTTAATGTTTTCATTGTAAACTTTCCAGCTGCAAATCGATTTCAGACTACCAAATATACCATTAGACTAAACCTGTGCACTATTCCATTGTTTATATAAGAATTATTCAGGATAATCTTCTGGTGAAGTGTCTAGGTAATAGAAAATTTTTAAGGAGTGTTTTACAAATGTAAGTTATCCTTGAATAAGGCAGGTCCGGACCAAAAGCGACATGAGCGGATGAAACCGATGACATATTGAGCAAACAAATCGGAGAGGGTGGGTGCATGTAACAGAAAATATCCGACCTAAGGTTCAATTGGGATTAGAATGTATTTTTTCTGATAAATAAGTTCTAAAAGTTTCAATACCGACATCGAGGGGTATGTATTCGTACAGAAATAATCAACTAACAGACGAGAACTGCGGACTGCCATTCAAGTGGGAACTCCTTTTAATCACATGTGATAGAGAAACGAATTCAGTAAACTTAAATTTACGCTTTTGTTTAAATAAATTTTCCTTCAATTGGTAACAAGCTTTTCGTTTCCGCGAGATCCCTTTGTATATATATATTACCTACGAAAACTTACTAAAAAAGACAGAAAGGATTGGAAATTATGTGAAGACACAACGGCTCGGAATATGTTCGCTTAGTTTGCGCAAGGCATGCGGTAGACAATAGTTGTGTGCGTCTAGGGTATAGTATGCATGCGCTCTGCATATGCAAGCATCTGAAACAAAGTGGGGATACGCAAATCATATGCATCTCCGACGCACCCGCAATGCAAAGAAAACGCAAAGTTCGTAAATCAGTCGCTCCATGTGTGGTACAAGTAAGGCAAAAAACAGTATTTTTTTAGCTTACTGGTTGCGTGTGAAAAAAAATCCATACGCAACCCAAACGCACTTGCTATACGCTTAAGTGTGACTGGGCCCTATTACAGTAAATAGTAGTTGATTCGTGATGCGCACTTAGCGTCCGAATACGCAATACGATTACAGGCAGACCAAACATGGGCATATCATTACGCATCACGCATCAACAGCAGGTAAAGGAAGTAAAATTTATTGAAATGATTTGTTTCATTGGGAACTTGAAATGTTTATTATGATGTCCTATCATAATTGTTTTTGAATATCTAAGCATTGAAAGTAAAGTTGTTATACGTAGTTAAGCTTATGATTTAGCAGTATTATAATAGTATTACCAATACAGTAAATGAATTACATTCTGTATGTATGTATGTATAATCCTTAAGTGAAACGACCAAATTATGTTCCGAAATGTCTGTCGAAAATATTGCTTTTACCTAATTTACAATATTGAATTTATTTAATAGTGATACTCGAATGACGTTCAAATAACGAAACCAATTTTGTGAGCCGTCGGTATAATATAACTTAATATTGATGATGCAATGCAAATGACAATATACAGACATGCTATTTCAATTATATATTAATAGCAGATCGACATATAACAGCTTTAAAACTTTCATTGCGCAATTCTATGGAATCGCCTACCCTTAAACGACGATTTTATTCCATGAAGAAAAACCAAATATTCAAAGAATATGGATCACGATATAATAAGAAAATGGAAATGGTTTCATTGCTACATGTGCCATTAATTCAGTACAACAAACCACTCAATTGTATAAACTTATTCCCAATTTATGTATATATAAAACCCCAAGTCCAGTCATGTCCAGTATCCTTTGCCTGACAACGGTGTTAGTATGAACGCCGAAACATCGCAATTTATCTAACAACTTTTAGATTCCTCTCAAAGACGTCATTCTACTATTTCACGTAAAATATACACAGCTATATCAAAGTTATCAGATTCTTGAAAGGGGCACTGCCACGTTTTTGAAAATTTTAACTTTTTTTTTCACTGATAATTTGACCTTAATGTTAAATGTATATGTAAATTCTCAAAAATCCCAATACACAAAATAATCATCCATAACCAGAGAACAAATTATAAACATCAACATCAAGTCCATAGGCAGCCATTTTTGTGTGAAAACCTTAAATTCATTTTGTGCAAGGAAAAGGAATCGCCTGGCTGAACTCTACATTAGATATTTGATTTAACCTTATATTTCCCCTTAAAGCGTGCTACTGCCCCTTTAATATAAATGGTAGATTGCATATCCAAGGAATCCGTGTATTCCATAACTAAAATAGTTCAACGCTGAGTGATGGATCGCTTCAGTGTCACGTCTATTGAAGTCAATAATCCATACTACGTTTGTAAAGGGCCTCTTTGCGATAGATGTTTGAATTGTTTCAACGGTTCCGCTAGGCACTTCACATATTCAGGATAAGTAATGTAATCAATTGGATCTTTTAAGTGTTTCCAGGGGAAAACATATAATCTAACAATTTGTATAGATTGTTCTTATATAATGTGGTAATATACTCTTGACAAAAAAATCAGCAACATGTAATATTTGTAACACAAGCATTTTATTCATTTTGGATGCTTTAAAGAATGGTTGGGTTCAACCAATGTGATCAATTAACTGAATCAGGATATCCCTCCCTACATTACTCTCTAATGTAGATGTATGGCTAGCGCGATAACAAACATATTTACTTAAACAATATTCGTTTTGCTTAACTTTATAGGTGTATATTTAGGCCATTCAAAATTTGCCTCTATCTAAGATCTAAGAATAAGAAAAGAAGAATATCTAGAATGCGTGTGGTTTTGTCAGATGATTTTATGTTCCCTGTAATGACTATATACAATGGCTGAGAGCTGTGAGCTAAACAATTCTTTTCAAACTTCAGTCTTGGTACCAACCTCAAACACAGCATGTGTCGTGAAGTATATGCGTATTCAATTTAAAGGAAACAACATACAATAAATTATAAGGTATAATTGTAGAGGTTTTTAAAAACTGCACAATAAAGAAGTGTTTTTGAGACATTGGATAGGATGGTATAGGGATCTCAACCTAGCTGTTTGTACCAGCGATATCAACAAGCTATCATTAGCTTCGTCTGTCGGCTGCAGTTGTACGCATCGTAAAGCGTCTCATCAATTCAGTTACCATGAGGTTAAGGGGGCGGTTGAGCAGCAGGTTAGACAAAGTGATTGCATTATCCCAAAGTCTATTTTCGCTTGTTTGACAGACAGAGGATTCCAGCTGCCGTTCCTTGAAATTAGTTCAAAGCTGAGTGATGGAGAGCTTTAGTGTCAAAAGTGTCGCAGTCAATAATTCCAGGCCATGTTTGTAAAGGACATCTGTTGTTAAACTGAATATTTTGGTTCGGTATTTTAATAATTTCGATGTATCTTTAAACATTTTGTCAGTTGGAACATATACGGATCGTCCAAATAATCACCTTCTGTGTAAAATATATGCAAAATTACATGACAGGGAAGCCTCATGCTGTCAAGTAAATTTGACAAGTAAAAAGTAATGATATGCTTTGTAGTACATTTTATACATGGTAATCACTTAAAGAATCTCAAAAATTATTTTTTTAATTATATGAACTGTCATTGAATGATCGCGAATCATTGAGATGTATGTCATTTCTCCATAACTAAACAAACAAAATTTGTGAAATATCTTGAACATTTTATGCTATTATTGCAATTAATCACTTATTCAATGATGGAAAAGACAACCAAACTTTGTCTTTTTTTCGATTTCTGATAATTAAAAAATATATTGAACGTTTCATGCTATTACTGGGAACCAATCACTTATACAAAGATTATTTTCAGCACAAGTCGGTGAAATTGTTTGTTTTCTATCCAAACAGCAGCATAGACGTCCATCAATGCCCGATTTTGTTAAATTACACACAAAAAGGTTATATTTTCTAAATGAATACTCACATCAAAAAGACATTTCTTATGAATGGCAATTTTTGTTTGTTGATTAAACCTGATTTCTTGATAAGGAAAAAAATACATCAAACGAATAACTAAATACAGAGGTTTTTAATTACATAATTTTATATGGTAATGCTTTCATCCAAACACTGTAAGCCCACTTTTCACAACGATCTGAATTATCCCGAAAAAATGATTTAGCGAATTCGTAAACATACATTAACATATAGAATTCATAATTACTTCTTGAAATTCGTAAATGATTCATACTTATTTATCACTAAATAGCTGAGAACTATTGTAAACCTTTCGCACATGAATCAAGAAACGTATTTTATTCGTTATATACGAACTACAAATATGTAGGTCATTTGTAACTGTTTAATATTCATTCCATATTACTCGTATATAATCTATAAATGATTGTTTTATGTTTTCAGCATGGCGATCTCCGAATGTTGTAAACGTTTCGTACAAGTACAATATGTGAAACAGTTCATCAATTTTGCCAAATGTTCAGAAACAGTCATGAAGTAAGTCTCCTAATTTATTATCACCAGAATATTGTGATAAATTGCTGATGCAGCAACACATACAAACGGAACTGTTTCTATTACACATCCAACAATCAGTATTCTGCTTTTACTTAAATACAGAGTTCTCGATCAACTTACCATTATAAAGTGACCTCTTTATCCATGATGTTTGGGTTTTGCTGTAACAGTGCTTCATTTAATAATGTTTCACACGAGTTGGATGCATTATCTGTGAAATTGTGTTGTTTGTCTCAAAGACAAATTATTGTTCTAGCTACCCACTGCAATTAGCCTTAGGCTGAATGGAGAATGTGGTCAGTGATGAGTAAACTCGGAGATCAAACAATGAAATTAAAACTCTATTCTACATTTTTGATGCGTTAGGCCAAAATAGATTGTTAATATATACATGTATATGAAACGAAAATCAATTCACCACCTAGATATGTGTAAATGTGTATGATTTGGATCATGCTAAGAATAAGATGAAATGTACTTTGATCATATAGTACAGTTTTAGATTTATTGAAGTGGGCAAATATTACAATGTACAATGTACACCATTACCAAATCATAGGGTTAACAGAGCAAATGTCTTATTTTTATGTGCAATCTGGAGATATATACTTCAACACACACGTAGTTAACGACCTCATTTGCAATAAGGAAGGAATATAAGTATTGGCTTATATTTTCTGAAAAGGTCAACATTAAATATATATTAATATGGATATTTTAGTCATATTTTAATAAAACATATTACCAGAGAACAGGCAACTTAAAAATGTCAAACTTCATAATTAAACAGTGATGCAATTTTGTTAATTGTAATCACATATAACGCTGGCATGATCAAGATAAAGAAACGTGTCATTGATTTAAACATATTTATTCACAATGAAAAGATTGGGTACCAGTTATCCAACTTAGTGAAACTTTCTCTTATGTACAATGCTGACATGAAATGTTGAAAATCAATATATGTACAATGACATATACACAGAGAAAAGAAGAAGAATTATATAGAATACAAAAACATAGAAAGCTAAGGAAAAAAGTAACATTTGCTTTCAGTTATCAAATCGTTTTGACTCGGAGAGAACTTCTTTAAAAATATTAATGTTGTCATTGTAGGTTAATTCTGCGCTGCCATATAATAGTAAATCTAAATTAGTCAAATACTGATTAAGTATTTGGTGAGAAGAAAGCATGCTGAGGACCTATAACCTTTTGGCAAAGCTATAGCAATATCAAAATACACATCTTATTTTCCCCATATTAAGGTTATTGGGGTGGGGGATAGCTCAGTCAGCAAGAGCGCCGGTCTCACGTTGCTGAGGTCCGGGGTTCGAATCCCATCCAGGCCAAGGTGTAAAACCTAGAGTTCACCTCTGTTAGAAGACTCTATAAGTGTCACCCTAGAGCCCTAGTGTGTAGTGCAACAAAAACTGCGTACTTCAAAGATGCCACGAATTTATGTCAGTGACTGAATTGTGTATACATGAACATGTGCATAATGCCGAGCTGTCGGTTATCAGCGTTCAGCTGTGTTGGACAAATCCAGGTTTTAAGCCCAATTTTATAAAAACTGTATTTAGTTACGAAGTTGTATAGTTAAAATGAAGTAAGTCTTGAAATGTTGATACAGCCTCTGTTCTATTACGCCGACTTTGTGGGCTAAATGACAGGTGCCTGATTAGAGACAATCAAAGTTAGTTGTGCAATCAGCAACGCTGTTCTATAATCATCAATTTGGCTTCTGAATCATGGCAAAGGCATTGTTATATGAACAACTCATTTGTGACAAGTGTTGTTATTTTCTAAACAGTTCAAATGGATTGTGGTGCAAATTTTGTCTGCCAGGTATCGACTTTTGGCTTCGCCTCTACTTGAGTATCGCCATCAGTAAAAAAACACTCTGATTTTGGTACACAGTTGAATTGTTGTTGTCATTGTTGATACATTCACTTCCACTAATGAAATATTGCCCAAGCGGGATAAAACATGAACTCACTAATAAACACTTAGGTTATTATCAAATCAGCTGCATTTAACAGAATTATCATGGCTCTAGATGTAATTCAAACTTGACAAGAAGTGCCGTGTACTTTACCTATTTTGACAGCATTCAACCGTTTTTGATTTTCACTCACCATAAACAAAATTAACAAATGTTTATTTAACAATATTTAGATTGAATTTCTTGATCAAAAAGAATTTTGATTTAATATACTGCAGGACAATTACCAGCCAAGTTGCGCCGAAATGCTTCAATTGTTT
Source organism: Steromphala cineraria (assembly GCA_916613615.1). Lineage (NCBI taxonomy): Eukaryota > Metazoa > Mollusca > Gastropoda > Trochida > Trochidae > Steromphala > Steromphala cineraria. Next base: position 30,283,305 of record OU744726.1, on the reverse strand, counting down.
GAGTTACTTATCCCAAACTATCACTATAGAAACTGTTTTTGTTCAAAAAAGCTCAATAATCTCTTGCAACCGATCTTTGATCTATGACTGCTAAGCCCTTTTAACATCGAAGTGATCCGTCTCTCAGCTTTCAGCTTATTGTAGTTGGAAGAAGACAGCGTCCTCTACCTATTCCTCAGATAATGAAATACCTCTGCACTATGTATCAAGCGGGCCATTGATGGAGTGGTTAAAGCCTTGGAGGACACAATAGGCAACATGCGATTGCAAGATGTTCAACAGTGAGAACATATCACTGTTTGTATGATTGACACTTACATTGTACTTCACATGTCTTGTGATTTTTACTGAATATTAGAATATATTCATTCTGAAACAAAGATTTAACACTCTATGCCATTATATTATCAGGCACAGAAAGTGTTCTTGACTATAACCATTATGAACAGATACAATAAAAATATACCTTAGGAATATGATTTCCTTATGAATCCAATCTTTTTACACATAGGGTACACATAATATTTCATTTTGTGATTTCATTCCCACAAACTTGTTATTGTTTGTTATTTTACCTTTTATGTCATCAGTTTTTAAAACAGTAATAAAGTCAAGCCTTTCGAAATAAAACTAATCATCAAACAATCCAGCCCAATCAAAACAACGTTTGGATATTATCAGATTATCTCAGCAAAAAACATTTAACTCTTAAAGGGGCAGTAGCACGTTTTTTGACAATTTTATATTTTACATTTTTCACTGATAATTGTAAGTTAATGGTAAATGTATTATCTTGACAGTGTCAAAAATCTCATTACACAAGTCAGTCATCCATAGTGAGAGGACAAAGTATGAAGATTCACATAAAATCCACTGGCGGCCATTTTGTGTGAACATGATTCATTCACTTTATGTAAGAAAAGGAATCGCAAGGCTAAACTTTACTTTATATATTTGAATTATTATTGCTCCATTTAGTTTAAATACATTGTCTTTCTATTGGAACCATTAATTTTCATTTTCCTGACATCACTTTATATACCCCCTAAAATGTGCTACTGCCCCTTTAAGAAAGTTGGTTACCTTTATGAGCATCCCTAATGGTCAGGTAGGATATTGAACAGTTTATGATGTTTTGTTTATTTTTCACTGACATTCTGAGGGTTTATTTATTTAATGGAAAATGTTGACTGTATATTTATTTTTGTATGTATGAGTATTTGCTTTATGACAAAGTTTATTTCAAAAATTAAAGACATAAAAAGTGTAATTTTTGACAATGAAGATAACAAAATTTCATTGATACGTCTACTTTGACTGTGAATTTTCCTGTAATCTTCTGGTGACACATATTTTTTATTCTGAATCCTATTCAAGTGTGTATTAACTATAAAATATATCATTTTCAAAGGAATTGTTATACACAAAATTTAATTGTTTAGTCATAGAATAAATATATATCATAAATCGTCATTTTAAACAAACTAGTTAGTATAGATTTACTTCATAATACGTTCAAGCTCTTTTTTACCTTTAGTTTATTTCTATACTGCAATTTCCTAAGATAATAACAATAAATTAACAATTCTATTCAAAGTTAAGTTTACAAACTTTTTATTAAATTTTTTTTCATCATTGGGTGCCCTAACGGGAGAGCAATGTGGTGACCTGGTATTTTAATGACATAATTAGATTCAAGACCTATTTTCAACAAAATGAGACCAAGATACTTCTTATTATCTCTATATTTTGTATCCAACATCCTTAAGTTTTAGCATTGCATTTAGGCACATAAATGTACATATTTGTTAATAACTTATACGAGCTGGTTAGTTGCAACGTAAAACACTTTGGCCTTACGGAAGATATAAGTTGACTTTGTTAATCATGTACATTTGTAAGTCATTTTGTAGAGAAATTTATCCCGAGACAGTAAGTGTGTAACAACATTTTCGGGGAGAATAAGTTTTATTCTCGATTCTGCAAAAGTTTAAATTACACTTAGCCTAGCCTAGGTTGAAATACTTTAGTCGCAAGGAACAGATCAAATTTAATTTGCTTTTTTGCACATATCTTATTCACATTTGTTGGTGCTTATCAACTAACATGTAAACAATCTTGCAATCTAATTCTATTGATATGTCACATTCGACTTCAAAAATATTAAGACAAAATGGAATGTTTAAACCTTACCCTAAATGATGGAAGAGTAATTGATTTACTTGCATTAAGAAAGGAAGATAATAATCGCTAGTTTTGAAACCTGATTCAGAAGAAATACAATTTATCCTACAAAGATCATCTATGAAATACTGGTGTCAGCGGTATGTGTATACATACCTGAAGGTCTTGATCACTGTTATAAACTCCTATCAGTGCACAAGTGATCATGGGCAAATATAAAAAATGATTTTTTAAGGTGTGCATTTCAAATATCATACTTTTCAAATTGCCTGCAAAGTATTTCTATGACATTCAGCATTATAGCTTTGAGGCAGCCGAAAAGGAACACAAAATATGTTTGTATACTGATTGTGCTGTTTTTTGTCATATTCAGATAAAACTTTTGAAAGAGAAGCTGTCGTAGATCTCTGTGAAATCCAAAGAATCAACTAAAAGGTTTTCTTACAGATATTAGAATACTTTTCTTATAATAATTACATACATTTAAACAAACATTATCACGTCCAAATTAAAGATACGATGTTAAGTTTTATTGAAGACATATTGAACATAAATACATGACAATTTAGTAGGGTATGCTTACAAATGTAGTGAATAAAGCTTTTGGACATAAGTCAAAATAAACATTCCAATGCATCTTTGACAATTGAATTATTAAATAACAAAATCCTTATTTCACGACTGTTATCAATGCATTACTAACATTGAACCCTTTCCTTTTAAATTTACCTATCTTTATGAAATATTGCGTATTATTTAAATGTCGTTATAAGTTTATTTCAAAGCAAGAATGACATAATTTTACTTCTGAGTGTGGACATTGGTTCTCTTTATATTTGAATTTTTCTATGTATTGAGGGAAATTCACATTGGGTTGTTGTAAAAATTGAGTTGATTTATATTGACATGATACATAAATATTTATTGGCAAAATATATTGGCTTCATATCTAGCTTGGCAACTACAAGTGTAATCAGACAGCGTATGTGTCGATAATAACTACAGAGGATTGTTAACTGCATATTTATTCAATTATTAATTGTGCCGTTTGGGTGTCATGTGAACGCAATCGATGTCTCTTATGAAGACGTAGACGAGTTTGAATAATATGTCAATCAAATTGCATCTGCACAACATAGCACAAAAGTCAAAGAGGTATGTAGATCAACTGGAAGTACCTAAATTGACAACAACTCATAGATACAAATATGTTTATCATGGTTTGGTACAGGTCTCAATCTTTTAATTTACTCAACATTTTCATAATTTCAAAAAGAGTACATGTATTTTGTCTGCAAATTTGTGATAAATAGTAAGAAAAAGATGGAAATTTACAACACGTTTCATAAATTCAATGTGATTTATGATTTATAAAACGATGCCTGTCTTTCTGAAGATAAGGACTTGATTAACACAAAAAACTACATGTACAATTGAATGATGGAAAAAAGAAAACACCTATCTTAAATGTGAAGATTTCATCAGCTGATGTTGAACCTGCATCTGTTCAACCAAGAATCTTGGTGTATTTCTTCTCCACTCTATCACTGGAATCTGAAGTCAACCATCTGTACCAGACCTGTACCTTTAACCTCAGATCCATCAGCACCATCAGACTTATCACTGCTAACTGTGGTCACTCTTGTTCCGTCCCTAATATTCTCCCCGTTAGATTAATGTAACAGTATGCTTTTGGTATAAGTTCATTCCAAGTACAGAAACTACAGAAATTACAAAACTCAACAGCTCAAATGGTATGTCTTATGTCAACGAGATATCACATTACTCCTACTCTCATGTCACTACATTGGTTGCCTGTCAAACTTTGTATTGATTGTAAACATCTTTGTATAACTAAATAAAGCTCTGCATTGACAACCAAGCCAGGCTACCTCTCCAGTCTTCTATGTCATTACATCCCAGCACACACCTTGCGATCCCAGAATCAACATAAATGTACATATTTGTCAATAACCTATACGAGCTGGTTAGTTACAACATAAAACACTTTGGCCTTACGGGAGATATAAGGATGACAAGTTGACTTTGTTAATCATGAACATTTGTAAGTCAATTTTGTACAGAGACTTCATTTTCCCCGAGGCAGTAAGTGTGTAACAACAGTTAAGGGGAAATAAGCATATTTCTTGATTCTGCAAAAGTTAAAATTACACTTAACTTAGCCTAGGTTGAAATACTTGAGTCTCGAGGAACAGATCAAATTTAATTTGCTTATTTGCACATATGTTATTCACATTTGTTGATGTTTTATTGACTAACATGTAAAAATTCTTGTAATCCAATTCTACTGATATGTCACATTTAACTTCACAATTATTAGGATACATTTTAAATTTTAAACCTTACCCTAAATGATGGAAGAGTAATTGATTTACTTGCATTAAGAAAGGAAGAGGAATATTAAATTTAACAGTTTAAATAAAGAAGACGTGGGTTGAGCATTGGGAATATAATTCTATTGATTTTCAATGGTGTCATTTCTTTCGCCTCAATTAGATGATATAAACTCTCTCAAAAAAGAAATATCTGACAACATCCTCTGAACAAAAATGGTGAATGTAAATTGGATTTTTTAGTCATGTATTCTTGATATGTTCTCGTATGATTAGTAATAGCTTCCAAACGCAGCCTTATTTCTTATGCCTCAATTCGATGAGATATTTGATTTCAAGTATAAACAGGTATGACATCAAAATAGCACACCTATCATATTTCCTATTTAGAATTCGCAAAAGAAAACCCAATTTAGCATAATCGCTAGTTTTGAAACCCGAAGAATGACAATTTATTCTACGAAGATCATCTATGAAATACTGGTGTCAATGGTATGTGTCTACGTGCCTGAAGGTCTTGATTAAAGATGTATACATAAAATTTTCCTTTCAAACAAACGAAGTAAAACATAAAGGTAGAATATATGTCAAGGTCAATGCAGAAATTGAATTGTCACGTTGAAATGTTTTTAGGTAAGAGGTGATGTACATGTACATGTGATGTAACTTTTCCCCACTGTTTTGTCCGTTTGTATATATTTGTTTTCCACAGTTAATGAAACTTAGAATGCGGACCTTTAGATGTAACTTTCCGTCATTTTAGTTCTTAGTATTTTTTATTCAAATGCATTTTCATTATTGTTTTTGTAATGTCTTGCAGTCATAATAAACCCTACAGACTAAAAACAGATATAAATTCCACGAGAAAAAACATTTATGTTATACACAGTGTCATTACTGACACACCAATCTGCACCGAAATGCCATGATTGATTAAGTCTTGATAATTCAATTTGTCTACCAATGTGATTAATAATCACATGCAATTATTCATGGATTCCTTTACTGCAATTCACTTTTGACATTGAAGCGATCAGTTTCTCAGCTTTCAGCTAATTGCTGTTTGAACAGACAATCCTTCGTTTGTCAAAAAAGTACACAATACCCATCACGTACTGCATTAACTCGGATCGGTCCTGCTGCCGTTAAGTTAACTGAATTAGTAAATCAAATTTATTAAATAAGTCATTGCCTGACATCATGAATACACTGAAGGTTAATAAACTGCTTGATATATATATTGGGTTCGATGCAAAAATAGGCATGTAAAATTAACATACATTGTAAGTAGACATCCTATTTTATGACTTGTAAAGCCCTATCTTGAATTATAATAGAAAATCTTCATTCTAAAACGACGGGCTTTCACTAATATCAACTGTATCCTCTTTACATTAATGGCCAAATATCACATTTATAAACATACTTTTAATCGTCAATTGTGATGTGCAAAAGATAAGAAAATGTCCTGAAATATTATTTAAACATTATTTTCAGGGTGTATGTTGACATTGTAACTATTTGTATAAATATTAGGTATACCCCATTTATTTCAATGCAGATTCACACGTGAATCTACTATACAATAATCTTCTGACCATATTTTACCATCCTTTTTTACCTAGGTTTATTCATCAACGAGGATTCTACAATTCCCTGATCGTTTAGCCTTCAGTCATATGTCTATAGTGCATGTAAGTAAACGGCCACAAACATACTAAACTTCAACTTATAGTTGAAAAACCAGAAAATGAAATATTGAATAAACTTTTGGTGCTATAAAAACCTACTTATGTTCAGCTAGTAGATACACAATAGAAATCCATCGAAGTTCTTTGATAAATATACCCTGATGGAGCAGAATTCAAATATACTCATCCTTGTCAGTTCTCTAGAGTTAACATACAGTACGATTTACTTTGAATCTTAAATAAGTTTTGGGGCTATAAAAGCTTACAAATATCAGGCTAGTAAATCAACAATAGAAATCCACCGAAGGTCAGCACTATATTCTTTGATAAAGGATGATGAAGGAGAATGACCTCTATTCAAATATACTCATCCTTGTCAGTTCTCTAAAGTTAACACAGAGTACGATTTACTTTGAATCGTATGTGTTTGTATGAATGGAATCCCGTCTCTAGGCTAAATTGTGTCCTTTTAATGCCTCCTGCAACTGTCAGATGATGGATCGTGCAAATCATTACCACTTGGAGCTAATTTGTTTAATAAATTGCTATAGTCATGAAAGAGCCTGCACGATGCCTGTTGGCCTGGGATATCAAATTCCGTTACTCATCCTTATATTTCTTACAATTTCCTGACAATGTATAACATTTTGTGCGTTGAACCTTGTACTCAGAACTTTTTACAATATTCGATTTCTGATTGGTCTACATGTTTTGTAAGACTGTTCGGAAAATTATTATAGATAATAACTTTCATGGAAACATGGAAACTACATTAAATTCAGACTTTGAATCAAAGCGCTATTTTCCCTTCTGATTTTTTCAAACAAGGTCATTCGACAGGTAATCATTCCGATGACCTCTTAAGTGAAGGTTACACAAAATAACCATCGCATTATGGCATGAACAAAAATTAAGTCTGCCTGCTGATTGGGCAAAACAATGTCTTGCAAACGTCAGGACCATTTCTTTAATGTATTATTGCGCATGGATGAAACAACCATTATAATACTGTTTTCACAAATATTGTTTATCCGATAAGATTAGATGTGTGTAACAGAGTTCAAAAATTAATTATATAATTCATTAGAAAAATCATTTGGATACACTAAACAATAATATTTTGGTAAATTTTCTTTAGTCTGTCAAGTCAAATTTGGCTGAGCTCAGGGCCAGTGTCATGGAGGTAAAAACATTTGTGTGATTTTACCTTTTACATTAAAAAGTTAGAATTTATAAGAAATTATCATAATAAAGTGTTTACCCACATGGTTGATACGCAAATTAAAACAGCATTATCCATGTACATGTTGTACTATACAGACTTCAACAAATTTGAAATGTATAAAAAAAACCTTGCATCCCATTAATTGCATTAATTTGACAAATTCTACCACAAGTGATAAAGCGCTTCTTTTGGTAATTGTATATCTTTTACTATTAAATAATTTTCATCTTGCATCAAATACCCAAAGTCATTCATATTCCATATTTTTGTTGTTGTTACGTAAAAGCTTTAAAACGTTAAGGAAAATTGTATTCCTAGGTGTTACCTTCAAATGTGAATCTTTATTATTCTTATAAATTATTGAACAAAGATTCACATGAGGCCATTGATAGAATTGATATATAAATATTATAAAACATTGAAATGTATTATTGACAATTATTATATGAATGAACTATATCCGTCTTTCTGATTGGCCCACTTGGTCACATGACAGCAATGTCGTCAAGCAATGTCAACCTGTGTGAAGCGCGAGAGGTTGACATAACAATCCAAGCACCTCCCGTGGCTAAAAATAGATTTGAGAATTACGTCTCGAACTCCACACATCACATGTCACGTTTTTAATCAAGCAATAGGCATCGCTTCATGACAGTGCTGAATTAGAGTTATGTCCCTTATAGTTTTAGCCATATTAGAGTGATGTCCTTTAATTGCACAGAAGAAAAGTGATTCAAGAACATTTTTTCATATAATAAAACAATTATAGACTTCAGATTCGGTTGATCAAATAATTTGTCGACCTAGCACACGTGATATTCACCTCGGCGTTGCCTCGGTGAATATCACGTGTCCAAGGTCGACAAATCATTGGATCAACCTCACTTGAAGTCAATAATTGTTTAATATCTTTGGGTACATACATGTATGTCATATAAATCAACCACTGAAACAATCTATGCTTTAAGAAATAGGATGATGTCAATAAAAACTCAACATGATTTAGTTTGAAGATTGATGAAGGTATTACACTTTGCCATGATGTGTCAAGGGAACAGAGTCGATATCGCACATGCAGTAGACCATGTATAATGACACGTGAATCCAATTTCATCTGCTTATGAAAGCTCAGGGGTCACTTAGGGATCTCACATGTATATATGATAAATGTGATTGAATTAATGACACATTTCCCTAATCATATCACAGAACGTGGCACCCTAATGTCTTAACAGTCTCATATATGCCCAAAGAAGTCCAAAGCACCGCCTTATTTTTCTTTTGGTAAACGAAGATTAAACATAATTCTTACTCAATTGAGATATTCCAACAACACATTGAAGATCGATTTATTCAAAATTGGCCTAGAAGTTTCTCCAATGTGTAAATGTATGCTATCTTATGTAAATTCAAAACATTATTTTATGAAATGTATTATGTATTCAGATTTGAAGCATGTGATGGTCCGAAATATCAAAAGAATATGTTCAAACAGAGTACTGGTTAATAATAAAAAAATAATAGTTGATTACTAGGGAAATCAAATGACCACTTCATGTGCTAAAGCTTCGATTGATTGTGTCCCACATATTGGACAATTCAAACCAGTAACCAATATCTGTCTCCGTCTGCTTCAGAACGTTTCCAAAGATATGTTTGCTTGACCCAAGCTATTCTCAATATGTTGTCTGATTTTTGGTATAAGATTCCTGTCTTTATTATGCAACATTATTGAAACCAATAAACTGCATTAAAATTAAAATGATTAAGCACTTATAAACTTTTTTTCATACATAATACACATGGTGACATTAACTTTTTCATAATAGAACTGACAATGGCACCTAAAACATGATATTCAAGACAACATGTAATACATTATTATAATACATATCCATTCTTCAATTACAAATACAGTATATAAATTACATTACAAAATTAATTTTCTGAATCAGGATGTTATAGATGTATGTAATTTTATAGGAGTATATTAAAGCCCTCTACAATTTGCCTCTAACTTTGATCTCAGAATAAGGATAAAACATTACTGGAATGCATATGGTTTTGTCATATGATTTTTCCCTGTAATGACTATATACAATGGTTGAATGCTGAACGATTCTTCTCAAACTTCGGTCGGGGTACCAACCGCAAACACACTAAGTGTCATGGAGTATATGCGTATTTAAATTAAAGGAAACAGCATACAGACAATATTAAGATATAATTGTACAGGTGTTTAGAACTGCACAATAAAGAAGTAGTATTAAGACATATGATAAGATGGTATTTGGATCTCACCATAGCTGTTTGTACCAGCGATATCAACAAATTCATTAGCTTCATCTGTCGGCAGCAGTTGTATGCATTGTAAAGAGACTCATCAATTCAGTTACCATGAGGTTATGGGGGCGGTTGAGCAGCAGGTTAGAGCAAAGTGATTGCATTATCCCAAAGTCTAATTTTGCTTGTTTGACAGACAGAGGATTCCAGCTGCCGTTCCTTGAAATTAGTTCAAAGCTGAGTGATGGAGCGCTTTAGTGTCAAAAGTGTCGCAGTCAATAAACACAGACCATGTTTGTCTGTTTGTCAAACTGAATATTTAGTTTCGGTTTTTAAATGAATTGGATTATCTTTTAGTATTTTGTCAGTTGGAACATACGAATCATCCAAATATTCACCTTCTGTGTACAATTTATGCAAAATTACATGAAAAAGGAAAACCTCATGCTGTCAAGTAAATTTGACAAGTAAAAAGTAATAATATGCTTTGAAGTAAATTTTATACATGATAATCACTTAAAGGATCTCAAAAATTATTTGTTTATTAAATGAACTATCATTGAATAATTGCGGACTTGGCGTGCCATTGAGATGTATTTTATTTTTTCACAACTAAACAAACAAAATTTGTCTTTTTTCGATTTCTGATAAGTGAACAAATATCTTGAACATTTATGCTAGTATTGCAAATAATCACTAATTCAATGAAAACCTCAGGCTATCAAGTGATTATTATACATGGATATCACTAAAAGGATTTAAAAATAATCGTTTTAGGTATATGAAGTGCCATTAAATAATCTAACATTGTGACGTCACATTTAGATGTATTTTTCACAAATAAACAACCAAACTTTGTCCTTGTTTCGATTTCGGATAATTTAAAAAATATCTTGAACGTTTCATGCTATTACTGCGAACCAATCACTAATATACTGATGGAAATGAATAAAGGAACGCATGTATTGATGGTGAAATTTGTTTTATTGTCATGGGTTTTTGATCAAGTATATTTCATTAAGTATGTACAAAACACGTGAAATTTCAGTATCTGGTGTGTCCTCCCTGTTTCCTGATCACTTCTTCACATCGTCGTGGAACACTTTGGATCAGCTTCCGGATGACAGCCCGAGGAACTGCGCGCCACTCTTCATGGAGAGCCTGGAACATGGCATCAATTGTCTTGGGTAGAACATCACGATCCCTCACCCGACGTCCAAGAACGTCCCAGAGGTGTTCAATGGGATTAATGTCTGGGCTCTTGGACGGCCATGGCAACACTCTGACGTTGTTCTGCGTGAGAAAATCCCTGCTGACGTGAGCCGTGTGGGGTCGAGCATTGTCATGTTGAAACTCATGTTGAAAGTTTACACCCACTCTACGGCGGAACGGAAAAACAACAGGTTGCAACACTTCGTCTCGGTAACGGACACCAGTCACCCTTCCATCAAGTCGAACAAGGTTGGTCCTATGGTCCTATGGTTATTCCACCCCATACCATCACAGATCCGCCCCTGTAGGAATCGTGTTGTTTGATGGTGCACTGATGTTGACGTTCACGCAGGCGTCGCCAAACGCGGATCTGACCAGCTGCGAAGTCCAAATTGAATCTAGACTCATCACTGAACATGGTATTGCATCAATGTCGAAGTTGTCTAACTCAATGTTGTGCAGCCCATGCTCTTCTGAGACGTCTGTGTTCCGCATTCAGCCTTACCCAAACAACAGGACGACGTGACTTTAAGCCTGCTGCTTTAAGTCTGTTTCTAACAGTACGGTCACAAATTCTTAGTCACGTTACTGCCCTGAACTCAGAGTTTATTTTCGATGCTGGTTTAAATCGGTTACATAAGGACAGCACCACCAGCTGGCGGTCGTTTCGGGGCGTTGTCTTACGTTTTGGACAACGACCTGGTCTAATCTTTACGTTCCCTGTCTGATAGTACCGGTTCCACAGTCGCGAAATCACACTTTTAGACTTGTCTTGCTGTCTGGCATATTGATTGACCGATGTTTATGCACCCGATAGACTGCCATTTCTCATTATCAGAAAGGTATGCTCTTGGCATGATTCTGAAGGTAAAGGTACACTGACATTCGTTGCCTCCTTGATGTTCATGGAAATAAATTTCACGTGCACGATACCTTTTTCAGTGAAAGTAAACTTCAACATTTTCAGTTAATAATGGCCCCACGCAGCCTCGAACCAACGGAACATGTCAGAGACAAGTTAACAGTAATTAAGCATTCCCTTATTCGTTTCCATCAGTATACAATGATTATTTTCAGCACAAATCGGTGAAATTGTTTGTTTTTCTATCCAAAAAGCAGTATAGACGATAATCAATGTCCGATTTTGTTTAATTACACATGAAAAGGCAATATTTTCTAATTGCATATTCACATCAAAGGGTAACACCAAGAAATTTGTTATGAATGGCAATTGTTTTTGTTAATTAAACAGACTGATAAGGAAAAAAAATACATCAAACGGATAACTAAATACAGAGCTTTTTAATTACATATTTCTATATGGTAATGTTTACATCAAACAGCTCGTATATAATCTATAAATGATTGTTTTAGGTTTTCAACATGGCGATCTCCGAATGTTGTAAACGTTTCGTACAAGTACAATACTGCAACAGTTCATCGATTTCGCCAAATATTCAGAAACATTCATGAATTAAGTCTCCTAATTTATGATCACCAGAATATTGTGATAAATTGTTGATGCAACAAACAAAAACAAACGGAACTTTTTATTATTACACATGCAACTATCAGTGTTTGTGTTTTGCTGTAACAGTGCTTCATTAATAATTTTTCACACGAGTTGGATGCATTATCTGAGAAATTGTGTTGTTTGTCTCAAAGACAAATGACTGTTCTAGCTACCCACTTCATTAAGCCTTAAGCTGAATGGAGAATGTGGTCAGTGATGAGTAAACTCGGAGATCAAACAATGAAATCAAAACTCTATTTGCCGGGTCTTCTACATTTTTTATGCGTTACGCCAAAATAGAATGTTTATATATACATGTATATGAAACGAAAATCAATTCACCACCTAGATATATGTAAATGTGTATTTGGATCATGCTAATAATAAGATGAAATCTCCTTTGATCATATAGTACAGTTTTAGATTAATCGAAGTGGCCAAATAATAATATACCAAATCATAGGGTTAAAAGAGCAAATGTCTTATTTTTATGGGCAATCTGGAGATATATACTACAACAGAAACGAAGTTAACGACCTCTCTTGCACTAAGGAAGGAATTTAATTATTGGCTTATATTTTCTGAAAAGGTCAACATTATATATATATTAACATGAATACTTTACAGTCATGTTTTAAAAAACATAGTATCAGAGAACAGGCAACTTAAACATGTCTTGTCAAACTTCATAATTACACAATGATGCAATTTTATTAATTGTAATCACAGGTAACGCTGGCATGATCAAGATAAAGAAAAATGTCATTGATTTAAACATATTTATTCACAATGAAAGGATAGGGTACAAGTTATCCAACTTAGTGAAACCTTCTCTTATGTACATTGCTGACATGAAATGTTGAAAATCAATATATGTACAATGACATATACAAAGAGAAAAGAAGAAGAATTATATAGAATACAAACATAGAAAAGTAAGGAGAAAAGTAACATTTGCTTTCAGTTATCAAATCGTTTTGAATCGGAGATGTACTTATGAATTTCTTTTAAAATATTAAAGTTGTCATTGTAGGTTAGATCAGCGCTGCCATATAATAGTAAATCTAAATTAGACAAATACTGAATAAGTATTTGGTGAGGAGAAAACATGCTGAGGACCTATAACCTTTTGGCAAAGCTATAGCAATATCAAAATACACATCTTATTTTCCCCATATTAAGGTTGTTGTGATGCGGGATAGCTCAGTCAGCAAGAGCGCCGGTCTCACGTTGCTGAGGTCCGGGATTCGAATCCCATCCAGGCCAAGGTGTAAATCCTAGAGTTCACCTCTGTTAGAACTCTATAAGTGTCACCCTGGAGCCCTAGTGTACGTGTAGTGAAACAAAAACTGCGCACTTCAAAGATGCCACGAATTCATGTCAGTGACTGAATGGTGTATACATGAACATGTGCATACACCGAGCTGTCGGTTTTCAGTGTTCAGCAGTGTTGGACAAATCTAGGTTTTAAACCCAGTTTTATAAAAACTGTATTTAGTTCGCCTCGACTTTAGTATCGCCCTCAGTTAAAAAAACACTTTGATTTTGGTACACAGTTGAATTTTTGTTGTCATTGTTAATACCTTCACTTCCATTAACGACTGAAATATTGCCCAAGCAGGATAAAATATGAACTCACTAATAAACACTTAGCCGTGTATTTTACCGATTTTGACAGCGTTCAATCGTTTTTGATTTTCATTCAACATAAACAAAATGAACAAATGTTTATTTAACAATATTTAGATTGAATTTCTTGATCAAATTTTAAAAAAAATTTAATATACTGCAGGACAATTACAGTTGCACCGAAATGGAAGGCCCTTTTAACATCGAGGTGATCCGTCTCTCAGCTTTTAGCTAATTACAGTTGGAAGAAGACAGCGTCCTCTATCTATTCCTCAGATAATGAAATACCTCTGCACCGTATATCAAGCTGCCCATCCGCTATGTAGCCTCAAATTGATTGAGTGGTTAAAGCCTTGGAGGACACAATATGCAACCTGTGATTGCAAGATGTTCAACAGTGAGAAAATATCACTGTTTTTATGATTGACACTTACTTCACATGAATATTAGAATATATTCATTCTGAAACAAAGATTTAACACTCTATGCAATAATATTATCAAACACAGAAAGTGTTCTTGACTACAACCATTATGAACAGATACAATCAAAATATACCTTAGGAAAATGATTTCCATAGGAATCCAATCTTTTACACATAGGGTACACATAATATTTCATCTTGTGATTTCATTCCCACAAACTTGTTATTGTTTGTTATTTTACCTTTTATGTCATCAGTTTTCATAACAGTAATAAAGTCAAGCCTTTCGAAATAACACTAATCATCAAACAATCCAGCCCATCAAAACAACGTTTGGACATTATCAGATAATCGCAGCAAAAACATTTAAAGTTGAAAGTTGGTTACCTTTGTGAGCATCCGTAATGGTCAGGTAGGATATTGAACAGTTTATGATGTTTTGTTGATGTTTTCACTGACATTATGAGGGTAAAAATTAGAAAATTAGATATTTATTTATTTAATGAAAAATGTTGACTGTATATTTATATTTGTATATATGAGTATTTGCTTTATGACAAAATTTATTTAAAAAATTTAAGACATAAAAAGGGTAATTTTTAACAATGAAGATAAACAAAATTCATTGATACGTCTACTTTGACTGTGAATATTCCTGTAATCTTCTGGTGACACATAGTTTTTATTCTGAATCATATTAGTGTGTATTAACTATAAAATATACAATTTTCAAAGGAATTGTTATACAAAAAATTGATTTGTTTCGTCATATAAAAATATATATATATCATAAATCGTCATTTAAAACAAACTAATTAGTATAGATTTACTTCATAATACGTTCAAGCTATCTTTTACCTTTAGTTTATTTCTATACTGCAATTTCCTAAGATAATAACATAAAATTAACAATTCTATTCAAAAGTTAAGGTTAAAACGATTTTATTTAAATGTTTTGTTTTCATGATTGGGTGCCTTAACGGGAGAGCACTGTGATGACCTGGTATTTTAATGACATAATTAGATTCAAGACATATTTTCAACAAAATGAGACCAAATGAAGATACTTCTTATTATCTCTATATTTTGTATCCAACATTCTTAAGTTTAAGCATTGCATTTAGGCATATAAATGTAAATATCTGCTAATAACATATGCGAGCTGGTTAGTTGCAATCATTCTCTCACCACAGAGGCAGATCAAGTCATGTTGATTTAGCCTCTGTTCTGTTACGACGAGTTTGTGGAATAGAACGGGAGATGTCTGATTGGAGGCAATCAAAATTAGTTGTGCAATCAGCGACGCTGTTCTTAGATCATCATTTTGGCTACTGAAACAAGGCAAAGGCATTGTGATATAAACCACCCTTTCCATGCGAGAAGCCTTGTCTTTTGATACAGAAATTCAAATGTATTGAGATGAAAGTTTTTTTCCGCCAGGGGAAACTGCCGGAACCCACCGATTTCGGCGTAATAGAACAGAGGCTAAATCAACATGACTTGATCTGCCTCTGTGAGGAGAGAATGAGTTGCAACGTAAAACACTATGGCCTTACGGGAGATATAAGGATGGCAGGTTGACTTTGTTAATCATGAACATTTGTAAGTCAATTGTGTACAGAAACTTCATTTTCTCCGAGGCAGTAAGTGTGTAACAACAGTTTAGGGGAAATAAGCATATTTCCCGATTCTGCAAAAGTTTAAATTACACTTAACTTAGTCTAGGTTGAAATACTTGATTCGCGAGGAACAGATCAAATTTCATGAGCTTAATTGCACAAATGTTATTCACATTTGTTGATGTTTTATTAACTAACATGTAAAAAATCTTGCAATCTAATTCTACTGATATGTCACATATAACTTCACAAATATTAGGTTAAATTTAAAATTTTAAACTTTACCCTAAATGATGGAAAAGTTATTGATTTACTTGAATTAAGAAAGGAAGAGGAGTATTAAATCTAACAGTTTAAATAACGTGGGTTGAGCATTGGGAATATAATTTTATTGAATTTCAATGGTGTCATTTCTTTAGCCTCAATTTAGATGATATATTTGATTTCAAGTATAAACAGGTATGACATCAAAATAGCACACCTATCATATTTTCTATTTAGAATTCGCAAAAGAAAACCCAATTTAGCATAATCGCTAGTTTTGAAACCTGTCAATTTATTCTACAAAGATCATCTATGAAATACTGGTGTCAGCTGTATGTGTCTTCGTACCTGCAGGTCTTGATCACTGTTATAAACTCCTATCAGTACATATGTTATCATGGGCAAATATAAACAACGATGTTTTGGAGTGGGCATTTCAAATTGCCTGCAAAGTCTCTCTATGACATTCAACATTGTAACTTTGAGGCAGCAAAAAAGGAACACAAGAAATGTCTTTATTGTGCTGAAATCGGACATTTTTTTCATATTCAGATGAAACTCTTGGGAGATTGCTGTGAAATGCAAAGGATCCACTCAATGATACAGATATTAGAAAACTTTTCTTACATACATTTAAACAAACATTATCACGCCCAAATTAAAAACACGATGTTAAGTTTTTATTGAAGACATATTGAACATAAATATATGACAATCTATAAGGATATGCTTACAAATATAGTGAATACATCTTTTGGACATAAGTCAAAATAAATATTCTAACGTATCTTTGACAATTGACTTATCAAATAACAAAATCCGTTTTTCAAGACCGTTATCAAAGCATTACTAACATTGAACCCTTTCCTTTTAAATTTACCTTTCTTTGTGAAATATTGTGTACTATTTAAATGTTGTCAGTTTATTTAAAAGCAAGAATGACACAATTTTACTTCTGAGTGTGAACGTGGTGTTCTCGTTATACGCCATATTTTATTTTTTTCTATGTATTGAGGGAAAGTTTTAAGAATTGATTTGATTTATATTGGCATGATTCATAAATATTTATTGGCAAAATATATTGGCTTCATATTTAGCTTGGCAACTACAAGTGTTATGATCACTTGTTGTCAAGTTTATTGTGACGTCATAGGTTCCTGTGTGACGTCATAATACTATGTACTGTGTGTCAGTTACTGCATTAAACGGCCTGATGAAGCAGGTACAGGATGTACCTGCTGAAAACGTTTGCCAAACTTAATTCAACTTTATCTTCTTCTTTTTAATATGTACTGCCATAGAGTTTGAACATTCTTTGTGATATTTCTAGATAAGATCGTATATATGTATTTTGATGAATACATGTAACCTCTTTTCAAAAAGAGTTAATGTATTTTGTCTACAGATTTGCGATAAATAGTCAAAAATGCATTAAATATGACAGCATGTAAGTTCAATGTTGGAAAACCAAGTATTTATGATTTATAACATGATGCGTCTCATGTCCCTACAATGGTTGCCTGTCAAACTTCATATTGATTTTAAGTTCCTTTGAATAACTTTTAAAGCTCTTTATGGACAAGTGCCAGACTACCTCTTCAGTCTTCTGTGACATAACATCCCAGCACGCACCTTGCGATCTTAGAATCAACAGCTTCACATGGTTGCTTTCCACTGCAAACGCATCTCGATGACAAGAAAGGTCAGTGGGTTCTTTGCAAACTTATGTAATCTGCTTCGTTTGTTTTAATTCCCTAGATCTTATTATCATGGTAGTAAATATAATATCAATCTCATATTTGTGTCAGTTCAAAAGGTGATATCTCATAGAATTGCAAGATAAGTTTTTTTTCCTTTCAAACAAACGAAGTAAAACATAAAGGTAGAATATATGTCAAGGTGCAGAAATTAAATGGTCACGTTCAAATGTTTTTAGGTAAGAGGTGATGTACATGTACATGTGAGGTAACTTTACCCCCACTGTTTTGTCCGTTTGTATGTGTTCGTTTTCCAAAGTTCATGAAACTTAGAATGCGGACCTTTAGATGTAACTTTCCGTGATTTTAGTTCTTAGTATTTTTATTCAAATGCATTTTCATGATTGTTTTTGTAATGTCTTGCAGTCATAATAAACCCTACAGACTAAAAACAGATATCAATTCCACGAGGAAAAATATTTATTTTATACACAGTGTCATTACTGACACAGCAATCTGCACCGAAATGCCATAAATGATTAAGTCTTGATAATTCAATTTGTCTACCACAGTGGTTAATAATCACATGCAATTATTCATGGATTCCTTTACTGCAATTCACTTTTGACATTGAAGCGATCAGTTTCTCAGCTTTCAGCTAATTGCAGTTTGAAACAGACACAATCCTTCGTTTGTTAAAAAATCACACAATGCCCATCACGTACTCAAATAATTCGGATGGGTCCTGCTGCCGATCACCGTCATGCACTCAAGTTAACTGAATTAGTTAATCAAATTTATTAAAGAAGTCATTGTCTGACATCATGAACACCCTGAAGGTAAATAAACTGCTTGATATACATATTGGGTTCGATGCGGAAATTGGCATGTAAAATTAACATACATTGTAAGTAGACATCCTATCTTATGTCTTGTAAAGCCCTATCCTGAATTATGTTGGAAAATCTTCATTCCAAAACGACGGGCTTTCACTTATATCAACTGTATCCTCTTTACATTAATGGCCAAATATCACATTTATAAACATACTATTAAACGTCAATTGTGATGTGCAAAAGATAAAAACATTTCCTGAAATAATATTTAAACAGTATTTTCAGGATGTATGTTGACATTATAACTATTTGCACAAATATGAGGCATACCCCATTTATTTCAATGCTGATTCACACGTGAATCTACTATACAATAATCTTCTGACCATATTTTACCATCCTTTTTAACCTAGGTTTATTTATTAATGAGGATTCTATAATTCCCTGATCGTTTAGCCTTCACTCATATGGCTATAGTACATGTAAGTAAACGGCCACAAACATACTGAACTTCAACAAATAGATGAACAACCCGAACATGAAATATTGAATAAACTTTTGGTAGATAGATAGATATCATAATAAAGTGTTTACCAACACGGTTGATACGCAAATTAAAACAGCATTATCCATGTACATGTTGTACAGTACAGACTTCAACAAATTCGAAATGTATCACAAAACCTTGCATCCCATTAATTGCATTAATTTGACAAATTCTACCACAAATGATTAAGTGCTTCTTTTGGTAATTGTATATCTTTTACTATTAAATTTGTCATCTTGCATCAAATACCCCAAGTCATTCATATTCCATATTTTTGTTGTTGTTATGTAAAAGCTTTAAAACGTTAAGGAAAATTTTATTCCTAGGTGTTACCTTCAAATGTGATTTTTTATTATTCTAATAAATTATTGAACAAAGATTCACATTGATATATAATTATTATAAATCATTGAAATGTATTATTGACAAATATCTTTGGGTACATACATGTATGTCATTTAAATCAATCACTGAAACAATCTATACTTTAAGAAATAAGATGATGTCAATAAAAACCCAAGATGATTTAGTTGCAAGATTGATGAAGGTATTATACTTTGCCATGATGTATCAAGGGAACAGAGTCAATATCGCACATGCAGTAGACCATGCATAATGATACGTGAATCCAATTTCATCTGCTTATCAAAGCTCAGAGGTCACTTAGGGATCTTACATGTATATATGATAAATGTGACTGAATTAATGACACATTTAATTTCCCTAATCATATCACAGAACGCGGCACCCTAATGTCTTTACAGTCTCATATATGCCCAAAGAAGTTCAAAGCACCGCCTTATTTTTCTTTTGGTAAATGAAGATTTAACACAATTCATACCCGATTGAGATATTCCAACAGCAAATTAAAGATCGATTTATTCCAAATTGGCCTAGAAGATTCTCCAATGTGTAAATGTAAGCTACCATATGAAAATTCCAAACATTATTTTATGAAATGTATTATGTATTTAGATTTGAAGCATGTGGTGGTCCGAAATATCAAAAGAATATGTTCAAACAGAGTACCGGTTAATAATAAAAAACTAATAGTTGATCACTAGGGAAATCAAATGACCACCTCATGTGCTTCAATTGATTGTTTCCCACATATTGGACAATTCAAACCAATAACCAATATCTGTCTCCATCTGCTTCAGAACGTTTCCAAGGATATATTTGCTTGACCCAAGCTATTCTCAATATGTTGTCTGATTTTTGGTATAAGATTCCTGTCTTTATTATGCAACATTATTGAAACCAATACACTTGATTAAAATTAAAATGATTAAGCACTTCTAAACTCTGTTGCATACATAATACACATGGTGACATTAGACATATGTAACTTTTTCATAATAGAACTGATAATGGCACCTAAAACATGATATTCAACACAACATGTAATACATTATTATAATACATATCCATGCTTCAATTACAAATACAGTATATAAATTACATTACAAAATCAATGATCTGAATCAGGATGTTATAGATGTATGGCTAGCTCGATGAAAAAGATGTTTTCTTCAGGAATATTCGTGTTGCTTAATTTTATAGGAGTATATTAAAGCCCTTTACAATTTGCCTCTAACTTAGATCTCAGAATAAGGATAAAGAATTACTGGAATGCGTATGGTTTTGTCATATGATTTTTATTCTCCCTGTAAGAACCACATTCAGTTTTTGAATACTAAATAAATCTTTGCAAACCTCAGTCTTGATACAAACTCAAACACAGCAAGTGTCATGGAGTATACACGTATTAAAATTAAAGGAAGCAGCATACACAAAATAATTAAGATATAATTCTACAGGTTTATAGAACTGCACAATAAAGAAATGGTATTAAAACATAGGATAAGATGGTATAAGGATCTCAGCTGTTTGTACCAGTGATATCAACAAATTCATTAGCTTCATCGGTCGGCAGCAGTTGTATGCATCGTAAAGCGACTTATCAATTCAGTTAACATGAGGTTAAGGGGGCGGTTGAGCAGCAGGTTAGAGCAAAGTGATTGCATTATTCCAAAGTCTATTTTTGCTTGTTTGACAGACAGAGGATTCCAGCTGCCGTTCCTTGAAATTAGTTCAAAGCTGAGTGATGGAGCGCTTTAGTGTCAAAAGTGTCGCAGTCAATAATTCCAGGCTATGTTTGTAAAGGACATCTGTTGTCAAACTGAATATATGGGTTCGGTATTTAAATAGTGTCGATGTATCTGTAAACATTTTGTCAGTTGGAACATATACGGATCATCCAAATAATCACCTTCTGTGTAAAATGTATGCAAAATTACATGAAAGGAAAACCTCATGCTGTTAAATATATTTGACAAGTAAACAGTAATAATAATAAGCTATGATGTAAATTTTATACATGACAGTCACTAAAGATATTTTGTTTTATTATGAGAACTGTATTGAATGATCGCAAACTACATGTATGGCGTGTCATTGAGATGTATGGTTTTTTTTCACAACTAAACAACCAAAATTTGTCTTTTTTAGATTTCTGAAAGTGAAAAAATATCTTGAACGTTTTATGCTCTTATTGCAAAACAATCACTTATTCAATGATGGAAAACCTCAGGCTATCAAGTAAGTTTTATGCATGGTAATCACTAAAAGGATTTGAAAATATTTTTCTAATTATATGAAGTGTCATTGAAGGATTGAACAATATGACGTCACATTTAGATTATTTTGTCAGAAATAAACAAGCAAAATTTGTCTTTTTTTCGACTTCTGATAATTCAGTAAATATCTTGAACGTTTCATGCTATTACTGGGAACCAATCACTTATACAAAGATTATTTTATGTCGGTGAAATTGTTTGTTTTTCTATCCCAACAGCAGAATAGACGTCAATGAATGTTCGATTTTGTTTAATTACACATAAAAAGGCTATATTTTCTAATTGCATACATGTGCATACATCAAAGGATAACATCAAAAGATGAATGGCAATTCCTGTCGTTCATTAACCAGACTGATTAGATAAAAATATAATTATGGCTGTTAAAGAGGATAACTAAAAACATAGGTTTTTGATTATTAATAATTAATGTTAACATCCAAACACTGATTTAAAGCCCCGTTTTCACCACAATCTGAATTAACTCGGATCATCCCGAAAAATACATAAACATAAGTTACCATGTACAATTCATCATTACTTCTTGAAATTCGTAAAGATTAATACAGATTAATAACTAAATAGTATAATAATAGTATTGAATATTTATACATGAATCAAGAAACGTACCGTATCCTTGAAATATATAGGTTATTCGCAAATGTTTCATATTCATTGCCTATTAGTACACGTATATAATTAATAATATTTTTCTTATGTTTTCAGCATGACGATCTCAAAATGTTGTAAACGTTTCGTACAAATAAAATAATTTCAACTGTTAATTAAATTTGTCAAATGTTCAAGAACATACATGAATTAAGTCTCCGATTTTCTATTACCAGACCATCGTGATAACTTTTGAATGCAACAAATAACGACTGTATTATAACTGGGTAAGTAAGTATGTGTTAAATGGTACAATTTGATTGACAACTTAACCAAAAAAATAAAAAATAAAAAGATTTGCAAAAAGTGTAATGTTCACCATGAAGAGTTGCCGTCCCTGGATGTTAAATTTCACTGATTAGGCCAAATTGACTGTGAATATCTCTGAAAATAATTTTCCAAAATACGATAAATTCAGTTCTTACATAAAAGAACTATTTTTTTAATAAAACTATTATTTAAAAAAAAGGTTTATTTGTATAATTTTACTGCATTAGTTTATTTTTATACAGCAATGCCTTAATGAATGAAATTAACAATAATATTCAAAAGTTAACTTTAAAAAGAGTTTTTCAAATTATTTAATTTCATCATTGAACAACTACTGTGGTGACATGGTAATTTTATTACATATTTGATACAAGACATATTTTGCAACAAAATAAGACTAAATCCAGCTACCTCTTAACACCTCGATATTTTGTAACAAACATCCTTAAGTCACCTCTTAATCGACGACTTTGGTGTTTTACTGTAACATTGCTTCTTTTATTAACACTAGTGACGAGTTGGATGCATTTTCTGAGAAATAATGTGTTGTTTGTATCACATACAAATGACTGTTCCAGCTACCCACTTCAATTAGTTTTAAACAGTGAGATCAAAGAATGAAATCCAAACTTTACTTGCAGGGTCTTTTACATTTGTGATGCGTAAGGCTATAAAAGATTGTGGATATATATCTGAAACGAAACCCAATACACCACCTACACGGAAAGATATTTGTGATTGTGTATGATTTGGATCATGCTTATAAAAAGTTGACTTGTACTTTGAACATATAGTACAGTTTTGAATGTTTTTAAGTGGCCAAATAATACAATTACCATTACCAAAACCCCTAGGTAAAAAGAGCAAATGTCATGTTTCACACAAATCATGAAACGGCAATCTGAAGAATTATAATTCAACATGCATGTAGTTAACGACGTCATTTGGCAATATAGACGGATTATATTGGCCTATAGCATTTTGTGAAACTGTAAACATTTAATATATATTGATATGATACTTTTCAGTCATGTTTTAGAATACGTTTTTTCAGAGAACAGACAACTTAAAAATGGTTGTTAAACTTCATCATTAAACAATGAGGCAAGTTTTGATAATTTTAATTATGAGAAGATTGGCAATATCTTGCAGATAACGATGGCATGATCAAGAAAAGGAGATGTGTCATCAAATCAAGCACCTTTATCATATATACATGAAACATCCCTAAGTGATCTCTAAGCTTTGATGAGCAGATGAAATTGGATTCACGTATCATAAAACATGGTCTACTGCATATGCGATATTGACTCTGTTCCCTTGATACATCATGGCAATAACATGGTGTAATAACTTCATCAATCTTCACACTAAATCATCTTTAGTAATTATCAACATCATCCTTAGTCTTAATGCATTTTTTGTTTCAGTAATCGGTTTAAATCACACATGTTCCCTTAGATATTTGTCAACAATACATTTTATTTATGAATAACATTTCTATATAAATTTTATCATTGGTCTTATGTATATGTTTGTTTAATAATTTGTTAGCAAAATAAAAAAAGGCCAGATTACGAAAGAAAGTAATTAAATTAAGAAAGTGAATTTCCATTTTTTGTTTAAAATATGGAATATGAATAACCTGAAGTATTTGATGCAATATGAAAAATTCACGAGGAAAAGATATACATCTACCCAAAGCAGCAGTTTATCACTTTTGGTAATATTTGTCAAATAAATGCAATTAATGGTATGCAAGGTTTTGTGATACATTATGAAGTTGTATAGTACTAAATATACATGGATAATGCTGTTTTAATTTGCATATCAACCGTGTGGGTAAACACATTATAATATTAGTTTCTAATACATTCTAACTTTTTAATGTAAAATGTAAAATCACACAAATGTTTTGACCTCCATGAAACTGGCCCTGAGCTGATTTGACTTGACAGACTTAAGAAAATACATGAAAATAGTATTGTGCAATATATCCAAATGTTTTTTCTAATGAATTAATGAACATATTTTTGAATTCCGTTACAAATATCTAGTCTTATCGGAAAACTGTATAAACGATATATGTGAAAACAGTATTATAATGGTTGTTTTATCCCTGCGCAATAATATATTGAAGAAATAGTCCTGACAATTACATGACATTTTTTCGTCAAATCAGCAGGCGGAATTATTTGTTAACTCCATAATGCGACAGTAATTTTGTATAACCTTCACTAAAAGAGTTCATTGGAATGAATAACGGTCGAATGACCTTTTCGATAAAATAAGAAGGGTGAATATTGCTTTTAATTCAAAGTCTGAGATTTATTGTAGTTTCCATGTCTGCTGAAGAGGTGAATGGGAATGTTATTATCAGTAATTATTTCACAAACAGTCTTCCTGAAAACAGAGAGAAATCAGAAATCGAATATTGTAAAACCCCTGAGTACAATACATTACATGACAAATTCAAAGTCTCTATTGTTTAAAGCAAAACATGTGAACCATCGACAGGAAATTGTAAGAAATAAAAGGAATGGTAACGGAATCTGATATTCTCGGCCTTTAGGCATCAAGCAGGCTCTTTCATGACTAAAGCAATTCATTAAACAAATAAGCTCCAAGCGGTAATGATTTGCATGATTCAAAGATCATCTTCCATTTGCAGGAGGTATTGAATGGAGACAATTTAGCCTAGAGATGGGATTCCTTTCATAGAAACACGTACCTTTCATGGTAAATTGTTTTCTATGTTAACTTTAGAGAACTGACATGGATGAGTATATTTGAATTTTTACTCCAAGGTATATTTATAAAAAAATACAGTGATGAACTTCGATAGACTTCTACTGTGTACATGTATCTACAAGCTGATCATTATAGCACCAAAAGTTGATTAATATTCTAGTTTCTGGTTTTTCATTTATTTGTTGAATATAAGCCGTTTTTGGCTGTTTACTTCAGCCGTATGTGTCAAGACTAAAGAACCAGAATCCAGACCAGAAAGAGGATTGTAACATTATTATAAGATGATTATTGTATAGTATATGCAGATATGAATCTGCATGGAAATATAAATGGGGTATACCTTACATTTGTACAAATGGATATAACGTCAACATACATCCTAAAAATACTGTATAAATATTATTTCAGGAAATGTTCTTATCTTTTGCACAGCACACGTGACGATTAAAAGTAAAATGATAAATGTTCATGTATATGGCCAACAATGTTAAGAGGATACGGTTGATATAAGTACAAACAAATCGTTTCGGAATGTAGATTTTTCAACATAATTCACTATTGGGCTTTACTAGACATGAGATGGGATGTTAATCTAAAAATGTATGTTAACATCAAAATTGAATTCATTGGAGCAATTCGGTGCAGATTGGTGTGTCAGTAATGAAATAATGCATATGTTTTTCCGCCATGGAATATATATTTATTTTCAGTCTGTAGGGTTAATTATGTCTACATGACACTACAAAAACAAACATAAAATTGCATTTCAATACAAAGGTCAAGATATAAAATCTGAAGATGTTTAATATACCAAAAGGTAAAATTACACATATGGATTAATCAACATATTATGTTTCTTCAATTTTTTTGTTCTGTTCAAAAAAGATGTTTCAAGATACCTTTCACTGAAAGGTAACAAAAATTTATATTCCTAAATGTTAAAAACACTGAATCTAAATCTACAGTTTCAAAGCAGTGGGAAAAGGTTACATCACATGTTCATGTACATAATCTCTTACCTAGATACACTCAAACTTACTATTTAAAGGGGAAGTAGCACGTTTTTATTGAAATTTTATATTTTCAATTTGTCACTGCTACTGATACTGCTACTGCTACTGCTAGTTGTACGTTAAAACTAAATGTGTTATCTTGATAGTGTCGAAAACTTCATTACAAAAACCAATAATCCATAGTCGGAGCCGTTGACGGCCATTTTAAGTAAGCACCTGTATTCAATTGAGTAAAATAGGAATCGTGTAGCTGAACATTACATTATATTATTTATTATTGCTTCATTTAGTGAAAATACGTTGTCTGGAACAATTTATTTTAATTTTCCTGACATCACTTTAAATTCCTCCTAAAACGGGTTACTGCCCCTTTAATTTGCGCATTGGCCTTGGCATATATTCTTCATTGTACTTCGTTTTATGTTTGTAATGACAAAACCTAATATTGCAATTTTATGACATGTCATCTATTAAACTGAAAAAAATATAAGACTGATATTTTGTTTTACTACCATCATAATATGAAACTCTATTTTAAAGAGCTAGGGAATAAAAACTAACGAAGCAGAATATATATAAAAGTTTGCCAAGAACCTACTGACCTTCATTTCACCCTAGATACGTTTGCAGTGGAAAGCAACCAGAAACACGTACATCTCATCTGTATTAAACAGCATGAAATGAGACTATTTCTCCTGGGAAGTCCCTTTATACTGTGATGAAGTTATCAAATAACATAAAGCAAAAGATAAACATAACATATGGCACATAATTATCCAAAGATACACAACAGCATTATTTACAAAACAGGGCTTTGTGAAGTTGACAATTTAAAGTTGAAATATTCCAATCGCAGAATCATTTTTCAGCATTGAAATAGTTTTGCCGAAGCATACAGTAATGACCGAGACTGTGTATTAGGTTTGTTCTGATATGCTCGAGATGCGTCTGTGGGGGAGAGAATGTCTATATATGATAAATATGATAATACTATGGATAGTTGCACTGCGCTACATCCAGGGACTAAAATTTGCTCATGGCGCTAAAAAAGAAACATAAATACAGAGAGGTATATACATAGGAAAGAGTGACATGCTCCAAATTGTAATTATTGCTCCAAAACGTAAATTTTGAGCATTACAAAGGGACTGGTCAGGTGGATATTTTATAATATGCCATCCTGAAAAATTGAGTTTTCAACAAGGCCTTGAAAAAGCTCAGAGTGTCAGCATTTTTTATGTCAGTGGGTAGATAGCTCAACAGAGCAGCTGCGTATTTGAAAGATCATTCCCATATAATGAAGCTTGGACTTTGGGGATCACAAGAAGCTGTTGATTCTGGGATCGCAAGATGCGTGCTTCAATGTAATAACATAGAAGAATGGAGAGGTAGTCTGGCTTGGTTGTCAATGCAGAGCTTTAAAAGTATACAAAGGTGTTACAATCAATACCAAGTTTGACAGGCAACCAATGTAGTGACATAAGAGTAGGAGTAATGTGATCTCTCTTTGACTTACCATTTGAGCTGTTGAGTTTTGTAATTTCTGTAGTTTCTGTACTTGAGATGAACTTATACCAAAAGCATACTGTTACAATAATCTAACCGGGAGAATATTAGGGAACATTAGGGAAGGAACAAGAGTGAGCACAGTTAGCAGGGATAAGTATGATGGTGCTGATGGATCTGAGGTTAAAGGTACAGGTTTTGTACAGATAGTTGACTTAAGATTCCAGTGATAGTGTGACATCTAGAAATACACCCAGATTCTTGGCAGCAGATGCAGGTCGAACAACAGCTGATGAAATCTTCACATTTAATATAGGTGTTTTCTATTTTCCATCATCCAATTGTACATATAGTTTCTTGGTATATACCCAGTTCTTATCTTCACAAACACAGGCATCATTTCATAAATCCTAAATACTTTGTTTTCAAACATTGAACTTATGAAACGAGTTGTCAAGTTTAATCTATTTCTGACTATTTATCACAAATTTGCAGACAAAATACATGTACTCTTTTTGAAAAGAGGTTACATCTATTCACCAAAATACATATATATGATATTATGTTTCTCAAACAATTGTTAAACAATCGTCCTTTTGCCAATCATATTCGGTGGTTAGAAAATGAATAATATTTGATTATAGAAAAGTATTCAACATAAATGATACATATTCTTTCCAACTAAGCAAATATCATGAGCCTCAACAAGCTATAACGAGGGGTTTCTTCAGACAACAATTTTACTTAATTTTAAAGTTACAAATTATGAAAAAATTTTAAGACCTGTACAAGACTATGATAAACATATTTGTATCTAGGAGTTGTTGTCAATTTAGCTACTTCCAGTTGTACTACATACCTCTTTGACTTTTGTGTTATGTTGTGCAGATGAAATTTGATTGACATATTGTTCCAAATCGTCTATCTTCATAAGAGACATCGATTGCGTTTACATGACATTCACACGGCACTATCAATAATTGTATAAATATGTAGTTAACAATCCTCTGTACTTTTTATTGATACATACACTGTCTGAGTATACTTGTATTTGCCAAGCTAGATATGAAGCCAATGTATTTTGCCAATAAATATTTATGTATCATGCCATATAAATCAACTCAATTCTTACAACAACCAAATGTTAATTTCCCTCAATACATAGGAAAAAGATGTGACGCATAAAGGGAATACCATGTCCACACTCAGAAGTAAAATTCTGTCGTGCTTGCTTTGAAATAAAATTGAAAAGACATTTAAATAATGCACAATATTTCATAAAGAAGGGTAACTTTAAAAGGAAAGGGTTCAATGTTAGTTGATAACGGTCGTGAAATAAGGATTTTGTTATGTAATAATTCAATTGTCAAAGATGCATTTGAAAATTTATTTTGACTTATGTCCAAAAGATTTATTCACTATATTTGTAAGCATACCCTACTAGATTGTCATATATTTATGTTCAATATGTCTTCAATAAAAACTTAACATCGTATCTTTAATTTGGACGTGATAATGTTTGATAGGAGTGATTAAGACCTTCAGGCAAGTAGACACATACCGTTGACACCAGTATGTCATAGATGTAGATGATATGAGTAGGATAAATTGTCATTTTTCAGATTTCAAAAATAGTGATTATGCTAAATTGGTTTTCTTTTGCGAATTCTAAATAAGAAATATGATTATTGCTATTTTGATGTCGTACCTGTTTATACTTGAAATCAAATATCATCTAATTGAGGCGAAACAAATGACACCAAAGCAATTCAATAAAATTATATTCCCAATGCTCAACCCACGTATCCTTTATTTAAACTGTTAAATTAAATACTCCTCTTCCTTTCTAAATGCAAGTAAATCCATTACTCTTCCATCATTTAGGGTAAGGTTTAGAATTTCCAATTTATCTTAATATTAATTTTGTGAAGTTAAATGTGACATATCAATAGAATTAGATTGCAATATTTGTACATGTTATTTAATAAAACACCAACAAATGTGAATAACATATATGCAAACATGCAAACTAAATTTGATCTGTACCTCGCGCCTCAATTCTTTCAACCTAGGCTAATTAAAGTGTAATTTAAACTTTGCAGAATCGAGAATAATCTTATTCTCCCCCAAACTGTTGTTACACACTTACTGTTTTGGGGAAAATGAAGTTTCTGTACAAAATTGACTTTAAAATGTTCAGGAATAACAAAGTCAACTTGTCATCCTTATATCTCACGTAAGGTCAAAGTGTTTAACGTTGCTACAAACCAGCTCGTATATGTTATTAACAAATTTTTATATTTATGTGCCTAAATGCAATGCTTAAATAATGAAAATCAAACATATATAAGGAATAGAAATAGAATAAAGGAAAAAAGGAGCTTGAATGTATTATATGAAGTAAATCTATATTAATTAGTTTCTTATAAGTGACGATTAGTGTAAAATATTTATTCTTTGATGAAACAAATCAATTTCTCGTATTACGATTCCTTTGAAAACATACTTTTCATACATGTAGTTAATACACACTTAAATAGGATTCAGAATAAAAAGTATACATGTGTCACCAGAAGGTTATAGAGATATTCACAGTCAAAGTCAAAAAATTATTATCTCTTTTATGTCTTAATTTGTAAAATAATTTTTGTCATAAAGCAAATGCTCATATATACCAAAACAAATATACAGTCAACATTTTTCATTAAATGAATCAATATTTTATTTTTCAAATTTTTGCCCTCAGAATGTCAATGAAATATAAACAAAACATCATAAACTGTTCAATATCGTACCTGACCATTACGGATGCTCACAAAGGTAACCAACTTTCTTAAGGTTAAAATGTTTTCGTTGTGATAAACTGATAATGTCCAAACGTTGTTTTTATTGGGCCGGATTATTTATCCATCCACTCGTGGTTGCTCAACCCACTTGTTGTTTCCCCTGGTCAATGGCATTCTTTCAGTCCGATCATTTTTCCGATTCAACTCCCTGGGGAGTATTCAACTGGCATCCATATGTGGTAATCGGGTTAGGGACCATTCTATGCCTCACAGGGTACCCATTCACAGCTGGATGAACTGAGACACATAGTGACAGCAGTTTGCTGAACGCTGATAACCGACAGCTCGGCGTATGCACATGTTCATGTATCCACCATTCAGCCACTGACATGAATTCGTGGGATCTTTTAAGTGCGCAGTTTTTGTTGCACTACACACTAGGACTCAAGGGTGACACTTATAGAGTTCTAGCAGAGGTGAACTCTAGGTTTTACACCTTGGTAAGGATGGGATTTGGACACCGGATCTCAGCAACGTGAGACGGGCGCTCTTGCTGACTGAGCTATCCCGTACCCTAATAACCTTAATATGGGGAAAATAAGATGTGTATGTTGATTTTTCAATAGCTTTGCCAAAAGGGTATAGGTCCTCAGCATGCTTTCTCCTCACCAAACACTAAATCATTATTTGACTAATAATAAAAAACTAATAGTTGATTACTAGGGAAATCAAATGACCACCTCATGTGCTAAAGCTTCAATTGATTGTGTCCCACATATTGGACCATTTAAAACCAGTAACCAATATCTGTCTCCATCTGCTTCAGAACGTTTCCAAAGATATATTTGCTTGACGCAAGCTATTCTCAATATATTGTCTGATTTTCAGTATAAGATTCCTGTCTTTATTGTGCAACATTATTGAAACCAATAAATTGCATTAACATTAAAATGATTCAACATTAATAAACTCTTTTTCATACATAATACATGTGGTAACATTAAACATATGTAACTTTATCATAATAGAACTCATAATGACACCTACATCATGCTACATGTATTCAAGACAACATGTGATACATAATAGAAGACATATCCATTCTTCAATGTCGGCAGCAGTTGTACGCATCGTAAAGCGACTCATCAATTCAGTTAACATGAGGTTAAGGGGGCGGTTGAGCAGCAGGTTAGAGCAAAGTGATTGCATTATCCCAAAGTCTATTTTTGCTTGTTTGACAGACAGAGGATTCCAGCTGCCGTTCCTTGAAATTAGTTCAAAGCTGAGTGATGGTGCGATTTAGTGTCAAAAGTGTCGCAGTCAATAATGCCAGGCCATGTTTGTAAAGGACATCTGTTGTTAAGCTGAATATTTGGGTTAGGTATTTAAATAATTTCGATGTATCTTTAAACATTTTGTCAATTGGAACATATACGGATCATCCAAATAATCACCTTCTGTGTAAAATGTATGCAAAATTACATGAAAGGAAAAGCTCTAATAAGCTCTGATGTAAATTTTATACATTTTTTTTTTTTTTTTTTTTTTAATTTTTTATTTTTGTTGCATTTTACATTATTTGCGCATACATATTACAATTGTGAACAATCATCTGAAAAGTAGGTGACAGCTTGACCAAAACTTGTTAAACGAATTTACATCTGAATTCAAAGTTGCTGCATATTTTGTTAATTCATAGTAGTTTGCAAGCTCCCGTTTGATCTCCTTGAAATTTGGTCTTTTGTGTTGCGCTCTCCTGTTAAAAATGTGGTATTTAATGATAGTTATGATAACGTTTAAAGGATTGTTATTTCGTTGGGTGTAACCAAGAAACACCATTTCCATGGCTATATTGATATTTATCTGAGCTTCAGAAAACAGCCAATCTTTCAGATCATTCCAAACGGGGCTTACACTGGTGCATTCCCAAAATAAGTGAACAATAGACTCTGTGTCTTTACTGCAGTAACTGCATAAATCGCTGTCAACGTATCCCATTTTATATAGGCGCGAATTTGTAGGTAAAATATGATGTAGGATCTGATACTGGAACCATTGAAATTTGGTGGCTTTGGTGCACTTAAATGGTACTAGATTATAACTTTCCCGTTCTTGTTTATTGATGTCGTGACCAAATATATGTTCCCATTTTGTGAAATGTTGATTAGTATGTGTATGTTTTTGCATGAATATGTCATAAAAGTGTTTCGAGCCTTTCGGGAATTTTAACAAATTAGCTAGATGAAAGGGAATCAATGGATTGGTAATCTTGTACATATTTGTGATATTCTGTTTCCGGCAATATGTTTTGATTGATTGTAGAATACCTAAATATTCTAAGAAGTTAACATTTGTGGAGTATATCGCACAGAAATCCTTGTGGGTATAAAATTGCCCTTTGTCATCAACGAAGTCATTTACGAATTTTACGCCTTTGTCGTAAAGTTTTTTCATAAAGACAGTTTTTGAACCCACTTGTATGTTGTCGTTTAGCCATACTGATTGGGACATTACATCAACGTTAGTTAAATCACCTTTGTTCAATCCATCCATAAACATCCACCAGCATTGTACAATATCTCTGTAAAACTGATTGGTTATACAAGAAGAAATTTGTGTCTTATGTTCTTTACTCATTATTTCATATATACTATGATTTTTGATTGTTGGGGTATTTCTAAAAAATAGATTTCGCCACTTCGACTTTGAGGTGAAGGCTCTCCTTATCATAGTCATTTTCTGGGAATTAATAATCTCTCTTATTTTTGGGCATTTTATTCCACCATTTTCTTTGTCACATATTATTTGAGATCGCTTTATTTTATCGGGTTTATTACCCCAAATAAAACTGAAACACTTTTTTTGGAACTTTTCAATAACTGTATCTGGTGGGTTAGGAAGTGCTGTAAGTAAGTGATTCAGTTTTGGAAGTATCAGTGATTTAAGGATTGTATTTTTCCCAATAGGTGTTAAGTTTCGGGCTGACCATATTGCCATTAATGTTTCACATTGTCTTAATTTATTATCGTAGTTCAATTCAACCATTTCTTCCAAATCCATAGAAAACGTAATACCAAGTAATTTAAAAGGCTCTTGTTTCCAATCCAAGTTCCATTTTTGGCATAATTTCATTTTTGATCTTTTCTTTGAGCCCATCCAAATGAGTTTTGTTTTGTCTGTGTTCACTCTTAAGCCAGAAAAACGTGCGTAAAAGTTCAAAGTTTGAAGTACAGCGTAGAGGCATCTCTCAGAACCATCAAGGGTACAAGTAGTGTCATCAGCATATTGCGAAAGAAGATATTCAATGTTTCCTACTTTGATACCTTTAATGTCATTGTTATTTCGAATAAGTATTGCCAATATTTCTACACATAGAAGAAACAAATAGGGGGATAGTGGATCTCCCTGGCGACAGCCCCTTAAGACTTTAAAGAATTGAGACCCAAAACCATTTACAATTACACAAGATTCAATTCCATTATAGAACGTATTGATCCATTTCTTGATTGATTCTCCAAATCCAAAGAAAGAGAGTGTTTTTTCAATAAAAGTCCAATCAACGGTATCGAAAGCTTTTTCGAAGTCAACCATTAATAAAAGGCCAGGAATCTGATAGTCTTCAGTGTGTTGGATAAGGTCATATATCTGTCGTGTAATTTCTCCGATATATCGGCCTGACATAAATCCTTTTTGGTCATCATTGATTAGCATATCTAACACAGATTTTATTCTGTTGGAAATAGCCAGAGAAGCAATTTTATAAAAGATCGATAATAGAGAGATAGGTCTCCAATTTTTTAAGAATTGTTTTGGTTTGTTTTCCTTTGGAATACATGTTATGACACCTCGTCTTTGGGAAATAGAGAGCTGGCCGCTTTTATATGCGTAATTAAGTGATTTGATCAGGTATTTTCCAATGTCATACCAAAAGAACTTTACAAATTCTGCAGTAAATCCGTCCGATCCCGGACTTTTACCATTTTTTAGATTTTTTACAGCTTTTAGTACTTCATCATAGGAAAGGTCGCCTTCTAATTTCTGAGATACAGTTTTCGATAATATAGGTGTATCAAAGTTGTCAAGCAATATGTTTAGGTCTATGTTGGATACATCATGTTTTGAATAAAGTTTCTTGTAGAAAGTATTTACTTCTTCAATAATCGCGCCTTGTTCATTAAGAATATCACCCTGGTTATCCTCTAAACGAGTTATAGATTTGTTCAAGTAATTTCTTGTTTCTAAACTTAAGAAATATTTTGTGGGTTTCTCTCCATGTTCTAACCAATCTGCTTTTGATCGTACTATAATTCCTTGAGTTTTTTGTTTTATTAAATCTTCAAGGTCTTTTTCAAGTTTATCTACACTAGTAAAAATCTCAGTTTTCTTATCTTCATTTTCTTCTGTGTCTAAGTCTTTTAGTGCTACCTCTAATTTATTTTGAATGTCGTTTTCAAGTTTTTCACGTTGTCTTTTTTTATTCGCCGAGTATTCAATTGTTTTACCTCTGATACCTAAGGTTATCATTTCAAATAAAAGTTGATCATTTATCTTAAAAGTATTTGTTTGTTCTAACTCATTACACTTATATTGATCAATTGTTTCATGTATTGTTTCTTTAACAAGCTGTACATAATCGTGATCCTTTAAGAGTGAGTTATTAAATTTCCAGAAACCTTTTCCTCGCTTCATTTCTGATGGTCTAAAAGTCAGTGAAATTAGTGAATGGTCAGATTTATAGCTTGGTTCTATTTCAGTTTTAGTTATAGAGGGGATTAAGTTATGGGATACGAGAAAGTAGTCTAACCTTGACTGCTTTATTGGTGTTGGTTGTCTCCATGTAAAGCGTTTAGCAAATGGGTTTTGGTCTCTCCAAGGGTCGACTAAGTCTAATTCATCTTTTAAATATAATAGTTCTTGCCTTGCGTTTGGGTTGTTAATGTTATTATAATTATAAGCATCAAGGTAATAGTTTTGTATGATATTCCAATCACCACAAAGGATAACATAATCGCTTTTAACTGCTTTAATGGTAGACGAAATGTCTTCGATAAATTTAGGAGTGTCTGTGTTAGGTCCATATACAGTAATCATAGCTAACCGAAAATCTTCAATCTTTATTTCTAAGGTCAATTTATTTCCAGTGGCATCTCTCTGTTCCCTTTCGACTTGGAAGTCAAAGTTTTTAGATCCGAAAATAGCTACACCCCTTGAGTTACTTTTAAAAGGACTAAAATAGCAATTACTACAACCCCATTCTTCCCGTATGCCTTGTTCCATATCTTTAGTGAAGTGTACATCTTGAAGACAGTATATTTGTGCTCGTTTTCGTTTCAAGAAAGTAAATAGTTCCTTGCGTTTGTTCTTATCATGAATGCCTCTACAATTTTGTGAAATTATCTTTACTGTTTCAGCCATATTGTAGGTGAGATATGAAATACGTTGACAGGGATATATTCAGTGTGAATTTTGGTATGCAAATTGCATTTCTGTTAAATAGTATTTTCATGCAACAAATAAAAACATGATATAAAAAGAACATCTTGAATACAAACATATACAGAAGGTTTTTTGGACTCCGCCTTTCCACGAACGTAAGTGACATAGTTTTAACTATATTGAGGTGGTATCTCCATCTCTCAAAATCAAACATTATAGCGTTGCCATTCAAAATGTTATGATGATAATTATATTCGAGTCTTACTAACGTTTTTGTTCCATTTTGAATAGTCCACACAGTATAATCCAAGCAAAAAAGAATCACATCACAAACACAAAACATATCCACACACTCCAACCCAATGTACCATGTGTTTGCACCTGGTGACCCAACAAAGCACGTAGCGCACGTGCGTGCTAATAATAAGACACAAAGGGTATTCGGTACAACTAAAATTGGTGAAAGGTGGTTCAAGTAAGTAAGTCGATCAAAAAATTAATGTTGAAAAACGCTTTACCGTAACAAAATGTCTATGCAGTGTTCCCAATAACATAAAAATTAAAACGGTCTTGTTCCTCCGCCTTTCCACGGACATAAGTGACATAGCTTTTACTATATTGAGGTGGTATCTCCATCTCTCAAAATCAAACATTATAGCGTTGTCATTCAAAATGTTATGATGATAATTATATTCAAGTCTTACTTACGTTTTTGTTCCATTTTGAATAGTCCACACAGTATAATCCAAGCAAAAAAGAATCACATCACAAACACAAAACATATCCACACACTCCAACCCAATGTACCATGTGTTTGCACCTGGTGACCCAACAAAGCACGTAGCGCACGTGCGTGCTAATAATAAGACACAAAGGGTATTCGGTACAACTAAAATTGGTGAAAGGTGGTTCAAGTATGTAAGTCGATCAAAAAATTAATGTTGAAAAACGCTTTACCGTCAAAAATGTCTATGCAATGTTCCCAATAACACAAAAATTAAAACGGTCCTGTTTTAAAACGGAAAATAAAGAGTTTTTTGTCTTTTGCACTGTAGAAAAATTAGTAGTTGTTAAATGTTTCAACTTAGACTACAATGTTCAGTTAACAAAAGAATGAAGTTTGTAGCAGAGTGTTTTCCGGTAGATTAGTCATATTTCTTCCACATAGAGCCGGGAACCTGCGGGTCTCTGATTTCCAGCACGACTTCTGCATCAACAACCCGGACTCGTGTCCAAATCTTCTTCTCCTCGCGGATTGTCGCGGCTTGACGACTTAGAATTGCGCGTCGCTTTTTTAACATCGGAGGTAGGTCTGTTTGGATGCTAACTCGGGACTGTTTCAGGAGTTTTCGAGCTACAAATACTGCTTCACGGTCCGGCATATATAGGAATGTCGCAATTATGCTTCGGACTGCCGATGGGTTGTTTATTCTCTGATACTCTGATAAGGGTAGCCTGTGGACGATTTTGAAAGCTATTGAGTTCACCCTGTCCTGTTGAAAGTTCAACGATTTCACGAGAAAATCTCGGAGCACTTTTTCTGTGTTCTCCTGAGGTGACTCCGGAATCCCGTAAAACAGCAGGTTTGGCTTCCTGTCATGTATGTCCTTGAGAGTTACCAGTTTTTGATAAAACATACGATTTTTTCTCTCCTCGTCCAGTTCATTTCGCATTTTGATCATTTCTTCCGAGTGGATAGCCACATCATGTTCAACGGAACTCACTTTCTCTCTAATTTCTGTTATTTCCACTTTGATAGAATCTTGTAAGTCACTCCTAACAGATTTAATCAGTTCAGTGAGTCTCTTCTCGGTGGCTTGAACAATTTCTTCCATTGAGCTAGCCGATCTTGTCGTACGGCCCGACTCGGACATTTTGATACCAGAGTCACTTTTTATATCAAAAACATAAAAATAATAGTCGGACTGTGTTTTTTTAAACCCAAGGCATAAGATTTCACACGACTTTAGTTAGGAATATAGCTCATTTTTAAAGATTGATAGGATTTTTTCGGTGGGTTGGCGGAGCCCAGCAGAAACACGTTACACCTCTGTCATGCGCAACCGCATGATAATCACTAACGATATTTTGTTTTATTATGAGAACTGTATTGAATGATCGCAAACTATGGCGTGTCATTGAGATGTATGTTATTTTTTCACAACTAACAACCAAAATTTGTCTTTTTTAGATTTCTGAAAGTGAAAATATATCTTGAACGTTTTATGCTCTTATTGCAAAACAATCTCTTATTCAATGATAGAAAACCTCAGGCTACCAAGTAATTTGTATGAATGGTAATCACTAAAAGGATTTGAAAATATTTTTCTAATTATATGAAGTGTCATTGAAGGATTGAACAATATGACGTCACATTTAGATGTATTTTGTCACAAATAAACGAGCAAAATTTGTCTTTTTTTCGATTTCTGATAATTCAGTAAATATCTGGAACGTTTCATGCTATTACTGCAAACCAATCACTTATACAAAGATTATTTTCAGCACAAGTCGGTGAAATTGTTTGTTTTTCTATCCCAACAGCAGAATGGACGTCAACCAATGCCCGATGTTGTTTAATTACACATAAAAAGGCTATATTTTCTTATTGCATACATGTACATACATCAAAGGATAACATCAAAAGATGAATGGCAATTTATGTGGTTCATTAAACAGACTGATAAGATAAAATATAATTATGCCTGTTAAAGAGGATAACTAAAAACATAGGTTTTCGATTTTTATTATTTTATGTTAACATCCAAACACTGATTTAAAGCCCCGTTTTCACGATAATCTGAATTAACTCGGATCATCCCGAAAAATACATAAACATAAGTTACCATGTACAATTCATCATTACTTCTTGAAATACGCAAAGATTAATACAGATTAATAACTAAATAGTTTAATAATATTTTGGACTATTTATACATGAATCACAAAACGTATTGTATTCTTGAAATATATAGGTTATTCGCAACTGTTTCATATGCATTGCCTGTTAGTACATGTATATAATTAATAATATTTTTCTTATGTTTTCAGCATGACGATCTCAAAATGTTGTAAACGTTTCGTACAAATAAAATAATTTCAACTGTTAACTAAATTTGTCAAATGTTCAACAACATACATGAATTAAGTCTCCGATTTTCTATTACCAGACCATCGTGATAACTTTTGAATGCGACAAAAAAAAAATTCCACTGATAGGGTGAGGGCAAAAAATAAAATAAATGACTTAGTCAAATAAAAATAACGACTGTATTATAACTGTGTACGTAAGTATGTGTTTAATGGTACAATTTGATTCACAAAGTCACCTAAAAAATAATAAACAGATTTGAAAAAAGTGTAATGTTTACCATGAAAAGTTGCCATCCCTGGATGTTAAATTTCACTGATTATGCCAATTTGACTGTGAATATCTCTGAAATTTATTTTCCAAAATACGATAAATTCAATTTTTTCATAAGAGAATTTTTGTTTTATAAAACTCATCATTTAAAATAAAGGTTAATTTGTATATTTCTACTTTTGTTGGATTAGTTTATTTCTATACTGCAATGCCTTAATGAGTGAAATTAACAACAATATTCAAAAGTTAACTTTAAAAAGAGTTTTTCAAATTATTTTAATTTCATCATTGGGTACTTTGACGGGAGGGCTCTTCTTGAACAAATACTGTGGTGACATGGGAATTTTATTACATATTTGATACAAGACATATTTTGCAACAAAATAGGACGAAATCCAGCTACTTCTTAACACCTCGATATTTTGTAACCAACATCCCTAAGTCACTTCTTAATCCACGGCTTTGGTGTTTTACTGTAACATTGTTTCATTTATTAACACTAGTGACGAGTTGGGTGCATTTTCTGAGAAATATTGTGTTGTTTGTCTCACATACAAATGACTGTTCCAGCTACCCGCTTCAATTAGTTTTAAGCTAAATGGAGAATGTGGTCAGTGCTGAGTCAACCGTGAGATCAAACAATGAAATCGAAACTTTACTTGCAGGGTCTTTTACATTTGTGATGCGTAAAGCTATAAAAGATGTTTGATATATATCTGAAACGAAACCCAATACACAACCTACACGGAAAGATATTTGTGATTGTGTATGATTTGGATCTTGCTTAAAAAAAATTGACATGTACTTTGAACATATAGTACAGTTTTGAATGTTTTAAGTGGCCAAATAATACAATTACCATTACAAAAACCCCTAGATAAAAAGAGCAAATGTCATATTTCACACAAATCATGAAACGGCAATCTGAAGAATTATATTTCAAAATGCATGTAGTTAACGACGTCATTTGGCAATATAGACGGATTAAATTGGCCTATAGTATTTTGTGAAACTGTAAACATTTAATATATATTGATATGATGCTTTTCAGTCATGTTTTAGAATACGTTTTCTCAGAGAACAGACAACTTAAAAATGGTTGTTAAACTTCATCATTAAACAATGAGGCAAGTTTTGATAATTTTAATTATGAGAAGATTGGCAACATCTTGCAGATAACGCTGGCATGATCAAGAAAAGGAGATGTGTCATCAAATCAAGCACCTTTATCATATATACATGAAACACCCCTAAGTGATCTCTAAGCTTTGATGAGCAGATGAAATTGGATTCACGTATCATTAAACATGGTCTACTGCATATGCGATATTAACTCTGTTCCCTTGATACATCATGGCAATAACATGGTGTAATAACTTCATCAATCTTCACACTAAATCATCTTTAGTAATTATCAACATCATCCTTAGTCTTAATGCATTTTTTGTTTCAGTAATCGGTTTAAATCACACATGTTCCCTTAGATATTTGTCAACAATACATTTTATTTATGAATAACATTTCTATATAAATTTTATCATTGGTCTTATGTATATGTTTGTTTAATAATTTGTTAGCAAAATGAAAAAAGGGCCACATTACATAAGTAACATTAAGAAAGTGAATTTCCATTTTTCCTTTTCAAAAATATGGAAAATGAATAATTTGGAGTATTTGACGCAAGATGAAAAATTCAAGAGGAATAGATATTCAACTACCCAAAGCAGCGGTTTATCACTTGTGGTAATATTTGTCAAATAAATGCAATTAATGGTATGCAAGGTTTGTGCTACATTTCGAAGTTGTTGAAGTCTGCATAGTACAAAACATACAAGGATAATGCTGTTTTAATTTGCATATCAAACGTGTGGGAAACACATTATCAAAATAATTTCTTTTAAATTCTTAAAAAGAAAATATTATTGTTTAATATATCCAAATGATTTTTCTAATGAATTATAAAACCAATTTTGGAACTCCCTTACGAACATCTAGTCTTCTAAGAAGGGAGAATATTACTTTAATTCAAAGTCTGAATTTATTGCAGTGTCCATGTCTGCTGAAAAGGTGAATAGGAATGTTATTACCTGTAATTATTTCACAAACAGTCTTCCTGAAAACAGAGAAATCAGAAATCGAATATTGTAAAACCCCTGAGTACATTACATAACATATTTCAAAGTCTCTATTGTTTAAAGCAAAAAATTTGAACAATCGACAGGAAATTGTAAGAAATATAAGGATGGGTAACGGAATCTGATATTCCCGGCCATTAGGCATCAAGCAGACTATAACAATTCATTAAACAAATTAGCTCCAAGTGGTAATGATTTGCACGATCCAAAGATCATCTGACAGTTGCAGGCATTAAAAGGAAACAATTTAGCCTAGAGACGGGATTCCATTCATAGAAACACGTACGATTCAAAGTACGATTCAAAGTAAATCGTACTCTATGTTAACTTTCGAGAACTGACATGGAAGAGTATTTTTGAATTCTGCTCTATCAGGGTATATTTATCAAAGAATACAGTGATGAACTTCGATGGATTTCTACTGTGTATCTACTAGCTGAACATTCGAAGGTTATTATAGCACCGAAAGTTTATTCAATATTTCATTTTCATTTATGAGTTGAAGGTTAGTATGTTTGTGGCCGTTTACTGCCATATGAGTGAAGGCTAAACGATCAGGGAATGGTAGAATCCTCGGTGATGAATAAACCTAGGTAAAAAAGGATGGTAAAATATGGTCAGAAGATTTTTGTTTAGTATTTATATATTTATAAATGTTATATTTGGCCATTAATGTAAAGAGGATATAGTTGATATAAGTGAAAACACATTGTTTTAGAATGAAGATTTTCCAATATAATTCAGGATAGGGTTTTACAAGACATAAGATAGGATGTCTACTTACAATGTATGTTAATTTTACATGCCTATCTTCGCATCTAACCCAATATATATCTCAAGCAGTATATTAACCTTCAGTGTATTCATGATGTCAGGCAATGACTTATTTAATATATTTGA
Source organism: Steromphala cineraria (assembly GCA_916613615.1). NCBI lineage: Eukaryota > Metazoa > Mollusca > Gastropoda > Trochida > Trochidae > Steromphala > Steromphala cineraria. The sequence goes on along the minus strand of OU744726.1, from coordinate 30,240,358 downwards.
TTCACTAATTCAGGTAACTTGAGTGCATGACGCTGATCGGCAACAGGTGATCGGCAGCAGGACCGATCCGAGTTTTAATGCAGTATGTAATAACTAGTGTGTGCTTCTTTTACAAACGAAGGATTGTGTCTGTTTCAAACTGCAATTAGCTGAAAGCTGAGACACTGATCGCTTCAATGTCAAAAGTGAATTGCAGTAAAGGAATTCATGAATAATTGCATATGATTATTAATCACTGTGGCAGACAAATTGAATTATAAGGGTTTAATCAATTATGGCATTTCGGTGCAGATTGGTGTGTCAGTAATGACACTGTGTATAAAATAAATGTTTTTCCGCGTGGAATTTATTACTATTTTAGTCTGTAGGGTTTATTATGTCTGCAAGACATTACAAAAACAATCATGAAAATGCATTCCTATAAAAATATATGAAATTTGGAGATGAAACAATCATGAAAATGCATTTCTATAAAAAATATATGAAGTTCGGAAATATATTTTGGGAAATGAATACATACAAACGGACAAACAGTTGGGGAAAGTTACATCACATGTACATGTACATCACCTCTTACCTAGATACATTTGAACGTGACCATTTAACTTCTGCATTTACCATGACATATTTTCTACTTTAATGATTTACTTTGTTTGTTTGAAAGGAAAATAAACCTATTTTGCAATTTTATGACATATCACTTTTTGAAGTGAAACAAATATGATATTGATATTATATTTTACTACCATGATGATATGAAACTCTGTTTTAAAGATCTAGGGGTTTAAAACTAATGAAGCAGATTATATTAGTTTGCCAAGAACCCACTGACCTTTCATGTCACCCTAGATGCGTTTGCAGTGGAAAGCAACCAAAAACATGTACGTCTCATTTGTATTAAACAGTAGGAAATGAGACTATAAGTCACTTTCTGCACTATGATTAAGATATTAAATAACATAAAGCAGACTATGAACGTGAAATATGGCACGTTTTGATTATCCAAAGATACCTGCCAGCCTTATTTGCAAAACTGGGCCGTGTGAAGTTGACAATTAAAAGGTGAAATCTTCCATTTGCAGAAGTATATTTCAGCGTTGATATAGTTTTGACGAAGTAAACGGAAATGAGCTCTAATACGACCGAGTCTGTCTGTGAGGAGAAAATGTCTATATATGGTAAAAATGTAATAATGATATGGATATTTGTACTGCGCTACATCCAGGTACTTGTACTTGATCATGGCGCTAAAAGAGAAAAATATATCCAGAGAGGTATGTACATAGGAACGGGACTGGACGGGGGCATATTTGATAATATGCCATCCTGAAAAATTTAGTTTTCAACAAAGATTTTAAAGAGCTCAGAGTGTCAGTATTATTAATGACAATGGGTAGATAGTTCTACAGAGAGGCAGTTGCGTATTGGAAAGATCTTTTTCCATGTGAAGCTCGGACGTTTGAAATCACAAGAAGCTGTTGATGCTGGTATCGCAAGGTGCGTGCTGGGATGTAATGACACAGAAGACTGAAGAGGTAGTTTGGCATTTGTCCATGAAGATCTTTAAAAGTTATACAAAGGAGTTTCAAATCAATATTAAGTTTGACAGGCAACCAATGTAGGGACATGAGACGCATCATATTATAAATCATAAATACTTGCTTTTCCAACATTGAACTTATGAAACATGCTGTCCTATTTAATGCATTTTTGACTATTTATCGCAAATCTGTAGACAAAATACATGTCCTCTTTTTTAAATCTTTTTGAGGTAACATTTATTCATCAAAATACATATATACCATATTATCTAGATACACATCTAGATTGTTGAATAATCGTCCATAATCAAATGTCGTGGTTAGATAATGAATATCTTGGGTTTTAGAACGGTATGCAACATAAATGAAGATTATTCATATCAACTCAGTAAAGATCACGAGCCACTGAGGGCCCTCAATAAGCTATAACAAAGTGTTTTATTTATATTTCTAAAGTTACAAATTATGAAAATGCTGATATAAAATAACAAAGTAAGACCTACAGTGTACAAGACCATGGTTAGAATATTTGTACCTAAGCTGTGTTGTCAATTACGGTACTTCATTATATACTTCATTCCCCATGATCTTTATGCTATGTTGTGCAGCTGAAATTTGTTTGACATACTATTCCACATCGTCTTCATCTATATAAGAGACATCAATTGTGTTCAGATCATGGCACAATTAATAATTATATAAATATGTTAAGAATCCTCTGTACTTATTATCGATACATACAATGTCTGATTACACTTCTAGTTGCCAAGCTAGATATGAAGCCAATATATTTTGCCAATAAATATTTATGTATCATGCCAATATAAATCAACTCAATTCTTACAACAACCAAATGTGAATTTCCCTCAATACATAGGAAAAAGATGTGACACATAAAGGGAACACCATGTCCACACTCAGAAGTAAAATTGTGTCGTACTTTCTTTTAAATAAACTGACAACGACATTTAAATAGTACGCAATATTTCATAAAGAAAGGTAAATTGAAGAGGAAAGGACTTAATGTTAGTTATGCCTTGATAACGGTAGTGAAATACAGATTCCTTTATGTTATTTTACAATTCAATTGTCAAAAATACATTTGAATATTTATTTTGACTTATGTCAACAAAATGTATTCACTATATTTGTAAGCATACCCTACTAGCATGGCATATTTATATGTTCAGTATGTCTTCATTAAAACTTAACATCATGTCTTCAATAATGTTTGTTCAAATGTATGTAAGAAAAGTATTCTAATAACTGTAGGAAAACCATTGAGTGTATTCTCTGGATTTCACCGAGACCTGCGACTGCTTCTCTTTAGAAAAATCATCTGAATATGAAAATAAACCCTCTGCGATTTAAAAACAATCAGTATAGAGCCATTTATAGTGTTCTTCTGTGCTGCCTTTTACTTAAAAGTGCATAATAAATGTCATAGAAAGACTTTGTAGGCCACTTGAAATGCACACCTGTAATTTTAGTTTCTTTTCATTGGGTTGTGTACTGATCGGAAACAGGTGTGTTATCATAGTGATACGGCATGTTGACAAATATCGTTGACATTAGTGTTTATATTTGTCAGATGATCTTAATAGAATAATTTACCATTCCTCAGATTTCTTTAATCTTATGTCGTTGTTGTTTTCTAATTCTAGAGGATAAGATATCATAATAATAGTTTTGTTATTTAACTATTTTGACGTTGTACCTGTTTATACTTAAAATCAAATATATCGTCTAATTGAGGCGAAAGAAATGACACCATTGAAATCATAGAATTGAATTATCTTTCCAATGCTCAAACCACGTCTTCTTTATTTTGTGTAAGAAAAAGGAATCGTAAGGCTAAACTTTACGTTCTATATTTGAATTACTACTTCTCCATTTAGTTTAAAGACATTGTCTTTCAATTGGAACCGTTAACTTTCATTTTCCTGACATCACCTTATAATCCCCCTAAAAACGTGCTACTGCCCCTTTAAGTCACCTCTTAGTCCACGACTTTGGTGTGTTTCTGTAACATTGCTTCATTTATGAACAACTAGTGACGAGTTGGATGCATTTTCTGAGAAATACTGTGTTGTTTGTATCACATACAAGTGACTGTTCCAGCTGCCCACTTCAATTAGTTTTAAACAGCGAGATCAAACAATGAAATCCAAACTCTACTTGCAGGGTTTTTTACATTTGTGATGCGTAAGGCTATAACAGATTTGTTATATGTATCTGAAACGAAACCCAATACACCACCTACAAGAAAAGATATTCGTGATTGTGTATGATTTGGATCATGCTTATAAAAAGCTGACATGTACTGTGAACATATAGTACAGTTTTGATTTTTTTTTAAGTGGCAAAATAATACATTTTTAAATCACCATTACCAAAACCCCTAGGTAAAAAGAGCAAATGTCTTATTTTACACAAATCATGAAACGGCAATCTGAAGAGTTCTACTTCAACATGCATGTAGTTAATGACGTCATCTTGCAATAAAGCAGGAATATATTGGCCTATAGCATTTTGTGAAACTGTCAACATTAAATATTGATATGATGCTTTTCAGTCATGTTTTAGAATACGTTTTTTCAGACAACAGACAACTTTAAAATGGTTGTTAAAGGAGCAGTAGCACGTTTTTTGATAATTTTATTTTTTAAATATTTCACTTATAATTGTAAGTAAATGCTAAATGTATTATATTGACAGTGTTAACAATCTCATTATACAAGCCAATCACCCATAGTCAGAGCACAAAGTATAAGGATTCACATAAAATCAATTGGCGGCCATTTTTTGTGAACACCTTTAATTCATTTTGTGTAAGAAAAAGAAATCGCATGGCTTAACTTTACGTTATATATTTGATTTGTTACTGCTTCATTCAGTTTCAATATATTATCTTTCAATTGGAACCATTTATTTTCATTTTCCTTATATTCCCCCGAAAAACGTGCTACTGCCCCTTTAAACTTCATCATTAAACAATGAGGCAAATTTTGATAATTTTAATTATGTGAAGATTGGCAACATCTTGCAAGTAACGCTGGCATGATCAAGAAAAGGAGATGTGTCATCAAATCAAGCACCTTTATCATATATACATGAAACATCGCTAAGTAATCTCTAAGGTGTCATTAACTCAGTCACATTTACCATATATACATGTAAGATCCCTAAGTGACCTCTGAGGTTTGATAAGCAGATGAAATTGGATTCACGTATCATGAAACATGGTCTACTGCATATGCGATATCGACTCCGTTCCCTTGACACATCAAGGCAAAGTTTAATACCTTCATCAATCTTCACACTGAATCATCTTTGGTTTTTATTGACATCATCCTTAGTCTTAATGCATTTATTGTTTCAGTGATCGGTTTAAATCACACATGTTCCCTTAGATATTAGTCAGTAATACATTTCAATGATTTATAATATTTATATATAAATTCTATCATTGGTCTCATGTGAATGTTTGCTTAATAATTTATTAGCAAAATGAAAAAACGGCCAGATTACGAAAGAAAGTAATCAAATTAAGAAATTGAATTTCCATTTTTCGTTTTAAAAATATGGAATATGAATAACTTGGAGTATTTGATGCTAGATGAAAACTTCAAGAGGAAACGATATACAACTACCTAAAGCAGCGGTTTATCACTTGTGGTAATATTTGTCAAATAAATGCAATTAATGGTATGCAAGGTTTGTGCTACATTTCGAAGTTGTTGAAGTCTGCATAGTACAAAACGTACAAGGATAATGCTGTTTTAATTTGCATATCAACCGTGTGGGAAACACATTATGAAACTAATTTCTTATAAATTCTTTTTAAAAAATTGAAAAAATCTAAAAGTAAAATCACACAAATGTTTTGAACTGGCCCTAAGCTCACTCGACCAAATTAGATACCGCAGCTCTTATTTAAGGTAGTTCAAAGAAAATATTAATGTTTAATATATCCAATTGATTTTTCTAATGAATTATAAAACCAATTTTTGAACTCCCTTACGAACATCTAGTCTTCTAAGAAGGGAGAATATTACTTAAATTCCAAGTCTGAATTTATTGTAGTTTCCATGTCTGCTGAAGAGGTGAATGAGAATGTTATTATCTGCAATTATTTCACAAACAGTCTTCCTGAAAACAGAGAGAAATCAGAAATCGAATATTGTAAAACCCCTGAGTACAATACATTACATGATATTTTAAAGTCTCTATTGTTTAAAGCAAAAAATGTGAACCATTGACAGGAAATTGTAAGAAATATAAGGATGGGTAACGGAATCTGATATTCTCGGCCTTTAGGCATCAAGCAGGCTCTTTCATGACAGCAATTCATTAAACAAATTAGCTTCAAGTGGTAATGATTTGCACGATCCAAAGATCATCTGACAGTTGCAGGAGGCATTCATTTGGAAAAATTTAGCCTAGAGATGGGATTCCTTTCATAGAAACACGTACCTTTCAAAGTAAATTGTTCTCTATGTTAACTTTAGAGAACTGACATGGATGAGTATATTTGAATTTTGCTCCAAGGTATATAGAGAGAGAGAGTTTATTTCAGTAAAAGGGCCACAGGCCCATTATACATCAGATTGTACACATATTGTAAACATACACATGTACATGAGCACCATTATACATATTATATACATCACTATAAATTGGTAGTGGTTACACAGTTTAGAAATCTATTTCTATGTTTGAATGCCAAAAATATGTATTTTGCGAGGGAATTTATAACAAAAGTATTTTGTGATGCAAATAATTGGGCAAGTTTTAATTCTGATAAGTATATTTATCAAAGAATACAGTGATGAACTTCGATGGACTTCTATTGTGTACACGTATCTACAATCTGATCATTATAGCACCAACAGTTGATTAATATTCTAGTTTCTGGTTTTTCATTTATTTCTTGAATTTTAGTACTTTTTGTGACCGTTTACTTCAGCCATATGTTTTAAGACTAAAGGACCAGAATCCAGACCAGACAGAGGATGGTAACATTATAATAAGATGATTATTGTATAGTATATAGAGATAGGAATCTGCATGGAAATATAAATGGGAAATACCTTACATTTGTACAAATGGATATAATGTCACCATACATCCTAAAAAACTGTATAAATATTATTTCAGGAAATGTTCTTATCTTTTGCACACCACACGTGACGATTAAAAGTAAAATGATAAATGTTCATATATATGGCCAACAATGTTAAGAGGATACGGTTGATATAAGTACAAACAAATCGTTTCGGAATGTAGATTGTTCAACATAATTCAATATAGGGCTTTACAAGACATGAGATGGGATGTTAATCTTAAAATGTATGTTAACATCAAAATTTAATTCAATGGAGCATTTCGGTGCAGATTGGTGTGTCAGTAATGAAATAATGCAAAAAAAATTTCCGCCATGCAATATATATTTGTTTTCAGTCTGTAGGGTTATTATGTCTACATGACACTACACAAACAAACATAAACTTGCATATCAATAAAAGGTCAAGATCTAAAATCTGAAGATGTTTAATATACCAAAAGGTAAAATAACACATATGGATTAATCAACATATCATGTTTCTTAAATTTTTTAGTTCTGTTCAAAAAAGATGTTTCAAGATACCTTTCACTGAAAGGTACCAAATATTTATATTCCTAAACGTTAAAAACACCGAAACTAAATCTACAGGTTCACATACAAAGTTTCATTGAGACAATGAAGTTTAACAATTTTGGAGATATGTTTTTGAAAAGGAAAACATACAGACAGACAAAACAGTGGGAAAAGGTTACATCACATGTTCATGTACATCATCTCTTACCTAGATACACTCAAACTTACTATTTAAAGGGGAAGTAGCACGTTTTTATTGAAATTGTAGATTTTCAATTTGTCACTATTAATGCTACTGCCACTGCTACTGCTACTGCTACTGCTACTGCTACTGCTACTGCTACTGCTACTGCTACTGCTACTGCCACTGCTACTGCTAGTTATACGTTAAAGCTAAATGTGTTATCTTGATAGTGTCGAAAACTTCATTACAAAAACCAATCATCCATAGTCAGAGCCGTTGGCTGCCATTTTAAGTAAGCACCTTTATTCATTTGAATAAAAAAAAGGAATCGTGTAGCTGAACATTACATTATATTATTTATTATTGCTTCATTTAGTGAAAATACGTTGTCTGGAACAATTTATGTTCATTTTCCTGAGATCACTTAAAATTCCATCACTTAAAATTCCTCTTAAAACGGGTTACTGCCCCTTTAATTTGCGCATTGGCCTTGGCATATGTTCTTCCTTGTACCTCGTTTTATGTTTGAAATGACAAAACCTAATATTGCAATTTTATGACATGTCATCTATTAAACTGAAAAAATAAAAGACTGATATTTTGTTTTACTACCATCATAACATGAAATTCTATTTTAAAGATCTAGGGAATAAAAACTAACGAAGCAGATTATATAAGTTTGCCAAGAACCTACTGACCTTTCATTTCACCCTAGATGCGTTTGCAGTGGAAAGCAACCAGAAACACGTACATCTCATCTGTATTAAACAGCATAAAATGAGAAAATTTCTCCTGGGAAGTCCCTTTATATACTGTCATGAAGTTCTGATTATCCAAAGACACACAACAGCATTATTTACAAAACAGGGCTTTGTGAAGTTGACAATTAAAAGTTGAAATATTCCAATCGCAGAAACATTTTTCAGCATTGAAATAGTTTTGCCGAAGCATACAGTAATAAAGCATACAGTAATGACCGAGACTGTGTATTAGGTTTGTTCTGATACGCCCGAGATGCGTCTGTGGGGGAGAGAATGTCTGTATATGATCAATATTATAATACTATGGATAGTTGCACTGCGCTACATCCAGGGACTGAAACTTGCTCATGGCGCTAAAAAAAGAAAAATATATACAGAGAGGTATATACATAGGAAAGGGTGACGTGCTCCAAATTGTAATAATTGCTGGACAGGAGGATATTTTATAATATGCCATCCTGAAGAATGAGTTTTCAACAAGGACTTGCAAAAGCTCAGAGAGTCAGCATTTTTTATGTCAGTGGGTAGATAGTTCAACAGAGCAGCTGCGTATTTGAAAGATCATTCCCATATAATGAAGCTTGGACTTTGGGGATCACAAGAAGCTGTTGATTCTGGGATCGCAAGATACGTGCTTGGATGTAATAACATATAGGACTGGAGAGGTAGTCTGGCTTGGTTGTCAATGCAGAACTATAAAAGTATACAAAGGTGTTACAATCAATACAAAGTTTGACAGGCAGCCAATGTAGTGAAATAAGAGTATGAGTAATGTGATCTCTCTTTGACTTAAGACATACCATTTGAGCTGTTGAGTTTTGTAATTTCTGTAGTTTCTGTACTTGAGATGAACTTATACCAAAAGCATACTGTTACAATAATCTAACCGAGAGAATGTAAGGGAAGAAACAAGAGTGAGCACAGTTAGCAGTGATAAGTCTGATGGTGCTGATGGATCTGAGGTAAACGGTACAGGTCTTGTACAGATAGTTGACTTGAGATTCCAGTGATAGAGTGACATCAAGAAATACACCCAGATCCGTGGCGGCAGATGCAGGTTGAACATCAGCTGATGAAATCTTCACATTTAATATAGGTGTTTTCTTTTTTCCATCATTTATTGAACATGTAGTTTCTTGGTATTTATCCAGTCCTTATCTTAAAAAACACAGGCATCATTTCATAAATCATAAATACTTGGTTTTCAAACATTGAACTTAGGAAATGTGTTGTCAAGTTGAATCTATTTCTGACTATTTATCACAAATTTGCAGACAAAATACATGTACTCTTTTTGAAAATACATACATGTATATACGATTTTTTTTTTCTCAAACAATTGTTAAACGATCGTCCGTTTGCCAATCATGTGTGGTGGTTAGAAAATAATAATATTTGATTATAGAAAAGTATTCAACATAAATGATAATTATTATTTCCAACTCAGTGAAGATCATGAGCCTCAACAAGCTATAACAAGATGTTTCCTCAGACAACAATTTTGCTAAAGTTACAAATTATTAAAAGATTAAGACCTGTACAAGACCATGATAAACAAATTTGTATCTAGGAGTTGTTGTCAATTTAGGTACTTCCACTTGTACTACATACCTCTTTGACTTTTGTGTTATGTTGTGCAGATGCAATTTGATTGACATGTTATAACAAACCGTCTACATCTTCATTAATTGCGTTCATATGACACTCACATGGCACAATTAATTATTGTATTAATATGTAGTTAACAATCCTCTGTAGTTATTATCCATACATACACTGTCTGATTACACTTGTAGTTGCCAAGTTAGATATGAAGCCAATATATTTTGCCAATAAATATTTATGCATCATGCCAATATAAATCAACTCAATTCTTACAACAACCCAATGTGAATTTCCCTCAATGCATAGAAGAAATTAAATATTATTTATAATGAGAACACCATGTCCACACTCAGTAGTAAAAATCTGTCATCCTTGCTTTTAAATAAACTGAAAGAAAAAATAATTAAATAGAACCCAATATTTTATAAAAAAAAGGTAAATTTAAAAGGAAAGCGTTCAATGTTAGTAATGCATGGATAACGGTTGTGGAATGAGGATTTTGTTATTTAATAATTCAATTGTCAAAGATACATTTGAATATTTATTTTGACTTACATGTATGTCCAAAAGATTTATTTACTATATTTGTAAGCATACCCTACTAGATTGTCATAAATTTATGTTCAATATGTCGTCAATAATTACTTTACATCGTGTCTTTAATTTGGACGTGATAATGTTTGTTTAAATGTCTGTAATTATTATAAGAAAAGTATTCTAATATCTGTAAGAAAACCATTAAGTGGATTCTTTGGATTCCGTTTCAAAAGTTTAATCTGAATATGAAACGAAACTGTGTGATTTCAACACAATCAATATAAAGACTTTTCTTGTGTTCCTTTTTCGCTGCCTCAAAATTACAATGTTGAATGTCATAGAAAGACCTTGCAGGCACTTTGAAAAGTATGACATTTGAAATACACATCTCAAAAATTATTTTTTTATATTTGCCCATGATCACTTTTGTACAGATAGGAGTTTTTAACACATACCCTTGACATAAGTATGTCATAGATGATCTTTGTAGGATAAATTGTCATTCTTCAGGTTTCAAAACTAGGGATTATGGTAAATTGGTTTTTGCGAATTCTAAATAAGAAATATGATTAATGCTATTTTATGTTGTACCTGTTTATACTTGAAATCAAATATCATCTAATTGAGGCGAAACAAATGACACCAAAGCAATTGAATAAAATTATATTCCCAATGCTCAACCCACGTCTTCTTTATTTAATATGTTAAATTTAATACTCCTCTTCCTTTCATAATGCATGTAAATCAATTACTCTTCCATCATTTAGGGTAAGGTTTAAATTTCCAATTGATCTTAATATTTGTGAAGTAGAATGGGACATATCAATAGAATTAGATTGCAAGTTTTATTACATGTCAGTTAATAAAACAGCAACAAATATGAATAAGATATGTGCAAATAAGCAAATTAAATTTGTATGTTGAAAATAAAGTTTCTGTACAAAATTGACTTACAAATGTTCATGATTAACAAAGTCAACCTGCCATCCTTATATCTCCCGTAAGGCCAAAGTGTTTTACGTTGCAACTAACCAGCTCGTATAGGTTATTAACAAATATGTACACTTATATGCCCAAATGCAATGCCTAAACTTAAGGATGTTGGATACAAAATATAGAGATAATAAGAAATTTCTTCATTTGGTCTTATTTTGTTATTTTACCAGGTCACCACAGTGCTCTCCCGTTAGGGCACCCAATGATGAAAACAAAACATTTAAATAACTGCTTTTGAATAAAATTGTTAATTTTACGTTTTTCCGTTAGGACTTTGCAGTATGGAAATAAACTAAAAGAAAAAGGGAGCTTGAACGTGTTATGAAGTAAATTTATACTAATTGGTTTGTTTAAAATGACAATTTGTGTAAAATATTGATTTTTTTATGAAACAAATCAATTTCTCGTAATAATATTCCTTTGAAAATTATATATTTTTTAGGATTCAAAAGACGAAAAAATGTGTTACCAGAAGATTACAGAGATATTCACAGTCAAAGTAGACGTATTAATGAAAATGTATTATCTTCATTGTAAACATTACCCATTTTGTATTTAATTTGAAACATAAATTTTGTCATACAGCAAATACTCATATATATATAAATAAATATACAGTCAACATTTTTCAATAACTACGAGTAAATCAATATATAATTTTTCATTTTTAATGTTTGCCCTCAAAATGTCAGTGAAAAATAAACAAACCATCAAAAACTGTTCAAGATCCTACCTTACCTTTACGCATGCTCACAAAGGTAACCAACTTTCTTGAGGTTAAAATGTTTTTGCTGAGATAATCTGACAATGTCCAAACGTTGTTTTGATTTGGCTGGATTATTTGATGATTAGTTTTATTTCGAAAGGCTTGACTTTATTACTGTTTTGAAAACTGATGACACAAACGGTAAAATAACAAAAATTCACAAATTTGTAGGAATGAAATCACAAGAGGAAAAATTGTGTACCCTATGTGTAAAAAGATTCATAATGGTTGTAGCCACGAACACTTTCTGTGCCTTACAATATATGAAGAATATACAGAATGAATATATTCTAATATTCAGTAAAAATCACAAGACATGTGAAGAAGTGTCAATCATAAAAACAGTGATATTTTCTCACTGTTGAACATCTTGCAATCGCAGGTTGTCTGTGGTGTCAGGCAAGGCTTAAACCACTCCATCAATTCAGTGGACTTTACACAGAGTAGCGGATGGGTAGCTTGATAGTGCAGAGGTATTTCATTATCTGAGGAATAATGTGTTCTTCCTTTGCAGATACAGGACGCTGTCTTCTTCCATCTGCAATTAGCTGAAAGCTGAGAGACGGATCACTTCGATGTTAAAAGTGCTTTGCAGTCAATAGACCAAAGATCAGTAACAGTAACAATTCTCAAAGTGATTAATTGGGATAAGTAATTCAATCAATTGAAGAATTTCGGTGCAACTTGGCTGGTAATTTTCCTGCAGTATATGAAATAAAAATTATTTTTGATCAAGAAATTCAATCTAAATATTGTTAAATAAACATTTTGTTTATGCTGAATGAAAATGAAAAACAGTTAAATGTTGTCAAAACCAGTAAAGTACCCGACACTAACTATGTTTCGAGTTTGAATTAAATTTAGAGCTATGATAATTCTGTTAATGCAGCTGTTTTCAAAACACATGTTGTTAATATCCTAAGTGTATAACAGTGAGCTTTTGTTTTACGCTGCTTGGACAAAATTTCAGCCTTAAATGGAAGTGTATATTAACTTGCAGATATATAAATGGCATTACAATAAAACACACTTTGGTTATTAGATTGTTGGAATGTATTAACAATGACAACAATAATTCAAATGTGTACCAAAATCAAAGTGCTTTTTACTGAGGGGGATACTAAAATTGAGGCTGACCATCTTGACTTAGAGGGATACATTCACTCCCCACATAGGCAGATCAAGTCATGAAATTTTCTTACAGCCTCCGTTCTATTACGCCGAAATCCGTAGGTTCGGGCAGTTTCCACTGGCGGACAAAATTTGCACTACAATCAATTTGAATTTCTTTATCAACACTTGGAACAGGTGGCTCATATAGCAATGCCTTTGCCTTGATTCAGTAGCCAAAATGATTTATTTTTTCCATATTTTGTGTTACAGGCAAATTAAAACATTATACGTAAACAACATATATGAAACAAATACATAGATCCACAGCTGGCTAATAATGTCATTACTTCAGCAGAACCGGACTATTTCTAAACAATAAGTGGAAAGATGACCAATATTTGAAAACATTTCTTCAGTTTCTGTTGATAGAAAAACACATTTTGATAAATCATAATACCGTAGAATTTCATTTTTCACACTTTCTAACTTTGGTTTAAAATCATTAATGCTGCATCTATAGATGCACTGTTTAACTAATAAAATGATTGCATTTACAGGATTATTGTTCCTTCCTTTCATTCCCAAAATGATAACGTTATTTGTTAGTTTCAATTTCAGTTGTACAGAGTTTAACCATGATTCTATTTCTTTCCATAAATAGAAGATATGGTTAATTGTTTATTATTTCTGTTTGGCAAAAAGGACAAAGTGGAGATGAAATATATCCAATTCTGTGAAGAAATTGTCTTGTTTGTAAAATAATTCTGTATTGCAACCATTTTAAATCTGTGCATCTTGAACAATTATTGGCAATTATGTTAAAACATTTCCAATCATTGTCAGCAAAGTCAGTTTGTAGAACTCTTTCCCATTTTGGAAAGCTTGGAAGACGACCGAATTTTGAGTCAAGTAGAAAGGCATATAGTTTTTTACCCCAAATTATGGAATTTATTTGTGATACATTAAAGGATAAATTGGACCAAACAGTTTTCTGTTGAAATTGGTAATGTTGAGAGATCGACTGTATGCCATTATTGCTCTTTTCACAGATTCATAAGTTAGAAAAATTTTCTTTATTAAAAATGTATTGGAAAATTCAAAGTCTGCAGATCATTCACAAACACAACACCTTTTTTAAACCAATCATAATACAAAAACGGCTGTCTACCTATTAAAATATGTTCATTGTTCCACAATGATTATGACAATATGTCATATTCATTTGAAATTTTCTTTTTGCTTATGGATATAAAGTATGACCATTCTAAGAGTATGTCCTTCAAAAAAGAGTTTGATAAAAAAGAAAAGACAATCAGTTATTAGAAAGGTAGTTTTTATATTTAGTGTGTGTTTAAACAGATGTGTCCATATAAGATCATTACAGCTGATACGTTTCATCCATTTTAGTTTTTGTGATGATATGATCTTTCTGCTGTTGGAGCTTTTATCCCCCTATATTCTGGGTTCAGTATTATTACATCTCTTTTAACCTTATCTGGTTTTTTTTTTCCATATGAAGTTAAAACATTTCTTTTGCAGACTTTCAATAACGCTCTTTTTAGGGTTAGGTAAGGAGGATGGTTAAGTTTTGGAAGTAGGAGTGATTTAAGCACAGTATTTCTGTCATATGTGGTCAATGTTCGAGCTGACCAAATATTAATTGGCCTGTCGATATGCGCGAGGTTTTCGTTATAGTTATTGTCTACCATGTTTTCTAAGTCAATATCAAAATTTATACCTAGACGAGTGAAGTTTGTTTGTGACCGACCAGTCAAAATTCCATTCTTTACACATCTTGTATCGGGATGGTTTTTTTTAACCTATCCATATAAGTTTTGTTTTATTAATGTTGACTTTCAATCCTGACAAACGGGCAAGAAGTTCCAAAGTATTTAAGGTAGAATAGGGACTTTTTTCCGATCCATCTAATGTAAGAGTTGTATCGTCTGCAAATTTTGAAAGAATATATTCTATATCTCCAATTTTTAATTTAATGCAACAGAAAACAGGCATTTACCAAGACTTCTTGATTCAATATCATTGTAGAATGTTTCTATTCAGTGTGATATACTCGGTCCAAAATTAAAAAACTTTAAGACTTTGCTGAGGTAATTTCTGTCTACTGAATCGAAGTCTATGAGTAGGAGTAGTCCTGGTATCTGACAAGATTCGGTATGTTCCATTAGGTCATATACACGTCTTGTTACTTCGCATATATATCTTCCTTTTACAAAGCCTTTTTGGTCTTCATTAATAATGGAGGGTAAAATCGTTTTAATTCTGTTTGCAATTGCGGCAGGAGGTATTAAGTAGGGAGATTGGGCGCCAGTTTTTCAAATATTTCTTGGGTTTATTTGCTTTTGGAATGCATGTAATCAACCCTTGCTTTTATGTGATTGATAAATTGCCAGTATCGTAGCCAAAATTAATCTGTAGTAAAACCGTTGAGCAATGGACTTTTTTCATTTTTCATGTTTTAAGAGCAAATGACAATTCACATAATTTTAATTCTCCTTCAAGGTAAAATTTTTCACGATCATTTAAAACTTCATATTTTTCATTTTTAATCATTTCGGACAGATTAACTTCAGATTGTTCCTGTGCAGTATATAACTTTTCGTAAAAAAAACTTTTTTTCTTCAAGTAGATGTTTACTTTCTGTGATAATCGTTCCGTCATGTTTTTCTAAAACATTGATTGATTTATTCAAGAAGTTTCTCAACTCTAGTTTAAGAAAATATTTAGTTGGTTTTTCTCCCTTTTCTATCCAATTTGCTTTAGATCGCATTAGTATTCCATTTATTCTATCGACGGGAATTCACTTAGATCATTTTGGTCGTGAGTGTTTGAGGGGAGTCGGTTGCCGCCAGATGAAACATTTAGCCTCGTAGTTGAGATCACGCCAGGGATCTTTTAAGTCAAATTTATCAATCATTTCAAAAAGTTTGTCTCATGCGTTGCGATTATAAATGTGTTTATAGTTGTAAGTGTCTAAATGTTTGTTCTGAACTAGATTCCAGTCCCCACACAGACATATTTCATCGCTGTCATAATTTGCAACTATGTTCATGATAGTCTCTTGGTCTGGCCTATCCTCATTGGACCATATATGCTGATTACAGTGTAGGTTATCTCATTAACGAGAATCTTAAGAGCAACATAATTTCCAAAGTCATCTATATTACTCTCTAATAGTTTAAACTCAAAATTGTTATAAAAAAATATAGCCATTCCCCGGGCATTACTTGTGAAGCAGCTAATGTATCATTCATTATATCCCCATTGTTCTTTTATCTTCTGGATGTGGTCGGAGGTAAAGAGTAAGTCTTGCAAACAGTAGATATAGCCAAAATGATGATTTTAGTATCATCGATACATTGAATGAATCTGAAGATCGACCTTTTTTGAAATATTGTTTATTCCTGTTATAACCTCATTCAGGGAAAATATTATGTGATTTAAGAAATTTGCAAAGCTTTGCCAAATAAGGTTATTAATGCTAAACATGCTTTTTCATCACCAAATACCAAATCAATATTTAAGGACTTTTACAATTTTTAAAATATTGTTTATTCCAGATGTAACCTAAATTTTGCCATAGGGTTAGAGCTGCTCAGCATGCTTTCTCCTCACCAAACACTAAATCAGTATTTGACTAAGAATAAAGAACTAATAGTTAATTACTATTGAAATCAAATGACCACCTCATGTGCTAAAGCTGCAATTGACTGTGTCCCACATATTGGACCATTTAAAGCATTAACCAATTTCTGTCTCCCTGTGCTTCAGAACGTTTCCAAAGATATATTTGCTTGACGCAAGCTTTCCTCAATATATTGTCTGATTTTTTTAATAAGATTCCTGTCTTTATTAAAAACATTATTGAAACCTATAAACTGCATTAAAATTATAATGATTGAGCACTTATAAACTCTTTTTCATACATAATACACATTGACATTAGACATATGTAACTTTATCATAATAGAACTGATAATGCAACCTAAAACATGTTATTCAAAACAACATGTGATACATTATAGAATACATATCCATTCTTCAATTACCAATACAGTATATAAATTACATTACAAAATCCATTATCTGAATCAGGATTAATTTTCCTAAAGATTTCCCTGCCTAAATTACTTTCCAATGTAGATGTATGGCTAGCTCGATGATAAAGATATTTTCTTGCTTAATTTCATAGTAGTATATAAAAGCCCTTTACAATTTTCCTCTAACTTAGATCTCAGAATAAGGATAAAGAATTACTAGAATGGTTTTGTCAGATGATTTTTATTCTACCTGTAATGACTATATACAGTGTTTGAATACTAAACGATTCTTTTCAAACCTCAGTCTTGATACCAACCTCAAACACAGCAATTGTCATGGAGTATACACATATTCAAATTAAAGGAAGCAGCATACACAAAATATTAAGATATAATTCTACAGGTTTATAGAACTGCACAATAAAAAAGGGTATTAAAACATAGGATAAGACGATATAAGGACCTCAGCTGTTTGTACCAGCGATATCAACAAGTTCATTAGCGTCATCTATCGGCAGCAGTTGTAGGAATCGTAAAACGACTCATCAATTCAGTTAACATGAGGTTAAGGGGGCGGTTGAGCAGCAGGTTAGAGCAAATTCTATTTTTGCTTGTTTGACAGACAGAGGATTCAAGCTTCCGTTCCTTGAAATTAGTTCAAAGCTGAGTGATGGAGCGCTTCAGTGTCAAAAGTGTCCCAGTCAATAAACACAGACCATGTTTGTAAAGGACATCTGTTGTTAAACTGAATATTTGGGTTCGGTATTTAAATAATTTCGATGTATCTTTAAACATGTTGTCAGTTGGAACATTGACGGATCATCCAAATAATCACCTTCTGTGTAAAATGTATGCAAAATTACATGAAAGGAAAACCTCATGCTGTAATCTAGATATCTCAATTGCGTTTTGATATGTGAACTGTCATTGAATGATCGCAAACTAATGCAGGTCATTGAGATGTATGTTATTTTTTCACAACTAACAACCAAAATTTGTCTTTTTTAGATTTCTGAAAGTGAAAATATATCTTGAACGTTTATGCTCTTATTGCAAAACAATTATTGCCCTTATTCAATGATAGAAAACCTCAGGCTACCAAGTAATTTGTATGCATGGTAATCACTAAAAGGATTTGAAAATATTTTTCTAATTATATGAAGTGTCATTGAAAGATTGAACAATATGACGTCACATTTAGATGTATTTTGTCACAAATAAACAAGCAAAATTTGTCTTTTTTTCGATTTCTGATAATTCAGTAAATATCTGGAACGTTTCATGCTATTACTGGGAACCAATCACTAATACAATGATTATTTTCAGCACAAGTCGGTGAAATTGTTTGTTTTTCTATGCCCGATGTTGTTTTATTACACATAAAAAGGCTATATTTTCTAAGTGCATACATGTACATTCATCAAAGGATAACATCAAAAGATGAATGGCAATTCCTGTGGTTCATTAAACAGACTTATTAGATAAAAATATAATTATGGCTGTTAAAGAGGATAACTAAAAACATAGGTTTTTGATTATTAATAAACAATGTTAACATCCAAACACTGATTTAAGCCCCGTTTTCAACACAATCAGAATTAACTCGAATCATCCCGAAAATTACATAAACATAAATTACCATGTACAATTCATCATTACTTCTTGAAATTCGTAAAGATTAATACAGATTAATAACTAAATAGTATAATAATAGTATTGAATATTTATACATGAATCAAGAAATGTACCGTATCCTTGAAATATATAGGTTATTCGCAACTGTTTCATATTCATTGCCTATTAGTACACGTATATAATTAATAATATTTTTCTTATGTTTTCAGCATGACGATCTCAAAATGTTGTAAACGTTTCGTACAAATAAAATAATTTCAACTGTTAATTAAATTTGTCAAATGTTCAAGAACATACATGAATTAAGTCTCCGATTTTCTATTACCAGACCATCGTGATAACTTTTGAATGCAACAAATAACGACTGTACATTTTTGTATTATAACTGTGTAAGTAAGTATGTGTTAAATGGTACAATTTGATTGACAACTTAACCTAAAAAAAACAAATAAAAAGATTTGAAAAAAGTGTAATGTTCACCATGAAGTGTTGCCGTCCCTGGATGTTAAATTTCACTGATTAGGCCAAATTGACTGTGAATATCTCTGAAAATAATTTTCCAAAATACGATAAATTCAGTTCTTACATAAAAGAACTATTTTTTTAATAAAACTATTATTTAAAAAAAAGGTTTATTTGTATAATTTTACTGCATTAGTTTATTTTTATACAGCAATGCCTTAATGAATGAAATTAACAATAATATTCAAAAGTTAACTTTAAAAAGAGTTTTTCAAATTATTTTAATTTCATCATTGAACAACTACTGTGGTGACATGGTAATTTTATTACATATTTGATACAAGACATATTTTGCAACAAAATAAGACTAAATCCAGCTACCCCTTAACACCTCGATATTTTGTAACAAACATCATTAAGTCACCTCCACGACTTTTGTGTTTTACTGTAACATTGCTTCATTTATTAACACTAGTGACGAGTTGGATGCATTTTCTGAGAAATAATGTGTTGTTTGTATCACATACAAATGACTGTTCTAGCTACCCACTTCAATTAGTTTTAAGCTAAATGGAGAATGTGGTCAGTGCTGAGTCAACAGTGAGATCAAACAATGAAATTCCAACTTTACTTGCAGGGTCTTTTACATTTGTGATGCGTAAGGCTATAAAAGATTTTTGATATATATCTGAAACGAAACCCAATACACCACCTACACGGAAAGATATTTGTGATTGTGTATGATTTGGATCATGCTTATAAAAAGTTGACATGTACTTTGAACATATAGTACAGTTTTGAATGTTTTTAAGTGGCCAAATAATACAATTACCATTACCAAAACCCCTAGGTAAAAAGAGCAAATGTCGTATTTCACACAAATCATGAAACGCCAATCTGAAGAATTATAATTCAACATGCATGTAGTTAACGACGTCATTTTGCAATAAAGAATGATTTTATTGGCCTATAGCATTTTGTGAAAATGTCAACATTAAATATATATTGATATTTACTACTGACTACTTATCACTTGTGGTAATATTTGTCAAATAATTGCAATTAATGGTATGCAAGGTTTTGTGATAGATTACAAAGTTTTAAAGTACAAAATATACATGGATAATGCTGTTTTAATTTGCGTATCAACCGTGTGGGTAAACACATTATAATAATAGTTTCTTATACATTCTAACTTTTTAATGTAAAATGTAAAATCACACAAATGTTTTGACCTCCATGAAACTGGCCCTGAGCTGATTTGACTTGACAGACTTAAGAAAATAATAAAAATAGTATCGTTCAATATATCGAAATGATTTTTCTAATGAATTAAAAAACATATTTTTGAATTCCGTTACAAACATCTAGTCTTATCGGAAAACTTTATAAACGATATATGTGAAAACAGTATTATAATGGTTGTTTTATCACTGCGAAATAATACATTGAAGAAATAGTCCTGACAATTACATGACATTGTTTCGTCAAATCAACAGGCAGAATTATTTGTTAACTCCATTATGCGATGGTTATTTTGTATAACCTTCACTTAAAGAGTTCATCTGAATAAATAACTGTTGAATGACCTTTTCGATAAAATAAGAGGAGAGAATATTGCCTGTCTGAATTTATTGCAGTGTCCATGTCTGCTGAAGAGGTGAATAGGAATGTTATTATCTGTAATTATTTCACAAACAGTTTTACTGAAAACAGAGAAATCAGAAATCGAATATTGTAAAATCCCTGAGTACATTACATAACATATTTCAAAGTCTCTATTGTTTAAAGCAAAAAATGTGAACCATCGACAGAAATTGTAAGAAATATAAGGATGGGTAACGGAATCTGATATTCCCGGCCTTCAGGCATCAAGCTGGCTCTTTCATGACTATAGCACTTCAATAAACAAATTAGCTCCAAGTGGTAATGATTTGCACGATCCAAAGATCATCTGACAGTTGCAGTAGGCATTGAATGGAGAAAATTTAGCCTAGAGACGGGATTCCTTTCATAGAAACACGTACCTTTCAAAGTAAATTGTTCTCTATGTTAACTTTAGAGAACTGACATTGATGAGTATATTTGAATTTTGCTCCAAAGTATATTTATCAAAGAATACAGTGATGAACTTCGATGGACTTCTTCTGTGTACATGTATCTACAAACTCACATTATAGCACCAAAAGTTGATGAATATTCTAGTTTCTGGTTTTTCATTTATTTCTTGAATATTAGTACTATTTTTCGCCGTTTACTTTAGCCGTATTTTAAGACTAAAGGACCAGAATCCAGACGGGATAGAGGATTGTAACATTATTATAGATGATTATTTTATAGTATACACAAAGAACTTAATTAAGCATCCCCCACTTTTTCAAACAGTAAAACACTGATAATATATAACAAAACAAATGTAAAGGTAAACAATAAGGATGTTTTAATAGAATGGTCATCTACCAGTGTGGGCTTATGGCATGGCATGGTGTCCGGCGTCCGTCCGTCCATCCGTCCGTCCGTCCGTAAACTTTGTGGAATTTCGACTTCTTCTCCAGAACCGTAAGGCCTAGAAAGCTGAAACTTTGTGTACAGACTCCTTGGCTAGTGAGGATTATAAATTGTAGCTTTAGTGGCCCTGTGACCCCTAATAAGGGCCACAGGGGCCACACCCTAAAAACCTTTTTTCATCTTCTTCTCCAGATTCATAAGGCCTAGAAAGCTGAAACTTTGTGTACAGACTCCTTGGCTAGTGAGGATAATAAATTGTACCTTTAGTGGCCCTGTGACCCCTAATAAGGGCCACAGGGGCCACGCCCTAAAAACCTATTTTCATCTTCTTCTCCAGAACCATAAGGCCTAGAAAGCTGAAACTTTGCGTCCAGACTCCTTGGCTAGTGAGGACTATAACTTGTACCTTTAGACTCCCTGGCTAGTGAGGATTTGAAATTGTAGCTTTAGTGGCCCTGTGACCCCTAACAAGGGCCACAGGGGCCACGCCCTAAAAGCCTATTTTCATCTTCTTCTCCAGAACCATGATGCCTAGAAAGCTGAAACTTTGCGTATAGCCTCTTTGAAGAGTGAAGATTTTAAATTGTAGCTTTGTTGGCCCTGTGACCCCTAATAAGGGCCACAGGGGCCACACCCTAAAAACCTATTTTCATCTTCTTCTCCAGAACCATAAGGCCTAGAAAGCTGAAATTTTGTGTACAGACTCCTTGGTAAAGGTAAACAATAAGGATGTTTTAATAGAATGGTCATCTACCAGTGTGGGCTTATGGCATGGCATGGTGTCCGGCGTCCGTCCGTCCATCCGTCCGTCCGTCCGTAAACTTTGTGGAATTTCGACTTCTTCTCCAGAACCGTAAGGCCTAGAGAGCTGAAACTTTGTGTACAGACTCCTTGGCTAGTGAGGATTATAAATTGTAGCTTTAGTGGCCCTGTGACCCCTAATAAGGGCCACAGGGGCCACACCCTAAAAACCTTTTTTCATCTTCTTCTCCAGATTCATAAGGCCTAGAAAGCTGAAACTTTGTGTACAGACTCCTTGGCTAGTGAGGATAATAAATTGTACCTTTAGTGGCCCTGTGACCCCTAATAAGGGCCACAGGGGCCACGCATTAAAAACCTATTTTCATCTTCTTCTCCAGAACCATAAGGCCTAGAAAGCTGAAACTTTGTGTACAGACTCCTTGGCTAGTGAGGATAATAAATTGTACCTTTAGTGGCCCTGTGACCCCTAATAAGGGCCACAGGGGCCACGCCCTAAAAACCTATTTTCATCTTCTTCTCCAGAACCATAAGGCCTAGAAAGCTGAAACTTTGCGTCCAGACTCCTTGGCTAGTGAGGACTATAACTTGTACCTTTAGACTCCTTGGCTAGTGAGGATTTGAAATTGTAGCTTTAGTGGCCCTGTGACCCCTAACAAGGGCCACAGGGGCCACGCCCTAAAAGCCTATTTTCATCTTCTTCTCCAGAACCATGATGCCTAGAAAGCTGAAACTTTGCGTATAGCCTCTTTGAAGAGTGAAGATTTTAAATTGTAGCTTTGTTGGCCCTGTGACCCCTAATAAGGGCCACAGGGGCCACACCCTAAAAACCTATTTTCATCTTCTTCTCCAGAACCATAAGGCCTAGAAAGCTGAAATTTTGTGTACAGACTCCTTGGGTAGTGAGGATTATAAATTGTAGCTTTGATGGCCCTGTGACCCCTAATAAGGGCCACAGGGGCGACGCCCTTAAAACCTATTTTCATCTTATTCTCCAGAACCATAAGGCCTACAAAGTTGAAACTTTGTGTACAGACTCCTTGGCTAGTGAGGATTATAAATTGTAGCTTGAGTGGCCCTGTGACCCCTTATAAGGGCCACAGGGGCCACGCCCTAAAAACCTATTTTCATCTTCTTCTCCAGAACCATGAGGCCTAGAAAGCTGAAACTTTGTGTACAGACTCCTTGACTATTGAGGATTATGAATTGTAGCTTTGGTGACCCTGTTGCCCCTAATAAAGGCAACAGGAACGTCCTTCAAATCTATTTTCATCTTCTTCTCCTGAAGTAAAAGGCCTAGAAAACTGAAACTTGTCGCCTATATACTTAATTTTATGATTGGTGCCCCTGTGGCCTTTACAAAGGGGGAATCACATTGGCCACACTCTACAGCATAATTGATGATGTAGCCTGATGAGCTACAGAGCCAATGGCTCTATTTTTTTAGTTCTGTTCAAAAAAGATGTTTCAATATACTTTTCACTGAAAGGTAGCAAAAAAATGTATTCGCAAACGTTAAAAACACCTAATCTACATCTACAGGTTCACATACAAAGTTTCCTTGAGACAATGAAGTTTAACAATTTTGGAGATATGTTTTGGAAAAGGAAAACATACAGACAGACAAAAAATTGGGAAAAGGCTACATCACATGTTCATGTACATCATCTCTTACCTAGATACACTCAAACATACTATTAAAAGGGGAAGTAGCACATTTTTATTGAAATTTTATATTAAATTTGTCACTGTTAATGCTACTGCCACTGCTACTGCCACTGCTACTGCTAGTTATACGTTAAAGCTAAATGTGTTATCTTGATAGTTAAGCGAAATGTGTTATCTTGATAGTGTCGAAAACTTCATTACAAAAACCAATCATCCATAGTCAGAGCCGTTGGCGACCATTTTAATAAAGCACCTTTATTCATTTGAATAAAAAAAAGGAATCGTGTAGCTGAACATTACATTATATTATTTATTATTGCTTCATTTAGTGAAAATACGTTGTCTGGAACAATTTATTTTCATTTTCCCTTTAATTTGCGCATTGGCCTTGGCATATGTTTTTCCTTGTACTTCGTTTTATGTTTGAAATGACAAAACCTAATATTGCAATTTTATGACATGTCATCTATTAAACTGAAAAAAATATAAGACTGATATTTTGTTTTACTACCATCCTAATATGAAACTCTATTTTAAAGATCTAGGGAATAAAAACTAATGAAGCAGATTCTATAAGTTTGCCAAGAACCTACTGACCTTTCATTTTACCCTAGATGCGTTTGCAGTGGAAAGCAACCAGAAACACGTACATCTCATCTGTATTAAACAGCATGAAATGAGACTATTTCTCCTGGGAAATCCATTTATATACTGTGATGAAGTTATCAAATAACATAAAGCAAAAGATAAACATGAAATATGGCACGTTTTGATTATCCAAAGATACACAACAGTATTATTTACAGAACAGGGCTTTGTGAAGTTGACAATTAAAAGTTGAAATATTCCAATCGCAGAAACATTTTTCAGCATTAAAACAATTTTGCTGAAGCATACAGTAATGACCGAGACTGTGTATTAGGTTTGTTCTGATACGCCCGAGATGCGTCTGTGGGGGAGAGAATGTTTATATATGATAAATATGATAATACTATGGATATTTGCGCTGCGCTACATCCAGGGACTAAAACTTGCTCATGGCGATAAAAGAGAAACATATATACAGAGAGGTATATACATAGGAAAGGGTGACGTGCTCCAAATTGTAATAATTGCTCCAAAACGTAAATTTGGAGCACTACAAAGGGACTGGACAGGGGATATTTTATAATATGCCATCCTGAAGAATGAGTTTTCTACAAGGACTTGAAAAATCTCAGAGTGTCAGCATTTTTTATGTCAGTGGGTAGATAGTTCAACAGAGCAGCTGCGTATTTGAAAGATCATTCCCATATAATGAAGCTTGGACTTTTGGGTTCACAAGAAGCTGTTGATTCTGGGATCGCAAGGTGCGTGCTTGGATGTAATAACATAGAAGACTGGAGAGGTAGTCTGGCTTGGTTGTCAATGCAAAGCTTTAAAAGTATACAAAGGTGTTACAATCAATACAAAGTTTGACAGGCAGCCAATGTAGTGACATAAGAGTAGGAGTAATGTGATCTCTCGTTGACTTAAGACATACCATTTGAGCTGTTGAGTTTTGTAATTTCTGTAGTTACTGTACTTGGGATAAACGTATACCAAAAGCATACTGTTACAATAATCTAACCGGTAGAATATTATGGAACGAACAAGAGCGAGCACAGTTAGCAGTGATAAGTCTGATGGTACAGATGGAGGTAAAAGGTACAGGTCTTGTACAGATAGTTGACTTGAGATTCCAGTGATAGAGTGACATCAAGAAATACACCCAGATCCGTGATGGCGGCAGATGCAGGTTGAACATCAGCTGATGAAATCTTCACATTTAATATAGGTGTTTTCTTTTTTCCATTCATTGTACATGTATTTTCTTGGTATTTATCCAGTCCTTATCTTCAGAAACATACATGTACAGTGTACATGTAGGCATCATTTTATAAATCATAAATACTTGGTTTTCCAACATTGAAGTTTAATCTTTTTCTGACTATTTATCGCAAATCTGTAAACAAAATACATATACAGGTTACATTGATTCCCAAAAAACATACATATACGCTATCATATTTTACAAACATGTCTAGATTAATTCATAAACAATTGTCCGACAAGTTACAAATTAAGGCCTACAAGACCATCATAAAGGTTATTTGTACCTATGATTTGTTGTCAATTTAGGTATTTCCTTTAATAATACATTCCCCCCATGATGTTAATGTTATGTTGTGTAGCTAAAATTTGATTGACAAAGTATTCCACATAGTCTACATCTTCATAATACATCAATTGCGTTCACATGACACCAACAATTGACAACTAATATATAATTAATACTGTATGAATATGTAGTTAACAATCTCTGTAGTTATTATTGATACATACACTGTCTGATTACACTTGTAGTTGCCAAGCTTGATTTGAAGCCAATTTATTTTGCCAATAAATATTTATGTATCATGCCCATATAAATCAACCCAATGTTAATTTCACTCAATACATAGAAGAAATAAAATATGATTTATAATGAAAACACCATGTCCACACTCAGAAGTAAAATTCTGTCATCCTTGCTGTAAAATAAACTGAAATCAACATTTAAATAGTACGCAATATTTCATAAAGAAAGGTAAATTTAAAAGGAAAGGATTCAAGGTTAGTAATCCATTGATAACGGTTGTAAAATACAATTTTGTTATTTAATATCTTTTGTCCCAAAGATTTATTTACTATATTTGTAAGCATACCCTACTAGATTGTCATATATTTATGTTCAATAAGTCTTCCATTACCACGTAACATCGTGTCTTTAATTTGGACGTGATAATGTTTGTTTAAATGTATGTAAGAAAAGTATTCTAATATTTGTATCATAGAGTGGATCCTTTGCATTTCACAGCGATCTTCTCTTTCAGAGTTTCATCTAAAAATGGAAAAAGAAGTTCGATTTCAGCACAATCAATATAAAGACATTTCTTGTGTTCCTTTTTTGCTGCCTTACAATGTTGAATGTCATAGAGAGACTTTGCAGGCAATTTGAAATGCACACCTCAAATATTCACATTTTTTATTTTCCCATGATCACTTGTGCACTGATAGGAGTTTATCACAGTGAACAAGACCTTCAGGCATGTTGAGACATACCGTTGACATCAGTATTTTACATATGATTTTAGTATGATAAATTGTCATTCTTCAGGTTTCAAAACTAGGGATAATATTAAATTGGTTTTTTTTGCGAATTCTAAATTATGAAATATGATTATTGCTATTTTGATGTCGTACCTGTTTATACTTGAAATCAAATAGCATCTAATTGAGGCGAAACAAATGACACCAAAGCAATTGAATAAAATTATATTCCCAATGCTTAACCCACGTCTTCTTTATTTAATATGTTAAATTCAATACTGCTGTTCCTTTCTTAATGCAAATAAATCAATTACTCTTCCATCATTTAGGGTAAGGTTTAAAATTTCCAATTTATCTTATTATTAATTTTGTGAAGTTAAATGTGACATATCAATAGAATTAGATTGCAAGACTTTTTACATGTCAGTTGATAAAACAGCAACAAATATGAATAAGTGCAAATAAGCAAATTAAATTTGATCTGTTGCTCGCCACTCGTATAATTTAAACTTTTGCAGAATTGAGAATAAACTTATTCTCCCGAAGCTGTTGTTACACACTAACTGTCTCGGGGAAAATAAGGTTTCTGTACAAAATTGACTTACAAATGTTCATGATTAACAATGTCAACCTGCCATCCTAAAGAGATAATAAGAAGTATCTTCATTTGGTCTTATTTTGTTGAATAATATGTCTTGAATCTAATTATGTAATCAAAATACCAGGTCACCACAGTGCTCTCCCGTTAGGGCACACAATGATGAAAACAAATTTTTTTTAAATAACTGTTTTTAAAGTTAACTTTTGAACAAAATTGTTAATTTTACGTTTTTCCGTTAGGACATTGCAGTATAGAAATAAACTAAAAGAAAAGGGGAGCTTGAACGTGTTATGAAGTAAATTTATACTAATAGGTTTGTTTAAAATGACAATTTGTGTAAAATATTGATTCTTTGATGAAACAAATCAATTTCTCGTATTAAGATTCCTTTGAAAATTATATATTGTATAGTTACTTCACACCTGAAGAGGATTCAGAAGACAAAAATATGTGTCACCAGAACATTACACAGATATTCACAGTCATTGTAGACTTGCCAATGAAATTTGTTATCTTCATTGTCAAAATTATCCTTTTTATGTCTTTAATTTGTACAATAATTTTTGTCATAAAGCATATATTCAAAAATAAATATGCAGTCAACATTTTTCATTAAATAAATCGCTATTTAATTTTTTAAATGTTCCCCCTCAGAATGTCAGTGACAAAACATCAAAACATAACAAACTGTTCAATATCCTACCTGACCATTACGGATGCTCACAAAGATAACCAACTTTCTTAAGGTTAAAATCTTTTACTGAGATAATCTGATAATGTCCAAACGTTGTTTTGATTGGGCTGGATTATTTGATGATTGGTTTTATTTTGAAAGGCTTGCCTTTATTACTGTTTTGAACATTGATGACATAAAAAGGTAAAATAACAAGCAATAACAAGTTTGTAGGAATGAAATCACAAGAGGAAAAATTATGTGTACCCTATGTGTAAAAGATTGGATTCATATGAAAATATTTTTCCTAAGGTATATTTTGATTGTATCAGTTCATAATGGTTATAGTGAAGAACACTTTCTGTGCCTGATAATAAAATTGCATAGAGTGGTAAATCTTTGTTTCAGAATGAATATATTCTAATATTCAGTAAAAATCACAAGACATGTAGGTAAGTGTCAATCATAAAAACAGTGATATGTTCTCACTGTTGATTGCAGAGGCAAGGCTTTAACCACTCCATCACTTCAGTGGACTTGACGCTAACTTGCGGATGGGCAGCTTGATAATGCAGAGGTATTTCATTATCTGAGGAATAATGTGTTCTTCCTCTGCAGATAGAGGACGCTGTCTACTTCCAACTGCAATTAGCTGAAAGCTGAGAGACGGATCACTTCGATGTTGAAAGTGCTTTGCAGTCAATAGATCCAAGATCGGTTGCAAGGGATTATTGAGCTTTGTTTGAACAGTAACAGTTTTCAGAGTGATTAATTGGGATAAGTAATTCAATCAATTGAAGCATCTCGGTGCAACTTGGCTGGTAATTGTCCTGCAGTATATGAAATCAAAATTCTTCTTGATCAAGAAATTCAATCTAAATATTGTTAAATAAACATTTGTTCATTTAGTTTATTCTGAATGAAAATGAAAACGGTTGAATGCTGTCCAAACCAGTAAAGTACCCGACACTAACTATGTTTCGAGTTTGAATTAAATTTAGAGCTATGATAATTCTGTTAAATGTAGTTGGTTTCAAAACACATTTTGTTAATATCTTAAGTGTACACTCAATTGCAAAAGAAAGTATATGTTTTTATTTTCCAATTTCTAAAATAACCTTAATGCGCAAATGATATTATATATACTGGTGACATGTGCCCAAGTATAGAGAATGATAAACAAGTCGCCGAAATGCAAACGACGTCAAGATAACGCTACCAGGTCAAAAAAAGCTGAAGCACGTTTTCTCGTGCTATGCGAAAATGCATGTGCAGACCTTTAGTATAAAGCGGACGTTTTGACACGTTTCTATGCCCCAGAACAAAAACACTTCAAAGTTATGCTCCGTTTGAGTCGAGAGCAGAGAGAGAGAGCAATAGGTATGGACAGTATGGGTGCTTCACAAGCCCATATTGCTAGAACGTTCGGATGCACTCCCCTGACGATCGCAAGATTGTTACAGAGGTACAGAGCAACAGGGCGCACCCAAGATAGGCCTCGAAGCGGACGACCACGTGTTACCAACGCACACGAGGATCGCTACATCCGCAACCTGCACCTGAGAAACAGATTCTTGTCGGCAACGTCAACGGAAGCAACAGCTTTGGCACATCGCATCAGCGTATGGACGGTCCTCAGAAGACTAAGAGCAGTTGGAATCAGAGCTCGGCGTCCCTTCCGTGGCGTGGCGTTGACCCAACGTCATCGACAGAACCGGTTGCGTTGGGCGAGACGTGTTCTATGCTGGCAAGCCCGAAATTGGCAAAGAGTACTTTTCAGTGATGAAAGCCGGTTTTGTTTGTTTAGAAATGATGGCAGAGAAAGAGTATTTAGACGGCCCGGTGAGCGATTGGCACAAGCTTGCATTCGTGAGGTTCACGCTTACGGCGGAGGTAGTGTTATGGTGTGGGGAGGACTCTGTGGCGTTAAAAAACAGACTTGGTCATAGTACGGGGAAATCTGAATGCAGATGAATACAGGCGCCAAGTGCTAGAACCAGTTGCATTGCCATACATGAACAATCGGCCGGGAACAATGTTTCAGCATGACAATGCACCAGCCCACACAGCAAGGGCCACTCAAGACTTCCTCAATCAACGTAATGTCCATGTTCTTCCTTGGCCTGCATGCTCGCCGGACATGAACCCAATTGAACATTTATGGGAGGAGTTAGGAAGACGGGTACGAAGCCGCCATCCACAACCACAGAATGTTCACCAACTTGAACAAGCTCTGACAGAGGAATGGCGTCGAATCCCTGATAACGTCATCAGACGTTTGACGACGTCAATGAGGAGACGTGTGGTGGCTTGCATTGATGCAGCAGGCGGTCATACTCGATACTAACATTCATATTGTCACGAAAATAAAGTGTTAAATTCCTGGAAGTATCATTGTTGTTTGTTCAAGTATACTTAAAACATGTTATTTCTGACCCCAACGTATTTGAGACGTGATCATTTTTCGAACTTCTTGAATTATTGGTAATGTTTGTATCAATATTTATACTTATTTAACTCATTGGCAAAAAGCAAAAGACTACACCCAAATATCTGTCAAAGTTTATAATATAATCAAATTTTAGGATGACCTAAGTTTCTTTTGCAATTGAGTGTATATCAGTGAGCTTTTGTTTTACGCCGCTTTCAGCCTAAATTGAAGTGTATATGAACTTGCAGATACATAAATGACATTACAATAACACAAACTTTCGTTATTAGATTGTTTGAATGTAATATGTTTATAAATTTAACAATGACAACAATAATTCAAATGTTTACCAAACTCAAAATGCTTTTTACTGAGGGGGATACTAAAATTGAGGCTGACCGTTTTGACCTAGAGGGATACATTCTCTCCCCACAGAGGCAGATCAAGTCATGAAATGTTCTTGCAGCCTCCGTTCTATTACGCCGAAATCCGTGGGTTCCGGCAGTTTCCCCTGGCGGACAAAATTTGCACTACAATCAATTTGAATTTCTTTATCACATGACAACGCTTGGAACAGGTGGCTCATATACATGAATCAATGCCTTTGCCTTGATTCAGTAGCCAAAATAATGATTTTAGAACAGCGCCGGTGATTGCACAATTAACTTGGTATCTGCCATTCTATCCCACAAAGTCGGCGTAATAGAACAGAGGTTGTATCAACATTTCATGACTTGATCAGCTTCTGTTGGGAGAGAATGGGGGGATATTTTGAAAATCAACTTTTTTCATCTTCAACAATTTCTGACCCTTAAACTTTTATCTGGAAGGGTTTATTAATATAACTGGAGATGTGGTCGAAAGTGACATAAACAATACTGTTTTAGCCAAGGAAGGATTCTCAGTACCCGGTCCATGATATATTTTACCTACATGTAGGACGTAACAAAAGCAGTGAAAGCTCATAACTTCATAGATCGATATTTACACTCACTACGACACCATGTCAACCTGAGATGGTAGATATCCAGTGAGCTTTTCCGTATCATCTCTAAGTGTGTATTGAAATATTGTTAAATCTTCTACACTCTAACTACAATTTCTTAACTAAATTCAATTCTTATAAAACTGTGTCTAAAACCTGCATTTGAGTATCATCGATACATTGAATGAAACTGAAGAACGATCAATACCCTTTTTTAATTTTTTTTTTTCCTGATATAACGTCATTCGGGGGGAAATATGTAATTTAGGACATTTGTAAAGCTTTGGCAAATATTGTAATGGATGCTAAACATGCATTTTCATAACCAAATACCAAATCAATATCTAACAACTTATACAATTTATAAACTATTGTTTATTCCAGTTGTAACCTACATCTGGGAAAAGTATGATGTGTTATATGTCATTTCTATAACTTTGCCAAAAGGTTATAGGTGTTCAGCATGCTTTCTCCTCATTAAATACTAAAGCAGTATTTGCCTTTTAATAGTTAATTACTATGGAAATCAAATGACCACCTCATGTGTTAAAGACGCAATTAATTTTGTCCCACATATTAAACCATTTGAACCAGTTATCAACATCTGTCTCCATCCGCTTCAGAACGATTCCAAAAATAGTTTTGCTTGGCGCAAGCTATTCTCAATTCGTTGCCTGATTTTCGGTATAAGATTCCTGTCTTTATTATGTCACATTATTCAAACCAGTAAGCTGCATTAAATTTATATTGATTCAGCACTAATAAACTCTTTTCCATACATAATACGTTTGATATCATTTATCATATGTAACTTTGTCATAATAGAACTGATATTCAAGACAACATGAGATACATTAATAGAATACATATCCATTCTTTTATAAAGTTTAAGGCCTCAACATTTATTACTATTAACACTAAACTAGAAAGGGGGATTATATAGTTCCCCACGGTTCTTCATGGAATGACAATGGTTGTCCTTGTTTTGAACCTTAGTCTCAGATTTCATAAACCTTCAACGTTTGCAATGCCACTGATATCATACTAACCTCTTCCATATACTTATCTCGTAAAGCGTTTTATGTCTGCTGAGAAATCACTCTTAATGCATTGTGGCAAGATATCTTCTTTACCAGATCCATCTTCCTACGCAAAGATTTAAACACCAGGGTCGGATTGGACTTATCTAACCCTTGCTGTCGACCCTTGACTTTCCTCGTCTGGTAATAGCGCCTTCTCCGGCTATAGTTTGCTACCTCTAGTTATCTCCCTTGTTACAGTCAATCATCAACGCTCTTGTTTGTGTCTATCTTGGTTGACCTCGATTACTCAAGTTTCTGCAACCTTTCAAATAATTATTTTCTTCGTTGTTTTCGGTGTGACACTACTTGCATTGATAAATGAATGATGAAATTAAGTAAAATATATATATCTGCACTTTACAGGCGGTACTCTCTCTATACACTATTTCAGTCGACAGACAGGCCTCCCTATTGTTTTCATTCCAATGTAGTTTTGTAAGGCTTTCTAAATTGACTATGCCGTTCCCTTATAGTGAGCTAGAGAGCATGCAAGCAAGACATGGAGACTGCCTTTTAAGGTTTGTGAGGGAGATTACCTAAACAATGTATTAGGGGATCAATAGACTGTAATAGCTACCAGTACAGAATACGCTTTCCTTAGACAAACTCTCTTGAAAACTTAAAGTACTAAACACTTACACATGACAAAGCTCATGTTTGATAATAGTATATACAATAGTAATACTGCGTCATGCACTTTGACATTTACTTTCATCGCTAATGCATTTGCAAAGAAATGTAATGAGGAACACTCACGTCTTCTTTGCATTATTAAGCATGCAATGCGACGTTATCTCCTGGGTAGTCTAATTGAACTTGACAATGAAGACAGCCATTTGGTGGTAAATAATTGTAGGGACCAAGGAAGGTCATCTTTCATGTCATCGTCAAAAGCATCCATATTCATCAAATGTTTCTTGCATCATGTTTTTATAATCTTTACACGACTCATTTACTTTTTCAGTCAATGTATGCAGTTAAGATTGCCTGTCAAGATTACTGCGGGCATTGATGTCAATGGACCCATTCCAGATGTGTATGAACTCTATTTTGTTTGTGTGTCTGTATCATGCGAATTATGACTGACTGAAAAGGTAATACTTTTGTATCTGGGGACTCATGATTCCTTAGACTTGTTAGGTTTGCGTTTACAGCAATAGCTTAACGATGAACTCCAAAATGAGTGCTCCAAAATCAGGTTTTTAATAAGATAAATAAACATATTATACTCTAAAACCAGATAACAAGCTTATGTGAGAATTATAATGCTTATCATTTGTCCTGGTCAGATGATATGTAACTATGTAAGTCATCCATTGATTCTCAATCGTTATTATTAGTCAACCATCACATTATCCTTGTCATAAGCAAAGTGGTATAAAATCCTTTGTGAAGATGCAAAGTTTCAAATTCACTCGATGGGATATACGTGATATATATTAAGAGCGGCAAAATAATATTGCAAGACAGGGCTGTGTTTTCAGTGATGGGTGATTCAAAATTTGACAAAATAAATTAAATTGATAAGCGTACGGATTCAATTCAATACATCAAGACAACCAGTATAATTTGGATCTCTACCGACAATGTTAACAAAATAAATACTGCCACATAGTTGAGCTTATTGACACAAACTCAATATGACATTTGGTCAAATGAGCTTAGGACCGAGACCTTCCACAAATTACTGGTATTGAATAACATCTTGATCTCTGGCATTTGAGTCACTGTAACATGGCTCACGTGCTCGCAGGAAAAGGTTATGGTGAAGGATGGTCTTCATCAAAGTTACAGATTGATTGCGTTATCTAAGAATAATTGTGCTGCTTGTTCGACACACAAAAGCTTGTTCACGCAACGTACTTCAATTAGCTAAAAGCCAAGTGGAGAATGATTTCAGTTTCAAAAGTTATTTGCATGTCGAGACGACTGGACAAACTTCGATTTCGATCTATTTTTTCAGTATAAATTACTCCAAAATAGATCTAAGGACATCGGCTCGATACAAAATTACGACACCCGCTCCTTAAGGAATATATACTACTTATTGAGAAATCGTACGTGTCCTGTTATATCAATATTAGTTCAGCACAACATACAGGGAACTTGTTAGGCAATCCATGTACATAACCGTAAGCATAGCTTGCATTCTGTAGTTTTTGATAAAATATCCTTTTCGTGATTTATGTCAGTAAATCGTTGAATAAACGAACGAATCTTATTGATACCATATATCGTGTATATCAGACTTCAGGTTAGGTGAATTTGGGATCTTGTTTTATAATTTTACAATACTGTTACCGTAAGCAGAGCGTAACTTATTTAGTTTTTAATGAAATATATCTTTATCATAGTTTAAGTCACTAAATCGATTAAAACACGACAGAATCTGAATGAGACCACAGACGTGACTTTACAGACTAGTGTTTTGTTTTTAAAATATTCATAGCGTCACTTCACCATTGTAAGTGTATACGTTGTGGTTTATCATAGTCAGTATCATATGAGCATTGATATGATTACCCCAGTAAGTTATTTTCGGGTCTTCGTTTCCAAAACATGGCGGTTCTTTTTAAACTGAAGAATATATGATAACGAAAGATAATTCAAATGGAAACCGCTATCCCCTAATTTCCATCCATGGTTCGGTACTTCCAGCCAATGCTCGCAGCTTTCCCTGAAATACATAACCACATCAGTGTGGGATTTAATAATACAAGCAGCCGTGACATACGTCACAATACTCTTGAAAGCGGCGTTAAACCCGAAACCACCTCACATCACGACAGAATAAATTCAACAGTTGTTAAGAATCCATTTATGCTTCATGATTAAGTTGTTTGAAGCAGTCTTATAAACGAAATTGCAAATTAATTTCTTTTTGAAACTTATTATCCTTAAATAACCTATTCAAACAGTTTGAATTTTCAGTGACAGATGTTCATTTAACTTTTAATTAAGAAATGGAAACCTTCATATTAACAAGCTCATAACCATGAATAAGGCATATGTTTCATTGTGTTATTGGAACGTAACAGTACCTACAGTTAAACAAAAAGGAAAGGAAACAAACAAACAAACAAAAACAACTCAAGCTTCCTTTCCTTCTACTTATGGATGATTTGGAAGGAATCACGAGTAAGTAGCTTATCATATACGAGCAACATAGGAGAGTCGGGAGATTGTGTCCTTAGGCTTCAGATGGCTGACTTCGGTGTGCAAGAAGACAGTGAATGCAAAAGGAAATGGATGTTGCAAATGACCTTGATTTGAATAATTCGTATATATCCTTTACAGCATTCCCAAAGCATTGTTGTGATGCTTTGAACTAATGAAAGCTCCAATAAGTTTCAGATTATTATCGACATGATATATAAACACTAAAATCAATTGAATTACATGTATATTGCACAAGGTTACAATGATGAATGTATGTAATGTTCATATTTGTCCTTCGAATTTTGGTCTATTAAATCGATATATCAATCGAATATTTATTTAGTTAAATTTGATTGTTTAAGTTAAATTTATTTCTAGTGATAAAAATACACCATTTTTTAGAAGAAAAGGTAGAACATATTTACATAATTGTCAACCATTTTGATCATTTACAAACAGTCTTTATTACACAACATTAGTTTATCTATATGCTAGTCATAATACCTTTCTTAAACAACTTATTTTAACATGTCAAATTTTTATGTTAAGATTATCCGAGTTAAGGAGTGTCATTTTAAAGATTAGAAGTGATGATTGCAGACCTAACTATGTACATGGCTGACACAACAGAATCTGGATTCAATTAAATTGAGAAAAAATACCTGCTATTTCTATTGTGAATTCAGTTTGTCAGGTTCTATTCAGGTTTCGTCAGAAATAGTTCACAAGAATATTAATTTCGTCCCGTGTGCTGCTTGGATCAGTTGGACTAATGAGTCTTCTTGGAAAATTAGCAGTGAATGAGACCCTAACAGATATGTTTACATTTGGCTACTCTAACAGTAGCGCGCAGGCTTGAATATGAAATATGAAGAATAAATAATAGATAAGATTGTAATTTTCTCTTTTTATATGAAACTATGATCTGTACATCAACAACATAATTTTCTATTGGCAGTGTCTTCGAGTACAGTGCAACTATGGAGATTATGTAAACGCAGTATATATTAAAGTTTTTAAACAGATTTTAGAAACGATGTAATAACATAAATTGGATGAAACTTGTAAATTGTTACGTTAAAATTTAGAAACACACTCCTCAAGTGATGTAAGTGTTTTTTCATACAAGTTCTTTCAGCTTTGTGCAAATTTACCTTGTTCAATTAGTCATTCTGTACAATAATGTTCATTCTCAAATAGACAATAGAAGATGAGAATAGCTTTCAGTCAAACAAGGACAATGGCCTCATGTGGAGAAGACATAATTCATTCCATATATACGTACATCAATCAT
This sequence comes from Steromphala cineraria, assembly GCA_916613615.1. Lineage (NCBI taxonomy): Eukaryota > Metazoa > Mollusca > Gastropoda > Trochida > Trochidae > Steromphala > Steromphala cineraria. The sequence continues at coordinate 30,202,788 of OU744726.1, read as the reverse complement.
TTGACCTATCATGACAATGAACACTCATGTGAATTTTCACGGCTATAGAACGTTTCCAAAGCTATGTATAGACTAACTAGGCGACCCTAATCGGAAAACACCTACATTTATATGTCGGCAATCATCACTTTCAGCCTTCAAAAAGACACTTTTCTAACACGCATGAAAATAAAAGCATTGACAACATTTGACATACGTAACAAAAACAAAGCTGAAAATGCACTATACTTGTATTGTTATTAGGGTTCCAATTTGATTGATGCAGGATTGTTTAAATAAATCATCCAAACACTGACCTTTAAAATATATCCCTTCTTCAAAGGATCCAGACATTTGTTATGAATGGCAACCTGTATCCTCCATTAACTGAATTGGATGAGAAAAATTCATTACCAGAGCTGATATAAAAGTATTTTGAGGATTAAATGCTGAAAGATTATCAATTAATTTTGTTCTTCATAGTATTTTGTTCTTTTAGTATTTGACAGAAGCAGAAGACTCAATGGACAACTGTTGCCATTAATCTAGTGATATGAAAATGGGTCAGATATATGCACTATTTTTGGAATATCCTTATATGCTAAGTTCATATTATGTATTGATTCTGTCAAATTATATGGTTACTACAGTCCAGCAAGTCATCATTATTGTACAGATCAAAATTCAAATTGGCAATATAAAAAGAAAGGTAATCCCAAAATGAATAGTTTCTGTAATCATTCTTCTAATTGAGGAGAATTGATGTGCTTGTCTATGGACAGAGGTGTCAAGTTCCTCTTCCACAGACAATACTTATTTTTAAGATACATCATCTATGTATCAAAAGACATACTATCAAGTTAGATATATCTTTTGAAATTTTAGTCCCAAAGTGAATATATAACGTAGATTTCTAATTTAATTAGAGATGAGAAAAGGGTGTGTCGGTATAACGAGAAAGTTATCATCTATTTTTGAATACCTTTTTAACAATGACTCCAATCGTTTTAAGGCGTCTCACATTGCAGTGCTCATAGATATTGCTTTTACAATTTCCACAGGTATCGCAAAGTGATTAAAACTGTATATCCTATTCATAGTATTATAAGTAAAATGCAACTTGAAAAAACGATCGAACATATTGCAGCTAACATGAATCAACTTATTAAAGATCAACATAATCTACATTGAATGATATTTTATTTTCATATCCCAATATTACTGCAAAACGTTTGACACACATACATGTAGCGAGCAAAAGCTGTTCACGACTGTGCAATACTCGTTTCAATTAAGAATTAGGTCTTCACATAAGATGTCTTTATAACTTAACCATTTGATCTCTGGTATTTATGTTGCTTCACTTGTTCATTGGAAACGGCAACAAGGAAGATAGGAAGCAGTTTAGTGACAGCTTAATTGCTTTATCTAAGAATTATTTCGCAGCTTGTCTGACAGACAGGAGACTGTACTGTTAGACACTGCAATTAGCTAAAAGCAGAGTGAGGAATGTTCTCGGTGTCAAAAGTGACTCGAAGCCCGCAAATCCAGATTCTATTTGCCCGATAGACAAGGATGGTGAAGCTAACTCTCTATGTGTTTGTTGTCAGAGTATTTTAATCAAGTAAAGATTAAAGAATATTGGTTGCCTCTGAAAATCCATATCTGCTTCGATCCTTCTAAGGGAATAGATTTCTACTTTTTTGAGTTCTTTCATTAAAACTAATTAACATTCAAGTTGTCAGTTAAGTCCTTTATCATTTTACATGAAAGCTGGAATAGTACGAATTAAAAGTTTAATTAGGAACTATTTTCAAAGAAATAAATTCGAAAGAACTTTTTGAAAAAATCATGTCGTTGATTCAAATGGAGGGTGTGGCAGTTTATAAGTAAAATTAAAATTGATAAGTAGCCCCATTTCCAGTAAAAACATATTCCCTGGTTACAAAATACTGCCCTTCGATCGCGTCTCCTTTATACTTAGTTTTCAAAGATAATTAATTTCTTAATCAAACAAAAATAATTTATCAATCTGATCAGTTGTTGACAAGATCAGCATCCGAAGTCTAACTATGAAGTGATATCTAAAGCAAAATCCTTAGCATCAACCCTACATGCATTTAACCATTGTAAAGCAACATCATAATTTTAAAAACATAATTGATTTATTTAAATGGACCTCGTTTGAATATTTGCAATATGCATATTCAGATAGTAGAGCAGCATTATAAACAACATTATTAGCATGCTTAAACCTTTTTGTTTAAAGAAAAGCATTAATGAATTTTAAAAAACATGTTATATCTCTTCCTCTATTGACCATATAACCTTCAGAAACATATATTGTAAAAGGTCAATATCACATCAAAACAGCATCAACATAATTCAAAATCGGTCTTGCCTTCAAACGTCACAATGGGAACAAAGGCATTCATGACAAAACGTTGGATAAAGTTCACATCTATATATCATGTAAAGAGGCACCACATCTTGATTTGGTCACTGTGTAGGTCATGTTTGTGTCTTTTGTATCAATGTACACTGTACACAATGTAAGATGGAAGATGTCTGTGTTCAAAGAAAACAGGAGATGGGATAGGGAAATGTTTTTGCTAATGGTCGTGATTTAAATAATCTTCTAATTAGTTTGAGCAAATTGTGCATCTATGTAACATTATAACTACACATTCGTACAGTGTATGAAGATTCACCTGTTCCACGTTGACTTAGATGACTCTGATTGTAAATTATGGTGATATATTTGCTGACAGAAATGTTACACCGTTACTGACTTTATAGTTAATTTCATTCCTAATGTATGATGAGGTCAAACAGGGCACACAATAGTTTCACTGTTCAAGAATAGCAGGGCAACATGAGATCTTAATCGGTCATAAGGTCACAGCTTCGTGGAATAACAATAATAAGAACAGAATATATTTGAATATGCATATACATAGTTTTATAATTTTATTATCTTCTTACTAGCTTGGAGCTTAACCTTTGAACGGTCAGGAAATTAATGTGTGAAATGTAAGATATGCACTTATAATAATGTGTGATAAATAATGTGCTGAACATCATCATTCCTGATAAAGCTTGTATCGGACACACTAGTCTTGTGCAACGGAGAACGAAATGAAAATGGTACCAATATTTGTGGTTTTCTCTAAATGATTTTTCATTTTATTATTTTCTTTCAATTTTATATCAAACCATTTTTGATTCTATGAAGATACTCTTTGTCATTCTAATGTGAAAGACGAACACAATCTCTAGTCATATGGAGCCACTTACATGTTAAGGTATAAGACAAAGCCAACTAGATATTGTTTTCTAGGATATTTCAAACCTATTGGTTTTGAACATAAAGTATACCTGTCAGAAATCAGTCAAACATGTGGGCGACTATTGACATCATTCCTTGTTTGTCTGTTACATATGAAAGTGGAGAATCATGTTTCAGAAACAATATCCATAATGCCGGTATCCCCTTACATTTTACCAAAATATACCAAAGATTCATTCTGGTTTGAGTTTCAATATTTAACAGATATGGCAGACAAGTTTTCTTATATCTTTTCGAAAATTGATAGAATCAGTTACCCTTCTAGCTTTCGTGTTTAAAATTGTTTCAAATAGGTAAATCTTGAATATCAGAGAGTCGTATGATAAAAAATGCAATGCAAGACAGTTTCAACTTAATATTATCATTTCGGTTAGCAAACACGTCAATAGCTATAGCAGCATATAGTATCTAGTTTAATATCAAAGGCGAACACGTGATCATCTCATATATAACGGCTTAGTAGAGAAACGCCCACTAGCATTCATTAAAATATTGTGGTATTATCATATCTGTTTTAGAAAACATATCTGCGACATCAAATGTTAATATTCTTTCAACTGACACGTTCATTCTAAGGAGTTCTAAAAATAATAGATACTGAGTTAAAGATTAAAGAATTGTTTGACCTATGTGTGTTATTAACCTTTTTAAGATATCACTGGAACCTAAACGTTCTCCGTTTACTCGCACTCAGCAATCAATAATACTCTAATGGATAACCCGATCACTTTAATGGAACGCAATATAGGAATATCACTTAACTGGATTATTTTAACAAAGTAAACAAACCAAATTCAAAGCGTCCTATCCCAAATGTATACATGTTTTCAAACAAACAGCATGAAAATTAGAACATAGAGTTTCTATAAAATCTCTAATTCTGTTTTTAAAATTCTATCACGACGAATTGCTCATAACAGTCATCGAATTGCTCATAACAGTCATCGTGTTGTTGAACTTCAAAGTATCATTTCGTGAAATAAATTAGATTTATGTTGCCTTCAACAATCTTATCACGAAAACACAGCTCCAATGTAAATATTTTGAACATTCCAAGTAGGTATGATCGATTTTACAATCCTCTGAAGGAAACCAAAGATAATTTTGTTTGTTCAGTCTGTCTACATTACCATCTGTATATACAAGTTGTAATTGACACTGCACTCCTTGTAATACGTACAAACATTGCAATTGATTTATCTATATATCAAACATTCTTCTAAGAAATCTTCAAGAATATCGGTGACAGTATTTAGCTGTATTTGTAGATATGGAAATGAGTTGTATTCAGTAGGAACTATCTGAACTGAAAAACTTTTATCGAAAATAGCCATATATTCCACAAGGGTATTCTTATATTCATGTTTCGAAACTATTTTGAGTCTATTAGGTGCAACGAATCTGTTTATTATGTGTAAATGGGTTTGGTGATATCTCAGCCATATCTGTATCGAAATATACTCTGTTGATTCTGAAAAATATACTTTTTCAGATAAGCAGATTGTCGTGAAGGAACTGCACCTGTTGATATACATTTTTAATTATCAAAAATTATATGTACTTTATTTTCAAGCATATACCGTTGAGGATAGCTACTATCAAAGGTATGAAACGGGAGTTCTATCATCGCCAATTGAAATGGTAAATTAATGTTACTAACAACCTGATTCTTTTTTTTTACCCCGAGTTATCATCATCGCCCTGTAACTAAATGACAAATATTTATGTGATGTCCATGTTTTACAAATACTGGAACGAAAGTTTATTGTTCCAGGTTTATGCTTATAGACGATACTGCCAAAACTAAAGTTAGCATGATCCCTAGTACACAGAACATCACCAGTTTGGGCATGTCTTGTGCCTTTGTGATTAACATGCTGAAACCATAATAGATAACAACTGAAATAAAGCACTTTAAATGCATCAAAGAATAAGACATGTAACACAATTAAGCGCTGATGCATACACAATTTGAAATTGTAGATACAAATGTATAAATATATAAAACAAAATCTTGACAGAAACGCTTCTTGATCTTCAAGACTACAAATCGATCCAGATCGATGAAAAACATAATCACCTTTCTTAAATAATCAGCGTGAGAATGAGTAATAATACCAATTTTCAGAAGAAAACATTCCAACTCCCACAAGCTAATGTACATATGAAATCACTAACATTTCGCTGAGGGTCGAAACCTTCCTTTAGTCTGATGAAATAACGGTAACGGAAGTCCTTGATTTTTTTCATAATAATATAATAAAACGCCCTCGAAGTTGATAGTAGGCAGTTTGCTTGTCTAGTCCTGCTTTAACTTGCAGTGTTTTATGCTGAAAATAAGTCTGCTGATATGCTTCTAAAAAAAAGTTTTTGCATTAATTCTATAATGATACCTCCCATGGGACTTCAAATAGGACATTTCGGCAGAAACTGTCACTTGTCTAGGTCCAGACTTCTCTATTGCCAATAAACCTTGGCAATTGAGTTAATTTGTAGGTTATTCTTTACTTAATGTCTTCTTGTCAGTCAGCGTTATCGTCTGTGGATAGTGCATGGCATAAAAAGCATGTTATTGTGAATATTGGACATAAAACTTCCCAGTGAAGGATCCGATGTTGAAAGTGAGTTAATGTTGCCATTGTCTTTATTAAAATACATTTCAATCACGAGAAGACCAATTAAAATTATGACAGAACCCCTTCACCTTCGCGGGTTTATTTAGCTTAATGTTTTGTTGATAGTTTGCTCATTGGACTCCCGTACGAACTCCTATATCAACATATGTTATGCGATCAAGCTTTCATCAGAACTCCTTATGTTCTTTGATCGGATATCCATGCAGCCACCTGAGCTACCCTATGCACTGTAATTTGTTTTCTGGTGAGACAAGCCAAAAGGCCGATGTCTAGTCCATCCGATCCCGTATTTGTTTCATATTATTGGGCGTTGACTTCCTCAAGTCACGTTGATTAATGTTCCTGACAACGTGAACATTTCTGTTAAAATTATTATCTACTTTAAACATCAAAATTTAGTAACCGTGTAAAATAAAGTAGAAAACCCCACTCCAATGTCGAGAGAAGTGATGGGCAGTTTTAAAACGACCGGAGGTAGTTCCTATTATGGAGAGGTATGACTTCGTAGATGTAAAATACTACTTAAAATCACTGGCAGACCAATTACTCGTTTAATTGTGATAGAGTTTGTAGCGCTATATGGACTGGCTTGATGAATTTTCGCAAATAGGAACTTGTCAAATACAAACCCAGATTCACGTTGTTCCTGTCCCTTATTGCTTTGGGGTCCAGAGACCCCAAAGTTATGTAACATTTGATATTGAAAACTAATGGCAGAAGTTTCGCTCTATATTACTCTTGGAAACTTCAAAGAGAAGTTTCAGCCAATGATATTTGTTTTAAACATATCCTGGTATTTCGAACGACCAATGGAAAGAGCTGTAGCAAATTTATACCCACGTGACCATGTGGGTGATACGAAATAATTGGCAAGCATTAATTTGGAAACTGATTATTATAATAATGTTATGATGTAAAATATACAGTATGTTTTCAACAATATATGGATGAGCGTTTACACCCTTCATAAATATAAATTTTGCATATGCATGTGAGCGGTTTTGTAATTATTCGAGGTATTTCTTTGCATTCCACATTCGGAAACTACATTCCTCTTTTGTATCAACTAGGAATTCGATTTCTTCAATTGTTTTACTATAACGCGAATGTCCTGCCTTGTCAATCACTGATCGTTTACTCATTGCATCTCATCGCTTCACGCTTCAAGTTTAATGTTTCAAAACATAACGTTATGGATGATTTATTTACGATTAAAGGTGGCTTTCGAAGAAAGTATCGACATAGGGCCTAAAGTATGATAAAATATTCTTAAATGTCATCCTATAACAAAATGGAAATTATGAACTGGTAGCTGAGGTCATTTCTAAATTCATCACCAACTTTCGGCTGTTATTCGATCAACACCCAATTAAGAAAAATTATTCTTGCAACATGTAAGAAACCTGAAAGTCAATGGGAAATTCGTCGGGTTTAACTAAATTTGCAGGTATTGGAAAACAATCGATCCCGGGAAGTTTACTAGCGCAACTATTATTTTCTAATTACTCATTGTATTAAACTCACCGTCAGCTATCTTTTAAAGCAACATAAATTTGAATTACCGTATTAATGTTTAAAAATTTATATCATGTTTTAATTGAGATAGGAGACGTTTCTATCATTGTTGGAATTTAAGCGGAACGAACGAGATGTTTTACTATGTATATAGTGTACTGATAACTATCAAAACAAAGTTCAAAGATATCCGTCTCCGATTGGAACAATTTATTCAAGTAAAAGTCCCCGTCCCCGTCCTCCCTAACCTTAATCTCCTGGTTCTATATTGTGATATATAACCGAGTGCCCCAAAGCTTGCCTTTTTAAAGGCTTTTCTTGTTATTCCTGTTTCTTATTGGTCTTGGAAAACCCTTCACTTTAGACACGCATAAGACTTTTTTTCAAAGAATTATAGCTTCAATATATATAATAGTATTTTTTCGCCTGTGAACGAGAATTAACCAGCAACTATTACAGTTATGTCTTCGCGTTATGTGGCGTAGAAGTAATTAGGTATGCTGTGGGCACCATTTGCAACATATCTTGCCTGGTATCCCTTTTACAATGAAAGAAAGAGTGTCATGCAATCTCTAAGACTCTTAAACAATGTGATGGTCAGTCGTTGAAGTGTCTGAGGCGTCTGATGACGTTGACGTACACGTCGTGTGAGTTCATACAGTTCCTGTTCTATTTGGGTTAAAATTGAGTGTTTGAAAAGGTATTTGCAGCTTTAAGAGTGAGGATTCGCCAAGGTATTATGTCAAACGGCTATCACATTGTCTCAACCGAAACTTTTCACATTTCACTTAAAAAGTAATTAAAATGTTCAGTCTCTGGACGGTAAACAATACGAATACTTAGGTGAAATACGGAGACGACAAATACCCTCTTCGCGCAACCCAGTATTAGTATGGCAGACATTTTAAATAAAAACATGTATTTGTTGAATATTCACTGGAAAGGGTATATCAAATTTTTAAACATTGTTTGCATTTGGATTGACATCGGTACCTTATGCAAATTTTTCTATTGGTGCGTAAAAGACGTTTTTACGTGGAAACGTTTTGTAATGCTCTTTTTGAAAACTTTAAATAAAGATTAAATTTGTTAATTTTGTTTACTAAAGAAGTGAAATTCCCACAAGAACGTTTTTCGTAGGAAACATAAAATATTAGTTTAGATTTATTTGATTTTCCACAGAGTAGTTACAACTTTCAATATCACCAATGCAATGCTATTTTTTAGAATATATTCCCAGAATATAACATCCGATACCTCTACGAATAATAGTTACATTAACTTAGATACAAACAGATACAGACAACTACGTCAATATGTCCTTTGGAAGCTAAAACTTACTTCAGAAGTTCACATTACGTATGTTTTACGCCCCTGTTCTAAATATTCTTGTAAGATGCGACGAGTACGTATTAACGAGGATTATAACACCCTATAGTTAAGATTATATTTCGCAGAAATTCTAACTGGCAAAAGGTGTAAGCTACTCCTTAAAGCTCGGGGACAAGTAATTTGCCCTTCTTAAAAGGAAAAACAGTTGCAATTGCTTGTTAGCTTGTCTATATCCCTAGGCTAGGTTAGATCCTGTAACTGAGAATAATAGCTGACGTGTGTATAAGGTTTTATGTACTTCTTAAATTATTTTAAAGTATATTTTGCGTATAATGTTATAATTAAATAAGATGTTATGTTACGTATTTGAAAATCGATATCAACAGACTTGAAATAACTTTTCTGTTGCAATGTTAAGATCAGAGATGTTGAATTAGGAATTAAGAAATGCGTGTGGATATTGAAGTTGAAAGAATAAATCATTCTCATCCCACAGAGGTAGATCAGTTCATGAAATATTGATCGAGCCTCTGTTCTTATTCGCAGAGTTTGTGGCTGAGTTGAATGGCAGATACCCGATTGAATAAAATCAGCGACACTGCTCAAAATCATCATTTTGGTTCCTGAATTATGGCAAAGGCATTGGTATATGAACAACCCTTTACATTCGAAAAGCAAGCGTTGTCATTTGCCAAACAAATTCTTGGATTGTAGTGCAATTTTGCTCGCCAGGCGAATTGCCGGAATGCACGATTTGGGCTAATAAGAACAGAGGCTCGATCAACATTTCATGACTTAATCTCAATCTTTGAATATTTTCAGAAGTGTGTACCGATTCGTATCACGCTTTTTCTGTGTTGCAATATACCGATATATCGATAATACCGCGCATCCTTAGTTTCAATATGTATTTCCTGAAGAAATAGAAGAAATAGTCTGTCTGGCTGGGTTGTTACGATTCAGATTTGGTAGTGTTATCTTAACAGGTTGAATAGAAGATTTTACAGGCGCTTCGTATAACGCCGATTTGGCAGGTATTGGACCAATTACAATGTCCTGGTTTTATAGACATAGTCTCTTAAGATATTCTTCAGAGGTATTTCAATGTTGGTATGTTTATGCAGTTTTCATATTTCACGACGCTTCTTGCAAACTTCTTTTCTTTCTTATTCGGGTGACCGAGAAGATGTTATCCATGATAATTGTCTCGTAATCGTTAATACGCAACCCTCAATGCCAACATAACGATCAATATGTGTATTGTTTTGATTCGTTATACAAACATTATCACTGTTGTCTTAGGTAACTGACTGTTGCAGAAAAATATATTTTAGTGCTTACTGTTTTTATCGATAATCAGATAATGTACTAAATTTTCCCTCATCAATTTGGAAATAATACTAAAGAATACGTTATACAGATTTTAATTATATCGGTTTGGTAAGTAAGATACATGTATTCGTGATAATGTTACTACTGATTTTAACCATTTGCATTCATTTTAAGTCGTCGTTCAATTTCATCGACTACCACATTGTTAATTGTAACATATTATATTGGATTTGACAATTAAATATGCATATTGGAGAACTCTTTAATAACAGCAGCATGAACGTTTTTTCGGTAAGTATAAAATCCAAATGAATATATAAGCTCTATCTATCTATCTTAAAGGGAAACTGGAAAGCATTTAACATGCAAATAGGATCTTGAGAAGTGAATACGAGCCGTTCTTCTTGATAAAAGGCGGTGTCAGTTGAAAAGATTTTACCGAAGGCTAAAATGTGAGATCTTAAAAGCTTCTAACGTTGCATGCATATAATCAACGGGTGTAAGTCCATTGGTAAGCTGAAATGCATTAGCGTTATATATCAGGTACAGAAATCGTCCTTACCATAGCCTCTGCTGGAAGAACCTCGCCGCTTATGGCTGCAATATTGCCCAAGCGGAGCTAAACAGTATCTCACATAGACACTGTTGTAAGTAGACAAATCTGTGTATTGATTTGCATTGTCATTTCCTTAACATCTTGATAACCGTTGTGTGATAATATATTCGATTTTCAATTTGCGAATAATCGTTTTGGATAGTGTTTACTGCAATCCAAAACATTCATGAAATGGATTAAAGTGGTTACGAATTGAATGAACACAAGTAAAATCATAATTAATCAATCACGTCAAGGACTGAATCCTTTATCAGTGACATTATCGTGTCCTGACCTTCGCAAGTCTCTACAGAAAGTAGCTATCCGTCACATGCGCCTGGGTCATTAAAGTTCCCAATCGTACCAGGCAGCCATTTGTGCCGAGATGATACGGATGAGATGGATACTTTGAGTATAAAAATCGGCTTTGAGTTCGTTTTGCAGAAATAACTACAAAGTATTGGAAGATTCCGTGAACGGTCGTCAAAAGATATATCATCGTGGTATATGTTAGTAGGTTACATGAATTGTAATCGATAGGTATATCATCCTAGTATATGTTGAAACAAAGTCTTTATTATCGATTGCATGTCACATAAGCATAACAGTTGATGGAAACTGTGATGGAGTACGTACAAGCTTCCGACCTTCTCTATACGATGTAACTGTGAAGATGTTGGAATCATGGGGTCATCTAATTTTTTTCTTTATCAGCTGGAACGATTGGGAACTTTTAATGACACACGGAAATTTAGTATGCGTCATTTCGTGTGGACTCAACAATAAATGTTTATTCAGTATTTAGTTAAAAATTTCGTAAAAATGTACAATGGATAAATATTTCATAGTGTCCATCTTGTTATTTGTGATGAACAGATTTCTTTTTTTTTGTACATGCATGAATGTAAAGTATCGGCTTCCCTGTGTATATAGAAAAAATATTTAAACCCATGACTTTCAAAGTCGAGTTTATTACAAGATTCAAATTCACATTCTCACTGACAGTACCATTAGTTCATCCTCACAACAGACGTCTACAACATTCATATAAACGTGTGGTTTCTTACGTTTGATGTTCATTTATAACTTTATCGAAATAATGTTACTTACGTGTATCTTAATTGAAAAAGTCAGCGTACTCTTTCAAAAACGTATAGTACCCTTCTTTGAAACATTTTGTACATCTTGACTTGATTTGTAAACGTTTTCATAGGAATTTTACAATAAAGTGACACAGAATCCACCCAAAAAGGTGCATAATTACATCCCGCCTAAACCAGACAGAACAGTGATCGAAGGGAGGCTACTCTGTAAGGACTAATTTCACATGGCCCCATATGTTAGCCTTCCTCTGTTACTGTTCATCACAATGAAGCTGCAAAATAGATGAAAAAACAAGTTTTTCGTAAATATCAACACATACATTAGTTTATGAAATACATTGGATATAGATTACGGATTTATTGGTGCGCAGAATAAAACTGCGTATTTTATGAAATATCTCATCTGGGAATGTTGAATGGAAATAACTGTCTATTAAAATGGCAAAACGCTCTGTCGACAATATAAACATGACTGTGTTATTTCATTAGTTATCGAAATGACAAATAGGGCGTTTTCGGATATACTTTAATGCCTTACAATCATTTGTATTTGTGAAATTTGTTTTGTTGTTTAAATCTAATTTTATAGATACATTTGAGAAATTAGATACGACTTGCTTTTACTGTACGTTGCTGAGTTTATTATTAATATGTGCCTTCTTATTCGTAAATGATCACAAAACTGTAAGTACAATGATAATTCCCAAATGGGGTTTAACATTAGCGAAGAATTTTAAATGTAAACCACATTTTGGAATGACAATTTTAACTTTTCGAAAGAGAAGGGGGAGAGACGTTGAATAATCAATCTCTCTTTAAATTGTAAAATTTATTTTTGAAAACCGTCATATTGATACGCGCCTACCTTGTACATGTTATTTGAAATACGAGTCTCAAGCAGATATTCCTTAAAATGACAAGTCCAAAATTGGTTGTCATCGTACTTTAAATGGTTCACTGCATTAATCATTGTTAACTTAACATGTTTACATAACACACAGTATTGAAACGTATAAAGTTAACAATCCTCCCTCCTCTCTACAACAGACCTAAGGACAGACAAGCACGACGCTGGAAGGGAAAGTGACTCTGAATTTAGATCATTGAGTTCAAAACCTCGTCCATTTTGCGATCAACTTGCATAAAAAATCCAGGGTTTGACAAAAGCGTGTGTATTAATGGTAATTTATATCCGCTTATAGTTAGTAGGAAACTTGATAAAGAATATACAGTAAGTTATAGCTGATGACATTGTGTAGAAATGTGTATATAAAAGTCAGGAATTGAGAGTGGGCATGATTTCGCGTCGCTTACAACATGGCGACTGTCCGTTCTAGAGCCTATATATTGTATATGGAAGGGGATATTGTTATCTATTCCAAGTCAATTTCATACCTCGTCAGTTATCACCTTTTGCAAGAGCTTTCTTTTGCCATGCCAGCAATGACCACTGATCCTTTACAATGTATAAAACCTTTGTGCGTTGCGCATAATTCCACATAATTTCTACAAATTTTGAGTCTTTATCATATTGAATATGTTTGATTTTGCACTCTCCATACATCTATGTATAGGTTCTGGTACTTGTTTTGCTCTTATATCACCGCTGCTGATTATCATTTGGTTTTGTCTTCGGGAACATCAGGGATGCCATCGGCGAACAATATGTTACTGAACACAAGAGGAACGTACAGCACAAAAGGTGGTTGCGAAAGTGAACTTCCCGACTGTTTAATGCCATGCTTTTGCCCCCGGTTCCAGTCAGACTAATTGTGGTCTTGTCAGTCTATACCTTGGGCTCAAAACTGTACATGTACGTGTTGAGACGCATACTGAAGAAACAACCATTCCTGCGATCATGTTAACATGTTATTATCCCCGGCAGCAACGAACTATTTCATTTTGAAACATATTTTGTATCAACGTGTAATTATTAAATATTGATATTAAAAACCGTTATCATCTGAAGGTGTATCATGATTATCAATGAATACAAATGGGTATTTCCATGTTTTCGTTTCAGGGTAATAGGTGATGACTATTAAAACAACTGCAAAAGGTATTTTGATTTGAAAATATGTGTGCGTGATTTAACGGTGAATGGTTAATTGTAAATATGTAAGAAAATTGTAGTGAATCCTGTCTTGGTCATAAACCGTTCTGCTTGGCTCATATAAATGAACCCATTCTTCATAGTTATCCAAAAATACATGGAGGACAATTCTGTAATATACATACTATGATATAGATAAGACAGATAGACTGAATTTTTCAACGCCTCTGGCCCAAACAACATACATTTAAAGGTTGAACATCGCATGCTTATATTGTTTACAATAAACATCAGTTTAGTAAAGAGTTATTTGAATATTTTGCTGAGATATATCGATTAAAGTCGTTTCCTTATTTATATTAAAGAAACACAATGTATCATTTATGGTCTAACATAAATACGCAATATTATATATTGTAACTTTAAACATCATAACAGTGGTAGAAAAAGCTTAAATTGGTAAATTATGTAACATCTATATATATTGTGCTTTTCTCGGTCATTTCAGCAGTTTGTTGTTACCTAGTTAACCACTACATGTAGGCCTACATGTTAATGTGTCTTGTTACTATTGATTTATTAAACTGTATAAACGTCAAAGTTGCCAATCTCTGGTTCCATTGTATGTGACAATTATTTCTATATCGATAGATTGTTTAGTCTCGTATCTATCAAAATTAAGTATTTCATATTTAATTGAAATTATATCTCATATATATATATGTAATTCCTGGCAATCTTCATTGACTTAAATTTCTTTGCATAATAAACATATGTGTGAAATGAATATGCAATTTGTCTTCTGTCAACAAGGGCGACTCTAATCAGCAGAACATTGCTTCCTCAACATAAAGGGGAACTGTCTTGTCTATAGCTAAAGGTCCTTTCGATGTTAATTACGATCCAACATCGTACATGCTGAAGGGTTAGCTAAAATAAATTGGGATGTCATAAGGAAAGGTTGATATGGCTTCCATAGTTTACTTTATTTAAAAACTGCCACTATCAATAACTCCATAATCAACGTAATCTGGGTTATAATAAGCAACCGTTCTTCTTATTAACAAAACTGCACCATGACTTACGGATACAAGTTATAACAAAAGGTACCGCGTAAATTTTCAACCCCCAAAAAAGATATTTCACATTTCATGACCTCAAGCCGATTATTATCAAACAATTCTACAAACGTAAAATCATTTTCAAATCATTCAATTAGAATTTTGCGTTGATTTTGTAATATAAAATCAGGGACATTACCTGTAGTAGTTTGAAATTGCTTATCAGTCACAATGTGACTGTGTTACTGAAGAATAACAGAAACTATATGTATACATGTATTGTATTCAAGGTAAAAACGTTACCAAAAATTTACACCAGGATATTAGACCCGAGGTTTGGATATGGTGCCATAGGCTTGACTTGAAGATCCTCAAAATCTGAATCAGATAGTGTTGCCGGTTGGGATGCTCTTTTGTAATGCGATTCGAAAGGGTGAGAAGGTGAAATTAGTTTCTTATAAGACAATATGAAGGTACAAAACAAATTTCGATCATACATGAATTTGAGAAGATATTGCCAATCAATGTTAAGTGGACAAAGTTTGATCTGAAACGAAAAAATCAGAAGATAAAGAACTTGTTTTGTATACATGAGTATAATATCTTTAAAACATGTTTTGAGACGTCACTTTGTTCAAGTACAAATTGTTGTAAGGAATTTGAATACAACGATTTGGTTTATTTTGTATGTACCTTTATAATAATTGACTTATTTAAAAAGGCGATTTGGTTTGTTTTGTATGTACCTTTATAATAATTGACAAATATATATAGGCTAAGAACCGCCTTACTTAATACAGAAATGCATGAATTGTTTTCTTGGTGTCATTGTACAACAATGTTGTGAGCTCGACATCCAGAAAAACTTTTAACTGTCACTTGCTAAATATCATGTAGCAGGTAGAAGAAGCCGTGCATACGGACTATTTATCCTAATGTTAATGTTATAGTTGTGTTTGAGATTGCCTTACCTTAGCATTAAGTTGTCCTACGATATAAAACTATACTGTTATGAATTTCAATTTAGAAACATCGAAATCAACACAAAAGCAAATGACCTTTCATTGTTCGTATACCTCTCCACCAGATGACATCAGGAAATTTCAATCTAAAATCCATGATGCTTGGAATAGTTTTATTGTCAACTGATGCAAAAAATGAAACGAATTCAAAACCAGCCAGATTATCAGCCAGTACCTCTCATTGCACATGTGAAAATCAAGAATAACACATAGGTTATTATGTTTACTTTACAGGATACAATTACTCATGGATCCTAAAATAATCCGTTAGATTTGAATTCATTCAGAAAAAAATGGTTTATCAGGCAAAATTGTGATGAAGGACTTGCGCCCTATATTTGAAGGTTTTATAAAAATATGAGAGTTAATCATTTTCAGCGAGATATGTCATATTGTCAAGATGAAAGTTATACAAAATGTGACCATTGACAAAACTATATGATTTTCGTTTTATATGATATTATAATAATGAAATGGTTTGAAATAACTTCGGTATACAACGTATGGATGAATCTGTATAGATACATAAGTAGAGTTTAGCATTAAAAAACAAATTGTGTATTTGGCAAATCTTATCTATTGCGTTTTTTTTTTTTATTTGTTCCAATTGGTTACAAGGTCAGTGCATATGTAAATAATAGACACAGTAAATATATTATGACATTTATGTACTGAAAACTGGAATGAGTGAGAACCATTTTTTATTGAACTTTTCCATTTCATTTCTCTGCGATATAAAATTTTCCACTAGAAATATCTGTTTTAATATTTTTTTGTAATTAATGAATTTTGGAATAATATTCTTAATATTGCATATATTAATATATTTTTTGGCTGAGATAATGATTTGGTTCATCAAAACATTATTTTGTAATGTAACAAACCAAATCAGGTATTTGGAGAATGTGATATTTTGTGGTAAATAGTTGTTTATCCAGATTTCAAGTTCATTCCAGAATTTAATGGTCTCACCACATTCCCAATAAACATGACATATGCTCTCAGAGAAATCTTTACAAAAGCTACATAGATCATTATCAACTAGATTCATTCTTAACAATTCCTTTTTAGTATAAACAGCTCTATGCAAGAATCTGAATTGAAAATCAAGAAGTTTTACATCCTTCATAGATAATCTATAATTATTGAAAATGTTGTACCAATCAAAATCATAGTCATCAAATAATAGTTCCCATTTATTACAAATTTCAAGTTTATCATTTCTTGAAACCAGCTTGTCATAAAATATTCTTGAACCTTTTGTTGTCTTGAGTATATTTCTTTGGTAGATATTGATATATAAATTATAAGAAGGAATAATGTGTGTTAATCTAATTATATTTTTCCAATAATCTGGTAATATGTGTAGAAGATAATTATGATCCAAGATTGTCCCTCTTATTTTGAATTTGTTTTTTATCTGTTCAAAAGTCATCAAACCGTATTCATCACATATGTCCTTAATGGTCAATATACCCTTTTCAGCCCAGTTGTTGATAATATGGTATGGATTCTTGTAATTGTGGTTAAGCCAAAGTGGTTCTGCAAGAATGTGATCAATGTTGTGGCGATCAATAGTGAATTTTTTGCAATAGAGATTCCAAGCTTTAAAAACATCTTTCCAAAAAGGATTTTCACATCTAATTTTTTTATCTATATTTGCTCCATATATTAAAATATATTTATAGGGAACATTACAGGGACTATTGTAGTTTGTTTTCTTACAATATAGTCTAAGGGTGGATAGCTTAAGAGCATCAATAAATGCTTTGATGTCAACCATACCCAATCCGCCTTCAGTCTTTAATCGTTTCATTGAGGTTCTTTTTATTTTGTCTTTTTTATCATTCCAAATGAAATTAAAAAATATTTGTTCAAGAGATTTTATAAAGACATTTGGAGGATTAGGCAATGAGCTGAATATATGTACCAATTTGGAAAGAGCTAAATTTTTTATAACAGTTATTTTTCCAATCAATGTAAGATTTCTTTTTCTCCATACTGCTAATAATCTGTTTATTTCTTCAAGTCTTTTTCTTGTATTGATGACCCATAAGTCAGAAAGATCTGGAGAAAGTTTTATGCCAAGCACTTAAAAATCACCATTGTACCATTCAATTTTCAAATCTGTACATAAGGTTTGTTCGCTGCCTGCCATTGATCCAATCCAGATTGCTTTAGTCTTATCTATATTTATTTTCAAACCTGACATCTTGTAAAATGTATCTAGTGTTTCTATTGCTGCATATAAACTATCCTCTGACCCATCAAGGAATAATTCTGTGTCATCCGCATATTGTCCTAGTTTGTATTCATCCTCATCTATGACAATACCTTTAATATTTTTGTTATTTCTTATCATGCATCCCAATATTTCAGCTACAAAGAGGAAGAGGTATGGTGATAAGGGATCCCCTTGTCTACATCCCCTTTCATTGTCAAAGAACTCAGATATATGGCCATTTTGTATCACACAAGAAGTTGTAAAATATGTAAGTGCATTTATCCAGCTTATTATTTGAGGACCAAACCCAAATTTGTTTAGGACTAAGTTTATAAATTTTTTTGAAACTGTGTCAAAAGCTTTTTCAAAATCAATTATAATTAATAAACCTGGAATGTTTCTTGCTTTTGTTTCAAACATGATGTCATATAATAGCCTTGTATTTTCACTTATTGTTCTACCTGGAATAAAACCTGAGATGTAGCAACATTGGTTAGCTGCTATACTGATCATTCGATGTACCTGGATTCAAATATAATTAGTCTGTCAAAAAGAGTATTGCTGTCATCCGTTGTATTCAGTATAAGAGGGAAATTAATATTAAGTATCGCTACATTCTACTGACGTCCAAAAGATATCTTATATTATTGAACTGGTTTTCAAACTTAAAAATTATATTTTAATTAAGATTGAAAAATCAATTTAAAACTTAATTATTTAATCTAATTTACCTCACGTTTAATGTACCTCGCTTATTACTTGCATAAATGTCAGTGAAAATATTCTGATCTACCTATTACAGAAACGGCGTCAGTGCACATGTCATCTCCCTTGTGTAAACTACAACTGAGCAGAAATAATGAAGACAGTGCAATGTTTACATACACGATATGATATTTGCTGTGTGGAAACCTCTTTAATCAATGTTTACATTAAATCCACGAATTAATTATTGTTTACTTGAACAACATCCTGGAACCTAACATTGATTAACTATATTGAACTTAATAAAAATGCCCCAGGACACCATTTGTGAATGATAATAAATATAGATCTCAGAAATGAATAATTCTGTATTAACAATTCATAAGAAGGTATGGTGTAACTCTGTTTGTTTGATGTTTAAATTTCAAATTATTGAATAACAAATCAATACAATTTATCACAAATCAGGTCTTATCTAGACTTGCACAGCAATATCGACTTACCATCGGTCAAAACTGGGCACGTACCGTAGATTTATTTTACTATGTTAAACTGGGCCACGCTATCCTCTAGGAACAACGTAGCGTCAATAGTTATCGCCCTTTCCATTTGTTCGGTTACCAAAGCTACGCTCGTTTGCTGCAACATCATGTTGCTTGGTGAATTTCCCTGTACATGCTCAAGTAATATGTATGTAATAACTTAACTGGTATAAGTAAATTGTTATTCAATTAAATCATTGGTCATGCGACTTGAGAACGGCCTCCCGGTCAGCTCACTCACTCACGAGGTTGTCTGTCAGCGAGCTCAAGATTCAGATTATGCAAACAGAAAGCCGATCTATGAACATCAGTTAAGTTAAAGGTCATTTGCTGACTATATTTGGAACTCTCAAACCAACCTGAACATTCTTGTTTTATTCATGCCTTCTATAACTCCGACACTATCAAATTGATGCGCCCTACTCGAAAGCCCCTGTGACAGTTATGGAGATGCTAGGGCCGCTTCAAATCAAACCGTTTTCCAAGGTAGTGCACGAGATCACGTGTTCAAACAATGAATGGCAAGTAATGTCCGCAATTCTCGGTATTTTGATTTATTTTCGTCAATCCGCTCTTTCCATCCAGTACCGCTGCACGTTGAGACGATGGTATAATAAATATATTTGTAAATACCGATACCTAAATAAAAGAGGAATACTGATCTGACCAGTCGCTATTTTATCTAATCTCATATTTCAAGCCAGATTAATATAATTTATTAAGGGTGCTCGTCGAGATAAATTCGTTCTCGTTTGATATTCAACTCGGACACATGATAAATATCCAGTTAAAACTCGCGATCACATGGTGACTTACGATATATGTTACATCTTACACACATTAACAAAGAAGCAATCTGTATCATATATTGTACAGTAAAATTTCATATAGCAGTGTGGCGGGAGAAGTAACGTTAGAAAACAAAGCCTGTTAATATGAGCTGAGTCTGTGGGTATGAAGAATGAATCTTTAACTAATGGGGCAGAAACACGTTTTAAGGAGTAATATAAGGTGATTTCATGAAACTCGAAATGAATTGTTTCATTTGAAACACAATGTATTTAAACTAAATGAAGCAGTAATACAACAAATATATAATGTAAAGTTCAGCCAGGCCATTCCTTTTTTTCTTACACAAAAAGAATAAAAGGTGTTCACGTAAAAATAGCCGCCAATGGACTTTTTATGAATCTTTATAATTAGTACTCTGACTATGGGTGATTGGTTTCTGTAGGGAAATTTTGGACACACGTCAATTATCAGTAAGAAATTGAAGATATAACATTTTCAAAAAATGTGCTACTGTCTCATTAAAGAATATTTCATTATGGTTTAATTCATCTGTAGATATCACAGGGGGTACTCGACTGTACAGGTAAAGCGGAAGTTGCACCTCTGCAACGTCCAATTCCTCACTGTACAGTGAAACCAAAACAACCCGACTCCACGTTCACGGTAAGTTCTAGTTAATACGTTGTTTATAACAGATTTAAACTGTCTTGGTGGACCGATGAAGCTTTACTGCTTTGTAAACTACTGCATTTGTAATGTAACATAACTTCGGTCTCTGTATAATGATGATTTTCAGCTGTCCTTGAGATCGCGTTCGAAAGCCTAACGAAAATATGTCTAAATTTGCCAATCACAGCAATTTACATGAACGGAGTCATTCAAATTAACCTTTCATATGTTGATAGAATGTGGATATCGTTATATAAATGCCCAATCAAGTATTTCTGACTGTTTCGGCCAAATATTTCGACTAAAATTAAACTGTACGCTGAAGGGACGTTGCGACTGTCTCGGCTGCCGACTGTACGGGAAGTTGCGCATTTACAGAGTAACCGAGAACTGTCGTATGTTTATAAAATAAGGATTGCATTTAAATCCACACGCCACTAATGGCTGTAATATTGCTCAAGTGGCACTAAACACCAACGCAATCAATCAATCACTGTTCAGAACTTATACATGCATAATAGTTTCGGGCGGATATTGGTGAAAGTGTTCATATAAAATTGAAGATATAAACTACTTTTATTTATAAATTTATGCGACAATAAATGCTATGATGTTAATACATTTTCGGAAGATAAATATTGCTACGTTAAACTGTTATGTGCAATTATATACTTCACGGTAGTTTTAATACCTGTTTTCTTCAGTCTTTATCCCCGTGCAACTTCCCTCATGCGTATGAGAGGGCCTCATAAGCTCAGATAATACCCTGACATGAGGGCCCTACTAACGTTTATAAGGCCCTCCATCCCCAGATAATACCCTCCCACCAGGGATATTATCTTGTAATGTTACTCATCTAATATAACCATTAACGCTGAGATGTTTATTTTAATATGAAACTAAGTCAGTTTAGTGAGAAACTCTTATGAAAAATATGTCCAAATTCAACTAGGATTGACGCATCAATACTTAGGTCTTTAAGATTCCTGTTTGACCTTCACACTGTGTTTGACCTTCACATGACGTTTTGTCTAAGAGGTAAACAGTAACTAATACATTATCAAAATGACCAAATTTCGCTTGATATTCAGTGTTAAAGACTTTTCAGAAAAATTCACCATATTGGCCAATGTCAGCTATGACATCATTCTTCAGAGAATATTATTCCTAGAAGCAGAAACAAATTTGGTTGAATTATCTATCACCGTTTGCCAGGTACATGTGATTAAAGGCTGTAATTTAAAGACCCTTGTACAATATAATGAAACCTTACACTTTAACTATTGATATTTCACTCATAAGGTATATCAGAAACAATGTTGGTCTTGTTTATCCACATACAAAGATGTATGTTTTGTTTTGATAACTTAAACTTTGGAACTTTGTTGAAAACACTGAAATTTGATTAGTTTTAGACCCCTACTTCATGTTGGTCCCTCTAGCTCCTTTATTATCAACATTTTCATGATAAAGTGCAACATAGCAAATATTTGGTATATTGCATGGATCGATTTTTTTCAGAAATGGATGTTGAAGCGCTTGACGAGTCTTGTTTCTCTCTTAACTCATCTCGAGTGGTAACAAGCACTCCAACTAAACCAAAACCTGTAGGCACAATGCTCCTCTGCGATGGATGTGGGCGAGGGTTTAAAAGCAAGTATGGCTTGAAGTTGCACTCCGACAGTGTCCATAAGGGTATTTGGCGTTTCGAATGCGTCATATGCCAAAAGAAATTCAATCAGTTGTCGACTTACAAGTCACATGTCAACCAGCACCATGGGTTTAGACCAGAGAAATGTCCACATGGAGGCTGTAAGAAGACGTACTTGTCAAAGAAAGACCTTGCACGTCACATGAAGACCTGTTCCGACAAGGATGAGACGAGGGCATGCGATGTCCGAGGCTGTGACAGCGTGGTTCCTAAAGATTACATGTATGAGCACAAGAGGAGCTGTCACGGTGGTAAGATGTACAGATGCCACATGTGCAATAAAAGTTTTAACTGGAGATCATCGCTCCACTACCACGAGAACAATGTTCACAATGAACAATGAACCTCTGCGTTTCACAGTCAGTTTTATGCTTCATTTCAGTGCGGTAGATCTGCATAGTTAAAGTTCACACCAAGAGAGTAGAGGACAAACTAACCAAGGTCTGAGGCAGTGCGTTATTTGTTATAGAAAAGTGTGAGAAAGCAAAAATACTGAATAAAACCAGTATAATATAGTAGCCTATTAGCTAGTAAGCACGACAACATCAATTGTTTGGATCAAAATTTAAAAATTGGGGGGGGGGGGGGGGGGGTGTTGCAGGACTAATGAATGATGTGGGGGGTGGGGGGGGGGAGGGGGGGCGAGTACTGTATTTGAGGGGGGGGAGGAGTTTTTTAGTTTGATTAGCAAAGGGGAATCTTGATTTTGGTCCCGAAAACCACGCCTATGCAACTGACACTTTGTTTTTGAACGCTGAGGAAAGAATTTTGATACATTGATTATATATTGCAAACTAAAATATGATGAATAAACATTGATGTATAAATTAAATATACCATACCAAATCTTGTTTATGTCATCATTGAATATCCATTATGCCATAGCTGTCAGGACTTTGGGTAGTTTGTTCTCTGTATATTTTGTTCTTCGTTTGTCATGTTAACTTTTACACATGTGTATAATGTGTGATAGATTTTTTATTATACCTCATTTTAGTTGACATGATGTACGGGTACATCATGCGTTTAAGTTTTCATATTCATGCACAAATCAGGAACTATTGCATAAATACCAATCTTTTAAATACGTATTTTGTAATTATAAATTCTAACCAGAAACTCAAAAGAGGTGAAGACATACTGTATCCTTGCTTTATTTGATGAGTAAATAATTTTTTTACAAGAAAAGTGTCCGGTTGTGTTTGTGCCTTTCTCAAGAAATATAGACTTGATATAAGATTGAACATTCTTATTTGAGTCTTGGAAAAACATCCCACATACATGTTCAATTTACTTATCGTATATGCTCACGTTCACTGCATGTCATTTAAGTCAAGCCCAAGTCTTGTCGAGGGCAAGATCTTAGATTCATCACATTTATGATGCTGTCGCACAGGTTTGATACCACTTGAGGCCATACTTGGCCCACTTATTTCACTGCTTTTGCGTTTTGGATTCCTCTTTCGTCTTTCAGGCAGATCAAAAGCATGGTTTCTGAAATATGAGAAATACAAATTTAAAGACATACATGTAATTGCTCGTTTTCTGTACAAAATTACATATGGAAGTGTTTTTTAGTATTTCCTGCTTTCAACAACTTGGTAACCTCAGCTAAAAGCGTCAATCACATCAGCGTCAATTAAAAGTAATCTTTGGTTAAGTATAAATTAGAAAACAGTTTGGAATAACCATTGTTGAAGCTATTTTTCTGTAATCATAAACTAAATATAACCATCCTTCTCACCCTTTACCTGAAGACTTTGACACTTTTAAACAAATTGCTTTATAGATAAGATGTTAAATAATTACCTTGGGAAGATGTTGTCAACAAAAGCCGGAATCTTGAAATCGCTACTGCTCACTGCGTCACTCTTAGTTATCAGTTCGTGCACTGGGTAGCATTTTGCTTTTGATGTATTCATGTAGAAACACCTATTTGGGTCCATTCTTGCTCGAAGAATGTCAATGGCTGTGTTCATAGCAAATGGAATATCGTCCGGCTTGATAACCCCAGACCCGCTTG
The DNA here is from genome assembly GCA_916613615.1 of Steromphala cineraria. Taxonomy (NCBI): domain Eukaryota; kingdom Metazoa; phylum Mollusca; class Gastropoda; order Trochida; family Trochidae; genus Steromphala; species Steromphala cineraria. The sequence continues at coordinate 30,178,145 of OU744726.1, read as the reverse complement.
GGTCTAAATCCTGAAATGACCCAAACAGATTTTCACATTCAAGGCTGCCGAGTGCTCTTACACAGTAGGATCCTGATGTGACCATGGGGAATAGTTGCAGGCGTCTGTCAATGTTGTTCAGGAAACCTTCATACATTATAAGAGGAATGTCCTTCACATACTGACCAGGTGGCGGGAAACTATTGAATTTGACATCTTGGAGAAGCCAATTTCGAAACATGAGTCTTTTCTTACATCTTTGCTCAGCTGTTATACCAGGATCATCCTCACTCGCAAACCACTCACGAAGACAATGACAAAATATTGCTTCATTATCATCTCCATTTAAAGTCATTTCAGATTCCACCTCTTTGCTGAATGTTTTCAATGCATAGGCACATTTTTGTTTGTCAACGAGATCTTCCACCAGGGCTAAGTTTAAACCCGTTCCATTGGTTTTTGAATTTCTTGCCACCTTCACCCATGCTTCTCTGTTAATAAGTTTGGCTTTTATGCCAGTACTGCACACCTTTGCTCTGGCGTTGACAAGTAGATGTTCAGAGTCCAGCATTGCAAAGAAATGTTGATCTAATTCAGGTACATATTCTGGTTTAGAATACCACCTGATATTGGTATTTAAGCCATGGATGAAACAATTGTCTCTGAACATAGATGAATTTCGCCATAGTTTAAATCTCTGAGGAAAGACGTGTTGAGCAAATGCAATATTAAGCAAGTGTTTGGACCAACCTCTTACTTTTGATTGACACATTTTTTTCAACGTGACCAGTTTGGCTCCTTTTGTATGTTTTCTTGGAAGTGAATTGTGATCAGTCATAAGAGTCACAAAGTATTCAGCAAGTCTATCTTTTGGCCAAGATAACGAGAATGTAATACCATTACTTTTCAAAGTTTCTTTAATGGCCCTTAAACAGATTTGTAGTTCAATCTTTGTGAAATGTTTTTTGATCATTTCTAGCGAGCTTAACTTTAAAACAAGACCTTCTATAGTTTCACCACTCCACTTTTCACGAAATTTGGATTCTCGGAGATTCAAAACCATATCATGAAAATGAGTGTCTTTCAACAAAGGGTTCACCAGTTTTTCGTCTCCTAAACTTGATTTACCTACAGGATCACCCACTTCATCACAGTTATCCTCCACAGGTAATTGGTCACTTATTTCCGTTTCATGTACTGAAGTCGCTATTGATGAAGCATGTTCTAGTATCTCTTCATCCACAACGAGATTGTCAGAATTGCCTAGTGAATCCAGTAGGCTAGCATCAACATCTGGTGCATTCCTTTTCTCGTTTTCGTCATCGTTGACAGAAAGGCTACATTCTTGCAGTGTTTGCATCTTATCATTTAATTCTTTGGACATGACGAAGGGTTTGAGTGTTCCCCTTACACAATCAACATACAGTACACGAGTTTTGTGTTCAATGTTCACATCGGTGTCAACCTTCGATTCTATGTCTGACAAAGAGTGCACACCAGACAACACATTGAGGCCAAAGAAGTACTGTTGAATTGACGTTTTTGACATCTTGCATGCTTCAGTCCAAACATCCTTTTGAAGTTGCAAAACAGTTAAAGGGTCCCCATTAGCTGCCCGTACTGTGATCTTTGACCATTGCCCATCAAATGAAATGACAGGTGTATACAGTTTCTGTTCCTTGCAAAGTTTCAGGATTTCGAACAACATTGATCTCAAGCAATCAACTTTAAGGCTATATCCTTTCAAGCCATATGCAACCGGAACTGAATGTGGCATCTCCTCTTTATAAAATCTGTTCAAGTCAGCAATTAGGAATACGAGCACCTCTGTTGCACGAGTTCTGCAAAGTTCATGAGATTCCTTAATCCATCTCTCACATTTTGAAATCACTTCAAGGAGATCAGACACAGACCGTGTTTCAACTTGGCTTTCGTATGCTTCTGAAGGGATATGGATCTTATGTCCATTGATTGAAGAAGGGGTTTCGGAATTGCTATGACTGCACTCGACTGCTTCGACAGACGGAATTTCACAAAGAAATTCAACCTTTTGATCAATGAAGTACTTGATTCGATCAGCTAGAGCTGTCAGTTTGCTTGACTTTCGCTTTGGTCGTTGAGGGGAGGTCGTTCCATATAAATCGACGAACTCTTCCCACATCAGATTCCATAGAATATCATCAAAGGATACCAAGAAAAGGGTACTGCTTTCTTTGGAATAGCATATGAACAACAACTTGAAAACATCGAGTGACTTCATTTCACACATCACTTGGGCCACATAGTATCTAGGCAGTTGGTAGGTGACCTGAGTTGTGTATTTTTTGCCAGGAAAAGGGCATTTAGCTTCGACAGCTAGTATTGCCGAACTAAGACTACCTTCATTATCTAGTCTTCTACCTCCTCCATCCGGACTGACCACAACAAATGGCCTTTCCTCAAGTTGAATGATATGACAGCCCTCTTCAACATATAAAACGTCAGGGTAGTAAATGGGTAAGCATTTTGACATTAGCGTTGCCAGTGCATTTATTTCATTTGCTGTACCGTACTCCATCCTTTCTTTGACTTCGACAGTTGGTTCAGGGCTTGTGGCATTGTCAAATATTTTATCATAATGATGTTGTTGCGCCTTCAGAGTATCAAGACCTAAAGCAGCATTGGCAGTACTTCCAGTTACTTTAGCTTCTTTCCTTATCAGAAACCACTGTGGGGATCTTTGCTTCACTAGAGGAGCCTGTAACACCAATTCTCCAATGTCAATGTCATCGTTACCACCAATCAAACAGACATAGTTTTGCTGCTTTGAAAGATCAACTTTATTTCCCATACAAAATAGGTGGCTTGCATCATTTAAAATTGATACAAAATATCCAAGTGTGTCTAGGCAATGAAGGATATTGTCAATGCACTCATTTATTTGGTACAATACAGTTTGGATGGCACTGATCACAAAAACATACTTTGACTTTCTCCAATCACCTTCGGCAAGGCCCTTGAATTTATTCAATCCCAATGTTCGACCAACTTTCATTTGTCGCAAATCTTTCAATCTGAGTGAAAGACAGGTTATCAGTGTCTTCAGTTTTCCAATCCAATCATTTTTACACTCACAAGAAAGGCTATTCAACATTTCAGCTGTTTTCAGAATCTCTTGGTTCTCAACCTCTGTTTTAAACAGATCTATTTGATTCATTTCAGATGAAAGCCGTTCTTCTTTTTCTTTTAAAGTTGGTGGTCCTTCGTGTCCAAACAAATTAATGTCTCCATACTTTTGTCCACAAGTAGCAGCATTAATTTTTTTGCCGTCCACACACAACTTATATGTATTCCCTTCATTAGTTTCACCTAGTGACGAAATGACATCTTTGAATATGCCTGGTCCACGTTTGTCCTTAGATTGTCCTTGAGTATTATCCAAATATTGTCGGGAAGGAACTGCAAAATTGATTTTGGAGTCGGAAGGATTGTATTTACCAGTTTCTGCTGTAGATGTTACAAGTTGACCAGAGTGTTTGAGACCGCTCATGAATCGAAGAAATTTTCCGTGGAATAACTTTTGGCCAATTTTCCAGAATTGTTTCACTTCCTCCCTGTAGCGCATCTCTGTTGTGCTGTTTAAAGAAAACCATTGAACAACATCTTCAAACAATAGATAAGCTATGTTATTCATAGGCATCTTTTTCTCACTAAGAAGTCTGTTAAATCTAATCCATGATTCCACATGTCCGGTCTCCCTCAGTGTTTGAATAATGTTCGGTAATAGGGTGCTGATTTCCTTAATAAGTAAATCATCATCATCATCATCATCATCATCCTCAGTGGTGGAACAAATATAAGGACTTTTTGAAAACGTATTTGCCTCCAAGTCGACAGATGCATCAGAAAACCCATTTTGTGATTTGCACACTGTTTCCACTGGTGGTTTGATGTCTTGAACTTTAACTGTGAGAAACGCAGGATCAGGAATACATGTTTTATTTAGTTTCAGTAAATCTGATGGCACAATGTTTTGAAAGTTTTTTGACTGAAGTTTTATCTTTCCGGTATCACAATCCAAAATCCTCTGTCGAATCTTTAAAACATTTGTTGGGTGAGCCTCAATAGTATGTTGAATAACATTAGTAAAGTCCGAAACTGTACTGCAGTAGTAGCAATGGAATGTCGCCATCAGGAACAGTAGGTACACTCCATACATTTAGCCTGAAAAGTAAAATAAATCCACCTTAATGTATTGGGGACATGTATCATAACGTACCAACTCCCCGTACAGTATAACTGTTATTATATGTAACTCCCCGTACAGTGGCGGTGCAACGTCCATCAGGGCGTACAGTCTATATTTTGTCTTGTTTCTCTTTAAATGTAATGAAATAAGCATTGATACACCACATGGGCCTTTGAATACGCATTATTTTACTGTATAAGTTACAACAATCATCAAATGACCTCTACATAGTCCGCAACATGAGTTAAACAGTCAATTTCGCGATCGCTACATTAGCTTCGAACGGACAGTCACTTGAAATGGACAAGTATGACAAGAATTGAAACATTGTCGTCATTATACCTTTATAAATATGTAGAGAAATACTTAAAAGTTTCATATTTTACACGTTTCAACTCTCAGAAGGTGAATATTACTAGAACTTACCGTGAACGTGGAGTCGGGGTTGTTTTGGTTTCACTGTACAGTGAGGAATTGGACGTTGCAGAGGTGCAACTTCCGCTTTACCTGTACAGTCGAGTACCCCCTGTGGATATTCCCATTTAGACAAATAGACAACGTATCACACTATTTTCTCCTGATACGAGATGGATATTTATCAGTTGATATGAATTGAAAAAATCATGTTAATATACTATATATATGTTTATTTCCATAGGGTACATGTAGGCCATCGGCCCTTGGTACAAATTTCAATGGTCCACAGACTTACGATATTGGGTCGCGTAGAAAATATACATTGCAACACGCTTAATTTATTCGACATTCGTATTGGATAACAACATATTTAATTTGTGAATAGAAGGATGGATAAAGTACTTCAGTGGTATTAATTGTTTCCTAGTATTAACGTAGGCAGTACATACAAGCATGAAGGGGTATTCACTTTCAATATTACCATTATTTCAAACATTACAGACTCTTAGGTTTCTAGGAATGTTATAGTACCTTGCCGTTTCGATGTTTAAACTATGAGAACTACAACGAAAACGAGCCAAAGCTATTCTAAACTTATCAAGATCTAATGTTGATAGATATGGTTCAATGGTGAAAACAGTTTTAAACTGAGATTACGAAAACATTTTAAAATTATTCCTCAAGGTGGAGTGCCAATTCTGTTCATAAGTGGCCTTCAACCTAAATTCAAATTCTGCCAGAAAATATGTAGGAAATTCGACAATTTGGGCTTCCCAGATATAGCCAAAACCATATGAATATAATAAAGATTTAATTTTAAATGCCCAGTTATTCTTACCACGTGAGGCCTCTAAATAAAACATATTATATCCTTTCCTCGGGAATCTGGAAATTGGCATATTCAGCAATTTTGCACCAATACTGTACGCAGCGTTTGAACACTGAAATATAGAGAGGATATCTTCCATTCCACACTCACTGCGAACGCAGTGATCGGCGGTAGAAGATGTTCGCAGTGAGTGGATAGATTTCACACCCAAAAATAGTTTACATGCCAATAAATGAACTGACTCTATTTCGTTGATATTATCGAGTCCTCATATTTCAGACCCATATAACAGAATAGGAAGAACTTTAGAATCAAATATCTTAAAAAACACCTTATAATCTATTGGTTAAACATTATTGAGAGACCTTAGAACACAAAATAAAACCTTCTTAGCCTGCAGAGAAATATTAGCAAGATGTTTACTCCAACTTAAACTCCTTGAAAAGGTAACCCCTAATTACTTATAAAACGGAATACATTCAATAATCTTATTACCATAATACCATTTTTCAAAACTTGATAGAATTCCACCATTTTGGAAAACAACCACTTTAGTTTTCTCTAAATTTACAGATAAAGAATATCTTTGACAAAAACCATAAAGAAAATTAATCCTAAATACTATTACATTAACCTTTAAATATCCTGTGGAGTCAATGTATTCGATGTAATCTGCTTGCTGTTTTAAGTCCACATTCTGATATGTGCCTAATTGTTTTCTTAGAATATAAGTGTGAACAGAATAGGTATCTGCAGGGGTTCTTCTGTCATTCGCTGTAGACCACCTGACTCCAAGGAACTGCTGTTATTCCTCTTATACACTCACCTATGTTAAAACTTTCTGGAACGAATTCACTGAATTTGTCATTAGAGTTTTAAGTACAACATTTGCATTTTCCGACCGAGACATACTTTTTTGTGCGAATAGTAACTTGTTGAACCATATGATACTATTAGCGAAACGACATATTTTTGTTATGAATATTAAAGGTTTGAAACCAAGATTTACATTATATAAAGGCATTTTGAAGGATGTTCTTATCATCGAAAAATATATTGCTAGAAACATTTCAACATCAATTGTTTTGAGAGAAAATAGAACATCCTTGAGGATTTCATCTTTTACTATTTATCACAATTGATACCAATGTACACCATTTTTGTTACTTATTTCCCAATACTGATTGTAAAATTGTATGTCGTTGCCATTGTTCATCCAGTTATCTTATCACTATATCACTGTACATTACCAAACATACTTGATTGAATCCACATGAAGTGAATAAAAAACTTTAAAAAAAAAAGAAACTCACCTCTGTGAACAAATGGAGATCACGTATCTACCTACAGCAGTTTCAATAAAGAGAACCAATGCGAATAGTATTTTCAGATTCATAAATCTATATAGCTATCAAACTCAAGATAAGATAGATCTAATGTGTAACAGAATTTAAGAACATGATAATGCTATTATACAAGTGATTTAAATTGACTTGTATGTTATTGGCCCCAACTGAAATAGACACAACTATCCTTTCCAATAGTCGTACATCTCTGATGTTAAGGATTTCCTTAATTTGACTTGCACAATATCAAGTTTCAAGAGCTAGTCTAAAACCTGCACCTGACAACGCCCTCGGTGAATTAAGCTGGTCCTGAAAAGGAAAGTCCTGGTGCTAACGTGTTCCATTAATTTCCTGAACGCCATGGGTCGGTGCCATAGGTAGAATCCTGATTGGCCGTCTTCGTAATTCAGTCGCAGACCCGATTCTCTTTTCAATTCGAATGTTTTTGTTATGATCTAGCGTCCCATTAAAGAACTGATTAAATATTCAATTGCCCTCATTTCCTACCTTTCATTGACTTACATGAACTCAAAGTTTGTTATTAGGGACGTCTTATTTTATGTTGCTGCGTACAAAGATCATTCAGAATTCAAACAGATATTTTTAAAACTTGGCAAAGACAAAGACAAATATCAATTTTATCATTTTGCATTGCTATGAATGAATTTTAGATACACTGTTTTGATATAGTTGCAGTTTGAGCCTGCATCTACCCGAGTCACATAACATACACAGGAAGTAATCATTTAAAACATGAAGTTAGTAACTTGTACACATTTTAAAAAATAATTTTGGAATTAACGTTAAGAAAATAAAACTCAGTTGCTAAAACTGGAAGATAATGCTTCATCATATCATTAAATTACTTCTGTTCTCATGTTAACATGTCTTTTTACGCAACTTTTGATGGTGGTTGAAAACGTGAGTGCTGATCTCTCCGATCTAAAACCAGGGATAGGAATAAAAGTTCTGTTGCTCAAAGATAATCACATTTAGGCTAAGTCTCTTTAGATTAAAACGTTATTTTGAGCTCACTCAAACACAAACCTTCTTTTAGATCACTAGGATTGCACAAGCTTTCAACTCATGACAATGACGAGAAAAAACATGTCGAGAATTGTCTCAGCCCTGCCTCTGTGTGCGCCTCACAATATCAACACAATTTGTACAGTCTGCCCTCGATAATCGATATCAATTCCAGTGGGTTTATTCCCTCTTGTGGTTGTTTACCATCTTCTTCATGTTAGCATATACCTATTTGAGGAAAATTTGATTTTGTTAAACATAAGAAAATAATTAGAAAAGGATTGATTATTTAGATTGTTAGACGTCAAAGATATTAGAAACGTTTTTGAAAGATAAGAACACATAGAATTTATAAAAATAAATGAATAAGAAGATAACAATTGTCGTTACATGGTCATAAGATGATTTACTATGCATGTATAGTTTAAAGAACGAGGAAGGCTATCGGAAAAGGGACCACTTGGTCGATTTCTGTTTAAGAGATATCGTTCTTAAATAATTGTTGTAATATAATTTTTAAGCTTTTGTTACGTAGATTGTGTGCTTTAAAACATTACTCACCTCTTCTTTGCGATTTATCTCCAACAAGTCATACGTTCTTCTAAACAATGTCAGTAGTAATCTGATTAAAAGAACTCCGATATCTATCGATGAATATTCAATTCTACTTTTTCACTTAAGAACAGTGGGAAAACATTTTGTTCAGACGTTGTTTCCCCCAATATTTGCTTTATAAATCCGCAACGTAAATCATGATATTGTTCATTTGCCAAAAATATAATACTGTAAGACTTGACCTACTTTAAACTGACGATGTTTGTTCTGCTTTTAATATCCGTTTCACTTAGACTACAGATCTGTGCTTATATTCGGATGATCACGTATTTTTACCCGACAGATTAACATGTTAAATACGTGTAGCACAAATAAATTGTATGAAAAGAGTTCGTGTTGGATCATTGTAAAACATTGCAGGTTGAATTGAAATTATTTACACTAATTTAACATGCAGGTGTATGGAAAATACACGTCACTGTCCGAATATACAGGCTCGGGTCTTTACCTTAACGTGAAGTGTATCGCTAATTGGTCACCTTTTCAAAGTAGCGGTGATGACACCAAGGGCAGCGTAGCTTGCTGTAAACACGATCGCCACCTGCTCAAATACTTCTAGAATCAAATACTACAATTGTGGAATCATGAAATGTTATCTATTTAGATTCCTGTCTTTATATCAAATAAAACCCAATTACTTTTCAATTGGTTTGCACAGAAAACCATTTCCTACATTTGTCTTGACCAGTTAGAATAATTAAATTGGGAATGTCTTGTTTTCTTATCATGTATTGAAATATTGTGTGAATTGAAAGAAAATGTGACTTAATATTTAAATACTCATTTTACCACCTTGAGATCATGTCGATTTTAGAACATTATTGCTTCATGTCAGTTTGCATCATCAGAGAATCTCTTGAGCCCCAGGCCAGCAGGTTTCTCCTCGCTCTCATGTTTACATTAAGCAAGAGGTTAAAGTAACAGTATCAGAGTTCAATATTTTAAAAAGTAATTTTACTGTTTTCCTTGTATTTTTAGCAAAATTTTGCAACCAACCTAGGGAAAATCGAACCAAAATTCAAATAAAAAGGAGATAATTTACCAAATTGACCGAAACAGCACCCGACATAAAGACGAATCAAGTGTGGCCATCTCGCAATTTCCGGTTTCTAAATATACGCTTGAAAAACGACTTTGTTGCGCACGACTAGATTTTATTTTCGTTTTCTCCGAATAAGATGTTCGTTGCTGCAAAGGTTTATATCCATCGAAAACAATTTACGGTAGTTGAGACACGGTGTAAATCCTACAAGCATAATGATTACGTCACTGAAAGCGGGTTCGTTAAATGCTATGCCCTTTTTACTGGGGGTACTGTGCTCTTACGTCGAAATAGGTATGTTATTGTTGATAAAAAACTGTAAATGTGATATCAAAATTTCGACGAAAGAATTGTCTACAGAGTGATGTATCTATATTCTCAATAGCTACATGTCATCCCGAACCGCATGCAAGTATGATTATGTGACTTTAATATCCTTTACATAAGACATGCAATAGCATAATATGTCCCTACCAACAAGTCTTAACTTGTTATCTGCTATTCCTGTAGCAGTATGGGTGATAGCAAAAATAGTCTGAACACGTTTACGGAAATAATATCAAAAGCAGGAAATATTAGAGGATAATTCATCCAACACAGAGAAAGACCGGAGAGATTTAATTCGGATCTTGTTTTATTTCGAACTATGATATTCTACTTTGAATGCTCACTAAAGGATAATATCACTTATTTACAACAAACACTTTAAGATCTATAAATTGAAATCGGGAATATTCAAGTTTACTTTCCACAAAATGAAAATAGGACTTTTTCAAACAGACTGTTTTAAAGTTAGAGAGGTTATGTAACGCCCCTGATATATTATGTAATTATGGTATAACATCAGGGAGTGTTATGCTTTATATACATAAATAGCTATTCATGGGAAGGGAAATATACTAATAGAGAATCCAGCAAAAACCAAATACTATCGAGTGTGAGACCATACACTAGTCTTGCATATGCGTCATCAATGCGTAACCTTGACTTTATGGAAAGCAAATTAGCTGCTTATTGCTTAAAGCAATCTGATATTTAACAAAATGACCAGAAATTGTTTGTTAATATCCGCTATGAGCACATGTTATCAAAGCTATTTATAACAGTATTTAATGCTTGTGAGATTGATCTGCCATTTGAAAACTGTTATTACAGTAGAAATATTATTGCATGGAGATGTGTTTTGATAAATTTCTTAGATCCTTATTGGATAGGTAATCAGGAAACTAAGACAAAAATATCAATTATGTGGTTTAAAAGTAATGTTATTTCATGAAAGGGGTCGACAAACAAGCAACATGGCTTATGTAAATGCCTGTTCCATACACAATACATCTTCCTACGCAGAGCCTAAAAGGCCAGTTTCCAAACTGTCATTTTATGCCTTGCTGCAGAGACTTTACTTTTCTGTGCTGCTATAGTGCCCCATCTGGCCTTTTAGGCTCTGCGTAGGAAGATGTACACAATAGAGAAACAGTTTACACGAGAATGACATGAAATCGTGATACATAAGTACAACAAAACGATCATAACTTTATAATAAATAAAACATACTTAAATTATGAAAACTCTGAGGACAATTATTAATCATAGTGAAAGACGTTTATGAATGTTGTTAAGGAGTTCTATCTGTTGTTGAATCGTTTTGAAGAAGGTGTAAAGTGTACAGATTCTAATATTCCCTGGTTTATTTCTCTTCTTAAAAAACAGTGGACAGTGGGCACTGCCAAATGGGTGCATTTACACCGACAATAGGATATAGGTATGAGCTAAATATCACATCAATCACAGTTCGCTTTAGCGGAGTTACATCTTGAGTTATAAGTTGTGGCAAGTTACAGGTTGCAAGCAATGTTCTTACCAAGAATGGCATTCATGAGACTGATGTATATGTTGAAGTCGCCGCAAATAACTGTAGTATGGTTCAAGTCAATAGCGCATCCGCTGTTCAATGGTCAATGAGGTTCCTATAGTCTTCACTTTTGTACGAGCGGTAAAAATGTCAGATTAAGTAAGACTTGCTTTTACTATGAATTTTTATCCAGATTGCTTAGAATGTAAATCTTTCAAGGTGAGACAACAAGATTAGATTAAAAATATATAGACACCGTCACCCCTAGATGGTCTGTCTCTTCCAAATGAAGGAGGGAATCCTCGTATCAATCAGCAATATCGTCATGCAATCGTGTCGCAGATATACATATTACGTCATAGTTTCTTTATATATTCAGTGTAAACTCAGTTCAATTGATCCTTAAAACTGCAAACATTTATTTTGTAAAAAAATGTTTTAAAGGATTAGGATCAGGATTAGCATGGCTGTCTCACAGAGAAATAGTTATAAAACAGCTAGGATTGGGATACCAAATGAGAAAGACACAGTTATCTCGGTTACTGTCTTATTAAGTGCTATCATAATCTACTATTCGAATTTTTAAACAGCTTTCCACCGAGGATGTTACTTCCTATTTTAGACTATAGGCGATTCTCAGCTCATCTTGGTATATATGAATTAGATAATCTGAGTCAATCGCTCACTGTATGCTAGGGTCGCATTCTGATTGAAATTCTGGTGAGGTAAATAAATTTTCTCAGTTCAGTTTTCTCGCTTCATGGATATTTTTCAAAAATTATTAAAGTGAATGAAGTGAAGACTACACTTTTCGTAATGTTATCCGATATGTTCACATATGAACCGTGAGTGCATTTTTTCAATCCAAATATATCCAATGAAAAGCACAGTTTACAAATTTATCTTGATTTGATTTGAGCATGACGTTGGTCAGACAATGTACTAATATTCTAATGTCACCCAGTATATTTCAAGGAAGTACGATGACTGGTCGGTTTTATGTCTAGACATGGACTTTATAATGTTAAACAAGCTCCATCACTAAATCCTGAGATATCTGTTTCAATTACGTTGACAGCAACAAGAGATTAAGGATCATTGACTACAAAAGATGTAGAGTTTAATTGATGTCCCCTTTAGATTTAGTAGGCTCGTTAAGACAAGTCTTAATTATTTCTAAATAAATTTAGACAAGTAAAATTATATTTACAATCTACAAGTAAAGATCGCATATATTTATGGGTTAGATTGGAGATAAGTTCGTTTGGACTTAATGAAACTTGTTTGTTTAATGACATTTGCGAAACATAAACAAAGGAATAGTATTACAATCACCTCAACGATGAGCCCATTGCATACCTCAAGGAATGTGGCTGATCATGATTTAAGATGAGTTTCATTTCATTTTCTTCTGTCTTTTGGAGTTCATTAACGTAGTGAACTGTTACCACATTAAACAAGTAATCAAATATATTTTCTTGCCATAGTAATGGCATATGTCATAAGAATATTTGTCCCATAAAATGATCAAGACAAAATAAAAAGGATGTTTATTGTATGTTTATGTATCAATCATGTTATATAAAATACATGAATATACATATCTTATGAGAAATAAGATAATGTGTACAAAATGACCCTTAAAGGGGCAGTAGCACGTTTTTTGATAGTTTTACATTTTAAATATTTCACTTATAATTGTAAGTAAATGCTAAATGTATCATATTGACAGTGTCAACAATCACATTACACAAGCCAATCACCCATAGTCAGAGGACAAAGTATGAGGCTTCACATAAAATCCATTGGCAGCCATTTTTTTGTGAACACCTTTAATTCATTTTTGTAAGAAAAATGAATCTCATGGCTGAACTTTACGTTATATATTTGAATTATTACTGCTTCAATTAGTTTAAATACATTGTCTTTCAATTGGAACTATTTATTTTCATTTTCCTGACATCACCTTATATTCCCCCTAAAAACGTGCTACTGCCCCTTTAACGTCTCATTCAATCATATGTGGTGACTAAGAGACCTTATTATGAGTGAAACAAGCTGTACCAGTGATAGATGATTCTTTATAAAAATCATTTTGTACATACTTATTTGATGAAGCCCGTATCTTATCATGAAATAAATGGGCAGAAGGTTTAGATTGAAAGTTTCAATATTTACGTTTCAAAATGGTTTAGGATCCCCAAATGTTTTCAGCGGATATAGAATTTACAACTTGTCAATTAAAGTAACGGTTTAAAATGATAATAATCTATCACTACAGTAAGAAAGTTTGTTCTGCTTTTTGTGTATTTTCGTATTTAACACTTAATATTTTGACTTGAAAACATGTTATGTTAAAGGGGCAGTAGCACGTTTTTAGGGGGAATATAAGATGATGTCAGGAAAATGAAAATTGATGGTTTCAATTAAAAGACAATGTATTCAAACTAAATGGAGCAGTAATAATTCCAATATATAACTTTAAGTTTAGTCATGCGATTCTTTTTTCTCACACAAAATGAATTAAAGGTGTTCACACAAAACGGCCGACAGTGGATTTTATGTGAATCTTAATACTTTGTTCATACATTGAACATTAACTTACAATAATCAGTGTCAAATTTGAAATAAAAAATTATCAAAAAACGTGCTACTGCCCCTTTAAACTGAGAAATAAAAGTAAATATTAGTAATTATAATATCACTAATCCTATACTTTCATATCAGATTATCAAGTTTTTAGTATAAGACGTTTAATAAGGGAGCCATCTGAAACCTTTTCAATACATTTGGTGGTATGAAATCTATCCTAAATAGTAAACATCTTGAAAATCAAGAAGGTGATTATCAGTAAATTAATTTTCCTCTTTTAAATAAACTTGTACAGTTTTGAAATTGATTTCCTTATAAGGGTTAATGTTCCAAATTCACAACTAAAACACAAATGGCTGTTTATCAGGAATCAGTTCCAGCTACCAACTCTTGATTTTGTCATTCACAATGAAATTTCAATAAACCAACTACATATTCCGAGTTCATTACTTATTGCTTTTTTTGCTATATTTGATATTACTACTTATTTATTCTCCCGAATCAGGCAAGGTGAACATGATATATGTTTTGAAATCTGGAAAGTACAATGTCCCATTGACCAGTGATTCCAAGAAACAAATTGCCATTGTTCTGAGGGTTGCTATTACTGTACATAATGAATATGCATATGGCCATGCACGTCAAGGATCGTTCCCGTACAGAAGCTATTCTCGTTCATCGAAACGATGGTCCAAATCGACCGTAGTTAATTCACAGATATATACAATAGAAGTAGACCAAATGAGCTTTTTGCACTCTGGTTCAGTAGAAAAGCATCACCGCGATACATTCAACTTCAAGTTACATTGTAGTTCTATACTGATGGTGAATAGAGCAGACATCTTGAATTCGCAATTATAAACATTCAGTTTGTTTCCAAATTGGGAATATTCCTTGCAGCTTGTCAAAGTGTTACTCGTTCTAAGGATAAAACTGGATTCATTTCCTCAACTGTTCCATTTCATATATAGTGCGAAATTATCAGAATTGAATGTCATTTTGTGTTTGCACCTGAAAATGAACAATGTCAAGGCTACATGCAAACTTGTGTGAACCATGTGATCTTACGACTCACGAGTGCAAACACACAAAATGACATTCAATTCTTAAAATTTAAACACACATTTGCAGTTTGACTGTCAACACCAACATAACATCCAAACAACAAAGCTAATAGAATCCCGTAATAGCTCTGAAATTATAATTATATATACTCTATGACCACTTATGTGTACCAATAACGTCCCCCTTGATTTGTGTATGATCCACGAGCAATGTTCAAATAGCCAGTGTGGACCGGATGCGCAAAGATTAATTATTTTGGTTCTAATTGAAAAATGATGAGGTAAACCCTTTTGAGAAATAATAATTTGTACAACTGATATCCCTGTCCACATGAGCGGAATATGTGATTTATTTTTATATGTGCTAATGTGTTATCATTTCACAGTTTCTTTTAATCAGTAGGTATATGTCAAACCAAAGATCTTCAGACGCATGATAAGTAAAGATTAATAGGTGAAAGATAAAGCTAATAATCTCTTTAGAATATAAAATGCTAACGATACATCACACCACAAATGACATTTCAAAGATACAGTTTTGAAACCTCTAAAACTCAGTTTACCAAAACAAGAAAATGTGCTCTTGTTGCTATAAATGATATACTAGCTCTAAGTTCATCTTTAAGAAATGGATATTATAACGATTGTGCAATATGAAATCCGTTTGTCAATGAACCAAAATTTCGTTGCCGTTAAGGAAATTTGATTTGAGCCGCAAACGCGCAATTTTTTTTCAAATGATAGTATGATGTAACAATTGTGAGTAATATTGTAACCTTTGGAGCCCTTTAATACGAGTCAAAACAAAGTGCAACAAAGAACGAACAACGTCAAAGTGACAGATACATGTAGATGCATGCTATCAGTTACACATTTATAAAGATCATGGGAAACCTGAAACCTACTGTGTGGGTGTTCGTGCTTCCTTACAGACAGTGTGGCTACAGAGAAACCATGCAACGTGCAGGCAAAGTTTTCTAGTCATACAACATAGCTTATAGTATTCATAAACTTAGTGATATTTCTTGTATTCTTGATTTTTCTTGAAATATATTTGTTATATCATCACAGGCAATGAAAGTAATATTAAAAATTCATCAAGTGTGATAAAATTTTAACCAATGGAGGCAGTAACAAATCCACAACCAAAAGAAAGTTTTATGTCTGGATGATCTCAAACATCTTGTGTGTCTCAATTACCAATGTCTCTAATAAAGAAGGAGAGACCAGCGATAGATACGGATATGATTTTGTAGATAAATGTGCAAAATAGTCGTCTCTGATTGGCTACTGTGAAACATCAGAGGGCGTATGAGTTGGTTATACTTTGCTCTGTTTACTTCATCTAATGCGTACTAGGATTTCATTTGTTACCTAGCAACAGTAATATCTTAAATTTGCTGATGGTTCGGAAATTATCAAAAAAATAAACCACGATCTTATTTTATGACCGCTTTTTAGCAAAACTTATCAAACTTTCCACAATATACGGTTGAATGCGGTCAAAACTGGTACAATACATGGAACTGACAACATGTACAATTCAGACGCTAGCGTTCGACTTAGAATTAATTTTAGAGCTATCATTTGCAATCATTCACTTCAACGAACAGTTTTGTCAATTTATCAAAATTCCTTTCGTTATAGTCTCGATAATCTATAACCAAATATATATATATAAACTAAGTGGTCTTTGCTGCCTTAAACATTAGCAATTTCAATTGAAGGCAAATGATGATTATATTAATTTAACGAAAATGTGGTCATAATTGTATGAATAAAACAACTGTTATGTGAAACTAGACACTGATTGATTTTGGCACAGGAGCAATGCAACTTTAGGTACTTAATAAACTTCAATAACGATTTACTCTAAAACTCTTAATCCTGAGACTGTTACTATGTTGTGTCTTCAAAGGAATTTACGACTTAGAGATCACCCTTAAGAAAAGCCATCCTGATCATAATTTTATTCCAAGAGTTACAAAAATATTTCGCCTTGATTTTCTCACATCTCTTTTTGTTTTGTGTGAATAATATGCTTATGGTTACTGATAAATTATAGACGAAATTAACTATGCAATTTAACAATGATGACTTTCATATGAATACTAGATATCTGCGTAAAAGGGTTCTTGAGATCAAAATCACTGCTAATTAACATGGATCAGGTTGAAAGAGGATTGTGTGAAATGGCTACTTCTTTGGATGTTGACATGTCACACCACTGGTACCTCTAAGCATTAAAACTGATGACTTTGAAATGACTATCGTGTGCGTCTCCTTTGAAATGAGAGAGCGCTGTCAACAAGAACTGACATAAAGGCGTTATCTTTTGACAGCTTGCCCAAAACATTATCTATGAATTATAAAAACATGTTGTAATTCTATGAAGCTAAAATAACAATGAGTCTGAAGACATGATCCGACAACCATCCAACATAACATATGAAGTTAAAGAAATAACTAATTCAATGTAATTAAAGTCAGGATAAGAGCATGACAGATTATCGAAATATTGTCAGTTGAATTAACGATGTTCTGAGTAGTCAATAAAGACTTCACAATAAGCCCTCCGTTTTTTCATGAATGGTACTGCAAGAGGAATTCTGTGATAGACTTGTTTCCATTAGAAACACTGCCTAACCAAATCTCAATGTAAGATACTGTGTTTGAACAACTAAATCACATATCATATATACATTAAAATATATCATATGTTGGAAGTTAACATACTTAAAACATTGAAAAATCAATTGTTCATGTTTGCAAAAAATCTACCAGTATACGACTGTCGATTCAGCTTAACTAGGCGTGATAACGGAGAAATTTTGAACGCTTTTGTTCGTATTACGTGGTCATTCAAAAACGACGCATAAACGAATGACTGTACAAGAAAGTGTATTATAATGAGAACATTTGTTTAAATTAGCTCTATAATTTATGAACTTGAACTTTAATGCTGAACCTTTTTGAAATTCTGATTTAAACAACTTTTGTAGGTGTATGAACATACAGAAAATCAAAAGTATATTTTTCTGAAAATTAAAAATTGAAAATAAAAATTGTGTATAAATCTTCATAAGGTATACATGTATGTCGTTAAAAACATAATTAAACGACGATATCAGATAATAAAATGTTGTTTTTGAAGATGATGAAACTTAAAAGCACTAGTTTTATTCGGAAACTAGTTTTATTTATTATGTTATTAAATGTTGCATTAATTTAACATAAAACCAATGTTTGCGTGTATATTCAGTTAAACGTGGATATATTTGTCTCAGATGTCAGAAAAGGAATCCTTGGTCACATTGGAAGATTTAAGATAATGGTAATGAAATAGCACCATTTAGCAAATTGGGAGTGCATAACAAATATTTATGCATCACTTTATCATATGAAACCTTTGAAGATAGATAGAAATTGCAAGCTGTGAGAAACATTACGGAATATGCTTAGGTAAGTACTAATCACAACGTCTGTTGGATTGAATAGAAGAATAATTGTCTTCAAACCAATTACTATCAGACAAAATATAATAAGCTTATTATTAAGGTATAATAAGGTATAGCATGTACGTATAGCTTTTGTATACTTTTCCACTTACTCATTATTTGTATTCACAAATCTTATTTACAATTTTTACATAGCTTATGGTTCAGATGTAGATGTGAGATATCATCATTATTGTGTTCATTAAAAGAGACCGTTGGTTCATAGAGCAATCTACATGTACACTAATGTTAAGTAAACATAAACCTAATTTTAGCAGTACTTAAGGGTTGCCTTTTGACTCAATTCAATTCATTTTATTTCGATTTTGTAGGCCATTGGCCCATGTACAATTGCAATATAATTCACAAAATAAGAGTAGCAAATCAAAGTATAATACAATAGTTAAGTTATTACAGAAGACATAGCATGCTTTCTAAGAGCAAGAACTTCCTTACAATAATTTGCACATTTAAATAATGCATTACTACATTTGCTGCTTATTAACTTAAGATAATATTCTATTGTGTTACCCTGTCTACAAGATTGAAAATAATTTCCCCTGATTGAAGCATATGCGTCACATTAAAAAAAAGTGAATTTCATCTTCAATCAAGCAACATTCACACATTTTACAGATTCTTTTGACTTGAAGCTATAGTAAAAGCTCTGTAAAATCAAATTGACGAGACAATACTCTAATGCATTAGAAAAATTCACTAGACAAGACTTAGTGTAATCCTTTATTATGATAAGTAAAGTCAGCGTGTTTTAGACACAGATAAGAGAACCCACTCGTGACCCATAATAAAGAAACACATGTGAATCAGTGAATTTCAGCAGTATCGGAGGAGGCACGCTTCATGGCTGAGTCAATCGCGTTATTGATAATCTGAGAGTTTGAGGGGTGTTTCCCTGCAAAACACTATTGTTTAGAGACCTGTGATGGCAACTATGGTAAGGGATTTTATCACAAATGTGACTCGTAGGCATTTAGTGAAGAGATGTATTGGGGAAGCCTTAAATCGACGTACATGTATACTACTCACAGTTTGATACTGATCATAGATATCGTATTGAAAAATATCAGCTATTTCTCATTCTATACAGACATATTTTATATATGGACATAAGCATTGTAGGTACAGAATTGTATCTACTTGCACATGAATGGCATATCATAACATGCATTTCCGACGAGGTTATTCCCCTATAGCTATCCAAACACTCAACGAATTGACTGGAGACTGATACACTGAATGAGGCACGCTGCTAATAGCCGAAATATTGCCCAAGTGGCGTAAAACAATAATACAATCACTCACTCTCGAGGAATGAGGAGTCGTCTGGAATCAGTCGTTCTGCACAGAGAAGCCACACTTATAGTTAGTGGAAAGTCTATACTCGGACTTGCAGAATATTATCATCCGATCCAATGAATAATGTGTTTGAATAATACGAACGTTTTTACGTCGAAAATAAACTGAAAAATGTTTTTGTATCAAATCATGGCATTTTTCATATTTGTGTAATATGGCAATAAAAGCAAACATGGAATCTGTGTGTTTATTTCTTCTCAAGTATTCTATTTTCACGTTTGCGTTTGCAAAATATGGAAACTAAAGATAATCGCAATGTAATGGATCATTGCTTCGTGAGAAAAGTATCTGAACTTGACTAACTTTTTCTTATATGAATACTCATATAGCGAGCATACCCATCCACTCGTGGTTGCTCAAGGCGCTTGTTGTTTCTGGTCAATGGTATTCTTTCACCGAAAGAATATGTACAATTGCAGATAGTGTAGTAGGCAAATTCAGTTATTCTAAATGGTATACGGAGATGAACTAAATTAAAAGATGCTTACCTTACTTAACGATATTTTAAATGACTGTGAATTGTGAATTGTGAATTGTGGTTCAAGTTGCTATTCACGAATACACGCTTTTGTGCCTCTCTTAGCGCGGGTACTACAGAAATCCAAAGAATATATCAAATATATGATTTTATTTGGTCTTGACCCCCCTAATTAGCCAATATTATTTAGCCCTGTCTGCAGTATATGTAACAGTAAGACCATGAGGGCCTGTTGTCTAACTAACCATTTAAACGATTAGACAAGGCCCGAATGGTCTAGCTTACTTTGATCATGGCCACAAACGTAATTTGTCAAACGCTATGTTAAATCAGAATTTGATATTTTTGTTGTTAAAATGTTTGCGAACTATTTGACGGCGACCGTGTCACACAAGTAATTGACATCAAAACAAAACAATAGCGGTAGTGAAATTTGCATTAAGACGCATCCTCGCGATATGCACGTGCAGCTTCGCTTTCTCCATGCGCATGCTGTGATTTTGTCATTTGGGCAAAGAAATTAAAATGGAAAGGATCGGACGTTTGTTGACAGCTCAACCCTTCGCATGTGGAGTCTTAGAAAGAAGATATGCTTGTGAATATGGTGAGTTTTATGACCCGAAAGGTGCTCAATCTGTAAAATAATTTTTATGTAATAAAATGCATATTTATATAATGGTTTTTTTTTATCACGAGATCGTCTTGCTCATAACGAGGAGTTCCGTCTATGGTATAACTGAACTTGACGTTAGTTATACCATGGTTGACAACAAAGGAGCCATGGTCTAATATTAAAATTTGTTAAATAAGTTATTGTAAGAGCACAAAATCACAGACGCATTATCATGTCTGCAAGTATTTTGATTTTCTTTATGCTGATTCCATCTTACTGATTAAACGTCATAGAGGAAAGCATATAACGTACAGGATTTTTAATGAAATGGTTAATCATAAGAAGGTGTTATGTTATATATCCATAATAAGAAATTCACAGTAAATGAAGTGTAGCAATAGAGAATCCTATAAATTTACTATCTTTCTTTGAGATCAAACATTTGCACACACCACGATGGGACTTCGCTTGAAATTCAGTTTAGAAAATCTATCCGTAACCTGAACTTTATGGAGAGCAAACTGGCTGCTTAGCGCCTAAAGTTCTCGGATATTTAAAAAATTGACCAGAAATGACTTTATAGTTAATGTCCGCTATGGGCACATTTTTTCAAGACAGTACTTAATATTCCATTTGACAACTGTTATAACTGTAAAATTATGCTTTCATGAAGATATGTTTTTGTCCAAATGTAAGTTCGTTTGATCCTTATTCAGATGGGTATTCTTGAAATTAAGACAATGACATTTGTTTACAATATGTTATCAAATCACTGACGAATCTTACTTGTTATCCTCACGGTGTTACCATTGGCAACAGAAGCCTAGTAATCACTTTACGTTTTATGAAGCTCAAAACTTGTGGTCAGGAGCATGCCACCAACTGCAAATATTCTTTGCATATTTTTTGAAAGTTGTTAATGAGTAACGTTTTGATTGTTTTTATAACCCTACGATGACAAAGCAAGTTTATCTTTGTTTGAAACAACCATTACCTTGGTCGGACAATGTACTAAGATTTTAATGTTAGCCAGTATATTTCCGGTAACTACAATGAATTTTCGATTTTATGTCTAGACATGGACTTTATAATGGTAAACAAGCTCAATTTTTAAATCCTGAGATATCTGTTTCAATTACGTTGACAGCAACAAGAGATTAAGGATTATTGACTACCAATGATGTAAAATTTAATTTCATTGAGGTCTCCTTTAGGTTTAGTAGCCTCGTTAAGACGGGTCTTAATTATTTCTAGATATGACAATAGTAAAGTATATATACAATCTACAAGTTAATTGCAGATATTTATTGGTTTTATTGGATATAAATTCGTTTGGACTTAATGAAACTTATTTGTTTAATTTTTATTGCGAAACTAAACAAAGGAATATTATTACCTCAACTGTGAGCCCATTGCATACCTCAAGGAATATGTGACTCATCATGATTTAAGATAAGTAACATACTAAGAATGCTCTGCCTTAATTTTGCGAGTTGAAACATATTCATTTCAGAGATGGAGAGCTTGAAAATATTAAAGTTGTATAACATTGTTGATACCTTCCCATTCAAAAAGATCGTTAGGGCAATCTAAAGTATCCCTCATTAAAAAAGAATGTTTAGAAATTGATTTGTTACTTGTTATAAACAGAAAGTCATCCTCTTCAACTAAGTTCTACAAGTCGAATTCGGAAACTGTTCAAATATTAAATCCACCACTGGACTCAGTACCTTATCGTGGTGTGGTGGTTTGTGTGCTTCGACGACCCCGAGAGCTATGCCAGCTGGAGCTTACATGCTCCTGGTAGGGCCACCCAAGCTGGACAGGTCGACGGGTAGAAGCCAGACCAAATTTGAGTCCTTCTAAAACCTGCTTTCTATCTCTTACTATGCCTTTCTTTCCGTCTTTTCCCTCATCCTTTCGATCCCTTTCTCCCTGATCTGTCTACTCTATTTTGGGTGGCAACATCCACGTGTTTAATACCTGAAATATTGTTCAAAACACGTTAAACACCATTTCACTCACTCACTCACTCAAATATTAAATAAAACACTTTCCTGCCATAGATATCGCATATTCATACATGTATATGTCTCATAAATGATTAAGACAAATTAAAAAGGATTTATATTTTATGTTATGTTTATGTAAATGTATCAATCATGTCATGATACATAAGTTCATGTGTTATAAGTATTACTTCATGTGTTAGGTGTACACTTTATTCTTAAATCTCATTCAGTCATTGTGATGACTTAGAGAACCATCTTATGAATAAAAAAGTTATATTTGCGACTGATGATTTATTCCTTATAAAAACTAACTTCTCTCCTTTCTTATTTGCTTTATCGTATAATAAATGGGCGGGGGAAAGAAACGTATCCCTAATTTGCTTAAGCAGAAATACGTTGTCTGAAGAAAGAGACAATATATCAGGTAAAGTACACTTTGACGTGATCATAATTCATCCCTTTAGACAGACATTTTGTTTAACTTACGATTTACTTTTGGTGTATTATTGCATTTACAACATAAAATTAAATCAATTGGCGGCCATTTTTTGTGAACACCTTTAATTCATGTTGTGTAAAGAAACGGAACCGCATGGCTAAACTTTACGTTATATGTTTGAATTATTATTTCTTCATTTAGTTTAAATACATTGTCTTTCAATTGGAACCATTAATTTTCCTTTTCCTGACACCACCTTATATTCCCCCTATATAAAACATAAAGTATTTGTAATGTTAGTAATTCCCTTCTTTCATATCAGGGTGATATCAGAAATAGCTTTTCTTGTAGTTTTTGAACAATGGGGGCAATATGGTTTTTTTTGGTAAACGAGCCCTTTACAATTGTGATTTTAGTTTCAAGTATTTACAATGTTGATAATCTTTTCTGCTAAGATAAGTTTTACATACACGTTAATAACAAGGATACTACTTAAATTCAAATCATACTAACGTCCCACCATCAAATTTTAATTTGTAATGTACATGTACATGTAGTGGCTGCTTCTCTTTGTTTTATTAGCATGTTACAGGAACGTTTAAATTGTCTCAGATACTACTTCTTAAATATGATCTTCACATTGATTTAAGATGGTGAAGATGAAATAAATGTTGTATTTCGTCAAAATTATGTTATTAAGTAAATTCAGTTAATGTCAATTATCATCATCATATAATTTCTTCTTTCTGATGATAAATTTATAAAATAATGCAAGGAAGACCAAGTTAAATCTATGACAACGCCTACCTTTTGAACCCGTTTTAACGTTGCAGTGATATGAAATATATCCTAAATAGTCAACATCGTAAAGAACAAGAAAACAATTATCAATAAACTCTTTTCTTCTATATGATTATGTTTTGTAGTCCATGTTGATGTCCCATTGATCAGTGATTCCAAGAAACAAATTGCCATTGTTCCGATTCTAAAAGGTTGTTATTACCATATTGAATATGCATTTGTCAGGAGAGAGACCAGGATCATTCCGTTAAAGACGTTGTTCTCTTCCATGGACACAATGGCCCTAATCTACCATAGCTTATTCACAGATTTGTACAATAGAACTAGACCTTTGGAGCTTTAGACACCGTGGTTCGGCAATTCATCATGCTACATAGTTTAACTTCGAATTAATGCATAGTGATGGTGAATGTAGCAGACACGTCACCATGCATTCATATGCATTAAGACACTGTCTCATATGGTGATGCAACTAAATAGCCGTGAATGTCAGACTGACATTTCTGTCCTATTGCAAATGTGAACTGCAGCTACTTCCGAAGATTGAATTATAGAATAACTCAATAAACACTACAGAAACAGCCGTGAGATGGGTAGTGGAGAGCTGGTGTGCATAGTTGAAGTATGTTCACTAGGTCGTGGTTATCTAGAGGACACTCTGAAATAAAACATTGCAGATTTTGACAATTTAATAGATTGAAATTAATTCCATAAAATAAATTAATATAATCACGATGGAAGAAATTATTCCAAAATGAATTGCGAACAATAACTCAAGGACATGGACCAATTACACTTTTTACATTTCATTAGATTAAAGAACTTAAATCTTGCTTGTGGACGTAATATGAATAATGAAGTAAACGACAATTGTATGTAATTTTAGTTTTATTCAGAAGAGATATTGGCCTTTATATTATAACTAAATGCTTAGAGAACATGACAGTTCATGCAAAGAAACAAAATCGCCAAACCCTTTTTACAAATATGACAGATATAAAAATATAGTCAAGATATCGTAAAGCTGTTTAGTAGATATGATAGAGTATGTCAAAAGTCAAGAAAGTCTTTGTTTGAACATTTGAATATTTTCTTAGCACATGGAAGGGTCAATATACATGTACAAACAAAGGTTACAATAGAGTTAGTAGTACATAGTAAATGTCCAAGGGTGTGGGAAAGGTAATCAAATCACCAAGAAAGCAACTTTGTTTCTTTCGTTTAATATATAACAAATTCATTTTATAGCGTTAAACATTTTAATTTTGTTTTCACACTTAAACAATTTGATAAACTTAAATATCCTTACGTATTTAAACAGATTGTTAGCCAAATATTGTTAACCTAAATGATTTTCCTTCAACAAATCAAGACTCATCTTCAATTTCGTTAACACAAAATGGACACAGTATATCAACAAAAGGGATTTATCTTCCCTTTTCAATCATAAGCATAGGTGAAAATCTGTTAGTTAATCCGAATACATTTATGGCACATAACCAAGCACAATTAACAAACAACATAGCTCATCAAAACCTGTCACATGTCAATGACCACTTCATATAAGCAATGAAATTTTTGGAAAAGGCTTATTTTTTTAAAGTATTTTTTCACAAATAGCTCGCGGTTGTTAGCTCAATTAGCAGAGTATTTAGTATTTTATGTTTTTTAGCGAGTTATTATTTCACAACCCCTTTCAAGCAGTTGGAATTTATGTCATAAGAAAGATCTTCAGAACTATAATAAGTAAAGTTCTATAGGTGAAAGACAGCTATTGATAGTTTTCTCTTAAGAATACGAAATGCAAGCTAGATATCCGTCCTCAAAAGACTTGGTAAAAGATAATATGCCCCAACCTTTTTTGATAGTGAATAGTTCATGTTTTCCTTTTGTAAACTCTTTTTAACCAGCCCTTAGGTCATCGTTAAGGAACCTTTGTCAAGACTCTGCAATATGCAAGCTGTTTATCAATGATTCAATATATCTTTCATATTTTATGAAAGCTAAGGCAACAGTTACCAGATATGAAATCATCTTGTGAGCCCTTTAATTACAACCAAACCCAACGAATAACGGAAAAACGTCAAGGTGGCAGATACATGTAGATGCATGTTATCAGTTTCACATTTTTTAAAATCATTTGAGACTTGAAACCTACTGAATGAATTTCTGTGCTTCCCTACAGACACTGTGGCGATAGAGAAACCATGCAACGTGCAGGCAAAGTGTTCTAATCTTACACCGAGGTTAAATTATTCACATACACATTTCACATTATAACTTAACTCCATCTGTTTATTTTATGTTGTTCTAGGTGCCGTTCAGTGTAAAGTAACGACCAGTTAAGCTTATTCTTTTAATATCGATTTCAATCGATTGTAGACTTACGATCGATTGTAAGAGTCTATATAAATTTACCCTGTAGCATACAAGTCAATCCACGAACGATTCCATCATTAAACGTTATTCAGTAGAGATAATGTCTGCTCTGGGTTGATTTAAATATAAACAGTTTTGATAGAAGGCAAAATTAAGATAATTTCTAATACTAAATGTGGTCAGAATTAACAATGAATTAAACTCTAACCTCAAATATTTTGGCACAGGAAACAAGCAACATTTCAGTTTTGTATAGACTGTACTGTACTGTACATTAGATTCACGAAACATAAAGCATTTTTCCACCAAATAATAATAATGAGTGTATGACGTAAAGATGACTTTAAAGACACACTAACCATACATGTATCTGTGAGTAAAAGTATATTCCATAGAGCAATAAAAAGTAATTTAGCTTGAGTTTTCCTTTTGTAATTATTTCCTTGAAATATTTCTATTTCAACATCTCTCAAATGTCAACATCGCTATTTTGTTTGTGTAAGTAATATGCTTATGGTAAAGGGAGGGTTGAGGGGAAGGTTATAAGTTACAAATGACATATAATTTTTCTTTCATTGCTGTTCAAAACAATTTCTAGAATAAAGGTTTGATGTGGATTTTATCTATCTATCATATCTCCCACTCCATACACGAGACAATTATTATCTTCAAAGACAACTAAGAACACTTCAAACTTACTAATACCAGAGAAAAGAGGCAATTTAGCGAATAATCCAGTTCATTCTGTGACCAATGGACACAAACTTTTTAAGTGTGTTTATGGAAGTAGATGAGGAATTTTTTTTTAATTTTAAAAATGGAGACAACCCCTCAAATGTCGATTTAAAAATCAATCAATAGCAAAAAAGTACAAATTGTATCAAATAAATTGACTTTCCTGCATACATTACTCTATTCCTAAAAGAAGACACTGAAAATGCGCAAAGTTAAGGAACCCTTCTCGACAGGCCTGCAACGACAACCCATCGACAAGTAATATAAGATATGGATGAAATTAGCCATGTAGTTTAACAATAAGGACTTTAATATAGATATATATTTGCCTTCTTGAGATCAAAGCCTCGGTTTTCATCTTGCTAATGAAGACACGATTGGGTTGAAAGAAGATGTTGTGAAATGGCGACATATTCAGGCATTGATGTATAGATAAATATCACACCATTGGCACCTCTTAGCACTGATTACTATGTAATGTTTTAGTCTTCTTTGATATGAGAGAACGATGTCAACAAGAACTGTCTTGAAGGCGTCTGTAAGATGGAAACGTTTTGAAACTTTCTCGCAAAATGTAACATTCTATATCCATTTTACTGAATAAAAACGAACTAATGTGAAAACACTATGTCAATTCAATCCACTTTTGGCATTGTGCCCAAAACCAAATCTATTACATGTATATATGAAAACCTGTTGTAATTCTATGAGACGAAAATAACAGTGAAACCCTGGTAAAAGTTCATGTTCGTGGCGCAAAAGGACAACCATTCGCCATAATAACACATGGAGTCTTTGGTCATGTTCATATATGAATTAGGAATGAGAACCAAAAACTTAATTACTATAAAGGACAGGATTTGAGGGATACAGATTATAAATAATGATCTGAATGTTATCCGTTAGATCTAGACTTACTATGCTCTGAGCAGTTAAGAAAGAATCAAAGGAGAACTTATGACTTATCAACAGCCTCAAAGGGGAATACCGAATTCTGTATAAAAATGCTCAAATGAAACGCTACCTGACTAAATCGCAAGATAATCGATACGACTTAACATAGTTATTTCATTTCGTCAATAGTTAATATCTACTAAAAGTTCAAACATTGAAACATTAATTTTATAACAAGGATTCAGAATCTCCATAACTGGGGAAACAAAGAAATATTGAACACGTTTACTCTTTGATAGCGTTATACAGCAATGACGGGTTAACGGACTACTCTTAAAAAAAGTGCATTATATTGACAACAGAGTTTTGTTACTTTAAAGTTGAAAACTTAATGCCGATTTTCTGTCTTCAAAAGATTTGAAAGCATTCTTTGTGTCCCAAAGACATTGTGATTAGTTCTTCACGAGATATACATGTGTATGTCTTTGCAGATGTCGAAAAGTTTGACCCATCCCTTTTGGACACTAGTATTATCTTCATGTTATTACATGTTGCATTACTCCAACATGACGCCATTGATATGGTTGCATATTCAGATAAACATGGATTAATTTGTATCAGATATCAAAAGGGGGACACTCTGGTTTATTTTGTGTTCCATAATGGTGATGAAATAACACCATTAAGCAAATTGGCAAAGAATAACACATCTTTATGCATCACTCTGTCATAGCAAACCTTTGAAGTAACTAGGAATTGCAAGCAGTTGGAAACATTACGAATTATGTAGGGGTACGTACTTATTGCAACGTCTGTAAGTTGGTATAAGGAGACGAATAGTTTTCCTTTAACAACAAATTATCAAAGTATAAGGTAACATAAGATATGGATTGCAAATAACAGAAAATATACGTATACAACAACACATTTTGTATTATCAAATTTAATTTACGGTTTTTACACAACTTATAGCTCATATGTAGGACATTATAATTATTATGCAACCTTTATAGATCATTGGTCTATAAATGCACTATTTATTCAAGTTAACATAAAATCAAATCTTTGACAGTACTCATATTGCCTCTTTGAAATTAGGTTTACAACATAATACTTCAATTCTCACAATCCCCAGGTGGCCATTCATGGCCTAGGTTGGTTTGCTGCTTCAGACAAATTCACTAGACAAGACGTAATGTAGTCTCTTATTGTAGTAAGTAAAGTAAGTGTGTCACACAAAAATGAGAAAAACAACCTTAACCGATAAAACAGAGCACATATGTCACTACTAATTCTGAACTGAAATTTAAAACGCAATCAATAAGTTTGCTGAAACATAGCTCTGTTTACAACTTTGAGCACTGTCGTTTCAACTTGGGTACCTGGTAAAGAGTTTTATTGGTTAAGCCTTTAATTGACATATGCTACTCTCGGTTTGATAAGGATCGGACATATTTTCTGGGGAAAAAACTAACCTGTTTGTGCAATTTTATTCAAAAGAACTTATCTTGAATTTAGATGTTGGCCAAGACTTGTACACACTTGTACGTGAATCTTATATGTCACCGCAGGCGGTGCAGGCTCACATTGCCTGTTTTGGTTTAAACAGCACAGAAGAATTAAGTTGTCAACAGAGCACGTTCACTACAGCAGCACATGGTCACGTTGGTGGTGGTCAAAGGTCAAAAACGCAACGACAAGATCATGTTATCTCGCTTCTGGCATGACGTGATCCATTCTGAACCACCTCTTGGATAAACATTTCAACATTTCAAGGAAACGGAACCGTCTCTGTACTTGTCTCAATTCAAGGAGGGCGTGTTCAAATCAACTGACAGGGGGGAACGTTTAGAGTGAGCTCAAATGCATGTGACATGGTCCCACAATGACTGGTCCCCAGTTCTTTTATCTTTCCAGGCTAACAACTGGAAAATGATGAACTATCGACCTTACACTTATATTTTATTCTCTAATGATAACACAACTAATGTGTGTTCACACTTCATTCAAGTTATAAGGCATCATTCTGGCATTAGTAATTCAATCAGCACCTATTGTGCCTAATATAGAATATCGTCAATGGTATGTGCCTTTGATGAGCGCACGGAACGACCTAATGAAAAAAACAGACATGTGGTATTTTTATGGAAAGGATATCCATCAATCCATTTTCATATCAGCTCATACCATTGTGGGTTATCTTGTTAAATCAAAACATGATGAAAAATGCAAGTTCTTCAACCTTGACAGAACATACTGTTAGGTGATATATGATGAAGGGATAGGTATGTCATGAAAGTACATACAAATGATTTATATCAAAATCAACTCTCTTATTCTCACATGAGTTAAAATAAAATAAGAATCAATTCCATGTAGTGTGAAAAACCTGTGAGCAAAGTCATCTGCTTGTTATATCGAACAAGGGGTGACACTACGCTGAAATTCAGTGTAGCATTGCATTTAACCCTTAGACGTGTTCAGAAATATCAAATGTCAATTGCTAAAATATGTTAATTGCTATAAGTCTTTTTAACAGGGTTGCCTTGTCCCACTCTGGATAAGAATTGAACAGGCCGTAGCAATGAGCTAAGCATTATACCTACATACATGTATGCTGTCTTTGGTCAAGCCAAATCGTGCCTTTGAAGAAAATGGAGTCTAGAGTCTTAATAGAAGTATTGCGTAAAAAATTTTGTATTCTAAAGCATATTCTCATTTCGTCTCTTATGTAATGGAGAATGCATGAGGGGAATTAATTGCTATAAGTCTCTTTAACAGGGTTGCCTAGTTCTACTGAGGATAAGAATTGAACGGGCCGTAGCAATGAGGTAAGCATTATACCAACATATGCTGTCTTTGGTCAAGTCAACATTATAAAGGACAAGATTGAAGAGACGATCATTAAAGATTTAATTATCGTCATACAGATGAACGAGGCTTTGCACTTTGCAGTTAACCATAAAGTGATAGAGACGTTAACAAATGTCCTTCCAACGATAGGGCGTCTTTATGGTGAGTACGTTGTTTCTTCAGTCTGACACTATCGATTTTTAGTTCTTACTTTGTTCATAGAAGTATTGTCGCTAACATAATATTAACAAAATGCGAATAAATATTGGTTCCTCAAACGACGCTTATTTATGAACATGGTAGAATTTTGAAAGGTTACAAAAACAAGATAAATTATCCGTTTTACCTTCGAATAGATCAGAATAGTGCCTGACTTGTTATTTTCGTTGCACAAAGACTTTCCATCTTATCAAAGAGAGATCAGGAGTATAGGATGAAATGAATCATTTGTATTGATCTACACACATAAGTGTATTGCGAGTTTACAATTAGTTATATCCAACATGTCGTTCATGTAGTTGTTGCTTTGTCAACGACTTCTCCCTTTCTGAATTCTGTCATATAATAATATGATTACGCATTTCAAAGACATTTGTCATTGAATTTAATGTGATTTGCACCAATAGGACTTTCGATCATGTTAATGGTGGAATGATATGAAAGAAATTGATTAGTTTGCCTCATATATTATCAATAAAGCACACTTGGGTTTTCAATAATAGGAATGTAATAAGAACTGTGTATGCATTACTCTGTCACATCGTGCCTTTGAAGTAAATGGAGCCTAGAGTATATTGGAAGTATTGCGTATTACATGTTGTATTTAAAAGCAATACTCATTTCGTTTCTTGTAATGAAGAATGTATGCGGTGGATTGTAAAACACTAAAAGATTTTCATAAGATCTTATAATTTGCACCAATAGGACTTTAGATCACGTAAATGGTGGTATGATATGAAAGAAATGGATTAGTTTGCCTCAGATGATTTCAAGGAAGCACACTTTGATTTTAATTATAGAAATAGCAATACACGATTAGGCGAGTGGGAATGTTGTAAGAAATACGCATTACTCTGTCATATTGTAATAGATTTACCCATTTATTTAGCAATTTAAGTTAATAATCAAACGATAAATCAAGTCATAAAATGTTGCTTCAATTACACCTCATCTTTAGTTTCCGACAGATTCTTCTGGCGGCAAAAAATGCAACACAAAGTTATTTAAGAGAATTGTATCAGTGAAAACACTTTTCGCATTGAAAGTGTTGTACTTGTTTGGTTTATGTACATGAGGTTCTTAACTTATAAGCATGGTCATAGTAATCTTAAACCAGCTTTATTACTAAATGTTGCTTTGAAGTTTCACTAACGTTGACATCATCAGAAGATTAAGGATTATTGACTACCCATACGTTATGTAAACGCTGATTTGACTGACGTTTCCGATGGACTTCAAAAGTTTCATTTTCATTGAAAACCTGACGTAATCGTGTCCCAGTCATTTAAAAAAACGTTACATGTTATTTACAACCTCCATCGTGGATAATTATGGGTTTGATAAGTGGTAAGTTGCGACTTATCTTTATTTGAATAATTTCAATCAATAAGGTAAATCACCGTCATTATCGATTATATAAGCAAACGCCTAGACATTCGGTATTGATTACTTACATCATGAGAAGAGTAGTAGATAACTGTTATGAAAACTTTCATATATTTTATAGTATATAATAATATATAGATATCTAATGAAATGACTTGGGCAGGAATTCCCAACTCTAAGTTGCAAGTTGAAGTTGTAAGATTCAAATGAATTCAAATCATAGATAGAAACAAGCAATGAATAAAGAAGTTGCACTCTGGAAGAGAGACAAATTCTGACATTGGAGGGTCTCCTTCACGGGACAAAAAAATGTACATGTGTGACTTAACTGAAACGTTTTTTTTTATACACAGGACACCATTTCCACCCTGATATTTCAAAGGAGCATCGATGCTTCCTCGATGATGTCGAAAATAGATGAATTTTGAAAACAACACAAACTCCATTAAAATGGCCTCATAGCACATTAAGGGTAATGTACACTGCAATGATCTCTCGGATGGAAAGAGAATTGTTTTATCTAAGGATTTACCTCAAAAGGATGATTTTTTTTTAAATCTTATAAAAATATTGCCTTTTGGCAATAATTAACAATACTTGTTGAATGTAAGGATATCACTTCAACAACCACTGACTTCCCTATTTTGCATGATCAAAGGTGCTTGATGTGTGATAGTCAATGTGGTAACATATTATGGGTATTTTTATATTTGAAACCATATATTCAATTTTGGTGAAAACTTCGATACCATTACAGTCGTTAATGTCTCCATGAATGATGTATTTGTGAAGGACTAGTTTATGTAAGAGTGACAAATTAATTCACAGTATCGTAACTTACCAGTTTTATCACTTTAAGTTTTCAAATTTGCAGAGGCTTTACTTTTCCTCTAATAAGGGATTAATAGTAAAATGCATTTCCTTGATCGTATTGAGTTTACAACATGTTCACATACTATATAGCTTATACATCGGGAATATATAGAATCGAGGAAGGGAATAAGGGAAATTCAAGAACATTAATAACGATGACGTTATGGATTTTGGGTTTGTTTTAGCTAAGGCAAGTTACAAGGGTGATATACTTCAAAATTAAAAGTGAGTACTTTATCGTTGATTAAAATATATGTTTTCGGTGACAGAATATTGTTGCATACCAAATTATATGGTTAAAAATGCATCGTTTTGTTAAGACCTTAGGAATGTTAAGAATAAAAATGAAAACCATTACCATTCACATTCATAAAAGTATTTGAAAACATTCCAATAAACAATCCCTTATGTAGACAGACACAGAAACCAATGGCGAATTCTGCTCATATCATTAATATATGGCGCAAGTTTGACATTAGATTACGGTAATGGTTGGGTATTCAGAAAAACATGGATGGATTTGCCTCGAATGTCATAAAAGAACCATACTTGCTTCTTAAACGTTGAATAATGGTAATGAAACAACAGCATAAAGCAACTGCGTGGGCTATAACTAGTCTTTATGCATTATTTTGTCATATCACACCTTTGAAGTTAATGGACATTGCAGTCAGTAGAAACTATTGCGAATTATGTAGGGTCAAATTATCATTAAATGTATATCTTATGTTGATAAGAAGAGAAGTATATATTTTCCTCAAATATCATACAAAACCACTGAACGTACACCATATGTCATTGGGCTGAGTACATGGTAGTGTTTATATAGACGCGTTCGTTATACATAAAACAACATTTAAGATAACGTGTCAAACCCCTGGTTATTTTTCATTTTTGTGAAATATTGACCTTTGTCAAAAAGTTGATAGCATGTGAGAATTGCTACTTTACTTTAAGAATTATCCTTACTCAGGTTAACATAATATAACTCTTCAACGTATCATTTGGATAAGCATGGGCAAGGAAGGAAACCCGTTGATACTTCAAGACTCACAAACTGTTAGTGGAAGTGACCATTTTACTTTCAAGATGGTTTTCTAGAATGTACAAGACGTTGTGTGGCCTCTAAACAATGCCAATGTTACAATTTTACCACTTCTAAATCTGAGTTTGTGAGGTAAAAGCTGGCGAGAAGGCAGATAAAGCAGATACAAAATTTGATTGTGTTTTCATCATAACACTATAAAAAAATTATTGTCGAACAATTTGGAAGATGAATGAGAGCTCTAAGCTGTGCATGATAACAATTTGGTAACGAATAAGAGCTTAAAATGTACAATTCCATAGTAGATACCCTAACCAAGTTTAGGTTCCTTTGTGAAGGTGTAGATTATGTAATGAGGTAATTTATATCGACCTCGTACGCAAATAAATCACATTCCATACGCTATGGAATGCCAAGTATGTGTTCGCTTCCTACTTGAGGCTTCCATCTGGCCTAGCACTTCAATCAGCACCTCCAAGAGCTAATATGGATAACTTCAACAGTATGAGCCTTTGATGTGTGCAGGTTACGACCTGACGAAGCAATCAAACTGCTTGATGATATTTTATGGGAAGTATAGCTATGGGACAAATTTCAATTATATTATTCTGTTTTGGATATGAAAATATGGATAAGGTCATCTATGTATGAGCTTGCAAAACTTGCGTCTTATATTCAATGCGGTAGTACAAATCCGGATCATTTTTCCATAATGCATAATATAGATATAATAGATAAAAGAAATATGATAATAAATATGGCAAATAATATGTCCTGACATACATGGATTCTTATTAGTATTTTATTCATTTTAGCGAAGCAGTTGACAAAAAAGGCGATCGGGGTAGGTACATGTGCCCTGCCTTCTTTATGCTATGTAGGCCTAACTGTGAAGACCTTGAATTAAAGAGGTCGTCCATTTTTATCCCACCGGTATGTACTACCGTGGGATATAGTCATCACTCTGTCCGTCTGTATGTCCGTCCGTCCGTCCGTCCGTAATCATTTCGTTTCCTTAGCAGAACTCAAAAACCGGTCCACATATCTTTCTGAAACTTTACATGTGTATTGCCCACCTACTGAAGTCGTGCCTGTTGATATTTTCACATTTCTGAAAATTTCATTTTTTATTATTTCCATGGAAACGGCTCTTATTTGGACTCTGTTCATGAAAGGTTTCGTTTCCGGAGCAGAACTCAAAAACCGGTCCACATATCTTTCTGAAACTTTACATGTGTATTGCCCACCTACTGAAGTGGTGCCTTTTGATATTTTCACATTACTGAAAATTTTATTTTTTATTATTTTCATGGAAACGGCTCATATTTGGACTCTGCTCATGAAAGGTTTCGTTTCATATATATTAGCTAAATACTATTATGAAGCTTGCTTGAAAAATTTACAATTATCTAAAGGTTTACATCTTGCGATCATGTGGAATCGGTGGGATATATCATCTTCTGATGACTCTTGTTTTTAAAAGGGCACCATCCATCCGTCCGTTACACTTTGAGTCCGACTTAACTAATCAACCATTTCAATTCCAAGTCAAACAATGTTTTGAATATTTACATAAAATACTAGGATTTTGGAGAAAAAGTGGAAAATTAGATGAAAACTATAACAAGTCCTGTCCCGCTTACAACATCAAATATAATCATCACATTTCGATCAAATTCAATATGGTGATATATAGTGATATGAAGTTGTGTAATGATTAACAATTTTGATAATATGTTTGTGAATTTACTTACATGTAATTAGCAAAAATAGGACTCTGTTAGAGTCCTGTCCAGCTCACAACTTCTTAACTTATCACATTTTAAAATAAAATTTAATATCCAAATACATAATCGTATGAAGGTGAGTCAAGATTTAAAATTATTGTTGTAAACTTTGTGTGTTTTGGATAAAATGAGGACTGTGTAAGTAAACTGATTATAGACCTGTCCAGCTCGAACTTCGAAATATTGTGTCATAGGATGACCAAACATAGTATTGAGATACATAATGATATTAAGGTGTGTAATATGTAGTTAACAATCTTTTATAAAATATTAGAAACC
This sequence comes from Steromphala cineraria, assembly GCA_916613615.1. Classification (NCBI taxonomy): domain Eukaryota; kingdom Metazoa; phylum Mollusca; class Gastropoda; order Trochida; family Trochidae; genus Steromphala; species Steromphala cineraria. The sequence continues at coordinate 30,141,488 of OU744726.1, read as the reverse complement.
GAAAAGGACTGGTGGTGATATTTCAATTTGATGTGGTATTAAGATACAGAATGACATGATCTTGTGTCATGATTAATCATTTTGACATTTCATCTTTGTAAAATATTGCGTATATTTGAAGTCATTCATTTATCAGATGTTCTCTTCAGGTTTATATATGACCAAATTTATCATTGAGCAAAAATTCAAAAAGAACAATTTTATTTTACATCTTTTAAGACATTTATTATTGCATTAAAGATATAACGTCGTTGTAAGAAAGCTCCTATCTTTGTTATTGGCGTGATTTTTATTTTTACATAAATAAGGCCAAATAATAACATAATGTTAACGTAATATGTAGTGTGAATTATGAATCCGAAACATGAGTACTGTGATAAAAAAAATGAAATTCCTATAATTAAAATCCATACTAGATATTGTGCCATTTGTTGGGCGATATAGCTCGACCATGTCAGCTGCTTGTTTTTTTTTTTTGTTTTTTTTTTTACTTTTCTTTTTTGGGCGGGGGTGGGGGGGGGATTGGGTTGCAGCGGGAACGATTTGGGTTTTGTATGACCCAGGGACCTGTGATACCAAGAGCTAGTCTAAAATCTGCACCTGACAACGCCCTCAGTGAATTAAGTTTGTCCTGAAAGGAAAGTCCTGGTGCTAACGTGTTCCATTAATTTCCTGAACGCCATGGGTCGGTGCTAAAGGTTGATACCTCATTACTCTACTTCACGTTTCAGTTGCAGACCCAATTGAGAGTGTTTTGGATTTTATTACACAGCCACTCCGTAAATTTCATCACATATTCTTAATCTTTTATATCAACATACATAGAAATGGCTTATTTCTATTTCATTACATTAATTCAAAATGTTCGCATATTCATTCACAAAATGGTAATTTTATGATACTGATTCAAATGAATTCTTAATACAGTCATATATATTCGTGTAACTGTAACTGTTATTCTGATTGTTTTGATATGTTTCCAATATTACGTTTAAATGATTAATGCGCGTCAATGTCAGTTTTTTTTATCATAATCGGAACTGTATCCATCCATTGTCGCTATACATGTACTTCGTCGATAAGCTTTTAAATGATAATAAGCAGCTTTTTGGCTTTTTAATCACATTAACATAAAGACTTTAATCATACGATTTAATCCTGTACTTAACTCATCTATTTACATTACGACATTTGGTTGGTTCTGTCATTTTGACAACCATCATTTAAACAGTTACTGTACAGTATTTTTCAAATATATAAAACAGTAAATATTCGTATAATTCAAGTACAAATGTACAGGTACATGTATAGTAACTAACTGCATATCTCTAAAAGTCGTGAAATGCTGTCTAAATAACCTTGCCCTTTAAAAATTTAAAGATCTTCTTTCCGTAATAACATAATATAAGTTAAAGTGTTACATCAAATAAGCTACGTATATGGACATGATTATGGCCACCGAATAAGACCCAAATTTGTTATGGACATTGTGTTCGAAAACTAAGCTTTTGGTCACAGAAAGATCCAACGCTTCAGCAATCGATGTCGACACAAGGAAATACGTCATCATGATTTGATTTAAACATATTTTATTCACGATGAAAGAAGTGGGTACAAGTTCTCCAACTTAGTGAAACCCTCTCCCCTCATCATGAATTTACAAAAACCCATGCTATGTCACGAATCCACATGTACGAATGCATTCTCGAACTTAATCTTTGAAATAGAATAAAAAAATTGCTTTTATATAGTATTTTAGATAAACAAATGTTATCTATATGAATGATCATGAAAGTTGCATGTACTATATTTGTCTACTCATTATGCTGAAGGTATAGACAATTTCTCACAAATTACGGATATTGGGGAATGGGTTTCGTTTAATAAGCTCATGATTAGATATCCCTTCTTCGTGGGATTAACATTGCATATTTTATTATCATGCTACCGCTGTTCCGTTTTGCGCTTTACCCGTCTAATGAACACACAAGATGTTTTATTGACAAACTTTCATTCCATATTTGTCAGTTAACAATTGAACGTTTCTATGTTCAAGTTTACATTCACACATTTTCATAAAATATATTTCCATATATGAGATTTTTTCCCTTCTTTTAAATATAATTATATTGAGGCTAACACTCGTTATTATCTTGTGTGTTACAAGGGACTAACAAAAGACTATTGTCGATTATCCACTGTCAACACAAACTAGTGACTAAGATGTTATAATGAGTCCAAAATTTCCAAATTGGTTTTACCCATTTAGCGTGTCTTTTTGAATTGTAACAATCTTGACTTCGTGTTGAATGTTGGAGCTATTTGCATCACTGTCCATTCTGCTCTGCTAGCAAGATAGAAACTAACGACTGTCTCCAAGTACTCATTAGTGACGAAAACAAATATAAACATGTCCAGCATTGTCTCAGCTCTGCCTCTGTGTGTGCCTAACACAATTACTTTGTACAAGTTTCACATCCTGTCTCCGATAATCATGTCATTTTCAGTGTGTTCACTATGGTCTTAAGTTGTTTATCAACATCTTGAGATGAGCAATTAACCCCTTTTAGTAAACTTATTAATGTAAAACCTAATTTGATGGCTACCTATTGTTTAATTTAGCTTCCCCCTTCCATAATATCGTTTTAGTTCATAAGAACATTCGAATTGAGCATAACGGTAATCATTGAATTAGGTGACATAATATCTTCCCTCCCTTTTTAAAGCTCTCTGGTGCTTTCCAGGGCCCACCTTACATTTCTTATGCTAAACAAGTCATAAAGATGGTCAAAAGTGAAACAATATACTTCTAACGTTCAATTTGTTGAAAGAATATAAGAATATAATCGATGTGATTAAGTATATTTTAGTGGAGCTTTTTTCATATTTGAATTGTCTTAATGTTTATATAACAAATACTGTTTAAAGAGTATATAAGATGAATACAAACATTCTAGTAATATTTCAACATTGTTTTCTTCATAATTAAAACCATAGTCAATCATTCTAAGTGTTTATTCAATGTATCAATTCTAGAAAAGAGCAACGTAAAATTGGTAAAAAAGCATTGTATGCTTTGGGTAAACCTTTCAATATATACATTCATGCAGCCAATTACTGATTTAAACTGATTGTTTGTGGAAATTAAGTAATGATGTAACATATCCGACATCAAAAACATGTGTCAACAGTTAAGTGCTGTAGGTGCCGCTCTTACTGTTCGCGTAATTATCGGCTTATTTTCAATGAAAGTATTTGGCAAGATATTAATTATGCTGAACATTCTGTAGTGCATTATAACGAACATCCCACACATAATTTTCTATCTTTATAAATCCTTTTATGAAACCTGAATTTTCTAAACGAATAAATCGAAAAGTTTTAATTATTTAGTTTTAGAAGGCTATTGTTATGATTTAGATTTTCAATGAAGAATAATCAATTTATCCAGTGCATTTGACAAATATTTGCAACATTTTATATCCAGCACAGAACTTGCTATATGTGTTCAACATGTGTAACGGAAATCCCTTGCCAGCGAAACTACATAGCAGAAATGAACTGGTTGTTAACAACAGGGCAATGTCAATCAAATGCAATAGAAAGAATGGCATTTCGATTATGCTGTCAATGTTGGACGTCAATAATTCGAGCCTGTTTGTTGATACACTAGAGTTTGATGTCAACTTGGTTTGATCGTAAGCTATTCTGCAATTAAAAGTTGACTAACATCCTTCAAAATCTATACGTCACCAAGCCTATGTAAGTGACAAGTTTAAACCAATACTTAATTTTGAAGCTAAAACATTAAAGTACAATATGGTTTAATATCTGGTACCATCTTTCCAATGATGGGTCCGAATTGTTGGGGTATACCATAGTATCAACTATCGTATCTTCATTCATAATTCTTAGGCAATATGATCAACAATAGTCAAACACCACCGAAAAAGCTATTTTTCGTGCAACTACATGGTTTTATCATTTTTAATGAGAAACGATCCTGTGAGCACGGTTGCAATGATTGATATTAATATTGTTCATACCAATGTCCTTAAGAACACTTACTGTAGACATTCTGTGGCGATTGTAATGGTATTGGTATTGGTATTGGTATTGGTTTTGTAAAACAAAATTGCTGACCACGGTACCTAGATGTCCAGATAAGCACTTACCGACTGTAGATATTTGAACCGATAAAATATTTTGAAAAAATTATTTAGGAGCGATACATTCGTGGCACTGTTATGTTTAAGGATTTACAAGAATACATCTAATATGGATATTTTTAAACCAATACATCAAAATCTATTGAACCTTAAAATGACTAAAAGGATCGTGGGGTCCTCCGTAGCACCGGAAAGGTTCAACAGTTTTTTAAAAATCAATTGAGTTAGGAAAACGGGATATGTTCTTAAAATTATATTTACTCGATCATTTAATAACATTTTCCTGCTTTACAGTGACATATCTTATCATTTCGTGCGATCACATTTCCCTCTGAAAACCAGCGTTTTCATATAAGATGCTATGCGTGTTGTCATCATTATGCCCTACATGCACAGGTCTTAAACAGACACAGCAGACAATACTGTAATCCTCATTGAAATAGTGACACTTATGACACTTATTTGACTTATGATTGTCCGAATCAAAGTTCATGAAAAGGTTTGAAAGATTTAAAGAAACAGGAACTCGTTCTTGGAAAAAACTGTTGCATCTTTTTTTGCCAATTACTAGTAAGTATGTAAAATGTATAATATCGTTCCGTTCCGTTCAAACCGTTCATTACTGAACTGATCACCCGTTGTCGTAGAAAGTAATATTGCTAGCGGTCATATTAGTTTGAAAACTTTTAATCATTGACAAGTGACAAGTGACAAGTTTATTTGCATTTGGGGCCACGTGACCCATATTGCTAATACAGAAAAAAGACTGCACACAGTGCGCATAATTATCATTTTAAACAGGCAGATTTCTTTTTAAATACAAAGATAAAGACTTAATGAGCCCTATATTAGTTGATGATAACAACTGATACATTTTATACTTTGATGGATATTCATAGTATTATACAGGTAAAAACTGCTTTCTACTTACATTATAATACGGACAGATAAATAAAAAGTGATATTCGTCCTCAATACAACCAAGCACGCACTTACACGTACACAACAATGCATTGGGGTTTTTATAACTTTTATATCGAAGTAACTGTATCCTTAATTTGTGAGAACCACAACCGAGTTTACAAAACAACCTCAGCAAATCTTTATCAGAGAATAATTCAAGAACATATTTCTCAACATTTAAAGCAGATTTAAAACCACTGTAGTGGTCCAAAAGATGTGATCCTGAAACTTTACTCTGCCAATTCTGAAATTATAATGCTGAGGAGTATATGGATGACAACTTCTTTGTTCATTGTATGCGACGTTTCGACACAGATTCTTGTGTCGTTCTCTGCTTGAGAACGACACAAGAATCTGTGTCGAAACGTCGCATACAATGAACAAAGAAGTTATCATCCATATACTCCTCAGCATTATTGTCATCCCAACTTCTAAAATGCCTCTCAAAGAAGTTAATTCTGAAATTGTATGTCCTTACATCTTTGAAAAAACAAACTCAAAGTTAGTGGTATGGTTGTTTCTACAAAATTAACAATAACTAATTCAACGAGTAGAAATGATATAAACATTCTTCAAGGACTTGTTTGACTGTGTCTCATACATATTCCAGTTGCAATTACTGAATATAACAAATTGTGCCCATTGGTTACATTAATATATTTCTTGGAAAATAAATTGCGAACCATGATATTTTCAAATGTCAATTGCGATGAATATGTGCATAAATCTGAAAATTGGTGACAGACCATCAATACATGTATAAAGCAAACAATGTTGGCAGAGGGAATTTCGTATAAGATTCATGAATTCACGCAAACATACATAAATATAAAACTTTTATTGCAAAGGTTGACATTTATATTAAATCTTGCTATGATAATCTTGATTATATACAGTGCCAAACTGCTCGGTGGCTGCCAATTATCATCCTGAAGGATTTTATCATCGATGCAGCTACATGTTTTGTTTAGTGTTTAATATTAAAAGGAACCGAAGGTCTGAACCACAAAATTAAAACGGGCTGTTTTGAAATTCAAAGATTTGATGACAAAAGACAAATGAGCCTTTCGCAAAACTAGGAAAGTTTACTCATGATAGCCCATTTCTAAAGATAAAACATATAATTAATTAAATTTCCATCTTTGAGAGGCATTTAAGAAGTTGAATGACAATTATGCAGATAAATATATGGATGACAACTTCTTTGTTCATTGTATGCGACGTTTCGACACAGATTCTGTGTCGAAACGTCGCATACAATAAACAAAGAAGTTGTCATCCATATATTCCTCTGCATTAATAGATTTCCAGTTTCAAATAATGATAATAGTATGATTAGTGTAACAAGAATCATAATAAACAACTGTCTTGTTCAATCGGTGAAAAACCTTTAGATATTACCAAACCATGATGAAAGCTATTCAAGGTATTTAATCAAAAAGTCGATGTGTATTCAGCGTTTAATCCATATTTTTTCGTTTTTAGTTAAGAGAATCACAAGTTCATTTTATCTTCAGCGAAGTGACTATTTCAAAAGAAAAAATTAACGGAAATCGTTGTTTAAATTGGGTAAGACCATTATATAAGTTTGTTCTGTAAGAGTAAATAACTTTCACACCAGCTTGATTCTCGGGTTAATTATTTAGTATCGCTTAATTAAATAATGCAGCGTGAAGCGAGCTACAATGTAAACTGGCACTATCATTGCCTTATTGATGTCAAATAATGTATTATTACCGTGGAGCACGGTGGTGTAGTGGTTAGCGTTTTGGCCTGTCACGCCGAAGGCCCGGGTTCGAATCCCGGTGGAGACACCAAACATTTGTAACCTGGGCTTAACACTGTGTTGTGTCCTTGGGCAAGAGACTTCATCCACATTGCACTCAGTTCACCCAGCTGTATAAATGGGTACCTGAACATGGGGAAAGTACGGACCTATACTCGAAAGTACAATTCCTTCAGGGTAATAATATACATTATATCGCCGTTGAGCAGTCATGGACTGGATACTAGGCGTTAAAATTAGTATTAGTATTATTATTATTATTATGGATAGTGTTAAAAAATAACAAAATATAATCTTGAAATGGAAGAATACATCAAAGTATCTCTTCCACATGTCGGAACTGCAAATCTATCCTAAACTAAATTCTAACTTGTCGGTGTCTGTTAACTAAAATACATTAACTAGCAAAGTGCAATATGTTTAATGCATGTAACATTCATATGATAATTTTTTTTTTTTAATATTTTCCTTTACCCGAACTAAATGTAATTTAGATAAGTGGAAACAGAACTTAATAGACAAATGTTCATTTACTCATAATGATGCGTATTTTACGTACTATTTATTCCCTTGACAGATAACAAGGACCCTGAGCGATACCTTTATTTTCAATAAAAAATCATATTGCATTGAATAAATACTGTGTTTCAATATTTCATGTAGCTTAAAATACAAATGTACCAATTTCACCGTTATAGGAAACCAGTTTACGGATGTTTTCTGCTACGTGACACCATCGGTAAATATTTGCTCTCAATAATAGATATAGGATCATCGATCTATGTAACTGTTGTTAAATTACAAGGTTCATAAAACGTTTCAGGTTTGCTATGGTTGCAGTGTGACACAGAAACTACATTAACGGAGATATCCCATGACAATACATTTGATTGATTTCTAATTTCATGTGAAAAGTCGAAATGTTTTCTACTGGAAGTGTCACTCAAATAGGGAATATCATAGTGTATGTAATAAAACTTTAAAGGTACAAATGTTCACGAAATGTATTGCATTATGATATGCAATATGCGAACGTATTGTTTCTCATAACAGATAGATGTAGATCTACCAGGTATCATTCAAGGCGTCGATTGTATACCTTTCTGAAGGAACCTGAAGTAAGCTCTGATACACCTAAGCTACAAACAGTTATGTAGTTATATAAAATGCACATACATCATAGAACATTCAAAATATGACACTTTCAAACAAAGTTTACATCAATAAATATTCAGCTTAAGGTTATGGAAAACATTCATTAACACATTTTATATGTTTTGAAACTTCTGTCGAAACGGGTTGATATCGACGATAACGCCCAGATAACGAGAGAAAGCATAGTAAGAGTAAACACCAAGCTCTTGTTAATAACCAATAAGTTCTTGTATATCATAGCCATTAATAAATTACGCTTTCATGTTTGCCACTCTGCTCTTTGTATCACAAAAGGACAAAAGGACTTTTTCTTGATTGATCGACACAGTTTTTAAGTATCTATAAACAGCAATGGTACACTTTTCGATTTAAAATGGAGCACTTTTCGATGTTTTATTTGAAACAATTCAGTGTTTCGTCAAAATTAAATCAGTTTTACTCTGAGATAAAATATCATATTTAAGTTTCTCTTTTATTTGCCAAAAAGGGAAAGGTCATGGTGAACGCCTCGAGAATACGCTTCTATACAGCTGCTAATGATTTCAATCAAACATGTACTTTTAATCTTAGTTATTTCTGGTTGCCTCATACTGAATACGGAGAGACAGATTGTCTAGAGATTTTAACTAGCTTATGGGATTTTGTTCTAGGTATGGATAGCTTAGCTCTAATTTGTATATGTTATTGGAAATTAGGTGTCCATTCATTGAACATTAGGGATTTTATGAACTCATATTTTAGGAAACCCGGAAGACAACAGCTTATCAGATAAAGCCTGTTTGTCTTATTCACCGCCGTAGCGCATTAATTTCAGAACGGCTAGGCAAAATGCGTTGATTAATTTACAGTATTTACATGTATCTATATTTCGCTGTTTTCTATTCATACATTGTGTGCTATTCACATTCACAGAATTTTTTGAAAATCAATCATTACAGACCTAACGCGTGTTACGAACTTCTTACGGGTTCATTTATGATTTTTGTTGTCAAAGGCACAGTTGCAGATTTTTTGTGAAAAATAATGTTTAAGTTGTTACGTTCTAAACAATAAATACGTTGTTCACATGATAATCTTTCAAATAAACATCCTAGCGATGATTTACCTGAACCTTTTAGACTAAATCGAGTCCATGTTGACGATGTTACCAATTCCAAATTATTAAAGAGGATTAATTCATTCTGTGACTTCGAAATATGTTATAGATGTATATATAAGTATGAAGGAAATGTTTTCAAATAGTTGTCAGAATTTGATGAAACAAGATGGATACAAAATCAGAATTACATGTAGAAATCAAATTCCTCCCTTTTTTATTTGATTTTATTTGATATTTTTATCGCAATTTTGTTTGAAATATATTTCTTAAACAATAACAAATACTTAAGTTATTACGTAGAAACATATGTATTTCTCATGTTTTGAGCAGAACGAAATTGTAAATTGCAGTTAACTCTGTTAATGGTTCGGTGACCCCGAAATTACATTTTTTATTTTTTACATCACAAAGTATCTATATACGATAAATGAGAAAATTCATGTTATTGGGTGGACTCACCCCTTACGCTTGCCAGACGGAATGAGGACCATTTAATCAAAGTATGTTTATAAGAAAATTATTCAATATATCAAGTTAAAATACCAAACCTTAGCCCTACATTTATACATGTAAAATACAATGGCGAAAACAGATAAAGAATCAGTTGTTGAGCACTGAGGGTTCGATGATATTAAGTTATAAGATGGTTAATAGGTTAATGCTCTTGGAAGGTCGTAGATATAGAATCCTAGACCAGGGATCCTTCACGAATCACTTCCCATTTGTTTGTCGATCTCCTTCAATCAGTATTTTGTAAGACTAAGCATAAGCCGATAAGTGTTAACGAATCGGATAATTTTTGCTATTTTAGTAACAATCAGAATTACACTGGACCCAGGAAACCATGTGTAATGAATTAATGATTGATGTAAATGAGTCACAAGAAAATATAATCTTCAACATCCTTTTAGAGAAATTTTGGTATCTCAAAACATTTAAAGAAATGTTATCAATTGCAAGGCACCAATTCTCAACAATAGCATGAACATTTACATACACGAATCCTTTTAAAGAACAACCGTCCTTTTAGAAGTTCGATTCAACCATTGTGAATGTTCTAATACTTTGGAAGGATAATAATGGATTTTGATCTTCAAACCCATTTTTCTAATCGCCATTTCCAAATTTTAAAAAATTCCATTTTAACGTGTCGGTCATAATATGATCATGTTTCTTTGTCCCTGGCCTTGACTTACCCATAAAGATAAATGGCAAGCAGAGAAGCAGTGACCTAATCCTACCTTTTTTCTAAATAAACTCATGTCCAAAAGAAACGATACCATACAAATCCCAAAATAACTCAATCCACTGCAGATTAATAAGACTAAAACATAGTAATATCATTTCTTCAGTAGTCAACTTACGTCTATGCAAACTTTGGAAACATTATCTTTTCATGTTTGCGAGAAACATGCATTTGAAAAAATCATCGATCTGGAATCTCCTTAACTAGGCGAGATAGCAGAGAGAAATTGGACACTTTCGCTTTTTTAAAACGTTCTAGTGCAGTGACGCGTCAACGAATTTATGTCAAATAAAGTGTATTATATCAACAACATTTTTTTCTGACATAAATTCAATACTTCATCAATTTTAAAGTGAAATGACAAAAGTTCTGTTCATAAAATAATTTGAAATTTCGATTTATGCACTCCATGTACATTTGAAAAGACACAAAATCAAAAGTATCTTTTCCTGAAGAATGAAAATGTGCATACTTTTTCACAAGATATATGCCTGTTAGACACACTTAAATTCGACTCTGTCAGGTTATAGAATTTTGTTTGGGACGACTTTGAAAACTTGGTATCGTTTCTTTTGGACATGAGTTTACATCAAAATGCTTCATTCTACACTTACAGATGCTGAGTGGGCGCCCTTCCACGAAACCTAAGGTCCGATTTGAATGGAAATACGATAACGATTTCAACGAGGTGGTTTTCACCAGAATTAGAGAGATTTGAACATCGGACTCATTATAAACCTCCTAACCACTAGGTTGTTCTGCTTATCGAAATTACCCCCAGGACAGTGTTTGTCTCAAAACCAGTGGTTATCTTCACATGCGTCATTTACGCTAAAGATCTGTTCCACGAAAACATCATCTTCAAGGGGAATGTTATTGAAATTCAATAGCATTTTTCCTATGGCTATGGGTTCTCAGGATGATTGTTCCCTTGTGCTAAAGCAACGCTGCTGGCTAGTCTGTTCCAGTGCCGATAATCGGAGATCCATAGTTTTCTCGAATATTGGCGCTATTTCCTATAGTCTAATGAACATTGATGCCGAATCGCTGTTAAAGTCTGGGACTTGGTGTTCATATTCTAAGCACATAGTGCAGACAAGTGGAATTGGATGTTGCTTGGTTTGTTGGTCTGTGTGCATGCAGCGAGATAGACTTCAACAGATGCTTCAGAACTCATCTACTGGCTGTGGGAAGAAGCATATGCACAAGCACCAATCCAATCGAATTGGTAAAATGGTCTCCTATTCCTTAATTTTTTCTCAAAAGTTTAACATATTTGCTAAAGCATTACCCTGACGTTTCAACGTATGAGTTAATCTTGTTGTGTTGTACGTATACCGTACACAATATCGAGTATGTCCGTGATATACTTTTTAAGTGACCTAATCTTTCAAAACAACCTTTAGATGATCAGAAGTTCTTTTTATCAAACTTGCAACTTTTTTCAGTTTGACATACTCACACTAGTAACCTCAAACTAAGACAACGTGGGAATCAACATGGTACCTTTGGGTTCTAATTCTTCTAATCTTACATGCATTTCGTGACGCCGTTAAACCTCACTTCGTTGAAAATGTGCATTTACTTAAACAGACGAGCGGTTTGCATGTGAAGGTGACATTAGCGTCACTATCTTAGGTTCCCTAATCTTTACCATTTTAATGAGTTTACTGTGTCCATAGTACGTACTGCGTGTATTATTTCAACTGAACTCAATTTTCAAGTTTGGATTTGTGACATAGATGGACACCGATGCAATGGAACACATATACTGTAAGGGCTATTTGAAAATTTATCAGTATTAAATTTTGAATATCAATATATTTATTGCATGACCATATGGTGAAATATGGATAATGAAAATTACACTCTCTATCTCTAACTCATTTTGTCCCGCACATACATCAAGGTATTCATACGGTGAATATATCGAAGAGGCAATTCACTATCCGACTCCACGTCACAATTACAGTACAAATATGAACTTTTACTTTCAAGTTGTTGACAAAAAGAAACGTGAACATTTTTAACTCCTTCACCTATAAGTTATTATCAAAGCAAAACCATTTCCTTTAAACCATTGAAAACGATTAAAACGATTAAGTGTAGCATGCTTTACAGCCGACTTCAATACTAGGCATAACAAACATCCATTAAAAGGTTTACATTTACAAAGATAGTGTTTCCCTTTGTTATGTTTAGTTGTTAACTATCGTTGTATGTATACTAAAATGTGCCCATTTTGTTGTAGTATGTTTTCGAGCAGCGTTCTTATACCCCTTAAAGGGTGCGCGCCAATCCCGATTTCATAGAAAAAATAAAAATATATTAAAGTCTTTCACATGTGAATAAATCTGAAAACACATTAAAAAGTAATATGTTCTGCTTTCGGAAGAAGGCAATACAAAAATCATTTTGTCTAATGAGATGTTTTAACTGCCTTTTTTAAATTCTTTCTTAAATATAACATTTAACATATATATGTCGTAATATTACCGTATATATCTCACTGTGCACAACCGGTTAAAAGTGCAAACTTCTTTCGATGATACACATATGGTGGATAAATGTCAAATGTCCTCCTTATATCTTTGTTCTACCTTTCCTATTTAACACTTTCAGAATTCATCTTTTCGCAGAGAAAACAACATTCACGTTCTAACTACTATCAACTTGCGAGGCCAAATTGATAACAGACAAGCTCGATGAATGAAATATAAGTATATTGTTCTGATGCAATACTTTCTTTCCCTGTTTACAGAAACGTTGAATGTAAGCTTGAAATAGTTTTCTATTTGAAAAAGTGTTCTATAGCCCAAACGGTTATTATGCCTTGGTAATGCATGCACGAATGTCATCATGCTTCATTTTGCTAACATCAAGACACAAAGATGCTTTGTTATACATATTTACTGAGTGTACATTCATTGCTCAAATAATCAATGGCTTAAATTAGTTCCTCTCTATTGATTAGCTCGAGGATTAACTAAACGTAGCATCGCCTTTGTCCAAACTCGTGTTGCTATTTCAATATATATTTTATCTACGTCTTTAGTTGCTAGCTAGGGAGTTTCATTCTCTTCTGGGTTTATAAATGATCACAATGAAGGGTAAGCCATAAAGGAATACAATTACCGTAATCATGTTGTCCTGCTTTTAACATTTGAATAAAGCCCTGCTACAAATACAACTAAAATTACCTTTAATAAAAAGGCAATTTATTTACGTGATTTTTCTTTTTAAAATCGAAAAAACCCAATTCAAACATGCATTGCAACCAATTAAATGACATTCGTGACTAGTTGTGCTCATATATTTGAAACGTTATAAACTTCAAAATTTCATCGAGAATTACTGATTTATGCTGTGAAAATAAATCATCTAATGCTATTCAAATGAATGTATTGAACATGTATATATAGGTTTTAAAAAGCAGGTTAATGTATCGGGACACATATACGTCAATTTACTCAAACAAATTTGAACAGATATGAAATGTTTACATGAAGATAGATTGAATTGTTACAAAAAAGGGAAAGTTCATAAACAATGGGACCTAGGCAAGATTCACACATATAGCCCAAATGTAGCTGTTTTTACTTATTGATTGATCCATCATTCATTTTCATTTTTATGACATACTTGGTTAAATATGCAAACCCAAAATTACGCTTTCGAATTAAAATTATGCCATTTACTGTAGATTTAGTTACATGAAAACTCAACGAAGTTTCATGAAAAATAACGGAGTATTCTGTTAAACGTATGAGAAAACTTTTGTTCGTCAATTTATTACCGGAACAAATTTTTTTTTTTTTTTCAAAACTCCATACAGAAAAGGGACATGTAAGAATAACAATTCCATACATAACAAACTTGTAACACGTATATACAAGTAATAATATCACAACGTACACAATATTTGATGTTTAGACAATTAAATATTCAAAGTTCAATCTGACATTAGGTAGTAAATAGTTAATATTAAAAACTGATCTAATAATTCAGACTAGATAATGACAAATTGACCATAAATTCATAAAGCTGTCATATTTACAATTTATGTAGGCGTTAAATAGGTCAACAAAAGATGCTGTTTTAATTTCCTCTTGTACATGTTTAAAGTTTGGGATTTTCGCCTGTTGTTTCATTTTAAATATATTGTATTTAACAATGGTTATCAGCAAATTCAGGACATAGTTTCGTTTTTCGGTATATCCTAAGATGATATTCTTTTTAGAAAATATGATATAGGTTCCTGTTTTTTCAAGTATCCATTCTTCCAATTTTTTCCATATAGTTTTTGTAAACTTACAATCATAATATAAATGTAGAATTGACTCGTTCTCTGTTTTGCAAAATGTGCATTTGTTTGATTCTTTGTATCTCATTTTTGTTAGAAGCTCATTTGTTGGAAGAAATCTATGCAATATACTATATTGGAGCCATGAATGTTAAGCACTATTGTAGGATTTAAATGTTAATCTTTCTATGGTTTCCCATGTATTTTCGTTAATAAATTCATTTAGATCTTTTTGCCATTTATCTCGGTATTTGAGGGTTTTTGTGCCTTTTCTGTTTATGAGTATGTCATATATATCTCTACAGCCTTTTGGATCGCCAGTTATATTTTGTAAAAAGAAGGGTAAAATTGGCAGTGGTATTTTCTTTTCAATATGAACGTTTATTGACTTGCAGTAATATTTTATAGCCTAAATGTGGCTGTTTTTACATATTGATTGATCCATCATTAATTTTCATTTCTATGACATACTTGGTTAATTATGCAAACCAAAAGTTACGCTTTCGAATAAAAATTATGCCATTTACTGTAGATTTAGTTACATGAAAACTCAACTGAGTTTCATGAAAAAACGGAGTATTCCGTTAAACGTATGAGAAAACTTTTGTTCGTCAATTTATTACCGGAACAAATAGGTTATTGCAGAATAAAACTGTTGTTATAGCCTAACACTTAGACTCTGAAATGAAATGGTTAATAGATCTTGATTTTAAGAAAATATCAAATACAATGAAACGTGACATTTTCCTGAGTTGAGCTCGGACGTCTTCTTTCAGACATGCTTAGGCTTTTATCATATTTTAACGTCTGACCGACTAGACTGTAATGACACAACCTTACATAATGAAGTTATATACGTTTATTCTCAAAATAAGTACCCAGTAAAGAAACAATATGTAAGTCCTTTCTTTGTCAATGTAACATGAAATCGGTTAATGCTGGATCAACCATATGTTTGAATCCTTAATGATTTATATAAACGGGTTGAACGTACTGTACATATGTTATGTATTTCGATAAAGGCTAAATCCACGAACACAATCAAAGAAAGGACACAGTTTAGCTCGTTATGTTATGTGTCAAGCCTAGCGTTCGTACTTCTTACATGGACATGTGCAACAATAAGTCTGATAGGGGTCATATAATAACTAACTTCGATCATGGCTTCATATGAAAATATATTATGTATTTTGATAAACAAATTGATGTTTAGTCAAACCGTGAAAACAACTTAACATATTACACAGATTCAGACAGAGTCAATTTAATTCGATCGTCTTGTAGACTAATGCGATATAAATGAATTAAGGACAATATTTACTTTGACTCTAATTTCCGTAAAGGCAATATTACATAAAGAGGGCTAATTAGCCGCCATGTAAGGAAAGTCTTCGATTTGTATTGTTTGATCTGATTACACGTATTGATCCAGAATACCCGTTTAATAGTAAAGCCTCACATTGGCGCCCTGTGCCTCGATATCCAGCCGTCTCGGCGATCAATGTATAGGGACTATAAAGCGGCGAGCAGGCTCAGTTCCCACAGTTCTAGCGACTATACTCACACTATACAGCGCCTTGGCTTTACTGAACGAGTTCAAGCTTCTGTTCGCTGTTGACTAACTACTACATAAGGTAGGTGTCGGGTCACTATGCTATTTTGTTTCAAATGTTTCAAGTGCCTTAATGGAATGTATTTAGATGTTTGTTATGCTGCAATTTTACATTTCTGTGACATTTCTTTAGGCATTTTCCTCTTCTTTTGAAAACGTATTTAACGATAAATGTTTGCCTTGTTTTTTTATATTGTAAATTGAATAACTAATTTGTCGCACTCCGTTTTAGTGAAATGTAACGTAGAAAGTAACAACAAAAAAGTCTACAGGAATCGACAATCGATATACATGTATGGACGCAATAGGATTAATTTGGGAACAAATAATATTCACATGCTACACGATTGACAACAAAAACATAAATGATCATCAATTGGAACTTATATTCCAATTTTTGTTCATCTTGTTGAGAAAAAAACTTTTATAGAAAAGGATTAACAAGTGATTACGCATTCTGCTGACAAAGTGATGCAGTCGAGCTGTCATATCTTTCAGAAACAGAATCTATTTATGACACATACGGAAATGTGTGTACGATAAAGTGTACACATGAGGAAGTGCAATCGGATGTTTATAGATGAGAGTTATACCATGACAAGTGTTACGACTGTGATGTGACGGTATTTCACCTATGTGTAAACCTTTCGCTTGTCAAATACCTTGATGACAACTTATTAAACTTAACACAGTCTGTATGGGACATGACACAGGTTGTATGTCATTTTCTACAACAGGTATGCATTTATTCTGAATTTCACATTAATATTGTAATGCGGTCTTACCTAAATGATAAGTAATTTGTCATGGTAAATGTAACAGATCGTAATCTCCCTGATTGTCAATACCTTGATGATTGAACATCAGTTTGCATTAAACATTAAACAGGTGGGATTTACCTGGTACTGCAGGTGTGCAATGACATTTGTTTTGAGTCGCACCTTGACATAAGCACATGATAATGTGTTCCTGCTACATTGAGAAGTAATGTGTCATGATAAATGCAACCGATTACCTTTAATAGTTATTACGGCGGTTCATTTCACCAATGCAGGCGCGCAATACATAACTTATGAATGATAATGTCAGATGTTGGTCATGGAAATGATCAATTTAATGGTGATTTGCATTCTATGGTAGTTATTATGTGATTTGAAAGGATGATGGTATTATTCCAGATTAAGTACGTTTCAATTAGTTCTCCGCTACTTTGAATGCATTCACTATTGATGTGATAGGGAACACTATTGATTCCGAGCGATATGAAACGTAAATCATTTGTTATTGTTCAAAAGAACTGACAAAAAAATAACACAATCTGGTCATTTTGCATTTGATAGACAGTGAGAGAGTTTGTTTGAACGTATCTATGAATGTTTGTTAGTGATATTATATACTACTGTGATGATAAATATATATTGCTTTTAATTAACAATTTATTGTATATTTCATCAAAATACATTATAATGATTTAGTCGCGCTATGTTTGTTATAGCTGATGCACATGGGAAAACTACCTATGCAGTAGTATTTGGATTCGAGAAATGTACAATACTCATATGAGGATATTGATTTATTTTGTTGTTGAATTTAGATTACAATTTCTACAAAACAATACATGGTTATTTCGATACTCGATCTCTTTTTCGAAAACTCAAGAAAAAGTTCGTTCACTTATTACTTATATGTTATACTTATTGCTAATTCTTAATTGTGTTTGTAAGTCTTCAGCATGTTTTAAGATCTCAAAGTTTGCATGTTAAGTGCATCGATAGTTGACTTGAATTTTGTTTCTTTATTATGATATTTAACTGTGCACTTGCAGGTATGAAAATGCAAAGATAAAAGGTTGGCTCAGTGATATATTTAACATAACCATTCGCTGAAAAAAATATTGGGGAATCATTAAAAAATATGTCATGATACCGTGAAAAACGGGTAGAATACATCTGGACGAATACTCTTTCGGACATGTGTAGTTTAGAAAAATACATTGACAGGAGAGACTGTTATAGCATTAACCTGTCAAGATCTACATTGTCCTTATCACTACCATGTCAAATTCGTTTTCCTCCAGAAGCTGTTTCAAATTCGACGCTGAAATTTGAAATTGTAAAAATTTACATAGAATTTTGTGGGCGACAATCGTCTTACCTAAGTTAACATGCAGCTCGGTTAGATTTTCATTAACATGATGGCATTGTTGTAGAATTTGCGTTTCTAACCAAACAAAACATGTAAATGTCTTCAATTTTCGGTTTGGAACTTTGAAGGGGTGTCAAGACTATCCCAGTGCCAGAATGTCCTTACTCATCCCACATAATGATGTCACCTTTTCGAATTTTAAATCTAAAAATTTAAAAATTGAATTATCAATATTATTATATGAATATTTATATCACTTGCCCAATTGAGGCATAGAAAATGGAAATCCAGAATGATATTCTGTTTACTCGGACCATGAATGTTTATGAGTGCGATGCTGTTTAGTATTATATGCATTATGCAATGGCAGATGAATTAAGAACCCTATCAGGGATTTCGCCTTTCCACCCAATTTTAACTAATTGCTTAGACAACACGATAATTAACTAGAAAAAGCGAATCGTAGCAGACCATTTGCAATAAGTACGCCATGTGAGAAAATGACATGATAACAAAGCAAGTGATATCTTTCTAATTTTGCACTTAATTTCAATTAGATTTGGAAAATACAGATCAAAGTTGATTTTAACAAAGCGCGTTTCCTTTGCATACATGTACCCGCCAATACAAACCGTTTTATTTTCATACCTGGATACCTGGTTAGTGTCACTGTTACCTTAATCAAACATAAAATGTTCGTAGGTCATTGTTGGCTCAGTATTGGAGTAACTGTACATGTAAATCTCGTTTCGCGTAAGAATGACCAGCTATGTATTGACAAACAATACAATTACTACGATGGGTTCGTAACAGCTTTGTCATCACTTTGATTAATGGCGCTGTCTAAGGTGTGACGTGAGGGACAATTGATATCATGTGATACCAGCTTCCCTGTAAGTGTTATGATGTATATCGGTGTCTGCTATTGTCAGTGTCACGTTGTGATAGGCGCTCGTCATTCGATCGCTAGGCGTGCAGATGAAATGCAATGCATGTATATGAAGGTTTAATAATGAAACACCTTTCGTGCCAAACATCGCGGATTGTTTACCTTTCTGTTTCTGAATATTGATCAATGAATTGATTGATTAAAGAACAATGTGTTGGTAACTGATGCATGAAATGTTACTAAGGAGTGTTGGAATTCATAATAACCTCAATGTTCGATGAACATGCAAAGAAATCATTTGATTAGGATTTGCATAATGGAAGATAATTGGTAAAGGTAATCATTGCAAGTATGTTTAAACAAACGATATCACTTATCATTATTATAGAGCTCATCAAGGCGCGCATCAGAACTAAAGAATTATATCTTTAAGGGGACATCATCAAGATTAACCTTTAACGTCTTACATTTTTGCTTTACGAAAATGCACATGTTTTTTTTATCAGAGGTTTTGATTTTTTCGTCACCCAGTTCTGAAGTAAAAGGTATATTCAAAGTAACATAACATGATTTAAAATGTTATCCTTCTCATAAAATATAATCAACCAGTTTGATGGTTTCATCAGGTCATAACATGCACACATCAAAGGCACATACTGTGGACGTTATTCCATATTAGCATCCTGAAGTTCTGATTAAATTACTGGACCAGATCGATCCCCTGTTCTTTGCATGAAGTGGAAGCAACACATACTTGACGTGTCATCAATAGCGAATAAAATATAATCACTATTCGTCTCTTTGAGCGAGGTCGACCTCACGGTAACGGTATCTAACCTGGTACGAAGGAGTCCTCGCCTTAACAAATGAGCAGAAACACCTTCCTTAGATCTGAACATGAACAGATTAAACCTTTCATCCGTTTTGAATTTAGAAGTTTGTGTGTCAGATTATAGATAGCTAATAGTCCCGATTAAATGCAACCAAAGCATCCGCAACAACTTTTACCGGTTTTGAAGGGACATGTGCGATGCATTTATCCTCACCTTCGTTCACAAATGAGAAGAACACTGTTCCATGAAAACACCTTCTTTAGATCTCGTTACCAAACCGTTAACAGGAACAGGTTAAACCTTTCAACTCTTTTATTTTAAAAGTTATGTGTATGATGATCGATATCTTACAGTCCCGATGAAATGCAACCAACGCATCAATAACCTCTTTTACCTATTTCGAAGCGACATGTTCGCTGCCTTTATCAATAATCTACAATCGGTGGTAACGTTTGTTTGATATGTCTGAACGTCAACAAATGATTGTCCTCATTGTGACTACAGCAGAGATGTCATAGTGACATAGCTTGTTATAATTAGAGTCTACGCCATGTCTCGTACACTGGAATCGCCTTTAGCAAACCAATCTGGGTTATTTGTATGGACAATGTTCGCTGTCATAAACAGATGTCGTTTGGTCAAAATAATGCTATTCTTATTCTCCTATAACAAAGCAATAAGTCACTAAGGTAATCTTCGAGTCATGAGACTTAACGTTAACATTAATATGTAGGAGTCTCTTGACTAAGATTTTCTTGTCCTTTCAACACAAATAACACAACATCTGATAATGCTGTGTTACATATCATAGTTTGTGTAAGCAGTCTTGTTAATTTATGTGTTAGTAGTGCACATTGTATAGTTGTACTAGATCATTCAATTGAAGTGTGTGTGTGATGAGTCACAGAGTTTAACTTTCAACGGAATCTTGTGAAAACGAATTCGAAAACATATGTTACTAGTTGCAAGAGAATAATTTCAAAGAGAAGTGCTAGCTTTGACACGAACATGACATATTTGGTTGAGCTGGGCGACTCCTAGTCGCTTTCTCCAAATATTAAAAGGCGTTCACACAAATTGGCTACAGGTGTTTCCTCTTGATACTTGTTATTTCTCCTAAGATTACGGATAGTAGGGGTGGATAGTAAGGTATTTGTACTCCTTTCAGTAAAAGTTTTCGTCTCTTCAAACATACAAATGTATAGATGTAGTAATGAGTATTTTCGCTTATACAGATATGAAATATTGTTTGTCAAGAGATTGTGTATCGAGAAGATATTATGCATACGTACGCCATTATCAGAGCGCGGTTTAAGTGAATTTGTACTTGATTCATTATGGTAATCTATATACCATTGCAATAACATGTAAAATGTTAACCAATTACTAGTGTCTTTTCACAATAAAAATTAACTTGATAAGAAAACAGACAATGTGTCAGTAAAAGTAATTCGATGATAAAATCATAATCTTGCATTTTCGGAAAGATATTATGTCTTTATAGTTATTTGCATTTAGTTAATTCAGTGATAATTTGGTGTTTCGTAAAGGTTATTTAAGCTGTCTCATCTAATTGAAAAAAGATAAATTAATTATTTCAGATATATAAATATAATAAAGATAACTCATTAACTGTACTTGTACTATAGGCCTTTAGGTCTGAACTACTGAATAAACGAACCCGAAAAAAGATTTAAGTTTCGAAACTGTGTAAATCTGTAAGTGTTCTTTCATACTCATGATACATTTCATGACCACTGTACTATAGGGATCATTGTAAAACATATGTTATAAAGTCTGTTTCTTTAAATGGATGAGATAAGAAATAAGACATAAAAGTGATTTTATGTGTAATATGATTGTAATAATTATTTCAAGCCAACTGGTCAAACATTAGTACCTTTTCAGTCAAAAATCCCTCGAAACGGCGCTGTGATCCTTTCAGTAAAAGTAGCCCACAACAAAACTCAGCAGCTGTTTAGTCATTGCTGTAATGCCCCATGCCAAACAAAGAAAATTCAAAGTGTTTGATTATTAATTTCTCTTATGTATTGCAAGATCATATAATGCACTTCTTGTCAATTATTGTAAAGGAACTGTTATTTTGGGGAAAATGCTAGTGGAATGACAGTTTCAGTCGCAATTTCTCAAAATGTCGACACTAATAATCCTTCTTTAGATAAATTACTTTAAACATCTCAATTTTCATGCCAAGAATGGTAAATATAGTCAAATTATATAAAGGTTATCTAAAAGTATCAACAGCCGAATATTTGAAAGTAGGGATGACTATCTAGCTATTGTCAAAAGGAAATAATAATTTGAATTCGTTTCAAATATATTTTAAGGATTTATATGAGTTGACTCTCTGCAAGACTGTATGTTTGTATGGAGAAAGTTGTAGAAATAAGGTTAATATCATCACTCTCTTGTGTCTATAAACTTATTTCAATTCAACAAGACAACCCTTTAAGCAAAGATATACTGTTCTTTATTTACAGCTGCAGAACACTTTGCTTGTTTGCCAAACCAGATTTCTTCGGAAATAAAAATATGTTTAAACCAACACTTTGCAAACACGGTTTTCCGAACAAAGCCAGCATCTAAGAAACCGTTATATCTGATTGAAGGGAACGGCTTACCGTCGGTAAAATAGCGTGGAATTCGTTCAGGTCTTCATCACTTTATAGTTAATTCCTTAGCGTATGACCTCGTTTATCTGTCTAACATAATCGAGTATTTGATGAACCGTCTTCTCTCAATCTTGTACTATGTAATTTTGCCTTTGCAGTTCACATCGTTGATTTATTTATCAAGACTAACGACACCATGTATGTATGTTTGTATGCTAGGCCTGGAGTGCCTCATTACTTATAAATAAGTATCGCGTACCCTGTCATTTGGCATCTGTAATGGTTTCAGTCAAATGAAATATAACTATTCAGTTTTCTAGGAAGGTGTAATTAGTACGCAAATAGTCAAAGCAGACGTCGTGAGAATGTAGTTTCTTCAACTTTCGATGAAACACGTGTTGGTCTCCCTCCTACAATGTTACTTTGACAGTTTGGAACGATGTCGACAACGGACGATAAAGGCGACGTGGGTGTTGCCTTGAAATGTGACTTGAAATACTTCTAGTTGTGTTCGACCATTATTTTATTGTTGTTTGGAGTTACCATATGACTCGAGCCGGTGATACATTCACAGGCCAGTGTAGACGCCAGGGTGTCCCCATCCCCGTCGTCTACCTCAGTTGGACCGACTCCAGATAGGTGTCTACTAAAAACTACTTGGTGATGTGCGTCCTGGGCGAATCTAACGAGGGAGCGCTTCTACAGCGTTATAACGACTTGCACATGCATGTAATGCAAGCAATAACCAAATTTAGTGGCAAGACGGGAAGGAGAGATCATAGGCCAGCGTGTACTTAGCTAAGTACATGTACATGTAATAGGCCTCGGCGTTCATGATGCACGTGCGCGAGGGTTCATCTTACTTGAACCCGAGGTAGAGATCGGTAACTATTTTACACACTAGCTCAACGCTATATCAATGCAATTTCAACATTGCATCAGTTTTGATAATGCGGAATTGCATATCCTTCTAAGATATTATGAGAAGGTGAAGCATTGACTCTAGACTAATTGTAGAACATTGTCAATTTCAAGTAGCTGACAGTGGCATAAGCCTCTCGTGCTGCACGTGCTATCCGTGCGGAACCGTACAAGCTACCACAATAGATGTTATGCCCATTTTGGTATGAAAACAGCTTACAAAAAATTACTTTAACATGCATATAAATAGTGTGTCAGCTTTGCTAAAAGGATGGCTCACAAAACCGTACAAGCGTTTTAAATGATGATTATACTTTTCTTTGTATCATCTGTTACAAATAATGAAATCAAATATTTCTTTTAAAGACTAAGTGATTGTTTTCAAGTAATGACGGATCTTTTGAACCAACTTCTTGAAGCAGAATCATTGATCTTGGTACATGTATATGCTGTGAATTAGTTTATATTTGAAATACCAACTCTAAAATTCATGAAAGTTTAAAAGTTAAAACAGTTTGCAGCATTACCACCTAGAAACAAACCAAACGATTGTCAAAGACACACACACTGCCTAGTACAACTATGAAATATCACCTTGGACTTTCTATTCTTCAATGATATACATATCAAATTGTATTATCGTATGCGCTTTTTCACTATTAATATAATGATAATGACAAAATTAAACATCAAATCATTTTCTGTTTTTAATTATCACTTTAGGAAACATGTTTACACGCAAACATATAAGTGTATTTGTACTTCTAAAGACACTTCGTTAAAGTACACATTAAAAAAAATTGCGGTGTATGCAAATTGAATTTGTCATTGAAAAAGATACGTCTACATTATGCCATATGTTATTTAACAAAAAAGCTATAAAACAAGCCCCTATTTGTTCGTTGCAAATGGAAGCAATTTCCATTTCCATTTGCAGCGGATAAAAATGTCTTGTTGCAAAAACGACTCTCCAGAAGATCCAGTAATTTTATAACAATCAAATTAATAATAGAATACTGATAAATTTTTTATACATATTGTATTAAAGCATCTTCATTGTTAATTCTGGTATTTTTCTACGTTTTATTTCATCTGGATTTTCTTAACAAATAATGATAAGTTCGGAGATTTCCTCAGCATGCTTCATTTGGTTAGGTGGTGCACTAAATTTATGGTTAGAAACATTCTCTCCCCACAGAGGTAGATCAAGTCATAAAATGTTCATACCGCATCTGTTCTATTACGCCGACTTTGTGGGATGAAATGGGAGATGCCTGATTGGAGGCAATCAACGTTAGTCGTGCAATCAGCGACGCTGTCCTAAAAATCACGGCAAAAGCATTGTGATATGAACCACCCTTTCCATGTGAGAAGCGTTGTTTTTAGATAATTGTTTTATTGTGTTGCATTTTTTTCTGTCAAGGGAAACTGCCGGAACCCACGGATGTCGACGTAATAGAACAGAGGCTGTATAACCATTTCATGACTTGATCTGCCTCTGTGGGGAGAGAATGGGATAGAAATGGTTGATTAAATGTTGGTCGTTGTTATGTCAAGAATAATTTAGTTTGAGTTTTGACTTTCGTATATCACATGCGTTTTCCTTGCATCTATTACAACCTTGAAATAAGTCAAATTTTCTACGCTTGACATTTTACTTGACAGAATGGTTATTTTCTATGTTCTAAATGTCAAGGAGGTATTTTTGGTGAACTGCGAGTTAGACATTCAATATCCCCTATATTTAATCCTAGTTTCTCCATAATTTAACTTTTTTGATCGTATCGCTTTTATCGAAACATGAAATTCACATCGCGATTCGATAGATTCCTAAACGGACGGATTTGACGGAATCGACATGTTAATGTCATATTTAGATAAAAGCGATCAGTTATAAAAAGGTAAAAGACATCCATTATCACTGAAGTTTTTATTTACTTTCTTACTTTACCCTGGACGTGGGTTTTGGCGCTGTTTGATTCTTATCTGTAATATATCTAATGTCTAATGTCTAAGGTTCGTTATATCTCAACGTTACGACTGTAGTCATGTAATAGTCGTACACAAATCGTGATGCTATCGTGTAGGCGTCATGTTCCGTTTGCGTAAAATCGTGCATTTCTAGCATCTATGTATAATGGTATATGCAAAACTCACAGCAGTAACCGCCCTTTCAACAAACAATGTTGCTTGATAACAGTAAAATATCACAACTTTACAATATAGATACATTGGCTTTGATATAATGTGATTTGTTTGATAGATTCACGTGGGACACACCCTGACAGGTTTACCAAGTTTGCGCCATAGTGGAGCCCCTAATCTCTAACATTATGTATACCGTTATGTTTTCTTGAACATGAGGTCTATGTTAGACAGTTATAGACTTGTGATGTCGGTCAATACCTGTTTTTATAGAGTTTTTATGTGAGCGAATTTTCCGGCAATCTTATTGGTCCAGAACAGGTCACGTGACAGTCGACAGAAAGTAATATTGCCTTAACACCAGATCTGACCAAAAGTAATATTGACCCGAGTACTAAAACCTCGAAAACAATATTGACCTCGGGTTTCATAGAATTGTATATTATTTAGATATAGGTAAATACTGATTTCGAAATTTAATGTCAGTACTTGTTGCAGGTTTTTAAAGAAAGGCCACCAGCAATCTAAGAAGAAAATGCACCACATCCTTTGTTCCTGACATCTCTGTGGAGAAGGGTTCGGTCTGTGCTGTGAGGAGCTACCTTTGCATTGTCGCCTTGGACGCTGACATATACTTCGGTTAAATGGTAAGTCAAAAGAAACACATGACTACCAAATGAATATTACTTTTAATATTGACATTTACTATCGTCTCGTCATTAAAGTGTAGTTTTGAAAACATGTGTATCACAGAATTTCTGTTTTCATATATTTGACCTGTTTATATTCAAAGCTTTAAATGGGAAATAAACTTTTTTTTACGATTAATCTATAGTATTTCAGGGCAAAACTCTGCTTTATTGTATAAAAAGGGTGTGTTGCATGTACATACTGGCGTTAAATGTGTAAAATGTGGATTTATGAAAAACTCATATTGGGTTGAATATGTAAAACATTATTGAAACTTGATATGTTAACTCATTGAAGTTTCTTCTGTTTTGGCGTTGTATTTATGTGGGAAACCACTTTTTTATGTTTCATCTTATCTTAAACTAATATCCTCATGGTTGTCTTTAGTCTGGGATATAAGCAAATATGGTTTAAGATAAATCGGTCATGCACTTGTTTTGTCTTCTTTTGAACAGCTCTTTCTTGCTGGTTATGAAACGGAAAAGATCGAATGGATGTTACATATATCACATCACTTTAATCCGGCAGGAAACAGTGCAAAATTAATTGATATTCCAAGAGATATCTATCAAAGTCTGCTAAGAAACAAAGCATTGTGAAATATGTCTTTTTTAATAATCAAGACCATGGATATATTACTAAGAAACTGAATCATCAAAGACACATTGAATGAAATATACACGCAGTAAATGTATCGTTTGAGGTTTCTCCGTCGCCATAATGTCTGTAAGTCACCATGGCCGCTTACTCATTTGGCTTCATGTTTCTTCTGATTTTTTTCAAAGTGTTACTGATGACGTGCATTCATCTACAAGCTTAACAAGATGTGACTCGTATTTTTACATCTGTTACACAGGAGTATACTTGTGTAGAATTACGAAGAGTATGATATGTTTCTGGCTGTTGTTTGTTCACATATTACTATATACAAGGGCTTACACATTGCATTGTCCTGAAATAGAAATTATTTCTTTTGATTAACTATAATTATTTTTTAAGTTTCACGTAAATACGTCTCTGAACAGATAAAGTAGCAACACATTTCGAATGGATGCTAACGATTCCTAGACTATGAACAATAGTCATTTAAATGATTATATCTAGTTGATTTTAGTTGAAGTTCTCTGCCTATATGTTCTAACTGTTTTTTGGGTGTTTTTGGTGTCTGTCTCGTTGTTTCTTTATTAAATGTTCCTACTGTTGGTAATGTTGCAATTAAAATCTATAAGTTGAAAAACTGATTGACCATGAAGATTTTACAAGAGTTTTTTTATTTGTTATCAAGTGAATATCAATCATTTTAGCAAGTAATATTTAAAGCAAGCTTTGAAACATTGTGTTTTCAGATTTTGTGCATACATCAGAATTTTAGACAGCTAGTATAGACTACAAATAACTTAAATATATTCTAATCAGATTTTATTTTGAAAAACTTGAATCTTATCAAAAACAGTCAGATCTCAACAGCGAAAAAAAAATTCAAATCTCTCCGAGTGTTAATCCAACAACATTTTTTTCAAGATTGGAGAACCATCACTTTTAGTTTTTTCTCACTTCGATAAAGTCATTTTACATTAGAAAAACATTCAAATTGAAAGAGTACACCAAATTGTTTGTGGAAGTGATTGACCATGACAACCTGTTTATATGATTTAGTACGGGCAGATCCACTGTGTAGTGAGAGAGCTCATCAACGAGAAATTCAGCCAGGAAACATGGGAGAAGATTCTGTAAGTATATACTCTTAATATGATAGAAGTCATACTTGCTCATTTGACCATGCAGTCACACAAGTTGTGTTTGGAATATAAATCGCATTTGGAAATACTTAGGAATAACAAATACAGTAACATTGAATCGTTTATGAATAGAATAGAAATATAATAGCTAAACGGAAATTGAAACTATTGAAAATGATATAACGTGATTAGCAAAAGTGTAAAGATCTATACAAAGATTCTCCCTGCTGTTAACATCACGGTTAAAGGCGCAGTACCACGCTTTTTGAAAAAAACTTATTTTCCATTTTTCACTTTTAATTGTATGTAAATGCTAAATGTATCATGTTATAGTGTCAAAAATCTTATTACATAAACCAATCATCCCTTGTTAGATTATAAAATTCAAATAAGTCCATTGGAGGCCATTTTTGTGTGAACACATACATGTATGCATTTAATTCATTTTGTGTAAGAAAATGGAATCGCATGGCTGATCTTTATATTATATATTTCATTTATTTCTGTTTCATTTACTTTAAATTCATTGTCTTTAAATAGGAACCATTTATTTTCATTTTCCTGACATCACTTTATGTTTCCCCTACTGTTTCTTTAAGCCCTTTTCTGGCTACAAGGTAAGTGGTATTCATATATTTCACTGTATCGGAATGAACTTCTAATGGTTTACTTTGTTTCAGGACGGAGTCTGGTCTGGACGAGCATGACCATTTCCTCGTCTTCTACCGCTATGAAGACCAGCTCACCTTCAAACTCGTCGGGGCTGTCTCTACTGTGCTTGGTGAGTTAATTAGCTAATAATATAGATATATAAATAAGTTGAATTAGGGGAGGTGAGGTGAGTTAATGTGTGGTTTAACGCCGCTTTCGAAGAGTATTTCACTTTTATCACGGCTGCCTGTATTATTGCAGTGATAAAGCCTGCAACGCTATTGTGGTTATGCATTGCGGTGAAACCTGCTGCTGGAACTAGCGAACCATGGGTGGTACTGAGATGAAAATCAGTGTAGCATTGCACCAAAACCTTACTGCGTGTAGAACACTTCTTCACGGTAGACAGGGTTGCCGAGCCCCTGGTGGGATTTGAACCACGGACCTCCTGATCCGAAGCAGAACACCGCGCTATCTGAGCATCCCCCTTCTTTAAATCATATCTTCAAAATAGGCTGTCGTTTACAATCCTTTCCAGAAGTATGGATGTGTCAATCTGACATTCATAGTCAATTTCCCCTATTCACATATAAGGATTGTTTGAATACACCAGACCGGACAAGACAAGTTTCCTGCTCTATCCAATGGAATGCGTCTAATTCGAAGCTAATCTATGTATCGTGATTCATTGCAGTTCCGGTGAACCGCAGTGCCAAAAGCTCCCCAGGCCTATTACTGTTGTATAAATCTGTGAATTAGGTATGATCGATTAGGTCCATTGTGTCAATGCAAGAGAAACAACGTCTTTCAATAGCCTGACCAACACTTAACGGAGTGATCCGGGGCTCCTTCGGGAGATACGCATATTCATTATGGTAATATCGACCTTTGAGGTAGGGAACAATGGTAATTTGTTCCTTGAGGTCACTGATCATTGAGAGATTAAAATGTACTTACCTAATTATGAAACATATTTCATGTGAATGTTGCCTGATTAACAACCTTTATGTATTTCATATCTCTGCGATTTGCATATTAACAAAAATAGGCACTTTGTTCAATAATGTTGTTCTTAAAGAAGATATTAGTATCATCAAACATCCTAATGCAATGCATGATATAACGGTATAAAAACCTTCTGATAACTCTGATGTGATCTGATACAACATTTCAGTAATGAACAAGGGTACATACAATGTTGTCAATTTAAAGTCAAAATGAACTCTTATTTTGTTTCAAATCCTATGGGTACTTCCCATTGACCGTATACATCATCATTTAATTCTTGAATATTACCACTCACTATTTTCAAGGCAGAACTGGTGACTCAAATATTTACAATTGTAACAACGAACTATTGAAGTCATAGACCAAGTCTTTCATGTGTCATATTATAAACTTACAAAAACGTAGTTAAGTATCCCTTCTTTTTACAAATGTAGTTCAAATATCTCACTTGTGGTAACATATCAAATTCTTAAGTTTTTTTATGACAAATCGTATTTTTTACAGATTACAATCCTACGTATATGTCA
Source organism: Steromphala cineraria (assembly GCA_916613615.1). Classification (NCBI taxonomy): domain Eukaryota; kingdom Metazoa; phylum Mollusca; class Gastropoda; order Trochida; family Trochidae; genus Steromphala; species Steromphala cineraria. The sequence continues at coordinate 30,110,974 of OU744726.1, read as the reverse complement.
CAATGGTTGACACAGTAAAATCATTCACACATTTGAAGACGTATCATATGCAAGATAAACCCTTTATGTATCCTTCGTAATATGTTACAACGATCATACTGGAGGTCCAAGACAAACATTATTCACTTCCTCATAACATATGATATTACAGATTGGTTTGTTCCGTTTCCTTCTTATACACTCATGGCAAAAATTGTTGTCACCCCCTAATATTTAATTAAATTGGAGTTTATATCACATTGTATGCATGGCAATGTTGGTTTTCCATGGAAATGTCATTACAGGCATGAAGTTACATTAACTCACACTTTACAATGAACAGTGTCAGCGGTTTCATGTAGACCACGTGCATTTCATTGAAATGATGGAAATTTGTCTCCTTAGGTTTGTCATTTCCATCGATTACTATAGACCTCTTTCATAAGATACAGCTTCACGACTATAGTTTCTGAAAAGCATAGACCATGCCTGGTCCCACTCCACCAGGAATCAGACATGAAATCATTGGCATGAGTCGTGGTGGCGCTTCGAATCGTGTCATTGCTGCAGCATGTAACGTCAGTGTTAGAACTGTTCAAAGGATTAAAAGACTGCACGCCATACAGGGAAATGTTGTTCCGAATAAGTCTTCAGGCCGTCCCAAGAAAACTACGGTTCGTCAGGATAGAATTCTTCTTCGTTTGACCCGACGTCATAGACGTCTTTCGTCTTTGACTCTTGCACAGAGATGGGGGGCTCATATTAATACGCCCATTTGCCGGAGAACTGTAGTGAACAGGTTGCTCCAGCATGGATATAAGGCAAGAAGACCTGCCATCAAACCATTCTGGACACTGGCCAACCGCAGGGCACGGCTTGCTTGGGCGCAGCAGCACCGCAGAATCCAACTTGGACATTGGCGTCACGTCATATTTACTGACGAGTCTCGTTTCCTACTGCATAAGGTGGACAGGAGAATGAGAGTGCGACGTTTACGTGGGGAAAGGCTCAATGACGACTGTCTGCAGCATCAGGTTGCCCACGGTGGCGGTTCTGTACACGTATGGGCAGGAATACACCATAACGGTAAAACGGATCTTGTCGTCCTTCAAGGAAACGTCAACCAGAGGTCGTACAGACGTCTTCTTGAAACCGTTTGCCTCCCACATGCAAGAAGAGTGTATGGCAACAACTTCCTGTTGCAGGACGATAATGCACCAGCCCATCGTGCACGTACAGTGAACGCTTTCATTCAGGCACAAGGAGTAACAAGATTGCCCTGGCCTTCAAAAAGTCCGGATATGAATCCGATAGAACATGCTTGGGATCAGCTTGACCGTGCACTTAGAAGACTGGACCCTGCTCCTGCAAATTTACAGCAATTGCGGGCTGCTCTTGTGAATGAATGGAACAATTTGGCTGTTGCAAACATCAACACACTGATAGACAGTATGCCTGCCCGAATTATCGCCCTTGAAAATTCCAGAGGCGGTGCTACCCGATATTAGGCTTGTAAATATACTCTTACATGACTGCAGAATGAAATAAAACCGACAATTGAACTTGAAAATGTAATTTGTTTTATTGATACCCATCCAATTGATACTATATGGATACTGTAAAAAATTGCCCTTTTTCACAGGGACCATACATATCCTAGTAGAATTTCTTAAATTGGCCAGCACAAGACCAAAATACAAGCTAGTATGTTTTACGAATGTTTTTCCCAATCACACAAATCATTCTGACAGTTATTGCATGTTTGATTATTTGTCAACACTCAGTTAAACTTGACGTAGCGTTCTCAGTCTGGGGGTGACAACCATTTTTGCCATGAGTGTATGTCTCAGAGACATGCCCTGAGTTTACAGACCGAATCATGTACTTTTCTGATAAAAAATATATCTTCATTTCCCAGAGATCACCCTTGAGGCGGTGCTGGAGGTGTTTGGAGACTACTTCGTAGTTTACTGCCTGAGACACGGATACGACAAGATGCTGAAGACACTGGGAGGAGACATGAAGAGCTTCATCCAGAACCTTGACTCACTGCACTCTCTCCTTGCCCTCAGCTACAAGAACATAGAGGCGCCCTCATTCAGGTAGGGTGCTTACAGACAAAACAGAATGAAGACATTCAAGTTACATGTACTACCGGACAGTCAGGAATTATAATGGTTGTGTCTTGGAGGAATTTATCGTAAATTAAAGGGTTAAGATATTTTGGAAATAGCTTTAAAAACCAATCATTGAAATGCGCAAAAACCTTTCTTGACTTGTGTTATGATCCGGATCTCTTTTAATGAAAACGAAGAACCTTTTTAGAGGTTGTCCAAGGCCCATAGTACAGTGATGTTTTAAGTGGTATTTGAACAGTTTGAAATCAGATGAAAATGCAATAAATGAGAACGATAATATCATTTTCATTTAACATTTTGTAATTGTATTTTGTCAAGGTATTTTGAGTAATGTACCACTATGTTTTTAAAAAACGGTAACATTTCCCCTAACCAGTCACTATACTGCAAAATAAGATTTCCTTAGGAGTTAGGTTACAAGATTCAAGATTAATGAATGTAAGTAGACATGAATGATGAAAAGTTTTTCTGAAAACAAGTTTATCTTTCAGGTGTGAAACTCACAAACATGGGTACCTGTTACTCCATTACTACACAATAAGGCCTGGTCTGTATCCCATTGTCATAGGTAAGTACATGATGATTTTTCACGGAGATCAATTATCACTCCATATATTCATTTGTGTTTGGTTTTGTTTAGGGGCTTAGCAGATGCTTGAAGATAACATCTAAAATCAAGTCTTTCATAATCAGTGTAAAGCATACTTACTTGCTTGAAATTATCCTAATTGTCTACATGAATATGTAATGTTATTACGTTATCAAAACTTGCCAAGATGAGCATAGCATACCAAATATGTATGCTAACATTACAGTTATACTCAAAGCTTTTGATTATCTCCAAAATGTACTTCCCAATTCAAGATCTTACTTTCGATTTTATGTCTGAAAACAAGATTAGTATGTTTATTTGAAAGAAATCACTTTTAAAAAACAAGACCGGAAGTTAACCATAAACTATCTGCTCTCAAACTTATATATATCGTTAATGTTTATAATGAGGTTGTATTTTGTGAATGACTTGCATATTACAAATGCAGGTATAAACATTAATGTAAAAAAGAGTTTCAGCGTATCAAATAAGTCAGAAAAATTAATGTATGGGCAGCTGTTGTTTGAACTACTTAAAGTAACTTTGTCTGTTAAGCCTGCTTGCGCTAAACGTTAAAGAGTAACACTGGTTCTTGTGCTTGAATGTTAAAAAAGAGAAACAGTGTTTTTACAAATTGTCAGGCTCATGAATTTAACTGCTTGAAAAAGTTCTGCTCTACGCAGAAGAATGTTTAACCATAAGGTTACTTAGGAAACCTATCTGCTAAAAAACGTTACAAAAAGTGCATTCAACAGAAATGTCAAACGTTCAAACCATCTACGTACCGAATAAGAATCAAGCTCTTTCTGTACTTACACTGTTTTGATACTTGAGGGTTTTTTTTTCAATCCTTGAGTGCTTTTAGGGTTTTCAAATGTTGCATATTTAAGGAAAAATAGTCAGTGTTAAGTAGAGCGCAATGTAAGAATCATGTAGACGGGGACAGGATCAAATGGTGTTTCATATCTTCTTTAGATCTCTTTAAGTGAAACCTAATTAAAGAAATCATTGTTGTAATCAATACATTTAATTACTATTTACTCTAATTATTATAAATTTCGAAATCGCTAACCCTAATTTTCCTGACAGGTTCTGTTCGCTCTGTGGGTCGAATGATCTTCAAGCAGACAGTGGATATCTCAGTCCTGGAGAGGAGCAGTGAGGTTATCGAGGGAGGGAAGACTCAGGAGCACACGGTCTTCAAGGTGATCCTCCACAAGGGACTCGACACAGAACGTGGGTCCCCGGAGGGTCGGGAGGAGTCTGAGACCCCCTCAGACATGGAGCTAGCAATACCTGTGAACTCTTCCTCATTCCGTCTTAACGCCTCTCAGTTTTGTCAGGCGTTCCCCTACCATATCATATTCGACGACTGCTTACGGATAAGACAGTGTGGTGTTATGATTCATAAGTTGTGCCCTATACCTATCAAAGAAGGGATGGCAGTGACTGCTGCATTCAGAATCATTCATCCTAAGATGAATCTATCAATAGTGAACATTCAGAAGTTCATCAACGCTGTGTTTCTTCTAACTGTGTCCCCGGAGGAGGCTGATAAAGAGAATAAAGAAACAAAAGCCTTAGTTTTGAAAGGTTTGTATGGTTAGCATCATATTAAAATCACACATTGTACACATTACTCATCAACTGATACTATAAATGTATTGTCATAAAAGGTGTTTCTGGATATAAACATTAATGCAGCAGTATGGTAAGAAAGGTTCAAGAATGAATGGAAGCAGTAACAATTTGTTCCCACCATTGTCGTTCAAAATCTTTACTCCTTGAAACTCTAATTCCCGTAGATAAGGAGAAAGGCAGTTTAGTAAATTTTCCATCTTTTCTACACAAGACGAAAAATGAGTAAAGTCATACGTTTACACATCTTTTTAACTAGCATTTTTTGTTTCAGTGTAAGTTCTATGTGCATTCATCATTGAAAATTTCTTAGCTCAAGTGGGCCTTATTGCAAAACGGTGATTTGTAAAGTGTTTGATACATATCTCTTGCACTTGCTCAGTTAACTAACTTTTTTTTCATTAAAATAATTTGACAAATTTACATTCTTAATGAATTAATCTTTTTACATGTCTTTTAAAATATACTTGTTGCGATTGAGGACTCCATTTATAAATATTTCTGTGATTGTCTCACCTTGCTCGTGTTAATGGAAATCGGGGGAAATTATCAAAACACTTCTTTGTGATTATAGTCGTTAATAGTCGAAACCAATCTCACTTATGTGAATTACCATCTTTGGGAAAGTCATATCTGGCTTATTTGTCAAACATTTGACCAGTTTCAGGGACACTATGTATTACGATTTGGTATTATTGAATTGCTCTGGATATCGTACAGGAAATGCATCGATTTACCTGAAGGTATTAAAAAAATTCTTCCTCTGTGACAGGTACTTGAGTGTTTGTCCACAAATAAATAGTTTATAGAATGTCCATTTTGAAGGACACTTATCCACTTGTACACTACGCGCTTCTGGTAGAGTATCTCATTAACTATAACCTATATTAAACATTCTGATGATGTTCCATTAAATGTTATAAAGCATACAATAGTAATGATATTTTATCGATCAATCAATCAATGTTATGGAATTTGCGTGGGTGAGTTAGTAAGTTAGTGCTTAACGCCGCTTGGGCATTATTTCAGCCATTAGCAGCGACAAAGAATTTGAAATGGGTTAAGTGCAAAGCGGTTCATATTTTGGAATTTATAACGAATGAATTGAGTTTCGAAAGAACACGAATGGCACCGACCAATTAGTGAAATGTAGACCTGCTATGGCGATATTAACCTCCCAAGTGCCATTGATGTTTATCAAACTATCATGAAGATCAATTCGTGACCAATTGGCCTCGTTCTGATAAAGTAGTTTGATGGAATTATTTATCCTCCTTGAAACGTTTACTTTATCGAAAATTTAAAGAGATAGTGATTTTCAAATTGCGTCATGCATCGCATTCATTTAAAAGAAAAATATCCCTCAAGTGTAACATTATAGCCGGATGATATACATGATATCATTTGATCATTTTGTTAAATCTTACTATACTCGTGCGTATGTCCTGTTAGTGTACTTTGAACTTGAACTGTCGCTTTATACTTCAGAAAATACAGTTCAGCCTCCAGTTATAAATTACTTGTTATCCTCGACAGTACAATCTTATTTCACGTAAATAGTTTATTTGTCTATTATCATAAACTTTACAAAGTATATATTAGGTAGCGGTATTTGAAGAAGTTGGGGTAGATTTATGTAGGGGTTTAAACGGTAGGTACACTACAATATGTGACCATCGTACCCAATACGTATTGTGTGGTATTATTGTCTATTTCCACACGGTTCCAACGCCGTTGTTAATCGCTCACACATACTTATCGGTTGTTTACGTCTATTCATGAGTGCAGGGTTGGGAGTGGATGCAAAACTACCTTTTGATCTATCGAATCATTTGAAAATCTTAGCATATTGGTGTTCCCCCTCTAACCACAACTCTCAATTTTGTCTGCACCTAAAAGGCTTTTTCAGTCTGTGTTTTCACCTGGGTGATAATGAATTTATTAATAATTGGTCACAGTAAGACAGTAGGCGTTTCTGTTTGTGTGATGTTTATGAATTACTTTGAATTTGTTTGTGATTGAACAGCTGCACATGTCAACCTTAATGTTAGTTGCTTCCAATATCTTAATTCCCATAGTTTTGTGGATAGTGGAGATAAGAGTAAGTGAGTAAGTACATTGTATATCACTAAACCTACAGGTCAGATGATGTGGTTGGAGGAATCACGTCACATGATCTTCATCGGCTCTCCACGCCTCACCAGCCTGAACGAACTTATGGAGATGAATGTCTACCTGGCTGACATCCCCCTCTATGACGTCACAAGGGAGCTTGTTCTGCTCAACCAGCAGAGGATAGCGGAGATAGATATAGCGTGAGTATTGTGCATTATAGTAAGGCCATGACGAAGAAAAGGCTTTCATAATTGTACGAGTAAACCCATGTCATTTATTATATCATGTTAATCATTCAACAAACTTGAATATGACACGCGATAAACTGTTTCAGGGGTCATTCTCAAACATTAAATACAATTAAGGGATACTTCATCTACGATCTGGCCATTAGAAACATCTGCATGAACGTTTTCAGAACAAGACAGACTTTAGACACGAATAAAATCAAATCTTCATCGCTGGTTTAATAATGTTTCAATAAATAAAGTTTGTGATGTTAAGTGCCGGTATTATTAGTATCAATTAGTAGTATTCGATGATTGATGCATTGACCTGTATATTGCAGCAAGAAGCTGGACGAGACGACTGCTGCCCTGAAGAGGACCTCCCAGGCCCTGGAGATAGAGAAGCAGAAGACGGAAGTGTTGCTCTACCAGATGTTACCTCAGAAGGTCGCTGTCCAGCTCAAGAACGGCAAGCAGGTGGAAGCAGGTATGTGTTGTCAAGGTCCTTATTAAAGTTATCACCTACAAGGACAATCATAGTAGGGTTTATATCCGACGTTTATAAGCCTTACCAATATGAACCACACTCGGGCATATAAATCAGTACAGCTTTTGCTCTCGCTCGGGGAATTCATATTTAGTCATTCTTGTATGAAGTATATCATGGACACTCATATATTATCCAAAATGTATTTAAGGATAACGTGTATTTTGAAAACGAATACGCTTTTTGTCCTTTCGTTGTAACATTGTTTTTTTTTCAAATTTATAACCAAAACAATGATAACATACCCTTATAACATTTCATTTTTGTGTCAACGATGATAGTTTACTTCAAAGACACAGTAGGGTGTATTCATCAGTCACATATTTCAACATTTTCCTCATTATTGCCACTTAGTGCAGACATCTGTCATTACAAATCGGACCATCACATGTATAAAAGCAATAAATATACAGTAGAAGCTGTCTAATTCGGCACTCACCAGGACGGAAGAAATATCACGTTAAGTCAGCGTAGCCGGTTGCAGGGCTGATACAGTATAGAAATAATCAAGTTGTCATTACATTTTTTTCAAATGTTAACATGCTGACAATATTATATTCAATGACATTTAAAGAACGACGAAGTTTTGAGAGATATACAGCTAAGAAATCGACACTTGAATGACATTTGACATTTACCTTTTTCATATATAACGATTCCAGGGCAATCGATTACTGCAACATCTTTTACATGTGGCAGCAAACGTGTTTTTTATGACGAAGCGAACTTGTGTATATGATATTGCAACATGTTTTTCTCCGAGTTGGCTGAGGAAAAAGTAGTCATTTTACAAAGCTAGAACTGTTATCTTTCGTTTTACACTCGTTAAGACTAACAAATCTGCTTGACTAGAGTTCACGATTAGATGCTGATGATGTTCAATAATCCCACAAATTGACATGCCTCATAAGTTACACGTGTCAAATCACTAATTACGCCTACAAGGAGTTGGTAACTAATCTTGTGATTGCTGCTACTTGAAACCCTTGGTAGTAATTGTTAATTAATCAACTGCTAATTCCATCAGGCGCCAGGCTACAAATTTGTCCATTTGATGCCGATATCTGGAATAGAGAAGTTTCGGATTACAGAGCCTTCGATTGATGATAATGGTCAAGCTACGGAAAGGACTGCGATTAAAGCTGTTGTTAACTTGCCGGATTATACAGCTGCCGGTTTAAGCAGCTTCCACAGAATGATATCCATTTAAAATATCTTGTATATTGATAAACAAACCAAAAACATTGACAATTCAATGAAAACCAAAACACGTTCATATTTGTTTTGCAAAGGCTGAATTCAGCGAGTGAAAGATCTGAATACAGCTTGTTATCTAAAATTTCCAACAATATCACCTAAATTGTATCTTCTACCGGATTTTTCTAAAACACGTTTGAGTAATTATTGATGTGCTCATTGTCCGGTCAATTTGCATTGACGTTGTTTATCTAAGCAACAGTTAACTTTCCAATAAAGCACAATAATATTCATGACATATGGCTCTTCTCAACTCTCATGGGGTAGCTATTTATGTGTTTCATGTGTTTATGTCACAGAGAAAATCATGATTAATAAAAAGTTAATGTATTGTGTTTTTCCGAATTTGCTATGCTATAAATATGTATGAATACTTGCATTCAATAACATCAATATTTCCATACTTATATCATATTGAATCAAATAAGACCCCATCATGAATTTGTTATGGCTTCCCCCGCGTTGAAAGAATAATTTTCTCTGATGCATAAATGGGGATTATTCGTCAGAGTGCTATTGCATGTCGTATAGGTCATGAGCAAAAGGAAGCGAAGGTTAATAAGCTTATTCTTGATTTTAAAAGATCAGATATGAATATGCGGCCTATTATTTGATACAGAGGCTAATTCTTTTTATTGCCTTATATTTACATTGTAAGTGGACCATTACTTTAATACATAATATATTTATTGTGTAAGTGGAACACTTAATAGCGCTTGCAAACGAACATGAAAACGGCTGTTTGAACGGCCGGTTTTAATCAGAAATCTAGTTCCCAGATTTGCCACGTATCCATCCATTCAATGAACTCTTCTATTTGGTTTCATCCCCTTTAAAACAATAATTTATCATAAAGTACAAGTATGCCATCCTGCTCCAACATAAATTGTACTATAGGAACCAAGGGACAAATATCAATCAAATAAATTTAAGCTTGTCGATGGATAAAATTAATTTAACAAATCAGTCAAATGTTGAACTCATGCCGGTAATATTGTTGTATTCTATATGATTTTATTAATGCCTTGAGTTTGTTAAATTGCCACGAACACATATCAATGCCATATTACGGTTTCATAGATTTACTTTGTCCTTTTCAGAGAAATTTGAGCAGGTGACGATCTTGTTCAGTGATATAGTGACCTTCACGAACATAGCAGCAGCATGCACTCCCCTTGACATCGTCAATATGCTCAACAGCCTCTACCACCGCTTCGACAAGAGGACCAATGAACACGACGTTTACAAGGTTTGTACAAACAGTTCTAACTAACATTTATGTTTTCTAGTGAACCAATTATCCCCTTAGTCAGACATACATTACAAGGATTAATATTTCAGTATAATACCCCGAGAGTGGGTAATTTTTATCTCTATTAGGCATATTAATCAATAAGATCATCACATATGAACCTTAAATTACCGATGTATATTCATAGATTTTTTACCCATAGGATATCAATAAGAAATCAAGTAATAGCCTGTTGCACATTTATGGATCAGGTGGATACAACAGAAGACAGCTATACATATACGTTAACCAATTTGTATAGGGCAGGTTAAGGCCTCTTTCAAGTTCATTAATGATGTCCATGTGCATGTTACAGGTAGAGACTATAGGAGACGCGTACATGATCGTCAGTGGTATCCCTGAACCATCCAGCAGCCATGCAGAGTCTGTAGCCAACTTCGCTATGGACATGGTTCAGGAGGCGTCCACTGTCAACTCTCCCGCCACAGGCAAACCCCTACAGGTAATCCTGCACCATAGGAAAATCATTCCTGTTCTTGGTGGTTCCTTTGACATTGAAACGACAAAGAAGCATTGTTTAGAGTGAAATGAGTGACATTTGACTCCAACTCGCTATTGATTAAAAGCATGCATTGTTACTAAAATATACTCAGGAAATCAATATACTCTTCAAAAGGTCAAAGACTGCCCCAAACTTCAATAATTTTCTCCATCACATGTATCATTGACATACAGAAGTTATTATTACAAAATGTCTGTATATCGAAATAGGGATGATTCAAAACTTTATTTTCGAGTTAGGACATTTCTAAGCGAACAGCAATCAAAATTAAATTGTCACGAAGGACAATATTGAAAAAAAATCTATTGAATTATAACGAACATATGTTGGTTTTACAAAGTCCTTAAAAAGGACATAATTCTTCTTTGTATCTAGGTTCATGAACATGTTTTTTTTCACCACAGCTTTCCTGGCAATATGCTTACACCAATGATGTATACTTGTTGACATGTTTATAAGCATCGGCTACCGTTTGAAGAGTGAGAGTAGTTAGATCTTTAACGATAAGTATTGTGTTCTTGTCTATTTCAGATCCGTATAGGAGTCCACTCGGGTCCAGTGGTTGCGGGGGTGGTGGGGATGAAGATGCCGAGATATTGTCTGTTCGGGGACACGGTCAACACAGCTTCCAGGATGGAGAGTCATGGGGTGCCGGGCAGAATACATATAAGTCCCACAACGTACAGGTGCGTGTTACCATATTCAGAATACATATCAGTCATAAAAATACTATTCGGTGGTACCATCATTCTCTCCCCAGAGAGGCAGATCAACTCAAGAAATGTTGATAAAGCCTCGGTTATATTACGCCGAAATACGTGAGTTCCACTGGCGGAAGAAAATCGCACCACAATGTATTTGAATTTCTTAATCAAATGACAACGCTTCTCGCATGGAAAGGGTGGTTCATATCACAATGCCTTTTCCATCATTTAGTAGCCAAAATGATGATTTAAGAACAGCGTCGCTGATTGCACAACTAACTTTGATTGCCTCCAAAACAGGCGTCTCCCATTCTATCCCACAAACTCGGCGTAATATAACAGATGCTGTATCAACATTTCATGACTTGATCTGCCTCTGTGGGGAGAGAATGTGGTACCATATGCGGAAAATGTTCTGCCAATACCTCGGTGGAACTATTTTGTCATGTTCACTTTCAAGGTCTATAGTCAAGGTCACGAGTTATGTATTCGCTGTAAGAATTCCTTGTTAACACGATAACTTGAAATGTTTTTGTGCTATGAAGCCCTCAATTGGCATATATCATCCTTGGAAGAGAAACAAATGTTAAAAGCTTTCGGATACATCCATCAAAGGTCAAGGTCACAGCAAGGTCACGACTTTAGCATGGTTTAGCGAAAATGCTTTATTTTAACTATGAACATTTTTGATCAATACATGATTCTTATACTCAATAAAAGGTATTCATTGAATGTATGACCATGAAGATCAAAGGTCAAGGTTATTAGATAACAGTTATTGCAATGTACACCTTATATGGGTATTGGGTAATTTTGCGGTGTCACGCAACGCTAATCTAGTTTTAAAAGGGCTCGGTCAAAGCTTCTGTATCTGACAAAAACATAGTATTATACAAAATATCTTGGCCTAGAAAAAACATTAGTGTATATCGAGTGATATCGAAATGTAATTTTTGACGTGTTATATATTTCAGGTGTATTCAAAACAAGGGATACCTACTGAAGAGACGTGGTGCCATACAGGTGAAGGGGAAGGGTGAAATGGACACCTACTTTCTGGTTGGAGACAAGAATAGGAATGTAGTTGAACCGGATGATGATTGCAATGATCTTCCTTTCCAAACCAGCTCAGATCAAGAAGCTGATCAAAATGATAACGTGCATTCTAAAAAAGCCCTAACAGATGTTGTTCATCCAAAGGAACTGATGATAGTGTCATCAAAAGTGCCATTGCCCAATAAGAAGCGAGGTAACAGAAGTCGGGCGTGTGTTATTGTCTGACTACACACTGGAATACCGAATGTGTCTGGGATAATCAAAAAAGTTAATTTATTTGATATAATGTATAACGGGAGTCATATCATCTTGCACGTTACACTACACAGGCAAAGGTTTCAGTGTGCACAAGGTCTTGTAGTGTAAGGTAACACCTTGAATTGCATCAAGTCAGCACTTGTAACACTTCTAGATGTCCATATGATCTTATTTACCTCAGTGAAAGGTGTAAACCATCTTATAAACCGAGCACACAAAATGGCTTCATGTGGAACTGTACTAACACACGGATTGTGACGGGTAACAAAGATGACACCGGTTGGAGATTATCAAAAACACCGGCTATTCATTGGATTAGATGAATTCATTGACAGATGTAAATACACTACAACGAATTTCTGTAAGAGTATTGTAAATAAATGTTTATTGTTTAAATTGTACGTGTTTCCTACCTTGTGCTCATTGTTCAATTTATATTATCTTGTATTTTAAGTATATGCAGTATACGTAAAACGGAACAACAGTGTATTAATGATACAATAATTAATCACATATTATTATCCAACATATCTGGTGTATTCGATCATAATGTATGGGCGCAAATTATGCAATATTCAAACTGTAAGTCATCAACTTCTGTTGCAGAGATTGTGATCACAGAACATCTTACCTGTCATGTTGAGATTTGTAAATGGCATATACCAGCTTGAATTTAGTGACATTAAACAATTAAAGACTGGTCATTAGGTCGGTATCTGCTTTCCTCGGGTCTTAAAAAACAGTTTTTGACCGAATTCACCAGTTCATTAATGTGTTATTATGTCTAAGTCTCAAAACGAAAAAAAAACCACACAAATTTCGGGCATGAACGGTGTTTCAACTCGACGGGTCAATGACGTCATGATAACAGAAGCCTGACGTCATGAAAAAAACGGTTTGGCGTCATCGGGTCTATTTTTAGTAACTCGAGTCAATATTTCTTTGAATCAACTGTCACGTGGCCAGTTTTCGATCATTCGGATTGCCGGAAAATACGTTCACATAATAAACGTTATATGCATTTTTTTTTAAAACGCACAAGATATAGGTAATGTGGCTTTATATCTGTCAGTGTAAAACAATCAAATTAAATTGACTCCACGACGACATGTGTGAAACTAATGCAATACTTTGATTACAAAATAATCTTTATTTTAAAAGAGTGTACCAATATTAAATCGAAAAGAGTGCAGTAAGAGATATTTAAGGTCAAAACAATCCTAACAAAGGAGTCGCTGGCACTGTAGTCCATTTAGTTTGATATTGAGCCTTGTAATTTACATATATTTGATTTGGTTTTAAAAGTGACACGGATGTAGTTCAACACTTTGATGATCCAGTGACCAACAGCATATCGGCATGTTTGTTTTATATATTTTAATGCATGTGATAACACAGAAGACAATTGATCGCGGCAAAAAGTTTATAAGAGCATTCAAAAGCACGTAGTTGGGCTACAGATGCTCACAGCATGTCTCCTAACGGTGTGTTTCTATCAAGGATGTGAAAAGCTGCAATGGCCTAAATGTTGTAATCTGGAAACAAAATTCATTATTTATATGTTAATATTTGAATGTATACCCTTCCATTCGAAATAATCCACCATTTCCCATTATTTCATCAGGTCGTAACCCGGGACATCAAAAGCACAAACTGGAGTTGAAATATTAATGCTTGATCAATCCCCTTAGAATTTGATTAAGTGTGAATTGATTTTTGACGTTTTATCATCAGCGAATAAGATTTGATTAATATACGTCTCTTTGTAAATCGACATGTATAATCCCATTTCCTGGATGTTATCTGCCAGGCACGAAGAAGTCTTCATATTCACAAATGAGCTAAGCGATGATCAATGAAAACATCCTCTTTAGATTGAACTCGTTACCAAAACCTTAACATGAACAGATTACACACCTTCTCTTTTTGGATTTTCATAGTAAATTTATTTAAAGATCGATTTCTGATAGTCGTCGATGAAAGGCAATCAACGCCTTCAAATCAACTTAAACTTGCTTCTCTCAGACACCTTACCTGTTCAACTGCTTGAATCAGGATTTGTGGTTCTGATTGTGTTATATGTCTGAACGGAAACAAGATTTGTTCTGATTGTGCCCCTTAAACAGAAAGTAAAACAGACATGTTTGCTACAAGGGAGTCAACATAAAGTCTCGTTCTATGCACTCTCAAATCTGGGTTATGTAAATGGACAATGTCCACTCTCATAAACAGCTGTCCTAAAGTCCAAAACATCCTGCTTTAATTCTCCTGTGACAAAGTTGTAGACTGATTGTATGTTACTAAGCTAAATATCGAGTAATGAGTCTTTAATGATTGATATATAAGAAGAGTTCATTGACCAGGGACTCCCGTTATTTCAGCAAACTCAAATTTCTAGAGATGCAAGGTAAAACTTCACTTTATCTTAAAATGGATATTCCTTTATATGTGTTGGTTGACACATTGTGAATTTGGACAGCCTGGTTGCAAACACTATATTGTGTCCGATAATGGAATATCTTTCTGTTTCTTTATATCACGTACTTAGGTAGATATTGGCTTGTGATCCTAAATACTATGCAACACCTACTATTGTTTGTAATTCGATTTTACTGTAAAGATACGAACTGACTTATTAATGCATGCACAAATTGCTTTACCAATCTTTTCATTTAACACTGGAAAAGCCAGAATATTTCTTTTTTTGATACCTTAGAGAAACATATATAGTTTAAATATGCGATAATCATTATGATCTTAGGCCTCACTAATGCAATATTGTGATACTGAATGCAACAGTTTTATTTTACACAATGAACATGACCCCTCTTCTGGAAATTTCTTAAAGTTGTTTACTGCTAGAAAATTCAGCAAATGTTTGGAAACAATGAATCTACAACTTTTAATCTTATTTATAGTTTGTAAACATGAGCTCATTGTAGACACTTTCGAAGCTATTTTTTTAAAAAATGAAAAATTGATTTCCTTTTGAGATCTCAGAATTTGACTATATATATTTAAGTTGAGGGAGTGAAAGTTAATAATAGACATAACGTAATTTAACACCAACTGAACATAACTCCTAAAGGACAACACTTTAGTTTACAAAGCCAGCACCTAACAATCTATAGCGTCTGATTACATGGAACGGCTCATAGAGTCCAGCAACGACCTATCAGTGTAATAGAGGGAAATCAGTTTTAGTCTTCATCACTTTATAGTTAATTCCTTAGCGTATGGCCTCGTTTATCTGTTCCACAATAATCGAGTCTTTAATGAACCGTCTTCCTTCAATCTTTTCCTCTGTAATTTTGCCTTTGTAGTTTCATCGTTGATTTATTAAGCGACACCAAAGACAGAATATGTTATTATGCTGCTTGCCACTTCGCGTCGACTCAGTCTAAAAACTCCCTAGTTAATTAGGCCACTCTGTTTAAAAGAGCAAGTTTTCAGAAATCATATTTGTGCAAAGATGCTTTTTGTCGATTTAAGTAAGGAAAATGAATCAATTTGCAAAGTTCTTTGACATTAATTCTAACTTTATGATTTAAATCGATTATAACTTTTGGAATATAAAAGACAGCTTCATAAGAAAGCTCTTAATTTGTTAGACAGTTTATGTTTTCTGTGTTATCTTATTTTCAGAAAAATCGACGAGACTCACATGATCCAAGTGACGTGATATCAAAGTCACAAATTATTGACAAAACGATTTCATTGATAATATTTCGATTTATTTTAAAACAAAATAACTTCCCATTGGTTCTCAATGTACATGAACTGTTTGTTTTATTTACATTATATCAACGTAAGTTCTTTTTCAATATTCTTAATTTATTTATTTTATCATAAAAAAGCAGAGATTTTTTCAGATTTATCAGTTGTTTTAAAACGGTATTATTCTTTTGAAAATTAATCTACACTAAATTCAGAATCAACATTTACGTCACTTAATACCTAATCAGAACAGCAGATATATTCAAAGGCCATTTGTCCTAGAAGTGCCAGATTACTAGATCAGTGATCATCATGTAAAAGGAATAACAACGTACATATTCAATCTTCTTGCTTTGTGAAATATCATATGTTGAGAGACAGGATGCGATTCAAATTGTTTTGTAATAACTTTCGTGAGTTCTTTGATAGTGTTCCACAGTCTAAGACATTAAGCATCAATTAGTAAAACAATATGAATGTTTTTATCAAGCTTAGTTGATCAATACCATTGATTAGATGCACAAAAGTACTTTACGATTCAATCGGCAATATCTTGTGTCAGCTTATTACAACTTTGATATGTTTGTACTGCCAATAATCTTCGTAGTATATCACAATAAAATACTTAATTTGAGACGTGTTATGAAAAGAACAATTCTCTTGTCCACCTGCTGGCTTTAAGTTTAAAATGGTGTACAAATAATGCTGTTTTTGCATCATCTGTAACCAATTGAATTTTTTTTTTAAACTCCTATTGGCCATGCATATAAGCTTACTACAATGAAATAACTAATGTTTTTAACCTGACAGTGTACATAAATCAAGTAAAAAATCAAAATATTAAAATTCAATTAATTCAACTGTTTAAGAAATGTTCATGCCCTTGAATGACCCCTTTGTCAATTCAGAGGTAAGTTTTTTGCAATTTTGATATTCAAATTGCTCATTATCATTCATTAATTAAAAGGTACAATACCGCAAAGCGGAAAAACATACATCAGTCATAAAAAAGAATAAACCATATGTAATATATTGATAATGATTTTATTTAATCTCTTTTATGAATTTTATCAATACTGACACCAAAATTCAACATATATTCCTGAAGAAAATGACACTTATTAGGATAAATATGATGTTTAACCAATAATTCAGGGGAGATAATCCGGGTCAACTCAAATCAACAAGTTCAATCAGAAGGTGATCTTCAGTTTTCTCAAAGTGAATCACAATATGAAAGATTACATAACAATAATGTTAGGCACTTTTACATTTTATACAATTCTAAATCATCAATTTCACCAAATTCAAAAGTCTACTGCAATCATGGTAATGTAAATTCTAGACCTGAGTGTGTTAAATAATGTTTTTGAAGATGAAAATAACCAGAGTTTCATTTTTTCATTATTAGCAAAAAATCATGATATCTATGACATTTGATGATCAAGATATCGTTCAAGTCAAATTGAAACAAACTTACAAACTCCAGTTTAGTGAAAATCATTCAACAACTTGTCTTTATTTGACAATTCTATCTCAAAATTAAAAATTGTCCAGGATAATCTCCCTTTGCAATGAAATCTGTTGACCTCTTTCATGTCATAAAAGAAATGAAAGTCAACCAGAATTGAACCTGATTTCCTTTTTTATATGTTAACAAATAACAAATATGAACTTTACTAGATCCAATGAAACAAAATCCCTTTACTGGCTTATGATGAGAGCTCATTGTGATGGTAAATGTACTAGTATATGTGTTATTGGCAGATTCTATTACAGACCTTACCTATATTATTTGTTTACATTAGTATTAAAATAAGGACCGATCAACACATTTACTTTCAAATAACAAAATTTTGCCTTTTAAAATATTGAATCCCACAATTACAAAAACATTTTCAAGTTCCTTTCTTGTTTTGCTGATTAAGTTTCCTTACATTTAGATATGGTTATCTTGGTCAAATCGTTAAATTATATTTGTTTTACTGTCTGGCTGTATAATAAAAACCGAATCATAACATTAGTCATCATAGACATGGAATATAAACTTTTCAAATTTAATGTCTATGTCCTGGTAAAAACATCTTTCACCATCCATGCCATCAGAATATTAATACCTATTTGACACTACATGAACAAGTATACTGGATATTATTAATGACTCATAATCTTGCGAATTCCTAAAAGTGATAACTATGAATTATCAACTGGCTTGAACTAAATCTGCATTTACATAACTAAATCACAAATATCAATAAAACCAACAACAGCATAAATTGTTGTTAGATTGTGTAAAAGACTGTGATGGCTCCATATTGTTCACATTATACCTGAATCAAACAGGTGCATTCATTTTTTTTCTGTGTTTTTTCTTCCTAAGTTGACTCCATAAATCTTCTGAGTTAGATAACTCAGCACTGGACTGCATGTGGAATATCACAGACTGTTCCAATCTCCAGCAGTGGTCACTAACTCCCCATCCTGGATAAGCTTCCACTCTGAATAGTTCCTGCAACAGAAAGTATAAATAAATGATATTGACTGCTGAACACAAATAATGAATAATAATCAGATTTAATATACATGCAAATTCCATTTGACTGATATATTGAAACATTAGGCTTTGTACTGAATGATTCAATTAAATCCAAATTGTATCAAAATAAACAGTGAAATCTTAAATCAATTTCAAGTATTTTCACAGGTCATAGTATGGCATGCATATTGTGATACAACAATTGTTTTTGTCAGCAAATGACTGTAACAGTTTTCATAACTGTTTGGTGATAACACATTTTATAACTTTACTTATATCTATTATCATGATAAAGAGTTTTGTTGGATTTATTCACAAAATTCTACAACAAATGTATGCGTCCATAATACTTACAGGAAAAATGTTATTCCAATCAATTTATGAAAGATACTTGGTAAATTTGTTCTATGAAATTTCTCTAAAGCAACTGTGAAATTTCTGTTTTTCTCATCAAATCATTACTTTCTTAAAATTGGACAGTTGGCCCTCCATGCATCACACAGTTTGCAATATTAGATAGATAGTATTATATGGGTATTTTCATATCACATTCGGTATCAGCCCGAGACCCCGATATCAGCCCTCGAGCTAAAGCTCTCGGGCTGATATCGGGGTCTCGGGCTGATACCGATTGTGATATGAAAATACCCATGTCATACTATTTTTATCATATATACTTACCAAACAAACTACACAAATAATTGTCACATTTTTAAAATTTAATTCATAACATAACCTGTGGCTGATTTTATCCGTTTGGATAACTTACTCAATACCAATAAACATTCAGCTCCCGACCCTACGCCTCCTACGACTTTTCAGTTCATTTAATCTCTGGTTGAATTTCTAAACTGGAAAGAAAGGTTGTATTAATAATCAAACTGACAAATCCTATCCGCAAGTGACTGCAGCGTTTTCGCGATGTCGGCCACGGTCTAACGTCAGCTGTACAAAGGGAGACAACTCTAAATTCCTCGCGACTTCGATCTATTTTTTGCGTTCGTTGCCTAGGGTTCCAGGTTCAAGTCCCTTGACGACGGGCTGATACAGGTTTTTGCCCTTGACGACGGGCTGATACAGGTTATTTGACCTGCGGGCTGATACAGGGTGCTTGAAGAAGGGTGTATCGTGCATTCAAAATCTCTGTATTTATAAGCAAGTATATGATAAAGTCAGTTTTTGTATATCATCTCTTAGGAAATATTGCAAGTATATGTAAGGATTTTGTTGTATCTATCATATTCTTATCCCTAGTTAAATTCAGCTAATAAAATCACAATGACAGCAATATAAATACATATATATGTTAGTGAATTTTTGCAGACAGAAAAGAAACTTAATATAGCAACAGAATTGAACAAGCACAAAGTTCACCTTTGTTCAGCTTGAACAATCAAATTGCAGCCAAGGCAGTTTGGTTGATCCTTCCTCTGGAAATTTATTCACTGCAAAAAATATAAGATTTCAATATAAATTCATACACAATATAAATATACATACTAGTATGATATTTTAAATATTTGGAGTATACCATGCATTTGAACAATCATGGGTAATTGATACTGACTCAGTTTGTTCCCTCTTGCAATATATTCACAAATTTGATAAAATTGAAAAAGAGTTTCATGAAAGGAATATTTTATCACAACAATCTTTCACTTTAAAAACATGCACATTTTGCTTTTTCTTTTTAAGAAAACTTCATAGTTTTCTTTCATTAATGTTTTTTTTGGGTTAATCAGTTTGTAGATCCTTGAGGAAGTATGAGGGAGCTCATGTTTTGTCTCACTTTCCAACATAACAATAAATATGTTCAAAAAAATAATTTGATTTTGATATTCTGAAAATTCAAAACTCAAACATTTATAAGGGCAATGATATCACAGCGAACAATAACACATTTAAATGATCTCCTTAGATATTAATAAAATCATGTTATAATTACATAACTTGTTGCAATGAATCAGTTATAATTCTTTCACAAAAATGAATGACAGATGAAGAAAATCTAGAATCATTTGTTGGATAAGAATCATTATATTCTGTCAACTAACATTTAATACGTGATTACGATTCATTGACTAAAACTGACGCATTTGGTTGATTGAAGACAGATCAAATCATAAATGCATGCATGACTCGAATGACTCAAAATGTGTTGAAATTTTTACAGGGATAAATTAACTTCCCTTCATTCGACTGTATAACATTTACAATAAAATATTTTACAGAAAGTTTGATACTCACTGTCACCAACTGAAGTGTTATGTCTGATGGCTTGTGTCGATTTGATTGTCCTGTTGACGGCGACAACATGATTCTCGTTTTCGATGTAAACAAACCGGGTCCACTTCCGGGTCGCTCACACCGGTAACAATATTACTGTCACGTATGTTATTGGCCAAAACAACTACAAATTTATTTAGAAAAGGTTTTGGTCACCTAATCAAAATACTCCTTAACGGGAAATGTAAATTTCCTAACCTGGGCGAAATAAAATTTCAGGGGTAGTAACGTGATCACTCGTCAGTTAGCGATCGCTCGTGCCTGATTGGCTGGAATGACCTAAAACTTTGTTTTCCGGTGATCAGCGATTTTGCCGACAAGATTTTTATCTCAAGATTTTAATAATTTTAAAATTATTGTTTGATATTGAATATGGACAGGAATAACAAAACATACCCTGAAGTATAAATTTCAAACTCAATTTGAGAATATTTCAGCAGGATAACTTTGAAATATTGCATCTTTTCCGATGGTTAGAAAAGGCGTAGAATCGCGTAGAAAAGCAGTAAAGGGCAGAAGCGTAGAATCGCGTAGAAAAGCAGTAAAGGGCAGAAGCGTAGAATCGCGTATATAAGCAGCATAGGGTTAAACAACTTTTCATACTGCCTATAAAGAGCCGGAACGGCGGATGAATATCCAACCACGTCATAGCCTCAAAGATGATAATACTACGACGTTAAATATTCACATTTCAAATTCTATCCTACGTTAATTCATAGTGTGTGGTAAAATGTAAGTAATGAGTCCTAGTCATGAACGAAGCGTACATCAAAATAAAATCCCTCTTACGCAAGAACAGGTCAGAGTTATCCTTCATTGGTCAACGGCATGTCATGGCTGCCGCCATTTGCCTGTATCTTTTCGTCAAAATATGTAAAGAAAACGCCTAATATTTTATAGAGATAACAAGCAATGCCTTTCTGTGTTATTTTGGAGCGACACAGAGCAAATAATTATTAACAAGCATTTTTGTGCTGAATATAAAACCTTTCGTTTTCATATATGAGCCTGGCGATGTCAGTTACATGTCTAATTGTATTTCTTTTGTTCCTCGATGTATTCCTTATCATTGAAGAAGATTCATAAGATAAAATGAAATTTTGAATTCTGACTCAGATTCACTCAGTGTCATTCAAAATTTGTGAATGAAAGCAAGTTCGTTTTATGAATGAATAAATAGTTCGGACAAAGTCAAAGTTCATCGTTAGCCAATCAAATCACTTTGAGTGTTATGACCCATATGTGTCATAACAAATTGTTATGAAACCCCTTCACGAAGTGCCACGTGGGTAATAATAAAGAATTATCACAGGTTGCTAGCGACCTGTTTTAGAGCTTTGTTTTCTTTAGAAAGTTAGGTATGAAATGTTCGGTTATTAAGATTAAACTTTACTGAAGTCATAAGTTATAACATTTAAAACATATCTTTGTTTCAGTAATCAGCTTTTAAAAAATCCATTTAAACTTTATCATATCTAAATAAGAGAATGAATAATGATTCACCTAATGATACCAGCTGTGTAGTGAGAAAGATCATCAATAAAAATTAAAACCAAGAAACTGATTCCGTTCACTGTTGTTATTCAGTATATTTTATGTTCATCCACAATCATGAAAAATGTTACAGTACATAGACGACGTTCATGAATTATGTTTTTTTAAAGAAACTAC
The DNA here is from genome assembly GCA_916613615.1 of Steromphala cineraria. Taxonomy (NCBI): domain Eukaryota; kingdom Metazoa; phylum Mollusca; class Gastropoda; order Trochida; family Trochidae; genus Steromphala; species Steromphala cineraria. Next base: position 30,088,439 of record OU744726.1, on the reverse strand, counting down.
TAATGTAATCACTAATATCAGTCATTCACAAGATAATAAGGAACAGTTTTGTAACGGAATCTCATTTTAGTAATGGAATATCTGATAGCTTTGACGAATTTGCTGATTGTATTCATATGCAAATAAATTTGAAATCAATATGCAATTTCACAACCACCTCTTTAGGGAACTAATGATTACATGATAATGTCTACAAATTATTGTATTTTATAAACGCTAATGGCAAATCTAAAAAACATATTAGTACTTCTCGTCGTTTTCATAGTTATTACCTTAATGTCTTCATTAGGGACATTTTAATTTTCTTTTCTTTTAAATTTATTTTCTTTTCTATCATATCAATATGATTTTGTCAAGTGTAGAGTTAGGTTTAGGCGACCCTGGTCATTCAGCTTATCCTTTAAAAGGACAGTCCTGTCGGGGTATTTTTGAGGAAACGAAATTCGCTTATGTGATCTTCTTTATCATGTTTTCAAAAAGAAATCAACAAAAATTACTTTTCAACTTTTCGTTTACACAATAAATACCCCGATAGGACTGTCCCTTTACATTTTTGTGGATGTCTCTGGAATGCTTCATGCTTTGGTCAATCTTCTAAATTTGTAGCGATTCCCAATCGCTTTAGGAAAAAAGGAGATGTCAGCCTGACCTACATAGTCGATTTGTCGCATTACCATATGATGCAATGATGAATACATCTGAAGACAAGGGTTATTTGAAGATAAGCACCAGCTTTTTATCATGATGAATGGCTGCTCCTCTGAACCACATTACTAAGGCTCGCCAGGTCCATTACTGTTGGATACATCTGTCAATTAGCTATGATCAATTGAGTAATCGGTGTCGATAAAAGGATACAACGTCTTCGAGTGGTCTGACCAGCACTTTACGATAGTAACCGGGACTCAATGCGTACCAATGCATATCCATTATGGAACCTTTTACGTTTGAACAATGGCACTCTGTACCTTGAAATCTCCCATCGTTGTGTGAATACGATTAACTACCCTGACTTTCAAAAATATTTCATGAATAATACGTAGGCTTGACCTAAATCTGTTAAAGCAACGGTTTTATTCATGATGTCAATGGTTATTTTTTGCTATAAGCATTGTTCGAAGAAATATTTGATACTGGAAAATTAGTTTTCAATTGCACTTTCTTTGAAAAACATAATGGATAAGATGTCTAGGTTATTTATGTTATATCTGAAAACGATGAGGCTTTTGTGAAATGACTTGGACCAGATTAAGTCAAGTGCTACTTTGAAGGCTATTTATCGGATATGTATGAATCTGTATGATTAATCATGATATTTGTTAATTGTTCTACAGAACAATGACTGACCATAATTTGTATCAGGAATCAAGTGATCACCAACAATAAGTAAAACGTTTTCATTTAGGAGGTCAGGAATGAGAAACTATATGAAGTGTCAGACTCTCCAGCAGATCCGTTTTTAACGATTCAAAGAACAAAGAATATTCGATCAAAATGTCTATATTAATGCGGGGGGAATGCGGAACTATGTTCAAGTCGTTCACATTTCAGGTTTATTCTTATTTTGGAATCTACATCCACTCTTATATAAAATGTATACCATTTCCTTCAATAACATTATCTTATCAGAAATATTATGCATCATCTCCCAAAACGCTGAAGAATGACAATATCGAAACATATCGGGATTGTCGTATCTGTTATTACTTGCTTCCTAAACACTCTGTAACAATCGTCAGAGATAGCTTCATTTAAATATGATCTCTAAATGTCTTGTGTCCTGGTTGTTCATCCTGATTAAGATCGACTACAATTCGCATAACACATCTTTATAATAGCATTATAAAAGCATTATCTTCTTTCATTATAGCTTTCAACGAAGATTAATATCATGAATGTGAAGAACAAACCTTAATGAGCTTTGATTACAGCTGCTTATAGTGCATGAAAGTCATTTCTGATAATTTATAAAACATGAGTCAGTTTTAGGCAATATGCTATAAAACAATGCATGAAATGAATGGAATGAAAATGCATTTGAGGTTCGCCTACTCAAGGATTTCAATGATCATGCAAAAAATATGTAATAGAGACGATGTCCTCGTTTTGTCCTTTCTTTTGTGATATAGTAATTATGTTATTGAAAGCACACTTGTTTATACACAATTTGTTTTTCACTTGCAAACCGTTCTCTTATCAGAAACCGCCAACACATTTCCATATTCATACATTATAGTCCGAGACACGAACTGTTCATTTTCTATCCTTCTCCCGTCTATGTCGGCTTAATAGACATCTAGGCACTAAGGCGTTAATATTATTACAATATTTACATCATTACATTTTTAAGAAACTATAACATACTATTTTGACGTGAAATTGTCATTCACGTTTACGGTTCTCTTATAACATGTTATTCGTTAATGTTAAAATGTAGAAACCAAATAAAAGAGGTCTATTTCATTCTTGTGTTAAGAATTCACTTTATAAACGAAGACAAGGTAGTTCTTAAAACCCAAAATGTTTATAAATCATTTCTTTTCTATCGGTATATAAATGATATATCCATATCAAATTCTCATATTATTGATGCAGCAACTGTTAAATAAAGGACTTTGTAGCTTGAATAATCTAAATGTTTCTCTCTTAATTGTTGTCACAACATTTAAGAATTATTCACATTATTCGCCATTTTAACTGTAAATTTGCAGACGTAAAATTTCAGTAGCTTTGTACATTATACATAACGATATTATTGTGACATCATACTGTCTGAAATCAATTTGTCATTATATTTGGCTGAAGATTTTTTAAGACAAACTACATGTACATGTATATTGACATCCTGCTACATCAGCGTATATGTCTCCGCGTTATGCTACAACCTATCCCCTGATATCCTCCTATAGTATTCTGCCGTATCGTTTTATATAGCAAGCCAATCAAATGATGTCCTTTCAGCGATAGCGGCAAACTGGTTTCTTGGCTTCGTTTCGCGTGCTCACCTCGTGATTCAAATTAACCAATGGGAGTGCTACTAGATAATAAATCTGTTTCTCATTACAGGCTCCCGCTAAGCTCCAAATCGATCGCTCTTAGATTTCCACCTGCGACATCACTAGACAACAGCGTATGGAGTTCGAAATAGTTTGACTGAAAACAGACAAGCTATAAAAAGCGCTGAGTAACCACCCGTCAGCGATACGACTGAATATCATAGATGGATATCAGGGGATAGGTTATAGCATATCATGGAGACATATACGCTGATGTAGCAGGATTTTATATTGATACATATGAAAATAGGTGACACAGCTCCTTTATTTTTTAAGAGTTTGCTCTGTTTTATTCATCCCTTTGGTTTTAACAGTCCAGGGATAGCAAATGACCTTACATCACTAACGATAGGAAGACCATAACAAAATGTTGCCACTGTCATTGTACTAAGTCAACTTTGCAGTATGATGACAATTATGAATCTAAGGTCAAAGTTTATAAAAACTATACAAATTTTCTTAATTTGTTGACATCTATCGAATTTTTTTCACATTGACTGTTTTTGGTTATTATTCACATTATTGATTACTGACTCTATTTCATTTGAATGTACATGTATACAAAAAATCCCCAAAAGTGGTCTTCAAGTGGTAGAAGGACGTTTTGGGGAAAATTTATTTATATAATGTATATAATCGTGATTGAATAAATCCTATGATGATGAGGATGGGAAAAAGAATTCGTGTTGCTTATAATAACAGTGTACGCTTCTTTGAGTACTGTATATATCTAATTTATTACTCTGCCGTTGAAGATATCGCTGTTTAATAAATCTACAATGTTATTACACATTGTGTAATAACATCGCGCGCTGACCGAATGACGTGACGTAATTATGACGTCACAATTGTTAAGTATGACGTCATAATGCCAGCGGGCCGGCCGCGACAGTCATGTTGGCGACTTTCTTTGTTTTTTTACGATGTTATTAAGCAAGTAATAAATAAAATACTAAACTCGGTCCCGTTTCATAACATATTTATGAAACTCGTGAATGGTATAGGTATTTAACTCGCTTTTGCTCGTTAAATACCAATCCATTCACTCGTTTCATAAATATGTTATGAAACGGGACGTCGTTTAGTATTCTCTATTTATAACATTATTTTGACAAGCAAATGAAATATTTTTTTTGAAATTCGGTTTTCAAATACAAAGCATGCCATTGCCCTTTTTAAGGTCACACGTGAGATTGTGGATTATGTCAAAGGCACAATCATTTGGTAACACAAGGATTAAAACGTGTCTTTTACTTTTACATACTAATCTTGCGAATGGATATGACTTGCCTTATATGTGTATCCCTGGTATTTAGCATCATTCATCCATAAGTATATGTAGATGTTTTTGGTATGGTCTTGACCTTAGAATCATAAGTATCTGTAACAACTGAGATAACACAGTGCCACTTATCGGTGTATTACAAGGATCAGTCGAAAGTCTCAATTATTTACTACTTTTAGTGAACCCTATCTCTTCAGCTTTCAATAATTAGGGCTTTGTAGTAATCATTTTTAATTTCTTGATCAACACCAAACATAAAACATGTGTTTTGATGATTTACGCATTCTCAACAATGGTATTTTTCAAAGTTTTAGGCAACTCTGTTTAAAAATTACAACAGGTTCTGATAACTCATATTTTTCAAAACCTCTAAATTTCTATCGTGGTGATTAAAACAGGGAGCTAAAAGGGAATCAAACAGGATGTTTTCGACAATAAGTCACAATATCTCATTCAAATACAAATGTATGTTAACATTTGCAGGGATGCTTCATAAGAAAGCTATCCATCACCAAAGACGCCATTAAACAGTTTAAGAGATATATCTTTTCCCAGAAGACTTCCAAATTTAACAGCGCATAGAGATCCGTTTAAGCTCTTACAGTCGTCGGTCGTATGATATTTCATCAATTAATGAATGCCTTAGAGATAGTGCAGATCATCATATTTCAACCAGGTCAATGTTTTATTAGCATAAATAAACCCCCGGATCGAGTATATGTAACACGATATGAAACTAATCATTGCCACACATCATGCATTTCTCTAAGATGTTCTGTTTGTTTTTTAAGCAAAAGCAAAGTTCACTGGTTCACTGGTTGTATTTTTTCAATATTCCAAGAGCGAGGTTATAATTGTTTTATCTAGAGAAAAGATTTTTGCATGTAAGAAATGACAGTTATAGATGAACAAGAAATTATCTCCTTTCTTGTAGTTTCATCAGTTCATATTTTGTAAAAGTTTTTATTCAATAAACCTTATTAACCACCTTGAAACAGTTGCAACATATTTAAGACAACAATCTATTACTCTGTAAGTGAACCATGCTAGCCTCTGAATCGATTACAACGATATGTCACTGTTTTGCATTTTATACAACGCCACATTGTCTGTTAGTTGCAACAGGAACTCACGTTTATGGTTTCATGTTTCTTATGTATAATAAATGTAACTGACAACATGCATTCATTTTCAGCTTTTGACGTTTTTTCGTTTTCCGTTTCTGATTTATTTTCAACTTGATGTTAAAAACCTCGTACTCAACGACCTGAGAAAAATAAATTGTTACTTAGCAATCGTTACATATAAGTCGTTTAAGAAAAAGTTTTAGTAATAATATATCTGTGAGTTTTATGATAGCTTTTCACTTGGTAGAACTGTCTAGGATCTTCAGTGTTAAGTGTGAACTACTGATATGAAGTTGATTGGTACTCACAATTATTGTGACAGAGATTGATCACAACACTTTGCAATATTTCACCAGTTGATCAAAATTGAAAGTGCGTGTGGTCAACTAATATATTTTACCACTTATAATGAGCTTTCAAATATTGACCACTGATTAACAATAAATGATTCGAGGTATATGAAGAAAATAACAAAACAAAGGCTAAAATTCATAAATTTGTATACAAATTATGCTTTTCTTATCTCGTTTTAATTCAAATTGATAAGCAAACCGATAAAAGTTATGTGCACACAAATCAAGTGAAACGTTATTGGTAATCTCGACATCTCATTTTGAACAGCTCGAGCGACAACTATTTAGTGTCGTCATTCTTTTAAGATATGAGAACTGAGCTTAAAGGTATTACTTTCACGTTTACTGGAACAAAAAGTCCATAATTAAAATAAAAATAATCGTTTTGCTAATTGATTTTTTATAGCTTTTATCAAATGCAGTTGATCATATTCATATTCAAATAATTTGAAATCAATATGCAAATTACTAACTAAATCTTTAGCAAAAGATGATTTGAAATTCTTTTTGCTGTTTTTATGGTAATAATCTAAATCCTGATTATCCTACTTTTCATGTCAAGATGACTTTCTCAGGAAATTTTAGGGAGGTGTTTGGTCTTAACGACATGGTTATTTCATCATCATTTACCCTACGATGATCAGCGCATCTTTATACTTCAGCTTGTTCTGGCTGCAGCAGTTGGATAATCACCACTTCACTCATTACCTTATCGTGGTGTGGTGGTTTGTGTGCTTCGGCGAACCCGAGAGCTATGCCAGCTGGGGTGTTCATGTTCATGGCAGGGTCACCCAAACTGGACAGGTCGACGGATAGAAGCCAGACCGAATTTGAGTCTGTTCACTCAACTTGTCGATTTCCTTTCTCCCGGATCCGTCTACTCTCATTTGGATGGCAACATCCACTTGTTAAATAGCTGGAATATTGTTGACAACACGTTAACTCACTCACTCAGTTAGGTAACCTTTTACAGACGGTCTGGTTCATAATCGCAATAGGAAGAATGGAGATGTCAGTCTGACATACACAGTCGATTTGTTGAATTACCATATGGTGTAATAATGAATACATCTGTTAATGTGTTCTTGCGCCATGCCAACAATGTTATGCACATTACAGTCTCTGTATCATGATGAATTGCTGTTTTGTGAACCATAACACTAAGGTTCAAAATCTGTATTACTGTTGTATGAATGTGCGAATTAGGTATGATCGATTATGTCAAAGAAAGAGAAACAACGTCATTAATATCCAAACCAGCATTTTACTGAAATTATCTGAGACTCGATGCAAACCCACACTGAAAGCATATTCATAATGGACCCTTTTACATTGTGAATGATTACAACTTGTTCCCTGATATAACTGATCATTATGAGAAAATTAACTCTCCTAAGGGTTAAACATGTTTTACGTTGACCTTTCTGATTCATTACCATAAACTTTGGAGAATAGAATAATAATACCATTGATATCATAAATTTCACAAATATTCAAAGAAGCAGGTTTTGACAGTTCATATCTGTCAATATGTCTTAAGTTGTATGGTTGCTTAAAGCAGGGAGCCGAAAATTGAATTAATTGGCAATGTTCTTTGTACTCGAGTTCAAATGTCGACAGTTTATGTATTGAGTGATAAATCATTTGTCAGAGGACTAACACGATCTCATATTGTCATTTGTGTGATATGTCATCAGTAAATTAGTCCCTGAAGTTCTTCTGGTCTCAATTCGAGCAATTCCATTAACATTAAGAAACCACAGGGAATATCAAAGTCATCATTTTCATAAAGCATAAATATATTTGATGATTTTTCCATTTAGTATGAGTGCTGCACAACAAATTGTCGCTGTGTCTCTGTCTCTGTGTTTATCTATACCATTTTTATAAACGTTTGAAAAATATATTGTATTTTATCATCCAAAACTGTGTTCCACAGGAGATATCGCTTGTGAAAGATAGTAGAATTTGAACAATGCCCTGTAATCAGAAAATACATGCCATCGGATATTTGACACATTTTATCAACTTTTGTTGATATATTTGATATCAGGAAACACTTGGGTGATATTCTCTATATCTATATCATCTGTTTCAGTTCATACTAGATATGACGAAATTATTGCAGAAAATTTAGTTTATAAGATAAATGTTAAATTGTCTTTACAAACTGTTAAGTTTCGGGTCAAATTCTTTTCCTCAGAGAGACTGATACTGTGAATTGTTGCAAAGGCTTCATCACTTGGCACTTAACAAATAGAAATACGTGTACTTATCCAATTTTCACCCTTTCTATCTGAGATTATGACCTTTTGCTATACGCATGTATGAGTAAAGCAGAACAACTTTGTACAACATTAACTCTTCTTTACTTTCAGTATCAGTTCTTGATCTCATCAAACATTTAGCATGTGTCTGTTGACACTCTTTAGGGGGTATAATGTGAAAAGTCCTTACATTGTCACCGACTTAAAGTCACCTAAACGGTTTCTGAAAAGAAACACTTTCATATTTGTGTCCCTGATGAAGTTGGCATTTGATATTGATATTTACATTTTTATTGCTTAGTCTCTTTGTGGTAGCTTTTTTATACACTATATAATTTTTTTGTAACAGAATTCCCCTTTGGACTGGTCGTGTTCACTATTTTTCTTTCTGCGAATTTCAAAGGACTAGTCATCAAAACATGTTTATTATCTACCAATCTCTTTGTAAATTTCTCATTGAGATTTGATGGGGTTATTTATATTTGAAAATTACATATATATATCTTAGCCATTTTGCTTATTTAGGCCGATTTAAGATATTTGATCCTCCAAAATACTATGGATGAGAATCATCACAGTACTCAACGATGTGTCACCAATGGACAAAACTGCACGTGTATCCTCACGTCTCAGCTATGAATTATTCCTACTGAAAAGGATATTGCATCGCTGATTAAAAATAAACTGCTCAATTTAGAGACATTTCATATAAAGGGAATTATTTCGTTCATTATACTTCTAAATAATGTTTTTTGTCAATAGTTTCTGGATCATCTTTTTCAATGAAAATGACAAGCAAACTCAAATTGGGCACTTATAAAAGCTTGTTAGGGTGAAAATGTTCAAGAAATTGCTACTGGCTACCACGTTCACTCAAATCAAGTACAACGTTATTGGCAATTTTGTTTGTTTTAGCCAGAACAGCTCGTTAAGAAAAGAAGGGGATTACAGGTTATTGGTGAAATGGTTTGAGGTCGTAATTTTAAGATATGAGATCTCAGTTATTGGCGTTTCAGTTATGAAGAATTCAGCTTTATTACACTTAAAGTTGAATATAATCAGTGACATATTTTTAATTTGAGCACATGTGCATATATCACGTGTGCCTAGTAACGGCTATTGTAGCACGGTTTACAGTATGTAATTGTCTTTGTCACTGCAGCCGAACGTTGCAAGGATAGCCAGCCGTTGTCTTGACATTTCTTAGAAAGTAAATGTAATAGTATCGGTAGTAAAGAAGTTATTACCCTTGGTATTGGGTCAAATTGCTTTTACAATACAAATATTCTCACTCGTTTCATAAAAGCTATATGTCATACTTCATCAGATCAAAGAAATTAAGTCAGTTGTGTTAAAAGTATATTGTGTGAAGGTAATATTACGTTACATATTTTAGAACTTTTAATTTGGACACCTTTAGATCTTAACATTATAAACATCAATACTTAAATGAACCCCTTAAGAACCATAAATTGTTTTTTTAAAGAGGTTATTCTGATTCAGACATGCATACTACATGTATATGGAATGAATGAGTATCAGGAAATTTTCTATAATCATTCCCAATTTTGACTGTAATTGAAAAGACTTTTGCTTTCTGTGTGTAGAAGTTTGCACCTCACGAGAACTTTCATTTAACCAAAACGCCGAACCCACAACGTTGTAGGCGATACTTCACCACCGACAAAGTGTCTAGAGAAGATGGCATGTTGCAACACAATGTGAAGTCGGTGAAAGCCACAGTGTCAGCAGCAGGAATAACAACTTGGAATCTTTTCAAAACTGGTACTGTTGCCAGAGGACATACTGAATGTCGTGAATGATACAAAACACGTGGTGAATTATTTTGTCTACAGCAACCTCTGCGACACAACAATGGAAATGCCTTTCTTCCATTCTTGTGTCATTTACATTCGTGTAGTTTATGTTCAGCAACCGTTACGCAAATCATATAGTTTAATTCATAATGTAAAAAATATTTATGGATTCTGAAAATAAGTTTTAAGGATGTGGTCCCTGTGACCCTTATTCGGTGCCACAGGGCCACCGACGCTACAATTTATAATCCTCACTGGCCACGGAGTCTGTTCACACAGTTTCAGCTTTCTAGGCCTTATGCTTCTGGAGAAGAGGATGAAAATAGGTTTTAAGGTCGTGGACCCTGTGACCTTTATTAGGGGCCACAGGGCCACCAAAGCTACAATTTATAATCCTCGCTAGTCAAGAAGTCTGTACACAAAATGTCAGCTTTCTAGGCCTTATGGATCTGTAGAAGAAGTCGAAATTCCACAAAGTTTACGGACGGATGGACGGACGGACACCATGCCATGCCATAAGCTCATCGGGCCTTACAAGCCAGATGAGCTAAAAATCGCTAATGGCACGTTACAAAGGCAGTCGTATTTTCTTATATAACATATCAAGAATTTTCAGCATCGAGTTGTGTCTTATGGCATGATCATTCCCTATTCTTGCGTTATGTTGCCAGATTCAAAATCAAACTTGGAAGAATGAAGATGAAAGTCTACCACTCATATACTATGTATTATCACATGGTGTAACAATGAGCATATTTTCTTTAATATCAGCGGGACTATGCACGCATCACTAAAGTACACCCGGTCTATTTCCCCAATATAAACTGTAAATTAGCCATGGTCGATTAGATTTCCTGGCGAGCACTATGAAGGAGTTATCAGGGACACCCTGCGGGCAAACGCATATTCATTATGGTAATATCAACAGTTTAGATGTAAAAGAATAGTAATACATTCCTAGGATTCAGTGATCCCAGTTGTTACTTATAGATGAATATATATCCTATGGTTTGGAGATTTATCATACCAATATGAGATATACAAATGGGTTCCAAAGTTGTTGTTTTTGAGCAATTCATGGACTATGATTACAAAACACCTTGACGTTATTATCGATAGGAACATGCATCAGTTGCACTTTCAACTTCAAACTAATATTCCAAAGACAAGGAACTTCTTTAAAATGTTAATAATACAAATTGAAGATTGCAGTATAGACTTATTGTCTTGCAATTGTCTGGTTTGGCAAAGATGAACAAGTTCATGCACGACTATAAACAAATCAGAACTGTTTTCTGGAGGTTGATGTTGACAAAGTGGTGAAGGTTATTGTGCAACTCAAAATAGACAAAACATAATCCTTTCGTAACTAAGTCAATGGCGTTTATCTTTTTCTTTCATTCTTATATCGGGCAGATCCTAATAAAAGGAATAAAAAAACGTTTTTTTCATAAGAGCATCTGCTAATTGCCTTCCCTATTACAACATTGACAATCCTTGAGCTGCAATCAATACATTCAAAGCGTGTTTTTGATAGTAAATTGTATGCACAGGACAAAATAAATTCACAAATCGGCGTTTTAAATATACAAAAACTTTACCAAACGAAGTAAATTACTTCGCCTCACTTATTAACGGAGTTGCTAATGTGATAAAGTTTTATATTGAATTCTCTATCAATAATAAAAATACTTTCCTGGAACACTCATGCTGCTTTGTGAACACAGAGTAATTTTAGAAGGGTCGATGTTGGTCTTTCATTATGAAATATTTGCTGTAAGTTCATCAATTACTGTTTTTCGAAGCCTTTTGTTAATCAATTGCTCTTAGGGTTGGTATCTGTGTGGAAATTCTGATATGAATGGTCATATGAAAATCAAATGTCGGTAAATTTTACCAATGAAAGAAGTTGTCTCTTATGATGAAAATGATTCGAGAATCTTAATGCATAAATAATGAATCTTCTATCCAATGTGATAATAGACTAACATTTACACAACCTTCCTACAATATACTTGTTTTGAATTCATTAAATCACATAGTGCTATTTGTGTTCACTGTCGAATATCTGACAGTGTCTGTATTCACTGATCAAGCGACGGTGATCTTTGTAACTTGAAATAAATGAAGCATTGAAAGATATTATTGTGACCCAAACGATTTTTTATTACTTTGCATAATGGGCGGCTGGCTTGGTGGCGATTCATAGGCATCTCCAACAACATTATTCTTTAACATAAACTGATTCGACTATAAAGATGGTTTTATAAATTATATTTTTCTAATTGTATTGTATATAATGTCCAGCTTTCTCTGTTGTATTTAGGAGCGGTGTTCAAATAAGCCTTGTGGCTTGTTCACCAATCCATATTTCATTTTATGAAATAAAAATATGTTTAAACCACACCAAGTTAATTGATGTCAGAATGAGAACCCATCACTAAATTTTATCTTTCAAGGCACCGTTACCACATACTAATTATTTTGTCAAGAGAAGGTTAACATTATAATACGTTAAAGAATCATTAACTACATAAGAGCTTCTTACACAACATTTAATTTCAAACACATATGAATTATATCCATAGGAACGACTTGGTTTCAATTTCAATATGATTTCTGAGTAAATACAGTTTATAACGATAAATCCATTTTATGGTATATACATGTATGTTTCAAAGGCAACTTCTGTTACCGGAAGCGTGCGCTGATGAGATTGGTTATTGGTAGGGCTGCTACTTACCTGTTTGTAGGTCTATGTTAGCATCGGGAATGTTTTAAAGATTTGAGGTTTGCATCAACGGTGACTTGTAATCCACTATAAAAGTACAAATAATCTATATTCGTCATTCAAATTTGAAATTTTCAAATTCAAATCCAAACAAGGTGATTTCCACTTTTTCACCATACACAATGAAAAATAGAGCCAGTAACTCTGTAGCTCATCAGGCTTCATATCAATTTTGTTTAAGGGTGTGGCAAATGTGGTCCCCCCTACTTTGGACCACAGGGTCACCAAATGTACACATTTGAAATCCTCCTTATCTAACTTAGGCGTTTGCACACAAAGTTTCAGCTTTCTAGGCCTGATGCGTCTTGAGAAAAAGATGATAATAGGCTTTAAGGGCGTGGCCCCTCTGGCGCTTAATAGGGGACAATTGGCCCCCAAAGCTACATTTTTTAATCCTCACTAGTCAAGAAGTCTGTACACCAAGTTTCAGCTTTCTATGCCTTATGGTTCTGGAGAAGAAGTCGAAATTCCACAAAGTTTACGGACGGACGGACGAATGGACGGACTTGACACCATGCCATGCCATAAGCCCATCGGGCCTTACAGGCCAGATGAGCTAAACATCAGTGTGAATTGTCACTTTAGTGCAATTATTTTTTTGTTCCATTTGTGATTGACCCTGATTTTTTCCACTAAAACAGACAGCGTTGATAGCTAATCCTCGGACTTTTATTACAACCAGATGTCTTCACCACCACTGGACTCCTTACCCTATCGTGGTATGGTGGTTTGTGTGCTTCGGGGACCCCGAGAGCTATGGCAGCTGGAGCTAACATGCAACCAAGCTGGACAGGTAAGGACAGGGTAGAAGCCAGACCAAATGTGAGTCCATCTAAAACCAGCTTTCTATCTCTCCCTATGTCTTTTTTCCGTCTTTAACCTCATCCTTTTGATCCCTTTCTCCCTGATCTGTATATTCACTTTTGGATGACCACATCCACTTCTTAAATAGTTAATAGCTGTACCGACAGTTGTACAGACAACAACAAACAGTGAGAGTATAGTATATATCAAATAAACTATAAAGGCGAATGAGGAAAATGAAAAGCAAAAAGGCAATGCTTGAAAGTCAACCAGGGGGATTTCCATGTAGTCGCCATACTTCAAGACAGTGAAAAGTTAGTATTTCAAGTGTGAATTGTCAATTGTGCACACAATTTTCGATTCCAGGATGGGATTTAGTTCTTCTGAGAGACCCTGATTCTATGGGTAATATTTTCCAACTAAAACCGTGTTGAGAGCTAATCCTCAGACCTTTACTGATGTTGAATGATGAATGCAAAGCTTAATTTCTACACCGAAACTAGCTGTACAGCCAACAAAAACAGTGAAAGTCCATTATCTATCACATTAACAAAATAATGTGAAAGGCAAATAACCATTAGCAAATAAATTTGTCATTAATATAGCAAACAAAATGAATGACGAACAGCAAATATATATATTCGTCTTTCGTCATTCGAAAGGCTTATTACAAATAGCGAATAACAGTATAAATTCTTGTTGGCCCTTTCTTGCAATGTTCAGAATTATGTAAGTAGATTTTGGAATCAATAATCAACCTATGTTTTTTATTCAGGACAATCCAAAAGTTGACATTGTGACTTTTATGACAAATATTCCATTATGTTGCAAATGAAGAAATCTTTTATCACTCATACTTTATAAAACTGAAATATCTATCATAAATGTTGTCAACCAATGTCTAATTTGTATATTTTGTTACAGTACTATAATACAACAATGATTATAAAGAGCACATTGAAGGATTACCAGTATGTTTCTATCGACAGCTCATATTGTCAACTGTGGGATTGTGCTGCCTGGCAGTAATACACGTTTACAGCACAAGTATTGTCTGATTAGGAGACTAGCTTGAAGACAAAGTGTTGTAGGATGTCAATAAATAATAATAAATACATGTTTATATTGTGTATATGTTTTAATGATTAATAGTGTCTCATAGGCCATGCTTGGCCGAACAACATACACTTTTTATACGGTATTTTAATACGTTTATTACCCATGTTGTATGTTGTGTGACACTTTTATAAACTATTTTTCTTCTTCTTCTTCTATAAATAGATGAAGCACACTTAATCCGTTATCAGTTTTTCTGTATGTCATCATAACCACTGATGAAATTTGTTACTGGATTATATCGTTTAACTGATTGGACATATATACATGGTAATAAACTAGTCTAACTCTAACTCAAGCACTCTGTATATACTCTGTATATATTGTGTATAGTTTTACTGTTTCTTTCTTTATTGCTATCTTTAGCGCCTTGAGCGAGCATTGAATGCACGGAATTTGGCGCTTTTAAAAATACCCTCTATTATTATTATTATTATTAAGCCATAAGTTATCTTGTCTTGACATGTTCTACTAACACTAATGATAACAGCACATAACTTCATTGTTTTGATTTTAATTTGATATATCACTTGCTTCTTATGAAAGTAGGGCTGTTATAGCATTTGAGATTTAGGGACCCTTTTAAGGTTTTCGAAAGGTTATCTATTGTGCCTACGTAAGGTTTCAGGATCACAATTTTAAGAGCACTACAGTGGTATTAAATCCCCTTTAAATGTTAAAAAATATTTCTTGAATTATTCTGTGATAAGGATTTGTTGAGGTTGTTTTGTAAATTCGGATATGGTTCTCATAAATTAAGGATACAGTTTCTTCTATTTAAAAGCTATGATAACCCCAATGCCATTGTTATGCACGAAGTCGTGCTTTGTTTGATTGAGGACGAATTTCACTTTTTATTTATCTGTCCGTATTATAATGAAAGTAGAAAGCACGTTTTTACCTGCTTTCGATTATGAATATCCATCAAAGTTTAAAATCTACCAGTTGCTTTCACCAACTAAAATAAGGCTCATTAAGTTTTCATCTTTGTATTGAAAAGGAAATATGTCTGTTTAAAATGATAATTATGCGCAATATGTTTTTTATGCATTAGCAATATGGGTCGCGTGGCCCCAAATGCAACATAAACTTGTCGCTTGTCACTATTGTGCCTTTTAGACATACATACATGACTTGCAAATGAAAATAATTGTGTTTTATAGCATCCCTGTCAAAGGGGCAAATGCAGTCATCATGTACATTGTTCTTTGTTTTTGACTGAAGGCTGCAGTGACTTAGAATATTGGCTTCTTTGTAAAATATACAAATACTTCCTAAAGGCAATAGTTTGAAAAAAGGAAAAGCAAAGCCGAGACACACATTGACTAAATTCGTTATTTATGTGCAATTTTTAGTAGAATACTTTTTAAAAAGCACATAGGTATCTCAACGTATATTGGTAAAAGAAAAATGAAATACCATTACATAAAGAGTTTGGCGTAAGTTTTCTTGGATGTTAGGTTGACATATCCAATGTGAGGATACTCTTACTATCAAATGAAATTTCATTCATTATATTAGTAATGTTATATTTTCATTAGATTATTATAAACAGACAAACTGTGTTATTTGTTTTTATTATTGTATCTCTCACAGTGTCGATCACATATTGACAACTTCCTGAATTAAATATTCTTACAATTTTGATAATTCTAACCAAATTGTAATCTGCCAATCCTCTTTAAACACTTTTGTTTCAATATATGAATCATAAAAATCATAAAAAAAAGATATGAATCATTGTCTGAAGTCAAAGTTCATGAATTGCAAGGCTTTTTTTACATTATCTCCTTATAGAAATCAATTTGGAGTTGTAGATGACTTTCCCGTAAACAAATCAAATGCATTAAGATTTATCCACGTTAATGATTTGTAGTGATCTTTGTCCAGTTTAATCACTCATAAGTTTAAAAGAAGTAACAAAACACCAATTAAACTACACAAAAATGTTGTAATGATAATTAAATTAAATAAGACCCAAACCGTAGATCTGCACAAAATCAAAATCTTACTCATAAGCGATTTGAAAATAATAATGACATAAAATGCGTATTGACTGACTCATCAGCCTGCCAAGATTTCCAAATAAACATTGTTGTTATGACATCACCCCTGAATCTCGAATCGATGCTGGTCAATTGGTCTCAGAAGTATCCTGGATTAGTTTAAGTAGAATTGAAGGAGGCGTCTCCACCTTGAGACAAGTTGATTGGTGTCAGGAAGAGACCCCTCCAATAAATCAATGCTAACGTGTTTCTTTAACCTTAACCATAATCCATATGATTCTGTCTAAAGAAAGTTAATTCAAAGTGAATACCATTGACATTAATCTTCATTTGTTGATTGTTCTCGTTTTCCACTAATCAAAATACTCAAAAAGTATAATTACATAATGAAACAGAACATACACATTATTTTGTGTGGAATTCATTGAGTTGCTCCCTCTATTCTGTGTGATTCATTGGCTCCATCGTCTTTCCGTCTGTCTCACTGTCTTTCTGTCCGTCCTGATTTCGGAAAAAGACTTCTAAAACATTTTGTTTGACTTTCAAAACTTTGTATTTTGACTAATCTACACATATATCTTTGTCTTTTCAGTTTTTGTCCAATCTTGTAGGTCCAATAGCATCGCAACTAGGCAATAAATTTGTGGAGCAGAATTTAATACTGTTAGTTCGAGCTTAATGAGATGGTCCCTCATCCAGTTTAAACAGTTTGAGGGTATGAAGGTTCTATATTGACGTATTGTAGTACCAAATCCCATCAATATTTTGCTGTTTTGTACAAGCACAAATGGTGCCAGTTAACTGCACTCACAGGGACGTCTAGTGTCGAAAATAACAGAGTAAGAAGCTTTTTCAGTCGACGATCTAGCACATACTACTATAAAAAAAGGAAAGGGATGTAACGAAAGCAACACTCCATGTCCGTTTAAAAAAATATTTTCACTCGGGAAAATAAGAAGAAAACACAACTTAAAAATTGTTGAAAAAGTTGATTTCGTCTTACCGATCAACTTTAAGAGTATTGACAAATATATCTCATATGGCCTGGGTGGGATCACGTTCGTCATGTATTACATAAACAAGTAGGCTGTTTTTTCTCGTATACATTTCATGCATAAATATTTTTTGTTTTATCTTCTGTATTTCAGCTTTCAGTAACGTTCTTTGATCTCGGAGATATTTCCGTTATATTCAAGTTTATTCGAATTAAACTTAATGTTGTATAAAAAAATGAACTAGGACCAAACGGATAGCAAATCATGTTTTTATCTCAAATGTGTTGAAATAAGGCAACGCATTCATTCGACATATTGAACATGTGTGATGACACCCTAACGGTAAGTTGATGGTAGAGTAAAGATAGCCACGTGACCTGTGATTGAATGCCTCAGCGCGGAATAGCCCTTCCGGGAAGCACACAAAAGGCGTGCAGTACGTGCAAAGTATTGTCCACTGATATAGTGAATAAGGGAAGTCATGTCAATTCATCTTCCCGAATGTGACACTAACAAACTGATAACAAAGCATGAATTGGTAACTTCTTACTCTCGTGACAATACATAAACGAATTGCGTTCATAGGCAATGTCACACATCATCTGTAAGCTTCTCTATTACATATTTCATATTTCGTCAAGTGATATCGAATTATTGCATGAATTAGAGCATCGTGGCGTTAAATATTTGAAGTTCTTTGCGATATAGCAAAATTGGCCATGATGTTTAAGCTCATTTGTAAGGCACGATGGGCTTATGGCATGGTATGGCGTTCGGCGTCCGTCCGTCCATACATCCGTACACTTTGTGGAATTTCGACTTCTTCTCCAGCGCCACTAAGGTATATGGGTCATTACTATACTAGTCACAAACCATCCACATTTCACAGGACACTGAAATCTTCTTGAGAAACTTTATTCCAACCGTACACAACGTGGGAGGAGAGCAAGGACAAAACGAGAGCGACGCAAGGGGGAGTGACTCTATCTTCCCACACTAGCTGTTACACAAAGGGGCATAACTCTGTACGCTATAACACTATTGTGCTCATGCACTGGCGTGACCTCTTTTTCTTAAAGGATAATACATAACTATGTGAAACTGTACTCAACACTTTTGAGAAGGAAATTAAATGAATATAATATAGGTGAAAAGAATAAATTGTAATAATGAACCGTCCTCAGGTAAACTGCCTTCAGGTTCATAAGGGATTATTCTGCCCTTTAAGTTACACTTGGAGTACTAGTGTAATAACTTGAGTATTTTCCAACTTGTGAAAATACTACTGTCTCTGAGTGCATCATTGTCTTTAATTGGGGGGTTTCATCCGTGCGCTGATATGAATATCATTGAATACGAATGTCAGTGAGGTTATAGCACAAGGGTATGAATAATGTCACAGTTATAAATGATGTAACGGTATTACTGCAAAATACCATTTGACAGTTCAAAGAGTGAATAACCTGAAACTTGAAAATTAACATATAAACAGTGTGATGAACCATCCTTAGGTAGACTGCCTTCAGGTTCATTAGGGATTATTCTGCCCTCAGTCCACACACGTCAAAGCACAACATTTACATGAAACTAGAACTGCACTAAAATGTTAGCACCTTCTGAAACAAAAACACTCAAAGTTAAAATTGCTAAGCAAACCATCATCAGGTAGGCTGCCTTCAGGTTCACCAGGGATTATTCTGCCCTTAGCAAAACACATTTACACTGAAAACAAGCTCACAGAAATCCTACATTATTAGAAATCTGTAACATAGTCAGAGAGCCTTTGGGGAGGACGTCGTCTACGTTTTGGTCGTTCCGTCATGTCCGGTGCTTTGTCGCTAGTGTTGTCATCTACGTTGTACTCTGAGGAAGATCCGGGGCTTTCGCAGGGTGCTGGGGCTGATGGTGTACTCTCATCAGACACAGGCTTGGCAATCTCTTCTGGGATCTCGAATACTCTGAGTGGGTGGATCTCGGGGTCAGTATGACCGTTACTGGTCAATGGTGGCATAACGTCAACGTCGTCATCCACATCACTGTATTCATCGTGAAGTCGGTTGTCAGATAGGTTGGGTGAAGGTACTCTGTAACATTCAGAGGATTTAACTCTGTATGATGAGTTACTTAGTTGCGAACCGAAAATTTTTCGAACGTTACACCAATCGCCTTCAATAGATACCACAATGTAACGGTTTCTGGCACATGTCTTATTTCTGTCTCCATGAAGGTACGCGATATCACCTACCATGAGGATTGTCTTTGGTAGACGTTGTCGACCGGACGCCTTGGAAATTTCACTCGGCTGATGGTTGGCTAGACGGTTTTCGTGACGTCTAGTGATTAACTGACGGTCGAACACAGGAAGCTGCTTGTTGGTGAATTGATCACGTTGCATCAACATTTCCCTCGCCGACATTCTGCTGGACCGCACACGGGTATTCAACCTAGCGACAACGGTTGCTAGGGATGTTGCAGTCACAGGGCCACGAACCGGGTTTTGGCGCAGTATCTCACCTTCCAATTCCTGAATGGCCTTTTCCGCAACTGGGTTTTTGTTGACATTTTTCACCCTTCCAATTTCAAGAGTGATCCTGTTCTTTCGAAGAGTCTCGTCATTCTGTATGGAGATGAATCCTGGAGCAGGGTCTGTTCGAACGACAGCATGTGGGCCGTCTAAGGGACAGAGCTCGAGGCACAGGTTGATAAGTGAGTCTCTGAGGGTAGTGCCCTTCTCATCCGGGATGATGCAGGCTAGTGTATAAGAGGTGACACATTCTCGTACGACGAGTATTGCTTGGTGCTCTCTTTGCATGACATCAGCGGAAAATGAATATCCGACTCCCTCAGGAGCGTCTGAAGTTGTCTGTTCAACAGCATGGTGATGGGTGCTCTTAAGTGCCTGGCATTGATGACATGAAGAGCATGTAGTCTCTATACACTTATCAAGGTCAAGAGCAAACAGGTATCGGTGACAGACCTGTTTCATTTGGTAAGTAGAGGGATGGTCAAGTTGGATGTGGAGTGATGTCACAAGTCCGTGAATCAAGGAGCGGGGAACCACAATGCGTTCTTTGACTGGACACAAAGGTTCGGATCTTTGGACGACTAGCAGACCGTCCTTAGCAATGGTGACGGCGTTGAGGTATCTTTTCACGTCTTTCACTTTGGTAAGTTTCTTGGAAGGACGGGTACCCTGTAGAAGATGGGCTCGTGTCCTCCTGAGGTCAGCACATTCTTCTTGTGCAGTGCGCCAAGTTGATCTATTAGTGAACGGGAGGCGTGTAGTTCCATTCAGAACATCATGGATGGAAAACTGTCTCACGACACAATCTTCTATCCTTTGGATGAAGGAGCAAACCTGGCAGGACTGGTCTTCACACTCAGGTGGGTTGCGACTTGCGAAGTCAGACAAGGTATTGGCGACACCGGCAAGATGCTGGACTCTAGCTTGGTAATGACTGACTGTAGACAAGTAGGTGGAAACTCTAGGACTGGCTGAGAATTCACCCCGACACAATTTTTCATAGGCTAGGACACATGGTCGGCTGTCTGTAAGGATACATGCTTTGTGTTTAGATTCTATGATAAAGGGGCCGAAGTGTTTGGTTGTTGCAAGTCCTTTTTGTGCATTTTTGAAGGCGTCAAGCAGGGTGTCAGACCAAGTTAGTTTATCCTTAGATGAACCGTCAGCTATTGCTTCATCCAGTGGGGCGATGTAGCTTGAACATCCTGGGATTACCCGTGCTAAGACCTTGTATGCTCCAATGAATGATCGAAGGCCGTAAACCGTGTCAGGTGGTGAACAGGTGGCAAGAGTGGCAATGCGATGAGGTGTAGCTTTTATAGTTCCTTGGGTCCACTGCCAGCCCAATATGGTTGTAGACTTTGGTACGATGCAAGTTTTCTTGGCAGACAACTTCAGACTGTTGAATTGAAGAGTTTGGAGAACCCTTTTCCATACGGCGAGCAGTTCTTCGAGACTGTTGGCTCCACAGTAGAGGTCGTCGGCTAACTTGGCAACAGAGCCTTCTTGAAGAAGATCGCCGAAGACACGACTCATCAGTTCTTCCAAGGCAGTTTCAGATCCCGGCATTCCCATTGCAGATCTTGCGTATACTCTCACCCCACGGAAAGGTGTAACGACGTCACAATATTTCATGGACTCCCCTTGCAAGGGGAATCTGGTAGAAAGCACTACTCAGATCCGTGGTTATCAAGTATTTCCATTGGCCAATTTGACGTAGGGTGGAGTTCACATCTGGCATAAGTGACGGCTGGGGCTTGCTGTAGCGGCCGACATCCGAGAACGCTGTGACGAGACGGAACTTCCCATTTGGTTTCTTAACCAAGAAGGATGGATTCAGGTATTCGACTTGAACATTGACGTCTTCGGGTCGAACAAAGACATTTAACTCTTCGAGTTCGTTGAATTTCTGTTGTGATTCAATCAACTTGTCTTTATTGTACTGTGGGATTCTCCCTTTTCGTTGAGGTGGTTGTACTTTTCCCATATTGACATAAGCTTGGAAGGGTCCAGAAGCTCCATTATACCCGGTGATTTTAGGATCAAACACCTCGTCATATTCTCTGTTCAAAGATTCAAACCTGGACTTGAACTCTTTGGGGACCATGTTGTCCGGATCCACTGACACTTGTGAAGAGTGTGGAATACCTGTTTTGGGTGGATTAATCTTCGGCACGTTGACAGGTTCTGTGACCAGGGTAGTATCTTGTGTGGTGACGGAGCGGACCTGGCAGAAGTGTTCGTGCTTCTTCAAAACTTGAGGCATGTCGGTCAAGTTTGGTACTCTGATCTTCCCGTTCACGCTTGATATGATATCGAGTTGAGGCCACTCTGGGGATAGAGTGGAGTTGATAGATCTTGTGTCAATGCGGGGCTCAACAGCGAAGGTCGCGTCACTTGTTGAGTAGTCTTCTGGGACAGGTAGTTCGATGTAGTCGCCCGGCCATATTGTTGTACTTTGGTTTGGGGCACGTAGAATGCAAGTGTGTCTGATGGAAGACTTTGTCTGGGTAGCGCTGTGCTTTGGCGGGTAGGTATAAGTGGTACCGTCTGACAAAATGATTTGTCGCTTTGCTGGTCTTATCGTTACATCATTAATCTCCATGAAGGGGATGCCTGCTAAAATTTCAACATCAAGGTCTTTGACTACCAGTCCGTTGAAGAGGAAATCTTTTCCATCTCTGTTTAGGTGAATGTTAACCTCGCCGACAACCTTCATAGGGGAAATACCGTCTGCTTGGTGAGCAGACTGCGTGCTGGGTTTGATGTCAACACCAAGAGAGGTAGCTGTAGACAGTCTCATCATATTGCCCTCTGCGCCGCTGTCAAGGGTAAGCCGCACAGTGTTGTAATTGCTAAAGGTGTTCATCCATGGTGACGGACGTACGTGAACTCGCTTGGCAGAAACAGTCAGCTTTCCGCAAACTCTTTCCTCATCACTGGGATCTTCCTCGCAGAACTCGTCATCATCGTCTTCATTATCGAGGATGTTGGAGATTTGTCTCGCTTTCAACATGTACTTCTTATCCTGATCCGGCAGAAATCGGCATGCACTTAAGAAGTGAGTTTTGTTTTGACGGCCTACAGCTGTACATAGGGGACACACCTTCTTCTGCTTGTCTGTTTGTCTGGATTTCGGTCTGTTGGAGGGGTATTGACGTGTAATTGGTGTGGAGCGCATGAACCTGGCATCCTCTGAAGAGCGGATCTCTATGAGAAGTGAATCCAAAGCTTGTGATATCTCTGGTTTCAAAGAGGAAATTGTCCTGGTGCGCAGGTCAGTTGCATATCTCTGTTTGACAAGTTTGGGTAGGTCTTGGTGAATAAGTCGCAGCCATGTCAGGATAATAAGATTTTCAAGAGATGGCGACATCTCCTCGTCTTCTTCTGGTAGTTGTCCATGGTGACTTATCCCCCCTCCCTGTTTCAGTAGATTGTCTTCGGCAAAGGCCATCAGACGCTGGTATAGATCTTCCGGTCGTTCATCGCACTCAAGTTTAAAATCGACAAAATCGATGAAATGAGCCCCAGTGGATTGAAATCCAAAGTGTAGTCGTATGGCATGCCAAATGGAGTTCAGAGATGTGCTAGTTTTTATGATAGTGTTTCGTGAAATAATAGGACAGAAATTTGTCCTAGCATTAGTTCTAATTGGTTCATTTTCTGCCTGGCAGTAAGTCTATTTGCCTCTTCAACGTCTTCCCCATCGTCAGTAAAGCCCCTCAATGGTGTGTTTCTCCCTTTCTTTTCCCACGTGACTCCCTCTGCTAGGAAAGGTGCGAATTTGGTGTCTAACGACAGACTGTAGAGTAGATTTTGACGCCAGTTTTCGAATGAATTGATCGTTTCATTTCTACTAAGGGACCACTGCTTCGGAGCACGCTGTGTACTTGTCATGTTTGCTCAAATATTGAAGAAATCGGCGTTATCCAGATACAATTTGGTTATCTGACCTGTGTGACCTTGCGATCGAGTGACTGACACAATAATGATGAAAAAGTTCGTTAGATTCGGTAAACGAAGGTTCGTAGACGCTGCCACCACGCCACTAAGGTATATGGGTCATTACTATACTAGTCACAAACCATCCAAATTTCACAGGACACTGAAATCTTCTTGAGAGACTTTATTCCAACCGTACACAACGTGGGAGGAGAGCAAGGACAAAAGAGAGCGACGCAAGGGGGAGTGACTCTATCTTCCCACACTAGCTGTTACACAAAGGGGCGTAACTCTGTACGCTATAACACTATTGTGCTCATGCACTGGCGCAGGGCCCACTTTCACAAAGCCCCCTTTACTAAGGGCGCCCTTAGTATTTACGAGGACGCTAAGGGTACCCTTAAGAAAAAGTTACACTGGTTTCACAAAACGCTCTTACGGCGCCCTTAGCAGAATTTTATTTACGATCGGCCGGGCCCAGAACCATAAGGCCTAGGTGAGGTGATATGGGGTTTATCGCCGCTTTTAAGTGTATTTCACTTATATCGTGACTGCTAGTATTATTGCAGGGAGACAACCACAAAAGTGTTGCTGTCTATGTATTGTGGTGAAACCTGCGAGAATTGACTGGAACTAGCGAACCATGCGTGATACTGCGCTGAAATTCAGTGTAGCATTGCACCCAAACCTGACTGCGTGTAGAACAGTTCTCTACTGCAGACAAAGTTGACGAGCCACTGGCGGGAATAAGGCCTAGAAAGCTGAGACTTTGTGTACATACTCCTTGGCTAGTGAGGATTATAAATTGTAGCTTTGGTGACCTTGGGGCCCCTAATAAGGGTCACAGGGGCAACGCCCTAAACACTTATTTTCATCTTCTTCTCAAGAAGCATTAGGCCCAGAAAGCTGAAACTTTGTATACATACTCCTTATAAGGGGGGAACTACATTGGCCACACCCTTAAGCAAAATCAAATGTAAAGCCTGATGAGCTACAGAGACAGTGGCTCTATGTTTCATCTGAGTGAGTGAGTGACTTATTATTCAATATGGTAATACATTCGAGAGTCTGAAACTATAAAGATTTATAATTTTGATACGTAAATAATACTCACAAAATTTAAACAAGAAAAACCGGTCCCCGATGAAGGTATGTTTCCACGGAAACTGCCATTGAAAATAAAGACGTTACCAAAAGACATCTTCACATGCTGACTTATGCACATACCAAGTTTTATGAGGTAGGTCTAACACTTTTTTCATTTTTGCTCTGGAAACGAAATGATTACGGACGGACAGGGCGATGACATCACATCGGTGTGTAATAAGGTGGGGAAAAAAGAGAGTAAGGATGGTCGTAACACCATAAATAATGACCGCTGCCCAAGCGTACGGCGAGCTATATCCGATTCGCACTGTATGAGATTGTACACTGGGATAAGGCCTACAACGATTTGACCGTAACTCTGGTAATGGTGTATATTGAGGATATCTTTTGTTTTGACTGTGATATCACTTATCTCTCATCGAGTGACGGAGTAGAGCCAGTGTTTTCACGAGTGGCGCATCCACGAGTGAAATTAGGCTTTACCCCGTCACGAGATGAGATATAAGTGAATAACAAAAGATATTCTGTTTATTATAAGCATCTGTGGTCGAAAATGTTGTATTTTATGTCGAAAAAGGTCTTAACTCGAGAGTTTTCTGGCGACGTCATATCATTGTTCATCGTTACTTAGCGACGGCAATGACGTCGCGTTGATTGTAGAAGTGACGTCAAACCATTTTACTTATGACGTCATCCCCTCTGTGATATTTTCACTGACTTGAAAAAGTGATATCACACTCAGTGGCGCGAACACTTTTCTAGAACTGAGAAATCTTAGTCTCTCACCGCTTGGCATATAATAAAATGTGTTATCACATATTTCTGTGTGATGATCGTGAGGATACAATTAATAATAAGAAAAGCAAACTCATGATTGTTGCTTTCGTTAGTGACCACGATACAATACCCAGACGGTAAATTACATTAACAGTTATCTTTATCCATTCAAAATATATTTTATTTAAAATGTACCATTTGAAGTTAACAATTTAAAATTGAACAATTTACGATTAACCGGCATGCAAAAAAGGTGCACACCACACTTTGTAAACATTTAATGAAGAGACATGTGGTGTTTAAATTATAGCACGTTTGAATAAAATAATTTGAGTCCGAGTAATGTTATGTTAAAATATCTTTTTTTAATGTAGGCAGAGGTAGAAGCAGACTCAATACTAAGAAAATCCCTACAATGTTTACACTGTTAAACTGTTGTCAGTGTGTAACAAAAGTCACGTTTATTGATTTTCACATATAAGATATATGTATTCTTTGTTGATGAACATTTGTGTTATATCAAAATATTTAAATGCTTAACAGTATGTTCTGGACGATGGTTTAACACTTGTTTTTATCAGTTGGAGAAATCGACATAAAAAATCCGAGATATGTCTATTTGAAAATTTTATTGAAGTGTCTACTTTCTCTTGTCTGACAGAATTCCTACAGAATTACGAGCACACATTATATACGGCTTACTTAGTATGTAATTGAATTTTAATTAAATTAGCTATCTTTATAGATAAAAAGATATGATTTATCTACAAAATCTGTCTCCATTATTTGTAAAACCATCTTACAAATAAATTTCAGTTAAGACATCCAAATTAGAATTTCAAGCTAACAATCTCTTAAGGCAGGAAATGTCACTTCTCCACATTTACCTTATTACGTCTTGATGTAATAGATCAAACCCTTCAAGTGCGTTGACCTTTTAAATCGTTTTTTTTATATCAGATTACCAAAGGCCACCTACTGGGAAGTTCCAATAACACCTTTCCTCTGATCTCGTTTGCTTCGAGGAGATGAAACCTTAACTTTATTTTAGTCTTTAATGCAACAATATGTGCCGTTAAGACAACCAATTAAAGTGTACTTTTTAGTAAAATAGGAATTGCAGGGACAATAGGTTTTGAAAATTAAAAGATATAAATTACTTTTTTAAATCAGAAGTATTGCAGTGGTAGCATATATTTATTCTAAAGAACAGTACAGTTTATTTATGGTTAAGTAGATAAACGCGATAAATGCATTAAAAGTTAAAGTTCATTTAATGACATATGATTATATATACACTTTAAATTATTGACCTTAAAATTAAAAGGATGCAAAATAGGGCAATTGAAACCGATCATACCAAATCCGCTAGAATCAGTTATTGAATCAGTTACTGTAACTTGCTTATTTTTCATGTGTAGTTCTTTGCTTCAGAAATAACTATGTCCTGAGGAAAGATCATTGATTCAATAAATCAGTTTTCATAGTGAAGATTTCGATCATTTATACAATAAACATGTCCATGCATTACTGATTTGAACTATGTATAGTTAACGAGAAAATTTGAGATTAAAGGGATTTGTGTAAAGTATAGATTGATCTTGAACACTCGGTACATTTTCGCTTTCATCTTGCACCTTATGGCATAAATATGATGATCAATCAACTATGTTAATAGAACGTCCAAGTGCTAAAAGTGGTAAGAGTTCATGATGTCTGATATCAAAGCATGTATAAAGGGTTATCGTAAATGAGGTTAATGAACCGAGAATGAAGTATACTAGAGTAAAGATATAAGGGAATTGATGAAATCGCACCGAATATATAACTACGTCAAATGTCAGCTAAATCATTTAGGACATATTGAGTTTTAAAAGTGTCGTTCCAGCACCACAAATAACACTCTTGTGTAAGCAAATCCTGCTTTAAACATATTGAATAGCGTATTGACTGGAATATGTAACGTGTTTTTGATTTTGGTAAACGAGGACTGTCTCCATCCACCCAATCCGTGTAGGAGAGACGAATAGTGATTAGGAAGGACTGTATGCTACACCCTGATTTAGGTCTGTACCTCGGTTTCATTTTATGTAGGATTTTCAGAATTAGGGTTGTGGGGAACAAGCGAGATTGGAAGAATGTGATTGTCGAAAATGTTTCATCTTGGTTAGGCGTGTTCAAAAGTAGAGAATCTCCTTTTTTCTTTCAAAAATGCAAATCATACTGAGACATTTGAAAATATTCAGATCTGAGAAATGTTGAACTTAATTATTCAGTTTTGGCATATACTGAAAGAAATATTCTTACCTTAAACAGAACTTAATCGTATCTTAAGCGGACACTGATATGCCGGGTATAAGTTTTCATAATAGTCATGGAAATTACTTATGTTCTAAAAATAACTCATATTTGGAATGATTGACATAACTTTTGTAACACCCATTAACAATAAGCTTTGATCTCAGTGGAGAGATATAGTTGAACAATATTGAACCTCAATTTTTGTCACATGTCACTTCAACATACATGTATAACATATGCAATGCATTTTGGTACGAACAAACGTACAAAACATAAAATTCTTTTAGCTGTAAACATTTTTAGAAAGCAATGACACAGTCAAGAATTATGATCATCTTCGTCAACAACTATTCCAATGCATTTTATGCAGATGCAGATTTATGTAACCAACATATGTCACAATAAAAAAATGTTTTTGAACTTTAAAATGACTTTAAATATAATAGATGAGGATTATTTGAGAGTATATATATGCTCATTTACGTCATTTCCGCAGATTTAATTTGTTTACATTTAAAAAAATTTGATATTTTTATCAACCTCCTCGCCACCAGGGATATCACTTTCTAAGCAGAAATACACTCAGGGGCAAAAGAAACGATACCAACTTTCCAAAAGAGTACAGAACAAAATCCTGTTGTAAATGAAATGCGACTACGAACCCTTGTGATAAACAAATTAGTTGTGAAGAAGTACTAAGAATTTCAAACATCAAAGTATGATATTTGTAACTCTGTGACTGTTCAAATACACGAGGGGTCAGAAAACAGCTTTTTCAATGTTATTTCTGGTCATAATCTTTTAATTTTGAATACAAACATTATGAAATGTAAAATTCTTATAAATATAAGCTGTTATCAATATAAAAAACCCGGGTAGAAGTTGATTTGTTCACGTATTTTGCCTGTATGTTGGTTTAAAAACAAGAAAAAGGGTAATTTTCTCATTCCTATCTCGTCTAGTTAAGGAGATTTTAAAACGAAGTTTTTTTAAAGGTCTTTATTTCAACCAAATTTCAAAAAACGTTGACAGATATAGCTTTGAAATTAAAAACTTAGTTCAGTTAGCTCTTGAAGAATCATATTAACCCAGATTCAGCCGTAACTATCACTCGTAGCTTGACCTATCATGTATTTTATATGGTATCGTTTCTTTTGCCCCTGAGTGTAATCACCGAAGACAAAACTTCGTTGTGAACCCTTATACTTAGATCAAGAATTGATGTGGAAAGACCTGGTAATGCATAGGGTTAAATGCATTGCTCAAGACTGCTTGCCTTTACAATGAAAGTGCATATTTACAAACACTAAGGCCCTTTTTATTCAATCACCTTCTGTGCTAAGATATTAGTTTACGGAAACTCATCAGATCTATGATATCACTTTTCAAATTGAATATATGTGAGGTAAAGGAATCGACTCCTCTCAAGCTGTGTTAAATGATATACAAGTTGATAACTAACCATGCACCTTTTTAGGTCTTATCGTAACATAAGTGACCTGCAACAAATACTAATTCAATAGCCAGCATGTTGAATTGCATAGCATTTGGTATGTCAGCATGAGAAATGTCCAATTTATGTATCTGGTTTCAAAACCTATTACCCGAAATCATCTTATCTTTATTCGTAGAGACGATTTGGACCTTATCACACGACTTTAAGGGGGAATGTGTTAAGATCAATATCAGTGACATTCAGAATAGGATAAATTTGATTTATCTGCTTAAGGGTCACGCGAATATGTGTCGTCAATTAATTACCGAGTAACCTAAAGACCTGTTTACTTTCACTTTATCAAATTCTGCTTCCTGAGTATTGTTATTATGACTTACCATACTACTCGTTGTACTTAGTGTATGAATTTATTAAAATTAGGACTTGTAGCCTTTGTTGTAATTTATCTGAAAACAATATTTGAAAGAAAGTTAGGTTTTCGGTTTTTTTCTTTCATTTAAGTTTTCAAGTTCATTCACATATTTATACTGACGATTGTGATAATATATTTATCATTTATATGTTGTGTAGTCATACTTGATGACCGATAAGTGTTGCATTAATTTCAATTATATTCATCGATTGAGAGAGAAATGAAAGTTTAGAAGATTAATGATGCAAAAATGTGCAAAGAAAACTCATCGATTTTAATTACTTATATCAAATTCAAATAACTTCAATTATCTTCCGAGCTATGAGAACGAAGCACCGTATCAATTTATGGTCAACTGTGGTGAGGTTTTAAAAAGATTAGCGAAATTTGAATAGTAGTCTAAAGACGTTAAAGTGAACGAGAATGCGAGTTATCCTCGAGACTTGTAGCAGAATACATAGTATTCGGATAATTCGTAGAAAAAATGAGACAAAAACTACTTTATTTTGTTTACTGTGATAATACCATCATGCAGGATTAGTTTAGATATCAAACCTATATTCTAAGCAACATCCTCATCTAGAGAGAAACTTTTTCTGTCAGCATTTGCAACAAATGTCAATTGAGACTGTGTGTCATTTCTCAACAGTGACTGTTGATACTGCATCAATCACCTTGACTGTAATTGGACAGGTAAAAGACAACAGTGCCGACAATCTGCGTTTTTACTTCATGATTCATACAATTCCCTTCATAATGAATATCCAAAGAGTACACAGAAGGATCTCATTCAGAGGCGTACTGGCACAAAATGGCTTTTCAATTGTAATTAATTATGTTTAATAATGCTGAACTTTGTTGATAATCATCTTGAAATATAATATATTTTAAATGAAACAAGAAAACATCCCAAATTTTAAAATGTTAAAGAAGACATTAATACTGCATATTTTGTTTACTGTTTGAACGCCTACAAAAACTGTAAACATGACAGCTTTATAAATTCTTGTCATTTTGTCATTATCTAGTCAATACTTATTGGATTATTTTAACTCACTGCTATATTCAAGGTACTGCAAGGATGTAAGGTTACTTATTTATCAAACCTTGTGAACATTCGTAAATTATTTGTCTGAATACCCTAGATCACCTCACCTCACTGATTGCACAACTAATTTTATTGCCTCCAATCTGGAATCTCCCATTCTATCTCCATTTCATGACTTGATCTGCCTCTGTGGGGAGAGTATGAGCGGGATTGTGTTTCAGTTAAACCTAGCTTATACTTCTACTTATTGTGTGTTGAAGCAACAAGAAGATTTAGTTTCTTGTAGACAGCATATGGCAAACAATTTCGATATGCCACCCTATCGAAGTTACAAGACAGATGTGAGAACATGTACATGCAATTCTCTTGTTTCATCCATCTCATATAAATAGTAATCTCTTCCATTCTCTTTCAAAATAATCTTTATTTTCGTATGATCAAAACATGTAGGGAAACTTCTCGTAAACGTCCATGGTAGAGAAAATAAGAAATTAGAGAAGAATATCTAAAGAGACGTAAGGTTTCCCTGCAGCAAGTTTACAAAATCTTGTTACCTTGTTCAAACCAGGCATGACAGTGAATTGCCTTCAGCATCTTACCACTTTCAAGTTGAGTAATGGCGTTACCGAGTGTAAAGGAATAGTCTGTATCGCAGAATATTTTGCCGTGCTCCGTGGAACACATTTATGCATTCAGCATTATGAATAATCTATTTTTGTAGACTTGTTCATTGCAATATTTTGTCTTTTTGATCATCAATATCAATATCAATCTCTAACATTAACGATATTTTTTCTAAAGCAGTTTTAATTCTTGTATTCGGTAATCATTTGCTGAAGTTGTTGACAAATAATTTTAAGAAGGACTTTTTTTGTTTCGTTATCATTATTTGAAATAAGTTTGTTGAACTTACTCTGGTTTAAAGAAGTGAATTGATGTATTCAATTATATTCATTTTCAATTCTGAATTGATTAGTTTAGTTATAAGAATGTGTCTTGTCATGATGTTTTTTTCTTTTGAGTATTATAGTCTGAACTAAAAATACATCAAATGTCAAATTGAAATATTAGCTTATCAATAATTTGTGAGGAGGCACGATTGGAATAAAAAATCAGTTTGTACAATGTATTTTGAAGGTATTTCACAGGTTTCAATCTTCCAACATTTAAGCCATTTAACATTTTCATATTTATTCAAATGAAATACACATAACCACATGATGTACTTTACCCATTTCACAATGTCTTTCAGTGAATAACTCTTGTACCAACCTTAACTGATATAATTTGAAAAATTGGACTTCAACATGTTTGCCAAAATAGCATCGGACAGGCTCAGAAAGTCGTTATAGAGGTTCATTTTGATTAACAACTTTGGTCAATTTTCAAATAGCAAATTTGTTATCAAGTTATATCAGGCATCCACATAACAGTATAGCAGCGACAACATGTACTTACAGACATGCTATTGATGTCAACCAAATGCTTATCCTCCAAAGATAACACTGACAACCTCATATCATACATAGCCTTTAACAGTAAATTGCTTACAACAATGTTTGTATTTTATAAAAGATTTAATGTTGACATATACAGAGTTCAAAATATATATGCATTGTAACTGTCATCAGTTTTCAAGAACATAAGAGTTGTTTCCTCGGCAACAATGCTCTGTTACATCTATTTTACTCAAATCTAGTCCTTACCATTGTAGTCAATTATTTAAGTATTTCTGTAAGGTATTTACTTAAGATGTAATATTTATTTAAAGTTGTATGTGTTAACATCGTAAACAATCTTGAGATTCACATATCCTTGGCAGTGTTCGGCTCCGTGCGGAGTCGACCCGGATGTGACAACTAACCCGGAAGTGGCGGAGTGACAGTCATGGCTCGCAAGTGTAATGTTGAGGGCAATAAATGTATATACACCACGTGGTGCGGTTATCGGGTCAATATCAGAGGTAGTTATTTTTAGATAACTGACCTCAGATCTACCTTGAGGTTGGTTATCACGAAGTTGGTTATCTGATAACCAACCTCTTGATAACCTACCTCTTGGTTCGATACGGTGAACATGTCTCGGCTACGCCTCGCCATCTTCACCGTATCGCACCTCGAAAAAAAATTACCCTCGGCTTACGGGTCTAAATGACCCTTCGCCTCTAATTGTGACTTTTGATATTCTTAGAATTTGTTGTTATTTTCACCTGTGCATTCAGATATATTATGTGTTTAGTTTGCCATTCTAAAGAATATCAAAGGCCGCGAGAACGATAATAAAAGAAAACAAAAGACAGAAAAAATACTCTTTATTACAGAGAACTTTTGAAGTCATTTTCATATTACACTGGTTTAAATTCTTGCCATTTGGTTTCCTTGAAACATTTTTCATACACTCCCACACACAATCCCGTTGGTCCTCAGTATCTATGCTAGTGTTTTCTTCAATTAATGTTCCAAATCCTTAATAGGAAGTCAGTTGTCGGGAGGTCACATGCATTTGAAATGGTCCTTTTGAAACAATGCACATTCAAGAAAGCCGACTTCAGTATCAGCAAACATTTAACTGTCCTGCTATCATCCATGCGTAGTTCCTGAAACATTCAAAGGTTTAACGCTACAAACAGTCTGATTTCAAGTGCTGACAAAAACACATTTCCATTTACATACATGCATATTTCATATCATCACGCTTTCCCCGAAATAGTAACTCAAGTTTGGAAGTGTCATTTCTAACATCAACTTTTGAATAATTTAGTATCTTTATCTTATTGTTTGGACGATTGATAGTCTCAACGTTCACACGAAATTTACTAAAGACTGACTCAAAATCAGAAATCTAGCTAATACCCAAATGTCTCTGCATTTTATATACATATTATTATTACAATACTAAGAAGCATTGCTAAAGCAGAAAATGCGTACACGCTTCTTTCAATTCCTTGTAAATGCTTTAAACATATTTCCGAGTCTATAACATGAAACAACAAATAAAGTATACTTTGCGATCAATCTCACCTTAACTGCCTCCGGGAAAGACCTCGAAACACCGGCAAATATATCTGCTTGACACCCGCCGCGGAGAGCACTCCATTGTCCCAACCTTCTTGGAACCATGTGCTTTAGGTTGTGTGCTGCACGTGAATTTTGAGGAGTAGCTTAGCAACGTGTCGTACAAGAAGTCCGTGCATCACAAGATGAAATAGACGACGTCCGTGCAGCCACACAGTTTTTGACTAGTGAGGGATTATTAAATTTGCCACCTAACAAAATTTAATTGACGTCCGTTTAAAATTTGTATCAAATTAATTTAATTTTAGTTCAGTTCAATGTGACATTTTAGGTTAATAGCTCTGGAAAAGAATGAAAATGAACAGTTGGTAAACGGCTTAGAATTGCTTTACCGACAATTTCGTCAGTATTATCTCAAACTGCACGTGAAATACGGGCAGTGTTAAAATTAAATTGATCCATTCCTCAGGAGTGGAAGTTAACCATGCTAGACACCATTGTCACTTTTGAACTCATTATCAACAAACTTATATTCGGCTAATATTGATATTTTCATTGAGAATGGAAAACAGTTTTAACAATAACCATGTGGTGTATGTGAAATAATAACCTCGACCTCGTGAATATCTGTAATAACCATCTCGCTGATCGCTCGATGGTTATCACAGATATTCACTCAGTCAGCGTCATTATTTCAACCATAACCTACACCAGCTGTGATTTTTAACAGTATGTGCTTCAAATAGACACTTTTATTAAGTTGTGTGAAACGAACGGCGGGGTGATGTATCAATCAAGTAACAGTAGATTATTACTATTGTCAGCATTATAGTTCATACCATCATAAAACAGTAATGTCAACTTTCGACAAGCAAGTTCATGTGAATGAAATTCACTTTCAAAATAATCTAAAACATTCAGATAATAAACAAGTCAAAAGTTACTTGACACAAATGTCCACAAACATCAATTGCAAAACAAAGCGAGTAGATCTGAAGAGGTATAATATTTGCGTACAAACTATTTATATTGAATTGCCATTAGCATAATCCCAAAGTCAAATTAAGTGAAATGGCTACGGAATGTTAATGAATAGTCTCAATCCATGTCTATAATTCTTTGCTCTAAGAACAATTAAATACATTTGCCTACTAAAACATCATTCAGTTTGATATATTTCCTCATTGAAAATATTTAAAGTAATTGTCAAGCCGATGGACCCCAATCTGACTATTAACATAACCAATTTAATTCATGTCAATGTGTCTTTCACTTTTAATTTGATGGAACATGTCTAGACGTCACAATAGGCACGTAATTTCATTGTAAGATAACGTTAAAAGTAGGAAAAAAGCAATTTCTGTCTTGTAGAGAAATTTCTGAGCAAAAACAAATCCTACGTATTGTGACATCACTCTCGGGCAAAAGAAATTATGTAATTTTACATGTAAAAGTATAATGTGATAAAGTTTTCAATTAGTTTAGACTCATACAAATACTGTCCTTCTGACAACTCACAATATATAGAGGAAATGTCAAAAAGTCATATTTCAATCATATACTTGAAACTGAAACGCATATTTCTGTAATAACACATTAATCATCAATATTAAATATCGGTTACAAAATACTAAAATTTACTGGCATTTTTGAAACTTTGACGATGTTTTTTTTATCAAAATGTCATTGCAATAATATGAAAACCTTATATCGTCATATTTGACCACAAGTCTTTTGAGGAAATGGAAGAATTGTCTGTGGTATTCCGAAGATTCTTTCATCTTTGAAAAAGACTCTTCTCAACTTCTGAATTTTTAATGGTTACTATTTGATCTTCATAAATTTTAAGTTTTCAGTTATTTTCATATAAACATGACAACGCAGGTTAGACTCAATGATTTAGTGTCAATGGCTTATTCAAAAATCAGTTATGTAAGTATTCGGAGCAAAACCAATCATAAAACAGGTATGTATCCATTCTGTTCAAGATTGTTTCACCTGAAGAGTTTACAAAGGTATCCGGACACGTGGCTCACTTTGTGAACTGTCCGCTCATCAAACGGTAGATTGGGGTTCGATTCCCGGTTGCTTCATACCAAAAGAAGCAAAAAGATGGGAGTTGTTGCTGCCTTGTTTGACAATCAGATTTAAGGGCTAAAACAACGAATTTAATGGGGCTGCACTGTGGCTGTCGGGTGCTTATGTACTGTATCATTATCATTATTGATATCATAACCACCATTCTAACCCATCTACTCAGTCACTGTCGCTGACAACGTAAGAATCCTTTCGTCTGTGTGAAACCGCAGATTTACTCACTTTGTTAAAAGTCTAAAATCATGAATTTATTAATTATCCATGTATGATGCTGTGAAAAAAATATGTAAGATGAATAATCATGCATAGTTTGACTTTTATAAGAAAAATGAATATATGATCATTATGGTTGTGACATGTTATATAAGATTGATGGGAAAATATAAATTCCTGTATCTGCAAATGTTCTGTCAAAGTTTATTTTGGGCAACGACTTTTTCTAATAAAAAATGCCCGGACTGAATCAATTATCCTGACTTGAATTGGACAGGAAAAATACATATCCGAAAGATTAAAGATTAGACATTTGAACCCTGCAATTGATAATAATTATATTGACTATATTATGAAGACAATCAAAAGTTCACTTTAAAGAATGACGTTTAAGTCTAGTTGCCAAATCGGAAATTTGTTGATGCAAAATGGTTTTGCAAGTAGAGATCTAAACAACATTTGCAGTTGAACGTTCAAACTTTAAACGCCAAGCATGCTTTAAATGATTGTCGACTAAACAGTTAATACAACCAGGATAATTGATAACGTTAATTCCTAAATAAAGCCAAATATACACTACTGACAAAGTTTTGTTTAAAGAATCTCAAACCTTAACTTACCTAAAATAAATAAAATTTAGATAAATGCACATGTCTTATAAAAACTTAAATGTTGTCATTTCGTATCCTCATCTACACCTCGGAAAGTCTTGTGTTTGTCAATTTTACAATAGCAGAACTAATGTTGTCAAATATTTTGTTTGAAATACGATATGAAATGTCTGTCTTCGT
Organism: Steromphala cineraria; assembly: GCA_916613615.1. Classification (NCBI taxonomy): domain Eukaryota; kingdom Metazoa; phylum Mollusca; class Gastropoda; order Trochida; family Trochidae; genus Steromphala; species Steromphala cineraria. The sequence continues at coordinate 30,051,140 of OU744726.1, read as the reverse complement.
CGCTTTGTAATATTTCTATGAGTTTGGATAGCACAATGGTTAGCACGATTTACTTGGGATCAAGGGTCCATAGGGCGGATCCCACCAGCGGCTGGACACATTGTCTGATGCAGAGAAATGTTCAACACGAGTCAGGTTCGGGTGCAATTTCAGCACAGTAACAACCATGGTTTGATAGTTCCAGCTAATGCTCGCAGGTTCCATCGCAGTGTTTAGCGACAATAGTATTGCGGGCCTTCTCCCTGCTACAATACTTGCAGTAGTGATATAAGTGTATCCATGATCTAGTTGAACCTCAAACAATACAAATTTTTGGCATAATGGTGTAACTTGTTTTGCTCAACATCAATAGATATTTAAGGTGCCAACAACGTATCACAGTTGTCTTTATCATGAGATTTGTCTGTCTGGGGAATTATCATGGAGACAGTTAATGACACTATCGATATCATTGACATTTGAGGACGGCGTTCCTGTTCCTTAGGCTTGTCCATGTCAATGTCGTTATGAACTACATTTCTTCAGTAAGGTCTTCGTTAAGACTGTTATTTACGAGTTCATAAATTGACTTGTTTGACTTCCAAAACTGAACTCTTACAACTGATATGCATCCTTAGCCTAAGAGCTGAGGATCCCTTCCTAACTATATCATTCTCATCTTCATGTATATATTCATCACACACTTATTAATGTAGGCTTATTACAATACTAACTTATAACGGAATATGTGAATTTATGCATGTCCTTGGTCCTAAATAATTTTGGTTTTTAACTCTCTTTTAAAAAATCATTGCTTCAATGCATTTTGTTATTGAAATATATAGTTGTAGAATGTTTAGCTTGTTTGTTAAATATCATCGATTTGTCTAGTTACTCATCAACTATAACATTTATTCATGATAACATTGTAACCTATTTTACCTTAAGCTTGTTTCTATCAATCTTTTTTGATAATTTTTTTGTAGGAAAGAAATTAAGGTTTTCCGTTATAGATGTACATTGCTAAAGACTTCTTCTTGTAATTTTGTTTCAACTTAATCGTGTTTCTGTCAAGTTAGTTTTTATAAATATTTCTAGGAAAATTTCAAGTTTATTCACTGTATACATGGATTTACATTTAGAATGGATTTATAGATACCAATGTTCCTCCTGCTCAGTCACAGTCGATGTGAACATAGAAGGATTTGTTTACTAATTGGATTCTTGCGAACTCTTTTTATTATTGAATATGTGTTGGATATCACATATATTTGTGAACGATATATCATTTGATAACTTTGCCCTTCTGCTTAATGCTTCATCATGTGCCAGCTACATTGAATCATTTAAATAACTTTTAAGAAGTAATCATTTTGATATGCTGAATGGAATGTTGATTCGTGGTAATAAGAATGAAAATTTCAAACATTTAGCTTCAAAACATACTGAGTTAAATTTCCAACATTCTTTTGGGGATATCTCATTTCGGTTTTCATCCTGCTGCAGGGAAAAGAATATAATGAATACAAGCAAGCAAAACTAATAAAAATAGTTGTTGGCTGATCTTGCACCTTTTTAAAAAGTCAAAGTGTTACATAAGTTCCTGCAACAAATACATCAGTAAGAGGACATTTCATCATATTAATGTAATGTCATATAATCTATATATGACATCCAATTACATCAGAATGAAATATTTAGTCTTACTTTACGTATCTGGTTTTTAAATCCATTGACTGAAGAATATTTACTGACATTATCTGATATCAATTCATTGAGTCAATTTGGACCTTGTTACACGACTTTATAGAAGGAGATGTGTAGTGATCAATATCAGAGACAGCCAGAATAAGATAAACTTGATTCATCTGCTTAAGGTTCACACGAATACGTGTCATCAATAAATTAACGAGTGACCTTAAGCTCTGCATACTGACTCCTTATCACATTCTGCTGCCTGTGTATGAATAATTGAGTAATATCTTTGACTAATAGTATATAATATTGTTTATAAAAGGAAATTTAATTAGCAGAAAATCGTTTTGCAAAGATTCTTTACAAAAGTTTTCAAATAAATCAATGTTTATGCCATTTTACGCTCTTCTTATATTCAAATATCCCATTCATGTCTTTTCATGATCCTAGTATCCGTATTTTTCTCAAATATCCATTGAAAACTGCTATTTCGGGTGTGAACACAATGTGTTGATTAGATTGCTGTGCATTTGTACAATTTGTTATACTTTCCTTTGATATATTTCATTTTCCTTTACGACTCATTTTAATCAATAAAAAGGGTCTTTAAACGAACAAACATACGTTGTAGATTACAATATACCAAGATTATTCCCTTGCTCAAATGATTAAGTGTTCGCTCTATAATGGCTGCCAGTAGGTTGTCCTTGATACTTGATTACATCTTCTGTGGCTTAAGATGATAGGTTTGAGTAATAAGATGTTTGTCCCTATGGCGATTAAACATTTCTTCGGGGGAGAGAATGGCGATACATATCATCCTACATTTAGCTGGTGTGTAGTGTCACCAATATCGTTTGAATTAGGGACAGTTTGACTCCTTAATGCAGTAGCATTTTTAAAGGTTACTCGAAGGTTAACTGACTTATCACAAAACCTATTATTTACACTACAACACAGTCACGATCTTGATAATTAAAAGCATAATGCCAGATGTCTGCATCACGTGGCGATCGTTCTGTGCTCAGCCTGATAGAAATCTTGAAAGAAAGCAGAGGCCAATATAATGTCATGGTTTTTATTTTATAAGATTGGCTTGTCTGGGGGAAGATCATGGGGGCGTTAAATGTCATTATCACTGCTATGTTACTCCTTTGTTAACTCATGTGTCAGTGTAGCTAATATTGTATTTGTAAGTTACTGTTCTCAACTTCATTACCAATTGTCGCAGTATGATATAACATAATGATATAACATAGGAAGTTTGGTGATTTTTGCATGTGCATAGTAACTCTAGAGAATATCATAATGGTTCATACAGTCATTTGTTGATATAATGCATCTTATTATGTAGAGACCTTGATCAACAATTTGTATTAACAACTATATTTTACTAAAGGAAATGTTTTCTATTTTTAAGGATATAAACATCTACCTAATTAAGCAACAACATACTTGTCCAGTTACCCCTTACTTTCCCGTGCTAATGTGAGTTATTTGTAATGTAAAATGGAACTTGCAATATCTACATGTATCTAGAAACTGAAACTGATAGTAAGCATACTTAATTTCGGTGTATATTCCAAAAATACGTTTCCTGGGTTTAAATGCAGAATAATAGTTTTTCGAGTTTGATGACATACAGTTTACTAACTGTATTTATGTGCATAATGTGGACTGCAAACGTAAGTTGTTGTGTGGTAAAAACAGCGTAATAATGCATGAAGTGAGCAAGTCATTAACAAGAAGCGAACACTGCTATACCTTCAGCTAGTTAATACAGGTTGATTAAATAACATCTAAAAACTTCAGATTGATACATCACATTATCAAACCTATACAAGGCCAATAACGTGTACACAATGTTTATAATATCTTCCTAAAATGAAAATCTTCTCACGCATTCTGAAATTACACATAGGTTTAATAGAGCTTGTGAAAATAATTAAAGTTATCTTCATAACATAAAATATTTTATATTTACAAATGTATCATGGCAAACGTATATGTTTTTACATCACTCCATTTCCGGAATGTCCATAGAGGATATAATGATAAAAGCTCTTTGGTACATGTATCAGAAAGGTTTTCAATTATTTTAATTACGATCTGACATTTTAGGCTTCCTTCTGGTGTGATCGAATAATAACGTAATGTAGACATTGAACAATATATATTTTGCAACGGTTCACTCTTTCTTACAGAGTGATTTCGGTTAACCACGATACATACAGCTATCAGACCACAGGCCAAAATATATCCGAATAAGTTTTCTTTTATCTAACAGTAGCTAACCTCAGAAAATGAAACGTTTTAAGTTATGACTAAAAATGTATAAAATCCTAAAAAGTGTACGGACCTATTAATTGCTGCTTTGAGTATCCAATATTATGTCTCTCTAATCTAACTTTAATGATGTTGGTTCCTTCTTCTTTGTTGGTGTATTGAGTGGTAGAAAAACTCTTATGAGATTAATGGATCATGATCATTGAGCATATTATGGTCTAAAATAAAGTTAGAAATGAAACAATAGTGTAAATATACAAAATGCCCACTCTTTGCCAAAAGAAGATATACCCTGATCCAACGAAAGCATTACAACATTGCCACGCATTCCAATCGCTGTGAAAAGGGTTTGGTTTGCATGTTTTAAGGCATGTTAAATGTCAATTCATCAGAAAAGGATGTTTATTTTATGGTAAAAGCGACAAAGAAAAGAGATATCAAATATATTGCGGTGTTGAAATCCAACGAGCAAAATCCTACACAAGATATACCAAACAGAATTGACTTAAATGGCGACTGAGAAACAAAATGTGCTGTAAGCCACAGTTGTGTACAAATAATGAAGGGAATTGGTTTGAAGCTGGAAATAACCATTATATTTTTCCACTTTTCCTTTCCTTTTCACCCACTTGATGATATCTAAGTAAGAATAGTAATGTATAATTATTTGATTGATCTCTGGACAATTATATCAGAACTAGCTACCTCACTACGTGAAAAAGTAAATATTTATAGTTTCATAATTGGAACAAGTCAGTCTTAATTTCAAAATTGAATATTTAAAATCTCTATTATATCACATTTGAGCTGGTATCCTCCACACTCAAAAATGTTTTAGATTAATTATGTCATAGTTTTCATCAAATCAAGTGTTAACTTCTATCAAAAGAACTTTTCAAGATGATTTCAAAAGATCATTTATTTATCAGTCCAAGATGAAGAAAAAGAGTAGATTCAATATTATCTTTAGACTAGGTGTACATTGAAGAATATTGTTCAAGCTCACGAGAGGTTAGGAACAATTTCATCTTTAACCGTCAGTCATCTAGTATTTGTTGGTTGAAATATAGTAGGTACCTTATTTTTGTATGAAATGTATCTGTCTTTGACGGTGATGTTTTTCCAATAGGAACGTCATCGTCTTATCAGTAATTGATAACATTTTCCTGTATTCATTTGCAGCAAAAGTTCTCTGACCATCGATGAATAGCATCATGACCAAAAATCATTTCTCAACATAGAATGTGAGTTCTGTATTATTCACCCTGACCGTGATTAGACAGGCAAAGGACAACAGTGCACATAATAGCGGGGTTTCCATCTTGATCCATTCGCTTCCCTTGATAATAGATTTGCCTTGATGTCACATTCGGAAGCACAGGATCGCTTTTCAGTCGAGAACGTATAATTACCAATAGCAATGAAATATTTGCAATATTTTTTACCATTACACTTGTAATCATGGCGATAGTACAATAGTAGTAAAGATGAAGAGCGCATATATTTTGTCTGATACTTCACTGACATCTGTAATGGAGGTTCAAGATTAGTTATACAAGGATTCTTTGGTTGTGGTAGCATCTTCCAAAGTTGTGCGTAGGTTGTCGCAACAATCACTTTCTCTTAAGTGAGGGACCAAGCCAGCTGTCAACATGATGTAGTAATTGTTTTGTGTAGATAGAATTCGTAAAAGATAAGACAGCAATAAAATGTCAAGGTTGTCTTTTTCATAAGATTTCGAGAAATATCAGAGGGCCCTTGATTGACATTATCATTGACATTTCACCATTGCCTTTTTCCTTAAAGCGAGCTTGTTCATGTCTTGTTGGTCTTAATTCCATTGTTTTCAAGGAGCTCACATTGACAAAGGTTTCATATGGATATTCAAACTGTCAAATGAGAACATTTCTATCAAACAATTTAATCTATTTGAAGACATTTCTAGACACCCTTTCTGTTTTCATTGATATTTTATGGTACAAACACCTAGCAATTTCTATGTTTTTGTATCATTAGAATTGTAATAGTAAGTTACATCACAGGCCCCCGGGTCATTGAGCAATCATCCCTTTTTAAAAAAATAAATAAATAAATAAATAAAATTTTGAGATGACCCCCAGATTTGACAGCCTTCGTAGATACATATTAATATTATATTTTTTAATATATTTAAAAAAAAAAAAAAGAAAAAAAAAAGGGATGATTGCTCAATGACCCGGGGGCCTGTGAGTTACATGTAATTGTTCACTTGGAAGCAACACCATAGTTATTCACCTTTATGAGTAGCAATGATTATCGAAATGCCACGCTTTCCTGCTTACTAGTGAGATTCTCTTATTTATCTATTCATTTGAAATGTTTATCTTCTCTGTTTAATTTCGAAAGAATCTTTTAGTTTTATATCTTTAAAGAGGAACATAGGGAAATGCAAATGAACGAACAAGTAGAACTGAAGAGATGAGAAATTTCTCAGTAAACACAATATTCTTGTTCTAATACAAACCAGGAAAGGAAGATACTGGCAATAGCGTCTTACAGTTGTCAAGCAAATCAATAATGTCACTGAGTGATAGCAATTCTGTATTTCAGAACATTTCATTTGACTCTAAGGAAAATATCTCTAATGAAATCATCTAGTTTATAAATCTGGTATGTTAAGAATTTAAAAAAAAACGTTTAACTATGAAACTAGAACATTTTAAAGGGTTTGTTGTATATTCAAATAACTATTATTTATTTGTTTCTTGAAACAATTCCCTGTATTGTTATATCGAGTAAAACCAATGAGTATGTATATTAAAGAATTTTCATTTTTTTTAAATATGACTTGATGTGGTTTGGCAATTGTAATTCATCAAAAGTGTTTGAAAATTTACCTTCAGTTCAGGTAAACGATTTCTCACTTTCCTGATTTCTGCATGATAAAACACTCTGCTTGAAAGTTTCCTAATGCATAATGAATATAGATAAAACTGATTCAACCAGTCCCCTTATAATAAATATGTATTCTGAAATTATCCCGCATTCAGCAGTCCTGTTATTGTTAAGTAAACAAAGTGCCCTCAATATATCATCAGTCAGTTTACCAAAATATCAGCATTTGTTATTTCTTCAACAGAAGGTGAAACAGTTAAATGAAGTGACCCTGATTAAATAACAGAGTTTTCCGGATATCAAAGATTTCAGAATGGTAATCCACATATAGCGGCTTCTGATACTAAACTAAAGTATACGATATAGAACCAAATCTTACTATTACTTCATTACATTTAAATGGATGTATGTGTGTTTTTTTCAGTTTCAATTGGATAAAAGCTGTCTAGTCATGACATGTGGATGATAGTTGGATTGCAAGACGTGGTTAAATACGAAGCGGAAGGCATTTTCTGTCTAGTAAAGAAATTGCAGGACAGCAATACTCCTATATATTTTGATTTACAGGTAATCGTTAGAACAAAGTCAACTCAGCTTTGACAATGCTAACCAAAAGTGTTATATGATATGTATGATATGTACCAAGAATAAGAAGTCTAACTATTGTTTTTATCAGCAGGAAATATATCACATTGATACGTAACCCATGTAATTCTAGTAAATATAATGGTCAGATCTACTCAAAAATTAGATTAATAAAAACTTTAATTTAACAATATATATATTTAAGTAATCGACGCTGTGAAGAGTAATATACAAGATGATCTCTCATCATGCAAAATAGACATATGCTAACAAATTTCATAAGTGACCAAGATTGATGCAGACCATTTTCGTATATAAAATTTAGACAAGTTAGAGTTCTGTATCTTATCTCAACCTCATGAAGAAATGTGAGTCAGCTACTGTAATGGCCAATATCAGCCCATGTCAAAGAATAATGAATTGAATCAGACCAATAAAAGTCTGAATAAATACATTACTGAGTGACCTAAAGCCCTGAATACTGAAATGTTTTTAGATCTACTGTCTGTACATGGTAAATTGAATGAAATTGTCCTTGACAACGATGAAGTGACATAATCGCCTTATCATAACTTTGAAAGACATTTCTGTTCTTATTTGCAACAAAGGTACATTGTCAATGCTTGTAAAACGCCTTGAAAGAATTCAGTTTTTCCAACTTTCTGTGAGTTTTGTATCAATCATCTATAACTTAGCGAATAAAAGATAATATAACGATATTAAAAGGTTCTTGATATATATATTCACTGACCATTTACTGAATTTACAGTCAAAAATTAGCTTTTCATATGAATAAAAAATATTTGGAGATATATTACTATATGGCTATAAAAACGTTTAATATGGGGCAAGTATCATTCACTAAATATTGGAAATTTTACAGATTCTTTCTGAAATTCCGAAATTGATAAAATCAAAAAACATGCATGCAGAAACATAACATTAATGACTTTTTTTTCTACTTTCCAATTTGTCTTCATCTTTTTGTCTCTGATGCATCTCTTTGTAACTTTTTAAAACTGTATTTATGTTATTGTTGAACAGCGATAAGTGAAAAGCGTAGATGTTTGATAATGATATTGTGCTTAATGTAAAAAGAATTTATTATTTTAAAAGCAAGGTGTCAATGATATTCTCACATCAGATTAATTTGTCTGCGGAATTATCAAGAACGCATTCAAATGGCATTATCCTTGACATTTGACAATGTTGTTTCACGTCTGTTAAGCTTGTTAAGGTCAATGTCACTATGACCAATATTTCGTTTTAAAGCTATTTTTCAACAACAATCTACATCAGGAATTGACAAGCTTACTCTTTATGATCACAATAGTAATGGAATATCAAATACTTCATGTACAGAATTTGATGTTTATTACGTTCTACAAAGTAAAATGAATACAATATGGTATCTATATATGGACACAGTATTAAACCATGCTAAACCATGCTATATCTTTGTCAAAGAACTAATTGAACATTAAATTATTATTTCTAATTTGAAATCTTCTTACCTCATCAATCCAAATTTATGTAAATGTACACATGATACAATGGGGTTTTAGACAGTTGTATGTTTCGTTGTGAGGTTATCAACACGAAAGCAGTTCTACAAGGAAATATCTTTTCACTTACATGTACTTGTACGTCTCCTTAACAGCAAGGGACGTAAACACTTTTTTGAGGAATAATCAAAACAAATATTTGTGAATATATACACAAAGAACTTAATAAAGCACCCTCATTTTTCGATCAGAAAAACGGTGCTGATAATAAACAATACAAATTAGAGGTTTTTGAAAGAAGGATCATCTTGCAGTGTAGAATAAACATCACTCGCCTTACGATTCACTGTCTCTGGATAATTGATTATACAGAGGTTTTGGATTTTTGAGGCAAAATCTAAGTTACTTTCAAATTAAAATGTCAATATTTTGTGCTGCAATGTCATAATTATCATTCTTTTGTAAATGACCTCATATAAATGACCTAAATAGTATATAATATTGTTTATAAAAGTTAATTTAAGAAGCAGATGATTGTTTTTCGAAAATTCTATTACAAAAGCATTCAAATAAAAATAGGTTTATGCCGTTTTTATTTGTTTTCTTATAGTAAAATATCCTATTCATATCTTATCATAATCTTAGCATCCGTATTTTTTTCAAATATGCAGTGGAAGCTCCTATTAGCCATTTCTATTGTGAACATCAATGTGTGTATTATATTCATGTGCATTTGTACAATTTGTTTTACTTTCCTTGAAATATCTCATTTTCCCTCGACTCATTTTAAACATTAAAAAGGGTATTTAAACGTAGTATGACTACGATACACAAAGACATCCCTTCCTTAATGATAAGGTGTTCGCACTATAATGGCTGCCAGTAGGTTGCGCTTGATACTTGATTAATTCTTCTATGGCTTACGCTGATAGGTTTGAGTAATAAGATGTTTGTCACAATGACAATTAAACATTTAACATACTTTTAGAGGGAACACTTTAAAGAAGTAGTAGTTTCGAAATAAACGTGCCACTGCTTCTCTTAGGCTCTATATAGAACGAAAGATGAATAATGTGAAATGAGATACCTCTATAATCTGTGCTTACTATTTTCAACCTAGTGTCAGTTTAGTGTGAATCTGACACAACAACTTATGAAAAAGGAAATGTAATGAGAAGATCGAAAAATACAAACCTTAATAATCATATTAAATCTAGGAAGGAATATGATTAAAGTACGTATGAAGATGTGACCAAGACTAAAGATAAACATTACAACACAATACAAGATAAGATTTGTTCGATTTGTGTCAAAGTCATGGAAAATTAGAAATGAATATAAAGGTATTGACATGCCTAAGCAATATGCAATATGAGAAACATTTCTGTAATCATTTGCATCAACCCATGGGGGAAAAGCTTTTTTCATCAATATAAATACCAGTGTTGTTATCATTGCAAGGATTAATCTAATAGTAATGAAACTATAGGATTTTCATAATGATTTATACATTACTCTTAATAATTACTATCTCTTGTGCACAAGTGTTATTTGATTCTGAAGCTCCCTGTCAGACTATGAATATTATTCGAAAGGCCTGTCATTACTGACAGCCATGAAACAATGAGGTAGTGGCCAGAAAAGCTCTCAAATGATTCAACCATTATTTACTCCTACCAGGTTTAAACTTATAACGTTTTGTCTTTGATATAGCCATTAACCAGAATTATGACAACTATGTAAGAAGCTTAGGATTTTGATATGTAAAGAGTTATATATGTGCATGGCCATTTACAATCTAACTAACTTACTTTGATTGCCTCCAAACAGGCATCTCCCATTTTAGACCACAAACATAGCTGATATAAACAGAGGCTCGATCAACATTCATGATTTGATCTGCCTCTGTTGGAAGAGAATGGCGATACATATCATTGGACATTTGGCTGATGTGTAATGTCACCAATATCGTTTGAATTAGGGACAGTTTGACTCCTTAATGCAGTAGCATTTTTAAAGGTTACTCGAAGGTTAACTGACTTATCACAAAACCAATTATTTACACTACAACACAGTCACGATCTTGATAATTAAAAGCATAAGGCCAAATGTCTGCATCACGTAGCGATCTTTCTATGCTCATCCTGATGGAAATCTTGAAAGAAAGCAGAGGCCAATATAATGTCATGGTTTTTATTTTATAACATTGGCTTGTCTGGGGGAAGATCATGGGGGTGTTTAATGTCATTATCACTGCTATGTTACTCCTTTGTTAACTCATGTGTCAGTGTAGCTAATATTGTATTTGTAAGTTACTGTTCTCAACTTAATTACCAATTGTCACAGTATGATATAACATAATGATATAACATAGGAAGTTTGGTGATTTTTGCATGTGCATAGTAACTCAAGAGAAGATCATAATGGTTCATACACATACAGTCATTTGTTGGTATAATGCATCTTATTATGTACAGACCTTGATCAATAATATGTATTAACAACTATATTTTACTTAAGGAAATGTTTTCTTTCTTTTTTATGGATATAAACATCTACTTAATTAAGCAACAAAATACTTGCCCAGTTCTCCCTTACTTTCCCGTGCTAATGTGAGTTATTTCTAATGTAAAATGGAACTTGCAATATCTATCTAGAAACTGAAACTGATAGTAAGCATACTTAATTTCGGTGTATATTTTTAAAAATACGTTTCCTGAAGGTAAATGCAGAATAATAGTTTTTCGAGTTTCATGAAAGACAGTTTACTAACTATATCTATGTGCATAATGTGGACTGCAAAAGTAAGTTGTTGTGTGGTTAAAACAGCGAAATAATGCATGAAGTGAGCAACTCATTAACAAGAAGCGAACACTGCTGTACCTTTGGCTAGTTAATACAGGTTGATGAAAGAACATCTAAGAAACCTAAGTTTAATACATCACATTATCAAACCTATACAAGGCCAATAACGTGTACACAATGTTTATAATATCTTTCAAAAATTAAAATCTTCTCAATGTTATTCATCTATCACTCTTTCTGAAATTACACATAGGTTTAATAGAGCTTGTGAAAATAATTAAAGTTATCCTCATAACATAAACTATTTTATATTTACAAATGTAACATGACAAACGTATATGTTTTACATCACTCCATTTCCGGAATGTTCATACAGCAAATCATGATATAAGGTCTTTAGTACATATATAAGTAAGGTTTTAAATTTTTTTAATTACGATCTGACATTTTAGGCTTCCTCATGGTGATCGAATAAGAACGTAATGTATAGATTGAAAAATATTTATTTAGCAACCGTTCATTCTATCTTACAGAGTGATTTCGGTTCACCAGGATCCCTACATCTATCAGACAACAGGCCAAAATATATCCAAATATGTTTTCTTGTTTATAACAGTAGCTAACCTCAGAAAATTAAACGTTTTATGTTATGAATACAAATGGATAAAATCCTAAAAAGTGTACAGACCTATTAATTTCTGCTTTGAGTATATATAGCATCATGTCTAACTATCATTTCTCAACAGAGAATGTGAGTTCTGTATCATTCACCCTGACTGTGATTAGACAGGTAAAGGACAACAGTGCACATAATATTTGGGTTTCCATCTTGATTCATTCGCTTCCATTGATAATAGATTTGCCTTGATGTCACATTCGGAATCACAGGATGGCTTTCAGTCAAGAACGTATAATTACCCAATAGCCGTGAAATATTTGCAATATTTTGATCATAACACTTGAAATCATGGCGATATTACTATGGTAGTAAAGATGAAGAGCGCATATATTTGGTCTTCAGCTGATATTTCATTGACATCTGTAATTGGGAGTTCAAGATTAGTTGTACAAGGACTTCTCTGGTTGTGGTAGCATCTTCCAAGGTTGTGCGTAGGTTGACGAAACAATCATTTTCTCTTAAGTGAGGAACCAAGCCAGCTGTCAACATGATGTAGTAATTGTTTTGTGGAGATAGAATTTGTAAAAGATAAGACAGCAATAAAATGTCAAAGTTGTCTTTTTCATAAGATTTAGAGAAATATCAGAGGGCCCTTGGATGACATTATCATTGACATTTCACCACAGCGTTTTTCCTTAAAGCGAGCTTGTTCATGTCTTGTTGGTCTTAATCCCATTGTTTTTTAAGGAGCTCACATTGACAAAGGTTTCATAAGGGTATTCCAACTGTCAAATATGAACATTTCAATCATACAATAAATCTATTTGAAGACATTTCTGGACACACTTTCTGTTTTCATTGATATTTGATGGTACAAACATCAAGCATTTTCTATGTTTTTGTATCATTAGAATTGCAATAGTAAATTGTTGGATAAGAACATTTTTCATTAATTTAAGATCAAGTAAATCTATGTTGCACTGCTACATGTAATTGTTCACTTGGAAGCAACAACATAGTTTTCACCTTTAAGAATGGCAATGCCAAACTTAACTGCTTACTAGTGAGATATTCTTGTTTTGCTATTTATTTGAAATATTTATCTTCTCTGTTTATTTTCAAAAGAATCGTTTAGTTTTATGTCTTCAAATAGGAACATAGGAACGAACAAGTAGTAAACACAATATTCTTATTCTAATGCAAACCATGAAAGGAAGATATTAGCTATAGTGTCTTACAATTGTCAAGCAAAGAAATAATGTCACTGAGTGATAAGGAATAGCAATTCTGTATTTCAGAACATTTTATTTTACTGTAAGGAAAATATCTCCAATGAAATCATCTGGTTTATAAATCTGGTGTGTTAAGAATTATAAATAAAAAATACATTTTAACTATAAAACTAGAACATTTTAAAGGGTTTATTTTATATTCAAATAACTATAATTTATTTGTTTCTTGAAACACGTCCATGTATTGTAATATCGAGTGAAAGCAGTGAATATATATATCAAATAATTTTCATTTTCAAAAATTATGACTTGATGTGGTTTGCATTTGTAATTCATCATTAGTGTTTGAAAATTTACCTTCAGTTCGGGTAAACGATTTCTCACTTTCCTGATTTCTGCATGATAAAACACTCTGCTTGAAAGCTTCCAAATGCATAATGAAAAAAGATAAAACTGATTCAATCAGTCCCCTTATAACAAATATGTATTCTGAAATTATCCCGCATACAGCAGTCCTATTATTGTTAAGTAAACAAAGTGCCCTCAATATATCATTCAGCCAGTTGACCAAAATATCAGCATTTGTTATTTCTTCAACAGAAGGTGAAACAGTTAAATGAAGTGACCCTGATTAAATAACAGAGTTTTCCGGATATCAAAGATTTCAGAATGGTAATCCACATATAGCGACTTCTGATACTAAAGTACAGTATACATGTACAATATAGAACCAAATCTTACTATTACTTCATTATATTAAAATGCATGTCCGTGTGTTTTTTCAGTTTCAATTGGATAAACCTGTTTAGTCATGACATGAGGATGGTAGTTGGATTGCAAGACGTGGTTAAATAAGAAGCGTTAGGCTTTTTCTGTCTAGTAAAGTAAATTGCTTGACAGCAATATTCCTATATATTTTGATTTACAGGTAATTGTAAAAACAAAGTCAACTCAGCTTTGACAATGCTAACCAAAAGCGTTATATGATATATATATGTTATGTACCAAGAATAAGAAGTCCAATTATTTTTTTACCAGCAGGAAATATATCAAATTTATACCTAGCAAATGTTAGTGTACCAAAATGGTCAAATCATCTCTAAAATAAGATTTTCAAAACTTTGATTTCACAGTATATATATTTAAGTAATCGATGCTGTGAAGAGTTATATACGAGATCATCTCTAATCATGCAAAATAGACATGTGTTAACCAATTTCATAAGTGACCAAAACAATTTTCGTATATAAATTTAGACAAGTTAGAGTTCTGTATCTTTATTTCAACCTCATAAAGAAATATGTGTTAGTTACTGTAATGACCAATATTAGCCCATGTCAAAGAATAATCAATTGAATCAGACCAATAAAAGTCTGAATAAATACATTACTGAGTGACCTAAAGCCCTGGATACTGAAATGTTATCAGATCTACTGTCTGCACATGGTCAATTGAATGAAATTGTCCTTGACAACGATTAAGTGACATAATCGCCTTATCATAACTTTCAAAGACATTTCTGTTCTTATTTGCAACAAAGGTATACTGTCAATGCTTGAACAACGCCTTGAAAGATTCATTTTTTCTAATTTTCTGTGAGTTGTGTATCAATCATCTATAACTTAGCGAATAAAAGATAATATAACGATATTAAAAGGTTCTTGATATATATATTCAATGACCATTTTCTGAATTTACAGTCAAAAGTTAGCTATCCATATGAATCAAAAATATTTGGAATTATATTACTATATGGCTATAAAAACGTTTAATATGGGGCAAGAATCATTCACCAAAAATTGGAAATTTTAAAGATTCTTTCTGAAATTCTGAACTTGATAAAACCATAAACATGCATGCGGAAACATAACATTAATGACATTTTTTTCTACTTGACAATTTATCTTCATCTTTTTGTCTCTGATGCATCTCTTTGTAACTTTTTAAAACTGTATGTATGTTCTTGTTGAACAACGATCAGTGAAAAGCGTAGATGTTTGATAATGATATTGTGCTTAATGTCAAAAGAATTTATTTCTGTTGACAACAAGGTGTCAATGATATTTTCACTTAAGATTAATTTGTCTGCGGAATTATCATGAACGCATTCAAATGCCATTATTCTTGACATGATAGAGGCCAGAAAGGTCTTCTGTACATAACTGTATCTCTATTATTTCAATACAAGGACTGTCATAACCTGTATAAGTAATCCTGCCTAAAGTCTGTATGAATATCACTGATGCACCCAAATGTCCATGAGCCTTTATCTCTCAAAAGCTATTTTGTTAAAAAATCATTGATGTCCAATAATCTAGATTTCTGCACCCTCTAAAGTGACACTTTTATAAGAATGATCTAAGCTTCGGTTATTTGATTTATTTAAGTTGCTTCTTAATCGCAACACACCTAGGGTGGTTTTAAAACCCCACCTACATCGTGTATGTATTTTGCTCAACAAAGGATCCCGAGCCTACTGAAAATTATTGTTCTTACTTTTAGATTCACCTCTGATATTATTGTGCTACCGACTCATAAACCTCCATATTGTTATCGTGACAAAATGCCCCATTTCAATATTCATCTACAGTCATTAACTATTTTCAGAGAAGGTGTTCAAAGTTTTGCTTTCCTGAGACCTTTGTGTACCTACACATTTCTATCACTGCCCTATTATTTGTTCATTCTTCTTTAGTCTTATTGATTTTCTGTCGTTCACTGCCTTTGTAATGCTGTTTATCCTATATCTGTTCTATGTACATCCGGTCTGCCGTTGAAAGAAGAACAGAAAAAAACCGCTAGTTTACAAACTTTAAAGATAAGCTACACTGAATTTGTATTGGTAGAATATCCGAAATGTTCATATTAAAAGAGTCAATGTAATGCCGTAATACTGCTGCACCTATCAATGTCTACGTGATCAAGTTGACAAAGCTTGATCAACCAAAATGTTACCCTCAGTACCATTTCTCAAATTGGTTTGGTTATAACCATGTTTAAATAAAAGATATGTATAAACTGGAATATTCCCTTTAATATCTTTTCAAAAACAAAAATAGGACTGTCATTTCAAGTGAATGCAGATAGACCGACATGAAGTAATATAATTACTACTTTACAACTTCTCATTTAAGTATTAAGTTGGTTAAGAGGTATGATTCATATCAATATTCACTCTTGTAATCATGGCACGTTTCTTTCATATCTATTTTCATCTTCTTCAATCAACCAGAACCATGTCAGTCAATGTCGAGTGCGCAACTGCAGACAAGATATCTTCATAAGATCCTTTACAAACCAGTATGTACCTAAGTAATCTAAGTGTCAAGCAGACAGTCACTTCCCTCTACACATCCTTCCTGAAACAGATTAAATGTAAATACCATGTTCTCCTAGAAACACAACTCATGTCGCTGTATAACGTAGTTGTCACTCAATATCTGTTTTTTTTTTCAAAAAAACGTACTAAGCCAGCATGAACTGCCGCCTCGCCTGAAATGTCTAACAAAACAAACTTCAAACTAAGGAAACAAAAAACGTATACTGAAACGTGAGTGATAATTTTTGATGATCCAGTTCTTGGAAAACAATACTATGCAAATAATGGTTTACCATGTAAATCATATCGTGACAAATACTATCTCTTGAGCACAAAGTGTTATTTGATTCCGAAGCTCCCTGTCAGACAATGTATATTATTCGACAGCCTGTAATTACCAACAGCCTAGAAACAATGACGTACTGACTAGAAAAGTCATAACAATAGCAGCACTTTAGCTATCAAATGATTCAACCAATAGTTAATCCTACCGGGATTAAACTGACAACGTCATCTCTTTGAAATAGCCATAAACCAGAATTTTCTTACAACTATGTAAGAAGCTTAGGATTTAAATATACAGCTGCGTACCTTAAGTTTGTTCACCTACCTTCGTATTCTAGTGCAAATATCATACACTTTATAAAGCCTTTGAGACATCTTAGAATTGCAAAAACGAAGCAAAACCATGATCCAACGAAAGCATTACAACATTACCATAAATTCCAATCACTGTGAAAAAGGCTTGGTTTCCAATTCTTAACGGATGTGAAATGTCAAATCATAAGAAAAGGATGTTTGTTTATTATAAGAGCGACAAAGAATTGCACAGAAATTAAATGTAATGCTGTGTTGAAGTCCCAAGAGCAAAATCCTAGAAATATGCCAAACGACATTTACCGGTAATTAAAGGCCATGGAGAAACAAAATGTGCTCTAAGCAACAGTTTTATGCTGACAATGAAAGGAATATGTTGAAGTTGGAGGTAACCATTTTTAAATCAATCTACAGCATGTTTATCAAATTGCAAATATATATTATCACGTTAAAACTTTGTTTTGATAATGTCGTAGATTTTAACAAAGTTGAGTAATATTTCTATTACATTTAAAATAGCTGAAATATCAAAAGCAAAAGTTCTTGTTCCTTGACTAGTGAGGATTATAAATTATACATTGTAGCTTTGGTTACCCTGTTGCCCCTAAGAAAAATCTTAAAACCTATTTTCACCTTCTTCTCCAGACGCAAGACGCCTACAAATGTAAAACCTTGTTTCAAACTCCTTGACTAGTGAGGATTATAGCTTGTGTTACCCTGTGGCCCCTGATAAGGGCCTCAGGGGCCACACCCTTTAAAATCATTTTCAAGAAGCATCAGGCCTAGCAAACTTTGTGTGCAGACTCCTAAGAGGATGTTAAATTGTACATTTGGTGACCTTGTGACCCCTTCTAATGGGGAACCACATTTGCCACACCCTAAACCAAAATTGATATGTAGCCTGATGAGCTACAGAGCCAATGACTCTTGTTTTATTCTTTTACAGTCAGTCTTCTAGCGTTGGTTGGATGAAACATAATACGTTATTTTTGTGTATCATATGTATTAATGTAATCGAGAATTATATTTTTCCAAAAGCAACATCATCTTTTCTGTATTTCTGTATTCATTTGCAACAAAAATCCACTGACAAACGATGAATAGCATCATGACCGAATATCATTTCTCAATAAAGAATGTGAGTTTTATATCAATCACCCTGACAGTAATGAGACAGGTAAGGGACAACAGTGCACATAATAGCGGGGTTTTCATCTTGATTCATACGCTCCTCTTGATAATAGATGTTCCTTGATATCACATTCAGAACGCAAAATGGCTTTTAAGTCAAGAACGTATAATTACAAACCACAATGAAACCATTGCCATCTTGTGACAATAACACTGGTAATCATGTCTATATAATAATTAATATAATGTAACATATTTTTATTTGGAATTCCATTTAGATTCTTGTACTTTTTCGGAATGAGTCCAATGTGGGTAAGGGTGTGGGTTCGAATCCCGCGTAAAATAGGTACAAGAATCTGTACTATTGAAGAAAGTGTGACCACAAATATGTAACAATGTTACATTTAAATTTCATTTATCACTATATATTACAATGATAGTCAAGGTAAAGACCACATAAATTTTGTCTTCAGCTGAGAATTCACTGATATCTTTATCGGGGAGTTCAAACTCATTTATACTTCTTTGGTTGTGGTAGCATCTTCCAAGGTTGTGCGTAGGTTGTCGCAACAATCACTTTCACTTTAGTTAGGCACTAAGCCAGCTGTCAACATAATGTAGTAATCGCTGTGTGCTCAGTAACGACCGAATTTCGATAAAGATAAGATAGCAATAAAATGTCACGGTTGTCTTTTTCAAAAGATTGTTTGTTTCGGGAATATCATAGGGCCCTTGAATGACATTATCATTGACATTTCACCACAGCGTTTGTCCTTAAGGCGAGCTTGTTCATGTCTTGTTGGTCTTAATTCCATTGTTCTTTAAGCAGCTAACAATGACAAAATGAATAATTCATTTTAAAAAAACTATATATATACACAAAGAACTTAATTAAGCACCCCCCACTTTTTCAAACAGAAAAACACTGCTAATAATAAACAAAACAAATGTACAGGCAAAAAATAAGGATGTTTTAATAGAATGGTCATCTACCAGTGTGGAAACGAAAAATTCATACAGTTTACGATTCACTGTGACTGAATAACTTCTTTAACAAAAACTTGGTATTTTTTAGTCAAAATCCAAGTTACCTTAAAATTGAACATGAAAGTCAATATTTTTTGCTGCAATGTGATTATTATCATTCTCTTGAGTGAATTAATGATTTTTTAGTAAATAACCCTATTGCAAAAGTCAATCGTTAAAGCAGTATGAACCTTCAAAATCACAAAATTATCAAATATCGAATTTAAAGAAAACTACACAAAGACATTAATTGGTCCTTGTCATAGATTATGGCTTATCTAAAGGAAGGAGAAGTGTTTAATCAACAAGTTCAACTCAAGAAATCTCAATTTCCTTACAGATGTTTAGATTGTAGGCATTTTATCAATTTTTGATGAAAAAAGTACTGAAAATTCAATGTCTTGCTAGCTTCTTATCATGCATGATAAAAAGGGTTTTAGTGTATGAATGTCAACTAGGGATCACAAATGTTATTTTTAACTCATAACATTGAAAGTTTTATGTGTAGTTTTCCCCCTTTGACAATAGTTATCTTTGGCCAAATTTCAGTAGTCTCACAGTTTTTCGCATATTTTCATTATTTTTGCACATTAGCGATTTTTAGTACAATTAAATAGTCAATAACAAATAAATTGTTATATCTGGAGTGGTCAATACATCAAAATAATCCAAATAGTCCAAGAGCCCCCAAGTTCATTTTACAAAATAGGGGGGTGCTTAATTAAGTTCTTTGTGTATAGGTGTGAGTTGTCAAAGTGAAGTGCTCACTTGTGCTATACATTCGTTCAAAAGATATTTTGATCAAATAGGTTTTGGTTATACATAACCTGTCTATAAGAGCAAGTGTCTTAAGATCAAACCAATAATAGAACAACTGCCAAAATATATAATTTTTGCCGCTCGTTCATCACCCATCTTGTACTACACTTCATTCATATTTATTTACCAATATATCAACCATACATGTATGTTTGTTTTCGGAAACCATTTAAACAAAGTTAAAAATATCAAAACAATATTTATTCACATTTATAAAAACAAGCCTCTAAAGAAATCATTATTTTGGAATCGTCATTGCAGGACTATGATGGTTTTGTTTTATTTTGTTTTGCGATCTGCAATAGTGATGCAGTTTTAATATATTTCTACAATTAAATAAAAGAATCATGCAGTGATGAAATCTCTTACTGAAAATATGCCTATTAAAACAACAATGCATTGATACGAGAGCTATATACTGATCTTTTTCTTCTTTTGGGGATATGGTACTGCATCTAATACTATATGAAAAAATAGCTAACACAATTTCATTTGAAACTCTATTCTTCATGACATTTCCAAAAGAAACACTCTTTAGAACACAAAAAGACTGTGTGAAGTCGTTGTGATCATAACGCTTTGTGATATCTGAAGAACTATTGATTCAAATTGAGACACTTATGTTGAAAAAACCCTTAGCTCTTCTTTCACCGTATGCTTAAAGTAATTAACCAGAAGATGAACTCACATTTTATTTTTACATCACTACACTCCAGTTCAAGCTAAAACAAGTGATGAAAAACTTAGCTTTTCCTTGAAACTACTGTGCAGCATAAATGCTCAGCTTTAAAAAAGCAAACCAAAAGCGTTTACTCATATGATATAAATGGCCTATACCAAAAATAACATAATATTAATACCAAAAGAAAATATATAAAATTGATACATATTTATACAATGTAAAAAAACCTCCTGAGGGCCTAATTAATTTTAAAATGTGAAGTTTTAATATTTCTGCAAATTAAAACTTTAAAAAATATTAACAATATGGAAGTATGATTTATCAACGTATAATGATGTAAAGAGTAAAATACAAGATTATCATTTCGCAATAGACATGCAAAAACATTACATATGTGACAAAGATTGATTGATTTCGAAATTCTGTTCAATTGTGTTTAGATTCGGGTATAATTCCTCTTCATAAGAAAGGAAACTTTCATGATCCGAACAATCATCGAGGGATTTCACTATTTAATACAATGTGTAAATCTTTTACATTTATATTAGAAAACAGGATAAGAATATTGCTTGACCTCCATGAAATTGTTACACGAATATCAAGCAGGTTTTCGCAGTGATTATTCTACTGTCGACAATATGTTCATTCTTTGTGTCAGAAATATTTGCGGAAGCCGAAACATTGTATTTAAAGATTTTATGCCGCATTTATAGATTTTAAAAAGACGTTTGACCTCGTGAATAGGAACAAATTATGTTACCTTCTATTAACAAAGGGTGTACACGGTACGATGTTTTTTATATTGAAGAATATGTATGAACAAGTTATTGCTTGTGTTAGAGTTGGACATCTTAAAACAAAAATATTTACAACATCCGCCGGGGTTCGCCAGGGTTGCATTCTTAGTCCTGTGCTTTTTATCTTTTTTATCAACGAGTTAATTGAAGAATTCAAGACTTTTGGATTAAGAGATATTGTTGTGAGAGACAGATCTGATGATATCCAGTTGATATTGTTTGCTGATTATGTAACGTTATTAGATGACAATGTTATTGGTTTGCAGAGGAAGCTTGATTTACTAAAAAGCTAATGTGATAAATGGGGTCTAAAGGTTAACTTTGATAAATCATGCATTGTCGTATTTAGAAATGGTGGCTATCTCAATAAGAACGAGAAATGGATGTATGATGGAGAGAATATCGATGTTGTTTCATATTACAAATATTTAGGTATAATATTTTCCTCAAGACTTGGATGGTCAAAGGCATGTGAAACTCTTGATATTCAAGCTCAAAAGGCATATTTTCCCATTTTTCAACTCATTAACAAGTATCCTCAACTCCCATTGAGTGTAATAACCCAACTATTTGACACAAAAATAGCACCAATGCTCTTATATGGTTCTGAAATATGGAGATATTCTGTGAGAGATAAAATCTGTTTCTCTTTTTTCAAGAAATATTTAGGAGTCAGTAAATTTGTGTCAAACTCAACTATTCTTGGAGAGGTTGGTAGGACAAGATTTTGTATTTACTATTTTCAAACATGTGTTAAATTTTGGACCAGGTTATTAAACATGGAAACGAGTCGCCATCCTAAGGCCTGCTATCTTATGCTTAAATCATATGACGACCATGGTGGTATCAGCTGGGTGTCGCATGTTCGTAACTTGTTAAACTGGTTTTTCATATGTATGGATATCCCAAGTATGTGGTGACATTCAAACTTTTATGCAATGTTTTAAACAACGATGTCAAGATATCCAGTATCGAATATGGCATTGTAAATTATGTTCATTATCATATCTGCATAATTATTGTTCTTACAAGGGTATTCTGGAACCAGAAATTTACATTTTGAAACTAAATTCAATTAGAGACTTGCTACGTACTCTGTGTAAGTTCAAATGTATGAGTCACAAACTTAATATACAGCAATAACGATATGATAAAAATGTTAATACTGATCTACTTAAATGTACAAAATGTAACTATGGCGTTATTCAAGATGAGTTTCACTTTTTATTTGTTTGTCCATTTTATGAAATAAGTAGAAAATTGCTGTCACCAAATGCAAGTCATTTTCATAACAATCCGACAAGGGAAAAATTTAACTTGCTAATGGCTTCACAAAATATTGAATATCTTAAGAATCTTGCTATTTTTCTCAAACGTAATCTACCTATGTAATATAACATCTCGATGTACATGCGCTCTGATTATATTTTTTAACGATTTTATACTTTTGACCATGAGGCCTTGAATACGAATAATTTTTCACTTTCACTTTCAAAGATTGATTTAGACAACTCTTGTATATAAAATTTTAAAGTTAGATTTCTGTACTTTTATCTCACAACTCATTCAGAATATTTACACAACCTTATGAAGAAATGTGAGTCAGCTACTGTAATGACAAATATCAGCCCATGTCAAAGAATGAGAAATTGGATCGCACCAATAAAAGTCTGAATAAATACATTACTGAGTGACCCAAAGCCCTGAATACTGAAATGTTACCAGATCTACTGTCTGTACATGGTAAATTGAATGAAAATGTCCTTGACAATGATGAAGTGACATCCACTCCTTATGAACACTTTAAAGCACATTTCTGTTCTTATTTGGAACAAAGATACGCTGTCAATGCCTGTAGAGCGCCTTCACAGAATATCATTTTTTCATTTCTGTGGGTTCTGTATTAATTATCTTATAACTTAACAAATAAAAGACAAAATGTCGATAATAAAAGGTCACTTACACTTGATATATTATATTCAATGATCATGTTCTGAACTTTATGTCAAGTTTAACTATTTATATGAATTAAGAATATTTGGCATGTGGAATATTACATGTATATGGCTAAAATAACATTGTATATGGGCAAACATCGTTCACATAACATTGGAAAATTTACCAATTTTTCAGAAAATGATAAAACCAATTACATTTAAAAATGCACGCGGAAATATAGCATCAATGACATGACAGTTCTTTTCTACTTTGTTATATGTCTTAATCTCTTCGTCTCTTATGCATATCTTTGTTACTTCTTATGATTCAAACTGACTATGATTCGAGGGAAAAAAGTGTAAAAATATTGTCTGTAGTGGGGTTTGAACTTCAACCAGCCCGGCTTTCCTCTCATTCAGTCTGAAGGCACCCCTATTACCCGCATGTTCTGACGCAAGCTCATCTAGCCAATCGCAAGGGGCGCAGTAAAAGCTTCCATATCATGCAGGGGCAGGTAACTCCAGTGTACCATTCGTTATACATAACCGCCGCTAAACGCTATTTAAAAACGAGGATGTGATTGGATAGCTTATGACTGGGTTTGTCTGCGCTAAGCTGGTCATAGGAACATGCGATAGAGGTAGTGCATTCAGACCGAGACGGAGAGGATGTTCTGGCTGGTGCGAGCCCCGATAGAGACAATATTTTTGATATTTTATTCCTCGGAGTACGGTCGATTTTAATCAGACTGCATGTATGTTGAACAGCAATCAGCAAAATGCGGATATGTTTGAATAATGATGTTGTGCTTAGAATCAAAAGAATTTATTTCTAAGATGTTGACAACAAGGGGCAAATGTTGTTTTCACATAAGATTAATTTGTCTGTGGAGTTATCTTGAAGGTATTAAAATAGCATTATCTTTGACATTTGACAATGTTGTTTCACTTCTGTTAAGCTTTTTAAGGTCAATGTCCCTATGACCTTTATTTCGTTTTAAAGCTATTTTTCTACATCAGGAAATGACAAGTTTACTTATTATGATCACAATATCAATGGAATATCTAATACTCCATGTAAGGAATTTGATGTTAATTACACGTTCTTACGAGTAAATTGAATACAAACGTCAAAATATGCTTTATTGTATCTATGATTCTATATATAGAAACTTTGGTACATTATGTTATTTATATTTGTTAAATAATTGAGCACGCTGTATTTCACATTTGAAATCTTCTTTCTTTCAAAAAAACTGAGGCTGTACATGCCTGTTCTTTTTGAAAGATTATATTGTGATTTAACACAACCAAGTGGCAGAAGATAGATCAAACAGAAGTCTATTGCTAATAAGCATTATATCGCCACATCACAATATCATATTATAATCTTTTTTATTCTTCAACAGATATTGATGTGTTAAGCGCGAAGGTCTCCACATAACTTTGCTCTCACAGTTGGAGTCTTGAAACTTGTCTGATTAGTTTAATGGGAGAGCAGTTTTCATTTTGGTTTCTTCTAGAATTGAAATCAATGGTCTCTGCTAACTTCGAGGTTTGGCAGAAAGGTTATGGTACACCATTGAATCCCATGATGGTGTAGTGGAAAACAGGATATGTACATACATTTTTCTCTTTTATTTGTGTACAATGACTGTTATTGTCGAAAACTGCATATATAACAATGTCAATAGTATGTATGAATATCAATGATGCACCCAAATGTCAATGAGCGTTTCACTGAAAATAACCTCTCAATAAGCTATCCTGTTACAAACTCATTGATGTCAAATTAGCTATTTCTACACCCTCTAAAGCGACACTTCTATGAGATTGCTCCGAGCTGTGGTTTATTTAAGCTGGAAGTCCATGACTCATTCGATCTGGATGTGATCTTGCACTACATTGTGTATGTGATTTGTTCAACCGAGGATCCAAAGCCTACTGATTATGATTGTAACCTGATTTCTAGATTAACCTCTGATATTATTGTGTTACCGAGTAATAAACCTCTAGACTGTTATCATGACAAATGCCCAATTCATAATTCATCTACTGTCATTAATGTTTTTCAGAGATAAAAGTTTTGTTTTCCTGAGACCTATGTGTACCTACACAGTTCTATATTATCACTGTTCTAAAGTATTATTAATTTTCTGTCGCCCACTACCTTTGTAAAGCTGATTGCTGTTATCTCATGGATAACTGATTATTCCTGTTCTGTGAACATCCAGTTTGCCGTTTTAGTTTTGGGGAAAAAGAAACCCGCTATTTTACCACTATCAAAATAAGCTACACTAAATTTGCTTGGTAGAATATCGGAAACGTTCATATGAAAAGAGGCAACAATGTCTTGTTATGCCTTAACAAAGCGTTTCACCCTCATAGAGCTTAACCTATTAATGTCTATGTTTTACCGTTCACAATCATGATCAACCAAAGTGTTACCCTCAGTATCATTTCTCAACTTGGTTCGTATTGACAATGTACAAATGATTTGTATAAACTGGAATATCAACTCAAATATGAACATGACGTTATACAATGACTTCTTGACAACTTCGCATGTACGTTTTGAGTGGATTAAGAGGATTGACATAAATCAATATTCAATCTTGTCATCATTGCAGATACCTCTCATAACTATATTCATCTACTTCAATCAACCAGAATGATACAAGTCAGTGTGAGGGGTTCAGACAAGATATAAGATCAAATCAGTGAAGAAACCCAAGTAATCTACGTGTCCAAGAGACAGGCGCTTCTCCCTACGTATCGTTTCTAAAAATAGATTCAATGTAGATATCTCGATTTGCTAGAAACTTCACTAATGTAAGTGTTTCACTCAATATCAGTCTAAACAAAGTACCAGGCCAGCATGATTTGCCACCTCACCTAACCAGTCTAATAAGCAAATTTTATCATTTAAATTATGAAACAGCAAAAAGTCTCTGTACATAATGAAAAGTGAGTGATGATGTTTTGCATGAGTGTTTCAATGCAACTTTAACTTATGTATAGCTACATGTATGTCATTGATATCTACTGTGAAAAGCACATTCTTTGGCCGGACTCATTGACATACAGTTTCTTTTGAAGCAAAACGCAAATAGCTGTTCGAATTATGATCATATAGGAGAAGTTCTTGTGTCAAAATATGTAAACATTTTGAATCTTGATCACTGAGGCTGACCAATAGCATAGTGCACAAAAATGTGAAGACATTGTATATGTCTAAAGCTGTAATCAATATGAAGTCAAACATGGCTGCGTAATTCCTGTAAATTATCTGATATAATATGTATCTGTCTTTTATCTTTACTTACCTTTACGAAGGTTTTTGGATTTATGGAATCCTTTTTTAATGGATTTATATTTTTTATTCAACAGAATATTGTCGAACAAATAGTGTAATAATTTGGAAGCGGACAACACTATTGAAAGCGTTTACCTAAGATATACAATGTTAAAGGCCTACATTTTACATGTGGGAATTTCTATATTCAGAAATAATTCAGATTAACGAACGAAATGATGCCTATCACTTTCAAAGATATATGAGAGCTAATTCATCAATCATGAAAATGGAGACCAAACTCCTAACTTAATCAATCTGAGGATTGAAAGGCATGGTTCTAGCTTATCAAACGGAATTGTGAAATAAAATCAAAGTTGTATAAGAAAAACTTAAAAAATAATTGAAATGTAAACAAGAATGACTTAACCTTTTTCAAATCCTTGTTCATGTCAATATTTTGAGTAAAACATCATCACAAATATCACTTTGCTTATGGTGGATAATGCCTATCTTAGACATACAATATCGCAGGATTTTGTGAAAAAGTTGATTTGTTTCTGTAAACAGGTTTTACAACTTATACATTTTCCCAACTCTTAGTCAAATCAATATTTGCATTCAACATCTCACCGACGGATGATCTTGGTAATTGAACAAGATCATAACTAATTTGTTCGTGTTTGTTAGGCAACAATCAATATTTGGTCGAGAAAAGATTGTTACAATTGCTTGCCACTTGAAAAAGGTAAAATTGATTAATAATATTGCATGAGCAGAGAATTCAACGTATTTGACGTTATTCGGATTTGTTTTTGAACTATTTGTTATAAATTGGTTATTGCCAATAACAATTTCAATGAGAGTAAGTATTACATGTTTGCGTTGCCTATATAATAATGACAATATAAGAAATCGTAATCTTGTTTTTATACGAGTTTGATTGTCATTGAAGATTTTTTTTAAAGGTAAATTTTTGTATTGTGTCAGCATTTTTTATAGATAAAAATTTGCGATCTCAATATTCAAAAATTGTATAACAAGCTCTAAAACGTTTTATCAAGTTGGGGAAACCAACAAGAATGAACTTGTGATAGCGTCCCTGATTATACATTTCAACAATTACGATAGTAATTTGATTCTCGAGGTATTTTACAACCTCTACTTCAAATATTTTGTTTGTATAATTTGCTCGATTTTTATTTTATTTCTGATTAATAGAAATCAACAAATTGATAGTTTTATTCTATATATACTTTACACTAAACAAACCTTGCATTTGAATAAGGTTGGCCAATTTCCAAATGAAATTCTGTATGAGATCAGATGAGAGCAGAGATATTGAATACTGGTCCCAAATGTCAACATTGAGTGAAGGCTGATATTATTGGAATCCTTTACTATTGGTTATCGTTATGATTAAAGACACGGGTTGCTTTCGCTGAATTAAAACTTTAATTTGGAATACAAACATAACATCTCAGAGTGACAATATTCCAGGTCATAATGACTTATGACTTTAACAAGTATTTCATGTGTATCCGTTTTTTGTGATATCGAGGATGAATTGTTTTCAAATACACATTAAGTTGCGATCAATTGACAGAACCATAGTCGTCAATCTAGTTTCAAGCTTTAAGAAATTCTGCAAATATTATTTGAAAAACATTATATGTGTGATATGCGTACTATCAGGTGTTTGGAGCAGTTAAAGAGATTATTTACACAGAGGAATACTTACCACAGCAAGTGTGTTAACTTGTAGGGGTAAATGGCTACATGTAACGTCAGTCTTCATTTGTGTGAGGAAATCAAACCATGAAGCCTCTAGGAAATCAATAATGACAAGACCGGTTATATAGAGCATTTCAGTAACTAGATTTAATTAGTCATAACCAACATTGACATGTTTATATCTGACAATCCTTCAGTCAACACTGTTATAAGAATCTGTTCAGATTTGTCTTACATGTATTATGTGTCAGAACTAGTTCGCTTGGTTTAAATATGTGGGTTCGATCTTCTTATACTATATATTTATCACATTGTCTTATTACTGTTACTATGCTGTATAAGCTTGTCTGAAGATTTTCCCCTGACTGTCAGGAATAAAAGAAAATTGCTGAAACTTGAAATGGACAAAGCAAGAGCTCATGGTGAAAAATGTCGTTTAAGATTTGACAAGTTGGTATTTGAAAATGGTCTGGTTCTTTCATATGATTTAGAAAACAACCATGTTGTTGAACTCGCCAACACACGACCATCTGAAAGACAAGGGTCTCGTGATAGTCAAGAACCGGGGTTAGGCTCGGAGTCTTATTAACGTGAATCTCACAACAGTCAATCTCCCTCATGATCACTAGGTCAAGGAAGTCAATCATTTCGTAGATAGGATGTAGGCCGGGTCGGATATGTTCCTCAAGGTCAGTTTATGTCTCTTATGGTGTGGAATGTGCACGGTCTTGCTTATAAAGTTCAGGATACAGATTTTTTGTCATTTTGCACCTCGTTCGATATTGTTGGATTAACGGAAATAGGGAGTAACTGTTTAAAAGAAACAATAGAGCAACATTTTCCTGATTTTACAGTTTACTTTCATAGGAGAGACTATAATAACAGAGGTGGTGTTTTACTTCTCATCAGAAACATTTGGATGAAAGGTGTTAAATATGTCAACGTTTCCTTTAGTGATAGCATTTATATCCTGTTAGATGCTAAAGTAGTCGGTTTAAAGAAAGATGTTTTACTTGGAATAGTTTATATTCACCCGCAGTCTTCTTCTAATAAGACTGATACTCGTGGCGTGAAAGGTATTGATTTCATTGAGTCATGTCTTGTAGAGTTATTGTCTTTGCTCGGTGACGTCAATATTCTAATTGCAGGGGATTTTAATGCCAGGACAGGTTTACTTGAAGATTTTATTGTACAAGATGATGATAAAAGTGATGCTTACATTAATATTCTAAATGACATGAATTACAATGCAGATATGTTCAGTAAATCAAGGAAGTCTAAAGACAAGGATGTGAATACTTTTGGTAAAGATTTGATTAATTTGTGCTGCACGTATGGAATACATATGTTGAATGGTCGTTTCCCTGGCGATGCCCATGGTAGTTTTACTTACTATTCTCATAATGGAGGTAGTCTAGTTGATTACATTTTGTGTTCTAGTCTGATGTTTGATTCAGTCGAAAGTTTTGAGGTTCACACACCTACAGAATCCGATCATTTCCCTTTGTCGTGCTGTATTAAGTGTACAGCTGATCAGGTGCATGCATATGACGAAAATGTCGTTAACCAAATTGAAAGATATAGATGGAAACCTTCAAATTCGAACTTGTATCTAGAGTGTCTCGATAAAAATATATCTCAATTAAGTATGAATGATTTTATTGATTCAGCAAATATTGACACGGCTTCAGCTGCAACTACACTTATTAACAGTGTACAAAATAGTGGTAAGGAAGCAGGCATGCTTCCAAGAAACGGTCAAATTAAAGAAAGATCCCATATATGGCATGACGCAGAATGTAAAGAATTAAAGAAATTGAAGTACATATGTCTGGATAAATTCAGGATCACAGGAAACATCGAATATCTTTATGAATTTCGCCGTAATCGCAATAAATATAGACAACTCTGTCGAAAGAAAAGTGACTTACATTATGAGTCTGTGACTGTGGAATTACTTCAATCCTGTAAGGATGGTAACTATAAGAAATTTTGGTCTGGTGTTAAATCAATTTTGGGTAAATCTGTTACTAAGACCTCAGACATAAGCAACAGACAATGGGTTGAATATTTTCAAACTACTCTTAATATCAATGATGTAACTATAGATGAGAATTTTGCTTCTTTTGCTGAACAATATATATTACAAAATGAATATTTACTTTCTGATGATGATTCAAATAATATTTTGAATAAGGAGATACGTTTAGACGAAATTTCAAATGCTCTTTCTGCTTTAAAACCTGGCAAAGCATGTGGTCCTGACGGACTTCCTCCCGAAATGTGGAAACACGGGGGTAACATTCTACTACCTGTACTTTTTAATTGTATTTTTGTCTCCGGTGATTTCCCATCTGATTGGTCACGAAGCATTATATTCCCTCTTCACAAGAAAGGGAGACTGAATGATGTGAATAACTATAGAGGCATTTCTCTCATGGACATGTGTTGGAAATTATTTACTTACATTTTGAATGAAAGACTAAAATCATTTGTAGAATTAAATAATTTGAATCCTGAGTGTCAAGCTGGTTTCCGCTCTGGTTATTCTACGGCTGATAATGTTTTTACCTTGCAGGCTTTGATTCAAAAATATTTATCTAAGTCAAAGGGTAGATTTTACTGTTTATTTGTGAACTTTCACAAAGCCTTTGATTGTGTAAATAGAGACCTTTTATGGTTTGTTCTTGCTAATAATGGCATACGTGGTAAAATGTTTTTTATCGTGCGTGATATGTACAAAAAATCAATATCTGCTGTAAAAATATCAAACTTTAGTGTAACAGATTATTTTAACTCCTTGAGTGGAGTTCGACAGGGATGTATACTAAGTCCTTTACTTTTTAGTATGTTTGTTAACCAACTTGAGGAGCATTTAATGATGGATAATGACAGAGGTATTTTTGTTGGACCAGACTTTTTAGAACTCTTTTTGTTACTTTATGCTGATGATCTCTGTTTGTTTTCTGATACTGTTGTAGGATTGCAAAAGAAAATAAATGTTTTATCCCATTTTTGTACGAAATGGGGTTTGAGAGTAATTTTTTCCAAAACAAGGATACTTGTTTTTCGTAATGGAGGCATTGTAAAGAAGACAGAAAAATGGCTATGTGATAACGTCACAATAACAACTTCAACATATTATAGTTATTTGGGATTACTCTTTTCAAACAGACTTTCTTGGTCAAAAGCAGTCCAAACCCTTATTCATAAAGCTAATAAAGCTCTTATTCCAATCAAACAACTCAATTATAAATTAAAAAATCTCCCTCCAACAATTTTATTTCAAATGTTTGACACACAAATAATGCCTATAATTCTTTATTGTTCAGAAATATGGGGTATTCATGAATGGAAAATGTTGGAAAGCTTTCATGTCAAGTTTTGTAAATATGTTCTTGGTGTAAATATGAACGCCACAAATGTTCCTGTGTTATCGGAATGTTAACGTCAAAATATATTTTGTAATACAGTTATAAGATGTGTAAAATTCTGGTGTAAATTATTGTGTATGAATGAAAATAGATACCCGAAACAATGTTACCTTATGTTGAAAAGACTTGACGAAAATGATCGTAAATCGTGGGTTACGAATATAAGAAACATAATATGTACATATTTTCAAATATTCAAATTTGGATTTCTACTCATCTGTGAAATCATCCTTTAAAATGGAATCATATTTGTTGGTAATTCGCAATAAAGATTTAAGAAGATTTTTAACATTTTTCAGAATAGGTGAATTGAATATAATGAAAAATAACGGGAGGAGAAATAATATTCCAAGAGAGTTTAAATTTGTCCTTTCTGTAAAAATGTTTTAGAAGACGAATTACATTTTATGCTTTTGTGTCCTTTATATAAAGAAGTAAGAATGAAATATTTGCCTAGTATTAAATATAAAAGTAATGCATCTCTAATTTCTCTAATGCAAAAAGAAAATGTAAATTGTCTATATTTGTATGCAAACTATATCAAAGAAGCTTTTATGTTACGCTCTTCATTACTTTAGTTGTATACTTAAATTTCATTAACCTGTTAAATATAAGGATGTTTCATTATCTTGCATGAAAACCGTAAATTTTTATAATCTGTAATGTATAAAATGTACATGGGCCTGTGGCCTTTATACTGAATAAATTTCTGCTATGCTCAATCTCGTTTATAAATGATACTCAAATTAACTTTATCGATTTTAAATTAAACCATTCATATAAAACTCATAATGTTTAATAACTAATGAATTCGTTTATTAGTTCCTTCTTTTAAACTGAGACTATTGCTATCGACTGACTGTCACTACTTTAGTAGTGCGCTTATGGTTGATTCTGGACAGTAATTACTGCAATGCCCAACAACATCGTATCTGGTGCCATCAAACTAGTCATGGCACGGTAAAACTTTAATTAGCATTCACGCATTAAGGTTAATATCATATACAATAATATTGTTGCGATATTATGACCAATACTATGATCATGTTTATGATCTGTCAGTGGGGTACACCATCTGGTTTCAATGGTAGATTAGTGTTCAGGTACTATGTACTGTGTTTGCAACTGTGGTATGAGACGAGTTTGCTACTGTTTCATTTAGTTCCAAAAACATTGCAATTTAAAGGGGCAGTAGCACGTTTTTATTGGGAATAAAAAGTGATGTCAGAAAATGAAAATAAATGGTTCTAATTGAAAGATAATGTTTATAAACTAAATGGAGCAGAAATAATTCAAATATGTAATTAACGTTTAGTCATGCGATTCCTTTTTCTTACAAAAAAATGAATAAATTAAAAGGTGTTCACAATAAATGACCGCCAATTGATTTTATGTGAATCTTCAAACTTTGTCCTCTGACTATGGCTGATTGGCTTGTACGATGAGATTTATGACTCTGTCAAAATAATACATTTAGCAATAACTTACAATTATCAGTGAAAATTTTAAAATATGAAATTATCAAAAAACGTGCTACTGCCCCTTTAAAGAGTTCTTTCTCAATGACTGTTTTTGTAATAATATATGTTCTCAGTATAATGTACTTGTAAATTGTTTTTAATGCAACATTTAGTAATGAGATATTTATCAAGCATTTGGCAGTACCACTTAGGACACTTTCTTTATAAACAATATCATTTAAAAACATTACATAATCCATACCGTCCGTTGATTTAAAATATGATTATTGATGAAGAGTCCTGCTGGCTGAATGTGGTAGCCATCTGGTCGGCAGTAAATCAAATATACAGCTATTGTGTCTCCGTTATAGGCAGCTTTTTTCAGAACAGAAATCGACATTTATGTCCTGAAATAGAGCTGTGAACTAAAATGATTAAAATGATTTGCTAATTTATCATTCATATAGTGTTCTTATTTTCATATTTTGAAAATGATACATTGAAAGACCGGATGCATATTAATACATTTTGTGATAGTGAATATTGTTCACACATTTTCCACATAAATGCATAGAACGACTTAAATATTTCCGCTTTTCGTATCATCTCTTGTATCTTAAAAAGACGTCAAGTCTTAAATGCTATTCAGTAAACGATTCTGTCATTAAAATCATGTCTATAAAGTCGTTACAAAGCAATGCAAAATGTGACCAGATGGTAAAAATGCCAAATTTTTATTGTGGCTTTCACCATGGTCATCGATTAATATATGAAAATCTCACAGATCATTCTGTTAACACAAATCTCAAAACTACTAAGGTGTATTTCGTGACAGTTTGTCTCTTTAAATTACTTTCCTTATGGTTTTGTGACTATTTATTTATCAGTAAAAGTGAAAATAGACAGAGACTTAACCAATCTTCCATCGTGACATCAACTATTGTTGACGCTACTGGTATGATAACATTGTCACTTTGTAAAGGATCTGATAGATGCATCATGGTACAGCTAAGGATTCTGTCATTTTCAGACACGTAGATTATGTTTCATATAGTTATATTGTTGGACTGGTTAATCTCAAGACAAGACGACTTTGAGTATGTCCTAGAGAACAAATAAGTTATTGGTCGCTTACAACTCATAAATATAAAATAGGGTAATAGATTGTTTATTGAAATAATTTTACATGTATCTCTCAATATAAGTTTGTTTTACGATTAAGCAAATGTGAGTACATACAATTCTAAAATGTTATGGATAACTGTTTTTCGATAGCATTTTTTTTAAATATCAGGGGTGAGCTCTTCAGTCCACTAGTCCCTAATTGATGAAATAATTTGTTATCACATCATTTCGTTTGTGTGAATATCATCGCAAACATTCTCCAAATGATCGTTAGATTTGATAATCATATTGTGGCAATACTTTTTTTTTTTTTTTTTTTTTTTTATTATTCTTTTTTTGTGGTACATATGGTTACATGCGATTTTCGTTAACATACAACATGATAGTAGTAACAGGATACAGTATACAGTTTGATATGGACAACTTGATAGTTTGATATGGACAACTTGATAAAGCAATACTTTTTTATGTTAAGTTATTTATTGTCCTCAATACTCTCCAATGTGCTTTTTGTAGCAGAATGCTCTAACATAGTAAGTTGTATTTAATGACGGTACATGGTAACAAATAATCTTTCGCATCCTTTTTCATGACTCAGTGAGAGTCTTAACGAATCTTGAAGGAATCTGGTCTTACTTTGTGTCAGGTATTTGTCATGAAACTAGGTCACTATCATTATGATGTTTCACACGATGTACTTCATGGAAGAAGATTAATATTCTATACGGCAGTTAGAGAAATTGTCATGGTATGCCATTTTAACCTCATTACTAAAGTCAGCGTTTATTTAAAAAAAGTGTGATTTACACATTATGGAGAAATCCAGGAGATATGATATATCTGATCATTTGTGTTCCATATTTGTATGGTCATCATGAATATATTAAAATATGAGTTGTTCTCATATGTAACTATAAAGAAGGTTTTAGAAGGCAAGACAAATGCCTTGGCAAATTCAGTTCCCCTTATAGGTAAAGGCTCTCTGTAGATCCCGTTTATGGTTAGTAACTGTAGTTCTGGACTCTGAATTAGCTTTTTTCAATAAATTGGATTCTGTATGCGATCATTCCGTATTTAAGAGCCAACGATTTAAGTGATGTGCTAAAATTCACTTGATAAAACCCGGTATCTGTGGAACGGCTGTCTATCAACTGTCCAATTTAAGTCAGAGCGTTTGGTAAAAATGGTCATTTCAAAGCTGAGATAAGAAAATTTAAAAAGACGTTGTTGTTCATCATGATATGAAATTTGCTGTATAAGAAATGAATGTATGAGTATTCCTTCTTATAGATAGAATTGAAATGTTTAATTGGTTTTGTTAATATAACGTGTTAGGTAAGTTATCCTTATCTATACCATGACTTACCAGATGTTATAGTGTTCATTATTACTTTGCGAATTTTACAGCACCGTACCTTCTAAATTACCTGCGTCATCTGGTGCAAATATCATATAACTAGGAATCCCTTTGAGGCATTATAGCATTGCGAATGTCATTTTTATAATATCAAAAATTCACTTCAGAAGTTAACATTCATTGTATGTTAACATATAACTGTATGTAACCCCTAACACTTACCCTAACAATTTTGACAGGTCATTGAAGTGATTAAAGGTCCAAATTTCTCCACAAAATCCTACATGAGCTTTTAACATAAGTGATATTTGTTTTGGTGTACGAAGTCTACAATGTATGTAATTATGCTGATATCGTTCTTCTGCCTATTTTATCATGCCAAAATTATAACTTTTCCACGAGTGCCCAATCCAAAATCAAATCACAGAATATTCATTTTACGCAACGTCAATTGTTAGTTTTGCTGGAGTAATTTAACTGACGTTAAAACGAAAACCTAATTATATTACATGTAGGTGATATTTTCACTAAGATACACTTGCAAGTGACAAACTTAAGGCCTGCCTCTGTTAAAAGCAGCAGAAAGTCTTCAAGCTGATAAGAGTGAACACGCAGTCATTCTTTTACATTTAGTTTCTTATTCGGATAATATATATAGCACTACCATATCATACCCGTTTCTGTAACAAAATTCGCCGTCAAGAGTTAGACATTTACTATTATAATGTTTACAACTTACAAGACTAGACTTGTATTGCTCAGTAACTATTACTCGGAGATGAACAGTGTTACATGCTAATTAGTGTTGCTGGAGCGGGCAGTTAAAGTTCTCTTATTATTTCAATTATGATGTACAGTACAATTCTAACGGTTTAAGTGTCACAACTTGTTTATTATATACACTTGTATACATGTATAATCTGATGAACGTTATCACATCTTAATTATTCAGGAACGGAAAATGTCATCATTACGCAATATGAAACCGCCCTTTACAATTACCCTGGAAAGCTGTAACCCATATACAGTTGCTGGTGTTAGTGAAATGAAATGGTTTTGAGCAAAAAGTGACATATATCGACCCCAACCTGATTAAATCACAAGGGAGCTATCAGCTCGAGTTGTCACGACGTTTTTGTGTTTCAATCTTAGCTGGAAAAAGGTCGTTGTTGATTCTTTATTTGACATTCTCTCCTCACAGAGGCAGATCAAGTCATAAAATGTTGAAAAGGATTATTTCAGAACGGCGTCGCTGATTGCACAACTAACTTTGATTGTCTCCAATCAGGCACCTCCCATTTTACCCACAAAGTCAGCGTAATAGAACAGAGGCTGTATCAACATTTCATGACTTGATCTGCCTCTGTGGGGAAAGAATTTTATTATATGTATCCGTTGAAAACAACTTTGAAATTCGTGATACTAATAGAACATAATAGAACCCTGCGAGATTATCAAACGAAGGTCTTATTTTGCGAGTCAAAGTTCGTAGCTGAGAAAGATACTTTTCAAATGAAATTGTCTTGTCCATTTTCTGACTTAAATTTTCGACATGAAATCGTATACCAAGAGGATTCAAGTGTTCATTTCGTTTCGTTTAATTAAATGGCATCCATTACAAATTCAAATTCTGACCTAGTATTATCGGTGCACTTAATGCTGAACGTGTCCATTATAGTATAACGAAATGTCAATGAAGACATTCACAACTTGAGACTATTTTGTATACTTAACATTTTTACTGCAGAAGTTTGATGTCAACTAAACATTTTACAAGGTGTGTGGTGGTTATTTATATGTAAATGCCTATTATGATAATCATCAAGATATACGTCTATTAAAGTTGGTGGCAAATGTGTATTTTATTGAAACAGATGATATTTGAAATGAGCATATAGGTTTAGTAGCAAATAGAAAGTTTTCAATGGATTTTTAAGTCCTTCATTTCTAGAGACTGCTGTAACACATGCACCCATACATCGGGATTTATTTAGAGAGGGGTGTATTTAAACTAGACAACAGTATCATAATACCTTTCTGAATGGTCAACGACGCTTGGATGTTCTTTGTAGTATACATTTGCATTTTGCACACGTGTAATTTATAAACTTTTAATTGATTTTTACTCTGTAGAGTTATAAATGGTGATTTGCATGGCTCCATGATAAAGGGATTGAACTTAACCTTTAAGTGAGTGGCATTCTAATTACCTTGTAAGAGGATTAGCCATTTAAAAAAAATTACGTCAATAATTCTAATTATTTTTGTGGGAAACATTATCTAAGCTTAGTCGGACGCTCAATTAAGTAAAAACGTAATATAAAACTTCTATAATACTTCTACTTCTACTATTTTGTTTAATGGGATATTTGATATGCGCCATTCTGATGCCGCTTTATTTGATAAAAGTAGCTTAGTAAATGTGAAATATATCAATATGATATTAAATAATTACATGCACCTAAAATGAGACAATACTGAATCAAATATTACTTAACATTAAAGCTGTTTTATGTAACAGGTTCCTATACAAAATTATGTCTGCCCCCGTTGGCGTTGGCGTTGGCGTTGGCGTTGGCGTCGGTGTTCCCATTTCGTTTCCGGAGCATATCTCTAAAACTATGTGACCGATCATCACCAAACTTAGTATACTGTCTCTCCATATCATGTAGATGTGCCTTTTGGAGGTTATAGATTTCTTTTTAAAAAATGTGTTTATTTCCATGGCAACAATTTGGACTTAGTCTTTTTCAATGGTAGTGTTCGTTTCCGGAGCAGATCTCTAAAACTATGTGACCGATCATCACCAAACTTGGTATACTGTCTCTCCATATCATGTAGATGTACCTTTTGGAGGTTATAGATTTTCTAAGATTTAATTTTTTTTATTTCC
The DNA here is from genome assembly GCA_916613615.1 of Steromphala cineraria. Lineage (NCBI taxonomy): Eukaryota > Metazoa > Mollusca > Gastropoda > Trochida > Trochidae > Steromphala > Steromphala cineraria. Next base: position 30,011,954 of record OU744726.1, on the reverse strand, counting down.
ATGGCAACATTTTGGACTTTACCTTTTTCAAGGGTTTCAGCATCAAATCATTTAGAATTTTGAATATTTTGTTTGCTACAATTGTGGAGTTGATTTATTCAATTTGAATTATACAGAACATTAATGGTGCTTTATGATAGTATTGTTTAGACGTTTGGAGCATTTGAGGAAGGGGGAGACATCTGTTGTTACGGGTAAAAACACTTTCTAGTTAACATATTAGATCTGAAGACCTTCAAGGTAGTTGTGTATACTACAAACAAACACATAAGTCAGTGTAGGAGTCTCAAATTGCAGAGAATGCAATATGCATGTGCGAAGCCATATTTGTAGTATTATACGCAGTATTCCTCTTCTTCCTTCTGTCTTTACTATTTGGACCGCAATGATAATGTATCTAAACCTTATGAGGATTCAAAATATTTAGAATGTGCACATATTATGTTATGCTGGTAATGATATCAGGCTAGCATGAATTGCCTTCCTCATTGACAAATAATTAAAACTTAAACGGTATAGAACTCGATATCATACGGTGTGTGTACATCATGTCATATTTTTTCACACAGCAGATAAGCATTGCAATGGATGATGAAACTTAAAACTAATTGTAGGGTTTAACAAAGTCAGTCTTTATTTATGCTAGGGAATAAAACGATGAAGCCTCCCCGCATGACAAATGCAAACTTGGTCAGACATTTCATTAACTAGACCTTTCTGAAAATAACAAACATTGACATGTTCATTGTGATGGTCTTTCAGTCCCCTCTGATATAAGTATTTAAAATAAAACGAAATAGAAGTATATATTTACATTTGAATCGATGTACCGTTTATCAAAACAAGTTGATTTCATAGTACTTCATAATTTCTCTTTTAGTGAAACAGATATTAGGCATATAACTCCCATATATAGAGCATATGGAGCACATCTAAAAATATATTGTTTTATAATAAGAGTGATTGCATTAACAGGATTATTATTAACACCTTTGAAACCAAACAAAACATTTTCACAGGAAAACTTAATTGTTATTTCAACCGATTGAAGCCATTGTTCTACTTCAGATCATATTGCTTTAACAATATAAAATATGTTATTTATGTTATTACTATAACTAGCGTCCACCTGGTTTATTTATTGTACATAACAGAACCTGTAATAATATTCAACCACATAAGTCATGCCATGGATTTCAGTGCAGGTTTTTCATACAAGATTTAAGACTTTGTTATTACTGAGGGCTATTACTGTTGGCTAGTTACGACTTCTTTAGTACTTCTGTCGGTCGTTAACAGTGGGTAGATATTACTGCAATGCTCTTTAGAGGATGAGATAACTTCGTATTAGGTGTCATTAAGTGCCACGTGTTCATTGGTACCTTCACACTGAATAATGAAATTGCATTTAATCATTAATATCATTACCCTGCCCACTTATCCTCCATTATGAAACATATTCATAATCTAGGGGACATACCTAGTATCATACCAAGGTGCTTCTTATTACAATATGGCAATAATTTTTAGTAATTGGTCGGAATGTTGGGAAGCTTGATGTGAACCATTTGGAATGGTAGATTAGAGTGATTGGGTTTGCGTGGTTTTGCAGTTGAACGTAGAGTAATTTATAATGAAATTAGGTATATATCTTTTAAAATATCTATTTTAGCAACATTTAGAGTCCATCCAATCTCTTTTAGATACGATTTATTTGTTTACTTACTATTTGTTTTAGTTTGTGACAGACAAACGAACCAACACTTGATAGAGAACATAAGGATGGCCTGTAAACAAGTTGATAGAAAGTTCAAAGGTAGTTTACATGAAAGGGCTATCGTTTCTAGAAGAAATGAAGGCGATAGTTACCCTGTTCATTAATGCTGTCTGTGTTTCGGAGAATTAAAAATATTGCCAATTACAGTCTCATTTTTTATTGTCATTTGAAACTTCTTCGAAATTTATCTTTGTAATTAAAATTGTGTAGTTTAATCAAACAATATGTCCAACCAAATATTGTATAATTAAATTATTGATAATTAGGATACAGCACCTACATATTACTAGTGCGATTTCTCTCCATAGATAATGTGAATTAACGATTCAAATCAGAGTTGTGTCTTTTTTTTCACAAAACAGTGAATCGATAACTCATCAATCAAAAATGTAGAGACCATGATTTTTTAATTAATCCCACTGATGTCTGAAGAGCATTTTCTAATTCAACAAACTGTAAAATGAGGTTGACTGACATTAATAGCAAAGAGCACAAAACATTTGCCTGTAACTAATGATTGTATATATTGGACCTTTTTCTATTTGAAGAACCAAACGTTAGAAAGACTTGGCCTTTCAAACATCTTCATTCATGTTGATATTGGGCGTCAAATATCAGGAAATCTTTTTATGCTAGTCGTGATTGATTAAAACTATTTCTAGATATAGAAAACTGAGCTCTTTTTTGGTGAAATTGAAGTGAGTATCAAGGTTAAGTAAGTCCATCTTTAATAGTCCAACCTAATGTTTCTCTAACAATTTACTATCTAGTAAAGTCAGATGTAAAGTTGTTGAAATCATACTTATGAAGTATCTTTATGCAATCTTAAATAAGAAGTGTGTTGAAGATAGATGATGTTAACTATTAACTTAAGATACTTATTAGGGGATATAGAACAAGACAAATCATGACCATATGTGGCAGCCAGAAAATGGAATTGTTAAGTAACATTAAAATGTATGAATAATCATTTTGAACCTTGATGCCATGTTGTGGTATGCTGTTGTTTTCACGACAGAATTAATGTTACCCGGAAAATCATTCCATTCATCTATGTGTCATTTGAAAACATGAATTGGTCGAATATATACATATGTTTTCGATAATTGTAACCCCCCACATGAATGACTTTACATTCATGTTAGATTGCTCTTGTTAGGAAAATCAAACTTAAAACAATATCCATGGGGAGAATTACTGCAGCGTTCTAGTGAACCTTCACCACAGACATACTGTATGCATAGTGACCTATGGTTCATTGTAAAATAACAAATTGAAAAGTCATGCTTTTTGGGTTTTTTATTTATTTCACAATATATTTCAATCAAGAACAATGTAAAGTGAAAAAAGTCGTATGTTTGTATAAAATAAAAGTGTCAGGCAACAACAGAATTAAGTAAACATTTACATAGTTAAACAAAACGGCTATAACTTAAAACACTGCAAAGTAATCATTCCAATAGTTGTACTTTTAAAAACCCATCATAACAACCCCTCCCTGCGGTAAAGGTCAAACCATTCTCTTTGACGACTCTTTAGACATGCAAGCCATACACATTTGATTGTTAACCTTTGTGAACCAGTTAAAATGAAATGGTTCTTGAGAACAATTAGTTCAAAGCATTGCTGAACCTGATGAAGTCACGAGGGATCTATCTGCCCTAGTATTAGGCACGACATGCTAGTGTGTGTGTCTCTCTCTCTCTGAAATGTCGTAATATTGTTGATGCTATAGATTCGTTTAAAATCAATTTTGTGTACATCAATATTTTGAACGGTCAAATTCATACAAGTTTGGAACACATTTTATATTATTGTGTAAAATACCTTCTTTCTGGCTTGATAATCAAATCCTGGCCATTTGTAACAATTCAAACTTTATTGTTTAAATAATGATTATCATTACACCCTTTCCTTAAACTCCCTAAAGAAGTCATGAAACAAGAACATTGAAATGTTCAGTTCAATTAAGCATGCGAAATTTGAAATTTGAACATTTAATTTGAAATTGATAAGATAAATAGTCAATATTAGCTTAAGTTAGTCAAAACCAAAACAATTTCCAACACATGTATACATATTACCCTTTAAATGAACTTGTTGCTGTTAATAATTGTTTAAACAACAATTGTCATTCGATGCTCGAATGACAACTCTACCAAACAACAGTAAAAACGTCATCATCTTATTATATTGCATTTTCTAAGTTATTGTACTTCATCAATTACTGAAAAGATATGTTGCTTTCGGCAAAGAATATGGTTATGGTACAAACTGTTGCCACCCGATGATTATCTTGAAAAAACAACGGGTGTCAATGAATAAGTAATAAAGCTCAATTACGAGTGGCTCCACAAAGACGACATTTAGATGTTACTTTGATGGTCTTTGAAATGTCCTTTAACAATAGACATGCAACCACAAGAAAACATTTCTTTGACATATAATTAATTATTAACATTATTATTTTAAAAAATAAATTCAATCTATTATTTACCAATTCATTTATTAAACAGTGTGCTGTTTCAAACTGCGTAAGAAATATCAGTTATGCATAGTTTCCAAAATATGATACTATTCACGATAATGTGAGGATAATGAAGGGTTGTCCAGCAAACTAGACGTCTCCTTCGGGTGCGCAGTCATCGCAAATATACCGAAGTTTAGATTATCATTATCTAAATGAGGGACGGCCATGTAATTTGAGAAAGCAACTATAAGGATTTGGTTATTTGTCATCAATACGTTATTGAGAACACATCTTGTAAAGTTTGAATATTTCTATTTAATTTTGTATTCTGCAGATCGTAAATAAGAACCATATTAGAAGTGTTGAATAATGGGAATTTGTTGCGGACGATGAAACGTTCACCTACTGATTTTCATTAGTCAGATATCAGCAATTGTCTTGTATATATCCTGTATGTGTATCCATTGTCCACTCAACCAGACACGATAGCGCCATCAGAGAGAGAGAGAGAGAGAACGCCGTCGGTTTTAAACTAAATTTGCGGGTGTTGAATAACAATGAATCCCAGAAATTTTACAAACGCAACTATTTATCTTCTAAGTGACACTTTGAACGATTTCAATTAATTAGGCACCATACGCATTTGTAATGAAGACACCTAGGATTCCATCTGTAACTCGTTCTAAAATCATCCGACTCAAGCAGAAGGGCTTACGTTATTCTTCAGTTCTAAACAGAATTAAGAGCGAAGATAACCTTTGCTTCTCAAAAGAAGCAATCAGAAAGACCTATCTGATATTTCAGCAGACCGAAAGCACCATAAACAAGCCAAAACGAGGAAGACCATCAAGGATACACGAGAGACATCGACAGGCTATAGAAGAACAGCTCTCAAGGGATGACGAGACTTCATCAACAGAATTACAGAGACTGTTGAATGAGAAGCACTATGTCAACTTAAGTACCTCAACGATTAGGCGTACGCGGAGGTAACTTGGATGGAAACAGTGCAGTACCTACTACTGTCAAGTTATTCGTGATAACAACAAGCTGAAGCGTGTCGACTTCTGTCAACAAAATATCGGCGCTGGTGACAACTTTGATGACATTATATTTACTGACGAGTCCACTGTTAAGTTTGAGTCATGCTTCAGTGAATGCTTTAGGAAAAAGGGCACCCTTCCAAAACTTAAACCGCGCCCTGAGCACCCGTATCAGTCCACGTTTGGGCTGGCATCTCGAGGCGCGGAACGACGAATATTTGCATTTTCACGGGAACTTTAGACAGCATTGGATACCAGAACATTTTAGGAAACATTCATTCGTGGAGTGTACCCGGAGCACCACAGACTAATGCAGGATAACGACCCCAAACATACAAGTCGGTCAACAAAGAGTTGGTTCGAATCGCATGATGTTAATCACTGGCCAACTCCTCCAGAGTCGCCCGATTTGAACCCGATAGCGAAGGTTTGGGCGCAAATGAAACGGCACATCCGACGTCATGTCAAACCGAGAAACAAGGACGAGTTGGTGGAGGGCATTACATGCTTCTGGAACTCATTGAGTGTTGCAGCTTGCAACAGGTTGATTGATGGCGTGAAGCCAATCATGCTGAAAGTGCTTAATGTTTAAGTAGCTGCTTCAGGGCATTGACATTTTCATGTGATGGTACTATTATGACAGTACTTTAGTTTGCTTTTATAACTGAATCATTCCCTCACAACTTCTTGAGCTTGTCATGTTATGTAATTGTACATAACAATATAAAACTCAAAAAGGTTATATCATTTATTACTCATTTTCATCTTCTACATTCATTCATCAATTACATGTTTCAACCTTCGTTGTCATGATTCAACATTAAGTAACAAGTTTCTTCAAAGAATTGTACATCAAGTGAGGAATCTACCAACACTGATATGTACATAATAAATTATTCATAATGTTACATACTGTTGCATCAGTCACGTCCAAATACAGTATTTAAAAATTACTAAAAATGACATTTATGTGAAAGAAGACCCGTGTTTTCGTGCGTTCAAACAAGTTCTTAAGTGAAAAAGATGTTGATGTCCAGTCCTCAAACAAAAGCTGGCAAAACAATGTTCTTAAACTGCTTGCACCACAGTTGCCTGTTGTGGTCGTTCAACTAGGTTGTAATCTCTCTGACGTCTTCATGCCGTCTGTTTGTTGGGTAGAATTGGAAACAGATATCAAGTAGTTGCTCCAATTTAACCTTATCAAAGGGGAGTCGTTGCTCCACCCCAAGTACCTTGCCCCACACATTCCGCTTGTGAAGTTCTCTCAGTGTGAAAGTTCTGTTGAGGTATACTCCTTGGCTAATGCACACCGATTGCTTGTTGTTTCTGCCGCTGTTGCTGCTATGTTCTCCTGACTTGATCTCTCTTGGACTTCTTCAATTGTAGAGACCGTTAGAGGTATTAGCAGTACAATGGGTCTAAGATCCCAGAACTTTATGTTAGTTAAGACTGTTGCTGTAGATGTTGAAGATTTGCTTTGATGTATGCTGGCTATATCGGATCGCATTCCGTCAACAGTCTGCGATAATGTCTTTACTGTTGTTTCAAGTGAAGAGATGCGGTTCAGGAGATTGGTGAGAGTGTCAGCGGAGATTGTCACGTGTTCTGTCGTCGATGAGGTAGAAATTTCAGATATACTTTGATCGAAGAGAACAAGTCTGCATGTCTTTATTGGTAGCTACGGTATCGGCGATGCAGTTCTCTGAGAGCTGGCAGTTGAGGTCTCTGTGGCAGTAGGGGACTTGGTGTTGGCGGGGGCTAGGGTCTCGATGTCGGTGGCGGTGGCAGTAGGGGACTCGATGTCAGTGACGGTGGTGGTGGTACTTGATGTCGCGATGACGGTGGCAGTAGGAGACTCGATGTCCGTAGCGGTGGCGGTGGCGGCTGGGGTCACTATGTCAGGACAAGTGGACTCGATATCGGTGGCGGTAGAGGTTGCAGTTAAGGTCTCGATGTCGGGGTCAGTGGCTGTGATGTCGGTGACGGCTGCAGTTGTGGTCGTGGTTTCGATGTCTGAGGTGGTGGCGATGAAATTGGTTTGCACGAGGCTTCTGTGTTGTGGGGGTGGATAGTGAACATCAACTTCGCATCGGGAAATGGTTCCAGTACTGGTACCAATAATCTGGATCTGTCAAACCAAAAGTTGCATATGAGCCACATACATTTTCTGGATTAGCGTCATTCATTTTTCATTTTCTGGAAAAGGATAACAAATAATTAAACTCGTGCTTAAAATTGTCAAACTAATAAAGGGAACAAGCGTCACAAAACCATTTCTATATTTTATTTATTATTGACACTGAATACATCATAACATTAACAAATAAAAATCGATCTGTTACCTACCCCTTTGTGTTTCTTTTGTGTCACCTTTTCCTTTCGAATTCTCTTTTGTCTCACATGAGTAGATGTTATCTGCAAAAATTAATAGTGTTCTGTAGGAATTCCATCATGATAGCAATTCCAATGTTCAAATTGTTTTAAAAAAGCAAGTAAAGAGCCAGATCGGCACGGATCAACACCAAGTTAATGAGCACCCCCAAACCTAGGCAAAAGGCAATATCACTTAATGAGCATCTTAAAACTTAGCCAACAGGTAATATCACTCTACCATCATTGAGCACTCCCGAACAGAAGTAACAGGCAATAACACTCATTCTACCATCATTGAGCACCCCAAACTTAAGTAACAAGCATTATCACTCTACACACAAGAAACCTGTGGGTATATTCAATCGTTGTTTACTCCGACTAAGATCGAAAAACATTATCAAATAGAGGTTGCGATAAAACATCTTATATTGAGTCGGAGTATAATAAACGAACCTCTGTCAAGTGTTTCCGTTTTCTGTCGACAGGACGTTCATCCCTGGATTTGTTAGTCATTGACTGAGGGCTCTGTAAACAAGTGCAACTATTAATAAATTTAAGAAACTTTATACTTGTTTATTACTGCTGCAGCTGTTACTATTCTATTCTGATACTATTTCCTATTCAATCCCACATTTTTGGAATATGATAAATTTGTATCATTCTGAACTATTAACTACTCGGGACATATGTTCTGTTTTCATCCTCAACCATCTGACAGTATTTTGCATATGCTTTGTTGTTTATTTCAAAGCAAAATACTAAAATATTGCATTCATTATTCAATTCCAATATGTAAGTAAGAGATGCATGTTCATTTTGAGACATTCATAAAATATGCTCTCATATATAGTACCATTTTCATTATTATTAACATTCTCTCAACTTTGAGGGAGATCAAATCATGAAATGTTGATCGAACCTCTGGTCTGATTAGCCGAGTTTGAGATCTAGAATTGGAGATGCCTGATTGAATGCAATCAAAGTTGTTGTGCAATTGATTCATGGCAAAGGCATGTATATGAACCACCCTTGGTAACTTGATCTATTTCTGTGAGGAGAGAGTGGAGAATTTACAAACGTTCGTGTTCGGTGGTATAGTAATAATAGTATGCTAAGGAAAAATCAATGAATTTGCGATGCCCGGTTTGAAAATGGGTTCATTCAATACGCTTGGCTGTGGGTCACTCGATAATCTAATAGCATGAACTAGAGAGGCCCGTTGGCACATAAATCAAATATATTACGATGAGAGGCGCTGTAATTGATCATTAAACATATTTGACACACTTCTCGTAATAAGTAGGGTATATATTTGACTCAACAAATACTGATTGCTCATGAATGTACATTTGTTTCAATAAACCAGACACACTAATCAGGCCATACTGATTGTACCCTAATTTGTCCAGTGATTATCTTGCAACTTCATAAGCAGAAATAACTGGTATTAGTGTCAAGTATCGTATATGGGTGGATGGCGATTGACAAGTATTATAATTAAATAGTTTCGTGTGTTTCTTTATTGGCTACATTACTCAAAAGTGGCAAACTTAGTCTAAACGTGTTTGAGTTATATTGGGAGAAACTGTGGATACAGCTACCATTTTTTAGAAAAAAATACCTTAATACCAGTTAATTTGGGAACTTGCAATTATTCAAAATATGTGCACCAATGCATTTTATGTTAAGTATTGTGCATCTCTAACAGCACCAAAGACGTGTTGGTAAAAAAAATATGGGATTTTGGACAATCCTTCATGTGCCACCAAAACACAGATCCAGTGTACACCTTCATTCAAGCATAAAGGGAATCGATCAAGGCCTTCAAGGGGGGATGATGAAAATTACCAATTGATTTCGGTAGTGAATTGCTTCACACAATCATAATTAGTAGTATATTAGAACGATTCTATACAAGTGCCACTTCCTGGTGTATAGATGACTATATAATTGGACTTATATCCTTCGTATCGAGATGCTCTTTTTTCAACGTTATGACGAGACGATTGTTTTTGACATTGATATAAACCAAAAATGATGTAATAAGACATCAATTTTATATCGAATATTGACAAAAGCGGAACACAGTTAAATTAAGGAGTTCAAACTGATATACATAGTCATACATAGTTGGTACAATCTAATCAAATGGGCGAGTGGCTGACAATACACAGATAACCGCTGATTTCCTAATCCACTGTATATACACGATTTAAGGATGTCAAGCGATGCTTCTACATGTGTTTTTGGCGTGGACCAGGTGTTATGGTATAAGATATTGTATGGTCACTTTCCAAACCTCATTACCAAATGACCAAAAGGTTAAAAGAAGTCCGGCCAACGTTCCTCTAAGAGCTACGATAGCAGAATTATTAAACGTTCCCAACATCTGAAAAAGCTTAGCTTATCAAATGGTAGTGTCGAATCCAAACCATATTTCGGTTGCTTACAAATATGCTGTCTTCCCCTAAGGTAACCTTCATTCTGTCCCTCTCTTTCTTGATCTGTTTACTATTTGTGTTAATTATCTGAACTATTGCTGAAAGCAAGTTGAACCCTACTTACACATGATCATGCACTCAACAACACCTTTGAACTAAAATTGATTTAAATGAAGTTATTATTCTGACACCATGACATATTTCTATGTTATTTCACTGAATGTAAGTTAATCGCTTGGTTTCAATCTCCTGTCCACAGGCAAAAATCATTAGTTTGTTTGTTTGATAGGATTCATACACATTTTTCAAATATCTATTCACATTCTGTAATTCCTTTTGTAACTTAAAGTGTCAATTGAATTATGCCTAAAGCAATTCTAGTTTGGAGAAGGTAAAAAGGTTATGTAAAACCGGCGCGCGCGGAAACATTACATCTCTTTATGTCTACTTGCTTCTTTTTCTGTGATTCACACTTTTTCCTCCCCCAAAGGCACCTGTTTCAAGTTGGTTTGCACATTTAAATGAGTCATGTGGAAAATGTACGAAGTGTAGAAGTTTACCATCTTAGTGATGACAAACCCCAGACAGTTAGTACATTTTGTTGCCAGTTGTCGTACAAGGGTTGGGTATACAAACAATTTAACATTTTATATTGGATGACAATAACTTGTTGCTTATAAACTTAACAGCTGTTGGTGATTCCTTTGTTCCTTGTTTCCATCACCAATACAACAGCTATATATATATATATATGAATTTTACTGCAGATGTCTTTTAGTTAAATTGAAGATTCGCCTTACACATTCGGACATGTAATGATCTTATAATGATAAAATATCAATATCTGAGTTTTCTGAAGATTTTGGTTCACAGACCATTTGGATTTACCATGTATGCACAGCTTGTTGGTACATTGTTCAGACCATTTTCTCACCCTTTGTTTCGATGTCGTGTATGCGTGCACTGATAATATCTCAACCAAACATCCACTTTTTAAGCCCATTCATTGCCCACTCTGTAGCAATATCCAGTAATATTAAAGTATGTGTTATGTTCTAACAACATATTGATGGAAACATGTTTTCATGCCCCAGCCATATATGGCAGGGGCATATTGGATTACGCTCGGTTGTCCGTACGTCTGACCGTCCGTACGTAACCACTCTATACAGGGTAGTGTTTATCCACTTCTCCTCAAAAACCATTCAACAGATTTAATTGAAATCGCACACATGGCTTTTAGGCATCCTAAGGATGTGCATCTCATATTTTGTTTTTCAATTTTTGAATTTTTTCAAATTTCTGACATATTGATCTTAGGTGAATTTTTGTGCAAGTGAAAGCTCATAGTAGTGTGATAGGGGGTGTTGTTTATCCACTTCTCCTCAAAAAGTACTGGATAGACTGCGCTATTCTTCCAAAAATGCTTTATAGGTATACTAAAGGTGAGCACCTTATATTATGTTTTGGGAATATTTAATTTTCTACATTATAATGGATGTTTGAACTTAAATTAAGCTAAAGATGTGCATCTCTTTTTAAATTCTATGGTTGAAAACATTGAGAGCTTTTTTATTAGCTGGGGCATCTGTGTCCCATGGACACAAATTTTCTAGTTTAGAACTGGTAACATATAGGAATCGGCCAGTGACATTACTACCATGACAGTGCTATACTAAATTCGGATTGGTTTCCACTTGCTACTTGATAATTTATTTACTATGGATACTAGGTTTTGGTAATGAGATGTTGGACCCTCTGAAGATGACACATGTATTTATCGAATTAACTATAATTTCATTGACATAATCTCATTTCGAAAATTCATGCAACAGCCGCATTATTTCATTTTCGAAATTGGTATAATTTTATATTAGATCTGATTTTCCAACGATGAAGGGTTAAGGCCATTGCAAGTGTTTGGCTATAAAGAGTTGACATTATCGATTATAGCTTGATAGAAAGGCTATGGGTTGAGGGTTGTTATTCAAATCAAAGCTTAATTTCTAATGTTTGCTTGATTTTGAAGTGTAAACGTATGTGTCAACATTGGAGGAAACATGCTGGTCAATATTTGAAATGTATCATCGCCGTTGGTGATTATCCGTTCTCGATGGGAAAGCCAGTTGTGATAGTGATCATCTGACTGTAATTATTCTGTGTATTCTATAGAGATATTATTCATCAAGAACAGTGTAAAAATCCAGATGTTGACTGTTGTTTTACCCTGTCCAATTATAGTCAGGATGATTGATACAGTACTCACTTTCATTGTTGAGAAAATGCACAGGCGAAAGGCATACCATATCAATTAAACTAATTTATTGATATATGACACATGTACAGAAAAGGAGTAGTTTTGTGTATCTGAACATTCAACTGAAGTTTGGTATCACTACTCTGTGCGTATAACTACTGATATTAATTCCAATCGAAGTCGAAGTACATTCATGAGAAATCGCTGCAAATGTTTATCTGACAAAAGATACAATACAACATCCGTAAAACATTGATGCATTTTGAGCATGCGTTAAGTTAAAAACAATGACTAAGGCATGATAATTTCGATGTCTTTACGCATACAAGAGCACAGGGACTTGTATTGCTTTAACAGTTCCTGTCCACGTGTTTCTTAAATACATTCAGACAATGTAGAATATGTACAACATGCGAGGTCCATCCGCAATTAACGAAAACCTTACTTATTGAAAACAATTGATCAGAAGGTTTGTAGGAATATTTTATTATTATGTCTATGAAAAAACATATTCTGTTTTTCAAATTATTTTACAGTCGCATATTGTATTGAAGCCTCTTGGCATATGTAAGACACTACAAGACACTAATTGCGTTTGTCTATTTTTTGGCCATTTCCTACATTACACTTACCATCCTGTTGTCAACATTTGACGTTCTATATCCCTTTCAAAATTCAAACCCGTCTTTTGTGATTTAACACATGAGTTGTATTGTAATGAATTTGTGATATGTATTGGACAAAATAACTTAGAGATATCTGATTTTTTATGACTTATATCTTAACAGTATGCCAACTAAGAATATATATCAATATACATTTTCAACAAGAATATCATCTGATTGACAAATTACACTACGGATGAAGTTAATTTTGTAAATTTTAATTAAAATTTAAATCTAATTGTTTTCAGATATCCAAACTAGTTCTATTTAAGTTTCATAACGTGCACTGTTTCATTTGCAGGCACTTAATAACCTCCGGTGTTTTCACCATCTGATTTCTGTTTATTTCATCTCATAAATTAATTGTCGTACCTTCTAACTCATTCAACTTATTTTTGCAAAACATCATTTAATCAACGAAGCATTTCAGAGACAAGCTTTCATCCTAGAATATATACCATTTATGTTCTTGATCTTTTCAATCATAGATTTGATTTATTTTTTCATTGATTTCGTTTTAAGTGCCTTGTGGTACATTCATATATATATACAAAGGATTTTTAAAATATCTATAAAGCATTTACCTATTTATAATTTCAAAGAACAATCAACATTTTGTTGTTCCACCATGTCCAACTTTTGTTAAAATATATATTAAAAAGTTTGTTAAGCAGTGAACTTCTTTACGTGGTAACCCGATGCAAAATCATAAACGGATTAAAATGAAAGCTAACCAATAAACCCTTTGTTTTTTACCAACTGATGAGGTCGACAACATTATAATAATAATAACAAGAAGACATAGTCATCAACATCCCCCGCCAGATTTGTTCTTATTTTAAATTAAGTCAGAACCTTCTCCTTAATACTCGAGTGTACTCAAAAATATCATGACACCAAACTCCGGAAAAATATTTGCGCAGTTCTGATTTTCGAACTCAATCAAGGTATTGATAACCTGAAGGCACACATCAAATTTGATGATCCTATCTGTAACAGTTTCTGAGAAAAATTGGCTCCTTTGAAGACACCTTGCACAGAGTCCCAAAAAATGTATTATTTTAAATTAAGTCAGAACCTTCTCCTTAATACTCGAGTGTACTCAAAAATATCATGACACCAAACTCCGGAAAAATATTTGCGCAGTTCTGATTTTCGAACTCAATCAAGGTATTGATAACCTGAAGGCACACATCAAATTTGATGATCCTATCTGTAACAGTTTCTGAGAAAAATTGGCTCCTTTGAAGACACCTTGCACAGAGTCCCAAAAAATGTAACAAGGGCAATAACTCCGGAAAAAATATTTGCGCGGTTCTGATTTTCGAACTCCATCAAGGTATTGATACCCTGAAGGCACACACAAAATTTGATAATCCTACCTTTAACGGTTTCTGAGAAAAATTGGCTCCTTTGAAGACACCTCGAACAGAGTCCCAAAAAACGTAACAAGGGCAATAACTCCGGAAAAAATATTTGCGCGGTTCTGATTTTCGAACTCCATCAAGGTATTGATACCATGAAGGCACACACAAAATTTGATGATCCTATCTGTAACAGTTTCTGAGAAAAATTGGCTCCTTTGAAGACACCTCGAACAGAGTCCCAAAAAACGTAACAAGGGCAATAACTCCGGAAAAAATATTTGCACGGTTCTGATTTTCGAACTCCATCAAGGTATTGATACCCTGAAGGCACACACAAAATTTGATAATCCTACCTTTAACGGTTTCTGAGAAAAATTGGCTCCTTTAACTCGGACGGACGGACGCACGCACGCACACACGGACGGACGCACGCACGCACGGACGGAGCTCAAACCTATATCCCCCTTCCACTTCGTGGCGGGGGATAATAATAAGGGTACTTTTACCGCGCAATACTCCATACCACAAAGGGGTATGCTCAATGCGCATACATATGTAAAAAGTCAAACATTAGCTATGTAAAACAAGTAGGATAAGGGCAAATTGTCAAAATAATGTTGGAACTTTAGAAGTCAGTTTTTGTAGCGGTTGAACAGGAAGGTTTTGAGGTGACGCTTGAACACTTGAAGAGATGGGGCAGTACGCAGGTCTATAGGAAGCGAGTTCCATAGCTTGATTGAAACTGAGGCACAAGAGCGGGCACCAAATGTTGTGAGTCTTTCACTTTCACATTAGGATAGAAATACTTGAATTAGTTGATAAACGATGCATCCATTATATTCCAAATTGATACCTAGAACAAAAGTCTGCTAGGCTTTACACAGTCTTAGATATGAATTTATCCCTTTAATAATGTTTTGTAAGAATTAGTGTCTGCAGAACACCAACAATTACTTTGACAAAGAAAATCAAATCATATCAATTTATAATCATAACAAGATGCTTAATGCCATGATACCTCTTTGATAAGTCTCATTTGATGTACTGCATGTTTAAAGGCATTTCAGAAACCATACAAACAGATACTAATAATCTTTTATCTGAAATCAGAAATCAAATCAAAATGACTTTGCCCAGACAAGAGTTTTTCTTACAGTATTCTTTTCTTTCGATTATGATACTGCTTAGAGTACGACAGTATCAAAGTTTGGTTTGATCAAGAGTAAATTACATAGTTAATGAATTTCTTTGTTATTGGTTTCAAAGATAGTACAAGCAATAGAACTGTTGAGGTGAGCAATCATTTTGATAATGGGTACATAATAATACTAATATATCAAATCAAAAACATTTAGATGAAACAGAACTGTAATTGGGTTCTGTCAGTAGACACGCACACATTTATATCGTATGTTTGGTGTACTTATTTAAAGACTGGTAACATTACTTTGAAAAAGCGTCATATCGTGTCTTATGTAGGGGTTTTGTTTTAGATAAAAGTTGGAATGATGATAAGTTAACGGCAATAATGTACCTTTATGTCTATGTGGTTTGTTAAATAATTCCCATTAAAAAAAGTATTTGTATATACATATAAGTGTACTAAATATACCTTTTCAACATTTGAATCACTGATTACAGTGTAAACATTAACACTCTTGCAATTATCTTGACAAACATGACATTTTTCAAAACTATTGTATCAACTTAAATCCAAATTTCAACAATAACATATCGAGTGTTATCGAACTTTTAGGATTATCATGTGAATTTTGTAACAATGTTTGCAAAGGTGACACCCTCAAAGTAACAATGTAATATAACAGCAATTCGGATTAATGGAAAAAATCATATTGGATACGAACAGCAGGCATCCGTGGCATTCTGATATTAAAACTCGAAATTTAAAGGTCAGCGCACTTGAAGGTTATCATCACCTTTGATGTATCAAAGTGATGAAATAACTCATTTCCTGCCCATGGCTTTCTTTATAAAATGGATCTGAGCGTTATATTTTGGACAGTTGGCTGATTGATATATTGATCCTGGTAAAGTGAAATTACTTTGTAACAGGATTTGGTATCTGAAAAGGCTCAAAGAATGTCGATGGATTCAATCATACGTTCAAGCTCTAAGAAAAGTGTACTTTAAAGTAACGCTCAATTACATGCCAAGAAGGCTTTACACTTTGGGGTCGTAATTCAAGATAAATTGAAAATCTCTTTTGTCTGGGGACTGGCTATGTTCAAGCTTGTCGCTATTCATTGTGGAATTTGAGGAGGTTGCAACATGTAATGGAAGAGTAGATTAAACCATCCAACAACAAAACGATGCATGAACAAATTCACATGTCAATGCTTCTCTAATTTTGGTTTTTATTATAAAAAGAGTGAAGTTCATTTCCAGAATACAAAGACACTTGACGATGTTTTTTTGTAGAAAAGCTCAAACATTCTCAATAAGGATCAGTTTCGGTTACACTTTTTAAAATGTATGTACACAATACAAGTGGAAACAAACGCAAAATATAATACCAGTGCATGTAAGTTAAGAATGTTCAGATAAATGTACTGCCCTCCCCCTTTGACCTTTTATGCTTCCCTATATTTTCACTGAGTGGAATCACAATACTATTGCCAGAGAAAGGCGACATTGAAATATTGGATACACAAATGTTTTGTCAAGATGTATTCACAATTTTATACATGACACTTTTTATCTATGTCTCTTAAAGATGCTGTATCATACTTGCAAGCGGTTCAGGATGAAACTTAGCTATTGAGAAATGAAATACATCACTTTGTAGAAAAATCTTTCGTCGAAATTTTGATATCATATTTAGATTGTTTAATCAACAATAACATACTTATTTCGACGCTTCAAGCACAGTACCCCTCTTAGAAAGGGCATGTCATTTTGTGAACCCGCTTTCGGTGACGTAATCATTATGCTTGTAGGATTTACACCGTGTCTCAACTACCGTAATTGCGTTCGATGGGTATCAACTTTGACAGCAACGAATACCAAATTCGGAGAAAAGAATATAAAGTCTAGTTGAGCGCGACAAAGACGGTTTTCAAGCCAGTCTGATTAAAATCGACTGTGATTCGAGGGAAAAAAGTGCAAAAATATTATCGCTAGTGGGGTTCGAACTTCAACCAGCCCGGCTTTCCTCGTTGTGGAGAGGAAAGCTCTGATACATATTTTACTTTTCTTCCTCGTAACACGGTCGATTTTAATCAGACTGGTTTTCAAGCGTACATTTAGAAACCGGAAGTTGTGAAATGGCCACACTTGATTCGCCCTTACATGTATGTCGACTGCCGTTTCGGTTTTATTTGGTAAATTATCTCCTTTTTGATGAATTTTGGTCCGATTTTCTCAAGGTTGGTCGCTAAATATTTCTAAAAATACAACGTATACATTAAAAATACTTTAAAATTTAAAATTATTGCACTATGATATATCATCTTTAAACAACACTGTGGCTCCTGACTCGTGTTTTGGTCCAGAATGTATTGGGTGATTCTGGTGTTGAATAAAAGCTAAATGCCGCAATTGATCTAGAGTGCATCACCACAAAACGATACATCATCTCACCATGCATCGGTACTCAAGATTTATATCTAGGTTTTCTGATAATCGTAGCCACACATTTTAAACTTTAATTTTATATTGAGAGATTATATTTGGCATGATGTTGGTTTGGTACATGTATATTTGTATAGTACAATTGGTACATCTGACTTTGTGACCTAAGTGTACGTGGTATATTCCCTATTAGTAAACATCGAGTAATCATACATAATAACACTACTTTATACAAATAAGTGTCCCATATAAGTATAATGATCAATATTCACGCCTCTCAAATGACAATATACTTGATTTTCTGCCTAAGGGTCCCTTTAATAAGTGCCATCGATGAACTGCTCTGTGACCAAATGCCGGGTATATTGGTCAGGTTTATCACCAATTAACTGAATTTGCAAACTAGGCCTAGTTCATTTATTTGATAAGGACACTTTGCCAAAATAAATTGCAACATTTAGCTACAAGAAATATTCAGGGTTCTCCAGTTAGGTTGTTTTCTTCTTTCCACGTTCGAATTTGAAACAAAAAACTTATTTCTCATAAAATTGTTATGAAAAAGAACCTTGCATCAGCGATTCAATCACAATAAAGCCGATGGCCTGATACCGAAAGCTTTCGCCGGACTACTTGGCTGAATGCGCTTATGTTAAAACATTCACCTAGCTCTGATGCCTTTAGAGCGTGACGGAGAGGAAACAACTTCTGGATCGAGTTCGCATCACGAGAGACTCCATTTTGGTTGACTTTTATTCTTTGGAGTACAGTCGATTTAATCAACTTTTTACAATTGAACTTGAATTTAAATGATATATTACTTTTAACGTGAAGCACAAATTCTTTAAAATGCCGTACATCTGCATTGAGGCGTTTCTTCCTTGGAGAGATACTTGAGCAAATCTATAAAGAAGGAAGATTTCCCGGTAACCAATTGAATTATTCAGTTTCCATAACGTTGTTACCAAGTTCATACCGGTCATGGAAGTGCTTTAGCATCTTTGAGCTGTCCTGTTTAGTTGTGAATTTAATAAATGATTCAACTGCCACAGACAGTTTAATTTGGCATTTTAGTCTGTGACTAAATCATTCTTTCATTTTGAATAGTCAATCATAGTTAGTTTAGATAATTCTATCTATATGGTAAAACAAAGTCATTGAAAATGTCTGTTGATCTTTTAAAGTTCAACTTTTCAAACGTATCCTACAGAAATAATAATTTGACTTTCAATCTGGTTATTCTTTATTAAGCAATTATTAGAAATTGATATGTCATTTCGAGTATAATGTCCTCTGTAATAACATTTTAGAAATGCCATTTTTTCAAATATTATGTTCTACAATTTTCCTAGTTCTATTTTAGTTTTGTGATTATGTTATTGTGCCCAGGGTACCCGGCAGCTACAGTGCAGCACCAGTTCAAGTGATGTTTTTTCCTTAAATTGAAGGATTGAAGAGCGGACGGTTTACCAAGTGAGCTACATGTACTTCCATCTAGGAAGTGATGAGAAATGAACAATGTTAACACTGACACTGACAACCACGCCAGGAACTAAGCATATTTGAATAAAGAAAGAAATCAAATAAACAATTTTTCTGATCTTACAACGACCATTGTTCTGTGTTTCTGCCTATTTCTATGATATTTCAATCATTGTAAAATCCACTTCATAATTATTGAAGTTGCCGAGAAGCTATATCATTTTGATTGTGCGGATCGTTTTATGGCCATATTTTATATAAAACTATATACTTTTTCATAAAAGCACTAGCTATCACGACAATCATAAATAGATACAAAAAATTGAAAGAAAATAGTGTGTTAACTAAAAGTGAATAAAAAACATTTGACAAAATATTCTTTCAAATTTTAACATGGGATTTAAAATTTATGAGACTTAGGTTAAAACCTTTTAAAATTTTCAGAAGTTATATATATAAACATACATATGTATAATGGGAACAATACATTAATAATGTACTGCAGACAGGAAGCAACGGTAACGTTCCGGTATGCATTGCGGAGTATTCAGTATTTATGACAAAATATCCTTTCAAAGTTTAACATAGAATTAAAAATCAATTAGACTTGGTAAAAGCTTATAATATTTTCCGAAGTTTTATATAACCATACATATGTATAATGGGAAACAATAATTCCACAATGTACTTGCATACAGGAAGCAATGGTAAAGTTCCAGTATGGATTGCGGAGCACATCCTATACCCACAGAGGCATCTTCCTACGCAGAGCCTAAAACGCCAGTTTCCAAACTGTCATTTTATGCCTTGCTGCATAGCCTTGAGTTTTCTGTGCTTGCTCTCTACTCTGTAGGGGCACTATAGCAGCACAGAAAAGTAAAGTCTCTGCAGCAAGGCATAAAATGACAGTTTGGAAACTGGCCTTTTAGGCTCTGCGTAGGAAGATGCCACAGAGGCAGATCAAGTCATGTTGATTTAGCCTCTGTTATATTACGACGAATTTGTGGGATAGAATGGGAGATGCCTGATTGGAGGCACTCAAAATTAGTTGTGCAATCAGCGACGCTGTTCTTAAATCATCATTTTGGCTACTGAAACAAGGCAAAGGCATTGGGATATGAACCACCCTTTCCATGCGAGAAGCCTTGTCATTTGATAAAGAAATTCAAATGTATTGAGATGAAAGTTTTTTCCGCCAGGGGAAACTGCCGGAACCCACGGATTTCGGCTTAATAGAACAGAGGCTAAATCAACATGACTTGATCTGCCTCTGTGGGGAGAGAATGTGCGGAGCAGGGCTGAAGACATTAACCGTGATACCGTGATAAATCAAATTGACCTTGTTTGACAGTTCCTGATATCGTTGATTAAACGTTCTTTACACACTTTCCTTCGTTAAGTCGTGTAATGGGGTTAAAATTGACCTATTCTGACCTATATCAAATTCAACATGATTGAATATCAAATTGATTAATGTGTGAACCATGGTAAGTCAACTGTTAAATTAATCATAACAGCAAGATAGCAATTGATATAATGTATCTTATATATGCATATATTCAATTTTCAATAAGCTCTCTGAATAGTTTAAGTAAACCAATTTTTCCTTAGATTTCACCGACTTAGATTGAGGAGATAGGATCTCTGTTGTGTCACGTCTTCCAATTAATTAAGGAGGTTACTAGCATTGTATCAATACCTTTCAATTTTCCCTCTCATCCTGAACATCACCATTGATAAGGATTTCTGACCCTGAAGTCTGCATACACAAGGAAACCATCGTACAAAACCTTGATTACCTAAATGAATGATGTAACTTGCAATCCTAATATCTATACCTCATGAAAAAATGGTTACACTTGTATTCAAGGATAATGGTGCAATTCTCATAGTTATAAAATTGTTGTTTATTTCTGGCCTTCCGTCTTTGAAAGCAATCTTAAGAACGACTTGTATGTGTGTTACCCGTGATAGGTGTACATCAAGCATATGCCCTTGATCACGTTTGTGAACAACCTAATTCAGAAGCTGATGATTATTCCTTAATCTAGCATATCAAGCCATTTTCCTTTTTTAACAATAATGGTGCTTTCTGGCATACGTGTAGGATATTTTGGCGCAGAAAAAAATTCTCCGGCATGATTTAAATTATGTTATTCTACGTTCATAACTCTGATCTAAATTTTAAAAAACATATAATTGTCGGACCTGATATTCTCATTAAAAAAAGCAATTCCGCTTCCGTCCAAGTTACACGTATTGGAATGTAATTATGTTACAATTATACAAGGTTTTTCCTGTTATTTTCCTTTTCTGTAAAGTGCACAAGCGATGAAAGTTAGTTCTTTATTTGACTCTACTCATGTTTAGATATTACAAGCAACGGCCTTAGGCTCTATACGAAACAACAAATTAAAGTTTTCTTTGAAAGAGCTAACAAAATGTGAATGTAGTTGCACAAACACATTTGGTTTGTTCAACACCTCATAAATAATTTTATTTATTAATATTACATACATACTTATTTAACCATCAACCTGTTTAATACCATCAAGCTTAACACTCACCTGATTTGATTAAAATAATTTTGAATAAGTCTTTTTGGATAGTATGTCAGAGCATAACTGTGACTAGTAGCGGCCAAACTTTTCTCTAAAATTTCTCTACCCAAAGCCTTTTTGAACATTTGTTAATGTTTCCTTTTTAAACAACTGTCTGGAAAATTTAAATACTTTCTGTTTTCAATAGGTGGTATTTTCCTTTTTTTTGCAGGAGTTGTTGTTTTAAACTTCAAATTTGGTAGTTGCACTTGACGTGAAAACCAAGTGCTGCAATTTTGAATTTCACCATTTAAACAAAGATATAGCTCATTATTAGTCATACCTTTGTTTCTTATTACAAAATATCCATGATCCATGATATCACGATTGCCAAATATCCCTTAATTATATTTGCAAAGGAAATGCAATTTGTAAATATGCTTCATAATATTGATGCTTAAAATATAAAACAACAAAAAGGCTTTAATGACAGGTTTTGGTATTGGGACATTGGTAATGCTAAAACATTAAAAATCATTCCATCATATGTTACTGTGATCTTAAGCAAACTGCAATTTCTCCTGAGGCGGTTTTAGGGCCACAGAAAACTGGCAAAATCTGTAAGTAAACAGTATCCAAACATGTATGTCAAACCTTTCTGTTCCCATATATATTGAAAGCATTATAACTTATCATTGGAGTATAAATATTTTTAGACCATGGCTCCTTTGTTGTGAAACATGGTATAACTAACGCCAATTTCAATTATACCACGGACGGAACTACTTTTTATGAGCAAGACCATGTCGTGATATAAAACTTCTTTTAGAAACAACATAACAAAAATATGCATTTTATTGCATCAAATTTATTTATTTATTATTTTCAGGCCACTAAGCAAAAAAGCATTTAAAGTACAGTCTTATTTAAAAAAGGTACCCTTCGAATGCATTTCGGTATCCGTCATCCTTCAGGTAATAGCATTGAGATTACTACATGTACATTGTGTTTTCCCGATACCTGTAAATGAAATAAACACCGAAATCAGGACTGTAGGACTGATTCAGTTATGGAATGACAACATTTCAAACGCAGCTTTGGCAATGTTTACAGATAGGTTAACATTGCGAACAGTATAAAACGGTTCTTATCCAAGCAGCGGCCAAATCGGATCGCCTCGTCGCCACTTACCAATATTGTAATATGGCCTTCAAATAATATCTTTACTGAATAGACTTGTTTGGTGAAAACGATTTGTGTTAATTACTTGCCTATCGTTTGAATACTCACCATATTCACCAGCACAAATTATTTTCTAATGTTTCATATGCGTAAGGTAGAGCTGTCAATATACGTCCGATCCCTTCCATTTCCCTTGCCCAGATGACAAATTCACAGCATGCGCACGTCGAAAGTGAAGCTGCACGTGCATTTCGTTAAGATGCGTCCTAACTCGGATTTCACGAGCGCTATGATTTTGTTTTGATGTCAATTACTTGTGTGACACGGTCGCTGTCAAATAGTTCGCAATCATTTCAACAAATATAGTATCTTCTTTTGATTTGAGACTGCGTTTGATAAATTACATTTTTGGCCATGATCGAAGTAAGTTGTTGTCTAATCGTTTAAATGGTTAGTAAGACCACTCGCGCTACGCGCTCGTGGTCTAACTAACCATTTAAACGATTCTCACAATTGGCTATTTGAGAGTCAGTTTTGTTCCAGTTTTAGCTCAGTTATTAATTGTTCAAATGTTATCAAACTTGACATATGTATTCACAATGACCACTAGATGTATCTTTTTTTTTTATTTCAGTCAGGTACCCAAATTATATTTTTGGAATATCGACTTCTTACTTTTAGATACAAATGAATCTTCGATCATAACTTAAACAATAAGTTATGACTAGAAACTAAATCAATGAATAATTGTACGATAAAGATATATCCAGATGAGCCATTTAATGTATTTTTCGATATTTTCGATGGTTAACTTCTTTCTTATGATAGATTAACATTATAAGGACATTGAAGGTTTTCTTTATACAATAGTGAATTACAATAAATACATTGTTAGTTTCATAAGAGCTTACATGTAATCAGGAAGTCTATATCTGTATTTTCATTGACGTTATACAAAGTAAAACAATTTCACAATGTTGTAGGAATCCTAACTAAGTGTAGTATCTTAGTTGTTATGATCACTTAGGGAAGCGGGGGTATAAAAAGTGAACTAATGTTATGATCTGAAACTAAAGAGAGACTTAAGATCAGCCAATCAACATCTGTTCCAAATCCCGAAAAGGAAACTGAAGTCATATGGCTTTAGATCTTTCAGCTACGGAGCCCCACAACTATGGAACCAGCTACCAACTCACCTCAAACTTTCAGCATCAATAGCAGCTTTCAAGAAAGCACTAAAGACTCATCTCTTCAAAGCCTATTTCAACTGCTGATAATCAACTTCATCTCACCTTTGCTTGTATATATGTATATTTTGTAGCGCTTTGAGCATACTATATGTGTATGGCCTAGAAAGCGCTTAACAAGTACACTTATTATTATTATTATAAAGCAAAAATTGCTGACTGCCCAGACACTTCTGTGATAGTGCTCAACTTTCAAATTACATAAACCTTTTCGGGAATAATAACTACTTTTAAAACAAAACTATACACGCGCTTCATTCTGAAACAACAAATGGTTCTGTCCATACAAGACTGTTATTTTCACAAATGTCTATTATCATTTGAATATAATACAACTGATAGTACGATAGTATGAAATGTAGGTTTGATCACAACGTAACTTATACTTCAAAATGGCGTCTCTCTTGTTACTAGTAATAGAAACGTTCAAACATTTAGATAAAACAAAATGTTTTTTTATCACAGCAAGCAATCACACATTGAAATTGTATCTCTCTTGGTGCATTTGTTGTATGTGAAATAGATTTTCTTTGTAAAAGTGTCATTTCCTGCCTTAAAGTTTTTATTTGATTTATTTAAAAGATCAAGAGTTTTGTCTAGTTGGAATTTTATGTCAACAAATGAACTGAAATAACCTTGTCTGAAGTTTAAGAATCATGAAAAGCCTCCCTATTCAAAATCGAATTTTTGATCGTGTCAGTATTTACACCGAAAACTTATGAAACGGAGAGTTGTCAATCAATTTGATGTTTTTGTCACAAGTATTTTCAAAAGTAGTCCATCTAATATCATATTTCTTTCAACTATGACATTTAGAGTCTCAGTTTTATCTGACATCGATGACATTATTATGATAATCATATTTATAGAAGCAATACAGGTCAAGTATTCTATTTCATAGCTTACCAGCAGTCATGGGAAAGGGATGATGTTGAGTGTTTGAAGAAAATTGATGCTATGACATAAAATCCCCTTCAGTCTTTGGAAGTAAATACTTATGCAAGTTTTCTCCCTAAGGAATAATTAAAACTTGTCAAATGCAACATGCTATAGTTCTCTAAATTGGTGAAAATGCACCAAAGTCAGTTGTTAAAATGTCACTATTTTTGTCGATTATGTGTACGACTTACAAAATGGGTTTGAGTTTGCTTGAGACTTGTTTTTTCTTTGCATATTAGTTAAGTCGGTGAATTACGTGAAATGCTTGCTGAATTATTCTTAAAACGTTTTGAATATACCACTTGTCAGTGGATTCATATCAAGACAGTGAAAAAGGAAAAAAGAGCCATAACATACATAGACAAATAAATGAAATCAAAACTTAGAGACGATATGTGTGGAATTGTGGGAATTTGCTTGTCTTACTTGTCTGTTCATAACGATCAACATGTTTCTCCCTATTACAATGCTAAGGGTTTTTTTTATGGTGTTTGAACCTTTTAATGGAAATTTAAATCACTCAAATCTAGATAAGGCGCAATACGCGAAACGATCAATTATTTTCACAAGATTCTTCCCGACTCAAGATTAGCACCAAAGGGGTTTGACATAAAACTTATAAACTATGTTTTTGCATTAAACTTACTATAATTATGTAAATATAACACCCGAGCAACGAGACGAACTACTGGTTTCGAAGATATTAAGCTGTCTGCTAAAAGCTCAAATATTTTGTTTCCAAAACATTGATGAAAGTCAACACTTATCTTAAGGTCACATGTAATCAATAAAGGCAAAGACGAGTTAGAAAATGAGAAAAGACAATCAATTTAAACCAATTTCAAAGTGCAAACTGTTCAGACGGAACTTACTGCCTCTGTAAAACTTACCAATCGATATGTTTTCGTATGGTCAGCCCCTGTCTTCTTGTACAAAATAGTAAATACACATATATATTTTGTGTTCTAAGTTTTGTATATTGGCAGAATTAATTTTGGAAATCTGTATTGTACTAAAGGAAATGTTCTAATTCAGTGTCAATGATTGAATACATCATCACATATAACTCAATGTTTCCAATCTGTGCTGGACATTCGTAGTAATGACGAACATCTTTAAAAAAAATTATTGTTAATCATTCTTTCAAACTGTCAAAATTAATCATAATATGGGCATAATACGTTAATAATATTTAACATAATGTATATCTCTGCCGTTGATAATTGTTTTGTGATTAATGTTTTAGTATATTGAGTAAGTATATATTATGTCTCCATCTAGTCACTTGACGATTTCTCACAAATAGCCATTAGAAACGAAAATTGAAGATAGGGGAGACGTTTAAGCCAATCTTAAGATGTCGATAATACCATTATGCGGTATCCCTAACAGTGTTATATAGTGCTCGGCAGCTTTGCGTTGTTGCTATATCACTATCTCAGACACTTTTTCCATAATTTGTGTCTGTGTCAAAAAATATTTTATTTATGTCAGCAATCATAGATGGCTAGTTATGGTAATATGTCGTTACAGAGTATGTCTTTTCTTTGTGGAACATTGTTAAACCTTTAATTTGTGAATGAAATCACTTAATGGCAACTATATAGAGATCAATTAAATTTAGGATATTGATAGTTACGTAGATGAAATAGCACTCAACTTACTGCTTTAAAACTTTGGAAATTTCATGTAAAAAAACATATGCAAGACTCAAATTCACTCAACAATTTACTCCACATATATTTATTTCTTGTCAAAAGATGGACAGAATTGGCAACTTATTCTGAATACAATATCCCGCTTATCGCATGCATTTTGAGAGTTTTGTTGATAAAGTTTTTATTTGTATTCCCTTTGTGTTTTCTTAATTTCATCCTTTGATTTTTTTTTACAGTAATCTAAGCTTTCATAAAATTACCATACTTAGAAACGACACATTGGTAAGTATTTTTTATTGTCAACTACGTTTACAAAGTTTAAATAATTTGAACTGCTGTTTTTAAATCGTTTCAGTAAAACGATATATTTTTAGAAGCAATCTTTTTCACTATTTAGCAAACTCCTCGTGTGATGGCGACCTACCTAGCCTAGGGATATTGATTGTTGACATTCTAAAATCAGAATAGAAGAGCTTTTAAACTAAAAGAGAAACTGCCATATGTTATCTCATTCATCATCTATTGTGTTGATTCACTAGGGAGGTAAAGGTAAGGGGAGGTTGAATGTTGACCGACTTTTTTTGTCTTCATCAATTATAAAGTAGTCAATGTACTGTTGGACCAACTGCCATTAACAATAACTCCCTTTATATATTTAATACTCTACACGACCTTATTCTTTTAAAATATATTTTTACAGGTACAAAATATTTTATTGTTACAACAAGGATATCTAATGATATTAAAATTCGCTGCAGTAGTTGAAATTTAGTTATAGCCTTTCTATGACTGCAATAGTCAATAGCAGATGAACACCTTACTGACAAACCATGCTGAGAAACAACAATCGAATAAAAAAAAATTGCCAATCACTAAGAAGATATGATACACCCGATCACAAGCATTGTTGAATGATAATGTTTTTAGTATGTGGATAAAAAACAGAGCACAATAGACTACTCAATGAACACATTGTTGAAACATGTTTACATCATTAACAACTCCATTGGAAATTTTTAAAAATCAGAAGATGTCATTGCTGTCACAAAAAAATTTTCATCAATCATAACTTTACAGTTTAAAAGAAACACCAAGAGCCAAGATGGAAAAGATTTATGAAGATGTCAAGCCAATAAAATCCACCTGTCAAATTGACGGCCACATCCTCTTCTAATTTTCTTTTAGCTTAAATTGAATTAATCTGTCATTACATCTGACTTGTCAATATCGATTTTAACGTGTCTGTCAATCCTATAAAATTTTCGTTTTGTAAAGATGCATGTCATAAATATATTCATGAAGGGTCCTTCATTTCAAGGAAACAATGTTTTGTTTTTCTTTAATGGTGTTATCTTGAGTTGATTTTATGTTTTTTTGTAAATGAGTTCTTGAATCTGAATTTTTCACGGAATACTGATTGTATGTTTTTGAAAGTATGCTAATAGAGTAGATGTAAATTCTCAAACAATGGATAAGAAGTACAATTGTTTTATTTTATGCTGAATCGAATTGAGGCAAAGTTTTTTCTTCTGTTGCATATCGTTGATAAGCTGATAAAATGATAATACACGCCTTACATTTCTAGATTTGAAGACAGCCAGCAATCGATGATAACGCTCAATTACATTTACGAATGATTTGGATAATTGGCATGGTGTTTTGTGCAAAAATAATTAACATACTACATGTTTGGTGTGAATTCTTTAAACACGAATTGACTTTAAAACTGTACTGCCCCTGTCCGTTGTCCTAGGACAAGACTTATGTCGTCCCTGACATGAGAATTCATGACTACATTTATTACTTTAATCTTTTATTTGAATGAAATAATAAGAAGAAAATCCTGAACAATACTAAAAAAAGCTTAGGCAACTTGACTTGCCAGCAATTTCTAGATTAGTGAAAAATCTTTCAATTTCCTTGCTTGAAGGTCGAGACAACCGACTAGTTATTTTGCAAAAGTCAAATGGAATTCCAACCCATGTGGTACGAGCATACATGAACTGACAATTAACTGTATAGGACAATTGGTATTCACGTACCGTCATATTTTTGCCGGATTTATTGTAACCTAATGGTAATATGCAAAGAAGGGTTATAGTATGACCAGACTATATACAATACACAGACATTTAGTCATGGAAACAACCCTTTAGAAAGCAATTTTCAAAGGATGTAAACATCACTAAACTATATGTATACAAAACTTTTTGATACGTAAATATTACTTTGATCTGCATTCACGATTTGGCTAACTTTGATTTTAAATCTTGATGCTTGGGTTCGAATCCCGACGTAGACACCAACAACTTGTGACTTTGGTCTCATCCTGTGTTGTGTCCCTTGGCAAGACACTTCATCCACATTGCACTCAGCTCACCCAGCTGTACAAATGGGTATCTGAACACGGGGGAAGAACGGACCTGTAGGTCGCGTGGAGCGCTTGTTAATCGGCGACGCCGAACATAATAGCTGAAGGTAATCATACTCATGACGCTTTGAGCATGCTTTCTCATGCATATATGCGCGGTACAAGAAAGCTATTATTTTCCCATTCCGAATACGAGATTACATGTACTAAGTGGGGATATCATGTTTGGTTGACAATGCTGTTATAGTCAGGTGTCAGATCTAACAATCTGATAACATTTGTATGTCTGGAGAGGTCAAAATGCTTCTAGAAGTGACCATGACCCCCCTGTCAGTACTGTTATCATGATATTTAACGGAACTTTCACAAACGTTTTATTTTGTTTTCAAGTGCAACATGTATTTGCTTAAGATATATAACATGAGATTCTCCAGAGTCACAGGGGCATGTATCGTTAACAATCAGCGTATAAAAGACATATAATATTATATACCCTACCCTGCTACTACATATAGGAGAATATAATATAAGGGTCTATGAGTATGGATGTCTTCTTTCGATGATTTAAGCGTTTCATGTTCCTGTACTCGGGTGTTAGAGTGCTCAGGAGTATTTGGCCTGTTATATCTATCTTGATGAATCAATGAATGACCGAAACGCTATCTTGCAAATAAGCGAAATAGTATTTCATTGAAAAAAGATCAGAAGGTAAATGGAATGCGTTTAAGATTGCACTGTTATTGTTCATTTCATATTGAGTCTATGGTGTAAACAATAGTGACCTTTTCAAACACAAATTAATCCATTTATTCGTTACATTAATTGTCGGTGATATTGACCACGACACATCGTTGATACAGTAACCTTTAGAAACATGAGAATTCAGCGCTAAACTGATTTCCTCGAGGTTTGGATAAACTGTGGCAAATTAAAGAATTCTGCGATTTGACTTATTTCATTTTGTCTGTGCAATTGAATCAAGACAAAATTGTCAATCATTGATCGAAAGGGAAGTATTTTGGATAAAGAATTGTATTATCATATTTTCATTACCCTGCTGTAGATAAGAAAAGATGATAGAATCGAAGCAATTACAGATGGTAAAATAATCGTAGCTCAACAATTTACCAATTTGAAAGATAACTAATTATTCTTATATTGATGTTCAACCTAATTTTCAACGTATGTAAAATGTGCATGTAGTATTTTAAGGATTACTTGAAGATAGGATGGAAACAAGTTTTTAGATGAAGCAAATTGATACATGACGTCTGTGATGCACAGTTTTCAGATGATCTGTTGTGTGGGTGTGTTTTTGTTCCGTAAAGTGTTAAAGGAATTATCTAGTCATAATAGTTTAACAGTTTTAACTAGTAGAGATAGCGAATAACCTCAAACAGTTCTGACCGTTTACCCATGAGATGAACAAGACACGCAGAGTTTGCGTTGAACCAGATAAAGTGAATTGGTTTCAGGGAGTAATTAGTGCCAAATATTTACCACGAATTTACAAAGTCTTAAGGGATTCATCAGCTTTAGTTCGAAATCGTTTTGAATATTTAATTTAATAACATGAGTTGTTGGTCTAAAACCATTGTCTAAGATTCATTAAGATCATAAATGTTTAATGTCTTTGTTCGACTGTCAACGTCGTCAGCACTGACGTTATGAGATCTCGGTTCTCCCTCTGATGGTATATTGCTGAAACGTGACCGAAGTCATACACCGGACAACGTAACCGTTAATGAACGTTTCTGTGTTGGCTTGTCGGAGTCTGTACGAAATCCTACTTGGGTGATAAGTAGTCGATCTAAAGAATCGCTAACGTCGTGATTCATCAATATTGAGGCATGATATCATAAGCTTTGGTAATATATCAATCGTTAATTGCTTAAAAGCAACATTTGGTGAGTAAATGGTTTGTCAAGTACGAAGATGTGATTCTTCTTCCTCAGGCTATGTCTAAATGGTTATTAGATCTGTAAGTACTGGATAAGGCAATGTAAATATGACAGAATAGATAGTGTTCGGTAAAAATAGGTGTAAATACTCTTTAACACCAGGCATAGCTTTTAGACACGCCTTAGGTAAATACTTTCTGATTTTTATGAAAGCTTCATCTTATCGTAATTACTTCTTTTACGAAATTCTTCAAGGGCATTTAGAAGTTGGGTAGTGATACAAGAAACTGATATGGATGTCAACTTCTTTATTCATTTCACACGACGTTTATTTGCCACCATGCTCATTACTCACCTGAAGAAGGGGCAAGAACTAGCCCAGAAACGTCGTGTGAAATAAATAAAGAAGATGACATCCATATCAGTTTCTTGTATTACTTCTTTTACGTTAAAATGATATCGGGGATTGTTTTTCCATTATTGGTGAGCTTTTGCATGTAGATATACATAAAAGAGAACCCTAAATTGAGGAAAGTAAACATTTAACAATCGTTGTTGAGTAGGTACTGTAATTGGACTATAAATGAAATAAGTTATACATAATACAAACGTTAGAGTTAGGGCTTTCAAGTCAAGAAAGCAGGGTTTTGCTAAAGGAATAAACAGTTTTATATTTTTGAGAAGTTATCTTTTTCATACAACTTTTACAAAATTTTGAGTAGGTTTTAAGTGCCAAATCACCAACATTTAATATCTGAAAAATCACATATTCATTTGACGGCAAGCAATAAACAATGAAGTCAATTGGACACTCCGAAACGGATAACCTAGGCTACAGTGTTCATCCAATTATGCTTCACAGAGATTAATAAATGACAGGCATGACGAGTCATAATTCATTTGTAATACATGACGGTACATCAAGACCCATACATCCAATTTTGAGCACAACCTCCAAATTCGGAAGAAAAATCTTCAAAACTAAATAAATTAACTATTGATAATGTTGACCCATTTAGATATAACATATCATGCCAATTCATTTATTAGTTTTCTTTCGGATCACCATTTGTTGTCTTGTATATGTAATTTCACCGGTCATAACAAAGTGAATCAAATACTTATCAATTTGCCATCTTGATCTGAACTTGAACCGAGCTAATAATAAGTCGTTCAGTCGTTAGATCAGGACGATTACCACCCTCTTAAACTTACTGACCTAATCTAAAATACACTAAAATGATTATAAACACTTTGTCAAAATCGTTATAGAAACTTTGTTTGAAACCTTAAAGTTAACCCTCCTCCCCCTTCTTCATTTTGCATATTTGTTTGTTTAAATATTTATCACATGTTTTGATTTTACAATGAACGCTTCGAAGTTCCAATCGATCAAGTGCTTTTAAACTCAGTTTTAAGAAATGTCTGTGTCTGTCTCGATGATATAATCGTCTTTAAATTAAGTTTTGATGATGCATTGACAAATTTGCGGTTAGTAAGACAAAAGTAAGAGTCCAAAGATCATGAAGCAGAGGATTCTGAATCATTTGAAGAACATGGCCAAGATTAAGAAACTCACAATCAATGATAAGTAGAATTTTTGCTTCTTGTCAATGACCATCAGCTTTTCATATAAATCGGTTCTATCCAAAGTGACCTTTAAGAATGTTTACATTATTTGATGTATTCTTTGTAGGTTGTTGTAGGTCAGGATGTCACTCATAGATTGATTCAGGTCCTCCCAATTTTCTTGGACTACTGCTGAGGTGGTGCAGATGCAGGGAAAAGATACTAGTATTGATCCTGTGGTTAGGAAAATGCATGAGTCATTTTCGAAACCCCTCAAGGCAGAGATAGCTGATTTAAGCTCAGAGTCTAAGAGTTTGTGGGGACAGGTTGACTTTCCGAGGGAAACGTCGGATAGCAGATTTTTTTCCCAGTTAGTTGCCCCAACATAAATTAGGGACAACATTTTTGGACAGCTACATACGAATCGCACAGCTGGTCATTTTGGACGAGATCGCACTTATGAACCAATGAGGCATAGGTTTTACTGGCGGGGAATGCCCGATAGTGTCAGGAGGTGGTGTCAGTCTTGTGAACTGTGCTAGATGTAAACCCGGTCCGGGGCACAGTTAGAAGCCTTTGCAACAGTTCCATGTTAGATCTCCCTGGGAATGTGTTGCTGTAGACATAGTACGTCCATGTCCTATGACATTTAATTGAAATGATTATATTACTGTGTTTTGAGACTACTATACTAAGTGGAAAGATGCTTTTCTCGTTAAAGATCACACTGCGCTAACGGTAGGGGGATAAGTTGGTAATTGAGATGTTCTGTAGGTTTGGGTGTCCGCAGCAAATTCAAACTGATCAGGGTCGCGGATTTGAGTCCAATCTTTTCTCTGAAGTTTGTCATCTTTTGGGAGTCTGATGGGTTTATCGAACAGTTTAACCATACCAAAATTAAAGATCAGACAGTATAAAGTTGGGGACTGGGTTTGGCGTTGGTACCCACCGGCCGCTGGCAAGATACTTGTAGGCTCAGGATGGACAGGTCATCAAGAAGTGAACTTCTTTAGTTTATAAAATACAGAAAGGGAGGGATGACAGATATTGAGGATAAAGCTACAACTGAAGAGTTGGCTTCTGAGGATCTCCCTCGGTTACGTGTTGGACGTGCACTGTGCCCAAAGCAATTTGTAAGTAAGCGGGACGGTTTTTTTATTGCAGACCATGTAAATATGTTCAATTTTGTTTGGCGGTTTTTTTTTAACTGTAATAATCATACAGGAACTAAATATGAACAAGTTCTAATTGTTATTTTCATTATTAGCTTGTAATGGATGTCAGGGTCGACGAAAAAGAACTATAAAACTTTCAGTTTGATTATGTGAGGGAGCCGTTGCACGAGGGGGTCATTAGATGTCGGGTCCCGGATTGTGATGCGGCATGGTTTCTCTCACCGTGGATATCTTCGACACTTGGGGAAGGTCCATGGTTCCTGTGCTCCGTGAATGTTTGTTCCTCCTGCCAGGTGGTGTTCAGACAGCGGCGCCGTTGCATACTGCACCTCAAATCACATAAAGGATCCTCTTGTGGAATCTCCACTTCAAGGAACCAGGGGATGTACTCCAACCGGAGTTCAACAACGACCTAAGGACAAGGTCCCACCTTTGAAAGGAGGGCTGCCTGGCAACAGGCTCATGAGGAGAGGCACCAGATGCCTGCACGGATGAGGAGCCGGGAGAAGCAGTTCAAAGATGATATGGAAGAAATGTGAGAAAATCATGTATTCTCATTTACTTCAGCGTATCGCAGTTCTGTAGGTAATAATTATTGTAAAGTAATCAAGTGTATCATTGTATATAATAAGCAAGGTTTGGAGTACGTTTTACCAAAACTTCCGCTTGTAACTTTTATTCCATCGTGTTAGCTGATATTCAGATGTATCATAGTGTATTGTTTGCCGAACCGCAGTCGTTTGCTAGTGGCACTGTGATTGAATTGGTGTCAGGATTGCTCGCCTGATCACCCATCCTCGATTATGTCAGATGCAGTAGTGTAGATTTTTCGGAACGAAAGCGCTAGAGTATCGAGGATGCTGATCACCTTGTACTTCTGTGATCCAGGTATTAACTAATGCTTCCAAGAGTAGATAAGCGCTGTATCGCATCTCGGTCAGTGTCTGCATAGCCAGTTTCTGGTCAACAGGCGAGACTTTCTCACCATCCCATTCTGACAAGGAGCGATACGTTCTGAACAAGAGCAAAACCCCAAATTCCCGCAATGAATAAATTAAGACAATAACGTTAATTATTGGTGGAAAGGTTATTTCTTCGGGTTGGGTAGATCCACTTAGTGCCGGTGTGGTGTTCACACGCATCTCATAGTTGTTAGGGAAAAAATAGTGATGGGACAGTAGTGGGACAGTAGGAAGTAGGTCAATAAGTTAATTTCGGATCTAGGGTCAAATTTTCCTACTGTTTGAGTGCAAATCCTTAAGTATTTTTACGATAAGCATTTAATAAAGTTTCATTACTTGGGATTGTGGTAAAACATAATAGTAAAGAGCTTATTTCTGGGATTAACAGTTATTTTGTGAATAAATCATATTATTTTATCTGGTCACTATTTTGATGAGTTTCTGTGGTTGAATTGAGTATATAGCCGCTATATTTGATGAGCTCGAGTTTCTGTGGTTGAATTGAGTATATAGCCGCTATATTTGATGAGCTCGAGTTTCTGTGGTTGAATTGAGTATATAGCCGCTATATTTGATGAGCTCGAGTTTCTGTGGTTGAATTGAGTATATAGCCGCTATATTTGATGAGCTCGAGTTTCTGTGGATGAATTTAGTATATAGCCGCTACATTTGATGAGTTTCTGTGGATGAAAAGAGTATATAGCCGCTATATTTGATGAGCTCGAGTTTCTGTGGATGAATAGAGTATATAGCCGCTATATTTGATGAGCTCGAGTTTCTGTGGATGAATAGAGTATATAGCCGCTATATTTGATAAGTTTCTGTGGATGAATAGAGTATATAGCCGCTATATTTGATGAGCTCGAGTTTCTGTGGTTGAATATGGTATATAGTCGCTATATTTGATGAGCTCGAGTTTCTGTGGTTGAATATGGTATATAGTCGCTATATTTGATGAGCTCGAGTTTCTGTGGTTGAATATGGTATATAGTCGCTATATTTGATGAGCTCGAGTTTCTGTGGTTGAATATGGTATATAGTCGCTATATTTGATGAGCTCGAGTTTCTGTGGTTGAATATGGTATATAGTCGCTATATTTGATGAGCTCGAGTTTCTGTGGTTGAATATGGTATATAGTCGCTATATTTGATGAGCTCGAGTTTCTGTGGTTGAATATGGTATATAGTCGCTATATTTGATGAGCTCGAGTTTCTGTGGTTGAATATGGTATATAGTCGCTATATTTGATGAGCTCGAGTTTCTGTGGTTGAATATGGTATATAGTCGCTATATTTGATGAGCTCGAGTTTCTGTGGTTGAATATGGTATATAGTCGCTATATTTGATGAGCTCGAGTTTCTGTGGTTGAATATGGTATATAGTCGCTATATTTGATGAGCTCGAGTTTCTGTGGTTGAATATGGTATATAGTCGCTATATTTGATGAGTTTCTGTGGATGAATAGAGTATATAGCCGCTATATTTGATGAGTTTCTGTGGATGAATAGAGTATATATCCGCTATATTTGATGAGTTTCTGTGGATGAATAGAGTATATATCCGCTATATTTGATGAGTTTCTGTGGATGAATAGAGTATATAGCCGCTATATTTGATGAGTTTCTGTGGATGAATAGAGTATATAGCCGCTATATTTGATGAGTTTCTGTGGATTAATAGAGTATATATCCGCTATATTTGATGTGTTTCTGTGGATGAATAGAGTTATATCCGCTATATTTGATGAGTTTCTGTGGATGAATAGAGTATATATCCGCTATATTTGATGAGTTTCTGTGGCGGAGTTGTCATACTTAGCCACTATAATTACATAGTTTCTTTTGGCCGAGTTGAGAAGTACTTGTGGCTTAGCTGAATTGTTAAGCCTCTGACTGAAGCGTTTCTGTTGCCGTGTTGTCGCTATATTTGGGTAGATTTGTGGTTGTAGTTAGCCACCGAGTTCGACCTGACTTATAGCTGCTGTACTTCAGATATTTAGTGAGGGTTTTTTTCTTATGATTTGATTTGTTGCTGTCATTATGTACTTTAGATTGTAGCTGGGAAAACCGAAGCTTACGAAGAACGAAAACTAATGTTGTTTAATGATATTTAGGAATTGTATGAAGTGCTCAGTAATCATCCAGAAGTGCTAAGGAATAAAGAGGTTGTGCCATTCTTGCCAATGTTAACACTCTTGAATGATAATTTTATACATCACTTTAGGAGACGTTTACTTTTGTTTGAATAGATTGTTATTTGTTACATCCTTTTCCTTGTTGTTTTTCTCCCCACTTCATTGAAAGAAAAGAACCTGGTAAAATAGGACAAGTTTGGCAGTTGCAAGATTACCGTACACAAAAATCATTCAACCATAAAGTCCATAAAGAAAGAAATTGGGAACTGCAAATCTAGTCCTATTACAGTAAATACAATACATAAATTTTAAATTCATGTCTGCGTTGAACTGCGTTGTTGCTTTTACCAAATAATGTGTCTCATTACGCTATCAGATGCTGCCAGATATACTGTTATAATTCTTCTTAGCGATTAGGACCTTCATGTCTTGAAGAATGTATCGATTGAGCAACATTTGTGAAGAAAACTACGGTGAGAACAACAGCGCGTGGATCATGCTTTGCACGTGCACTACATGATGAAATCGACATGGGCTTTTGGGGAAGGCGACACTATCACCGATGTACATTGGAAGATTAGGACGGCAGCAGGATTTCTCTACAAACGTAGCAGATATGTGATAGATACTTGTAAAATATTAAATATTCCTTTTGAATTTCATGAGAGGATACATGTGAACTGATAAAAGGTTTAATGATTTAAAACACCAGTAAACAAAATCAAAGGATTTTTCTCTTTTACCAACAGTAAATCAGTTAAACCTTTTTAAATCTGGTCTTTTAGTAAACAGGTTAACTTTGATATTTTAGAGTCAAGTGAATTTTTGTAAGATCAATGGCCTTGTTTGAGATATATGCCAGTGTGCAGAATCTCTTAATCAAGCGTTTACATAATGGAAAATATCGTAATTTATCATACAATGGATAGTGTTATCGGAATAATAAAGCCAACGGATATTTTCGATATCCTGGGCGTGGCTAAGGGTCATATACGGATACCGATGCAAATTTCAAAGGTCAAGGTCGGAACTTCTTTCGAAAATTCCGATGACGTCACAAGCGTTAACATTTTGAACGCCTTTAGTAACGGAGAGAGGCATTACAATATGAATGATACATTGCATAAACATTAATCTAAGAAATAACAACAAAATTGTATGGGTCTTTAGCCATATGTATGACTTAGCAGTGCTAAAACACTGTCATCACGATTTGAATGAAACCGACCGAACAATTTTACTCACAGGTACCAAAGGCAGTTCAAGTCTCATGTTCAAACACGTCATTTACCAATCTTCGGTGTTCTTTACTTTAATATTGTTTAGTTTGGATTCGGAAATCCACAGACTATGATCTAGTTTAGCTCTCCGGCCATCAATGTTCGTTCAATCGCTGTCATAACGCAAGCTGCCATTGTCACGTAGGCAAAGGGAAACAACCCTTGCCCCTTAGTGAGATTGACTCGTCCTCTCGATGACGTCGGATTAAAGAACGTCAGTTCGATCCCGCCAAAGACCATTTAAAATGTGTCTAATTTTAAAAATCATCGTATTTTATAGATTTTTAAAATTTCAAAACTTTGGAGTCGTGACAAAATAACTCAAACGGCAATAAAAGGCATATATAAGGAGGAATTATATTTTGTTAATTCACCGTCAGAGTCATTGCTCTATTCATTTGCAAATATCAATGCGCGAATCTTAAAACAATTTCAACTATTAAAATAGTATTATCAGGCATTTTTATCGAATTAAATTTTAAAATGACATTGTATGATAAAGAAGTTATCATGCTCGTGTGTTTTGGGATCGTAAATTTCCTGCATTAGGAATAAACAATATGTATTTAGCTCGCCAAGGCTCGCAAAATACAATGTTTATTCCTAATGCAGGATATTTACGATCCCAAAACACACTCGCATGATAACCTCTATGTGTGTACTATCTGCAAGACATTTGTTTCAAGATGTTTGATCTGATCTGAAGAGTGGTACTGTCGGAAAAAAAACCTGTCCGAACCTCGGGAAAATTGGCAAAAAACCGTTATGTAATTTTAAGGTAGTACACAGAGTTGGTCATGCTTTGCACGTGCACTACATGATGCAAGCACCATAGGCTTTCGGGTAAGGCGACATTGTCATTGATCTCTGGACGTGTATGATGATCCTAAATTACACATGGTCACTTCCATTCGATGAAGATGACATATAGTTTGAAATTTTAAAGCGTATTTACCGAAAAGAGTCAAATCTGCACGTAACAAATACTTCATAACAGATAAACTCTAACATTTGAAGATAGACAAACGACTTATAACTGATACTTTAAGCAATTCAATCTATGTAACAAGGGATACACCACATTAAGTGTGACTGTAAGACGATATGTTACCTAACCAAGCAAGCTCAGACGTATGCGACGTACACGGTCTAATCTAATAGACAAGTCCCTGATGTTTAATAAACTCATTTGATCAATTTGAAGTTTTTGTGGCAAACATCTGCAAATCCATTAATCTGTATTTAATTGTTTTAATAATAATATAATTAGTATGTGTAATATTTTTGATATCGCTATCAATCAATCTACTATAATTGTTTTATTATTATCAAGGCTTTCAAAACACATGATTTCTTGTTATCAGTAACAATGATATGAAGTGTGTTTTTGAACACACCTGCAATATACGATGTGCCATTATTATGTATTTGGGGTGGTTGTTGGTAAAGAAGTAGGCAGATCTTGTTTCCACATACACGCCGCTAATGAATGAAATAATGCCAAAGCGGCGTAAAACAATAAC
Organism: Steromphala cineraria; assembly: GCA_916613615.1. Classification (NCBI taxonomy): domain Eukaryota; kingdom Metazoa; phylum Mollusca; class Gastropoda; order Trochida; family Trochidae; genus Steromphala; species Steromphala cineraria. Next base: position 29,972,009 of record OU744726.1, on the reverse strand, counting down.
TCACTCGCTTGTTTCCGGATAAGGATAGAACCTGAACCATCCCCATACTTCATTGCTGTGTCACGCATCCTGTCACAAATTCCGAGCCACATCAATCTGTTGTTGTAATGAACTTTTTCTTTCGGCTTTTTTGGAACAAACCTCTCTACAATACCATTTCTTTCGTTCTTCTAAAATAAAGATAACAATAACTACCCACAAACTTTTTATTTAAGCACCCAAGTGCACATTTCATTTTGTGCAATATGGGTGGATATAAGAAGAACAAACTCAACTTGTCCGGCAAATAATAAAGTAATTATCAATAAGTTATCTTGCTGCCCACAATATATAACAATCAGGGAGTATAGTAATACATAAAATGCGAAGTTGCGATCATCATTTTAATTACAATAGCTGTAATATGATTAGTGACATTCTTTTATTCAACTTGTGGCATTCTCGTAAAAAAAACTCATACTAGTTTAACGATTGACTTATTAAGCGGCTGAACTCTATGAACAAATCTGGCCCCTGCTAACTGCAAAGTTTGAATGGATAAGAAATGTTTGATGACATATTTAAGCTCAAATAATCCTGCAATACTGCTCAAGCGGCGCTAAACAATTACTCACTCACTCAAATAATCATATATTTGTTTATGGGTTTCTTGATTATTGAGAGGACAAGTTTCGATGTCTGAACAACGGTTTTTTTTTTAATAAATACCTTTGGTTTCTTAATTAGATTTTTTAATTCAAAATGTTTATAATAGTAGAATAATTTAAGGAGAAAATAAAATTGTTAAAAATCTTAATCATGGTAAGTCTGTTCTTGCATGTCCCATGCAGCTCGAATGCAACCATTTAGAATGGCAGGCCTTAGAACAACACTCGACCATGGAGTCGTCTCCACCCATATCAGTCTTGCATGTGCAGAATACCATTCTTTAATTCGTCACCCATTCCATCTATCGCGATCTTCAGCGATGTTCCCACAGCCGTAACGGAAGATTGATCCATCGGCGCACTGGTTCCCACAACAGACGATCTGCTGTAAATGAATGAAACAAGGAATCAGTTAACCATAATATTCGACTTACAACATCGTGTTAACACGACATATCATTTCCGTCTAAGATAGCTAACATCTATTAACAGCCAATGTATATACTGTGGTCTATAACATCCCATTCAGAAAAACAAAAGCACATGAATTAATGCTCATTGAGTGCAATATTGTTTGTTGATAAAGCACTTCTACCAAAACCGTATAATAATGTCCGTTTGCACAGAAGTATTACTTTTATTCACCTGTATGGCAAGGGTAATATGGATATAGTCCGTTAGTGCGCATTGACGTATCGGGTAGATGTTTCTAATGATTCGATTCCCGCCAGGGGCACTGCAACTTTGTCTGCAGGAGAGAACTGTTCTTCACGCAGTCAGGTTTGGGTGCAATGCTGCTCTGAATTTCACCATAGTACCACCCCAGGTTCGCCAGTTCCAGCCGATGCTCGCAGGTTTCACCGCAACCCATAGCCACAATGGTGTTACGTTTTTTCTCCCTGCAATAATACTAGGAGCCGCGATACAAGTGAAATACTCTTGAAAGCGGCGTAACACCAGATCACTCACCTCATTAATGCTCTGGAGCATAGTCTTCCTGGGGATTTCGTCAGTGTCTGTCGACTTTACTAATGGACAGGTGACGGACGGCATGTTCAGAATCTCTTAAGCAGTTAAGGCGACGCATACGTCTGTGACAAGTAGAATCCCGTTTTGCTCAACAAATCACGTATATACGAATTTCATGAAATAATGGCAATACTAATTCTATTTTGTCAGGAAAGGGTATCATTATTTTCCCAGTTAAAGTTGAGTAGTGATTGACAATCAGACCAAAGAAGAGGGCTTTCCTTCTCTTTGGAAAGTTGTTAGATTTTCTTTTGAAATTTGATGTCAAAGTATGGCTGTATCGTTTGTTACAACGATACTTGACAGTGTTGACCATCAATTGAAAAAACAAGATCAATGATTTGGAAAGGAAAAGGGGTTTAATGTGCGCCAAGGCGGTTCCTGTAATGCACGAAAATTGAGGCACTTTCGGTCGAATAGCAGGATATCCTGTTTTGTTAACTACATATTGTTATTTGTTGTCGAAATGCTTCGATAACCAAGGCACTTTTAAAATATGAATGCGTGATAGATTAACCATGCCTAATTGTGTTTACAAGTTATATTTGACCATAAAATGCCCTAACTCCCGATGCCATTATCTATTATTGATAACTGGTTTAGAAATCGCATGACATGTATGGGATTTTGTGAAAATAGTTCAAAATGGTTAATTAAATAATTTTGGTATAGCTTTCATGTTTCTCATATTTGTATACCAAGTTTATCTGATATTGTTATTGAATCGATAACATCCCCAATAATTTGATTAGCTAATGTACTGAAAATCATACTGTTTTATTCATTCTGTTGTTAATTTAAACCTAGATTGCAGAATATTGATTTGATTTTGTGAATTATAGCTTTTGAAATTTCATCAATAAAAGCATTTTATGACCTTGCATTGATTCTACATGTAGATATTGATAAGAAAACTTTCAAAAACATTACAATTGTTTCTGACATTGGTATAGAACGTAAAATCGTTTAGTGTATACTGATTCCATTTTCAAGTCCTCCAAAATCGTTTAACTCTGTTCTCCGACGCCGACAATCCTAGTCTCAAGATGAAGCCGCCTCCTTCAGCTGATTCTTGACACTTCTTTCTGATCTATAGGAGGGTCATTGGTACATGAAGGACGTTAACTGTTGTCTGAGTACTCCTGAATCTAGATAAATTGATGTACAATTAGGATTATGTTAGTTCATTATGTGCTGAAGATATTTTATTAATGACAATGTAAGTCTAAGAGTAAAACTATGTCAAGGTCTTGTATAAGCCACATTTATATCAGACGACCATTTTTATATTCATCCTGGAAATGAATGCTTGTACAGTGTAGATCAGATTTGTCTAGCGTTTGAAAAGATATTAATCATGCCTGGACTGTTCGGGTATTTGGTTAACCATTATCCATAGATAATCCACTCTATTCTCTAGAAGCTAGATCTAGACAAAATGTTACCATGTTTTAACATATGATTCTAAGGACTCGCACACTAATACTAACACTTGCCTTTAACTCATCTTTTGAATTTAAAGTACAGTGGTCATATTTGCAGCAATGCTTCTCTATATATTAGACAAAAAAGCCTTTGCCATGATCAGTTGCAAAGTGTGTTCCTTGTGAAATTAAACTTTTCAATTACACAAGATCAACCTGGAGCTCATGTTTTGAACATCAACATAAGCTGTGATTACATGTAGGGGTTCTTTTGTGATTCATTTTATGAAAGAATCAAAATTCAATAAAAAAAAGTATGTCCTTACTAGCGTGACTATGAACAATGCCCGAAAGACAACATTATTTTGTACATCCATGAAGACATTTCATTAGAGTGTAAATTGAATGGACGTCACGTAATACAAACACTTCAGTTGCCTGTAATAGCCTGTTCCTCAACGGCTGAATGTAAAGTTATCGGGTATATGGATCCAGTACAAATTGCTCTAATCATGCAAATAAACATAGGCAAAAGCTCTGTCAAAGTAATGGTTCTACATAAGGTTTCACTCAGTGCGACACATCCTACAAGAAAAACATCAATGTAGTATTGAACCTTTACAGAGTTATTACAAACGTACCAGGAAGATGGACAGTGACTTACTGCACATACAGCATAGCAATAATCAATTTATTAATGAATGGTCAAACGTTTTACGGCGTCTCATTTGTTGTCAAATTGCTAGTTCTGGATCAACAGACAGACGATAATAAGTACTCAAGATACTATGATAAATAATGCTTACATTTATTTTATTGATAAAAAGAACAGTGTCCAGAATATGATATTTGTATGCCAATTAAGAGTGCAGCTCAGTTAGTGGGTACATCAGTGTTTCTCGTGCACATTTTAAGATATTCAATCCATCACATTATGTACTTAAAGTATTCATAAACCAAAAGTTATTTGCACCTTTAATCTTTAACTAAAATCAACTTTATTATTATTTAAAAAGTGTTTACGGGATACTCCTATTTATTGTGTGTTTATCCATTGCCATCCTCGTTTTTATTACTTCAAGAGAATAAGCAAATTTGACGAAATCAGTGTCAGTAACGTTTGCACATGAGTTGCAGAAGACGGCATGTTAAACCACGATATCATAATTAAACGATATGGATAAAACTATTTATTCCACTCTATGTTGTCTTTTATCTGTTTATGGTTCAGATGTGTTTCTTGAAATCTGTTATGATAAAAACATAAACGAACATGTCAAACAGATTGATGGGTATCATTGCTTTCATCACGGGCATTGTCCTCTAAAGTAGCAAAATCACTGAAAAGTAAGTTTGGGATAGACGGACATCAGAAATATCATAAGTTCAAATGGAATCGACAGGTTTACATATTTGCTTTGAAAAAAACTTGCCAGGCCATTTCTCGTAATCACTGCCTTTTAACAGAAAATATATATGATTTTCCCTTACAATAAACTTAAAAATAAGTTCCTTATTTTTCATTTACTGTGAAACATGTCGTGTTGCTTGTCATCCCAAAAGCATGAAATTAAGGATTCATATTTATTAGCATATTATGCAATAATGTTTATTTGCTTAGACTAATAAAAACAGTATTTACTAGTTTTAAGTTTAACAACAAATAATACAAGTTCTCTGTGATGAACAGTTTAAGTAGATCTTCTGTTGGTGGTTTAGTACTCCACATTGTAACCATTTTGCATCAATAAGCAAGTCTTAGTTGACCTAACAGTTAGAAGTAGATGAGGGGCAATTATGCTTAAATATCAAACTGTTCTGTCCGTTTACCCATGGGAGGTGCACGCCACGCACAGTTGTTTGTTTGGGTTTGGCTACAAGTCAAAATGAATTGGTTTCCTCGAGCAATAAGTGCCATAAATCGACCACGATGTACTGTGTCTGAAGGCATCTATCAACACTTGCTTTGGACTATCATTCGCTCATCATTTTCAGAACTTATATACTGGAGGAAAATCACAAATGTTTCAAACAAAAAGTTTTAGACATGTTTGACCACATTCATTTACAATTAGAAAAAACACATTTACTAATTTGATAAGTGTTTAATTGTTTATCGTGTGACGTAATATAAAAGACCAAAGTTGCATGTACAAGTAACAGCGTCAGGCCTGAGAGGCATTGTAATAGTGCTGATTTTTTTCTCGAAGTCGAAAATTAAGAAAATCGGAATTGAAAAAATATTACCCCATCTGTCTAATTTCCTTGCCAAATTTGTAAATTCTGAAGCAGTGAGCCGAGAATGCCAAAATATGTTTAGAGAATAGTGAGTGTACACATGGACAATTGGTAATCCTTTGTCAGCCCTGCTGGAGTCATTTGATTGACGTTAAAACGTAACCCAAATAAGATGATATTTGCAGTAAGAAACACTAACAAGTGAAAATATTCAGGTACATAGCTGTAAGCAGCATTTGTGATGAAATCGTTTTTGCAAAGCTTCAGAACTGTTTACAGTGCAACGATAGGATCGCCTCTTCTGCGGGCTACATGTATGTCTGAACCGCTTGTGGGTCTGTAAATACTACATTAGTCTGTGAAAACATTACTGAATAGCTGGTGTACACAATCAATAACAGGGTCAATATTGTTGATAACAGGGTCAATATTGTTGAGCCTTCCGGTTATGAGCTTTACAATCTACTTGAGTAAACACACCTGATTTTCATCACAGTTTAATGTTTTCAAACTCACATTTTGTTGAAAACAATAATCGATGGGAAAATGCTTTTTAAAGGTAAATAGATATCTTCATGTTCTAATCAATAAATCATTTTTAGATTTGAAACTCGAAATAACAAGTATAGGTTCTAGAACTTAACTGAGTAACTGAGTCTAGGTTTGGAAAGTCGTGTCATACGTTCTACTTGAATTTGCAAATTACAAACATGCAAAGTTATCACTCATTTTATTCATTTCCATTTGAGAAGGTCTTTAAGTGGATACGTAACTAAATAATCACGTTTCAAAAGACATTTCTACGACTTTATTTATCATAAATTGTAAATAAAATTTGAAGGACTTCACAAACATATCTGACTTACTTATTTGAACTTATTAAGTTGTTAATAATGCGTATTTGATACTGTATCAATTTTTAATCATGTAAATATTGTCTCATATATGACGAAATACATACACATTCAATGTTGTATTTGTCTCAATGATTGATACACATGGTTTAGTATTCAAAGCTACTGATGCTAATAGACCCAACCTAACTAAATTTCATTTAGTGTTTTATAGTTGCAGATGGTATTACAATGACCATAACATTCTATCAAACAATAAACCAAATGTAAATCATTAAAATGTATTAGTATAATGACAAATTGAAACCATATGGGAAAGAATTGGGGCTTGATCTGATTATGTCATTAAAAGGGGTTCACCCAGTTGGGGTTCTCTCTGGCAGGGCTGCTGTCACAGCAATATGGTACTGAGACTTGCTACTTGTACTATGAGACTTGCCACTTGTACTATGAGACTTGCCACAGAAAATAACTATTTACCATCATTCTCTCCCCATAGAGATTGATCAACTCTTTAATGTTTGTCAACCTCTTTTCAGAAAACACCTAGTCCTTGGTTATCGGCAGTTTCCTCTAGCGGCACAATTTTCACCACAATCCATTACAAGTCTGACAAATGAAAAAGTTCTCGCATGGAAAGGGCAGTTCTTGTCACAAGGCCTATGACGTTGGAACAGCGTCGCTAGTTGCACTAATAACTTTGATTGCATGCAACCAGGCTTTTCTAATTCTAACCCACAAACTCGACGTGTTCAAACGGAGGTTGGATCGACATTCTATAATTTTATCTACCCCAGTGGGGAGTATAGTCATCTTGTTACTTTGATAAATTACTTTTGATGACAAGAACATGGAATTTTTAAAAATGGATTTCCTTAAGCGAATTTTAGAAAAAGATGTACTACCTACATTTTACAAATACCTTTGTTTGATCGAATAAGAAATGTAGTTCCGTTATCTACAGCAATAGATATAAAATAAAATGTTCACTTTTGTAATTTTACTATAAGACCTTTTTTTAAGAATTGTTTTGTTTCGAAGTTACATAAGCCATCGTTTGCATGAAACAGTTATAAAGTGTTCCTTTTGTCGAAAGCAATGACAGGTATAAAGGATTTGAAGCATAAATGTTGAAAAAAAAAATAATTTCATAACTTTTGAGGATGATATTGTATAAGATTACGTTTTTTTCTCATAGAATATACATGTAATCCTGGCGATTTTTCCATTGTAATTCAAAGGTTTAAGCTTTTAAGCTTGCGGCTTAGGTCATGACAAATCGTAGTAACTCAACTAGATCATCGAATTGACGACTTTAGAGATATTCCTAACCTTTCATCTTAAGATCACTAGAGGGTAAATAATAAGAAAAATTAATGGTTTAATAGCGTGTGAGTGGAAGGAGTGTAATAATCCATTAATGACCTTTACGCATATTAACTATTTTAAATCTTGTCATCTTGTAGTGACTTTGATCTTATAGAGTCAAACGGATTCCATTAAGCCAGTGCCAATGAGTACAATATTTTGGTGTTTAGATATCAGAAGAACCGGTCTTGATTTGTCAACTTGATATTGCAAGTGTGATATGTGACAACACTTTAAATGTGCTTTTGCACGTCTTTTCAGGGACATACTGATCTCAAAAATTAAAATAAATGAAATCAAATAAAAAAGGCAATGTATTCAAATCAATTAATTGGGTCTAAATCAGGGATCACTTTATCAAAGCACGGACTACTGTCAAGTAAAGTCTTTGAAGTGGCAGGAATACGCAAAGCTAAAATGTTTTAAACAAATTATGTGCTGTGAAAATTCCCGATTGTTGAGAACAGGTGGTAATTCTAAACAACCTATGATACATTTAAAATTCCGAAAAGTATAATTTGAACTATATTGATTTATACAAAAATCCATTTCAATTCCTACTCTTAGATTAAATTACCATTACTTACCGAGACTGGCAGGTGGCAGGGTATTGCGAAGGAAGAACGTCTTTGTACGTTATGACAAAAATGATATTGGAGATGAGTTTCATAACATCTTCAAATCTTCGCCCAAATAGATTTTTGTATTTCCCGAAAACATTTCATCAATATGTAAATGTATATTCGCTTTGTAAAATTATGACACCTTAATGTGCAAATGAACTGAATTATTGTTCTAAAATTAATGACTATACTACAGTCCCTGTTAAGACGCATGAAAAGTGTTTGATATTTGTATACTGTTAACTTGCTCTTGACAAGTCTTGTGCCATTGTTGTTGGTTGCTGACATGCTGACTTATCCACACACCAAGATTCATTGAGTAAGGTCGAACAGTTTTTGATAAATGACGGAGGAACGGACGGACAGACGGACATGGCGATGACTATATCCCACGTATTGCATACCGATGGTATAAAAAGTTTTCTAGTTGATAATAAATTGTATTTCTCTCCTTCTGTTATGAAATTTAACTTGGTCATTGGATTTAAATGTTAATGGTAATAAAACTGACCACATTTATCTCACTTATCCTGCATTGAATATTGACAGACGTGGACTATATGTGAATGCCATTCAATCAAAATATTTGTCTTTGCTTAAGGAGGTTGGATACAAAATATCGAGGTATTAAGAAATAGCTAAATTTGGTCTTATTTTGTTGAAAAATATGTCTTGAATCAAATTGTGTCATAAAAATACCATGTCACCACAGTTATTGTTCGAAAAAGGGCCCATCGGTTAGGGCACCCAATGATGAAAATACAATAATTTAAAAACTCCTTTTCAAGATAACTTTGGAATATAATTGTTATTTAAATGTTTTTCTATTAAGCCATTGCAGTATGTAAGTAAACTAAGTCGGAAAAGGGGAACTTGAAACTAATATGAAGTAAAGACATGCAAATAACCTCTTTCTTTGTATGATTATTTTTGTAAAACATTATTCTTTTATGAAAAAAAAATCAATTTCTCGTATTAAGATTTTTTTGAAAATTATATATTTTATAGTTAATACACACTAGAATAAGATTAAAAAGAAAAAAAGATATGTCACCAGCGGATAACAGAGATATTCACATTCAATTAAGCCACATCAATGAAAATCAACATCCAGGGGAGATAACTCTTCATTGTCAACATTACCCTTTTTAGATTTTTTCATTAGTTTTTAAGGTTAATTAGTGAAATAAATTTTATCATAAAACAAATACTTATGTTCACAAATATAACATAGTCATTGTTTGTTGTTAAACTAAATCATTATTTAATTTTTTAGTTTTTTAATCTCACACTTGCAGTGAAAAATAAACAAAATAGCATAAACTTTAAAATAGCTCAATCTGATTATCTGACTGTTGCGGATGTGCAGAAACAAAGGTATCCAACCTCCTTAAAATGTTTTTTGTTTTCAAGTTGATTTGTTGAATTTCACCATTTGTAAGACAGGTCTTCAGGTCATTGTTGTCATAGCAACCGACATGTCGCACACTAGTAACAATTGAATTTTTAGGGATATATTAATCATGTACTTGTTTTCTGGTAGGTAAAAGGTGTTGTCTAGCCATAAGACATTTACTCAATTCCTTGGATACTTACATCCTCAACCATGAAAATAACCCATGAGTCCCTGTGTAACACACACTTACTACTTTTTTGGAAATTTTTCCATTTAAATGTGCACATATATATGATATAATATATCTTATATTCATATCTTATATTTACATTGTACAATCCCCTTTATTGATCAATGTAATGTAATGCTTTTACAATGCAAGTTTAAATTTACGAAATAAATTAACTTACTTTTTTGAATACTCGCCTTATTGTTTTTGTTGATATTGACAATTTGAGCAATTAAGACGGAATATGCAATAGTACTGTTATCCAAATTAACTATGAGGCAAGATAATGGAATAATTCTTTCTCTTTGTCAAAGAATATTTACAAGTATTGAGAAAATGGTTATAATCAAATGATCTTGGAATTCATCTGAGATTCTTGTAAGTTCAGTTGATTTAACCAAACTCTATGACATAACGTTGTGATTAATACAGCATGATTTCGTCAGAAGGAAACTTCTCTCGAATTTTAAGTTCTTCACAACTTCACGTTTGAAAGGCTCATAATGCTGTAAATATTGACTTTATATCAAAAGCACACACTAAAGGTACATCAAAGAATGGATTCATTCACTTTACAGCAACAAATATTGACTTTCATTTTCAGTGTAACAAAACATGTTTCTTGAAATCAAAATTGAAGAATTTTATAAATGCAAATATCAAAAAGTAGTACAACGATATCTTAATGATTTTTTTAAAAAATGTTACCACCACATCACACAATAATTTTATTGTCTCATCAGAAAATTTTACGGACGAAAACACTCGGGGTGCACCACTTCGTTTACGATGTATATTAGACTTGAATGTTCTCAACTGAAAATCAAAGATCTGTCGTCGAAGCTGTATATGTATCATTCCAATATCTACAATATTTCTACAATTTTTCTAGATTTAGTTATATCAACGGGATTACATGTTTGAAAAAATAATCTTTGGTAATCCATCATTGTGCTGCCTGAACTACATGTATAGTGGTATTGACATTAGACTGGCATAGGTATGTGGCTGGTTTTAACGTTTACCTCCATCTCGTCGTTTTAATCTCAGAGTGCATAATCACATTTTCAACATCGCAAATGGGTTCTAAATGCTCAAAGAATATACTTTTGTTACTTATACATAAATTATCTGGATAATAAGAAAAGCTATTTACACTTCAGATGATCATAGAAAGACACGATATGGTGACTGTCACATCATTTACACAACCGCTACTTGTTTAATCCAAAACTAAAATGAAATGTTTTGCAGTGTATATTGATTTCATTTCAAGTGCCTCGGGACCTGTTGAACTGTTCTCTGACGCCGACAAACCTAGTCTCAAGATGAAGACGCCTCCTTCAGCTGATTCTTGACACTTCTTCCTGATCTATAGGAGGGTCATTGGTACATGAAGGACGTTAACTGTTGTCTGAGTACTGAATCTAGCTAAATCGATGCATGATTAGCTTATGATGTGTTCCTTATGACTAAAGGCATTTCATTATTGTGATCCGTAGAAACTAATCCAAATCAAGGACTAATTTTGCCCACATTACACTGATAAATACCTTTTAGATTGCAGTTCTTCTTCAATCGTTGTAATGAAGCATTGAACAGTGAATGTCTGAAGATCCATATCCAGGTTGCAATTAGTTCGTTTAACCGTGTCTGGGGTGTAAGAGGATTAGGTCTGCAATAATGTGAAAGGAACAAATCCACGCTTTTCAAATATAAAAATTATACTATTACCGATACTAGCGATTAACATACGTTATATGTTGATGAATTTCTATATTTATCATGTTCGAAATTCTTCTCGAACATCTAACATCTGTGAATCTTCCAACATGCACATTTGCTATATATGATCCTGGGATTTAAATTCGTGTCCATTGTTCAGTTCAATCTCTGGGATGAATGGCTGATGGAATTAAGACGTTTGTACATGATCTTCTGACATTCTTTTCAAAATAAAAACATCATTCTATTTTCAAGACGAGTCACAAACAAATACTGAGACAAGATATGTTGGTTTTGAATTTTATTGATTACCCCATGTTTAGTTAAATTTACAAATACACAAGTTAATTTTCTCGTTGATTAAATTAGGTGGCGTTGTGCTAATGACGACAGGCTAACCGCTCTCGACGAAAATCCAGTGAAAACTAAGAAAATGTCCAGCAATAAGAGGAATAATAGGGGCAGGCAAGATAATGAAACCCCTGGTAAAACGCCTAACACAATTGTTGACGATGGTATTCAGACCAGAACCCGCACTCACACCGAAAAACATTCAACCTTGATGAACATGCCGCCCGCCATTACTAGCGATGAGGACGGTGACGACCCGGTTGACCGGAGTTTTATTTTAGGGGCTTTGAAAGACCAAACTGCACAATTAATGACGAGAATGGATTCTATGGACGGTGAGATAAAAGAATTGCACGAAAAAACTTCCGGAATTTTACATGTTGTTGAATGCAACTCAGACAAAATTGAGTCGAATACAGCCGAAGTTAATCTTTTATAAAATGAAATGTCTGAAATGAGGAAAGAATTTGAGTCCAAACTTCTCACTCAGGAGTTATACTCGAGGAAAAACAACCTCTTAATCTACGGCATACCTGACGATAAGGATTCAGAAACGGCAGCAAAAGACGTATTTGCGGACTTGGGGGTTGATGGAGTTGATCAAATGATTCTCGCTAATGTACACAGACTTCCAAGGAAAAGTACAGATCCAGTAAACTTTCGAGCCTCAATGCCCAAACCAATAGTGGTCAAGTTTGTGAGAGCAGTGGACAGACAAGCAGTGCTAAATGTCGCGAGTAGATCCTGGGGGAAACTGAAAGAGAAGAAGGTGAGCATACGCACCGACTTGCCTGTTATCTTAAAAAAACAAAGAGGTCGACTGGCAAACAAAGCGTTTGAATTGCGTAAATCTCACAAAGTTCAGACAAAAATAGTTGAGCAAGGTATCAAAATCTCCCTGCAGATAAGGATGAATTCACAGGATACATGGAGGACGATTGGACTGGACGAAGAACTCTGAGGTTTATATCTACTAGTATGCACGGATGCATACATGTTTATCTTGCCGGGTGCAAGGTCACTATATATTTACTGTTAATTTAGATATATATACCAACCAGATTCCTACGGAGAACTCTTAAGTTGGACTTCATTACATAATACACCAATGTGCGTATCAATATGTGACAATCGGACAGTGGGACATAAGCTGCTTCTATTCATAGAAAAGAAGACTGTGAAAGTTGTGTCTACTTAGTATTTGTAAACAAATACACGTGTTAAGTTATTTATAGCCCATTCACTGCGGAGCTTTATCCACCGGATGTTGTTTAGTTTTCACATGGCAGTTCTTGGGTTCGTATTTATAATAACTGCTATCTTATTTGTATCCTTTCACGTATATCTTCATATCGTAAATTTGAGATTAGTGTTGCTCAGTTAGTGTACGCCAGTACAGTATATCAAGATAACTTTCATCGCCTGCGACGGCAGCGTAACTGTAGAACAGTTCATGTACAATGTGAGTTGAAGATGTCATTCACTCATTGTATAATTTATCTCTCAAAGAATGCACATTTTAGTCAATATTTCACTGGATTTCGTAGCTAAGGAGCATGGTTTGCTCGTTTTGTTGTTTTAGCATCTTCTTTTTCTTTTTTACTTTTCATTTACAAGAAAAAATGGTTCCAATCAAATTACAGTACTATTACTCAAAAGAAAACAAGCAGTTAGAAGACAGATACATTATTAATGTTATACATCAACTCAACTCAGTTTACTCTGACATCCCCTTGTCTTGGCAGATTTTACTGGTCTTACTTATTCTTGTAATGTTTAAGAAATATTTCTTAATTCACAATGGGTAATGTCAAAAAGATCAAAATAATTTCAGCTAATTGCAGAGGACTTGCAAATAAATCCAAAAGAAAGGAAATAATGAACATCTATAGAAAGAAATCATGTTCTATGCTATGTTTGCAAGATATTCACATAGATGAAACTACTACTGATACCATGAGAAATGAATGGGGCTTGCAATCAATCATAGCGCCCTATAAATCAAACTCAAGAGGAGTGGCCATACTTTTTAACAATGACACTGATCTTACAATTCATAGAACCATTATTGATGATAATGGTAATTTCATTATTGCTGATATTTCAATAGAAGATAAAAGAATGACCTTAACCAATCTTTATGGTCCCAATAATGATACACCTCAATTTTATATTAATTTATTTGAAAATATTTTAAAATTTGAGAATGACTCATTGGCAATAGTTGGAGACTGGAACTTAGTGCTAGACCCAACAATTGATCTCGAGAATTATAAACATGTAAATAATCCAAAATCAAGAAATACAGTATTGGAATTTATTGAAACTTACAATCTTATTGATATTTGGAGAAAACTTAACGATAAAACAAGAAAATACACCTGGTGGAAGAAAAATCCAAGACAACAAGCTAGACTTGATTTCTTTATTGTATCGGAAGACATATTTGATATTACTTTGGATTCAGACATTCTCCCAGGTTACAAAAGTGATCACTCAGCAATATCATTAACCTTTTCAAATACTATTAATCAAGAAAGAGGACATGGTTACTGGAAGTGTAATGCCTCTTTACTGCTAAACCCTGAATATGGTGATTTAGTCAGAACTGTATTACTGGATACTATTAAGGAATATTCAACAGAAGCGATAGATGACAACAAAAATATTGAAAATGTTGATCTTACAATTTCTGATTCTTTATTTTTAGAGGTATTATTAATGAATATTAGGGGAAAGACTATATCATTCTCTTCCTACATTAAAAAGCAAAAAGCAATAAATACAGATGAACTAGAACAAAAAATTAAACAGGTTGAAGATAATATCAGAATTAACTTTCAGAAAATTGACGAAAAATTACTCAATGAGCTTTCTAAATATAAGAAAGAAATGGAAGAAATAAAAAATGAGGAGATGAAAGGGATTCAAATTCGAAACCGAATTCTTTGGTACGAAGAAGGTGAAAAACCCTCAAAATATTTTTGTAATCTAGAAAATAGAAATTTCTCCAAAAAATCTATCAATAAGTTAAAAACTAATGACAACAAAGTAATAACAGATAGTAAATCAATTCTTAATGAAGTTAAGTTTTTTTATGAAAATCTATATTCTTCTCATGATCAATATAGAAAAGAAGATTGCTTAAAAGACATTCAGACTCCAACTTTAAATAAGAAATTAAAGACAATCTTGAAAGAGAAATCAGTATGGAAGAAATTAGCACTTCTGTTTACAAAATGAAAAACAACAAAAGCCCAGGGATTGATGGTTTTCCTATTGATTTCTTTAAGTTTTTTTGGAAAGAAATAAAAGTATGGATTTATAGATTTATTAAAGATGTATCAGAGAGGAATGAAATGTCTCTCAGTATGAAGAGAGGCGTTATCACCTGCATCCCAAAATCTAGCAAAGATAGAACATTACTTAAAAACTGGAGGCCTATCACTCTACTAAATGCTGTTTATAAGATTATCAGCTCTTGTATTGCACAGAGATTAAAAACTACTCTAGATGAACTCATTCATTCTAATCAAACCGGTTTTATACCAGGCAGGACTATCAGTGAAAACACAAGGTTGCTATATGACATAATGTTTGAAACAAAAAAACAAAACATTCCTGGACTGCTTATATTGATTGATTTTGAAAAAGCATTTGACACTGTCTCTAAAGATTTTATCAATCTAGTTTTACACAAATTTGATTTTGGCCCTGAAATTATAAGATGGATAAATATATTAACTTATGATACTACATCTTGTGTCATTCAACATGGTAATTTTTCTGACTTTTTTGCTAATGAAAGGGGATGTAGACAAGGTGACCCATTATCACCATATTTATTTCTTTTTGTAGCTGAGATTCTTGGTTGTATGATTAGAAATAATGAAGATATCAAAGGGATTGTCATTGATGACACTGAATATAAATTAGATCAATATGCTGATGATACTGAACTATTTCTTGATGGAACTGAAAAAACTCTGTATGCTGCTATTGACACAATTAACACATTTTATGAGATGTCAGGTTTGAAAATAAATTTAGACAAATCCAAAGCAATTTGGATTGGATCCAAAGCTAAAGTTAGTGACAAAATTTGCCATGACCTTAATATTGAATGGGTTAATAGTGAATTTGATGTTCTTGGTATTAAGTTTACACCAGATCTTGAAGACTTGTGGGTAATTAACACCAGGAAGAGACTGGAAGAAATTAATAGACTCTTAGCATCTTGGAGAAAAAGAAACTTAACTCTTATTGGTAAAATAACAGTAATAAAAACATTAGCAATCTCTAAGTTAGTTCATATTTTCAATTCTTTGCCAAATCCACCAGCAGAATTTATCACTTCTTTGGATAAAATCTTTTTCAAATTTATTTGGAATGATAAAAATGATAAAATTAGAAGTGTAATGAAAAACAAATTTGAAGAAGGAGGATTGAGAATGTTTGATACAAATGGATTTATTAATGCCTTAAAATTATCTGTCTTAAGATCTTACTTTAGAAAAAATGATAAGAACAACCCATGTGAAATACCTTTAGAATCTATATTCAGATTTGGAGCAAATTCTCAAATATTTTTGAAAATTAAAAACCCCTTTTGGCATGATGTTCTAAAAGCATGGAAACTTTTGCACCAACAGCATGATGTGGACTCTGACAACATTGATGAAATTCTGTCTCAACCTCTGTGGTTCAACCACAACTTCAAAAACCCAAAACATTTTATAAAGCATTGGGCAGAGAAAGGAATCATAAATATCAGAGACTTATGTGATGAAAATGGACTTTTATCAATAGAATCCTTAAAAGGAAAATTCTGTATCAAAGGTACTTTCCTAGATCTGGAATATTTATTACATCTATTACCTGAATCATGGAAAAACACTATTAGACATTGCCATTCTATCCCTATCAGGAATTTAAATATCAACCTTTGCCAGATGAATCTATTGAAAAGATCAAAAGGCTGCAGGATTTTTTATGACCAACTCATTTCAAATGCAAAACAGCCCAAAATTTATGATAAATGGCAAAATATATTCCCTGAAATTGACTTTGATTGGAAAAATATATTTACAGTATACAAAAAGGGGTTAAATGATATAATACTAATAGACTTCCAATACAAATTTTTACATGGTATTATATATACAAAAAATTAGTTGCTTAAAATGAAAAAGGTTGATAATAGTTTGTGTTGTTTTTGTCATGATGAAAATGAAAACCTTTGTCATGTGTACTGGAAATGTCAGGTGACCCAAACTTTTTGGAATGATTTACAAATTTGGCTTAACAATAACTTATTATATTCCCACATTATATTATCCAAATATTTGGTCTGGTTTGGTACCCTATATCAAAATAGACTACTGAATCATATCATTATCTCTGCAAAGAGACATATTCACTTATGCAGTATAAAAGAAAAAAATCCTTATTGCCTCCGATTCGGGGGCATAAAAACAGTTACAACTGCTTAAAATAATTTTGTTTCATTATATTTGAACTAAATGCAAATATTATGCATGTTTTCGCTTTATTTCGACTCATTCAAACATTATTTTATCATATTCAATCGGTTTTTATCCAATGAAGAAATGTCACGTGCATGAACTGAAAAAAATACTCATAGTTCCGCACATTTGGCAGTGATATATAAAACTATTGGGTCCAAAATGCAGAAACTAAAATTTCTTACGTATTGTATATCGTTGATAAAAATACGTAACGTATATCGTTTGAGGTTTGCATGTTAATCTATATTTACTATTCCGATTACAAAAATGTATGTGTAATCATGTTTTCTAATTTTGACCCCAGGTTACTTTTGGTGATACACAAACTGTTTCTGGCATGACAAATATATGTCATATATGTATGTGGTGTGGATATGTTCCATTGATAGAAATATAGGATGGTTTTGACCATAAAGAAGATGGTTATGAAATGGTTACCAATTCACATTTTTCAGCATTGTTGTTCAATCTTCTTTGTATTAACACAATAAAGCAATAGGTAAACAAATATAAAAATGTAGCTACATAAATCCAAACATAGCATGTATATGTTGCTCTGAACATGCATGATCCTGGATACTATCACATTAAAAAGTATAATATATGTCCTGTTGTTATCAAATCCACCTTTACACTTGATGATGTGTGTTGTCGATAAATTAAATCCATGTTACTTGGAAGTCAATATATACAAAATTAAGCCATACATTTCATATAATGGCCTTGTTGTCATTACTTCTAAAGCAAACTCGTTCAACGTTCATTTTGGGAACACAAGCTCATGTTTACAACACATTGTCACAACATGCTTCAAGTACAAACGTTTGAAAAACAAACGTTTGAAGCCTGGAGTCATTTGCTTCCAAGTTTGCAAATTTCAACTTTATGTTTTTAATAATTTTAACTTTAACAGTGATCTTCTATACCTTACAAAATGACTTAGTTAGCTGTTAGTTATGTCCGACTGAAAGTTTGAAATATCCAAAAAGTTTATATCCCTGATTGCAGAATACCATGAAGCAGGAGATCGAATCTTTAATATACGTAAATGTAATTATTACTAATGGATATTGTGATTGAAGATATAAGATGGCAGATAATTGTAAAGGGGTGTACGGCTATACCTAAATAAGGCTGTCACAACATAAAGATTTTATATGAGCGACCTTAGAAAGAATAAAGTGCGATCCTGATATTATTTTGAGTAGTAGTAGAAAGGTATCTAAATGAAACATCGATGGTAAAATCTTAAAACATAATAAATCCTTTTAGAATCAACATTATCAAACTTCTCGTCAAGGATAAAGAATACTCTAATGCAGACATGGAGTTTTCAACAATATAAATATTTCTTCATATCTTATTTATTATTCATTCCCAGGCTTCCTTCAGTGCTTAAGTAGAAATGCAGAAAACAGATATTATATTATTTGTTTTTCAATGCAATTATGCATCATTGATACTTTTTATGTTTCTATCGCAAACTCTTTTCTGAAAAAAGATTTAATTTCAATTACAAAACATGAAAAGATCACTTTGAAAAGGACAAATCCACGATTTTACCAACTTCCCCATGGAGAATAACTATTAAGACATTCAGGAAGTGGTTTATATGAGCCACATGACGTTCAGTAACATCACTTATAAATGGTCTGATGGATTTGAACATGTTTTTATTCTTTGATTCAATTAAAGCTTTTAATTATCTATTATTTTTTAACCCTAGTTTCTAGTTTTGAAAACTTTAGTTTAGTTCAGATTGTGTTCAAAGATCATTAATGTTTTGAATTTTTATTAAATGATGTTTATCATAAATGTTTAGCATTTATCTTAACCTGCTTACTAGCTTCATAGTCTTCTGTTACTCTACCACTGTTAAACAGCATATTTGCTACAGTTCACTACAGCAACTAATTGATAATAGTTAAAGTTTTAAGGATCACATTCAATTACTACAATTATGTACTTTCACCATGCATAATGTGAATGCATCGCAATCTGTGCATTGACAATCGACCCAGTTGTAAGCTGTTGACGCCTCCTTCACAAATATTCATCCGACTCTGAACATGTCTAAAAAATAATGAATTGAAAAGTTTTGTAATAGTCGTCATCACGCGGCCAACTATTCAATGATTAATTTCTTTTTACAATATACTCAGTACTGTTTGTTTGTATTGAAATTCAATTAATAAATTCTTTATTCTGACATTATTTCAATACCAAACGTATATTCTCTCAATGTTAATTAATATTAATCATGTAACCTCTTGGAACAAATAAAGAAGTGAACGGACTATATCCGATTCAAATTATGTACTCTCTCAATGCATAATGTGAATTCATCGCAATTTATGCATTGACAATCGACCCAGTTGTAAGCTGAAGACGCCTACTTCAAATATATTCATCTGATTCTGGACTCTCCATCAATAGTCCCAACATCCAATATCAGAATATGTTATCATAAGTCTAAGTACCTTTGATCTTAATAAATCAATGAATAACTACAGAGTTGCGGATGTTTCTGCTGATGTAAGGCTCGGGGCTTCATCGAAATCTATATTTCAACTAGTCACGTTCATGTTCTACTTAAAAATACCCTTAGGATGACATTGGCTACAATCATTGTTGTGGGCAGTGTAGATATTATGGTGTAAGTACTGCTTCAAGGTAGTAGATAAGTTCACCTGTACCAACATTTCAAAATTAAGTTCTGCACCAATATTTTCGAAATTAAGTTATCGTAAGGCCACGTCCACATACTTCTTCGGGAGTAATTGTATTACTACAGTTTACAGAAAACGGCATCTTCCTTTTAGAAGCAAAGTGTACTATTCATGTTCAAACTGGCGTGATCGGGCGGTTGTTAAATATGGTCTTCGAGAGACTGAGTTAAGCTCTTAGATGAAGTGTTTCAAAAGATTTCAGAGAATATAGTGTGACAGCGATGAAAGTATTAAGCTTTTGAAACTCTCTTTTTGGAGTCGAAATTTTCCTTCCTGGAGAAACCAGGTTTTCGTCCTTTCTTTTTGAAAAGCTCAATAATCTGGCATTGTGAACGCGTCGCGTCTTGCCAAAATTGCTGTCAGTATATATGTATCTGTGGTCGAATACTGCTTGAAGAATAACTGATTAAAAGCTCTTTTGATTTCGGTAGTCCATATGGGCATATAACTAAGAAGTGAGCGATGGGTAGAAACATCAGGTGTGCAATCATCTAGTTTAACCTCATGAAGATTTAAATCTTTCTATACTTTCTTTGAATTTTTCCACTTGGAAATGACACGTACTTTGTTAGCATTGTTTCCTCGATAGCATCACACATTTCCCTGAACAATACAAATGTGTTTTGTACATGTTACTCTTTCCCCATGTGAACGCACAGTATATATACTTCTATGTGACAATGTACTTGTATAAGTACATATATCTATGGTTAATATATTTATGGTTTTTATCACTTTTTAATCCTGAATAATAATCTTCAGAACCTAATGACGTTTGACAAGTTACCAAATTAATGAAAAATGTCAGAATTACTATTTTAAAAAAAACAACAAGTTGCAATCGAAATAAATTATATCTGCTACAAAGGCATTACAACTTGTTTAATATCAACATTAAAATGTTCAGATCTGGAAAGCCTTATATCCGTGCCTTTTCAATTCTTTTGCCTCATTGAATACCATGTTAACTCGAACGGGGTTGCTTCATGACTGGCTATTAACTAACTTTACATAGAAATGATCATTTAAATTTTTAAAAATAGAGCCATTGGCTCTGTAGCTCATCAGGCTTCATCATCAATTATGCTGTAGAGTGTGGTCAATGTGATTCCCCCTTTGTAGAGGCCACAGGGTCACCATTCATAAAATTCAGTATATGGGCGACAAGTTTCAGTTTTCTAGGCCTTAACTTCTGATGAAGAAGATGAAAATAGATTTGAAGGACGTTCCTGTTGCGTTTATTAGGGGCAACAGGGTCACCAAAGCTACAATTCATAATCTTCACTAGTCAAGGAGTCTGTACACAAAGTTTCAGCTTTCTAAGCCTTATACTTCTGGAGAAAAATATGAAAATAGGTTTTAAGGGCTTGGCCCTTATTAGGGGCAACATGGTCACCAAAGCTACAATTTATAATCCTCACTAATCAAGGAGTCTGTAAACAAAGTTTAAGCTTTCTAGGCCTTATGCTTCTGGAGAAGAAGATGAAAATAGGTTTTTAGGGCGTGGCCCGTGGCCCTTATTAGGGGTCACAGGGCCACCAAAGCTACAATTTATAATCCTCACTAGCCAAGGAGTCTGTACACAAAGTTTCAGCTTTCTAGGCCTTATGCTTCTGGAGAAGAAGATGAAAATAGGTTTTTAGGGCGTGACCTCTGTGGCCCTTATTAGGGGCCACTGGGCCACTAAAGCTACAATTTATAATCCTCACTAGCCAAGGAGTCTGTACACAAAGTTTCAGCTTTCTAGGCCTTATGCTTCTGGAGAAGAAGATGAAAATAGGTTTTTAGGGCGTGACCTCTGTGGCCCTTATTAGGGGCCACTGGGCCACTAAAGCTACAATTTATAATCCTCACTAGCCAAGGAGTCTGTACACAAAGTTTCAGCTTTCTAGGCCTTATGGTTCTGGAGAAGAAGATGAAAATAGCTTTTAAGGGCTTGGCCCCTGTGGCCCTTATTAGGGGTCACAGGGCCACCAAAGCTACAATTTATAATCCTCACTAGTCAAGGAGTCTGTACACCAAGTTTCAGCTTTCTAGGCCTTTTGGTTCTGGAGAAGAAGATGAAAATAGGTTTTAAGGGCTTGGCCCCTGTGGCCCTTATTAGGGGCCACAGGGCCACTAAAGCTACAATTTATAATCCTCACTAGTCAAGGAGTCTGTACATAAGGTTTCAGCTTTCTGGGCCTTATGCTTCTGGAGAAGAAGATGAAAATAGGTTTTTAGGGCGTGGCCCCTGTGGCCCTTATATGGGGCCACAGAGCCACCAAAGCTACAATTTTTAATCCTCACTAGTCAAGGAGTCTGTACACCAAGTTTAAGCTTTCTAGGCCTTTTGGTTCTGGAGAAGAAGTCGAAATTCCACAAAGTTTACGGACGGATGGACGGACGGACGGACGCCGGACACCATGCCATGCCATAAGCCCATCGGGCCTTACAGGCCAGATGAGCTAAAAATCAGAACAGTGCATACATTCTTGAATTGACAAAATGTTAAAACTACTAAACTGACTAAAGGACAATGTCAATGTGATATAGCGTTGGCACAATCAATATGATAAGTGGCTATCTTGATGATAATCTTTATTAATGATAACATGGTAAGAAGGTATTACGATTCTGGATTTGTTCGCAAATTATTATTATTCTGAATCATCGACCAAACCATAAAAGGCATGTGTGGTTTCAATGCTATCCCGTGCTTCTTAATAATATCTCATCAAAACAATAACATATCAAATACCAATTCTTGCATCCTATTATTCACTTCCACATTTGATGAAGCTCCTTATGAGCAGTTCTATGTGACTGTTACGAAAACACTCAGCGATATTATTTAGAGTCGAAACAATAACGTTGGTACGTGGACTCTACATTTAAACTCAACAGCCAATAAATTATTAAAAACAGTAATTACATAACTTGCAATGTAAAAAGTGTCTATTTGAAGCAGCTTCTTTCCAAGTATCTTTCTATGATACAAGTACAAACTTCAAGGACCGCCAAATCAATTACAATTGAACTCATCTATGGTTTGAAGGCAAAAAATAATCATCCCAATCATAAATGATAGATTAATAATGGAGCTGATCACACACAGGAGGGTAAGATTGCTTCACCTCGAGCACACTCATTTATCAACATCAGCTACGTGACAAGCTCTTGTAGGAGTATTTACGTTAGGGTTAAAACACGAGAACGAGGTTATGCTTGGGATTTCAAAACCTGAGGAAAGAAAACTGAGCGGAAAGTAAGACCGAAAGCGAAGCTTGAGGTCTTACTTCCCGCGAGGCTTTCTTTCCGAAGGTTTTGAAAACCCAAGCATAACCGAGTTCGAGTGTTTTAACTAACTTAGATACCGTTATTAACAACCGCAATCATTTGTCCATATTGTAGTATTTGTAATCATATTTTTAGACTGATCATAAAAATTGAGGAAAAAACAACAAATATCAAGGATTCATGTTAGTCGGTTTATTTTAACATTTATTATTGGATGGCATTACTTTATACTGTCGCTTTAATTCTGAACATAAAAGATTAAAATGAATTTTCTTCAAAATAACCTAGTGTTCAAACGCCTTTTTGATATTGACATAGCACAAAATGCACGTGCAAAGTATTCTTCGAGGTGTAAGGTTTCACAAATGACAATCGACAAGTCACGTGGTTGACACCGTATTTGGATCCTTTAAATTCATCACAAATAAAAAGGTGTAACACTGTTAATATCCATTTTGAATGTTTGTATGCATTTAAAATTGGAATTAAAATGCAATTGGATTTCATAATGCTTTAGGGCCGATTTTCTTTTACCAAAATCTGAACTTCAATCAATAGATTGTTTAACATATCTTTCACTTCTATCTGGCCCGTTAGAGTAGTGGTTAGAGTGCTTGCTTACGGTTCAGAGGTTTGAGGGTTCGAATCCCACACATTGGAAGCATTGAAACTTAGTAGATTTTTTCAAGATAATATGGACTTAGGGGTTAGGTTACACATTGAAATATAAAACCCTTTGACTTTGAAATATAAAAGCCTTCCAACCCCCGAGTAGGTCTTACAAATGAATATAAAACCTTTCTAATCCCCGAGTAGGTCTTACATGTGAATATAATGCCCTGACTTCCCAATGTAAAACCTCCTTGGAGGTTATTACGAGAAAACAAGAGACCTCCAAAACAATAGACGAAATCCCCGATAGGTTTCTAAGTCTTGTTAAAAGTAAATTGTTTTTCAAACAAAGGAATAGTGGTCATTGGAAGCGCAATTTGTAAACAAAGACAGATTTGATTATTAACCTTATATTCCTTGTCCTGGAATAACGTTCTAATTACGAGCTTGTATTTGGCAACTTACAGTTATTTTATCTATTAACTTATTTTGTACTTTTTAAATCATGAGAGATAACCTATTTGTTTCAAACCTTACTCATGCATATTTTGGCCATTGGCTCTGTAGCTCATCAGGCTTCATGTTTAATTTTTTTTAGGGTGTGACCAATTTAGTGCCCCCCCCCCCCCCCCCCCCCCCCAGTTTATAGGGGCCACAGGGTCAACAAATGTAGCAATTCGTTAGAATCCCCATTACCTAAGAATTTTCTAAACAACATTTTATTAGTCTATGCCTTGTGAATCTCGAGAACAAGAAGAAAAGAGGTCTTAGTAGGGGCAACTGGGATACCAAGGTCACTATAGCTTTTACTTCTAATTCTCACTTGTCAAGGAATCTGTACACAGGATTTCATCTTTCTACAGCTTTAACTTCTCGAGTAGAAGACGATACCAGGTTTTTAGGGCTTTTGGCATTGCAACAACTAACCGTAAAGTGGTCAAGCTCAGTATTGGGTGGGTCGGTTAGATAAAGGTTGCCTCTATCGAGATGCAAGGATTGCAGGTGGGAACAGCAATATGTTGATTGACACAGGGTCCCCAATTTCGATCCTCGACATTCTGATTTTGTGAGAAAGTAGCCTAGACATTGGTTATATGATATTGTTGTCAGAGGGCAAACAGAGGTTAGAGTTGGTCACTTCAAGGATGAACATGAGTTTGTGAGTGGCAGCTGACCTTGAAAAGATATTTGGCATATTAGGAATGGACTTTCTGTACTTAATCTTCGTGACAAGTGTATCAATCTGTCCTCTGACTCGTGTGCTGGGAGCTGTTGATCTCGTTGATAAGGTTCTGGGTGGTGAAGAGCGATGTCGAGCAGCCCAGACAACTATCGACTTACCAGCACATCTCCAGGAGTTATTTGATGGCAGTTCTGAGAAGGTTACTGGGGAATAGAGGCAGACAGTAGCTAACTAGAAAGTGTTTTACTCGTAAAAACAGATGTCTCCCCCATACACCATTTCATCTGAATTTTGTTTTTGAAAATACCTTTAAGTTTTTTTAACTCAAGTAATTTCTGTACTTAATCTTCGTGACAAGTGTATCAATCTGTCCTCTGACTCGTGTGCTGGGAGCTGTTGATCTCGTTGATAAGGTTCTGGGTGGTGAAGAGCGATGTCGAGCAGCCCAGACAACTATCGACTTACCAGCACATCTCCAGGAGTTATTTGATGGCAGTTCTGAGAAGGTTACTGGGGAATAGAGGCAGACAGTAGCTAACTAGAAAGTGTTTTACTCGTAAAAACAGATGTCTCCCCCATACACCATTTCATCTGAATTTTGTTTTTGAAAATACCTTTAAGTTTTTTTAACTCAAGTACACACAACATGAAATGTTAGTTTTAGTTATAATTGATTTTTATTTATGGGAATTATTAATATACATCTATGCAGTTTGTCATGAAAACTAACCCTTCCCTTCAAAATGACTAAGCTCAAACTGTTGCCATGGAAACCCAAAAATACACAATTTAAGAGAAGTTGAAACCTCCAAAAGGCACATCTTCATGATATGAAGAAGGCGTATACCAAATTTGAATGATGTGGGGAATAATGTTATCGGGAAAAATACATAACTACTGGTACTTCTAGACTGTTACATTGTCGTAGGGCCGAGGAAGAAGTTAAAAATGTAAGAACAGGGAATCATAGAACTCAGTAACAGTCTATGGTCTTCACCTGTCGGTTTATTTGAAAGGAAGGATGTCGTGTTAGGTTCTGTGCTGACTCAATTTTGTGACTCTTAAAGATGCCTACCAACTTCCTAGAACAGATTAGATATTGGAAACGCTAGGAGGGATTTGTTTGTTTTCTTCGTTATATCTTACAATAGGCTATTGGCAAGTGAAAATGCCCCCTTCCGATAAACATAAAACTGTATTTACAATGCATATTGGATTGTACTACTTTAATGCGATGCCTATTGGGTTGATCAATGTTCCTTCTACTTTTGAGCGACTTATGGATAAGGTAGAAGGCTCACTCAGGTGAAAAAAAATTTGTGTTACCTTGACGATGTCATTGTTTTTAAGGACGATTTTTTGCTATGGCCCTTCTAAATCTCAAACTTGTATTTATACGAATCCTGGGAGGTGACAGGACCGAGTTGTTTATCTGGGGCATGTCGTAGTTTCCTTGATTTGGTAGGATAATGTCGTCATTTTGTTAAAAACGTTCTTTATAATATACATACGGAAAAAAATTAAGCACCCCCTAAATAGAAAACTACAAATTGATGCATGTAAGCTCCAGCTGGCATAGCTCTCGGGGTCGCCGAAGCACACAAACCACAACACCACAATAAGGTTATGAGTCCAGTGATGGATAATGAAATGGAGTGCTATTTCATATTCCTACTAGGTAAACCGGTATTTGTCCCCCCAGAGAATTAGTCAGGACGAAGTGAGCCCGCCCAGCTCACAGCAGAGTCTAACCAGCTCTGCAGACGGACCGACCACCCCTCAGCCCAGTCTTGCTCTGATAGAAATTAATGCTAGAGCCGCTAAAAAGAGGAAACCCTCTGAAAGTACTCATGAGAAACCAACTCAGGAGCCGTCTAAGTTGGCACGGCCATTCCTCCTATAAGGAGGCACTAGTGTCTGGCGGCAAAGACTAATTTTAGTCAAGCTGACAGGGAGTTCTGTTCCGGCCGCCGGCGTTTGAGGAACGGTACTTTGCCAATGAAAAAGACAGTTGAAAAGACTTGGAAACGTCTAGGCTACTCCATGGACTATAAACGCAACCTCGCCAGTAGCTAGCGCCCAAACCCTTAAAGACTGAGCTGTCAAAAACAGTCTCATTACCCTCGGTCAGGTAGGTAAACAGGATATTTTGTTCAAGGTGGCAAGATAATAGACTCTAAGGCACTACCTTCCGAAATATTGAACGGGCCTGTCACATGGATTGTGCCAAGGTAAGTCGACCAGACCAGATGTGTTATACATTTGGACCCTGGTGTCTAAGACTTTGAGATAGTAACCAGCCTAAAACAAATCTTCATGGTGACAGAGCACTATCGCATCACTAGTCAGGGGGAAAACACGAGAGTGGTGGTGCTCGTGTACGGGGAAGACGGCCCCAAAGGCAGTACCATTTAGTCTGAGGTTCGGCCAAGTAAAGTTAGCCTTGTGGCGCAGGCTAGGTGCAGAACTTCTGTAAAATTCTTCTGACGTCTGATCTGAGTACTGCATTAATTGCAAGAAGCGAGGTCACTCATCTCTTTCAAACAAGTAAGAAGAGAACACTTAAAAGAGGGTCTCAGAAAGACAGTGAACACAAAACCAAGGGTAGACCCCAGACTGGTGAAGCTAAGGTAAACTCTTTGGGCAACGGGAAAGCTAAGGTGAACAAACAATAACCCTTATGCTATCAAAGGCTGAGTGGCACTGGATAGACATGCTGTGTGCGTCTTCATGTTGAGTTTTAGCATGAGAGTGAGTTTTGTGTGAAGAAAGCTTAAATAAACTTGAAAGTTGGAGAAACTGTATTTATTGTATTTTTTAAAATCTTCATGATATAATTTTGGTTATTTGAAACATGTGTTGTGTAACCAAAACAGGTTATTCAACGATAGTGACGTCATAATGCTGTACTTTTGCAAAACGTTAAGCAATGACGGTTGCCTGGGTGTAGGTGATTTCGTGACAAGCTGGTATGTCTTCGGGACCAGCATCCTTACCAACAACGACCTGGAGAGCTGTTCACCGAAGATTGAACCAGCTGTCGGGGAGGCGGAACGTACCTTTCTACCTCCTCCTCCCCTTTCTCTTCACAGAAGCTGATCTCACCCCTCTCCAGGTGTGCCTCACCACAGATGGTCAGCTCGACAGGCGACAGAGGGCTGGACAAGCTGTGGGACAGTTTCACTGACCATGATCTCATAGTGTCAAGCATAGCATATCATTTTTGGCACACATCCCCCGTCAATGCGAAATCATGTATAAATGTAATTTGAAATCATGTAAAACTCGAAATGCAAAAGTCTGTTTACAAAGCCTATTTTACAACTTTTAATTTTCCGTTTTCCATCTGTAAAACGTAACTTGCAGCATTGCTTATTGTGAATATTACTCTTATTCAAGATAGAAAATCGGGTTTTGTCTTGGACATTTCTTTACATTTCAACTATGTAAAGTTGAGAACAGCAAGTTGAGTTTTACTGGATTGAAATGTTAGTTTTGCACACTCGGACTTCTCTTTTCAAGAATTGCATGGTTGAGAAACACATGTTACATCTTGCAACTTAAGAGTGTACATGAATTCATTTTTGGCACACATCCCCTTCCATAGATTTAACCAACGTTTATCATTCAAATGAGTTGCCTTTGTCATTAACCCCACTACATCAACAGAAAGAACTCGGGTGTGATGTAACGCGTTTGTTAGTCAAGATCAAATCAATTTACAACGCAAAGTCAATTGTTAACCACATCTAGCCACCAAACTCTAACTAAGGTGTTTGTGCAACGCAACTAAAGTTCGCCATAACAAACTATGAAACACAGATAGTTCCTGTGATCAGGCCGTTTTTACCAAACGCTTTTACACGATGTGTTTTCGATTGTGTCCTGCAGTGGAAATATTTGAGTGTAGCCTTGAATCATGACATTCATGAAGTCCGTGCAGCACAAGCTGAAATTGACAACGTCCGTGCAGCTACAGTTTGCTTTTGACAACTGTATGCCAAAACAGTTGTTTTTATTTTATAACATAAAACAGTGCATAGTGCCGAACACAACTTCTAAACACTAGTTCTTATATTAAGAGTTGTTTCATTCGGAGTCAAGGAGGAGATATTATAGTTTCTGTAATGAAAACTACTGATAAAAGTTAAATACCTGCTTTTAAAAATATAATTTACAACTAGGACACTCATTGGGTTAAATGTGTTTTGTTTATTTGTCAAAATGAATTGGAACATCGTTTTGGAAGTGAACTACTACAACCTATTTTCAACTTTATTACTGGCATATTTTCATATCTTAATAGCATCATAAACGCGATATGGTGTATGTGTAATAAGTGGCACGCCTTCGTGAATACTAACATAACAATTTCAAATACACGAAGTGGAAGGACAGATGTCTGAGCTCCGTCCCTCGGTCCATGAATGTGAATGCGTACATCCGTCAGCTCATCCGAGTTAAAGGGGATAACATCAGAAACTAAATTAAAACAAGATTACGTTTGTTTTCAGTAAGAGTGTGTCTATTTCAAGTAGAATTTATCTATATGCCGAATACCATTGCAAAGAACAATAGTAGAATGAAATCTTGTATTTGTGCGATGTGCAAGAGGTTTGATTTTTGAGATAAAATAAAAAGAATTTTTCGCAAAAATGAATACTTTTTTTGTAGCCACGGTTGCAATAAACTTAAATAGAGATTGACATTTGTTGGCTATGACTTGATGACTGTAAGTTTTAGATTGTCTAGCATAAAAAGCAACTTTCGATGTCACATAAATGGAATAGATAACGATAGGTTAAGTAAGTCTAACAAACAGAAATAAAGTGAGGTTATCAAAGCAACATTTGTTGGCTATGACTTGATGACTGTAAGTTTTAGATTTTCTAGCATAAAAAGCAACTTTCGATGTAACATAAATGGAATAGATAACGATAGGTTAAGTAAGGCTAACAAACAGAAATAAAGTGAGGTTATCAAAGCAACAGTTGAAGTGAATTTTAAATCAATTTGAAACTTGAACTTGTTCTCACTATGCATTCAATCGATAGTTTTTATAACGGAAAACTAACATGAAAAACTGCTTATGTTCAATTTTGATGACCGCACTCTAATTTCTGATTGATGAACAACAGGGGAACAAAAACATGTACATTTCTTACCCAGAATAGATTGATCATATTATGATTATTAAAGGGCTTTGCTGACGTAATTTGTTCATCTTGTGAAAATCGAGCCGGTGTTTGCAGGTCTCACCGCAATGCATAGCCATAATAGCGTTGCGGGATTTCTAGCAGCCGTGATATAAGTAAAATATGTTTTAAACCGGCGATAAACCCAAAATTACCTCACCTCATCCTGTGACGAGACAGTTTTCACTGCCCGATGGGCTTATGGCATGGCATGGTGTCCGGCGTCCGTCCGTCCGTCCGTCCGTCCGTCCATCCGTCCGTCCGTAAACTTTGTGGAATTTCGACTTCTTCTCCAGAACCATAAGGCCTAGAAAACTTAAACTTGGTGTACAGACTCCTTGACTAGTGAGGATTAAAAATTGTAGCTTTGGTGGCCCTGTGGCCCCTAATAAGGGACACAGGGGCCAAGCCCTTAAAACCTATTTTCATCTTCTTCTCCAGAACCATAAGGCCTAGAAAGCTGAAACTTTGTGTACAGACTCCTTGACTAGTGAGGATTAGAAATTGTAGCTTTGGTGGCCCTGTGGCCCCTAATAAGGGCCAAAGGGGCCAAGCCCTTAAACCTCTTTTCATCTTATTCTTCAGAACCATAAGGCCTAGAAAGCTGAAACTTTGTGTACAGACTCCTTGACTAGTGAGGATTATAAATTGTAGCTTTGGTGGCCCTGTGACCCCTAATAAGGGCCACAGGGGCCACGCCCTAAAAACCTATTTTCATCTTTTTCTCCAGAACAATAAGGCCTAGAAAACTTAAACATAGTGTACAGACTCCTTGACTAGTGAAGATTAATAATTGTAGATTTTGTGACCCTGTAGCCCCTACTAAGGGGGGAAACACATTGGCCACACCCTAAAGCAAAATCAAATATACAGCCTGATGAGCTACAGAGCCAATGGCTCTATTTTTATGCAATACAGTACAGTGTCCGCATTCCATAAAGAGCTATTGGAATGCACATTTGTTCGGTATATTTGCATTCGTATAAGACGTTTCTCCACCATAAATTGATTTTTGCACTTAACTGCACCAAAATACTACATATTAATGTACATTCAACTTACACATTATTAAAATCCATGAATAATAACATGTTACCTCAATGATTGTCATCTAGGCATCTACTTTATGATGACAAAGTGATGACGCATTACGATGTCAGATTACCTTCAAAATTGCTGGTTCTGAATAAAGAGATTGGATTATCAACGGCACTTGGCACATAGTGATGATACAGTGTATATTACTAACATTGAATTTATGGAAAAATGATCAATTACGTGTTCGGGATAACTGAACGCTTGTAATGAAATATTTGTTTGATACGTGTATTGATTCACTGATAGGTATTTTCTGCAGAATACACTTTATGACTTCCAGTGACGGCTTTAAGCTATTATTTGCTGGACTGGTAGAAGGACTATGTCAATGACGAAACTTAATTGTATGTTCAATAAATGATTAGAAGTTATCTTGATGACTGTTATCGAGGCAGCTACTTTGTAATAATAGTGTAGTAAGAACATATTACGATGCCAGATCCGTTTTCAAATTGCTATTCAGAATCAACAAATCAGCCTATAATTGGCACTTGAGACTTTATGATCGACGACAATTAACACTCATTCCTTTATCAAAAGATACATTACAATTTGTGTGTAATAGTAAATCGGATTTTACGCTATTCTTGCACTTCAAAACAAAAATTTGATGAAGTAATTAATTTAAATGAGCTTTTGAAATTGACATTAGGTTCGCCCAGTACTAACAAATTGACATTCCGCGAAATCAATGTTCCCTTTTGCCTTTTGCGATCCAATGACAAGACCAACTCTTCAAAAAAGTCTATAAGGCCTTGACCTGCACTGAACTATTACATATTAATGTATATTCTGCTTACACATGGTAACAGTCAATGAATAATAACATGTTGCCTCGATGATTATCATGTAGGCATCTACTTCATGATGATGACATAGCGAGGACGTATTACGATCTCAGATTTCTCTTCAAATCGTTGATTCTGAATAGAGATCGGACTTTCAGCGGTACTTGAGCCATACATGTAGTGGTGATACATCAATGAGATTGAATTGAAAAAGAGAATAAATTACGTTTTTGGGATAAATGAATGCTTATTATGAAATATCTGATTCCTCCCGAGTATCGATCCATTGATAGGGATAATTCTGCTAAAGGAACTTTGTGACTTCCAGTGACCGCTTTAAGCTACTGGTTGAACTGGTAGAAAGACTACATCATTATATATTCAATGAATGATTACACGTTGTCTTAATGACAGTTATCGAGGCAGCTACTTTGTTATAATAATGTAGTAAGAACATATAACGATGCCATATTTGCTAGTTGTGAATCACCACACAAGTCTATAAAAGACACTTGAGAATAACATTACACGTGTTCAAATTAAACATAATTGTTATTATGTCATCGAATTTCTTATGTTATTAAAAAAATTATCAATAACAGACATTAGCATGAGCAAACCTGTTTACTTGGAGTATTTTCTGCTTTCAAGATATATAGGTCCATGAAATCTTTGTTTGCCGTTATATTATGGTTGAATCAATACAGAATTTCACTGGTTCCAATGCGAATATTAATTATAACTGTCACAACCATAGATGAGTTATTGATAAACGAGCTGGCCATACAGACAGGTGCGTATCATCGTTGCACCTCGGGCAAACTCGTTTATCAAAATCAGGAATATTAGTTTTGGGGTTGACAGCCGTGTTTCGAACCCCACCACCTCCCGGCATACTAATTCATTGTGTTATCCCATAGGAAAACAGTTCCAGTGCCTCAGAACATTATCAAGTGTGTAAAAGGACCCAAGGATAATGACATTCATTATCATTATTTTCTCGGTTTTGATACTATAATTAAACCTATATGTTAATTAAATAATTTTGTGGATAAGTGTAAATGTCTATCTAAGATAAGATCATGCTTGCAAGAATCCATGTTCATGTAGTTGAAGCAGTGACATTTTCCCTTTTTGAACATATCCATAGAGAGATTTCCACCAAAGTGTCCAGGCACATGTACATCAATATATATATATGCGACTTGACGGACGTTAAACATCGTTCATATCAGAAAAACAAAGATTATATAAAGTATATCAAATAATACACCATTGGGTTCCATTAAAACACATATATCCCTTAGTACAAAAATGTCATAGAATTTGACATCATGTTGATATGTTCAAAGCATGAAAGGGCCTATGGCATGGCATGGTGTCCGGCGTCCGTCCGTTCGTCCGACTGTCTTTCCGTACGTAAACCTTGTGCATTTTCGACTTCTTCTCCAGAAGCAAAAGCCCAAGAAAGTAGGCATCTTGTGTACAGACTCCTTGACTAGTGAGGATTATTAATCGTAGCTTGTCCTGTGACTCCTGATAAGAGCTACAGGGGCCATGTCCTTAAATCAACTTCTTCTCCAGAACCGTACAGCCCATTCTCTCCCCACAGAGGCAGATCAAGTCATGAAATGTTGATATAGCCTCTGTTCGATTACGCCGAAATCCATTGGTTCCGGCAGTTTTCTCTGGCGGATAAAAATTGCACCACAATCTATTTGAATTTCTTAAACAAATCATTCTCGCATGGAAAGGGTGGTTCATAACACAATGCTTATGCCATGTTCAGAAGTCACAATGATGAATTTAGATCAGCGTCGCTGATTGCACAACTAACTTTGATTGCCTCCAAACAGGTATCTCCCTTTCTATCCCTCAAAGTCGGCGTAGAACAGAGGCTGTATCCACATTTCAAGACTTGATCTGTCTCTGTGGGGAGAGAATGCGTACGGCCTAGAACGCTGAAACTTTGTGTATAGACTCATTGACTAGTAAGGGTTATTATACCCCCGCCTTACAGCGTAAGCGGGGGTATATAGCGTTCATTCTTTCCGTCCGTCCGTCTGTCCGTCTGTCCGTCCGTCCCAAAACTTTGTGCGGAGCAGATCTCCAAAACTATGCATGCTAGCCTCATCAAACTTCATACACATGTCAACCATGATCCCTAGTTGTGCCTTTTGAGGGTTAGAACTATTTCTGAATTTTCATTTTTGCGGTTTCCATGGAAATGTGACTAAAAAGTGACTCTTTGAGGAAGTCGTTTTGTGCGGAGCATATCTCCAAAACTATGCATGCTAGCTTCATCAAACTTCATACAGATGTCAACCATGATCCCTAGTTGTGCCTTTTGAGGGTAAGAACTATTTCTGAATTTTCATTTTTGCGGTTTCCATGGAAACGTGACTAAAAAGTGACTCTTTGAGGAAGTCGTTTTGTGCGGAGCAGATCTCCAAAACTATGCATGCTAGCTTCATCAAACTTCATACACATGTTAACCATGATCCCTAGTTGTGCCTTTTGAGGGTAAGACCATCACATTCTTTTAATTTTTGGTGGTTTCCATGGAAACATGACTAAAACAGTGACTCTATGACCAAGTTCTTTGTCCGGAGCATATCTCCCAAACTATTCATGCTAGCTTCACCAAACTTCATACACTTATCAATCATGATCCCTAGTTGTGCCTTTTAAGGGTTAGACCAACAAATTATTATAATTTGTTGTGGTTTCCATGGAAACATGACTTAAACAGTGACTCTTCGACCAAGTCTTTTGTCCGTAGCATATCTCCCAAACTATTCATGCTAGCTTCTCCAAACTTCATACACTTATCAACCATGATCCCTAGATGTGCCATTTGATATACATCTCAGCTTCACCAAATTTGCTGCATATGTCAATCATGATTGCTGGATATGCCTTGTGAGAGTTAAACGATATATATGGATTTTCTTCTCTGTGGTTTCTTTGGAAAACATAACTTACAAAGTGACTCAACAAAAATAATTTTGTCCTCAGTGCATCTCGTAGAATATTCATGATAACTACATGTACCTCAAATTTGAAACAAAGATCAACCATTATCTCTAGGTGTACCCTTTTAATTGTAAAACCTATTAATGAATTCGGTATTTGGGTTTCAGTTGAAAGAAGACTTACACAATGACTTACTGTATACTCAACTATCATACTTTAACCAATATTAATCAGTTTTACTATTTGAAATTCTTTGAACAAAGTGGGGAGCGAGGGTATGTGAGCTTTGCTCGCTTCTTCACTTGTTATTTATAGCTTTGGTGGCCCTGTGGCCTCTAATTAGGGCTACCGGGACCACGCCCTTAAAACCTATTTTCATGTACTTCTCCAAAAGAAATTTGTTTACAGACTCCTTTGATGAGGATTCTAACTTGTCCATATGGTGACCCTGTGACCCCTTCTTAGGGGGAAACCACATTTGCCACACCCTAAAGCAATATGATATGACGCCTGATGAACTACAGAGCTAATGGCTCTATTTTTATTTTACTTGATATTAGATATTTGTAATTGGTATGTTATGTAGTTGATGACGGTGGTCATAGGGTATAATACACCGTTAAACGGAATGCCCTTGGAGATAACGTTTCGGCTGTCACAAGCTATATCTCCTGTGTAACAACGTTTTGGATTAAGGTAAAGGTAAATAACAAAACAAAACTTGAAACAAAATATTTAATTGTTATGTCTTGCTTACAAGATGCATTGGTTCTGAATGCGTGATTGTAAACATACAATTCCATCGTGTACAGTCGAATTAAAGTTTGAAAATTTCAAATTCCATCAGATATTCCGTGTTATGTTTTATTCTAATCTGTATAAGCATCTAAATCTATACCGCAAGAAATTGTCTAGACAGGAATGACCGATTTTAAGACTGAATCGGGAAAGGAAAATAAAACGGTCAACATTTGCCGAATCATGAAACATACGTACAACTATAACTAAACCTCCAGCTATTAAAGTTGTGCATAAATACCACGATAATAACCGTTAAATTACTTCCTCAATACATATGTACATAAGTGCATGTGCCATTTACATATACAGTAGTCATACAATCACTTGATAAAAGAAATGTCATTTCTCCCTTTTAACGTGGAAAGATGGCACTTTTGGTTAATCTTAACAAAACAACCCAATGTAGTAGAACAAATATGCTTGAATATGTCCTCTTTATGTCTGGAATTACCTATATATAAATCAATAGAAGATAACATTCATGAATCGTTCATCATACATAGTCTCTGAATGCCTATTCCTATTACAATTCATAATCGATAATATGACAGTCAGTGTATGCAAATAGTGTGCCTTTAATGTAAATGATTTAAGATATTTGAATAAACATCGACCTTATCCAAATATCACGTTTCGAGAATAATAATCCTTTGCAACATGCGTGTTGTCAGCGATTCCATGAAAAGACATAAATATTCATACATTCTTCTGAATAGTATATCCATAAAAGCAGGTGTTATATGATTCGATCTCTCTACTGTTCAATGCGCATGCGTGCCATGCTGCTTATGGTGATCCTTGTGACGACACACAATGACGGGCACGTGCGCATGATGCAGAACATAGTCGCTGATACTTCCCATGAACGTGCGTCTCACAGTTCCAAGACCACGTGACCCCGTTACAATCATGGTCGCTCCTTCCTCCTCTGCAACATGACAGATTACCTCCCCTGGTCTCCCGGCAACACTCCGTACTCTCCCTCCAATCTACCACAGAGAGATAAATAATAAAACCTATCCCCATCATTGGACATTAAAGAATAACTTATAACTATTGCAGAATTACTGCAGGTCCTTACCAAAGATTGTTCAAACTCTCAAAACTCTTTTTTTTTCTTCGCCAGCATTTTACAGTTTGATCTAAAGCACGTCCCACATTCCTTGCTAAAACTATTCCTACAAATATGCGTAGATGTATGTATATACTGCCTAGTCTTGGCAATAACCTAAACAATTTTTCAGTTAAAACTAGTACTCCGTCTATGCCAATGTCTCTAGAAAATGACTTATAAATGGTTGTTACAACTGCCAATGGCTCTGGAAAATGACTTGTATAATATGTTACAAATCCGTCTATGCCAATGGATCGAGAAAATGACTTGTATAATATGTTACAAATCCGTCTATGCCAATGGATCGAGAAAATGACTTGTATAATATGTTACAATATCGTCTATGCCAATGGCTCTAGAAAATTACTTGTATAATATGTTACAATATCGTCTATGCCAATGTCTTTAGAAAATGACTTATACATGGCTGTTACGTATACAATTCCGTCTATGCCAATGGCTCTAGAAAATGACTTCTATTTACTGCTGTCGATTTACAGAAAAAAGTTTGCACGTTAACCCTCTATGTTCTGTTAACAAGGACTTGAGGTAGGTATGTACTCACGCCGTGGTCAATGAGCTTCTGACCGAGTTCCTTGACCCGTCGCTTGACCTTCTCCTCCTCCTCGTGGATCATCTCCGTTATCAGACTCACGTCACTCATCACTGGCGCCTCTGTATCAGGCAACAACGTTATGAGTTATGCTTTTGCGTGATTCCATGCTTTATCCGACTTATAAACCGAAAACGTTTCCATGACAGAATTTTGAAACATGAAATGACATTATCAAGTGAAAATTGTTGGTCATTGCTATTCTACCTATAAACTGAAATATCTTAAAGTGTGTGTTAAATTCTAAACCAAAAAACGAATTTTGGTAAAACGAGATTTGACTTTATTATCTGAATTTTACTATAACATACTATGACGAGGGCTTTCGATATTATGCTGACATGTATTGCTGTATATCATGTTCACGATTCCCTTCGTAGGTCTGTTGTACATTGCAGTGTACATATAGTCCCATTCATATTATTATGAGCTGACTGACACGTCTAAATTTATGTGCCATAGCATTTCATTTCTAACGAAGAGAGAAATTTCGCAATTAAATGTTTTGATTGAAAACGTTTTCAACCTTGTAAAACCATGCAATTGAACTGAATTGTTTGAGTAATGAAACAAATTGTTCTGAATTTTTTTTTAATTATTTAAAAGAGCTAAGCTTTTCGCTGTTGTGTATGTACTTACGTGTATAGGTAATGTTGTGGTATTCTGGACAGTGCACTATCACAACATGATCCTTGGGACGGTGGACGTTGTCCAAAAACCCTGCAAGTATGACAGATTTTATGAGCGCTTCGTATTCAAACATGACGTGATCTTTGCAAATAATTAAATGAAAGTGAAGATATAAATGTTACAATATCATAGAAGTTACTGATTTCTTTCAGAGTATTATAAGTCGGCTGGTCCGTTGCTCTATATACTGCAGCATTGGTGCATTTTAAAAATAGTTTCTGTTTACACAAACATGTCAATAAAACAACAACTTTATTAAAAAATTTATTTCACGTGATATAAAGAGCCACTCCGTCATTTAGACCAACTGTTCTACATGCAGTAGGGTTTGGGTGCAATGCTACACTGAATTTCACCGCAGTACCACCCATGGTTCGCTAGTTCCAGCCTATGCTCGCAGGTTTCACTGCAATGTATAACCATAATGGTGTTGCGGGCTTTCTCTCTGCACTGTTACTAGCAGCCGCGATATAAATGAAATTCTTTTGAAAGCGGCGTTTAACCCAAAACACCTCACCTCATTTTGGCCAAACGAATCGAATGCTGAAGGAAAGTATCATTATGGACGCGCGTCAAACAATCAAACGTCAACAAATTTTGATGAAAATCACCGAGTGGCTCTTTAAGGTATTGTGTTATTCAAATGCTGTAAAGCTTAAGTGGTACATGTAGGTAGCTATTCAGGAGCATGCAAAATGTACAGGCTTCAATTTCAATGAAATGGCCATAGCATACATTAGCTATGGTAAAATGCGCAGACAAAGACCTTGTGACAGTTGGAGGCATGTAAGATAGTCATGTGAATAGACAAGGTCAACATATAGTTATCAGATAACACGTGTACATATTACAGGTACTCCTACAAACAACAGGTAGCGTTATCTCACCTGAAGGTCAGGTCCTTTCATCACATTGACAGGCTTAGTTCATATTCAGATGCTGAATCTGATACAGACTACAAATTATATTTTACTGAATAACTCCAGGGGTCGTTACGAATAAGAACCTTAACGGTAGTCTTAGTGCCATCCTTTAAAGGGACAGCAGCACGTTTCATGGGGAATATTAAGTGATGTCAGGGAATGAAAATAAGACAGACAGACAGACAGACAGACAGACTTTATTCAGAATTAAAGGCCTCATGGCTCAGATTACATCAAAAGAGCCGTAAAACAGATACGGTGGGGTGTAAAAAAATAAAATCATTTAAATATCTGAGTTTTCTTCAAAAAGAGCGCAACATTTTTCATAAGTGATACATCCTTACTAGATATTAAATTATAAAGATTCATTCTTGTAGGATGGTTGATATAATATGAAGGAACATACAATTTTCTAAGATGTTCAAAATATGGACATATGAGAATAACATGATATTCATCTTGAATCTCTTTGAAACAACATCATGTATGTTAATATTATCACATTGTCTAAACTTCTGTACTTGAATATTAAAATAAGGTTTACAATTGAAAGACAATGAATTTAAACTAATTGAAGCAGGAATAAATCAAATATATATTGTTAAGTTCAGCCATGCGATTCGTTTTTTTTAAACAAAATGAAGTAAAGGTGTTCACACAAAAATGGCCGCCAATGGACTTTATGTGAATCCATATAAGTTGTTCTCTGATTATTGGTTTGAGTAATTAGATTTTTGAATAATTAATATAGCATTTACATACAATTATCAGTGAAAAAAGTCAACGTAAATGTTTCAAAAAGCGTACTACTACCTCGTTATTACAGATAAGATACTCAAGGTTTCTTCAGAGTTTTTTTTATTGTAATGGGGCCGAGCAGTATAGGCAACAACTGAGTCCTATAAATTAATAAATGATATTTTCAAACGATAAAATTAATATTGACAGTACTACGTTCATCTTATCGACCGATGTGGAACGTTATGATGGTCACATATGACACAGAGAATTATCATTTGGTGACTTTGCATTGGTTAACTCTTGAAAGACCGTCGAATATCACCAAGATTATGCAGAGTTTTCAAATGTCAATTTTTCTTCTTCTATTGGCATTCTAGAAGTTGGTGTGATGAATAAGAAGGACAATTCTTATGGATGAAGTTGACAACGACATTTGAATCTATGTCGAAACGTCGCTTACACAGAATAAAGAAGTTGTTCATCCATAAGGATTGTCCTTATTATTCAAATGATTTCACTGTATTGTCAAATGATTATTCGATTGCAATTATCAATGGTGGTTTGTTTAAAAAAAACATAAACTTATTTTACATTTATCAGCGGGAACGTACACAATTGAATTGTGGTCTGACGACAGAAAGGTTTTAGACAACAATGATTGAAAAAGGTAAGCGATTCCATACTTTTTGGAGGAGGTGGGGGATTTAATTACCAAAACAATATTCTAATTAAAACCAATGCCTGAAATAAATAAGGATATTTTTTAGCAAAATACATAGATAAAATGTTTCTACTTTGGGTCGAACATTGCACTTTTTAAACATAAAGATTAATGAAACTGGTGGTTTTAAGTGATAAAAAGGTAATATAATACATCTATGCACTGTTTATATCAATGACATTGTACATTTATCCTATTAAAAAGAGCCTGTCACGAGAAACTAAGTTTTTATAAGTGTTGACCCCCGGCCTTGGTTATACGTCATAC
Source organism: Steromphala cineraria (assembly GCA_916613615.1). NCBI lineage: Eukaryota > Metazoa > Mollusca > Gastropoda > Trochida > Trochidae > Steromphala > Steromphala cineraria. Next base: position 29,930,867 of record OU744726.1, on the reverse strand, counting down.
ATATTGAGCCTCTCGAATACACGCTTTAAGATGGACATTTCAAACGATTGATCAATCGGCAAAATAAACATTTCGTATCCACTAGAATATGATTCACACGGGAATCTAGAGGCGTTGGGGGCTTCCGATCACCCCAGAGGTTTAAGTGGACGTTTTGCGAATTTAAATTATTTGAATGGTTGCATGTAGTGGAAATTACCCAGGTTTTGCGGGAAAGGGTATAACGGAGAGGTACGTGTGTTTTGTATGGAATGTCACCAATTTCGACCTTAACTCGGAGACGAGACGAGATCGGCAACATGTCTGCCATTATTCCTTCTCTCTACCATATACAGTAGAGTGGTACTGTCTTCCTTACCTACGTTTTACCTACATTTTACGATATCAGGATCCTGAGTATAATTCTTGTGAATTACGTTGGGGTGTATAAAGCATATCTCCCGACTTAAACATTTCTCCTGTATTAAACATTTACAAATATGAATCAAATATACAAAATAGTAACCACATAACGCATTATATCATTGTTGGCAATCGTAGAGTTTTACGATAACCATAAACTATATTAGTGACTTTATTACAGTAAAGTATGCTAAGGTTAGTCCAGAAACTTTAAGACCAGCAAAGAGCACTTTCTCTGTGATCCATTAGACAGCTTCATTTCAAGACGTTCTCTAGATCTAATGAATGCGTGCTTTTCTATCAAATTGTAAAATCTAAAGCAGCTAAAATATTTACCTTAGTAAAATACTTAGATGTGTGTGAAGTTATTATAATTATTATGGATCAATGACATATATAGTCAGGAACTGTATTCTCGTTTCAACCACGATAGAACCTTCCATAGAATGAACACAGCTGTCTCAACTTTTCTCTATGGAAATCAATGTTTAGTGCTATTTGTTATTGCGCCAATAGATTCGAAAGCAGGTTACTATCCCTCGATGTGTTTTTTATACAGGCAATAGAGGCAGGCTGATCATGTAATGAAAATACACGAAGAAAGAAAGAAGAGAATTGCAACAACAAGATTTCAAATGAATTAATTTATCATTAATTACACATCAAGTGAGTCAATTAGTTTGTGAACAATGTCGTTTATGATTTATTCTGCCTAACAACAAAGAAATATAGTTATCAGAAATCTTTATTGTTAACAATATGATATTGATTATTTACATAGTAAGGCAAATGAGGTCGATCAAAGTTCAATTTTATTATGTAGAACGGTATAATTTTCGTATTTTTGCTAGGGAAATTCGTTTATCAAAATGGCCCCTTGGTTTATATATTTTGTCCGCAGGGTGATGCAAATATCGCTTTTTTAGATAGTCAAAAGAGTTCCCACACGAAGTAGTCCAGTTGTGTTTGTTCAGTGGATCAATGCACACACAGGTGTTGACACAGTCGGACTTGCTTCTTTACCTGGCGCAGTGATATCTCCACCACACAGGTCTCACATCACCAGGGTACATGACCAATATACTGTAGTTCAGTGTACTGCTAACAAGTCTTTATATGTTCTGTATGTAAATACGATTATATGACCTTGGTAATTGTAATGCAAGTTCACCTTGATAATTCGTTGAATTTCACTTTGATTAGTCTATTCAATCTCACCGTTATAATCATGTAATCTCACCATGATAGATTTGCTGCAATCTCACCGTGATAAGTGTATTGTAATTTTACCTTCATAAGCATAATGCATATACTAAGTGTCACCTCATTTTAGTCCAAACTCAACAAGCCTTGAGAATGCCTTGATTTGTGCGAGTTACAAAAAGACTTATTACTAAGCATATATAAACTGATTACTCGTTTGGGAGTTAAGTTTTACCTACACAAGGTTACCTACACAACATTAGCATATCTGTGGTTCATAGATTTATTTCATAAGGATTTTATATTAAGAATTACATATCAAGAAACTGACTTTAAATGCTTCTGCATTAGTTGATATGACAGAACATCCAGATATTAAAGTTTATGTGCTTTAAGTCTGTCAAGTGAGAAGGGGGTTCATAACCTTACACAGTGTAAACTCTATATACAAGAAGACAATGGACAAAAGAGATAAATTATAATGCATAAGAACATCATTACGTTTTCTTCAACTATAACGTTTTCGTTACAACTTGCAATTGTAATATCATTTGAGATAAGGATGTCGGTGAATTAGATTCCTATATTGATAGGTCCAGGGTAGACTCTGAAATGAAGGTCTATCTAAGACGTGCACATAAAGCATTAAAACTAAGGTCTTGTTTTCACTCACATTTGAATGCATATTCTGAATACTGGCTTCCGTCCATGGCTAGGACAATCTTTCTTTCTTCGTCCGACATCTTGATCTTGCAGATATTTTCAATGAGTTGTTAACTTTGAGAAGATCGGTGGCCGACGTGGTGCAAGCTGTCAACTAGTCACGTGATCACGCAGATTGTGTCGCTGTGCGGAGCTTAGACATACATGCGTTGTTGAGAGTTTCAGTCATAACAAACTTTCGTTAGGTCATTGCATCTTTAATACATCTTATATATCTCATCCTCCAACTTTAACCATTTTGTTTTCTTATGACATATCAATAATTGAGAAAGATATCGTATTTAGGGTGTTTGATTGCAGTTGTCTATGTTTGATATGTTTACAAGCATACTGTTAAAACAACTTACAATTTTCATTTTTGGGCTGTGTTTGAGATTGCAGGGTTTTAAATTTATCAATAATAATTTACAAATCCATATTCCGTTGAACAGTGATTGCGTATTGCAGTCACAAAACGCCGTATCAGCGATTGATTTAGCCTAGACAATGGTCCATTCATGATTTAATCAATATTCATTCGGAATATTCATAATTTCGGAAGGTTTCAGTCCTTTTAATATTTGAATAAGTCATATAAAATAATATGAATAATGGAAATATTCCTAACAACTTAAAGGATCTTATTATGACTTTAGGTCACATGTCACATGTCTGCAGTGAATGGTTTTTGCTGCACATCTCGTACACTGACACTGCACTGTTACTTGCTCCGTATCTTGAACCGGCTTGCCGTGTCGGTCACGTGATCGGTGCGTAACGTTAACCTTTCGTGTCCGTGTTATGTTAAATCAAGTAGGAGCAAAGGTCAGCTATTCATAGTCTTATAGTTTAACCTCGTGTTAGAGAAAACAATAATTCGTTTTGGACTCTTAGACATAACTGAGTTGAAATTGACCTTTGACCTTTGGTAATCTGATAATTTGACACAATCAATGTTAATTATCTTATAAATTTAAGTGAGTAATAACACCCTTAGCCATTATGAAGGTAACGCTTATGAACGATAACTGTTAATCTCTTGCATATCAGAATATGATTGTCCACCCTCTTGTTATTCTTCAGAATGGTTTGAAATGAAATATAGCTATGACAGATGTCTTTTTTTCTAACATGCACTGTGTTAACCAAATATTGATACTTTCGACCTAACAACCCAAACCATACACTATTCATGCTGTTCAATAATACTTTTTTCATGACTGTTTTGGTATAAGTACATATCAATTTCAATTTTCAGATTGGTTACAACGTGATACAACATTGTATTGGTAATCAAGCAATTTATTCACTTTGGTTACATATTGAAATTTTGATGATAACATTCTTATCTTAGAAAGTTATAAGAATTATTAAATGTGGCGTTTCCTAAAATGTGTTCAAGTATACTTTCACCTGTCATCTCCCGGAAATGTCACATAACAAAAGTCATTTGTCACTGTGTTTGTCGGTTGAGTCATTTTCCTTTGATTGTTTGCTACCTGATTAAAATTATGCTTCCGTGCATGTCTTATTAACAAGATAGTGTTGAGAGTTGTTATTGCATCTTTTTGATAGTACAATCTCATTAACGCCTCATCAAACCTCACTCTCGTACCTCACTCTGTTTCTGTTCTGAATACTGCGCTCTTTGGGGGTCATTGTAAACACATGTTACGACAGCCAACCAAAGCAGAGAGTAAAATATTTACGGCATCATCAAATATCACCCAAAACTGTGTTGAACAATGGCCTGTACATGACATCACAAAGGTTTGACATCAATAGCATGACAACGTCACAATGTTATGATGTCATAAACATGATGACATCGCAATGTTATGACACCACTCCTTCAGGAAAGTGCAGTTATCAAAAATTATTTTGAGTGATATATAGAACGATGCCCTCGTGTCTTCTGATATCGCATAAATTATATCATCAGTCTTTGATTAAAGTAAAATATATTTGTTATTGTTATCAAATTGTGTTGATATAATTGATGTTAGAAGACACTTGGGTGAAATTCTCTATTATTAACTTACGGTAGTTAAATTATGAGAAGTACATATCCACCATGTGAGCAAATTTGTTTATATGAAGAAACGAATACAGGAATATTTGACGCTAAAACGGGACCCTATGCATGGTACATGAGATAATATGAGACGACATCAGTAAAATAAAGCATTTTATTCACTTTTGTTGTCATAAAAACCGCCTACATACAAGAAAGGAAATAATATCAGACCATCCGAATAACATCAATGAACTGTTCACTGACAGTCACTCTAAATGGAATGCAGACAATACTTTGAGTGAGTCAGATTGCCACTCTGATTTCTTATATTATTATGCAAACAGACGGTATTCATGACCACCGGATAACAAACCCTTGGCATAACATCCCCCGACTCAAGTGTTTCCAAAAGATATACAATCACTTATTTTTGTCCAGCCGAATTTTTTATTAGGAGAGTCAAATTTAAACAAAGTTTTCGATCGAGTTTCTAATTTTTCGAGCTGGGCATCACGACATATGTTTGCATTACATAAATTCATAATTGAATCGTTTCTTGAGAAAAGAGGTATAAAATCATTCAGACACACACATGCAATGAAAACTAATCTTCAAGATGTGAGAGAAGGTTGTGACTGCTAATGTCCACTTCTGGTCACTACTGTCCACTACTGTCCGTGCTTGATGACGATGACGGGCACGTGCGCGTGGTGTATGACGTAATCACTGACACTGCCGATGAAGGTACGTCTAATTGTACCCATACCCCGGGTACCAGTCACAATCAAACCAGCGCCCTCTTGTTCAGCTATCCGTGTGATTACCTCCCCTGGGGAGCCGCCCATACTCCGCACTTTCCCGCCAATCTGAAAGTAGAACGTGGCATTTTAGAGTTTTATAAGCTACGACTGAGGCAAGGTAATTTAGGAAAGCAGGTTATAGGGGGGAATAATATTTTTTATCAGGAAAGAAGGAAAGTTTTAAAAAAGGTTTGCTAACGTTAACCATAGTGACATTGAAATTAAACTACACAATCTACAAACTAAGTATATACATTATATGAGGTTTGTAACAAAACTGAAAGCAATTCAAATGAACGTTATGACATTTCAACCTCACCAAAGCTCTCTAGATCTTTAAGCTGTATCAAAGGCTTCAAAAAGACGATGAAATCTCCATCAATGGCTATCTAGGTCTTTTAAAGTTTTATCAATTCGTATGGTTTATCGGAGTTTTATTAAAGGTCTTGAAATGTCTCCCAAATGACTACCAAAGGTATAACAAAGGTTTCTCAAAACCCAATCTCTTGCAGAGATTAAAAATGGTCTCCCGAAAATCAATCACAGCTCTACCAAAGGGCACAGAGATCTAACTACGGTTAAACAAGTGTCATCTAGGTTACCATACCTTGGATTCCTTGAGCTTGTTGCCGAGATCTTGTATGAACTGTTTGATTCTTTCTTGCTCTGCTTCCAGTTGGTCGGCTACTATAGATATATCGCTCATCACCATACCTACAGCATACAAGCATACAGGTAGAGAATAGGTGAACCACGGTTGCATCCATATAGTTCAAGATTTAAGTGCTATCTAACATTTGACAGAAAATCTGTAGGGATCTCGGATCAATAACCTCTGACATATGTATATGGTCAACGATCATATTGTTTCTATTGGGGTCGTTATGTATTAAGGAAGAAGGTTTCGTTTCGTGTCGATTTACCTTTATTGACAATCGTTGTTACTCTTTTGATAAGTGTTGATGTACATCTACATCAATGTTTTACCGAAGTTGAATGCCCCTAGAATCTTTACCTTTTTCGTGTATAGATGAATAAAATATTTACAGTTATTTTCAAAAATGGTCTTTAAACTACATTTGTACATATTTCGTTTAAAATGTTATTCGTTTAAGACGAGTTGATTTGTCGAAAAAAAAATTATTAATGGTTTTCAGTAATTTTACAATCATTTGTCCATTTTGTGATGAAATGTTTTCGTAATTATCTACTTATTGGTTGAATCAATATATCATGCAATGAACTAAATAAATGGCTTGGTTATATTCAATTAATGTGATGAGAGTATTTATTCAAACGAGATCTCACTTGAGTGTACGACAGCCTGGTACTCCGGACAGTGAACCAAGACCACGTGATCATCAGACTTGTGCACGTTCTTCATGTACCCTGTGGTGTGAGGAGCTTGTATCAGTACACTTATCACATTCTGTACATATGTAAACACTTGTTTGTATGTTATCATCTGATAAACAAGAACGCTGATACCATCACATATCTTATCTCATAGATCATTTCTGAAAAATGTGTGTAATGATTCATGAATACACCATGGTACAAGCATCAATCGGTCGTATTTTCTTCAAAAATAAAATTTTGATACGAATTTACGATTTAAATGTATAGTATTAGCACAATGTGCTATCGTCTATCGCAGAAGGAAACTGATAATATCACCTTGCTGTGTCATCTTAAATAACTAATTCGAGCACGTCATCCAACAAACAAAATTGATGTTATCAATTTTTCCTTCAAGAACATATAAACAGTTATATCTCTTCGCCTTGTTTACACATGAAAATCAAAGATTATTAACTAATTATAGATTATAGATTATAATGGACATATATTGGCATAGGCGTAGGAACAGGGGGGGCACAGGGGGGCCCGGCCCCCCCACTTCCGAACCTGGGGGGGCCCTGCCCCCCCCCCACCTTTCAAGATTTTTTTTAATAGGAAAAGTCACTTTAACTCTGTATTTTAGGGGGAAGGAAAAATGAGATGAACGGGCCCCACCACCTTTGAAAGTGGGGGGGGCCGGGCCCCCCTCCCTGAACAGTAAGATTTTCGGTTGACAATTTTTTTAAAGAAAAGGGGGGAGGGGGTGTGGGAGAGGGAGAGAGAGGGGATTTGGATTGGGATGGGAGAAAAAGGGAATCCCCTTCCCCAACATTTTATCCTTTATAGGGATCTACCCTGTAATTAGAATTGTAAATGGGAAAGGGTTCAGATTTTTTTTACCTCGAAAATGCGAGGATATTTAGATATTACCCCAACCTTCCCAGGGGCTGGGGCATAAAAGCTCAGGGGTCAGGGAAAGCAGAAGGGTCTACCCCATCACCACTGAAACGGACATATGGGCAGGAATGTCCCTTTAATACTTTAAACACTTTTCCTAAAAAAACATTTGATCTTAAACATCATTGAAAGATGTGTGTTTCATCTTTGTAAGAAAGAAACTTTGAACTATATATGGCAAATAACAAAATGTATCGGTTTGTCTGCGTGCCTGTCAGTTTGTCTGTATTTAATATGTCTGATATAATGTGAAACATAAAATTGGAAACATACATGCACGTGAATTACCCCCATGAATTAGTTTTTTTTTATCGTTTTAAAGGAATTATTTTTTCTTCCTTTTAATTACACATTCATAGATAATTTATCTTGCAAAAGTTTTAACTACCTGCTGATGTGAATAAGTGAGATCTTTTCACTGGGGCCAGGCCCTTAAAATCTAAATTTATTTCCATATTATTTAAAAGGCATAAAAAACTGATTTGTTGTATACAGACTACTTTAAAAAATATGATTAGAATTTGTGGTGAATTTGTTGCCCCTAATAAGGACAATGCCCTTCGGAGCTTTAAACCTTTATTATATCCATTTTCAGAACAAAATGCGATCCTTTGAAGTGAATTCTATTTTGCAAGAAACATTATTTTCAAAGATATTGTGACCCTGTTGTCTTTAACCTATAAAGGCTAGAAAATAGCTGCAAAAAGCCAGATGAGGTACAGAGTTAAGGCTATACTTTTCTATTCTTACCTGGAAGACGTATTTGACCATTTTAGCTTTTTGTTTCACGTTCATCATTCACGTTTTTAAGTGTGATATTTAGGCCAAATTTAAAAACTCAAAACCATTAATATGATGAGAACAAAGACTATGTAACAAAGTTCCCCCTTAAAGGGGCAGTAGCACGTTTTAGGGGGAGTATAAGGTGATGTCACGAAAATTAAAATTAATGGTTCCAATTGAAAGACAATGTATTTAAACTAAATGGAGCAGTAATAATTCAATTATTTAACGTAAAGTTTAGCCATGCGATTCCTTTTTCTTACAGAAAATGAATTAAAGGTGTTCACACAAAAATGGCCGCCTATGTATTTTATGTGAATCTTCATACGTTGTCCTCCGACTATGGATGATTGACTTGTGTAATGACATTTTTGACACTGTCAAAATAATACATTTAATATTAGCTAACTATTATCACTGAAAATTTTAAAATATAAAATTATCAAAAAACGTGCTACTGCCCCTTTAAGCATTCCTATAACGTTTACTCATAGTAATTTTGATCTTTTCACGTGACTGAAAATATCTGAGTATATCAAAGCTGTTATGAATATTTAAACTATTAAAACATTTTTGACCTATTCACAGAGTAAACTTGACATTTGAGCTTATTTAAGTTTCTGAGACCAAAGGAGTTAATGAAAAACAAGAAGAAATGATGGAGATAAACTTACAGAATTTGGAGAATGCTTCCTCTTTATTTCAAGGTTATAAGGTCAATTATTATTATATTATCGATACCAACAACAAAATTATCATTATCATCAGTTAATCATTAATCACTCTATGAGTCATAAATCATCCATGAATTACTTCCATCATGAAATCCATCAATCATCCATCTACGACTATGTGTCATAAATCATTAATTCATCAAGCATTAAAGGGGCAGTAGCACGTTTTTAGGGGGAATATAAAGTGATGTCAGGAAAATGAAAATAAATGGATCCGATTGAAAGACCATGTATTCAAACTAAATGAAAAAGTAATAAATCAAATGAATAATGTAAAGTTCAGCCATGCCATTCCTTTTTCTTACACAAAATGAATTAAAGGTGTTCACCCAAAAATGGCCGCCATTGGATTTCAAGTAAATCTTTATAATTCTTCCTCTGACTAAGGATGATTGGTGTGCGAAAAGAGATTTTTGACACTATCAAAATAATACATTTAGCATTAACATCCAATTATCAGTGAAAATTTTAAAATATAAATTTGTCAAAAAACGTGCTACTGCCCCTTTAATCAGCAATTTTCAATCATTCGTTATCAATTCATGATCAATCAAACAATTACCAATTATCAAACACTAAAACAATCATTATCTTCTATTATCAACCATTCAACACTTAAAGATTATCATTTATCAATCTTTCAACACTTAAACGAACGGGCCCGTAACAATCATTCACCAATCATCAATCAATAACCTATCAATCATAAATCAATTATTCATCAATCATTGTAAATAATTCAACACTAAACAATCAATAATTCAACACTAAACAATCAATAATTCAACACTAAACAATCAATCATTCAACAATAAACAATCAATCATTCAACACTCAACCATTCAACACTAAACAATCAATCATTCAACACTAAACAATCAATCATTCAACACTACCACAATCAATCATTCAACACTTTTAAAAACCATCAATCATTCAACATTAAAAATCATCAATCCATCAATCATTCAACATTAAATCATCAATCATTCAACACTTAAATAATCTTTTATCCATAAAATTCACATATCATTAAACCAAATTTGGGTCCCCACACAGGAATCCATATAAATCATTTTATATCTTTTGGAAAGGCAACCCCCGCTCTCACAAAAAAAAGTTTGGGCCCCCCCAACTCAGCAATCCATATATATCATTGTTTGATATCCCCCCCCCCCCCCCACTCAACAATCCATTTATATCATTGTTTGATTTCCTTGAGAGGCCACCCCCCGCTCTCACAAAAGAAATTTGGCCCCCCCCACCCCTCAAACCGTTCCTACGCCACTGATTGGGGAACTTCTGAAAGTGAAATTCTTTTTTGGACAACATGACGTTGATAGATGAATACGTAGTGATTATACAAACCATGAAATTAGACTACATTTTACCCTTATCTGAAAATTGTCCCATATAAAATGATCAGAATGTTGTTTGAATGTCAATCCAGTGTAACTTAGAGCCACTGTCATGTGTCGTTGTGAATATCATAAACTGCTCTACCTGGCCTGAATACTTACTATAGTATACAAGGCATCACGGCGATCTAACTCTGTAATTTGTATTTCTGCTTCTAAATTCTTTCTTGAGACGTCTCTTATCATTACTCATCACAACCATTCTGAATGAAAGATTACAGGTGAAAACCTCTTGGGTACTTGATTCCCAAATTTGGACTCGAATGTACTCTAAAACGATAAATGAAACTTCAGTAATAATACATTGTTGTTTTGATTCATGTCATTATCACATAGCATATTGGAAGACTAAACAGTAAAAGAGTATTCACAGAATATCGACTTTTCAGTATAGTGCAGTTTACAAGTATAAAAATATGACAAAATTATGAATACAATTTTGTACTACACTAGTCCTAGAATGCCACGCAAATAATTAAGTGTTAACAGCTTGTTGGAACATCTGTTTTAATCAATAAACACAATGTATGTAACTCTTTATTATCAACATTATCTACATATACTCTATCTAGTTTAACATATGCAGTAACTGGTTACACACGAGCGGAAGTAATTCATAAGAGAGACTCGACACAATTTTTATGTGATTCATTAGACCGTTTCTTTACTGCTTACTGCTCAGTGTGACACAGGCATTTGGTGCATAACGTTTGCATGCAGTTTTACATGTACATATACATATCATGACCTTTTATAACCTTTATGAAATGATAGAAGCTTATGTTGCTCATATCGTAGAATAGGACGCTTAACACATCGAAAATGAAAATAAAGAAACCTATCAAACGATAGAAGATATTAAATTTATTATTTTAGTTTAAGCTCATTAATACAGGATGTAAAACAATGGCTTACATAAACAGATGCAAAGACTTGGCTCATGTTATAAATCCTAAACTTGTTTGTTTTCCTTAGAATTTGACTTAAATTGTTTTAAGAGAATTGTGTAAAAATTCTTATAAAATTTCGAATAGTTAAAGAAGATAGAATAAAATGTTCGATTATATCAATTTTGTCATGTTACACTTCGGTGTTTTTTTAGCTTAACTTGCATGGTAGCGGGAATTTTAAGTATATTAATATGAATATAGAATTACCCTAATGTCACAATTGTGTTATATTTGTCTAAGAATGAGAGAAATGTCCTATCTTACAGCACATGTTAGTCAGTTCACCTTGTTACACCCGAATGACCCTAAAGATAAGGACATACCTGTCACCAATTGCAATTCAACAACTACTCACACTTAAATGCATAATCCGAGTTTTCGCTTCCATCCATGGCTACGACCACGACTCGTTCGTTACCTGCCGCCATGATGATAGTCAGGAGAGATGGACGATGTCAGTCGGACTACCTCGTGAATATCCGGGACATGTGTCAGGGCGTCTCGTGTCACAGATACAAGTGTCCTATCACAGATACACCGACATACGATAGTGGCGGCTGAGGATTGGCGACTGGCGTGGACACTAGATCAATTCCTCGTATATATCAATAAGCACGAGGGTATCATATGTGTAACATAAATTAAGTGACTGTTGATATTTGCAGGGATGTTTTTTTGTGTGTAAATAGCTGTGATTGGCGACTGGTGTGAACACTTGATGGACTTCACGTATATATCAATATGCACGAGGGTAGCATATGTGTAGCGTAAATAAAGTGACTGATTCATTTATATTAATATTTGGACGCATGATCGTATAATTGTAAATAGTTGTATGCTTGTACGTATGGTTGATATGTGCCTGTATATTGGGGATTATATTGCTTCGTTATTATAGCATATATGATAAGTTCTAATCACTATTTTGATTTTAAATTATTTCATGTGTGGTTATGTCTTTTTTCTATTTGTTTTGACGTTCATTTATATTAATATTTGCGCGAATGCTCTTATTGTAAATATCTTTGACTGGCGACTGGTGTGAACACTTGATGAATTTCTCCTATATATCAATAAGCACGAGGGTTTCATATGTGTAGTATAAATAAAGTGACAGATTCATTTAAATTAATATTTGCACGCATGTTCATATTGGACACAGCTGCACGCTTATGGATATGTTATTGATATGTGCCAGAATAATGGTGAGTTTCTTGCTGCATTGTTATCACATTTAAAATATATTCTAATCGTTATTTTTGGTTTTTGAAATATTTCATGTAATTTATTTTACATAACTGTTTGATATGAATTATTTTGACCTCAATGCATTTTAGACGATTGAATATTGCTGTATTTTATCATATAGTGGAAACTTTAGGACCTCAAACTAGGAAGAAGACACTTATTTCCCTTATAAGTATAGAAGAAGGCTTACCGTCACAACAAATGCGCAAAAACAACCGTTACGAAATAGTGGCTATCATTTTTAATTTTGAATAAAGGCATTTAAGTTGATTTAAGACAAGATAAGTCAACTTTGTAGGGGAAATGTCAATCAAAAAATTTAAATATGAAAGGATGATATAATCCAGCTTTTTAACCAACATATCGTTATAGAAGTACCCTTTATATCTGCCATTGTTAGTAATGTTATTCCCCACAGAGGCGAATACAAGTCATGAATTGTTGATACAGCCTCTGATCTATTACGTCGACTTTGCGGGATGGAATGGGAGATGCCTGATTGGAGGCAATCAAAGTTGGTTGTGCAATCAGCGACGCTGTTCTAAAATCATCATTTTGGCTACTGAATCATGGCAAAGGCATATATTATTTACTAACCGAGGATAAAGTGTTCATTTTCAATGAACCACCTCTGCACGTGCAACATGCACTCCCGAGCGTGCGAAGCACGCGAGGGAGTGCATGCACGTGCAGAGGTGGTTCATTGAAAATGAACACTTTATCCGAGGTTGGTAAAATATTTACACTCTCATTTTGCACGTGTGTAAGTGGTTCATTTAAGACACAAATCGCCATCACAATTCACTCACTCACAATTCATTCACTCACACAACTTCGCAATGGAGGAAGGTTACACCACTGATGATGTTTTAAGTCAGGCGTTGGATCTTTGTGAGGAGCAACATGTTCATGCGTCTTCACACACAACATATTCTGTTGAAACAGGTATATATTTTCATTTTTACGCATTGTTGAAATAATTATAATAATTCAATTCTTTACATCGTGCATGGTTTAATATATGACTATTTTTGCTCGTACTTTTTTTGTACTTGACATTTGTACATTTATTTAAACGAATACCGTAAATTGTCAAATATTACTCGTTTTAAACAGTTAAAAAAAGCAAACAATTTATTTATTCCTTTGTGCCAGCTTTAAAAGGGCAATTTATTGTATTAACAATTACAGCAAAAGCAGTAGTTTGACTGTAATAAATCTGATGTCACGTTCGTGTTTGTTTATAGAATTAAGTTGTTATATTTCTATAACTTATGCTTTTTTCACAGAACCAGTTAGTGACGACTCGGAAGAAAATCACAGGCAGTCCCCACAAGAAGACAAAATTGAACAGGCTCTTTCGTTAACACAATCAAAATACATTGTAGAAACAGGTAAATGATTTTGCAAAAGGTCAACAATATCTGGCAACATATTTTTTAACTTACTGAACGTTCATCCAATAAAATTTTGATTTGTTTCTTTCGAAGAAAACACTCATTATAACTATCACAGTCATGACAACAATATATATTGTAATATTTTTTCTACAGAGCCTATCAGCGATGATGATCCTTTTGAAAGTATGCTGACCATTCTAAGAGATCAGAATACTGATGTGACGGGTAACTAGTTAACACTTCAATCAGTCACTCTTTATAATTTTAACTGCTTTATCCTAAGCATTTCCAATGTTAACATTTTCAAAATTGTTTGGAATTTGCTATGTAATGCTGAGTGTTGTGTCTACAACACAATAACTTAATATGTATCGTTAACTTTTTTTGGTTTAAGTTTGAAATAATACTGACTGTAGAAAATCATTTGCAGACACTCAAATGGTGGCCATAAAGAATGCTGTTGATGTATCCGACATGATGGATGAAGGGGGTGCTTGGCAAGTTGGAATGATGAAACCAATGAAACGTAAAGGTGCAGGTCTTTTGAAATTCGTAAAAGTGTTTAAAGGAGCTCTCAACTATGAGGCCTGCAAATCTGCTAAAGAAGGAACATGCGAAAGACCCTTATGGTCAGGGTGTATCGAGTCAAAGAAGGAGTGTTTTCTCCCACTTATAAATCGTTTTACCAAACATAGTCAATTTAGCTTTTGTGAAGAGTTGGTTTGTAGGTTAAGTACTTATCACCGGTAATGATGTCAAAACAATTAATGCTTAACCCTTTTCCATTGAAATTCCATTTAAACATTCTACGAGTCAGTTTATGATTGAACTTTTGTTACATATACCGTATATGCAATCATCCACTGTTAATCTGACACACGTCACGGCGTGCATGATAAGTATTTGCTAAAAATAAAGCTTTATGGGATTAACTTAAGAGAGAAAGAGAAAGAAATATGAAGCGATTTGTGCAATACATTTTCTATTGTTTTGTTTACAGAGGAATCTCAGTCAATCTCTGCTGCTGCTGCTGCTGCTGCTGCTGCTAGTCCACCAGACGTTGCTTCAGCTACTAGTGAGGGTCGGTACAGTTCATTCTCATCACGGTCTTAGTTTAACTACTGAATCAAACAAATTGGAACTTTAACATATAGAAAAATCTTTAACTTAAAAACAAAGATATATTCAGACAATTCAGGAGGATTATCACAAACACGTGATTACATTTTGGATCAGACAATAATAATCTTTTCATATGTATATCTGTAAAGCAAGTTTTTTTCTTTAAAATCTGTTTAACTCTTACGTTTATTTACAGAAAAAGGGAGACGATTTGCTAATGTTACCGAAGTGGAACTGACTGAAAGGAAAAAGCCCTTTGTGCCCAAAAACACACTGAAGAAAAACAAGTGGTCGTACAACATCTTCAGAAAGTGGAGGAGTGAATTTATTCAAAATGAAGAAAACAGTACAGGTGATAAGAAAGAAATTTATGATCTTCTGTCCGACACAGATCGTGATCTTCAGGATTTTTCACCTGCTGAACTGAATGCAATACTTCCGGCTTTTGTGATAGCTTTGAGGAAGGAAGATGGCAGTGAATATAAGGGGGAAAGTGTGCTGTCTATAATGTGTGGTATCCAGCGATATGTAAACTCTTTTGGATACAGGATGGATTTCTTTAGTGATGACACATTCTACACACTGAAGGTTACTATTGATACAACAATGCAGGACAAGTGCGCCCGTGGAGTGGGATTACAGCGTCGACAGGCCATGGTCATCACTACAGCAAATGAGGCAATCCTGTGGAGTAAGGGGCTTTTGGGCATTCAAACACCACAGACACTCCTGGATACCGTCTTCTGGATAAATGGAATTCACTTTGGCCTACGAGGAGGTGATGAGCACAGGAAACTGACCTTCAATAACTTTGTAATTAAAGTTGACAGCGATGGACACAGATACTTGGAGTACACCGAATCTGTATCCAAGACTTACCGCGGTGGACTGAAGCACAGGAACACTGACCCCCACACAGCACGTGCCTACCAGGATAACAGTAACCCATTGAAGTGCCCAGTTACCATTCATGAGGACTACGTCAGACGCCTCCCACCAAATAGAAACCCGGATTTGTTTTACTTCCGCCCTCTGCAAAAACCCAAAACTGACATTTGGTTTACTGGTTCTCCAGTAGGACATAACAACCTTGAAAGCACTGTCAAACGATTGATGAAACAGGCCGGAATAGAAGGCTATTTTACCAACCACTCTCTTCGAGCTTCCACGGCCACCAGGCTTTTTCAGGCTGGTCTGTCTGAACAAATCATCAAGGAACAGACAGGCCACAGAAGCATTGCAGTGGAGGCATACAAGAGGACATCAGATAAGCAGAAGCGTGAAGTTTCTGAAGTTATCAAGAACGAAAGTGCTTCAAAGCGGCCGAGAGTACCTAAGGAACCCCTGGATACAGGCAGCGCAATGGAATCAGGTCCTGCAACTTATCTGCAGTGTCAGAATGTTACCATTAATAACTTCTACAAGTCATGAATCCATTGTCCTCAATGGAAACGCCAAATAACTCTCATTAAAACATGTTCACAGTTTTTCTGTTTGTCATTATTTTCCTAGTTTTAAAAGTGTCCGTCAAATTAGCTACTGAAAGTGTTAGTTTGACAATCAGCTATTACCTGGGCACGTGCATCTTAACTGTCATATGGCAAGGTGTTCATTGAATGAACCACTCGAAAGTGGGTAAGTAAGTTCAATGAACCACCCGGTTATAACAATATAGCTAGAGTGTAAATAATAAAGACTAGACTACGAGTCGCGAAGCATTCGTAAAATACCGTTCCATACCAAGCATACGATATCGTTCTGTGTGTATTTCGATCTGGATTAAAGGCTTCGTTATAAATTAGTTACCATTTTCCTCGAATACAAAGTCCCCTTACCCTCAGGTTTGTAGACGTCAAGTACTGTAAGTGATTGTCTACCTCAGCACCCCATGAGCCCACGGCTTGTATTCGAGGACGGGGGTATTTTCCATACGAGGGTTGCATTTGAAACTTTGAATTGTATTCGAGGAAAGATGACCAAATGAAGTATGGCTGAGTTAAGAAATGAATAATGTTAATGAAGACAGACACATATTTTAAATATGTACTACAATAAGAACTACCTCCTACCCACCTAACCTTAAACCCGGAAACGTGTTTTTCGTAAAGATCAACCCTCGACTACTATTTGAAAGGAGAAAAGAGATGTTACGAGCAAACAAGACCGTTGAAATTCATTGTTTTAAACACAAACGAGTAGACGAGTTATGTTTTAATCTCAATTTATGAAAATAATGTTCATTTTACATTTTTTATTGCTAATCTGATGTGATCTATGTTTTACTTAAAACAAATCGTGCATTTTTTAATTGATAATGATATAATGAAAAGTCAAGCTTAAAGACAGTTATCGTAACCGTAAACCAGTTTGGTTTGTTTGCATGAATACACTATGAAAGCATGTTAATAATTTATAAACGAAATTTGTGTTATGTTTATGGTTCAAGGTCACAACAAAACTTGACAAATAATTTGATAAGAATTTGGTCAGGTTCCTTATTGGTTATCATCACTTTGACATATACAAGATATTTTTTCGATCTTAACCTAAAAAGAGCAATTTTTTGAAAATCCTGTGTACAAAATTCCTTTTAAAGGGGCAGTAGCACGTTTTTTGGTGATTTCATATTTTACAATTTTCACTGATAATTGTAAGTTAATGCTAAATGTATTATTTTATCCATAGTCAGAAGACAAGGTATGAAGATTCACATAAAATCTATTGGCGGCCATTTTGTGTAAACATCTTTAATTCATTTTGTGTAAGAAAAAGCAATCGCATGGCTAAACTGTATGTTATATATTTGAATAATTACTGCTTCATTTAGTTTAAATACATTGTCTTTCAATTGGAACCATTAATTTTCATTTTCCTGACATCACCTTATATTCCCCCTAAAAACGTGCTACTGCCCCTATAAGGCAGATATCTAAAACATTTCCCAATCTTGAAGGTATATGCATGAAAAGTCCAAATAGACTTTGTGGCGACGTAAACTTAACACCCACGATATGTTTCTGAAAGAAACATAGGTGATGGAAACTAGTGTCCAAAAGAAACTACGTCAAACGTCGTCAAAAACAAAATTCGTTTACCTGACAGGGTCGAGTTTTAGTGTATCCGACAGGCATAGGGGCCTATGTCTTGGAAAGAAGAATTCACATTTTTATTCTTCAAGAAAAGATACTTTTGATTTTGTGTCTCTTCAAACGCTAATGGGATGCATAAATCGCAATTTCAATTTGTTCTTTGCACATAAACTTCCTAATTTCAGTTTAAAATTGGTAAAGTATGAAGTTTAAGTAAGAAAACAATGTTTTCGATATAATGCACTTTATTGGACATAAATTCGTTGACGCGTCATTGCTCTAGAACGATTAAAAAAAGCAAAAGTGACCAATTTCTCTCTGCTATCTCGCCTAGTTAAGAAGATTCCAAATCGATGACTTTTTTTAAACATGTTTCTCGCAAACATGAAAAAATAATGTTTCAAAATTTTGCACGGGAGTAAGTTGACTCCTTAAAAAATGATAAAACTATGTTTTAGTCGTATAAATCTGCTGTGGAATGAACTATCTGGTGATTTGTATGGTAGCGTTTCTTTTGGACACTAGTTTATATATAAATATCTATCTGATTTAGCATTAAAAGATCATTATTTATTGAATCCACTTATAATCACACTTACCAAAGTTCACCTTCCATTCAGTTTCTTACACAAAAGGTCGTTGCAATTATATCTTTTTTTTTCATTTCTTTCTTTAAAGACAAAGTTAAAAACCAAGCTAATCATCACTAATTTACCGCATCTTTCCAACATAGGATCTCCTTGTACATTAACTTGGTATTTTTGCAATTGACAATTAAATTTACAATTCTGTTCATTTATTTGTATTCAAAAAAATATAAAAGCTTTAACCATTGAAATGAGGTCATAAAGATCAATAGTATAGCACATCAGTCTCCCAGTGGGTATCGTGATGGATTAGGAACGCTCTTGTGACAGAAATTGAGTTAACTGCTCCCGAAATAGCCATTGCAGACTCAATTTTGTGAAAAGCTTCTTTACGAGCGACATTTATCAGATTACTGAACACTATCAGAAAAAGAAAGTGTTGAAAGCAAGGTGACATAGCGTTACCACAATTTCATCTGGAACGGTTTATGGCAATATAAATTGAAACTGATAACCCAATATTCTGTGCGGTTCACATTTGGTCATTGTTAAATTTGATTTTTTTTTTAAATATGAGAACAAAATAAACATTTGGATCTAAAAATGTTTTGATTAAGGCACACCACTTAGAAGTTGGGATCAGAACAGACAAAGATATTCTATAAGTCCTCAGACAAAACTTTAAAAGTTGTTTCAATACGAAAAAATAAAGCAGGCGTTATTTGTGTGGCTTATAAATAATCAATGTCTTTTAATTAGTGAAAAAGTGTTATGTTGTATCACTACGACTTTACTATCGTAACTAAATCATAAATGTACTTTTTAAAATTCAAGTTCTATAAATAATATATATGTAATGGTAAAGAAATATGACAAACTAACAAAACAAAACAGCAACGATTTTGCAATATATCTTTAAGAACGCATGGCTAATGTCCTTATGAAAATTCGCAGTGGACGTATTAATGCATCAGCTTGGCATTTTACCAACAGGTGAGATGTATTACAGATTCCCAAGTATCGTAAGTGTGAAACCACACACAACATTTGTACCACGAGGATAATCATTTATCTACTTATATATCACTGTTAGACACCAGACAACATCTCGTATCTCATAGGTCATTACGGATTAATTATCACTCTTATCTGAAGATGAATATGTCATACGAAGAGATTATATTTCGCAGATTGCAATGAATGATGATAATGATCGGATATACAGACTATATTTTATGTAAAAAAACAAAACCTTTATTATAAGAAATATAAAATAAACATATGAAATGATATCATTCCGTTAATGATTTTTATCGAAAGTATATGAAAAGAAATAAACTATGTTTGTGTTTAATTTTGTATTGATTCATACATTGATCTTTCAGATGTGTAGTTGCAAGAAAACCCATAAACTGTATGGTGTATGATAAAACAATTTTCGCTAGCATTTCCTTCTTGGATGTTTGTCTGGTCTTTTAACTCTATACCTCTGCTGTTCCTTGTGGAATACACCACGTACATGAAATCGTTCATACACTGACTGACAGCTTCCCTATCTTGCAATTAAGCAGTGGCTATCGTCCAAATCTCATTATCAGAATGAAAACAGATTTTACCTTTGTCTTCTTAGACATTTTACATTAAATTCTGACACATCCAGATGAAACTCGTGGTTAGGTTGGAATCCCCAGGCAGTTATTGTGCGTTTATGCTCTGCAATCTCTGCTTAACACCATTGTGTTGTTTATGATTCCGTGCTCTCAACAAGTCCAGTTAGTTATAACTACTAGAGGCCTCTGTGGTATACAAATGGGTGATTTGTGCATTTTTATATGATTTATTGAATATGGACATGTGGTGCAATAGATTTATTCGGGGAAAATTTATTTTAGAGTTACTCGTTGCATAGGAGCAGGTGGCAGGTGCGTTATATTGAATATTTTTGACGTCATCTAACTTTTCCAGCGTATGGTTTCTAGTAATGTCTAAGTTTATTCAAGGTAAATGCGTAGACGTAACAAATAACTGTTCCTGGAGGCAACTGTATAAGACTAGGATAGTGATTACATGTCAGTCTCAGAGAGGGCTAGACGAACACAATTAATTAGCACTGCAAGTAGATATATAGAGGTTCTTGAAGAATCAGTGATCCTGCGAAAAATAATGTCAAGACTTAGTAGGTTTGTTTTATTCAATAATATTTATTTCAATTAATTCAGAGTAAGAAAGTATAATAAGCTGTTTTAAATCTTGATTTCAAATTACCTAAAAATATTTTCTTCAAAATGTTATCGTAATTCTCTAGTAGTGGCTCATTTGAATATCCGAACGAAAACAGATCTTATTTCATCTTCTTAGAGCTTGTGCCTTTAGTTATCTGTCACATCCAGATGTTACTCACACCAGATTAGAATCCCTTGGTGATTCAGTTAGTTAGGACTGTGTAATCTCCCTTGTGTTGCACCAGTGTTCTGTTCAGACTATTTGCTGGTAACACGTTGAGCAAGTAATAGCTTACACACAGTCGTATTCAGCATGTACTTAAATGTGTTAATAAACATTTTGATTATCAAACTAGTATGACATGGAATATGGTGTCTTGAAAACGAAATGTGAAGTATTTGATTTTTTTTTACCACTTCCTTTAAGGGTTTAATGCAATATTGCTTTTTAAAGAGTATCGTTATAAGTTAAATAAAACCATGAAATTAATTGAGACTCTGTCAATGTGTAAATAAGAACAATTATTTAACGTACTCTACCGTCTCCGACTCACCGTAGCCCATTGATTGCCTATCAATTATCTCTCGACCCATAACACAGAAAAAACAAAACGGGAGTTCCCTGCTCATCCCCGCCGCGCCACCTATGGTCATGTGACCTGAACCTCATTCCAACTTCCTGTCGCTCAGTGATCGGTTGTGTCTCTGAGCTCTCTCGAAGTTATCTTGCCTTGTCTAAGTATTAAAGTTTGTAGACCTTATTTCTCGATTCCTTTTTCTTTGGGGATAAGAGTACCCTTCTCTTACCTCCTGTCAACCTTCTCCAAATTGCTATTTGGAGGTGGGTTGTTGGTTTTCTGCCTGTGGGACAGGCAGGCCTCTTGGTATCGCGCGTCCCTGCTCGGGTCGTGTAGCTTGGATTGCACGTGCGCGCTCGTGCTTCTCGGTTGATAGGCAGCACACCCTCAGGGGTCTGACCTTTGACCCTCGCTTGGTGCGTGGGTCGATTGCGGGTAGCGTCAGCGACGTACCTTGTGACTCTACGCGTCCACCCCGGCTGGAGTGAGTTGATTCGCACGTCGTTCGCGTGGCGAGTAACGGGCGTGAGTGACTATTCAGTCCTCCGTCTGGGTACGCGTTTGCTTCGCTTCGCTCTGCCTTGGTCCGTCTGGCGAGTGACTAACGGGAGTGACTGGTCCGTCCTCCGTCTCGATACGCGTTTGCTTCGCTCCGACTTGGTCCGTCTGGCGAGTGACTGACGGGAGTGACTGGTCCGTCCTCCGTCTCGGTACGCGTTTGCTTCGCTTCAAGCCGACTTGGTCCGTCTGGCGAGTGTCTGACGGGAGTGACTTGTCCGTCCTCCGTCTCGGTACGCGTTTGCTTCGCTTCAAGCCGACTTGGTCCGTCTGGAGAGTGACTAACGGGAGTGACTGGTCCGTCTTCCGTCTCGATACGCGGTTGCTTCGCTCCGACTTAGTCCGTCTGGCGAGTGACTGACGGGAGTGACTGGTCCGTCTTCCGTCTCGATACGCGTTTGCTTCTCTCCGCCTTGGTCCGCCCGGCGAGTGACTGACGGGAGTGACTGGTCCGTCCTCCATCTCAGTACGAGGTTGCTTCGCTTCGAGCCGACTTGGTCCGTCTGGAGAGTGACTGACGGGAGTGACTGCTGCGTCCTCCGTCTCGGTACGATTATGCTTCGCTTCACTCCGCCTTGGTCCGTCTGGCGAGTGACTGACGGGAGTGACTGGTCTGTCCTCCGTCTCGGTACGCAGTTGCTTCGCTTCGTTCCGTCTTGGTCCGTCTGGAGAGTGAAGGGGTACCTAGAACAACGTACTGGTGAGTGGCAGAGGTCCGTGGGACGTCCGCTCCGCCTGAGACGGACTAACATCGCTTCGGCGAGTGAGTGCGTTCTCGGCCTTACTCCATCTCACCTTGCCACTCGGTTCGCTTCGCTACGCGCAGTGACTTGATCCGTCTGGTGATTGACGGGTCAACCTTGTTGTTTTACGGGCGATTGGGACCCCCTTTGTCACGTGCCCCGCGTGGCGAGTAATGGGCATGAATGACCGGTCCGTCCTCCGTCTTGGTGCGCGTTTGCTTCGCTTCACTCCGCCTGATCTGTCTGGCGAGTGACGGAAGTAAGGGACTGGTCCGTTCTCCGTCTTAGTACCAATTGCCTTGCTTCACTCCGCCTTGGTCCGTCTGGCGAGGGACGGAAGTGAGTGCCTGGTCAGTCTCCGTCTTGGGTCGAGTTCACTCCGCCTTGGGCCGTCGGGTGAGTGACGGGTCAACGTTGGTTGGTTCACGGGCGAGTGAGACACCCGTTCTCTCCGTCTTGCTCGGTCTACGTTCCGCCCTCACTCACCCGTGAGTGACTCTGGCGAACCAGGGTGTCGTCAGGGTATGTGTATGTGCTCACCTTGTACAGATATGTTTAATTACATCTCACTCGCACAAATAGACGTACATAGAATAATGAACCATATATTAAGCGACCAATCGCCAAGCGATTGACGAGAGATGATAAAACACATAAAGGCTTTCTTTCTGGTTGTCTGTCTGTCTGACAGCGACGTACCCTGGTTCTGTGGGCGATGTGGACTAAGGGAATCGGGGACACATGACCTCCTCTCCCTCTGTCGCTCTTGCACCTCCGCATGCCCCTTGCAACAGGTGTGAAGAGTGCAAGTCTCTCTCTCTGGGAGCGTTATATCTTCAGGCTTTAAGGAGGAGCGAGAGAGACGCCGTATGTGCGAAGCGTAGGGCTCGCACCCCGGGAACCTGTCGGCCTCGTCCACCATCACCTCCCCTCCGGAGGGGCCCGTCCGAGGTAATTCGAGGCGGATGAACGGGCTTCGGATTTAGACGGGGCCACGCTCGGGGGAGTCACGGAAGCCAGTCCTCCTCCCCCTCGTCTGTCAGCTCACCAACGGTCCTCTTCGGTGCCCTCCGTCACCTCCCGCACGTCGACCCTTCGCTTGCGGAAGGAATCGATGAAAGGAAGAAGTCGGAGGACTGAGGTCCTTTCGATCAGGCGGCCTTCTCCATGCAATTGCTTGCGTCCGTCAAGGACATGGTGAAGGGGATGTTAGATGCCAGGGGGGGCCGCACCCCCGCTAGCGTACGGCAGGAGAAGACTCCCCCCTCCAGTGGGGGGTCCACTCTCGAGTCTCCTCCCTCTTCTCCTCACTCCGGCCGTAGGGTCACGCTCCACTCCCCGGAGGTCTCCCCCAGTGACACGTCCACCCCCACCGTGTCACCAGTTCACTCGGACCACCAGTTCATGGGGACGACGAACCCTCCCTTCACTCCTATCACCGGGGGAAGGAGCGGGAGCACGTCGGGTTCGGACGCGGCCGATAAGAGAGACGCGGTAGTGGAATGGGCCGGGTCTTTCTACAGGAGGTGGACGAATCCCCGTCCCCCTGCAAGTGGGCTCGTCTGGAATCCTTCTGTGAGGAGGAGGTCCCACTATGCGGAGACAGGCCTTTCCCCCTCATCGGCTGTGCGACACGGCCGGGGAAGATTTCAGCCCGTCTGCGCCGGGTAGGCTTATTCCTCCCCTTGTTCTGACGGACCGTCAGCGGTCCACCATCTCAGTAGCGTCCCCCCTATCCCTCTCAATCCTCCAGTCGTGGACGAGGATTTCAGGCGGGTTGCCGCCCCCTCCGCTGATCACCTTGTCTCGGACGCCAATCTTGTCCACCTGGACAAGGAGGCCAGGTCTATCTTGGGGATGTGAACTCTGTCGTTCACGCCTGCAGGCGATGACGGCCTTCGCCAGAGAGGCAGAGATGGGGAGGGGGGCTCCGTGGCGGGAGGCCTGATGCAGGTAATGCTTTGCGCGGGACGTATCTCGGCGGGGATCACCAACCTACGCAGGGACGGGTTCCTCAGTCAGTCCAACCTCCCTGTCGAGATTCGTAGTAATCTCCAGGCAGTCTCGGGGTCAGCCAACGCCCTCCTTGTCAGTACTGCTATTTATGAAGCGATCAGACTGGGTGATATCCCTGGATTTTCAGGACGCGTGGACAAGGAGGCCAGAAGCATTCTGGGCATGGCAAACTCCGTCGCCCATGCTTGTCAGGCCATGGCCGCCTTCTCCAAGGAGGCGGGGATGGAGAAAGGGGCGAGAGCTCTGTATCGGGGGTTCGGTTCCGTGGCAGGGAACCTAGCCCAAATCATGCTAAGTGCCTCCCGCATCTCAGCGGGGGTCACTAACCTGAGGCGGGACGGATTTCTCGCGCGTACAAATCTCCCGGCGGAGATGCGCACCCGCCTCAGGAGCGCTCCAGCAGCGTCGTCGACGCTGTTCGACGGACAGGTCGCAGAGGCTCTGCGACACCGCCAGGAGACCCAACAACAGGAGCTCACCAACCGTTTGGCAGCGGGAGGTGGCAGGGTCTCTTCGGCGGTGACGACACCGAAGAAGCGGAAGGGTGGCACTCCGCAATCCCCCGCCGGCTCAAGGACCGGCGGGGTTTCCTTTCGGGACGGGGGCCGGCCAGGCAAGGGCCGCGGCGGCTACAACGCCGGCCCCTCTCCAAAAAGGACACCCAGCAAGTTGCAGGGTAAGGGACGCGCCTATGGAGGAACCCACAAGAAGAGGTGACTCCTGGGCGCCTCCTCTCCTGCCGCCGGCAGCGGTAGAGGTTCGAGATGGGGCCGTTGGAGGCCGTCTCTCAACGTTTGTGGCCAACTGGAGGCAGTTGGGCCTGGACGAGTACGTCTGTCAGACACTGGAGCGTGGGTTTCGTATACCCGTGCACGCACACCCGCCCCCCTTTGACTTGTTCGCCAGTGGAACGTCCGCTAGAGCCGGAACGGCTCGCGCGCACACTGGAACAAGTGGAGATCCTAATCACCAAGGAGGCGGTGAGCGAGCTTCCGCTCCAAGGTCTGACACCGGGGTTCTACTCTCCAGTATTCGTGAGACCGAAAAAGGACCCGAAAAAATGGCGGCTGATTCACGACTTGAAACAGTTCAACCGCTCCTACCTCGAGCGGCCGCCATATTTTCGGCTCTTGACCGTGCGGTCTATCATGCGGTTGCTACAACCATACAGCCGCATGGTGTCGCTGGACCTCCAGGACGCGTACCTGCATATCCCAATCTGCCCCGCGGATTGCAAGTACCTCCGATTCGTCCTGGCGGGTCGTCACTTCCAGTGGAAGGTGTTGCCCTTCGGGATTGCGACAGCCCCTTGGTTGTTCACCCGGGTGACCCAACCCATCGTCCAGTTCCTTCACAGGCACGACATCCAGTTCGCGATGTACCTGGACGACGGGTTCGGGAGCCACTGCTCCCCGTCAGTTCTGACCGAACAAAGGGACTTTGTGATCGCTCTGTTCAGACGCCTGGGTTGGCTTGTCAATCTGGACAAGTCGGACCTAGTACCGACGACGTCGCTCGTCTTCCTAGGCGTCCGTCTGGACACGACGCAGGACAAGGCCTTTGTCACGGAGGAACGGATGGGCCGTTACAGGGAACTCCTAGCGGCAACCCCCCGCCGGGAGCCAGTTGTATGTGGACGCCTCTACCCAGGGGTGGGGCGCGCACCTGGGGACCGACCAGGCGGCGGGCGTGTGGTCGCCGGCGCAAGCCGAGCTTCACATCAACTTCCTGGAGTTGAATGCCATACGTCTGGCGATCGATCACTGGTCGGATCGTCTGGAGAACCAGGTGCTGTGTGTCCACACAGACAGTTCGACGGCAGCCTGGTCGATCAACAAGCAAGGATCGACCAAGGCGGGATCGTTGTTACAGCTGGTGATGGAGCTGTTTCGACTGGTAGACGAACTCAACATCTCAATAAGAGCGGTGCACATCCCGGGAGCAAAGAACGTCCTTGCGGACGCCCTTTTGCCCGGACAAACCTCCCTCCACGGAGTGGATGTTGCACCCTCGAGTGTTCGAGGCGATCTGTCTCCAGTTCGGCAGGCCGCATGTCGACCTCTTCGCGACACGGCTCAATCACCAGCTGCCGGTATACGTATCCCCAGTGCCAGACCCTCTGGCATGGGGATTAGACGCGCTCGCGTTAGGATGGGAGGGGATGGACGCTTACGCTTTCCCCCCCCCGCCATTCTGACTCAAGTGGTGGCAAAAGTCCAGGAGACGAGGCGCCTGCGTCTGCTCCTGGTCACACCGAACTGGCCGGCAAGGCCGTGGTATGTCCCCCTCCGGAGACTCTGCGCTCAGGAGCCGGTTCCCCTGCCATCCAGGTGGGACCTTCTCAGGAGCAACCCAAGCAGACGGGTGCACGAGAACCCTCAGGTTCTACATCTGCACGTATGGGTTGTCTCCAAGACGGAATGAGGAGCGCAGGGTTCTCGGAAGCGGTAGCCAGCGCAGTGGCGACCTCACAGCGGTCATCCACGCGCAAGCTGTACGATTTCCAATGGGCTGCTTTCATGACCTTTTGCGAAGGGAAGGGGTTCGATGTGCGGTCGGTAACGGTGCCCCAGGTCGCGGATTACCTGGTCCACCTACGCACAGTGAGGCAGCTTAAGGCTTCCTCCATCAACACGAACCTCGCGGCCATTTTGTCCGTCCTTCGCAAAAAGGACCCCGACTTGAACACCTCGGTCCTTAAGGAGCTCATTAGGACGTACAGGAACGTGGATGGCCGCCACAAACTGAGACCGCCAGAGTGGGATCTGGCGATAGTTTTGAATCACCTCAAGTCTGAGCACTATGAGCCGCTGACGGACACGACGCTGCTGCGTCTCACCATTCAGACTTGCTTCTTAGTGGCAATGGGGTCAGCGGCCAGAATATCAGAGTTGCACGCGCTGCAAGCTGATTTGCTCAGGTTTGAGGTGAGAGATGGAGGGTCAGCGACTTTGGGTCTAGCACCGGAGTTCTTGTGTAAGAACCAGGGCGCTGACGAGCGTGGACGGACGTTCACACTGCCGTCAATCTCCTCGGCTATCGAGCCCACGGACGAACAGGAACGCCTCCTCTGTCCGGTACGCGCTCTGCGCATCTACGTGGAAAAGACGCGCACGCTGAGACAGGGGAGGCGCAGGCTCTTCTTGCCTCACTCCCAGACAAGCTCAAAGGAGTTGGACAAGAGGCAGCTGGGAGTTTATCTCAGGTCGGCAGTAGTGGACGCCTACAAGGCGGTTGGACTGCCGGCGCCGGCGCGGACCAACCCGCATGAGATCAGGGCCATATCGGCGACTATGGCACTGCACAGCAACTTGTCAGTGGCGGACATCATGGCCGGCTGTTTCTGGAAGTCGGGCTTGGTGTTCGCCAACCATTACCTGCGCGATGTCTCCACGGAGGACCTGGAGGGCGTAGCCCGTCTGGGGGCGCAGGTCTTTGCCCAGCAGCGAACCACGGGGGCCCCCCCTGGCAGGGGGCGCAACCATCCACGCTAACGGGGCCTCACGAGTTGAGAGGGGCTCTTAACCCATTTAATAAACTTGCTTGTTGAATGGTTATAGTGGTTTTGTGGTGTTTTAATTAGGGATCGTCGACCGCGAGAGGTCAGACAATTAATCCTCATTAGAACGGCCGCTCGCTAGGTCGCCGATCATCAGAGCAATCTTGAGAGTTACCGCTATACGACGAATTCTACCCGCCTCCTACAGTGGTATCAGGCTAAGGTCACTTGTCGGAGGTTAGTAACTAAATAATAGTACGTTTTTGATTAAACGTCATTATTTTTACTTACCGTAGACAAGTGACCGTCGTGGGAATGAGTCGATTACATGTTATATGGCTAACAAGGCTAAGGTCACTTGTCTACGGTAAGTAAAAATAATGACGTTTAATCAAAAACGTACTATTACTTTCAAAATGAACACATTTATCCAGATAATATCACTTAAAATCTGTGTTCATAATCAAATTCAATCTCAATTGCTTACGCTTCACAACTACATGTAATTATGTCAAATTTGATACATCCTCTCCGTCATAAGTAGGATCTCATGCCGTCTTGATGGTGAGACAGAATGTGACATTATTTATAGAAAGATAATCCATCATATTCACATCATCTCGACTCGCTCTAAATAGCTTTACTTTGGTAGTTTTAGACTTATGTTATCTACATCAATAAGTACATGATACAAATCATCTATTGCGTCGACATCTGAAACATCTGTTCTGTGACTCATATTTATTTTACTGAACTAAAGTCACCAAATGTGGCACTATCTTGGTGATTTATAAGAGGAACACTTTTAGATTTTTAGATTTTGTTTAGGCTTAAAAAAGGCCATATTTCTCAGATTTTTCTTTAAACATTTATTTTTTTTAAATTGGAATTCGCATCCCCTTGATCTAACCAGTTCGACTGCAGATAAAGAACACACTAACACTATATTAGGCCACTTAATGACGTCCATACACGCTAACCATGAATACATTTTGCATTAAAGTGGCATCGGCCATAAATTGCTGCTCATGTAGTGTGAAAAATTAATAATAAATTCTTTTTTTACTTTAGTTTATAGATGAATCATTAACTTCAGCTAACAACTAAATGTTCTATAAAAGGTTGATTTGCAGCTCTGAGCATTTATTTTGTAGAAAAAATATATTACCCAAAATAATCAGTCCCAACAACTTTTTCAGTTCATATAAACAGTCCTCAACAGTTATATCACACGAATCTCATGTTTTAACAATGTTATATTTGGGATCACACTATCTTGAATAGTACAGATTCGTTTGCTTTTTCGGCCCGAGTCCCATTCGAAACCACACCTTCAGAATCAGGCAACACCGCCAGCAATAACCATACCAAAAGCTAAACAATCCGCCCGTTTAGAATTTTTCTCTAAAAATTGAAAAGTGTAAAATTTCTCAAAACCAGAGCAACCTATTCTTATTTCGGACCATCTTCCTACGCAGAACCTAAAAGGTCAGTTTCCAAACTGTCATTTTATGCCTTGCTGCATAGCCTTGAGTTTTCTGTGCTTGCTCTCTAGTCTGTAGGGGCACTATAGCAGCACAGAAAAGTAAAGTCTCTGCAGCAAGGCACAAAATGACAGTTTGGAAACTGGCCTTTTAGGCTCTGCGTAGGAAGATGTTTTCGGACCAGAAATCGAGGTCTCTTTACTCTTGTAAGACCGGATATGACGTCAATAAACGGAGACAGTTTGACTCCTTCATTGTCAAGGCTCTTTCTGCATCAAGGTTAATTAGGTATCGAATTAAGTCTGAGTTCCGGATACCATGAGATCTTTGGAATGTACGCTCGCTCTGTCAGTAGTCTAATGATTAATTAGAAAGATACAGATTGAAAAACGTTTTGTATTTAGGCACACATGCATTAAATGAACCTTTAACAGGTGACCCATTTTCCCTTTTTTTTAAACATTCCGAACAACTGTTAAGAAATCTTGCATTTACAGTTGACATCTCCATAACTTTCTGGCGATAGTGTGTGAAAATCTTATGTCATGTGTCCTTGGTATTTTCATTGGATTTAAGTATTCCTCTGTGAATTGAATTGTCTGTATTTCTGGAATAACTATATATCATACACGTTTATTGCCATTGATTCCAAACTCTTGACTCATACTGTTAGAATGAATCACTTTCAGCTGCAGATTGCATGGATGTCCATTAAAAAATGCTTGTGTCTAGAAAAGGGAATTTTCATTGTAAGGCTCTCTATATGTTGTCGACCTTTTCCGTAAGGTTAGATAACCTCTTAATGGAACCAAATCGATTCTTGGCGTTTATGACGTCCCTAATGTACAACTATTTAAAAGGGGTTTGGGGACTTACAGTTTCAGAACTCTCTGAGATTTTCCACTCGTTTTTTCCATGAGTTCGAGAGATACTGTAATGCTGCAAGAGCGACAGCACTAATGACAGTCCATGGAACAAAGAGGGAATGCAAGGTAATTCCGTTTTAGTGAAAGATCAACACCATTAGTTCTTTATAGGAGAACACATCTGGAGGTTTAAAAAGGATTGATTGATAAAGAATGAACTAACAGCTGTTGAGGTCGATGCATCAATACAGTGGGCAAGATAATTTCATGTATGTCTTGCTAAATAGTTGTGTATGGAATAGAAGCCTTTTAAACAGTATAATTCCTAATCCTACAAGTCTAGATTGGTGAATTGCATGAAATGAATGAAAAACCTAGATAAATGATATTATATCATATTTACAATATATTTTAATATTTTATAGAATTAATGTTTAGTGTAATTCCAGGTATTGGCAAAGCGAACAAGTTAAGTTAAGTTGCAGGGATTTGAGGAATTGACGATCCTGTGACAAGATGTCATGATGTTATTTCACTGGTCATTTGACTCGCCCTTTGAAAATGTAATAACACTTTATGTTATGCACTCAGTTGCAATTGATACTTTACTCGCATCCGATACCATATAACTTGTCTCACATTTCCTAAAACCTCTTTGTTCATCTGGTTATTGATTGATTTCTGTAAAACACACAGTTAAAGTCACAGTAAATAAACGTCGTCGACATCGCCTCATGGTGAAAGAAGACGTTAACACTCCAACCTAACAACAACAACACAGTAAATATCAAATCGAAGGCATCGTCTGCTTTCAGTAATTCGCTCAACAATAAACTGCATAAATGTACAAGAAGAAGATATTTTTCTGTTATAGATGTATATGAATCTCTTTATACTCATCGACATTCCCGAAAGGCTTACCAGATAAAGAGTCCATTTTGTAAGTTTGACCTTTCCTTAGAGAAACTATCAATATTGATTTGTGTTGAACTGACCCAATAAAGTGACAATCACATTGACGTTTCTCCTTTTGTGTTTAAAGCCGCTATATTGTTTCAAATACATAAATGATTAATTAAACACTTGAAATTAACAGAATGTTGTTTATTTCTAAACAGATAAGTAAACTTAAAGCCTTGTCCAGCTGTCGCAAGTCAAATATAAATATGTTAACATGGTCACCGTTAAGTTATGCATTATTCTGTTCTCTTAGTTCATGATATTAGTATTTTGTAAATGATTTCTGAACAAGAAAAGTTTGTCCTGATTGAAGTTTGTTTTGTTTAAGTGACACAGAATAGTTTATTCGAGTCCAATATATCGAGCAAAGCAAATTCTGTTACTTTTCATATTAGTTCCATATATTTATGGTCAGTAAACGTGGCCTGCTTTAGAGGATATTAGGTCTTGTTAATGTTTTTCATTTGGTTGTAATGACAGAATCTTTGTAACATGTTTTATTAATTTCGTTTGGACTGCATTAATCTTGCAGCAACACTTAATCACAGATTTGTTTTCAGTTCTGTCCATTTTCATATTTAGTCTTTTTTCATAAAGTCGATTTAACAGGCAACTTGTGTATGTATCTCGTAATTAGATTAACTACCTAATCTATTGTGTAACTAACTGAATTCTAAAATATATTGTAAACCTGAAGTTGAAAGTTGAAAGTTGAAAGTTGAAAGTTGCAGTCTCCCCCCCCCCCCCCCCCCCTAAATAGTTTGATTTTGCCTTCTAGACCAATGTATTATCCACAGTAATTGCACACGAGTTTCCACTTTGACTCGCGCGGTTCAAATTACCGTACAGCTACAGACTTACATACCATGCACATAGTTCCTGTCTACCTCTTGTTAATAGAATGATCAACTTGTTGTCGTTGATCCTTCGTTCGTCTCTCAAAATGGTTCTTTAATTGTGATATAGTGAAAAACGAAATTATCGAATTTCACCAAACCATTTGCACTTTATGTCATCCCTTATGTACCATTAACGTGGGTGTCATTTTACATTTTACAGCCTTTCTACTTGATGTGTCCGTTTAAGAGTTTGAACACAGTTTGAAAAGGTGTATTATGACAAGGAACTAATGATTGTTCATGTTGAGACAGACTGTTAGTGGTTAAATGTCAGCTCATTGAGCTCTTGACGAACACAACAAGCACTGCATAGTTAAATTTAGATCATATTCAGTCTCTGAAAAATAAACAACAATTTTATTAAATATAGGAAAGGAGCCTCGGAGAATTGGTATTTTCAGAGTAGTCGTTCACTTCAGATCTAAACGTGTGAGGTTTTGTTGATGTAAAGTGTTATCGACTCCTAAAAGACTTATCACATCGCCAGATTGTCAATACTGCAGGGAAACAGTTTATTCAATTTGTGAAAGAAAAGGCGAAAAGTAGTTACACAATGACTTAAATTTCCTATTATGTGGAACGTTGCAAGTTTGATTAATTTGACAAATGAACGCTAGCATTTTAATTTTCTAAATTTCATGTATAAGTCACCTCTTCACTACTTTAAAGAAACAGATGTTGATACAAATCTATATAAGATAGATTAATAATACCTCGACCAGTCTGTTGCAATTTGAATATAGCATATTATTATTTTTATTGATTAGTCATGAACTATTTGTTTTTGCTGATGTGTGGGCTTAGTCATGTGTAGATACATTTTAATAGGTTTTATTGTCCTCGTTAAACATTCACAACATGCATAATCAATGACGACCATTATAAATGAAGTGTCTTTATTCCGTTTTCATACCTAATAAGCCTTGGTTGTCGCCAGTTTGTTCATCTAAAGTATATCTTGCAGAAATACGTACATGCATAACATGGTAATGTTTTGAAAATTGGCATATCTGCCTTGGCATTGATATCAACATTGAACATGTTCTTGGTCCGTTATATAAGTTATATAACTTTAAATCTTTGTGAACATAGCAAAACTGTGGGAAGATTTAAATATATTTAACGATCTTTTACTTATTTTTAGTATCTCATTAACCAATGTATGACTGAATTTTATATCAATAACTGACTATATATATCCTTTTGGGTTTCTGTCTGTTTGCAAAACCAACGCCCATAACTTTATGCAGTGTTAAAAATCAATATATACAACTCCTTCCTTCCTGCTGTTAACGCTGATTGTCAACACTGCTACTCAATTATGTATTCTTGTACATTACTCTCAGTAGAAAGGTGTGTGAATATCATGACATCTTCCAATAATTGTATGTTTTGACTCAGTATCTTACATGGCGTGTTTAATCAGGAGATTAATAAAACATAAGAGAACAGTTAAAATTATGACAATCTAGCCTCAGGTGTAAGTAGCTCTATAACTATCAATAAATTTACATATAACTACAGTGTTTACTATTGTATATATGGATTGGGAACAATAAAAAAAAAAAAAAAAAAAAAAAAAAAAAAACTATCAATAAATTTCAAGAGCGCCTTTTTACTTATACGTGTCACAACTTCATCTTTTACAGTCTTTAATCATATAAATCAATTAATAAAACAATTGAAGAATCTCCTCTTTTACGTATTTCGTTTTCTAACATCTAGAATAAGAAATTAGAATTATGTTCTGCGAGGTAATGTTGGTACGCGTGAATGTTGTTAAATGTTCTCTTAATTGTTGTTTTGAAAAGTTTGGTGTTACAGTCTAACTTACGAGATAACGAGTATCTTCAACAGACACGTTTGCTCAAGGAGTTTTATCACAATAACAAGCTCTCACACACGTGTAACACAAATAGAGATCAACATAAGACTGCTCTGACACACACAATACGTGAGATGTTATCTTCCACACTGGCTGGGTGCATGTTCTGCATGTGAGATTAAGAGTCTCCATTACACAATATCAATAGGAACTACACAGATTAGAAAGCACTTTTATTCCTCGTAGTATATGATGATGGATAAAGAGTTCTCAAAAAGACTGCTTTGATATGAATGGTGTGCATGACATGTAAACAGCGCGAAATCGCGAAAGTGCCAAAGCGCGAAATTGCGAAATCGCGAAAGTGCGAAATTGCTCTTTCGCTCTTTCACACTTTCGCACTTTCGCACTTTCGTTTCGTTCACGTTTTGCGATTTCGTTTTTTCGTTTCTACCATGTTTCGCGATTTCGTTTCTACCATGTTTCGCGATTTCGCTTCTCGCACCTTTCGTAATTTCGCGATTTCGTTTACATGTTTCGCAATTTCGTGTACCTTTTTCGTGATATCGCTTTGTGTTCGTTTTGCCATTTCGCAATCACGAGGTTTAGTTTTCGCGATTTCGTGTTGATCTTTAACGCGAAATAAAAATGGCCCCTCTCGGCCATCATACGTAAGCCCATCGGGCCTTACAGGCGGGATGAGCTAAAAAATGTATTCCATATAAAAGCGTTTTACAGTCTAGTTTTATGCAGTGTCAGGAAGAAGCCATAGTGGGTCAATTCATCTCATAATTGTATATATTATATGATAGGCGGTGCATTTCCGAGGTCAATCAATGAAAATAAACCGTGTAAGTATGCACTAGTGACAAAAACAAAGGAAATAGTGACTGATAACAACAATGATCTGACGCTTTGAAAGGTTCATGACGTCATGTGTCAAGTTGGCTCTCTTTAGAGTCGACTCAACGTAAATTCTTCAATTTTTATAGAAATACAATGATTCAATCGTAAAATAAATAGAGAATTTGTCTTTTCTTTACAAATACCATGTTTATCTCATTTAGTAAGGCAGAATGATAACATTATGACTCGTGGTTGCACCTCACGTGAAAATATAAACTTTCTTCCCCACTCTATGAAATAAACATGGTACTTGTCAAGAAAAGACAGATATCCTCTAATCACTACCCAATGGATGGAAGAAGATTAAAGCTATCATCAAAACTGATGCATTAAAGATGCTGTATCATACTTGCAATATTTTTTAAAGTATTTTTAATGTATTCGTTGTATTTTTAGAAAAATTTAGCGACCAACCATGAGAAAATCGGACCAAAATTCATTAAAAAGAAGATAATTTACCAAAAATTACCGAAACGGCAGTCGACATAAGGGCGAATCAAGTGTGGCCATTTCACAACTTCCGGTTTCTAAATGTACGCTTGAAAACCGTCTTTGTCGCGCTCAACTAGATTTCATTTTCTTTTTCCCCGAATTAGGTATTCGTTGCTGTCAAAGTTGATACCCATCGAACGCAATTACGGTAGTTTAGACACGCTGTAAATCCTACAGGTATAATGATTACGTCACCGAAAGCGGGTTCGTTAAATGCTATGCCCTTTCTACATATTTCTACAAGGGGTACTGTGCTTTGAGCGTCGAAATAAGTATGTTATTGTTGATTAAACAATCTAAATATGATATCAAAATTTCGACGAAAGATTTTTCTACAAAGTGTTGTATTTCTTTTCTCAATAGCTAAATTTCATCCTGAACCGCTTGCAAGTATGATACAGCATCTTTAATGCATTTTCATATTAAGAAGAAGAGGTATTAAGAAAAAGGTGTTTGTAAATAAGGATACACTCCACAATAACAATCATTTGTAAGTTTCCTTTTATTGTTCTAACTATTTGCTACTTCACATCCAAACCCTTTGATAATTATCAGCATGATAACAGTGTCCATACACGCCAACTGGTGATACATCCTGCACGTAGAGCTTGTATTCAGTGTTCACCATTCAATGTATGTATACAATATGGGAGGGGGTAGAGAATCAGTAAAGGTACAGTTTATTGTGTCGAATGGATCTATTATGTTGTTTTGAAAATATGAGGTTTTTGATTATTAACAGTGACAATACGGACTTTTTTTATCATGTTTCATAAATCTTAACCATCGCCTCAATTGTCTAATTTTGACATAATTGTATTGGCTTTAATCATCGCTGTATAATTGAGTACCTAAAAGCAGTACAATTCATGTATGAATCTGCCTTATCGCTGGCTTTTTTGTAATGATAGTAATTATGAACAGCTTAATAAAATCAACTGATATCATAACCAGCATGTTTTATAGATTTAACAGCGTTTTTGCATGATCTTGTGTGCCCCGTGTGTGTGTATTATAAATTACATATTGCGATGCAACGTTACTACAAATCATTGATGGTATAGTTTGCCTATGATATTGCGGAAAAGATGACACTTCGTTTGCTCGATTCTGTGAAGTAGGTTAGGGGTATTTTCTTTTTACTGGAATAATCAGAGCATAACATGTATATTCCTCCCTATTGACATACTGTTTTTACGACACTCGTGCCTACATATCAGTATATCCCTCGTTCTCTCTCAGGAAATAATTATACCTATTAAACATAGTGTTCTTGTACATTCTTATGATAGCCCCTAGTTAGGTCTTAATCAAAATTAATGTTACACTGTAAATTTCCGGAACTCAAAATAATTGTCTCGAAATGGATGATTAACCCTCCTCCTGTGAAACCGAAAGCTGACTTCCTGGACCC
Source organism: Steromphala cineraria (assembly GCA_916613615.1). NCBI lineage: Eukaryota > Metazoa > Mollusca > Gastropoda > Trochida > Trochidae > Steromphala > Steromphala cineraria. Next base: position 29,893,652 of record OU744726.1, on the reverse strand, counting down.
TTGTGAGACAGATGGTGATGTAAATTTAGTCACACTCATCACTTCACCAAACACAGACGATAAAGTGTTATGCTTCGGTGGTGGTCCGTACAGTCGTCCGTCTATGGTCACTTTTAACGTGAGTGAATAATGTAAATAACAAGCGGATTACACAAGACACGAACAACGTTAATAACAAGGGGATAACACAAGTCATGAATAATGTTAACAACAAGGGGATAACACGAAACACAAATAATGTTAATAACAAGGTGATAACAAGAGATATGAATAATGTTAATAACAAGGGGATATGCATTGAGGTCAATGACAACTATTGAATATTTTGGTTGGAAGATTTTTGATAAAATATTAAATATATGACTGTGCATAAGTTACTTTGTTGAATCTTTGAATTAAAGTTACATAAAAAGTGTCTTTACCAATCAAATTTGGTAAATGATCAGGTAAGAATACTATAATAAGAAAACCCCGATATTAACAGACAGTGACAAAGAGCGAAACAAAGGACGTGGTGAGTGAGAGGCGCCATACATAACCTATCTCTTGACCTCCTGTCTGATGATAAGCAGTATATGTTTCTGATATTAGTATGAAACAAAGACCCAAACGAAACTTAATTTCATCGAATTCTGGAACATATGTGAATGACATCTGGCATTTAATTACAAACCAGACAACATTTGTATTCTCAACTTACATCCTCCTTGACATTATCTCCCCACAGAGGCAGATGAAGTCATGTTGATTTAGCCTCTGTTCTATTACGACGTGTTTGTGGGATAGAATGTGAGATGCCTGATTGGAGGCAATCAAAATTAGTTGTGCAATCAGCGACGCTGTTCTTAAATCATCATTTTGGCTACTGAAACAAGACAAAGGCATTGTGATATGAACCACCCTTTCCATGCGAGAAGCCATGTCATTTGATAAAGAAATTCAAATGTATTGAGATGAAAGTTTTTTCCGCCAGGGGAAACTGCCGGAACCCACGGATTTCGGCGTAATAGAACAGAGGCTAAATCAACATGACTTGATCTGCCTCTGTGGGGAGAGAATGCCTCATTGACGAACTATTCCCGTTGCACCAATATAAGGGTTTGCTCCAGACTCAGTCCATAATATACAAGCCAATATCTTTATTGCCTTTCTTCCAAATACAATATTTATCTTCTGGTTATATCAATTACCAATAAATCATTGCAAGAATCAATCGATAATATACACTTCTTTCTGTCCTTTCTGCTCAATACAATATTTATCTTCTATTTATATCAATTACCAATTTACCAGATATCAATTTAGGAGTTTGCTTCAAAGAAGTTTTGTCTTTAGAATTCCTTACTTTCAATTTCGTTCTTGATCTCAAACTCAACCATAGTCCAGAAAACTAATCACCAAACCAATTCCATTTATGAAACAAAATCCTTTAGTATGTCTCATCGATCAGAGAAGCTAGTTTTATTTGTCTGGCCGTGGACAAAGTTGACCAACCATCATGGCTAACAAACAAGATAAAATAACCCATACAATTATGATTAAGATTTCCAGACATGTTACAATACTCATCATCCTAAAATTTGGCATAAAAGATGAAATAATCCAATAAACATATCTATTGACAGATCCACAAGCAATTATACGATGTCATAATTCATATAAATATTATGAAACTGTGTCTAACCAAAGGAAAAAAATTATGTTAAGCGAGTAACAATGCTGTCAATTCGTGTCTTCTTACTTTCGCTGTTACATTAGACCTGTTAAAAAATGTTGAAAATATCTTTTGACTATCGAATACTAATTGTAAACAAATCAAAACAATTCTTTTTTGTTAATGTATCCGATAGTTTTCCTAGAAAAGGGCCAATGACTGATGTGAAGTGATATTTTCAATTTACTAATCTGGATGTTTTCTTATCTCAACAGGACGAGGACAGAAAGGGCGAAATGTATATGAATTAACAAGATATGTTATAAAAACCACTTATTAGGATTTTGATATTTAATCATTGGTAATGGTCATGCTTTAGAATAAATTGTTGGACAGTCAGACATCACCTTTCTGTAATAACATCTTAATGAAAACATTTTGTCACCTTATTCCCTTTCATTTTATACCATTGCGACTATATTCATCTTTTGTACAAAGAAGTATGCTGGTTTATCACTCAAAGAATATAAAGCACTTTATCATTTGAAAATATCGGGTTTGTCCTATGTGTCTGGTTATCTTTTTGTTAGCATTTTGCTTGAAATTGATATTTTTTTCTTAGATGAATACTGATTGTTTTATTTGAAATGTAAAACAATCTAAAATGAAATGAATATTGAATAAAATGTCTTTTTAGAGGAGCCTCTCTAAAGACCCTGAACCATTTTATTCTGGCATTTGTTATACATTTATAGAACTGCAAAGCCAATGTCTGAACATATGTCTTCAGTGCTGAATATCAGTCTCATGTAGAAAGTCTTCCTGTGATTCTATCAACACGAGTAGTTATTACTACTACTACTTTATCACATATTCTTGTAAATGTTGGGATACGGATTTGAATATGAAGGTATAATTAACATCATTTTGTCATTTCCGAGTAAACATTGTCTTATATCACGGGTGGTATGGTGACTGAATTTTGAAATGTGCAGACGTGTATATACTTTTACTCAGTACCCATCTATTGGTGTGAATCTAGAACCTACTCAAGACATGTCTTCTAAAGATTGATATCTCATGTTTCATAGATAAACAAAACGACGTTCCGTCTGATAAAATTTCTATAAAATGAGTGAGTGATTTATGAAACCAGCAAAAGTGTGTAAATATTGTAGATGTATTGAATTATTTATCATTGATATCTTCGACGGGCAGGTAATAATATATGATATGTTATTGCAGATGTTACCATACATATTTGAAACGGCTATTTTCAAACGACCACGAACGTTATTGGATATAGTATACATGTATACAGTTTTGCTATTGCTTGTCATACACTTTCGTGACAATTTAATTTAAATTCAGTGTTCTATACCCCAATGAGAGGATAATGAAATGAGATAAATACTTCTAGTAACCGTTAAGCCATCCACTGTATCGTTATTGGATGTAATGCACATGGTACAATGTATTCCTAGAGGTATGTTTAGATAACACGGATATTCTGTTCGTAATTTTTATAAGGGAAACGGAAATAAGATTTTTAGGATTAGTTTAGTTGAAGAAAAGACATTGAATTGAAATCTATCTTACTCTTGATAAACTCGATTTGAGATACACGCGAATTTAGATAGAGAAAGAATGTACCATTATATTTGGGATAACGTTATGTTCAATTGTAATTTTTTTTGCATTTTTTTGAATCGATTGTAAATTTCAGCTTATTTGATCACAAATATAACATTGTTACATTTGATCATTATCTAAATTATATGTATCTCTAATTTATTCAGCAGTAGGATGGCAGCTGTACCAAGTTACATCTATCATGTTTGACCTCGATTGTTTAGAAGCGAAATAGAAAATCTGTTGGCTATTGTTTGGCCCAACGCTTGCAGTGTTGCCTGACTGTTAGGGTGTGGGTTCGATTCCTGGAAGGGACTTGACATGGATAAGTCCAAGTATTTGTATTATTGCCGGATCTCTTATTCAAAACAAAGCAAGGGTAAAATAATTTTGGATAATACAAAGCTGTTTACACTTGAGCCAATAAATATCTACTTTCAAAAACATAATACCATACATTGCACTAAAGTTAGATAATATACATAATGTACGATAACTGCCTGTTACAATCAACTTAATTTATAACATCTGCAGTTCATTTATTGACTTTTTAAAGCATTGAGTAATCTATAGAAGTTGTAAAAAGATTATGAGCGTTTTTAAAACGAAGGAAGACTTACATTTTACCTTTCTCGTTCTTTCTTTACATTCTTTCAAGTCTAGAGTATCTGATTGATGAGAGCACTACAGTAAATCACACTAACTTATCTGAGAGGCGCCCTGGAAGCCATTAGTCTGGAAGGCCTATGCCACAAGGTCAAAAGGTAACTCGTACTATGAAGAATACTTCGAAAATTCCAAAATTAATCCTCAGAAGAATTTTTTTTACTGAATTAAAGCTTCACCGCACAAAAACGTTTCAATTATCGTGTTTAAAATATGAGATACTGTATAACTCGTAGCCTAAAACTTTTGGCTATGGATGTGAACGTAGACAATAAACTCCGGATAGAAAGAAGCTTCATAGCACACATTTTTTTCAAGTCATCGTGTTTAAAAGAATGTTTTAGGGATTGAACTTTTACCTTAAATGCGAAACCGTCAATATAAATCACATAAGATATAAGCAGTACGATAAGCATATGTTGTCTGAAATGTTATAGCCAATGTAACAGGGGCTTGTGTAAAGTAACAATATCGCATATATTATTTGACAGAAAGGCAACTTATATGTTTTTATCAGATTGTTTTGATAGAGACAATGTCCAATCACTTATAAACAAGACTCAACGGAAGGAAGAAGCCTAATCTGAACTTATGTAACACTCACTGTTTTACTGCTAGGGAGATTATCGACTGGCCATAATACCTCATATTGTTTGTCAACGGGTATTGATCCTGGCTTATAAAGGTCAACCTTTATGGTATGCCATGCCAATGGTAGTTCTGTGCTTTGTGAATATTGGAACTAATAACCCAAAAACAAAAGACCGGTAAATTTCAAACTAAGGATGTCGTTTAACGATACAAACCAATCACCAAATCATTACTATTTTTTTTATTATACGAGGTTATTGCTTTCACTACAAAGGTGATTCTATTAATAACATTTTAAGCTTCGTTTTCGTAATATGGAAACAACCCGAATAAGTCCATTATTTCATTTATAGTTTGTAAATTATGATAATTGTACTGATCCTCCTTTAAAGACATTAATACTTTCATGTCATCTTATTCATGTCACGTCTTTAACTCTTTAATGATTGATAAAAATAATACAATGTATTAACACGTTTCATTTTGTATCTCCAAATCTGCGGGATTACCGAAGTTCACCTACACGCATACATACATTTACATAGATAATAACTTACCAACTACACGTGCACCTTTTTTCCTATAGGGATATCAAATACTCAATCTCAAAGTGGATTTTAGAAAGCTTGTGGTCATTACATAGGCGAGAGACTACGTTCATAACCTACTCTTCATTTATTCGGAATCATATTTGAGGTATAGTTGACCAATGCAAAGTTAACATATGATTACCCTGCATGCTCGATTGTTCTCAGTAACTATTTTCTTTCTCAGATGACTGGTATCTTCTGGAATCATGGATGGCAATTAATTTGCTAACAGCATGACATTGGAAGAAGCACGTCAGCTACAAAAGAATAAAACAGATGGTGCGAGTGTCACGATTTTATTATGATTGGCGCACAGATACAACTGAAGTATAACATCATAACAACATGGATAACTATTGTAACAAATGAACTGTATTGTACAGATTGTGCATAAATGGTGAACACAAAGCAGAGGAGGAAGTTAACATACGATATGTTTAATGATAATGATAAGTACCTTCAATTATATTTTAAACATTCAAACCGCCTCATTTAAACAAAGAATCCTTGATTTGAATAAAGTAAAGAATACTTTGACATTTCATACTTTTTCTACATAAAGGTGACAGAAAATGTGTTTATTGTAACTGATGTCTTGATTATCAATAAGCATCTGCCCTGCGTTAATAACAAATTTTTCGCGTACGGTGCCCTGCCGTTTACATGTACAAGTAAAATTCGTGTTAATGAACACATGTCACACCGCTAATGATTGTTACACGGCGTTATACATTACAAGTGTGATTAATTAACAGGCAAATGGACAACACATCAAGGTTCACAGAATGATTGATTCTATGATGGCAGTCAACTTGTTATACTGGAATGCACAAACTGTAAGGACAGAGAAATCCTTTGAACAGAAATTTGTTTGACATTCTGGATCATATTGTGTATCAACATTGATTGTGTCTCAAACATAATGTTGGCAATAAATAAATGATAATGTTTAAGGAAATATGTATGAATATGATAAACTTTCATTTCATATGAACCACTAAAATGGTTCCTGTTCGAACATACTGTTGGCTATAAATAATGGACTATATTTTACGGTAAAATGATATAAAATCAAATTTTGATATTGAGTTACACAAAATATAAGAAGACATCCTTAGACTTCACAATATCACGGAAAGTCAACGGTATTTTTTTAAAACGGCCGAGATTTTTGCTTCCAACAATTAACACCTTTCAAGCATTACCATTCACACTATAATTAACGTTTTAATCCCATTCACGAATTCCGGAAGTGACGTCATTGTTTGCAGATGACGACGGGTACGTGTGAGTGGTGTATGATGTAGTCACTGACGCTTCCCAGAAGAGTACGTCGGACCTTGCCGCATCCACGACTTCCGGTCAAGATGAACGTCGCCTTCTCCTCCTTGGCTACTCGCAGAATTACCTCCCCTGGATGCCCCATCACGCACTTGATCTTACCCGTCATCTGGAGGGAAGAACACAATTATAAAAGAACCTTTATCAAGGAACAATTTGACTGAAAACTTCTTCAAGGAATTGCATGTTAGTACACAATTGCAATAATAACTGAAATGATCTCTTATAATGACTCAAGAGGAGAAATGATAGTATCATTCTAAAAGAATATATATTTGGTTAATACTTAAGTTAAGAAAATGGCTAGTAATTTTGCTTTAAGTGTCACTCATTATTTTCATGAGGGCTTAGAAGCCTTCTGTGATCTCTCAAGTTCAATGTAAAAAGTCTACGTACTCCTGACTCGGTCAACATGCCGCTGAAGCAGTCGAGGAGTTCCGTCTTCTTCTTCTGTTCCTCCTCTATCTGGTCCACCAGCTGCTTGATGTCCGGTCGGTGGTGACCTGGCAGGGAGGGGGTTAAAACTTAATTATCGATAAACAATCAAATGTATGATTATCATACACTATGTAGAAGATCTACCATGTAATGTCCGGTTTATTTTGACCTTGGAGGAGGGGGTGTAATTTAATCAAATGTGCTCAATTCTTAATTAACTTATAACTGTACATGCATGATCAATATACAGGGTTATTTCTCGACAACGAGGCCGATACGAGATAACCTGACCAAAGCACGACCCTAAGCATGTGAAATGAGCGGAAGAATGAAGCAATCGATTTAAACTTTTAAATAGAGGGGAGGTCATATAAACGTCATTTTCAAAGTATCAATGATTTTGAAATTACTTTAGTATTCACGGTTGTTTACGATTTCAAAATCTTATGTGAAGTTAAATGCATGATGAGCGTATTGCTGTTTGAAACTTGCGCTACAAAGTACAATTTAACAGTTTTTACCTTGACCAAAATTAAGATGTATCCATACGCGCTGACATGATGGATTTCACCATTGACTATGATTTGAAAATTCTAATTGTCGGAATTCCGGCTTTCTGACGTTAAGGATAATAAAGAAATTAACACACTCGCGAGATGTCATATTGTCATATATCAGATCATTGTTGGAGTACCAGGAAGTTTGGATTCGCTCATAAATTCTGTATGCGTATGGAAAATTTGATACTACGGTTGTTACTTTGAGTACGAACTTGAATGTGTCTAAAGTCAGAACAACGGAAATGTATTTCATATATAGAAGAATATAAAATATTTCTTTATAAGATGATCCCTTCTGTAATATCACCTTTACCATAAGCAAAATTGAGAATAGTTTGACCCCAACCATACCAATGTCACGCAAAGGAATTTTATAATGGAGAATATTGGATTGAAAGAATGGCGATAACAAGAAGACCTGTCGCCACTCTATATAACGCCTCCAATCATTCCAAATTTGTAGCAAACTTGAGGGGGATTTAAATGTGGGCAGATAATGAAAGGGGAAATTATCACACTTAGGAAAGGTACATTTATCAGTGTATCTGTATATATATATAAATATATAAACAAATTTCTGCTGTGGCCGGCAGGAACATTGGTGTTGCAAAAAATGCATTTTTTCTAAAGAAACAGCAATTGCTTTCCACTTAAACATCAATCAAAACAACAAGAAAAAAATAATAATCACCAATATTGTATAAATTTCCCTAGACATACAATTTCCGATTTTTGTTAGATACTTTAAACACAGAGATTGAAAACATACCACAACACTTAAATCTAAAAATGAATTTGAATATATATTTGACAGGTATATGCTATTTTTGCATTTCATAAATACTTGAAATGTCAGTTGATAACGAAGAGGAAATTAAATGTCAACCAATTGACAATTTTGTTTTCACATTTCAAATTTTGAAACGCCTCAAGAGACATTTTGTTAAAAAAATTATAATTACGCACTCGAATCAATTCCCAATGCACACAATGTCTCAACCGTTTCCATGGTTATAACCAATAGTGTACTTTCGTGTCAAAATATTATTCAATCGAGAGAGCACATTATGTTTCTTCATTAGAAAATAAAACACTTGCTCTCTTCCGTACAAACTTTGTAAAGTGGTAAAAGTGTAAAATTGGTGACTTTAAACCACAAGAGATATTGGAGAACCATCTTGGCACTCAGGCATGTGAATATTTGAAACACAATCATGAAAGTACAACAAAAAGTATATAATTAATTGACAAGTCGCAAACACAGCCTTAAGCAATACAGCACTTCTCGAATTTCACCTTTTTAGTATGGATAGTAGCTAAAGTATCTCTTTTCGACGCGAATTTGAAGCAATATATTCGTATCAGAATATGATAAAAATATGCAGTTGTTTATATGAAATATAGAAGTTTAAAATGCGACGTATACTTTTCCAATAACTCGATACGAAATTGTTAGCAATCAGAGTTGATTCATTATAAAAATTATCATATGTTCAAGGTTTAGTGAATGCCTGACCTGACTCGATGTCCGGAATTCTTGCATTCGGTATAAAGTATAAACTGTAGTAGAATATCGAGATATTGAAGAATCTACTTGGCATACAGCTCAAATAAGTGCAGGGGACATACCGGAGAATTGAGAATCGATGACAGATGTTACACAAGGGGGAATCTATTTCGATACTTGCATTCCAATCTTGAAAAATGACTTCTTACGTAAACACATACTTGCTTGTATCATTACTAACACTCACACGCCTCGTTAAACACGTTACCAAATCTTTATAGCTCCAGGGAATATGCAAGTAGCCAAACCAAGTTTATTATCCATAATTTGATGATGTAAGTCGTGACATAAAATAGGATATGTTGCACATCTGTAAAAACCACAGAGGCAATTTAGTTTGTCGGTTACGAACACCACGTGGCATCGGATTGTGGGGACAACTTATCAACTTTTTGCTTTTGCACGGACGAGGGCTTCTGGGTCGCACGCTTAAAGCATGCAGCACGTGCAATGTCGTGTTCATTGACATAAATGGATGAATCAGCGCAAACGTGTCATTTATCTGCCTGAAATTGACTAGGAAGCCTGATTTTGAATAAAGAAGAATGTCAATTTTGCTTCATTTCATATTTCTTTATATTGAAATTGATAGCTTACATTTGAGTATTTGTTGTTTGAAAATGGCGCTACACAATAACTCTTTTATCCGTGTTTACCTAGAAAGCGTTAGAATTGTTTTACCTTAGCTTTTCAGATCCCGTTTGTTTAAGGTTGTATTTATTTCGATTAAATATGTCCTTCATGTACTCGAAAGCCCAAAAATTTTCGTAAACATGTCTACTGTCCATTTATTTATGCTCCAAAGGTAAGTCATTAAGAGCTAAGATCCAAGTGCTCATTCTTGGAATGGCTAGTAGAAATTCGTCGGATCGGATCGGTATGCAAGCCACGAGAGAAATCCAAGCCTTAGTGCTGGTAACCCCACTGGGTAACACGATAAGTGCTTTATCTGCCAGGAACCAGTGTGTTGTGTATCTATACTCACCAGTGTGTAGACAGTGCTGATACTCCGGACAGTGTACTGCTATGACGTAATCACCCTCCATATGCACATTCTTCCGGAACCCTACAAAGGGAAAACGATGTTGATGTAAGTCACAAGAAGCAATTAGTTACGTATACTAATTGTAAGAGTCAAACTCCTATTTGAGAACTATGGTATTAAAGATGCTGTATCATACTTGCAATATTTTTAAAAGTATTTTTAATGTATTCGTTGTATTTTTAGAAAAATTTAACGACCAACCTAGGGAAAATCGGACCAAAATTCATTAAATATGAGATAATTTACCAAAATTACGGAAACGGCAGCCAACATAAAGGCGAATCAAGTGTGGCCATCTCACAACTTCCGATCTCTAAATATACGCTTGAAACCCGTCTTTGTCGCGCACGACTAGATTTTCTTTTCCTTTTCTCCGAATAAGGTATTCGTTGCTGCCAAAGTTGATACCAATCGAACGCAAATACGCTAGTTGTGACACGGTGTAAATCCGAAAGCGGGTTCGTTAAATGCTATGCCCTTTCTACAAGGGGTACTGTGCTTTGGGCGTCGAAATAAATATGTTATTGCTGATTAAACAATCTAAATATTATATCAAAATTTCGACGAAAGATTTTTCTACAAAGTGATATATTTCTTTTCTCAATAGCTAAATTTCAGCCTGAACCGCATGCAAGTATGAAACAGCATCTTTAAGCTAGTAATTAAAGAGAAATATGTGACAAGACTTTTTATAATCGATTGGCGAACACTTAAACAACTACGCCACTAAATTATTGTAAAATACCTAAACATTCCCTTACTTTTAAGTTACTCTCATGTAACGATAATTTAATTGAAAATGGTCTACTCATTAAAATAAGGATCAATGCTGAAAGTAGCTCCCATGATAATCGACACTTTCCTCAAAATATTCTACAGCATAAATATTTTTTGACATACCATTCCTTATTTGAATTATGAAAATATGCTATCTTGAATAAATAATACTTTTATAACAAGACACCAAAATGCAAAAAAAATTCCACAATCATGACATTCATGATTGAACAATGAAATAACTTTAACATAGTTTGAATAGGTTAATAGCATTGTAAAGGAGTCTATATCGAGACAAGGCTGTCTTTAGTATAGATAAGAGTAATCAGAGTTATATAAACCATTGCCTGGGGAATATTTTCCAATCTAAAACAGAGAAGAGCTAACTGATGATGGAGTGACTCGTATAGGCAGATTCCATCGATTCTAAAGAAACTCTTCGCAGTACATCAATGCAGTTATCAAGAATGACTAAATATAACTCACATACCATTGATTAAACATCTCAGAGGCTTTTCAATGCCCATTATTACAGCGTTTATCAAAGCAAAGACGAAGTGAAGTCATTAACCTAGCCACGATTTAGGATCTTTGTAACCTTGGATAGATGACGTTTAAATTTAAAGCAAAGCCTGACCTTAGTATCAATGGAAATATCTTATGGGGTGCCTTTACATCAAAACCAAATACGCATATGTTTAAGAAACATCCTTTGGGATATTTAAATATTTTTGACATGAACTACCGTTAATCTAATAAATCCTTCGGCAGTACACAAAAACGTGACAATCTAAAATATTTGGGGTTTTCAAAATAAATTTCCGAGCTATAATTGGCAAATTAATTATGAATAAATCGTACATCTGAGTTGGAGTTGAATGTCATTTACAGCATATGGAGAGAACATCTTACTTAGACGATGTCGATTTCAAAAGGAGATTGGCCTTCTATTTATCCTGACATGATAATGACATTACCAAGACATTCTATTACCCTTAAGCTCCACAGAGCCCCGATCGATAAGGCTTGAAAGAACCTAAAATATTCACAGACACAGCTGCTTGAACTGTGCTTCTTCTCGGGATGATGTTTCTATAATGGTACTATAAGTCCTTGCTGGCAAACTTTTCTGGTGCCATAATGATAAATAACATTTACTAGCGACACTTATCAACGTCAGAACACATGTAGTGAAAATAGCATGTGAAATGGCCATCTATCTATGTTAATCAGTTCTTTTTATTATTTTCCTAGCAGTTACGATAACATTAATTACACATTAATTTTTCATGGTCATTAAAATTATAAAGCATATGAAATTGTTAAATTAGCCGTGTAGGGATTGTAATGCGAATGTAACTGGGTTCGCTTTAATGTTCACATGCTGCTTGTTTCAACTGAAACATTGTAGGCCAAAACAAAATCCTAATTGGGAAACAATTGCTCAAAATTATCAAAGTGAACATAGTTCTTGCTAAAAATGTAATAGCATACGAATTACAGCATAATAAATCATAGTGTACTCGTTTTTTCCCCTATCATTTTACCTTGAGAAAGGCGTTGCAATAAAACCTCTTAAGGATATTTTCAATCAAAATCACTTCACCAAACATATAAACTTCTACATTTGGTGTTAACTTGGTTTGACGTTCCTCTGTCTCGGAACTAATCTCGGTTTGTTGGTCATAGCGAGACGGTACGTGATGTAAATACATGACCAACACCGGTGTTAACTCAATCATAAACGTAACGACAACGCTGCTCGACTATGTTCTACTCTATACTCTTAACTTTCTAAAGCTTCAAAATACCTTAGAGTAGAGCTGGACTTCAAAGCTACTTATATACAGATAAAGCTTTGTGTCTTTCAAAGATATTCCATAATGTTTCTGAGCATCAATTTCCATCCGCGATTTTCTTATTTACTTTAAAAATTACCCTCATACAACAGATAGGGACTTGCTCTTGAAGAGGTGTTGTAATAATGTAATTAACTACAGTCTGGGAGTAATACAAGCGGTTGATCTTTAGGACCACCGAGTTGTCATGATTGCAATTTTAATTTACTATTCATTCGAATATTGACTTTGTCATACGCTCCTCACACCTCGCACCTTATCTCGTGAATGATCGGTCATATTGTGACAGAACGTGATGTAAATAAGTGACCAACACCGACATTAATCAAATTAAGCTGATTCTCCGGGACGTCTTATTGTATATGCCTTGGTCTCTACTCCTGGTGAGGACCTACTCGAGACGTGACCGTGGACAGTTAGCTTAATTGGGTTAATAGCTCTGCCTTCAATACAACCTGACCAGCGATGATATGCGTCAGTATTGTCTAAGTCAGCATCTTGGTGGTTGACCTCCTTAGTTACTTGTCCACCATAGTGTTGGCTGAGTAAAGGGGGCCTTCTTGTCCAACAATTATATCTGTGTTTATCACAGTGAGGTAGGTCTCTGGTCATAGCAGTGACTCTGTATCAATAAAGGTGGCGTCACTGTCTTCTAAATTAATCTCTTGGTCTAAAAAGAGCTATCGTTATCAATAACTTTATCGCTGAACATATTGTCGATCAAAGAGAACTCTTGGTGTCCATGACTATCAAAGTGAGTGACCTCCCTAGCTACCAAAGTGAGTGACCTCCCTAGCTATCAAAGCGACCCCATTGCCCGTAAATTTACCATTATTGTTCATAAAAGTAGAACAACATTTTCCGTGAAAGGGACTTCATTGTCCATAAAATAATCACCATTGTCAAAAACAACGATAATCTACTTTGTCATCAAGGAACAATAATGGTTTGTACATCACGTACGAACTATTTTCTCTTGTTTGGCGTAAATGAAACGTGTTATTGTTTATGAGTGTACAATAAGTGGAGTTATAATTCGTCAAAACTCTAGGTTATTTCTGTGATCAGTCTGTTATATTGACAACTGTTGCTGTCAAAGTTATACAAGATAAAGCAAGATTTAATTAGGTACCATCTAAGATTACTTAAATTAATTAATGCAAAAAAGGGATCCTCATAATTTTCACGATAGACGATTAGGACGAAGCCAGCTCACAGGAGAAGACAACTGAAAACAACGACGTTTAAGACGAGACTGAACGCAATTATAAGCAGCAAGTGTATGGTCGCGAAATGCACGTGCATGGCGTGAACATCCGGATGAAGCTTAGCTCGATGCAGGTGACTAGACTGTGTGCAAGTCTTGTCATTACAATCTTTATATATTGCAAAGAGAAGGATTTCGCAAATTAGGCTTAAGGGTATCAAGTGCAATGTCATAAGTGCATTTTCCACTGCATGACTCAACATGTCAAATAACAATGTGCAGTGAATACGTGCCTGAGTTGTTTTGCAGAGAACCTGTGCAGCACATCAATGTCACTGTTATCTTTGTCAGTTATTTTTTGCATCAAGTATATCTGCTCTCTATATGGCTCCCTATAATCATAAGGCCATTTCATTGAGTCAAGCGATATTTTACGCTATGAGGATATTGAATTAAATAAAAGAAACATTAACTCCGTACAGTTGACAACCAATGTGGAGTACAGAGGCACCTCACTCTACAATCTGATTCAGCGTTGCGGCTCAGAAAGCTCATTACTGAAAGTTTCATCGTATATTCACGGATAATGTATCCCTTGAGAATGAGTGTTACATAAAGAAGAACATAATGGTTTTGAGAATCGCATTAAATGACGAAACTGCAATTATTCATGTGAATTTAATGTTATAGCTACAACACCACATAAAATATATTCAAGGAAAATAACTGTTAAAATGAAAGAGGAACCTTATTCTTATCTGACATAGTGTACTACCTAAAGAAAAATCGTGCATCTTTCAATAGGTTGCTGCAAAGCATACTTTTTAGATATTCTTATAAAAGACATGTTTAAGGTGATACTAATATAAAATCGTATTTCAAAATTATATGCACAGTCATGAACATCATTTCATATTTTTCCATGTATCTATATCATTGGAGCATATTAATTAATATATAGCATAGCTTAAAAAGATCAAATGTATGAGCATTAGGTTATTATGTTTTTGTCAATGAATACATATGTTTCTCCTGGTTTTCCTTTCCTAAATTCTGGGAACAGTAAAATCTGCATATGCCCTAGTATTAACGATCCAGAAAGTCCATCCATTGTTATTATTAACGCCAACTCTCAATCATTTGGGAAATGTATATCCCTACATTCACATTAACCTGTGACATAAAATGGTCGTCAAAAAATTATTTTTCTCTTGCGAATTGTCATTACATACATGTACAGCACCATTGGACATTTCCGATTCCTATAGGTTACTTAAATTAAAACGGTAAATTTCAAATCGCCAGATTTCCGTAGCTCCCTCCATGGTGTATACCATTTGTAATCAAGTACACATTCGATCGATATCAATAAAGCGATAAATATTTTATCGATATTACCTCCATTGCCTGCTTCTGAGCTATCAAACAACTGTTGCTCCAGAGAAAATGCTTCCGTTAATACCAACAACAAGGCTTAAAGAACACACACACAGAGTCCAGTCAAGTAAATAATTGTCGCTAACCAAGAACTGGCCATCTTTTCCATAGACGCTGACCCAATTTTCTTCTATCAGTGACATTCCCCGTTTGAAACTTGTACTAGCAAAAGCAAGTCAAGCAGTGGTTGCTATGTCTATCTGTCTGTCTGTCTGTCTGTCTTTCTAGAGATTAACCCTCTTCTTGATTTAACTCTCACTGCTTTTAGCTTCTAATACCAAAGTAAGGAAATTGACCTTATAACAGCATTACAGTACCTACGAAAACATCTCAACAAGCCTTACTGTTGCTGCTTATAAGAACGATGTTTTAAATTCTGAAAATGCTAAAGGGTAGAAGACAAGCAACTTCGTGGTTAATTTCATGGTTAATAATCGAAGGCCGAAGTCATACATTTGAAAGATTAATAAGATACAAGAAATATAATATTCCAGTCAAGGAGCACGGTAATGGTTTCATTAACATTTTTAAGACTGATGAAAAGAAATTCTGATGAAAAAATATCTTTTGCAGGAACAAAATCGAAGAAAATTCATATTTATATATATGTGATTGAAATATGGAAATGGCATCTATTTAAATCCCTTACATAAAGATGAAAGCACTGGAATGAAAATAAATTAGCTGTAGCTATTCTAATTGTGGCATGATTATGTAATTTTGTGTTATAATGCTAAGAAAATATATGATTGATTGAAACCAACAATATCTCATGTTTCTTATCTATTTTTAATATGCTATGGTAAACGACTGAGGGAGCCGATATTTAGATCAGAACATCAGAACGTATACAACTCAGTTGTCACAAAATACAGTACCAAAAGACGATGCGGATCTATGATTTGGGTCAGCAGTAAAGCCTGGTATACTCCAAAACTTCAAAAAGTAACAGAAATTCTTTGAGGAATTGGAAAATCTGAAAAACGCTTGGTCCGTCAATATTGTTTTTAGCACGATATGCCAGGATGTTGTCAATGTCGGTCCTCATTAACTGTTAAGTCTCTATATCAGAAGGTTAGCCTCTCGAGAGATTTTCATGATTAAGCTATATGTTATAACATCCATCTGTATTATCAGACACTATAGATCATGTAATATTAAATTCCACAAGAGAATAGAACTGACTCAGGTATATCGGATATCAATAAATCAGTCGTGTATTCCTGATTGATTAAAAGTATTTGAGTCTGTTAGTCCCCACTGTAGTTTCTTCATATATCAAGTGATATATATTCTTTTGGTAAATATAGTAACGCCAAACTCGTTTCCACCATGACTTCCTGTTGATTTGTGGTTAGTGTTGTGTACAGTTAATTAGCAAGAATTGATTGTCCATACCAAATCATTTTTGAATCAATTTTTCATGAATTATAGAAACAACTACGCCGTTTATGTTTCTGTTTATATTGTAGTTTGTCGATCTTTTCTCAGTTACGCATGCAATTACTAGTCCATAGACTGTCCATATAAAATTATGAATTTTATTCCATTTCTGTATTAACAAAGAGAATAAAGCATACAATAACTAATATATTAACTATTTACACAAGGGTATATCCTCTTTCTCTGCATGGTCGATTATCAGCAAATGAGTTCTTGAGTCTTATATGAGAGTCTGCAAACTTCATTTCAAAAAGTCTTCTACTTAACTACTCCGACTATACGTTGTCGTGCAATAAAGTGTCAAGTAACTAAAACTTTTAAACCATTTAAATGCGAAGACATTTCAATCATACAAGTTACGGAAATGGGTCCGATAGCTAAAACGAATCGACCGTAGAAGGTTTTAGAACTTCTTTCAGTGATTTTTAAAAATGGTAACCTTGGTTAGAGGTTGTAAGAAACATATATTGATATCACATATATATAATGTAACTAAACTATGTTATATCGATAAAGAATGAGTTCATAGTTATGTTAACATAATGTGTTTCATTCATTAATCACACACATAAGTTAAGCATGCCATATTCCTACATGTATAAGAAAACATGTTCTACAGGAAAGTAAATGGAAAATATAAAAAATATTTCATCTTATTGCCTATTTTTGAATAGAAATAGCCCTGAACACAACTTAAAAATAGGGACCTCGCGATATCAAATAAATTCATCAACTTCCTATATTCATTGTAGTGTAGACTGTGTAGATCCTTTAACCTTTGACCTGATCTCGTGAATTGTTAGCGATAGCGTGACAGTAATGTTAATATGTGACCAACATCGACATTAACCCTATCAATAGGTGCGATAATCGCATGTAACTATGACTTGTCGTCATGGCTAATCATCGTCAAAACCTTTCTCTCAAAGATGGTCGATGATGTGTGTACCATCCGTCACTGTTGACATCAGGATCTGGAAGTTTGTCATTGCATTTACACTTTTATGCTCGCTCTTACTCTGGTAAAGCTAACCTCTAGACTTGACCATGGCCCATAAGGCTAATTAGGTTAATAGCCTTGCCTCCTTCAATGATGTTCCCTGGTATTGTTACTCAAATTGATGATTGACCTCGTTATCTATCAACTGACTAACTTGTGGAACCACAACCCACTAGCAAAAGAAACGTTACCATACAATGAATAAGATGATTCAACACACGAGTGGTAATATAGACTGAAACAGGAATACATAGTTCATTCAGAATCTAATTGAAGTATGCTATGAATTTGAAAACAAAATCTGTTTATGTTTTAGAAAACGCACCATTTAAGAAGCCGTCGTTTAAGATCTTCTTGATTATACAAGATGTGAGAGTCACAAAAAGCTCGTTTTCCATCACCCTAGAGGAATGATGCGTTAACAAATTAATTTTCAAGAAGGTTATTATAACATCTTGTAATATTCCAACCATTCTGGCACTCATTCTTAATAAGCTATTATATGACCTAAAGTGTATTTGGACAGACATAATAACAAAGGTATCATACTCTAATGTACGAAATCATAAGTACTTCCTTACAGCACATATTTATATTTCAGGGATTTAAACTCTTCTTTCTCTGACAACAATTTGCACGACCCCGATTTAAAAATTGGCGAAATTTCACATCCTTGTTAATGTTTTTATTCCTTCCTTTAACAAGGATACATACTTGTAAGAAAAAACAGACCTCATTGTCCAACACAGTGAAGTCTCTGGACTTGAACACGGCTTTATGTCAAACATCAGTCGCCATTGTTTATCAATGTGATCTTTTTGTCCATAGAAATGTTATCGTTGTCCTCGTTATGGATTGTTTAGAAGTGACATTATATGTCCATGAAAGGAGATTAAAATGTCCATAAATGAAACAAATTCAGCACAAAAAGGCACCAAGTGAGCTCCTTAACTAACAGTGTGACCTCACTGTCCATTAAAGGGACCGTCACAGGGGTAATTTTACCAAAACTATTTCCTCCTATACAGATAATTTTATCAAATTTGTGCATTAAAATACTTTATTTATAAATGAAATTGTTCTTTGATTTTCATAAAAGAAACATATCTTCCATGTACCAACTCTTTTTTACTTGATTGTTGATTGAATATATTCAATGATTATGCGTCTTAATTACCCGAGTTCTCTTTTAATTGACCTCTTAGTTACATCTATGTTCTGTCTGTTACAAAGACTTGACACGTATCTTCTTTAAAATGTGAAATCCAAAAGAAGGTGTGATAAGGCACCCTCAGAGATTACTCAACTTGAAATATGTAAATGAAGACGTCAAAACTTAAATGCAAAGAGAGGGACGCGACAAAATATAGCACAAAGAATAATCTGCCCAAGTCCAAAGTACATATAGGATTATCAAATATCAAGTTATGTAAACATTGACATGCATGTTTCCGTTGCATAACTCACAAAATGAAAGATAAAATGTGCAGTACACATATGCCTGTGTTGTAGGGAATAAGAATCTGTGCAGCATATCAATATCAATGTTATAGCTGGCGACGGACTATTTTTATTATGTTTGTATGCTTGCTGCATAATCGATGTAAACGGCGGATTCGTGTAGACAAACGTACTCTTCATATTGTGTTGAAATTGAAGTAAATATGAATACATTTATTCTGTTACATACAGTAAACACAATATCATATATGCTATCTCTAGTATCTGATTGGTTGGTTCATAAAGAATGTATTGATAATGATTCCCTGGAGAATGGATGGTTTCATTAACAAGGACATAGTGGTTGATAGATGTGTGTTAGATGAAGAAATCCAATTATTTCTGTGATGTTAATTTTAGTAAAAGCTACGGCAGCATACAAAATTAGGAACTCTTGGTAAAACGAAAGAAATCATCAATCGATAAAAGATAATGTTTCGAACAAAATCATGCATCGTTACATCGTTTGCTAAACAAAATGATATGGAAGATACGTCTGACAGTAATAAATGTTTTAGATTATGATAACATCAATATTTCACTTACACTGATATCAAAAATGTACATTCGTCCCATTATTTACAGAACAAAGTGTAACAGATCAATTTGTTTTTCATTACATTATAAGACATAAAGCACGTGAAATATAGCAAATCAGTAGCTTATTTATCGTTTCTTAAAGCTGCATATGCGTCACATGATAAACAAATATAGCACATGCATTGTATATTGGAATTGTATACGACACATCCTCGCTTCAACGATCAAGAAAAGCTATCTAAACCACCATCGTCATTATCAAGGCTGTCGATCTCTCGGGGAATCAATGTACGTCCATTTACATTCTGACAGTAATGACATAACGATGTCGTTAATATCTCTCGCTGGAAATCTTGCAACACTAACAGAGTCATTGATGTTGCCTACCTCAACAAGGATATTTTTTCTTTTTTTTTTACTTAATGCTTACATCATGAACTTTTCGCATACAACTTATCAAAATATATAAAAATGTCTTGATTACCTCAGAGAACGAGCACATGAAACATTTGTTATCGGATATATATTTGATCGGTATCAATATTTTATCGATATTACCTCTATTATCTGTTCCGTAGCAATCATAAATCTTTCATTGCCAATGACAAGATTTGATGGCTGCACTTTAGAGTAAATGGTTCCGCTAATACTACTAACACGGCTTAACAAACATACGTCAGAACCCAGTCAAGTAAATGATTGCCGCTAACCAAGAACTGGCCATCTGTTCGATAGACGCTGCGCCCATTTCTTCTATCAGTGACATCGGCTATTTCAACCTGTTACTAGCAAAGTAAGCCAAGCAGTGGTTCTTCTGTCTGTCTGTCTAGAGATAACCCTCTTCTTGTAATGAGAAGATTCTACCGAGCTACTAAATTGACCTAATCCTGTCTGGGGCACAATACTTGCGAAAACAATTGAGATCTATAAACAAACATTATGATCACTTCTGAGAAACCATCTAGAGGAAATAAAGAATTTGGCTATGTGACTCAATAGTCTTACATGGTTCATAGTTTCAATTCGTGCGAGTTTAGAGAATAATTGCAATTAAACGTCATAAAATCTACTCGGCAAGGAAGTTCACACAAAAGCAGCCAAATTATGCTATTTGGGCCTCAAAAAAAATAATGTTAACACAAATATTAAAAAGGATTAGCAGAACGAAGGGAATCTTCCACGTTTTGAATATATTAGAATATATATGAGATAGTGTCTTAAACCAGGGATTTTGTCTTATTCGAACAGAATTTGGAACAATATATTATGACTTGATCTAACCTTAGTGGGAGAGAATGTGTAAGAGGTTTCCACCATCCTCCGTTCCGCCTTCTCATCAACAAAAATAAACATATCACAAAAGAGAATTTCAGATATCGTGACCTTGAATCTTGACCTTGAATATGACCATGTCAAAATAACTGCCATTGACAGGCACTATCAACAAAGTAAGAATATTGAATTTAAAAATTTCAAACTGTGATTAAGGTTTACCCGTATCTCGTGACCTTGACCTTTGGCATTCAGGGTCACACAATCAATAATCACGTTTCGTTGAGAATAACAGTCATGTGACTAAAAGGGTACATAGTTTAAAGTACTTTCGCAATACCATGCTTACGTCTTGACCTTGCTGTGACCTTGACCTTTGATGGATTGACGCAAAATCTGTGTACTTCTCTGTAAGTCATGAATACCAAATAAGAGTTTCATAGCACAAACCTGTTTACGTCATCGTGATTCAAATGAATGTTTCATTGATTTTATACTCGTGACCGTGACCTTTGTCAAATTAAATGCCCAAATGTAATACCATTAAGTTATGAAAATACATATTGAGAAAAAATTATTGCCAATCTATGATTGTGGTGACGGTTAAAACAGTTCATACTGCACGAAACAGAAAATGGCCGTCCAATAAACGACATGGATCGCTGCAACTAGGAGAACGAAACCAAGGGAACTCAGTAACTTCAAACGTTATCAGAAGTCTGTGAGGAATTGGAACATCAGAAAAACGCCAGGTCCGTCGATGCTGTTTACTTCACAATATTTTTATTTTTTTTAATTGTTTATTTTTCAAAACTCCATACAGAAAAAGGACATGTAAGAATAACAATTCCATACATAACAAACTTGTAACACGTATATACAAGTAATAATTTAACCACGTACACAAGATTTGATGTATAGACAATTAAATATGCAAAGTTCAATCTGAAATTAGGTAGTAAATAGTTAATATTAAAAACTGATCTAATAATTCAGACAAGATTATGGCAAATTGACCAGAAATTCATAAAGCTGTCATATTTACAATTTATGTAGGCGTTAAATCGGTCAACAAAATATGCTGTTTTAATTTCCTCTTGTACATGTTTAAAGTTGGGGATTTTCTCCTGTTGTTTCATTTTAAATATATTGTATTTAACAATGGTTATCAGCAAATTCAGGACATAGTTTCGTTTTTCGGTATATCCTAAGATGATATTCTTTTTAGAAAATATGATATAGGTTCCTGTTTTTTCAAGTATCCATTCTTCCAATGTTTTCCATATAGTTTTTGTAAACTTACAATCATAAAATATATGTAGAATTGACTCGTTCTCTGTTTTGCAAAATGTGCATTTGTTTGATTCTTTGTATCTCATTTTTGTTAGAAGCTCATTTGTTGGAAGAAATCTATGCAATATACTATATTGGAGCCATGAATGTTTAGCACTATTGTAGGATTTAAATGTTAATCTTTCTATGGTTTCCCATGTATTTTCGTTAATAAATTCATTTAGATCGTTTTGCCATTTATCTCGGTATTTGAGAGTTTTTGTGCCTTTTCTGTTTATGAGTATGTCGTATATATCTCTACAGCCTTTTGGATCGCCAGTTATATTTTGTAAAAAGAAGGGTAAAATTGGCAGTGGTATTTTCTTTTCAATATGAACGTTTATTGACTTGCAGTAATATTTTATCGCTTCTATTATCCCTTGGTAATCAAGGAAATTTGTCTTGCAACCAAAAGTAATT
Organism: Steromphala cineraria; assembly: GCA_916613615.1. Lineage (NCBI taxonomy): Eukaryota > Metazoa > Mollusca > Gastropoda > Trochida > Trochidae > Steromphala > Steromphala cineraria. Next base: position 29,870,781 of record OU744726.1, on the reverse strand, counting down.
CTTAATTGTTCCATGGATAGGAAATTACATTGGCTATCGATGATGTCGTTTATGTAAGTGATCCCTTTACAGGAATAATGTTTATAATTGATAGGTCTTCCACCTATCTTAACATTTTCATTTTGCCAAATGGGTTGCGACAAGACATCGTCGGCGTTTTTAGCGTTTTGACCTTTTTTGTTAATAAATTTGCCCCACGATGTTAATGTGTCTCTCCAAAAGTGATTTGTTCGGGTTGTTATTACAGATTCGGTTATGTGTGTTTCACATGTTTGTATAAGGCTGTCTATATTACCTTTAATGCTTGTTTGTAGCAGCGTCTTTATTTTTGAATCAGAGTTGTTTAATCTTTTCATCCATGAAATTTTTTGTGATTGAATGAGACTTCTTATATCTGGAAGCCTTATTCCGCCTTGTTCATAGTTGTTAGTAATAGTGTCACGATTAACTTTGTCGGGTTTATTTTTCCATATAAACTTGTAGCAGAGTTGTTCAATTTCTCTTATCATTTGATCGCTTGGGTTTGGTAAAGTTGCAAATAAATGGTTAATTTGTGGTAAAAGTAAGCTTTTAAGAATGGTATTGCGACCTAGTGGAGTTATGTCTCTAGCCATCCACTGGTTCATAGATATCTTAAAGGTTTTGAGTTTATCTTTATAGTTGCGTTCTACCATTTCTGCTACATTGTGGGTAAATATGATTCCGAGTAGTGTAAATGAGTCATTCTTCCAGTCTAAATTCCAGTTTGGACAAAGTTTTCTTTTTGAGTTTTTCGCAGCGCCTATCCATAATACCTGTGTTTTTTTTACATTTATTTTTAATCCTGAAAATGAGGCATAGTGTTTCAGTGTTTCTAAAGTCGCCTTTAAGCATTTTTCAGTACCATCTAAGATAAGTGAGGTATCATCAGCGTATTGAGAAATAAGATATTCAGTATCTCCAATGGTTATACCTTTAATCTTTGGATTAGTTCTTATCATTATTGCCAGGACTTCAGCGCATAATAGAAATATATATGGAGATATAGGATCTCCTTGTCTACATCCTCTGGATATATCAAAATAATTTGAGAGGAAACCGTTTACTACAACACATGATTGAATGTTATTAAAAAACGTGTTTATCCATCTCGTAATAGATGACCCAAAATTGAAAAATTCCAGAACCTTTTGAATGAAGTTCCAGTCAACAGAATCGAATGCTTTCTCAAAGTCAATAAGAAGAAGAATACCTGGAATTTGCATAGAATCAGTATAGTCAATGATATCATATATTAAGCGGGTACATTCTCCAATATATCTTTTGGACATAAATCCTTTTTGGTCTTCGTTTATTACAGAAGGTAGGACAGCTTTTATCCTATTTGCTATAGTTGATGATCCAATTTTATATGTAACGTTGAGCAACGAAATAGGTCTCCAATTCTGGAGCAAGTGTTTTGGTTTACCTTTTTTGGGAAAACAAGTTATAACACCTTGTTTTTGGGTTAATGATAATTCTCCCTTTTCATAAGCTAAATTTAAAGACCTTATCAGGTATTCATGGATGTTTGACCAAAAGAATTTAAAGAACTCAACAGTAAATCCGGAAGACCCTGGGCTTTTTTCATTTTTCATTTTTTTAAGGCTACATAATACTTCTTCATATTTCAATGGACCTTCTAAATTATCCTTTTGCTCTTTAGACAGTTTTGGGACTTCAGTGTCTTTAAATAATTCTGAAAGGTTAACGTTTTCGCATGGTTTTGCTTGGTATAGGTTATGATAAAACGATCTAGTTTCATGAATCAAATCTTCCTTGTTGGTTACTATTTCATTTTGATTATTTTCTAGTTTATATATTGCCTTATTCAAAAAATTTCTATTTTCTAATGATAGAAAAAACTTGGTTGGTTTCTCACCTTCTTCTTTCCATTTTGCTTTAGATCGTAACAGTATACCGTCTATTTCGCTTTTATTAATAGTCTCTAATTCTTTATTTGATTCCTTTAATTTGTTTTGTAGTATTGTCTTTAGACTTATATCCGTCAATGAATCTATTTCTTTTTCCAGGTTATCTATATCTTTTTCAAGCGTCTCTTTTACTTTACGCTTTTCCTTTTTCTTATATGATGAATATTTTATGGTATGCCCTCGAATCATTAATAAGAGAGTTTCAAAGTATAATTGATCATTTATTTTGAAAACATATTTTCCTGTTTCATCTATGTATGATTTATATTGTTCTCTCGTTTCATTTATTATTTTTTTTATTTCATCTACATATGTCTTATCATGAAGTAAAGAATTATTGAATTTCCAGTAGCTTCTTCCTCTTTCTATATTACTTATTTTCAATTCAATCCAAATTATTGAGTGATCAGATCTATATGCTGCCTCAATAGCAGTATCCTGAACTGAACTTTCGAGGTTTTTTGATATGATAAAGTAATCAAGTCTTGCTTGTTTCATAGGCTTTTTTTGTCTCCAAGTATATCTTTGGCTCTCTAAATTTTGTTCTCTCCAAGGGTCTATTAAATCATTTTCTTCCATAAAATCTAGCCAGGTTTCTCTCGCTTTCGCATTATTAATATTTTTATAATTAAAATAATCTAGTTTGGGATCTTGTACAAAGTTCCAATCTCCGCATATTGAAAAACTATCTGACTGCATTTCATTAATGATTGATATAATTTTGAGGTAAAAGTCTGGATCATCAGTGTTTGGCCCGTATATTGTTATCAAAGTTAATGTCTTATTCATAATGCTTATTTTCAACGCTACGTAATTTCCATTTTCGTCATATTTGGAATCTTCAATGACAAAATCAAAGTTATTATTAAACAGTATAGCTGTCCCTCTGGCATTGCTTTTATAAGAACTAAAATAACAGTATTTTGATCCCCAGTCAATTTTGATTTTATTTTCTAACTCCTTTGTAAAATGAGTGTCTTGGATACAATAAATATGTGCTTTCTTGCTTTTAAGATTTCGAAACACGTCTGTACGCTTACGCTTGTTATTCAGGCCTTGGCAATTTGACGATAATATTTTAATGGTATCGTGCGTCATGGTGGATGTTGAATCTGGATTGTTAGTGTTATGAAGGAGCTGTTGTTGTGGTTAAAGATTCTTGTATGGAGAAAGTTTTGAAGTTTTAGAGGTGAAAGTAGAAAAAGAATGTAAAAAATAAGAAGGAAATGTATAAAAAGTGTGGTTGTTACCTTCATTTGCATGATGTTGGTCCGGTGTGTATGTGGAATCCCGTGATTGAAATTGTCTAAGTCAGATGTCTAAGCCGAGATACAATGTGCGGATATCATGCTTGGGTCGTGGTGTGGTGTGAAGTGCCGCGCACGTGCAGAGTAACCGGCTTGTTCATTTCAGTGTTGCCTAAGTTACATGTGGTTTTATAATTTGTATTCTGCAATTTTCTGTTGTTTTCATTTTATGTTGATGTCAGTATATTTCATATGGATAAATACATTAAAGATTCGAAAGGACGTCTTTCTGTTTTATGGTAAGTGTGTATCAATTATGTTTTGCATTTAATATTGTATTTCTTCTTTGGTGGTTTATATGATAATGTTTCAATACATAGGATTATATATTAATATTGAATATGTTTGTTTGTAGATTATCTTATTTTATTTGATAGTGTAATTATTTTATAGCATACATAATAATTAGTTACTATTGTGGAGGTAGGATTATGTTTTGCATTTAATATTTTATTTCTTCTTTGGTGGTTTATATGGTAATGTTGTAATTTATAGGATTATATAATAATATTGAATATGTTTTGTTTGTAGATTATCTTATTTTATTTGATAGTGTAATTATTTGATTCATACATAATAATTATTTTCTATTGTGAAGGTAGCATTACTGTGATGAAGTGATAAAGTATATTAAGTGTGTTAAGGCTTGCTAATGTTAATCTAAAAGTATAGTTGTCAATAGTAGAGAATTAAAGTTTCATCACAATAGATATTCAAAAATGTAGAGTGTTACATTCATCTACATTACCTAAATGAGCATTTACCTATATATAATATATATACATGTATGCATTTGCGTACATATAATCATCAACTCAAATACCTATATAAGCATGCCTATTACCTACATGTACATGTACATGTGCATACATTTAAACATGCATACATATACATACATACATACATACATACATATTAATATATACATAAGAAAAAACATACATAACATGCAAATTTAAACCAATTAATACACCATTATGCCTTAAGCACATATTTACATATATGCACACACATATGCATATGAGATTTGATGGTGATATAAAAGAAACATTCATGCAAATTTGAACCAATTAATACATCATTATGCCTAAAGCACATATTTACATATATGCACAGACATATGCATATGAGATTTGATGGTGATATAAAAAATATTTAAAAAAAACCATAAATGCAAATTTAAACCAATTAATACACCATTATGCCTTAAACACATATTTACATATATGCACACACATATGCATATGAGATTTGATGGTGATATGAAAGAAACATTCATGCAAATTTGAACCAATTAATACATCATTATGCCTAAAGCACATATTTACATAAATGCACACACATATGCATATGAGATTTGATAGTGATATAAAAAATATTTTTAAAAAAACCATAAATGCAAATTTAAACCAATTACTACATCATTATGCCCAAAGCACATATTTACATATATGCACACACATATGCATATGAGATTGATGGTGGTATCAGCACACTTTTATGGCAATATATGGTAAATTTATATCTTTACAATTAAATATATTCCGACTACATTTTTGTGTTATGTATGATAAGGAATTTAACTTTTATTTATACATATTTTATGTACTTGTAATTGTTGTTATATTTAATGTATATACATTTATAATCAGAACATGGCTTCTTATGAATAGCCTGTGTTCTAAATATAATGACGTATTGTGGTATATACATACTGCTACCAGTTCATACACATACATTAACTTATGCATGATGTTTCTGAGTAGCTATCCATACCATGTGGTATATTTTCAACACTGAAGTAGTATAACTTTCTCATTGATGTCAGAGTATATTGTTGTATAATCATAACATATTCCTTATATTTTGTCTTGGTACTTTTATGAATTTGGTTACTCATAATGTTAAATGTTCTTATTTAAATGGTTTTTTATATAAAAGTAAAATATGAGATACCTTTATCTTTATGATATGTGATATAATATATAAGGAGTTTGTTATTTGATAACTTATTATTACTTCACAATATGCCAGGGTAGGCACATGTCGGCACATGTCGGTCCATGTTAGCTGTGAAGTCTCAAAATCAGAAGGCGGTGCCTCGGGAAATACCTTTCATTAAGTTATACATTATAAAACACATCTGTATTACCAGAGACTATAGATCATGTAATACTAATTTCCACAAGAGAATAGATCTGACTCAGGTATATCGGATATCGATAAATCAGATGTACATTCCTGATTGATTAGGACTCATCTATGTCCTGGACTTACAGTAATACTTCAGCACATTTCTATGTATCAAGACTTTTGAAATACAGAAATGCTAGATCGTAAATTAAAATTGTCACAGTTTCCTTCATGTTTGCACCTTTTCATCCCTAGCCCGTCAATATATATCAAAAATTGAATTTCAATTCATTATTTCATAAACAGAGAGCACAAAAAATACCATAATTCATATATTAGGCGTGTATGTACACAAGAGGAAATCTTCGATTTATGTAGTATCGATTATCAGTAAATCAGTTCGTAGAGTCTACTGTTCTGATTTATCGGCGAGTCTGTTACTGTTTGAACTGATATACATCTAGGGTGGAGAAAACAAAGTTCGAATTCAGTTTTATATCTCAAAAAGACATATCATTACACACGTAAGTCCTAATGACGGTAATCGGCTTAATCAAACGAGTCTTAATTTAACAAATACTTGTCAGCAATAATATACACACGAGCGAACGACCAAATTGTTCACTTTAAACTAAAGTGCGTGTTATAGATGAAAGGCGTGTGTGTTTTATTTTATTTTATGATAAAATTCTATATGAAATATTAGCACATGCAAAATCATCTTTCTTCTTATGGCCAAACACATCTCATTACCCAACCCAACTTAACATTGTCGTGACACGGCCTAACGTATCTAGCGAAACTTCATGCAACCATCTCATTGTGAGCACCTTGAGAAGTTCATTTAGAACTCATTTTATTGACACAAAAGATGGTTTTGCAAATGCTAACACTCGTTTTCCTTTTCATAGAATTACCTTATTTCTAGAGAACCACGTGCTTTTGCGTTTTAAAGCTTTGCTGTCAACAGACAAGTTCTTTTGATTGGTATATTATATCCACTATCCAGACTATCGCAAAATAGAAGGAAAAAACTGCTCTGAACATCTGATCTAGTAAATCAATATTAAAGTAGGCTATTTTCGAGGTCTTATCATATTGCTACATTAAGAGCTGCAAAAGGGCTTCCTTGAGTTTGCATCAGGTATGAAAACCGTTGAAGCTTTGTTCTGCCTATTGGGATGATTCCATTCAACATCTTCAGCTTCAACAACGATGAATGGTGATAACAATAGAGCATATACTTATCGATTGACTAATCTTGTTTATAGAAATATCACATGGTCGATTATAGCCAGATAAATGCCGATATGATTTGATATTGATTATTTTCACTGACTGATGTATTAACAAAAGTTGTAAGGTCATAATGTATCGTACAGTTTCATATTTCTTCAATTAAAGTTCTCAAATGAACAAAGATGAACAGCTTGATATGTTTAAGATAAAGCAACTATTTGCTGCATGGAATATGACTCGCGTTGTAACGAGAGATACAGTCAGCAATAAAAATATGAATGAAACAAATAAATAGACCTAAAAGGATATACAACTAGTCATAAAATTCAAAATGGCCTGGCATACATACAAATAACTGCTCTACCTTCCATATTGTATCCGTTTAGAAGTAAACATATATATCAACATATATATTCACAATATATCAATGTCGACATAAACGTTTGTGATATAAACAGTTCTTTCTGTTATGTATCTACCGTAATATAAACATATATTAATATAACATATACTGGCTGCCCTAATAGTTTTCTAGATTGATTCCGTAAAGCAAATGAGAAATTAAGAACCACTAGACTTTGACATTAGCATCTGATCCACGTTGGATACGGGTGTGAATTACCAGAAAATTTACATATTAAAAAACACTTTGTCAAGAGGTGCCATCATGAAATAATTTCATTTTAGAAAAAACACTTTATTTCATTATCGAAATAATCAAGTAACCGTCAGCATCATAACTCGTTTCCTTCCTTCAACATTATCTACATGGTAATTAAGTACGACGTTGCCATGCATGCGATTTACTGCATTATATAATGTATTCATGGTGACCTCTGAACCTTCTTTGATAAACATACACGAGTGGTAATCCAATCAGAGACTTATAAGAAAGAAGTGATCTAGACACACATATCATGCAAACAAACGATTCACGCGTGAATTTAAAGGTTTTTCTTGACTCTTGTTTATAGAAGTTTCGCTTCAGTAATAGGTGTATATATGTGAACATCATGAGACTCTCAAACAATAACTAGAAATAGAACTATAGTTCTTTCTCCAATATATATTCTACACTTAAATTATTTTTCATAAAAAAACAACAGAAAACTCTAAATAGCAAAGCGCCTTTCTTTCGTTGAATTGATATGACATTTCTAAATATATAAGTTGAAACGGCCTGTGTGGTATATTTGAAGCTACATCAGAGAGAAAATGAAGTTAGCAGAGTGTTCATTTCACTAATACAGCTATTTGTACCTTACATAAACTCTGTTTGGGTTTATATAGCGCAGGTGCTTAGCAAATGGTTAAATTTGATGGATAACAGTTGCACTTTTCAACAGCTATAATGTAGACTTGCATTCAATCTTTGAATGGAAACTGAACATCAGAAATAACACGTGAAATTGAATAACATGTGAATATAGATGCTATCTATCCTTTAATTTAACAGACTTGCTTTGGTTATTAATCATTATGCATAAGGGTACATTAAAGACAAGCATTTAACCACCTGAGGAATCTATGTATAATCATTGATGAGATCAAGCTATACATCTACATTCGAAAAGGTAATAAAATAACATTTCTTATCTTGTTTATAACGTCTATGTCTAATATACCCTAACGTCAGCTACGTCAATAAATTTGATACATACGAAAATAACATTGAAGCAAATAAAATATTCATCTGCAGCACATGTTTGTAACGCCCATCTGGAACGTAAATTAAGCCTTGCTTAGACCTAAATTGTATTTACAAACACGTTGTGTCTGATCTTCTATCTCGGGCAACTATCAAACATGCATTCGTCAGATCAAAGATACCACTCAAGTCGAGTTCGGATAAACACAAAATCAAAAAAACTCAGGTAGACACTACTAGACATGCGCATTTAAAAGTTGCACACCAACACATACCTGAGTCAGTGATCAGTTGAGGGGGTCAATTTGACCTTTCTCGAGCAATAAGGAAGACAATTACATGTATATGGAAGACAACTTCTTTATTGCTTTCTCGAGCAGATGATTCCTTTTGGTAACATGGTAAAACTTCAAAGTATATTTCTCCAAATGTTAAAGGACACTAAACGACAAGGGTGGGCAAACTCCCCCGGAACGCCTTTAGGAACAACACTCTAGTTGTGTGTGTAAGTCTAGCCTCCGTCTGTTAAAGCGTTTAATCCGTGGAATGATGAGCACTTGCTACATATAAACAAACATTATTGACAGAATAAACGCAGGCACGTTCCAGAGGCGAGATTTAGATGCTGGATGCTGACTGCAGTTCTTACTCATACTGTGAGACAACCTCTATATAAAGTTATATATACATGGAACATGAGTGTATGGAGCGTAGACTGGAATCTAGTTTCATTCAAATATGCGCCATTGTTGTTTAACACGAAACACATGTAGCTCGATTTGGAAATGCTACTCACGCGTCGAATCACTCAGGCTGTTGAGGAGTAATAAATAGGTGAAGATGCCTCAACTTGTTTCCAAATTTATTTTAGTTTTTTTAATTACTAGTATGAGTCTTGTTCAGGTCAAAAAAACGCCACTCCGTGATTTCATCATATATTTTTTTACTTTGATACTAACGTAAATAGTATAATTTCAATATAATCTCATATAATGGTAATCATATTATAAAAACAGGTTTCAATGAAAATCTTAAACCAGTGAAATATATTCTCGAATTGACTGATGTTCTACTGACTGATGTTCTACTGACTGATTTTCTACTGACTGATGTTCTACTGACTGATGTTCTACTGACTGATGCGCTTCATATTGTCCGGTTTTCAATCACATGCAATCGCGTTTTCAAACCATATCCTGTTTTCACTATATACACGACGTCGAATAGCTCTAAATGATCCTTTCCTGCAACAGTGGATCTTTCTTTATCAGATGACACTGTTGGTAAAGTTGGGCAAATATGATCTCTAACTCATCAGTTATGAACAACAATAGCTTATAGGCTATCGTAATCTATGGTGACATTTAAATTAGCCCTCAAACGTTGTTGTGGTTGGTTCAATGGTTTTATTAGTTAACTGGATTTTTTTATTCCAAACGATAAACTATTTTCTGCTGCATTTTTAGAAGCTTATAACAAAATGGTAAATATGTGTGATAGATTAATATGTGTGCATGCCTATCGTGAAACTAACATTGAGAAAATCAACAGTTATCAGGTCAGACAATCATTGATTACGCGATAATCAACCATTTCCCCCGTAAATGTGATTGTAAAATCAGTCAACAATCGCGGGTTGATAAATAATAAAAATCCAATATAGGCCTACATGTAGATCAATTTAAAGTTGGCCTTAATAAAACAATGCAGGTTTTCATAGCAATATGTTCATGAATATAATTAAGCTATGGACCTACCATGTAAGCAAAATACCTGAGTAACTAAGTAGGAAATGAATATATTTACTAATGAAAAGCACCAAATCTCTAAAGTAGGGTAGCATTTCATTTAACTAGGCATCAAATTAACCGTGCAAGGAGTCTACCCTAAGCCAATGCACTCCAAGCAGTGGCGAGTGGTGTGTGGAGCACTGACCACTCTGTCGGTGTCCGGAGAAATCGATCACCTACCGAAGGTCGTGGCATTGGCATTTCAAACATGTCGGTGCTTTTTGAAGAACAGGGAGTGTTCCCTATAATAAATGCCTATGATATAAGTCTATGATTATGAGCGAGACACTTTTTGCACCAACTGGCAACAGTGATAATGAGAACACTCCTTCATTAGCGGTATGCAACTTTAGGATCGACCTGTTTACCCTAGAACCAATCAATGAAGCAGATTTTACGAGTTTGTGATCACTGCTATAAATAACGTTGTTAATATCACTTAAATAGACCTAGTCAACAAAATATTCAAATGAGACTAAAATATGTGATAATATAACCAAGTCCCGTTGTATCGTAGCACGTGAAACCCAAGAATAACTGTATTGACGGCCAATGTAATGTTACGTGGATCCCGCTAAACGTCACATTGAACAGAACAGTGTGGAGCCTTTGTTGCTAACAGACTACATAGAGGCCACTCACAAAGGCATTCAACACCGTGAAACACTGGCCAAATATTACAGAAAAAGATCTGCTACTCACATTCAAAGGCAAGTTTGGAGTGATCACTCCCGTCTAAAGCGATCACAACAATCCGACCAGAACCTCCGGCTTGCTCTGTATTCTCCGCCATTCTCAATCGTACTGCCCGCTTTGTGAAACCTCCTCGCTATACCGCGATTCTCGCCGTCCAGTGAGCGAGCCCCATGCGGGCAAATCCCCGTCAATCTATAAATATACATTCACACTATATCCGCTGGGTTTTTTTCGCTTCGTTTGGAAAGGGGACTTAATGAAATATTTTGAAAATGTGCGAGATGGTGTCATTGATTTGAGCTATTCATATGCGTTTACTTCCGCACTGTTTCGATATAACGCCTCCGTTGAAGTTAGGATCACAAATTGAGATACAATGAACACACGCTGTTGTCAGTTTGATATTCATATCAAACTCAACATAGCTAACCAAACATTATAACATATGAATGAAGATGAAATATTGTATATTTTCAATGATAGGTACATGTATAACAATAAACAAAGAATAGAATGATCTTCCTTTGAAAAAATAATAGGTTATCAATTTGATAATAGATAAGTAAATCAATCGTCAACATCATGGCTAGAATGATAATAGAACTAGGTTATCATGGCCTACATTTTACTGTCGAGTTCAATCAATGAATTATTACAAATATTAGACAGAAAACGTGAAGAAATATTACTGGTTCAGGTTTACTATGGTCATTTGTTCAACACGGTTTTTGCACATGTTGTTTATTGTTGTGTGGGCAATATTGCAACGATTAATGATGATTTCACAGGATTGGTGGTTTAAAATGTTTAGATGGGCATTTAGTTGAAATGTAAATGACAACAGTGGAAACTAACGATTATAACCCATTAACTGACTGGGTAAAATTGCTATTGAATAGGAATTAGAAATACAAATATGTAAAACTTAAACGATCTACATGCATGTATACCTAAATTGATTACCACTTCCGATACGCCATTGACGAAACGCGCATATCAAGTCTGATAAAATATATTCTTTAAGCATAATGTTAAGTAAAATGTTTCATTAAGATGTCTTAACAGATCATCCTGTAGTCGACATGTTTTAGTAACTAATCAGTAGCCTTGGTTTAAAGTAATGATTTGAACGCAAGCTCAACCTCGTACAATCACTTCCTGCATCTACACATCAGTATCAAGTTATGAAATCAGCAGTCTAACTAGACATAAAGCCTCGATAATACTCGCTATACACTCCCATATTGATATTGGACTGTAGCCAGTATGATCGAGGCTAGATTAACTTAGACTGTGAAATTAGACTTGCATGTATAACATATCATTAATATGAATCGCATATTCAAATTATAGCTTACTTCACCTAGAAAACATGTACACTAAAATCAAAATTTTCACAACTCGGTGATTTATCATTTGCTCCAATTTCTCTAAATCCAAACATGATCAACAATAAGGAACAGCACGTCCAGATCGATTTTGGAAAACAGCATATATATGATTGTCTATGGGGTTTTTCAACGTATACATATTTACTTATAGCATTAAAGTACTCGCGCAAATTGAAGTAGAATGCTTTTTGACGATTATACATTTATTTGGGACAAACTTTAAATTATAAATATTCATTCACAATAGTTTTTCCATACTTTTGTTTAAGACATTTTTGTAAAATCTCCCGAAATATTGGCGATTACAGTAATAACGCACAGGAACCCGATATCGTAAATAAAATGTAGGTAAAACGTAGATAAGAAAGACCCACCCCTCTTATTATATAGAGAGGTGGGTCTTTCTTATCTACGTTTTACCTACATTTTATTTACGATATCGGGTTATAGAGGGGTGGGTCTTTCTTATCTACGTTTTACCTACATTTTATTTACGATATCGGGTTCCTTTGTAATAACGTGTCATGTTTACGCCAAGAAATTACAAAACTAATTTAAAGTCGTAAAAATGTATGTTTATTCAGTCCGGACGACTAAATATTTAATATGGTTCGTTTCTACCCCTGGCTGCTCTTAACGTTTTGTGCATCAGTTTCGAGGTAAACTTGACTGGAAAGCCAGGGTGTGATTGACGGGGATGAAATTGATTAGTGTACTGAGCACATTCTCCGTGGGATTGTTCCATTATGTATAGTACTTCCCATTCGGTACACCATCTATCACATGAGACCGTGTTACTATAAATAAAAACGTTAAGCGAGTTGTTTGCAAAGTACTTGCACAAATATTTGTTCCCGTGATCAATCTTATTAATATCAATATATACTATATATACACACAAAGAACTTAATTAGTCACTCTATTGTTTTGAATGAAAAATGGTTATAACAAGAAAGAAGATATCAGATAATTTATTCATCGTGAGTTACAACTATACTTATCATGAGTACGACTGTCTTAAACCCCAATTACACCTGTAGTGAAAAAGAGGTAACTGATTCAAATATTGCCGATGTAAGGTGTTAATCTCACTACTAAATGTTTTACCCATGATTGCATCCGGCAAATAAATAAAAATTTCCGCACTAACGTTGTCTTTGTTTCGCGCAAATGGTATGCAAATTCTCGCGAAAGCCAGTAGAACGGCGGGCGTGATAGTACTATGTACACCATGCATGGTTCTCCCTTAAAGTGACACAGAGTATCTTTCTTAATATTTTATTTGGTTTTGATAAGCTACAAAATATTTAATATGCTGATTGAAGTTCATATCTCATCACTGGACTTGATATCGAATATCTCTAAAATGCTTGATTTTATGGAAAAATCAAGAAAACATCTCAAATACGTTTAATATTCGGATTTATGCATCCAAATTAATCTATCTATTAGTTACAATACCTAATAAACAATATAGAATCGAATATATCTTCCTGTCAGCTTATGACAAGGTTTAAAAATTACGTTTGGCGAATTTGCGCGCGCCACTCGAGCCACATTGTCCGGTTTTCGATCAAAATCCCGACTTTGAATGGCCGTATTTTCGCTCTAATGTACTGATTGACCTTTAACTTTGTTGTTTTCAGTAACAGTTAGTGGTTCCCGATGTAATAACATCGATTTCAAAATTTGACACATGTGATCCTATCAACATACTCTGTGTCTCTTTAAATAACCAGTTGGATGAGTTTGAATTTAATCATCTGGCAATGTAGAAATAAAAGCACGTTTTACTCACTGGCAATAACTAGGTAAGTAATGCTACCTTAAGCAAATAGACACATATGTAGCAGTGTGAACCTTCAAAATCACAAAATTAAAATTAGTTCCCGTTCCTTATAATTTCCCCAAGTTAAAAAAACCCGGAAGCTAATGGCTTACCTGTTCTTTTGAAAAAACAAAACAAAGGACCTACGAGAGATAAATATCAATATTGTACATTAGATCAATCTTTTCCGTGACCGCTTTAGATTACAGCTCATTAAATATCATAGTTTCCATTGAAAACATCCATTTTGATTTAAGTTACTAAAGTTATATTTTTGTGGAATTTTACTTCAATCCGACTCAAAAAAAGAATTAGTGACAAAAAGTTTTAATCAATATTGCGCATTCAAATTGTGATTTTGTTCCGTTCTATTTCTATTGTGTACTGTTGAACAAATCCCCTAGGAGAAACAATCAAACATACAAATACCATTTACAGGGTCAAACTTATGGTTGTCTCAAGTATAACTATTGAATCCATTTCTTTTGAATCAAAGAATATACGATTATGTCTATATATTTACAGAGGTTAGGTTTTCTGCTCTCTGAGAAATAAAAGTCTCGTCTATACTAATATTTGCGCAACCCCCGGACCCCACTTCTGACTCCAATGGATTTCTCATAAGCTACTTTCCAGGGCAGTTTCACCAAAATCAGTTTGCGCATCTGATCTTATTGAAGCGTTCGTAAAATGTTACCAAACTGTCGTAACAAGAAACTTTCAAGTTGCGAGATGAACATTATTTTTTAAACTTTTGTGTTTTTTCAAGTAATCACATAGTACGGTTAACATGTTTTATCAAATTTTGCCGTGTTATCGATTTCCCTTACCACTGATTTTCAGCTGTTTTGAATAATAAAAAAAATGGAGAAAAGGTGCATTATGCATATAAGGAAATTAGCATATTTAAACAAAAGACCCTAAATCATAAATGGTCCCTGCTGGTAGTGTTGTCTGAACTCTGAGTGAGGGTTCAATTCCTCACGAGTTTGTACTATTGCAGATAGTGTGATCACAAACATAACAATGTTACATTTGTTCTTTAACTGAAAAACATGTTGTTATGGAAGTCTCAATAATGAAAACTGGACAGTAGCATCCGTTAATCAGTGAAACATAATTTTGTTAAATCAACATAAGCAGGCAGAAAAATAGTTATGAGTTGTTTTTTAAAAAGGTTACATCATAAGTATCCATATAGGCTGGCTGGAATGATGTCTGAGTCTGTGCATATCATGAAGGATATTTTGCTATTTTCATGGAAAACCACCATAACTCATCTGTTGTTTGGGTTTGAAAAATTGAGATTTTTTAATTAACAATAATATTACCATATAAGAAATTTTGGTTTGTATATATAAACAAGATGTGTTTGTGAAACACTAATGCCCCCGGATACATCCTGCTTGCTGTGTCAAGGTCAAGGTCACAAGGTCAAATGTCATGGTGTCATCTGAAAGGTCTCATCACAAGGGATCCATATGTCAAGTATCAAAGACCTAGCTCTGACCAATCAAAAGTTATGACCAAGGTTAAAGTTTTTGTGGACAAACGGACAGACGGACAGGTGAAAAACAATATACCCCCGGAATCGGAGATTCCGGGGCATAAAAAAAGAGATAAAAGTCACGGAGAGGCTCTTATGTGCCACCTGCTAGAAAGCCTGGTGGATAAGTCAGTAAGCTGTTGGTATGGCAAGTGCTGGCAATGCCTGACTGAGTCAGTGTGTGGTTTAAATAAAATCCTACATAGGATTGTACCATTGCATAAAATGTGAACCAAAACATATCAATGTTAGATTTGTTCACAATCTAAATGGTGTGTATTTCTAATGACTGAAATAGTTTCTTGATTTCATTATTTTTTCAGTTCTTCTGTTTGAAACAAATAAGGAAGTCTATGTTGGACTTAACAGTTAACTTGTCCTAGATAAAGCATATGAATTCATTCCAAATCAGTCAATTTAAGGAAAACAAGAGTAATATGCTTCATCCAGAATTACTCCTGTCTTAAGTTCCTTATACCATCAACTTCTAGGAGGACACCCAGCAGCTCAATCATTTCCAGTATATAAAATGATCAACATGACATTATAAAGAGGCAAGGATTTATCTATTTTGCGTAGTTAGGACACATATACGACAACATTTGTTAACAAGCAAATATGAACAAAAACAATCCAATACACAGATATAAACTACGACAGTTCTGTTGTAATTCTTTCCGTCTCCAGATTATGCATCACAGCTCCTTAACAGTCAACGGTCGAATACCAACGTTTTTAGTGTTGAGAGTAACAGTTCAGTGTATTCCATTATTTCATAATTGAAATATTTACACTAAGTAGATTTCTCCTGTCACAGTTTCATAATCATCTCATATAGCTGTCAAATATGACTTTCTAGGAACTGCAGAAACTTGACATCATTAGGTTTAGGCTGCATCAGACAGTGCTGCCACCCCTGGGAGATTCTTCCCTTCCAACAACTCGAGACTGGCTCCGCCTCCTGTGCTCACGTGACTCACTTTGGATTCAGCACCGAACTTTGCTGCACAAGTTGCTGTGTCACCACCCCCGATAATAGTTGTTGCTCCAGCCCCCGTTGCTGCAACTACGGCATCCATCATGCTCTTGGTTCCCTTTGCAAAGTTCTCATACTCGAACACGCCAGGGGGCCCGTTCCATACGATGGTCTTAGATTGTTTGATAACCTCTGCAAACTTGGTGGATGATTCGCTACCTACGTCAAGTCCCATGGAACCATCAGGTATTCCTTCAGCGACTGTGGCATTTCCTACAGTTGCTGCTGCATCAAACTTGTCACCAGTCACAACATCTGAAGGAAGATGGATTTGTACATTATTTTTCTCAGCCTTTGCCATGAGATCCTTCACAATCTTTGACCCTTCTTCGTCAAAAAGAGAGTTACCGATTTTCATATCATTTATAACCTTTAGGAAAGTGAAGGCCATCCCACCACCGATGATCATTGTGTTCACTTTGTCAAGAAGGTTGTTGATCAGCTGGATTTTGTCAGCAACCTTGGCACCTCCAAGAATTGCCAAGAATGGCCTTTCAGGATTTTCAAGAGCCTTGGCGAAATATTCCAGCTCTTTTTTCAAAAGAAATCCAGATGCTTTCTGAGGGAGTTGACATCCAACCATTGAACTGTGAGCTCTGTGTGCCGTGCCAAAGGCATCATTAACATAGACATCGCCAAGTTTGGAGAGAGAAGCCCTGAAAGTGTCAACAGCGGTCTTCTCGGCCTTCACCTTCTTTCCCTTGCTGTCAACCCCCTTACCCTCTTCTTCGATGTGGAATCGCAGGTTTTCCAGGAGAATGACAGATCCTTCAGCGGGACTGGCACACGCTGCTTCTACTTCTGCCCCAACACAGTCCTTGAGGAATGATATGGGTTTGCCGAGTAACTTCTCCAGCTCTTTAGCCACCGGTGACAAGGTATACTTCTCATTTCTCTGACCGTCAGGCCGGCCAAGGTGACTCATTAGCACCACCGATTTCGCTCCATTATCCAGCGCATACTTGATTGTCGGAATTGCAGCGACAATCCGTTGAGTGTTTGTGATATTCCCATCTTTGAGCGGAACATTAAAGTCCACTCGCATGAGAACTCGCTTCCCTTTCAAGTCAAGTTTGTCGATGCTGAGCTTGTTCAGTGCCATGTTTAGAGTGGAGGTCGCCAACAGGGTCAAGGTCGATTTACCGGTTGGGAGAGCTTTACTTCAGATTGTGAATTCCTACACGTCTTTACCATTGAAACCACAATTTAACCTTTGCCGTTTGTTTGGTATTATCTCAGATGTCGGTTGTACTAAAATGCACTTCAAAGGTGTAATTTAACACACGTTTACCGTTATTCCCATATTATGCTCTAGTTAAAAGTGTTTGTTGTCCGAGATGTTTAGATTGTTGTAATGGCATTCAAGTATACCAATGTAGAAAGAGCTTTTTTTAAAATGCAACATTGATAGAGAGATGTTTACAAACATAACAACAATACCCACATTTTAACATGAATATATGTAATAATGTTTCCAAAACGTATTGATTTTCTTTTTCTTTTTGACCACTTCAATTCAATCTTACAATTTTCAATTCAATCGACGGTTGAACCAATACTTCATTTGAAATATTTGCTTTTACACCTGTAGGTTCAATCATGTTCACATGTTTTAAATGATTCCATTACCATATATACATAATAGGCCTATAATACACCATCTTCCTACGCATAACCTAAAACCCCAGTTTCCAAACTGTCAGTTTTATTATAAAATGACAGTTTGGAAACTGGCGTTTTAGGCTCTGCGTAGGAAGATGATAATACACAGCTATATAAGAAATAACTTGTAGTGTTACAAAATAATTAATGAATATGCAAAGCCTATTGTTGTTAAAATCAAAATATATCATTCCGTTCAAAATGTGCTTCGTATATTACTTACACTTATTTATATTTTAAACATATTTCCTGATTATTCAACACTCACATTATCTATCTGTCTATCGAAGCAAAATTATATTTATATTGTTCTTTATGATTGATCAGACACTATCACGAATAAGTCAAGATGGATGAAATAAGAAAGCGATATCAAAATAAATACAACAAGAGTCGGTAACACAAAAGGTTGTTGCATTGTTATAACTTTTCCAATATACTTTAGACTTTAGAATTAATTTTAACCTTACTATTGTTTATACTTTGCAAATTGCTTACATGCTTACATGGTACCAGTAGATTACCTAAGTGCCTCTGCATAATTAAAAAGAGCTTTAATATATATGGTTAGTATTATTTTAGAAGCCCGAATGACGATAGCCTTATCTTCTCACAAATATCAATCTTTCGCACCAGAATAAACCATAACCAGTGTTAACCACACATAAACTAATAATGTGCTATTGAAGTTTTTTTCAAAAGAATTTCGTGTCTCTTTTATAATGGTACAACATAATCAAACAATTATAGATAGACACGATAAACCATATATCGACTTTGTCCTCGGTCAATATTGTTACCCTTGTTTGTTTGGTTTTGATCTTGTGAACAGGCAATTTCAAATGAATTAATGAGATGATTTTCAAGGAAGTTTTATATTTTCCCGGGGAAACGTTTCATCACTGAAATGGAATATTTTCTAGAAAACGAATAAAATAAGATTTCACAATAGACGAGAGAAAATTTTAATTTGATCAATAAAGCACATCTAATGACACAGTAACCTCCCTTACTTGATCTCTCTAAGGAAAGACAAAAATGTCCTTATTTCCGGAATGGGTTGTTTGCAAACAAAAGCACATGACGAAGGACGTTCAACATGAAGCTTCGTGTTAAACTACAAGGAGTTAGGAAGGTTCTTGACTTTGGGGAGAATGACACGAAACATGTTTGCTTGGATGATTTGAGGAATAAAGTAAAGAATGAGTTCGGATTGGAAATGTAAGATACGAATAGTATTCAGTAGTCGCAATTCACTCATCATTTGCCGATTTGGTCGGTGCACTTCTCATGATGTTCTATAATATATTCTTAAAGATGTGAAAGTGTCTACACAAGCGAGTTTTGAATTAACCTGAAAATAATCTTTGTAAATTTTGAAACTGTTTCACCAGTTTTGGGAAGGACAAATTGATAAAACTTAGGTCGAGAGGCTCTACCTGCAACCCCACTGGATATGTTAGTATGCGGCTCGATATGCGAGGATACAGCATTCGGCGAGAGAAGTTTCGGTCGAGGTTAAAACTATGATCAATAAATCATTATTCATTTACATCCTTGAACTTCATAATATCTTATTAAAGATGCCAAGACACCAGAATGATACAAGTTAACATTCAATATGCATTTACTGGGATAACTTTTTTATTTTCACCGATTTTTGTGTGTGCTGCGGTTGTGCCTTTTATATTATTTACACTTTTAACTGATATGAAGAAAATTAAAGGAATTCTTTTTTTTTTAAATCATTGAAGTCTCAATTGTCTGTAATCAAAGCAAAGCTTTCTTAATTTGTAATGCATCTTAATTCAGTGATAAAAAATATTTAATATTTTGATCCTGACAAAGCACAATGTTTTGTAAGGAAATCTACCATACACTCAAGTAACCTACTTTGTTATAAACAGTAACATTAATAAATTATTAAATATGATATGACAACAATATTAGTGAATCACAGGGTTCGAAATTAGCACTAGCCCGGTAGCCAATGGCTAGTGAAAAAGATGCTGGGCTAGTGAAGTGCAATCATTGGTAGTCCGAAGGACTAGTTGAATTTAAAGAAAATATGATTATATATGTGTATTTGGCTAGTCAGAATATCTTATGGCTGGTGCTCACAGGAATTCACTAGTCCGAATGGCTAGTGCCCCGATAAGACTAATTTCGACCCCTGAATCATAATCTATTATTCTTTAAAATTGATTTATGTGGTATAATTCAAATTGTGTTTCTTATCTTCAGTCCCTTTGACCTGAGCCTGAATAAAACAGATGTCCTAGAAGGTGAGGATACTGTGCTGGATGAGTTTGGTATCGTAGCAGGAGATCTGATTCATGTGATAGCAGAGGGCTATGAACAGCCTCAACAAGAACCTTCAAACACAGAGAATGAGACCAAAAGTGGTTCACATATGGAGACCCAGCAGAACCCGTCTGGAATGGACCCTCATTCAAATCAACCGTCTACATCTAGAGGAGAAGAGGTTTTTCAAGAAGGTTTTGAGGAGCCGGTGCAAGATGACCCAATTGTGAACCGATGTCTGCGAGAACCAATGCAGTGTTGCGAGTCAACAGACAGTGCAGTACCTGCCATGTTGTCAAACTTGTTTAAGTCGGCTAATTCACATGAACATCAGGACTTACTGTGGGTGGTGATACACACGCTCTTGTTGGAGTCAGGACTTGTCACAGTGCAGGTATGCTGCTATCATTTAAGGAATTCAAATATCAAAATCAATTATAGCAAAGATAAAAAGTATTGTCATTGTATGATAAATTGCTTTACAAAATTGCTTGATAATTGGTAAATGATTGAATCATATTTGGATGGTGATCAATTCTTGAATAATGATTTAGCAATTCTTGAATAATGATTGATTAAATAATTACTGATTGATGGTTAATTTTTTAAAGGGTGATTAATGATTGAGTGAATAATACTTATGATGAGGATGATGTTAAGGAATGATCGCAGAGGACTGCCAACCCAAGGTGCATGCATAGTGTCTGTCAAATAATAATCACCATTCTTTTCTTTCAAAATATGGCTTGTTGTCTCATTAAAATTATTTCCCCCAAGAGTCATATTTGTATTTAAACAAACTCCAGCTACAGAGCCAATGGCTTAATGTTTTTGCAACACAGATATAGATTGTCAAGTATTAAGAAATTCATAGTTTTTTTTTCAGAGTTCTATACATGTGAGTTATGTTTCTTACTTCTTGTCTAGGGAGGAGATCCATGTTCAATGCCAGACAATTGGAAGCAGGCTGGATTCTACAACACCAAGTACAGCCTACCAGAGTCGGGTGATGTCATATGTTCGGTGACCGGGGTCAGGATGGGATCCTTCCTGGTGGTGCATGGTAATTTTGTCTTACACACCCTTGTACTCTTATACATTGTCAACATAAGTTATCAATGGTTTGTTCTCATAATTCTGACAGTCTCTACTCTACACCAGTATGACTTTTCAGTGGGAGATCCAGTAATTTTCAGGAAGGGGTTAGCTTGTCTAAGACTTCAACGTTTTTTCTGGTGAACCTTCTCACATGATATTTATCTTATGATCTTTTCAGAACAAAGGTGGAGGAAATGGAGGATCAAACCCTGAACTTCCATTCTCTTCAGTCTGTTACAGCAACTGCATTAGTTTCATCATAAACTTGTAAAAATAGAGATGATGATAGTTCAGAAAAAAACTGTCATGTCTTTCTAGATGTTTATCCTAAGTATCTGAATTGTTAGCTTTCTAACCTATAATATAAAGAAATTCAAGGTACTTGACACTATGTTTTTGTCTACTGTTCTACCTACAGGTGTGGTAGTAGGACAAGAAGATGACGGAGGTACTACATTCAAGTGCAATGTGAAGACAGCAGACTTTGTCAGGGAATCCAATCAAGCAGGTTGGCATTTAAAGACTTCATCAGCAGTGCCTGATATTTTATGTATCTTTTTGTATTTGATGATTTAAAGTGATGAAATAGTGCCTTAGGTCCTGTTTAGTGTGAGGGCTTTCTGAGAAATCGGCCAAGGGTGAGGGCTTACCCAGACCCAACGACTTATTTTTGGGGCATGCTGGGACTTTCTTTCGATTGAAAGCTTGTGGGAGAAGTTTTTTTTATCTAAATATAAAAAAACATCATACCTGCCTAGCTCTCTTTAAAATGAAAAAGAGTCTTCCATAAGATCTTGTTTAACTCATTCAAGTAATAGGTTTGAGAGGAACTACAAAATCAACTCATTTCGGCTAAAACGATGTGATACATTGGTATGACTTTTGGTTTTAGTGTACAAATTGCAAAGTAACATATCAACATTATAATATGGATATCTGAAAGAGGAAATAACAAGATGAGTGGTACTTTAGAGCAGGGTATTATATGGGCTTACAAAGGTGTCTCATTCAAAGCCGAATATGCCACAGAGAAGAGTGACTGATTAAAGACATTACATATGTGAAGCATATAAGTTGTCAAATGATAATAAGTCAATTGATATGTACATTTATATTGCCCTAAATTCAATGCAGTTAACATGCTCACAGAGATAAGGGGGAAATTCAGTCATAAGTTCAGTCTTAGATCTTTTTACAACCAAAACACTATGTTTCTTTGTTAATTTTATTTCAAAAGCTTATAAATGTTGAAAATGTTTATTTTTCATTCATTAATTCAATTAGTTAAAGTGAAGGTTAAACCTGAAGATATTTTATGTCAATCATTTAAAGTCAATTCATAATAATAAATTGTCATCAGATGCAGGAAAATGTTACAAGAATCTTCGCCAGCTGTCTCGAAACATCAAAAACCAGATTTGTCTACCCCTACTGCGAGAGATACGTTCAGGTAAAAAACTCATATATTGTAACATTATCATTATTGGGATTCGGAATAGTAAACGTTTGTTTACACGTTCTTGTCAAGTGCCCTTTGTGATTCAAACCCAGACTCAAAAATAAAAAATGCCAGCACTGGTTATATCAAAAGTAACCCACCCAACAACCAGGCCTTTACAAGAATTAGTTCTCTTCCAGATGGTGTGATCCTAAACATAATTGTTTTCCTTCTTTCTGAATGGGATGTATAATGCAAATTGATTGATAATAGTGTTTTTAAAAATATCAATATTTTGAACTTTGAAAAGAGCTAGGACGAAGGGACATGTTACAACTTATACTGAATATTGTTACATATTTAATCATACTGTCACGTGAATGTTTCAGAGCTGGGATACCCAGAAGGAATAAATCTGCTCTCTCTGACTCATGAACTGAAGGTAACACTTGAAATCCCATTTCAAACTAATCAGATTAAATCTCCCCTTATCAATCCCTTTTACCCGCCTAACTTGGTAGAAATCATTATTCTTCAAATTTGATTGATCAATTCGGGGTTTTCTTATTTGCACATGAAAGGTCTTTATGTCTTCCCAGCAGTAAATGAACCTATTACTGTGTATTTGCAGCTGAAGATTCTAGGTTGTCTGGATATAGGGACCCTGCTTCGAGTTGACCGCACATGTCAACACTTCCACTCTCTTGCTCGTGATAAAGCTGTTTGGAGGCGCCGATACCTCCTGGACTTCGGAAGTGAGTTGGAGAAATGTACAAATACGTATCAGTAAGAGATATACTGTCAAAATTTAAACTTATCATTGCATCAAGTTTTTCTTGTGTGTGTATTTGTGACAATATTCTGAGGATTTCCAAAGTTTTGTTTTTTCTGTTGGTACACCAAACTATACATGAATCCTGTATGAGATTATAAGGCAAAAATGAGTATCAGCATAAAACGATTCAAAAGCAATACAGCTATCATAACCTACACAAATCTTGTGTCTAGCAACACCAAAATGTAATTGCAAAAGAGAAAGCCAAAACACTTGTCTAAAATCAATTTGTGTTTATAAACCATAGGAGACCCTCATTGAGTGATAATTAAATACAATATACAGTATACAGTAGAACACGGATATAACAAACTCCAAGGGACCAAAGAATTTAGTTAGCTATATCCGGTGTTTGCTACTCACATTTGGCCGCCATGCATAGGGCTCTTGACAGGACTTATAAATTGGTTCACGATATCTGATTGTTCGCTGTATCTGTGTTCTATTGTACTTGTAAATAAAAGTTTCCATAATCAAATCAATGAATCCAGAGTATTTAGTTCATAGATAACTCTCTCCTTATATTTTATGAAGGTACTCATTCATTAGAGGAAAATGTTAATAGTAAATATATTTTAATATAGACCCACCATTTATACTAATAAATGACTGCATTGATGTTGATACACATTGAGAGGACTATGATAGATATCATGAAATTATTTGTTTGTTTCAGGTAGAGCAGATAATAGCTTGACCCAAAATTGGTATGAGGTATGTGCTTGTTTTAGTCAATTTATGAACAATTAGTTGAAGGTGAAAGACATAGTTTCAAATTAATTTCCTTATAACATGGAACAATTTGTGTACCATTGTGTTTAACATGTCAACAAAAGGGTATAAGGGTTTTTTGTCAAATACTTATGGTATAGTAACTGTGCCCCCTGTTAATGTGTACATGCCTAAAGTAGAAGGTCACATCAGTCAAGACAAATCCACGGTAACCCAACTTCTTCACCAGATGTAGTAGCTCATGCCAGTTCATAGAGGTAGATCAAGTCAAAACATTTGATCCAACTTGTGTGTGAATAAGACTAAATCGCTGGTTTCTGAAAGTTTCTCCCAAATGTCTCCAAAATGATGACTTTTGAACGGGGTTGCTAATAGCACAACTATCTTTATATGATCATCCAATTAGGCATCTCACTTTATAGCAAACAACCCTGTCTCATTTGAACCGAGGCGAATGACCACTGGATGATTTAGCCTTGCTGAAATGTTCTGTGCCAACTCCACAGCCTTCTGCAGCTAAACTTGACAATTCTATCAGAAATGGAGGATTCTGCACTCCAACCAACAACTGTAACTAATGTCAGCAAGACTGAAGTTAGCCATTTATTGAGACCGGCACAAGTATATAATGTGGGTATACTTAAAGATCAGTCTGATTAAAATCTACTGTGATTCGAGGAAAAAGGTGTAAAAATATTGTCCCTAGTGGGGTTTGAACTTCAACCAGCCCGGCTTTCCTCTCATTCACAGTCTGAAGGCACCCCTATTACCCGTATGTTCTGACACAAGCTCATCTAGCAGTAAAAGCTTCGATATCGTGCAGGGGCAGGTAACTCCAGTGTACCATTCGTTATACATAATCGCCACTAAACGCTAATTAAAAACGAGGATGTGATTGGATAGCTTATGACTGGGTTTGTCTGCGCTAAACTGGTCATAGGAACATGCGATAGAGGTGGGTGCATTCAGACCAATTTTATTCCTCGGAGTACGGTCGATTTTAATCAGACTAACTTAAAGATCAATTAGCTTTTAAGAACTTCTATCAATGCAACTGTTCTCGTGCTCACAGATGTACAAGTGTCAGTTTGTGGCCAGGAAGGCTCATAGGAAAGCTCTCCGTGACATGACCTTCTTGACCCCAGGCCAAGTGTGGATGCAGCCCCACCCCAATCACCCCTTTGCACCCTTCGCCCCTTACAATGGTGGCATCATTGGGGGAGATTATGACCTTAACCCACAGTTTCAAGGTGAGTCTTCAGAAAAAGCTTTAGTTTTTGGAACATTTTGGTTTGGTTAAATTTTTGGTTGCATATAAGCAATTGCAAAACATTGATTAGAAACAAAGAAGATTTATTGTGAAATTATTTAAATTAAAGTGATTTGATTCTCTCAAAGAATACAGTTTATCTCTGAATTTTAGTCGGTTGACTTATACTGACAAAGATTTAAATCTAATAATGAAACTGAAATTCCTAATGTGAATAAATTCGCTCTCCTTCAAATAAGTTTAAAAAGTATTTCAAATAGATATATCCCCATAAATATTGCAAATAATATGGTACTTGTAATTACAGTCCCAACCACACTAATATGTATACATTTACCACAGCTCCTAATTAAACTAGGGATAGGCCATTGACTTAAGAAATGCTATAGCTGCAAGATCTGCAAAAATCAAGATACTGAATATTGCCACTTCTTCTCCCACAGGTATTCCAGACCCCCTAGGCAGACGAGGACGGAACCCCCTGCAACCTGTGAGACCAAGAATAGACCCCTTTGGGCCCCTCCCAGACCAGAATATCTTCCACGCACCAGGAAGGGGTGGTCGGAGAGGAGGGGGGTGGATGGGGGGATTCGGGGGACCCAGGTTCTTTTGACGGGCCAAAAATCTTGTCTCATTGAAAATGTCTACATTTATGCTGAAATTTAGTCTCTCAATGCATTGGGGCCTTTTTGGCTGAGCAGTGAAACAAAAGGTGTTGAAAAAAGATGGATTAAGGAATTTTGGGGAAGTTTTTAATTTTTTCCCCCATGAAATGAATTCACCAACTCCCCTTTAAAAATTCTGGAACCAAGGATATAGTAAGGGTGTTTAGCACCAAGAAGTTATGATGTCATCAAGGCATTATAGGAAGGGGCGATTGGATGATACAAGAGAACACAGGGTTATAATTCTGTGTGCATTTCATGCTACTCTGGAAATAAATTTTGTGATACCTTAAAGAGCCACTCATTGATTTTCAACACATAATGTTTTATAATGCTGAGGAATATAAGGATGACAACTTCTTTGTTCATTGCATGCATACAATGAACAAAGACGTTGTCATCCATATATTCCTCAGCATTATTGTCATTCCAACTTCTAAAATGCCTCTCAAAGAAGTTACATAATGTTTTACTTTGAAACGAATGTTGATTGCATATTTGATAATGTTAATTCAAAACATCTTGCATCTTCATCCCCAAATAACATTTAAACTCTTGTTTTCAAAGAAAATCTTATGAAAGTCCTATAAAAGTCCTATATATTTGTGTATGCCAAATTCACCTGAAGCTTCTTGACTGGGGAGATTCTTTTTGTTACAATGTGTTAAAATGTACAAAAGTGCTAAATTATTTTAAAATAAATTTCAATTCAATTGATCTTTGTATTTATTATTTTCAGTTGTCGATCGTCAAGCAATGCATACTAAAATGCTGATTGTTTGTGAAAGATCCTCCTATTCTATCAGTTAACAATACTCGGCTTTATTTTCATAATTGATTAATCACAAAAGCACATTTAAGTGTTTGTAGAAATATTTATTATCACAAGCACATACAATAAATTGTGTTCATATTTTCCGTGGACAGATAATGTTTCAAACGCATTCAATATATTACTTCACTTATTGACTGAACGATTGCATAATATCAAGCTGCTCACATGATATCTCAGAACAGTGAAGTCTTGAAATATTGTGTTAAGAAGATTAAAATGAGTAATTTACTTATATCACTGAGACATTAACTACAATTATGGATGGTACTATATTGAATTTCAATGGAACATTACATCAAAACCTGATTGCATGTAGCACAGCTCTATTAAAGTAGTTTAGCTTTTCAAATTATTTGTACCATGAGTGATTTAATCTAAAGTAAACCAATTGGTCTATGTTATCCCTTTTGGGAATTGTGAAATTTCCCTCAATCATCTGTCGCAAATAAATAACTAACCTGGCAACCAGGTCACAAAACATGACTTAACACAACAAAAGTACTATCCAACAACAAATTAAAAGTACAACAGTTAATATTTATGCGAATTATTATTTCTCACTAACAGTGTGAAATGTCACACTTTATTCTTCAATATAAAATGCCATTAAGTATTCTTTGGAAAATATTATTTTGTCAAATGATCAAGAAATGTTTCATTAATGATATTAACAATTTTCATAACTGTTGACCTGCAATCTCTATAATGAAACTGGTAAAAACCTTTCATAAGAATGAAATTTGCTGCCCCTTTGACAATTTGGTTTGAAATATTATAAAAACAATGATTATCACTTCCATGAAAAGATTTCTTAGCAATACTTAGTAATCTTTTATTCTATACTTAATGGCACTTTGAATAGGCACTTCAGCTAATTTTCTGTCAGAAATCTAAGAAAGTGTTTTGATTATAATTACATTGAGTGTCATATTCCTATGGGCCCTATTTGATTTCCTGAAAAGCAAAGTATAATGGCTAAATAAAAAAAACAGATGGATATTTATAGTATATGAATATTTGGAATGACAAACAATGAATCACCAGGGTTCCATTATAGCTAAGAATTATGTAACCTGTCTTTATCTAATAAAATATTTTTAAAATGAATTAGTGGTTTTCACTTAACTAGACTGAATTTTAAACAGAATCAATATATTTGTTTTGATGAAGACTATGGTGGAAGTTTCAGTATACAAATTCAAAACTGAGAATATATTTATATATGTCACCGAGAAATTCTTTTAACCATGGTATCCCAAGGCTATTTGATGTCACAAAGCACTTGATAAAAAAAATGTTTCTCAATCCATGTCAGATAATATAACACGTGTGTCTAAAAGATATTAACAATGCACCTGCTGGAACAACTTCTAACCTTTCTAAGATGACTTAACAAGAATCAGCACTCGGGCGAGTAGGCCATCCATGTTTAGATAGGGCACAATTTCAATACTCAGAACAATTTACATGAATGGCAAGTTCAAATGAACTGATTTAAGATGTTAACATTGTTTTTAAACAGGTTGCTCCTGTTAAAATTGATATTTAATGCCATTCCTAAATTCGGTAACAGATATGCCTATGTGTAAAAAAAAACTTGGCACTTGGCTTTCTTTAACCTATAACCATTTCAATAATCACTTTTCTCATGAGTAATAACTCCTACAAGTTGACTGCATATAATGGTTTTTCACCAATCAACTCAGCAGGTATAACGTTAAGATGAAGCAAGTCAGTCTCTGTCCGACTCTGACAATAGTCTTGGGTGATAGAGTCAATTGTTAAGAAGTCTATGAGGAAGTCTAGCTGTCGTCCATGCTGGTCCCGAGCTGTAGTCTGAAGGTTATTGAGGTGGGGGCTGTGACGTCTGCTACGTAGATCTCCTGTCCATTACACAGACCTAGGTCTGAAACAATTTTAAAAGATATTTAATTTTCATAATTATAATGACTATTATATAAAATCACAAGTTCTCACAACATTAGAACTAAAAGGAAATGACTTTGTGTTACCAATCAAGATATCAAAGAATAATCTTATGACTTCTTTGATGACCTTGTTCTGAATGGATACTTTCCTTTGATTTTACTGCACTTACTTCTGAAAGATAAAACTATAATACAGGGTTTGTTCTTGAAAGCTGATGTATAAGAATAATCTTATGAAAAATTGTTTTCACTGATGACCTTATTCTGAATGGATACTTTCCTTGATTTCTCTGCACTTGCTTCTGAAAGATAAAACTGTAATACAGGGTTTGTTCTTGAAAGTTTCTCAGCTAACCATGAATGATAATGCAAATGATACCTTTAAGAGTTTTCTTGAGGTTTTCTCTTGTTTTCTCCTCTATTGACTTCACAGTTTGCATATACAGAGTTTTATTCTTGCCGTTTATGCTCGTTGTAACACCGGGGGATTTCATTTGACTGAAAATGTGGAAGGTTTAAATATCAATCAATGCTTATTGCAACAATAAAGTCACTAATAATCTGATTGTAAATAGTTGACAACAACATATATTATAGCATAATGAAGTTACATTAACTCAACGTTCACCAAAAATATAACAGCTTACAGTACATCTTTGAAGAAACTGAATTGTCTGTGTCAAATTATGTTTAAATGCCATCGTATATGAATAGGCAACCTTTTTGAACAAAGAAATAAACTTTCAAAATTTGTGTTATCTTTTGAGAAAGGATGAGTTAATTGTTCTTCGACTTATAAATATGACGTTTATAAGAAAACATATGAAATCCAAATGAATATAATCCTACTATAGGTGACTCTCCACTAAGAAGCTGATGATGTCCTGTAGCTTGTCGTTCTCGGAGAAGGAGAGAGGTTGAGGAATCTGACTGCATCCCATACAGTCTTCCTGTGCATGAGGAAAAGAGATCACAATAGATCATAAGAGTCATAGGACCATTCAATATTTTAAATATTTTGAGGAGTTCAAAATGTGTGTTACACTAAAATCAAACATTTCTAAGCAAGCAATATGACATACTATTCATTTCAAAACTGAAAAGGATGATATTTTGTAGTTATTTTTTAAATGAATATGCATGTTCAAAATGATTTTGATTCATTTGTTTAATTTTTTTGACATGCAAGGATACAGTTTAGGAACTAAGTGTCCATGAAATCATCAACTTACCCTTTTCTGTGCTTCAAATGTGTAGGTGTATACTCCGTCTGTATCATTGAAGTTCATGTAATTACTGAGCGGCTGACAGCAACTGGAAAATATTATTATCACACATAGAGAGTACATCCTTCAACTCAACACTGCATAAACATACTGTACTACTCTGTATGTTCTTCAGATGAATGCTTTTTGTAGCAAGAAACTACTCTTCTTGCAATATTTTAATGATTGAACCATTTGGCTGGTTTGAGTGTTAATACTAGTGGTTTTATGTTCCCATGCTACATAAAAAATTTTATTGAAGTACCGGGGTATGTACTATTAGTTGCCGCTTCATAAAACAAACATGTTAATAATACTGTCTCTATCTCCCTTTCTGCTATCTAAAAATCAGCTGATAGTGTGATTTTGTTTTTGTGAAACAATAAGAGATTTGAAGTGAATGTCACTTTAGAGAATATTTCAATTATATCGCGGCTGCTAGTTTTATTGCAGGGAGAGAGCACTATTGTTGCTGTGCATTATTGTGAAATCTGCGAGCACCGGCTGGAACTAGCGAACCATGGATAGTAATGCTTTGATAGCTTTGCACCCAAACCGTACTTTGTGTAGAATAGTTCTCTACTACAGACAAAGTTGCCAAGCCCCAGGCAGCACGCAAACTCGGCTTTATCCGAAAAAAAAAAAAAACTGTGCTATCTGAACCCCTGTTAAAAAAACCCAGATAAAACCCTCACCTTGTTGCTAACTTGAAGACTTCAGTGGCACAGGCAGCTGGAAACAAAACAGTTCATTACTAGCTTGTTAGCATCAACAGTCTGATTTAAATTTCCAATGATAAATGAGATAGAGGACACAAATTTGAGCAACTTACCTGCTATCACCGCATTTGTTGATGCAACTGCTGGAATAATTCTCTTGACAACACCTGGAATTAACAATAAATTACTGCAACTATCAATCAATATTCTATCTGTATACCAATTGATTATGACCTTTTGCTTTATATTCTAATAAAAAATATTGCATGGTTTTGGTGTCTTCCAAGTTCATACCATATTCATCCCTAATATGGTTATAAACAACTTGTAAATAATTTCAAATGATGTTTTTGTATTTATTTTTCATTTTATCGTAACCTATTTTAAAGATTTGAAAAAGAATCTGATGTATGGTACCTTGTGTGAGCCTGTAGTTGACTCCAGAGATCTTGTAGTCGTTAGCTCGCTCTATGGCCTTGTCCAGGATCCATTTGATGTGTTTTGGGTCGTCTCCATCTATAGATACTCCAGCTGTAACACATCAAACGTGCATTGGTCATTATCGTTCATATTTCAATCTATGCTCTTAATAATTGCTGACAAAGTCTAGATAAAAAAAAAAATTCTGGTAATTATACCAATTTCTATTAAGTTAAATGTCTCAGGAGTTAGAATACCAAAGAAAAAACTCCCTTTCCCATGCATAAAATATTTGAAATGGCTTGCAAATAATTGTTAAACATTAGTTTCCTCTTCGCCAAACGTGAAAATATAAACTTTCTTCCTCACTCCATGAGATAAACATGGTATTTGTCAAGAAAAGACAAATTTTCTATTCATTTTATGATTAAATCATTGTATTTCTATCGAAATTGAAGCAAGTGATTGATAACACGTTCCATTTTATTGTTACTAGTGACTGATAACACAGTTTATTTTCATTAAAGGATATCGGTTTTTCACCATCGATCATAAAATAAACATAATATGTTTCCATAATAATGATAAGACATATATGTATAAGTTCTCACCTCCAAAGGGTTCCTCTTTAGGCCAGAGAAGTATCCTTACCCACTCTATACAGTGCTCTGGTAGACGTGGCGTGTGGGCAATTGTACACAGAGGGAAATTTACCTGGGGATAATCAAGATGCTGATAATATAACAAAGTTATCTGTTTTTGCTGGTTGAAAAATGATTTGAGATAAAATGGTGACAATGCTCTTATTTAAAACATTTACCTCTCGGAAACGTCAGTGGTTTACTAAGTTTTAATTTTGACTTGGTCAATATCACCACAAGGTCAATGAACTTTAACTACAAAAGTGTCATGACTTCGAAACTAAATGGAAAAATTTATGTAAGATGGCATTGGAAAATAATTTTCAATCCTTGGAAAAGGACTTTTTGTGTTTTCTATGTGATACAAAATATCCATCGTCGTGTGATTAATTAAAGGCCTTATTTCACTCTAGGTTGTCAAAACAACCCTCTAAGATTTATAATCGTTGATGAGGATTGGGTTACTGGATGAATAGTAAAAAAAGGCACTAGTTTCTAAGCCTTGACCTTGGTATTTTATGGTTTCAAAGTGACATGAATAACCCTCTACAAGTGATTGCCTTTCCTCTCCTTTCAATATTTTCTGTGGGCAAACATGATAAAATATCCACTTCCTTCTAAACAGGTTGTGAAATTCAAATAAAGATTGTCTAACTAAAGAAATATTTTGTATTTTCAATGAGAAATGAATTATCTCTTATTAACTAAAGGCTAAAGATCATCTAACTACATGACCAATGAACTAGATAGCAAGTACCTGAGGCGGGTAGAGGTCGAGCGTACACTCGATACAGGCTGTGATGCCAGGGAGGACAACTCTTGCGTTCCCCTTGAAGCCCTCGGTGCCACCATCCACCATCGGGATGATTGATGACTGGTCTAGTTCCTTGTCCTCGTACTTTAATAGACTCAGCTTCGGAGACAAGAGAGATTTGGTAACATCGTCGGGTTAATAAGAAGAATTTATGGATAACAATTGATAAGTTCATCACCAATTTAATAATGTTTGAAATATTTAACTGTGACCCCAGGATTTAAATTGTTGAAAGTAATTGCTTACATATGCAATGTACAAAAGTATCAATTTCCAAACACTGTGCAAAAAGAGAAATATTTTAACAACAAGTTGATTTTCTTTTCTTAAAGCTTGAGGAAAATGGTGCTTTATACTCTCCTGAACAACGTAACATTTCTTACCAACATTCCATTTATCCATCTACGAGCAATGATAGAATCCAAACCACACACTACGATGTGAAATCCTGAAAGAAATGAAAAGCAGTTTCAACAATCAAAATATCAGGGATGTCACAACATAGCAATGCACCTAATGTTACTGTGAGGTACCTATATTGTGACATGATATAGCGGTACTGCCACCCTACAAAATATTTAACTAATGGGCAACATAACAAGAAAGTTAATGAGAGGACAATATCCTCAGGGATCATGAAGAACAATTTCCTTTTACATAGTTGAATTAACTTGAATAATATGGTAAGCATGGTTTTAAACTGATATTTAATCATGTACTGATAGTTTATTTTGAACATGTAACCTACCTCTATAGAAAGCTTCATCATAGTCCTGTATCTTTGCAAAATGTCTTCAAAAGATGAAGGAAACATTAACAACTTACTACAAGACATATTGTAAATGAATGAAAAAGAAGCAATAATGAAAAGATCAATAAACCATGAAGTTTAAAGGTTAATTCCCTAATTCCCCTAATGAGACACGAGTTGAGAAATTTGCTTCATACCCTGAGTGACTTGACCCCACAGTTATTCATGGATGGGGATGAAATTCATAAACATTTATGGTTGTCTGACTTTGAGTGATAATAAGCAGTTGGTAGAATAATCCTCAGAATATGATCTACACGTTGACTAGGAGTAATATGTCACAAAGCACTGTATCATGATATTTTTATCATGATGAATTGAACCATAAATCAACGTTTATGATATTGTACATCACTTACAATGTGCAATACCTTTAACAACACAATAAACTTGAGTCAATCAGAAATTGAGAAAGGATACGCTGTGACGTTACATCCTGGCACTCGCTTGTTTACAAAATCTGCTGCCGTTTGTGCTTTTGGCCTCCCAACATCTTTTGGTCTACAGACATGATACATTATTTGTTGTTATTAAAGATTCTTTTATTGAAAGGAAGGTAAATTTTGATGCTTAATGTGATTAAGAACTTGTCAAATCAAATTAACTCTGATATCATTAATAATAATAGATAAATTGGTAAGATTAAATATAAATAAACATATATAAATACATACAAAACTAGGATAGATGAATATGTAATTTTGGTTAACTAATTTACAATTTTCACCCTTAACATATTGGCGAAAAATTTAGGCAAAACAATTGGTTTGATTCTAGACAGAGTTTGCATGATTTTCTTTGAAGAAAACAAATAGTGTTGGTGTTAAAATTATTTTGCAACTTTTGTTTACATTATTTTAACAATTAAGATGAGATTTGTGAATCAAACCAACCTGAAAAGAAACTGTCGGTTCAGGTTTGAGACATCTATGGTGTCCATATCTATCACGTCAATGTGCCGGAATCCAAGCAGCGCCTGTAACAAACAATTTTTGTCAATAGAAGTTACTACAGTGTGATTCTTATATGCCAGTATTGAAATAGTGTAAAACTGTTGCATCATGGGCAGTTGCTATGGCACAATGGAAGCCATCTTGCAAAAATCTTAGGTTCAGCAAAATGCTGACAATCATACTTGACTTTCCTTGTGTAATGAAAAGATAATTAATCATCTTTCCATTAAATACTTGTTCAATACACTTTTCAATGTCTTAAACTTACTTATTAACTTATCAAATTACATAGATATAAATAAAGGTTGTGTAGTATCCTATATATTTTTAATCAATGGAGACAAACCATAAGCCCGAGAAACTGAATATAAGCCATATCTTTTGTTTGACAAAAATATAGATGGTGAAAGGTGCAAAAGGAATTACACATAATACGGTAATGAAATCTAAAAGTACTATGAATTTACCAGATTCTTCAAGAGTTCACAACCAAGTCCTCCGCCTCCAATGACTAAAATCTTACAGACTTCCTGCATAAACTGCAAAGTCTGTAAAATAGAACAAAAAAATACCAATTTTTATCAATCAAGAAACATGTCCTCATGTTTCTTATAAAGAAAAGGTTAGAGTATGTTAGTCACGACCAGTAAAACTTTTTAACCGATACATGCTGAGTTTTGGTTAAAAATAATTTTCATTAAGTGTTCCATTTTTTTATAAAAAGTCCAATAAATGAAATAAGAATATCATACCATGAAACTTAAAATTTCATATATACTATGCAAGTTTAACTTTGTTGATTTTTAGACGAACCTAAATTTGTCTAAAACAAAATTACCTCAGGGCTTGGCTCAAAATCTGGGTGGGCGAATGGACCGCCTCGTTCCAGGAATTTCTTGACATGGTTCCAACGTCCACCCCAGTCTGTGTCCATTGAAATTTCTTACTAAAATGTAACATAGGTTTTATTCTGTCATCTGTACCAAAGGGCATATCAAATTATGATTACAAAATACAAACATTACTGTATTTTTTCTTCAAATTGACGACATGTCAATTGATTACTTTCGTCCTCAGTTGCACTATATTATAGTTAGTGAAAGTAAAAGATAAATACTATTTATTTCACTATTTCAATTTAACTTTTTGAAACAAGAGTCATCAGAAGATGACATATCCCACCGGTTCCACATGATCGTAAGATGTAAACCTTTGAAAGATAATTGTACATTTTTCAAGCAAGGTTCATAATAGTATAAGCTTATACTAGTATATAAAACGAAACCATTCATGAACAGAGTCCAAAAAGAGCAGTTTCCATGGAAATAATAAAAAATAAAATTTTCAGAAATTTGAAAATATCAAAAGGCACCACTTCAGTAGGTGGGCAATACACATGTAAAGTTTAAGAAAGATATGTGGACCGGTTTTATATATATGAAACAAATCCTTTCATGAACAGAGTCCAAATAAGAGCCGATTCCATGGAAATAATAAAAAAATAAAATTTTCAGAAATGTGAAAATATCAAAAGGCACCACTTCAGTAGGTGGGCAATACACATGTTAAGTTTAAGAAAGATATGTGGACCGGTTTTGGAGTTCTGCTCCGGAAACGAAACCTTTCATGAACAGAGTCCAAATAAGAGTCGTTTCCATGGAAATAATAAAAAATAAAATTTTCAGAAATGTGAAAATATCAAAAGGCACCACTTCAGTAGGTGGGCAATACACATGTAAAGTTTCAGAAAGATATGTGGACTGGTTTTTGAGTTCTGCTCCGGAAACGAAATGATTACGGACGGACGGACAGACGGACGGACATACAGACGGACAGGGCGATGACTATATCCCACGGAATTACATACCGGTTGGATGAAAAGTAAAAATACCATTATTAACATGCGCATGAAAACATGTTGCTTAGAGCAAAGAGTAATTTTTCACATGAAAGTTTTAAATGTTTGGTGCTCAAATGTCTATTGCAAGAATTTAATTTAGATAGTTCATAGTGTTCATTCTAGGCTGTGGGCATGGCGCATAAAAAAAACATCAAAGGTGCGTTCATGGCGCAAACACGTTGTCAACACAAAATCAGAATATGGCAGTGGTGGCGAGATACTATTTTCAAATGAGTTGACATGTCAAAATCGAATAGGTCTCTGAAACACTGAAACCGGTTTTGTTTTATCAAACGGAAGTAACCATACCTCGTTAATGCATTCTAGTACAACTCAACTTAACTGGTTCACAGAGAACTCCAACATAAATGTCATTCATCCATCAATGCAAAATTAAACAATGCTGGATAATCTAGAACAAATATTTATAGAATGAACGACACTGTAAAAAAATATTGATTTCTAGCAATCACTCATTTTCAACTCAGTTTATGCAAATTTAAAGTTTGTCAATCCAAAAAATTACATTAGTGTACATTTTATCGACGAAAACAATGAGCACTGGTTTTTGACTTGGGAGATGGGTTTTCCTAATTATGTTACCAGTCATAAAACATTTATGATATTAACATTGAATATTTTTTCTAATTTTGCTTTTAATTTGACAGTTTAAAGGGAAATATCAATTTTAAAATCAACCGTGATATTTTCTTTTGCGAATCATCTTGCAACTGATTGAAGACAAAAATTGTTAAAAATGAAAAATTGCTGACTCGCGAGTTCCTAAACTTAATACATGTACTATTGTCAGTGCCCAGGAGTAAATATGTAACAATTGAGTTCATTTTGTTATTTTTGTCTTTGAACTATATGATAATTGGGACATGAATATTATTGGATTTATGCACATTCCTGCAGAATATGTTTCAGTGGTATTACAGACATTATTTTTTAATGGCCACAAAAAACTATAAATGGCCCCTTTTTTAAATTGATAAGGGCCCAATGGTCCCTTGATTTTAAAACCTAGAATGATCTCTGAGTTCAGATAACCTAGACTATGATTTGTGTGCGATCACTGCGCACGAAGACATCTAGCATGCTGGACTTAATTTAAGTCAGTGAAATTCACTGCAAAGTGAGGATAAATATTTACTCAGATAATTTCTGTAATTCTCAATAATTTATCTTAAATAAACATAAATGTCTAAAAGTAAAAAGAAACTGTTATTCTGTCTCATTTGATAACTTTCTTTTCACTGAACTATTGTCTTAACTATTTTTTTAAAAATGAATGTTAAACCAAAAAAGGAAAGAATAAATCGGTATGTTTGTCACGTAGTACATAATCCTATTTTTAAATATTATTCAAGGACTAAACCTGAAGTGAACTGAATATTCAAAGACTGCAGCTCCTTCCTCAAGACGCTTTTGATGCTGTGCAGAGTTATCGTTCTTGAAAAATATACTATTAAATTACAACAATATGTATTAAAAATCGTTAACTAGTTCACTTTGTTTACAACAGGCGCTTGAAAATAAATAAATATCTTCTAAAATGTACTAAAAATATAATTCATACATATATGTATGGATACCTGTGGAAATTCTTATTTTGACTTTGCGAATCCTAATAAAGTAATTACTAGTTTTTGGCTAGCCGTATCATTAAAAGTGTTCCATACATCAAAAATAAGAAATATATTCTGCAAGTCTGATTTTAAATCAAAGTGAAGAGTTAAATTTATTTTATTTCTTTAAGACTGAAATAAGTTATCGTCATCTGTTTACTATTTAGCTCAATTGTGACTTAATTAGTTCCAGACAATTTTAAGCATCATAAGCGACATTAAATTGACAACATGGGCGACCAAGTGCAAGTAGCTCCTCTTCGATCTTTAGGCGATTTTATCTTGGAATCAGCTCGATTCCAGATTCCAAATGTTAAGGATGCCGATAAATGGGCAAACAGAGTATTGAATAACCTACTTTACTATCAAACTAACTACTTTCTAACAGCTACAATCGTCTTTCTTCTAATAGGGTAAGTGCAACTTTGTGAGTGTGACGTGGAATCCAATGTATACAAACTAATGGTTTGAACCAGTTACCAAATTATAAGTAACATCTTTTCGATTTGCGATCTAAATTGATGCCTTAGAAATTGAAAGATGTCAAAAGAACATAAGCATAACTAAGGTTCTTCAGATAATCTAAAAAAAATCAACTAGCAGAAAAACTTGTTACTGGCAATTTGCATATATTCTGTATGATGATCTATACCTCAGATGTCAGTAGCTCTATGTCAGTGTTGTTCCTAGGTGGTCAGGTATGGGGTCGTTGTGCCTTCGTTTTAGCGGTTGGGACCCCTTGCAATGGTGAAAGTATCCTACTTCTCCAAATATCAATTAAGGGACACCAAGCCTACAGGGTGGGCAAATTTCCCCAGGACCCCCTCAAGGAACAACACTGCTATGAGGAATTATACAAGGATACATAGGTATTAAAATACTGACAATATATTTTGCTTATGTATTGCAAACTAAAAGAAAAGTTCCTTGTACGTCTGAAATTTGGTTACTGACATGATTAAGATTTAAGTTTATATTGTCTCTGTTACAGCATTATTCATCCTGTGAAAATGGTGTTTGGCTTTGTGGCAATCGCTGTAGCTTTTGGAGGTTTTGTGTACTGCACAAACAACCAATGGCGGACAAAGAAGTTCAAACGTGAACATCCTCTCATCAGTGTCCTCATTATCCTGGCAGCGGGTTATCTCGTCGTGTACATGCTCGGAGCTGTCATTGTCTTTATGTTTGGCATCGCATTTCCTCTACTTTGTAAGTGCAATTATCTATTCCTTTATGTATCTTGAGTTTTAGGATCTAATTGGCTATATCCTACAATATTTGTAAGATAGTTTAAATAGGGTCAAAGTATAGCACTCTATAATAAATCACTCACTCTCATACTTATAAAACATGTTTTTGATGTAGTGTATAACATTGGTTATGCATCTTTTCATCTATCAGTGGTCAAATTGTAAAATATATCAGACACCTTTTTGAAACATTTCTAGCTAAAAGTGTTATTCTCTTTGCACTTTCTTCCAGTGATTATACTTCATGCATCGCTAAGAATGAGAAGTATTAAGAATAAAATCACCAACAAGATGGAATACGTGGGTTTGAAGCGAACGCCGATGGGGATAATTCTGGAAGGTCTGGGACAAGAACAGGAGGCTGGATCCTAGGATGCATAAAAGTGCCCAAACTGAAAGTGTTCTTTCAGAAACTCTCGAAACTTATTATATAATTAACAAAAGATGATTAGTCAAGACCTTTTTCTCCGTCTAGATACCTCTCTCATGTGATGGAATCTTTAAATCATACTTTATGTATTACAGAGTTTTACTTAACTTTTATATACTCTAACTCTAACTCTATATATCCTTTTGAAAGGGATGTATGGATATCATATCATTTACATAAATTTATTTTGGTAAGTTTTTCGATTTTGATATTTTGTCAAAGTAGTCATTGATATTGATATTGAATATATTTCATTACTTTTTACTTGATACCTAGTCATTTTATTGATAGTGCTTTTTGGGGTTGTGGAAGATTTTTAACAGGATTTTTAAAAGAACATTATTAGCAATAATTATCAAGGAGAATAGGACTTAGAATTGCAATTGTAACATGTTGAACAAATTAACCTTCTACAAAACTGATCAATGTTTCAAGAACTACAGTTTGTCCTGCTCTATAGTCACAATGATTATAACTTTATGACACTTGTTCAGAATATGTGACATAACGTCCCCTCTAAACTCTGTGCAATATGAAACAGTGTGATAAGGCCTGTTTGTTTTAGTCGGATCATATGGTATTTGTTTTACAGAAATATATTTCTTAAATATATATGTCAAGAATCTAGTTTTTCAAAGCACTGTTAGCATTTATACTCTTGTAAGTGCCATACATTTACAATGACATACAGTTGTCTAAGCACACAGTATGCTTTTTTTCATGTTAGATATCAAAATTCAATAAGGGTCTTCCGAAATGATACTGACTTTTGGGAAGTTGTTACTAAAAGCATTCTCAAAGATAATATTTATGTAATTCCTTGTGAATAATTTCTGTTGTTACTCTTTGGGTTTATATCTTTCCCTTTCATGTCAGGTTAATTTTAAGGAAATAATGCTAAAAAGAATATAGATTAAAGTGACAACATAGATGTGTCTTGAAAGGTATGTTTATTGCATATTTGAAAGTGCTCTTTTGGATTTGAAAATGTTCTATATAAAAACTGCTGAAGTTTTCTTTACCTTCACTACTTATGCTTTGTTGGCATTTATTAGTTCTACTTACTAAATTTTGTTTCTACATATTTTGGACAAACAGTGGCATTATTAAAGGGGTAAAATGTTGGCACATGTGTATGAAATTTTACCCTACTATAATCAAATTATTCTTTACGAGTGCTAGTTGATGATCAGGTTATTTTTTACTAAAACATCATTGATAATGTTATAAGACTCATATAAAAATGAAGTGTTTCACCAACCACTGAGTTAGACACTGCACATGTCACCTCAATCAATTGTTTAGGAAGTCAAGCTTTTGTATTTCTCCATTGCACATGTGATATCACGGACTCGCTGCGGTCTGTCTGTATTACTAGTTGTTTGTTGTTTCAATATTCCTGATTGCCATAAAGCTTTGATTACCATTGCTTAAACCTGTTATGCTAATAGCTTTTTAGTCTGCTCTTGCATTTATGCCAATGTTAACCAGTGCATTGCTACTGAAACCAATATAAACCTGTTTTCAGATAAACGTAGATGTAAAATACAAAAATTGAATTTAGGTGATATTTGGAATGCAAAGACATGATTTTGTAATTGTATTCAAAATGTGACAGCCTTACTGTTTAGTTGCAATATCTAGAGGATTTTATTGTTTAGTTCATCTTTGCACTATTTTCTGATAGGTTCCCCGAAAAATCTTAGTTGTTGGTCTTAGGTTCACTGTTAAATCTTTCATAATGAATCTCTTGTTACTTGTACTTCACATCGAAAGATACATATTTGTGTTGTTTGTTTCCTTGTGCCATGAAGACTGAACTGAGATAAACTGTTTAATAATGAATTGAACTGTAAATGACTGTAACATTATTGATTTTGTGTAAATTAGTTTAATGAGAAATTAACTTTGTATGGAATAGTAAGCAACATGTTTCACATTTCTCCATTCGTTTTCAGCAGGGTTTAAAAAAGTATATGCCCTTGTAGGATGAATTTCTGATGTGAGAAAAAACTACTTATTTTTGTAACATTTTATGATTTTTGATGAGATGAGATACCAAGACTCATCTTTTCCCTATACCAATTGATAATATGACAACAAGACATTATGATATTTAAACAAATAGTTGTCATTTTTATATCTCCAGTAGTTAAATGCAGACAAATTACCAGTAATTATAAGTAAAAGTAAAAAGTCTTGTCAACCTTTCTCTGATAAATTTGATGTTGTTAGATTTATCATCAATTTGGCTGTTTTGTTTACAAGATTTGCATGTTATATTTCCTGTGTTTAGTTTTGTAGGCCATGTTTAAGATTTGTGTTCATGTTTTAGATTTATTTGATACCTTGTATATTTTTTCTTCTCTAGAGGTGAACTTAAGTTGTATTTATTTTCATGTTTATTTGTTGAATGTTTGATTAGTGTTCATTTTGTTTAATAGTAATAAACGTGTAGATATGTTCTCAGTGCAGATGTGTATATTGATACAAATACTCAATACTAAAAAGTAAATCAATTCAGTTTAAAATCTTAAGGATCATAAGGAAATATTTCTTTATAAAAATCAGTTTATGTTCATTTCTTTAACTGAATATTTGATAGTGGCTTTTTTAAAGAGTGTGTTCATTTTGATTTGTTTACGTCAATTTTCCAAAAGAATTTGAACATCACTTTGCTTGCATTAAAATCCATTTGTGCTAAAGCTTTCTCTGTAAATTCATATGCTGTAAGATAAAAACATATCTTTTCATTTATTCAAAACTCTTATTCTTACTATTAATGTCAAAGTGGTGTCAATTTTTCAATAATGCTTTTTCATAAGTATAAAAAATAAAAGATAATATATACTATATAACTATAGTGATTCATTTTCCGTTAACAATTTTGCAAATAATGGCAGTGTCTATATCATAAACCTCTTATTTGAACAGGCCTCATATTTATTATAGTAGTAACTCTTGTATTCATTCGAAGTGAATTAAGACCTCTTTTTTTCAATATTTGACATGGTTGATAAAAACAAGACGCTTTGCTATAATGTGTTTTAAATGATCAGCTATCAAACCGCTCATTCAAATTGACTCAAGTCACCTTTCACTGTGATCGTGTGTCTGAAAAACTTTGAATAATATGTCTGAGATACCTTTACAAGTGTTTATGTCCTTTCTGCTCCTGTATGTTTGAACTTTAACCCTTGACCTGCCGCGACCCACAGGGACCACCAGTGATGTAACAATATTGTATGCTTCTGCTCAGCTACAGGCGAGGTCAGGCTGCATTGAGGTACTTATATTATCTGTCCTTGACATTAGTAAATACTTTGGAATAATTTGGAAACAAAATACTAAATGATTATAGATAACTGATGAGAGCAAACCGGTTTTAAGAACCTGAGGGAAACAAAATTGACCTAGATGCATCAAGGTAGTCATACCATCTTTCCTGGACACTATAATGCTGGAAAATGGTCCAAACTCAAAATAGGATTGTACTGTTGGAATTGGATTGGACCATGTATTTCACTAACAAGAAATTAAGAATAATAAATGTGGCCCGCCTTTCATTTATAAAGGGAGGAAACATGAATGATGTATTTTCTTTGAAATGTTCATTAGTTTAACTTTCCT
Organism: Steromphala cineraria; assembly: GCA_916613615.1. Taxonomy (NCBI): domain Eukaryota; kingdom Metazoa; phylum Mollusca; class Gastropoda; order Trochida; family Trochidae; genus Steromphala; species Steromphala cineraria. The sequence continues at coordinate 29,826,984 of OU744726.1, read as the reverse complement.
GTTCAGAGAATTATTGACTGATCTGTGTAAGGCTTCTTACAACCCAGAATTTTGACCATGAAGAACATTCTATTTTCTAAACAACAACAAAGAATATCAAGACTGAAGCCTTTAATTGTAGATTTTTTATACATCTACATTTGGCTTCGTTAAAAATACAAAGGTTTATGCGTCTAATCTGTAATGCCAATAATAAGGTCTAGGAGAGATGGTAAAATTTTCTTTTCACTGAAATGCTAATGTCATTATTAGTCAATTCACTATACGATATTCATGCAGTAACCTCACAATGTTATACCAGCGTCATTCATTCAATGACCTCACAATTTTCTGCTAGCGTCACTCATAGACTGTCGTCTCTGTAGAGCTACAGCTTGCGCGGACCGAGGGAGATGTACAATAATCCTTTATGTACGATATGCTTGTGTTTTTGTAAGCGCGCTGGGCCGTGCTGAAGTATATACGATCTATGCAACCTTCCTTTACTGTTCTTTATTGTGTAGTGGAGTGTGGATATCTTGGAATAAATCATTATACTTATCAACTTGGTCTTTTTTTATATTTCCCATCTTAGAATCAACGATTATGCTCGATGCATGTAGTCACTAGTCAGTAATAAATTTACCCCTTAGTCCTGCTTCAAATACTTGCAAAAATTACAAATTCAAGCTGTGGGTCGCTTGATGCAAGTTTCATGGGGCTATTGCCTACACATTGAATGACTCATTTAAATCTGCAAGGACGCACAGGACATGGTGCTAGCGAGTCCTTGAACTCAGTAGGTCATATTTATGGATTGATCTCTGAGTAATATGTTGCCCTTAAATGTAAGTTCCCTTCAGTGATTCACGCAACGAGATTTGATTTATATAAAACAAGTAATTGTCACAAAGGTTACAAGATCCCCCGTCTCAAATTGATGTACCAGAAATGTATAGAAAAGTTTATGTCTGCCCTGTCATGGTACTAGAGTAAATGAACCAATGTACCTTTGGTCATACATTATATAACACAAATGAAAGATGACAACTGATGTCAAACAATTGAACTATTGAGAATACCTCTCACTTAAAATCAAATAAAACAGACCAAGGGAAGCAGGAGTCCTACTGAATAAGAAAACGATGTGAGTAAACAGTTGCCAATAACATCACCTCACCTTACACTTAAAACATATCATTTAACAGAATAAATAGCTTTCAGTGAGCTTGCAAACGAATGTCATTAAGGCCTGATACCTGCTTCTTCGAAATAAGAAGGTTTTTAGAAAATATGAAGAGAATCAGGAGAACAGTTTCTAATACATCACCCTTATAAACCCTACATACATGTTAGATTCGCTGTGACTTAATATGAAGATCACAAAATGAAAAAGATCTTCCTTAAGAAAGTTATAATCAGGGTCCAGTCAAATTGCTCTTGACGGTAATAATGCTGAAAGATCAAAGTTTTGCTGTGACCTCGACAATGAAGAAGAGAAGAGAATCTTTTCAAAAATAATTCTTGACATATCCAATGACAAGCCTTATATGCAAGTATCATACTGAAATTACTGGAAATAATGTAAATGTCTTTCAAAACGACTCGGCCATGAGGTAAGAAGCATTGTGCAAGCTTTGAAGAGAATCCAGCGACTGGTTCTTGAGATATCCTTCTGACAAGGGTAAAATATCTAAGTCACGTTGTGACCTTAAAACCTCTATAGGGACCTTACCTCATGGTGATGAACCAATATCCAAAAATAAATTATATTCAGTCAACAGTGTATTGAGTTACTAGTATTCGATTACGTACGGACGGAAAGGCAATTTGCGCATGTATAAAATGAATTATGTTTTTATTTTCTACATAGGCCAATGGCTTTTATACCGAAATAAATACTTTGAATTGAATTGGACGGACGGACACTGCCCAATACTGATGATAATGAGCGAGACTCTTGCTTGGAATAACATATACCAACTGCAATATCGCAAAAGAGCATCACCAACATATCAAAAGGATCGTGGAAAGTATCATTACCTTTCTTCCGAATACAGAAAGAACTTTTAATTTTGCCATTCACAACATCTGATGACAGATGGGTTACACCATAACAATAAATGTTGATGTCATTCAACGTTTCTGAAACATTATCACACAACCTAAACTTGAATCTGAATATGATTGGGTACAAAATAAGATTATCAGTACCATTTGGTATATATGTGAATGTCTTTTCTGCATTTGAACTTGACATAAATTCTCATGCAACGGGTCGCTGAATTCGCTGTGAAAGATTGTTCCATTCCTTCACGATGCTCTTTCTTTTTATGTTTAAAGCTTTGTTAAAAATAATGGGGTGAAGTAGGTTCATCCTATTAACAGACTACTCAAAAAGAGTGACTGTTCCTATTTAAAAGTGAATTTCAACAATCCATGTCCGATGGTTCAAGAAGAAAGGCGTTATCGCATTTAGATAAGATTTGAACCACAGGGACATGTCCCTGTGATTTGAACTAGAGATCCGAAAGCGTATCCCTGTACAGAACTCTTCCAGTATTCTTCGTGTGATTTGCTGAAGTTGTGAAAGGAACACTTAAAGGGGCAGTAGCACGTTTTTTGATAATTTTACATTTTAAATATTTCACTTATATTTGTAAGTAAATGCTAAATGTATCATATAGACAGTGTCATCAATCTCATTTCACAAGCCAATCACCCATAGTCAGAGGACAAAGTATGAGGCTTCACATAAAATCCATTGGCAGCCATTTTTTTGTGAACACCTTTAATTCATTTTTGTAAGAAAAATGAATCGCATGGCTGAACTTTACGTTTTATATTTGAATTATTACTGCTTCATTTAGTTTGAATACATTGTCTTTCAATTGGAACCATTTATTTTCATTTTCCTGACATCACCTTATATTCCCCCTAAAAACGTGCTACTGCCCCTTTAATGATCTGGTTTACGCTACCTTTTATTCTTTATTAACTCCTTTTTAAAACATCACCTGATATTTCAAGACATTGTCAGGCACTTGTTTATACACAAGGTGGGTATACACCTTATTGGGCCAGTTTCAGAAATGCCAATAATTTTTTCATCTGTTAACCATGTTTTCTGGATCTAAAACGCCGTCTATGTCCTGTATCCATTGAATGTTATTTTCCCGACAATAAGGTTGATCAATACATTACTGTAAAACCAGAGTTTTTTAAACTTAGAAAAATGCAATGGTCCTCTTATTTTTTTCTGGGTATTTGTCTTTCCATCACATCTGATTTCACCCATACCATTCCCAAACCATCACCATGCACGTCCTGTCCAGCAACCTACACGTCCGCCTTCGTTGACTCTGGCGTCGCCAAACATCTTAATTACCGTTTACTAGAAAAGGAAATACAGTAGAACTCGGATATAACGAACTCCAAGGGACCAAAGAATTTAGTTCGCTATATCCGGTGTTCGCTATACTGTATAGAATTTTGTCTACTGTATAAAACATAGGCTTCGGTCACGAGCAGTCTCATTACATTGCTAGCAGTCCATTATCGACATGCACAACACAACGGCCTTTAACAGCATATAAGGTTTTGAAACGATTCTAAGACCCTTTGTTACACCAAGTTCCTCATTAACTCTTGCCTTGTGAACAACCCTTATTACAGCCCGAGTGTTCGGTTGGCATCTCATTGGTGATTTCATTTCAATATTATTTTCTTTCACTGTTTAGGATGACTGTTACATAAAAGTTTTCAGTGGGTCGAACTAGGTCAAGAACCAAAGGTCATATACCTTTCAGCAGAAGTTCTAAACAAAAGCTGCTCCATATCATTCGAGGTGGTTCCCCTCTCATTCTTAAAGTGATAATGATTAATAGATTGAGAATGGATTGGGTCACATGTTCTGACCTCATGAACACGTCCTTAAAACAATTCAGGCAACAGCTTGAAGCATGTTCAGAATAATCACAAAATGATAAAAGTATAAATGCATTTATTCACTATAGTTATATTTATATCAAAATATATAATAACCAACGAAAACCAAAATTAAACCACTTAATTAAACCTAACAACTCATGGTTTCACGACAATAGGGTTGTGCCTCGCCCAGCCTTTGATGATCTCGTCATCAAGTGGACACGTCTGCTTGAACACGTCTGACTCTTCAGCGTCCTTGATGTATTTCAAGAGACGAGAACAGTCCTGTGGAATCTCGAATCCCTGGAAGTGTTTCCCCGCCACCTGCACGTGACGAAGCTTGGGCAGGACTGAACAGTCGAGTTCGCATATGTTATCACACAACAGGAACTTCCCCTTACAGTCAGCAGACGACAGGTACTCGTTCAGACGGCGTAGTTCCGCCTCAAGGTCTTTCCGAAGTTGTGGAATGGCGGCCGTATCTGTGTTCTTCAATAGCGCAGCCAGCTTGCCGAAAATGCCCCCACTCGCTTGAAGTGCTGGCCCAGCGTAGTCTTGCTGTAGATCTGGGGTGGGAGCGATGGTGTTGAGGTACTTGGTGATCTCCGCTGAGTCTGCCACAACCTTGCCGGACTTTGTGTCCACTAATACGGGAACCTGCAGAAACATAAAGGTTGTATATTTGATCTACACTTCTGTGAAAAGTAAGTACACTGTACTTTCGAAATGTTTGCGAACACGGTTTACTGAATTTTGCAAATGGTTGGGTATTTCTCCCTGCTTTGGTTAGTTTAAGTTTGGAATTAGAACGATAAGACTAATCTCATACCTGATTAAAATATTCTTGAACTTAGTTTATAGACATGGAACCACAGTTTCTTAATTTTGAGGCCATATTTGAGCATGCGCTGAATTATTGGTTGATAGATTTCTGCTTCCGACCCCTTTCTTCTGGTTGAATCCCTATATACATAATTCTAAAAACAAAATTGATATGCACTTCTGTCTCGCCTTCTTATTAGTCAGTTATGATAACAGCTTCATCTGCCCATCCGCAAGCTTGAAGGAACAATGATATGCATCTACGAGATCATCAATACTGACATCAAGGTGCCCATGTTTGTATCTTGTAGCCAGTTACCCAGCCTGTCAGTCAGATCCTATTTAAAGTAAGACGAAAGCCTATTAGCAAGACTTGAGTTAAATTCAAGGAAAATGGAGCAAAAACCGTCTCTTTCCATTTTCCCTTAAAAATTTAGATTTTTTTACCATTTCAATACAGAGTCTAAGTGTAAGACTACCAGTTACCTTGCCGTCAGTGTTAAGAGCGAGGAACTCGTCCGGCTTGTTGCTGATGTCCACGGGGATAATGGTGTAGTCGTGAGGGGACAGTTTGAGGTGTGTGTACATGTTGACTCGCATAGAGAAGGGACAGTCTCCCACCGTCACCCCGTCACTAGCTGCCTTCACGTAGATGTCGAACCTGGTCCTGCTCATCGTCGATAAGTATCTAGAAGGAAAGAATATATTTCAAATCAGTTTTGTTATTATTTGTTGAGAAACATTTAGAAGTAGATAGTCAACTACATTGAGAGTACATCTGTTAACGCCAGGTAAAAGGAACTTGAGTACACGTCACAGTTTGTATAAGGTTACATAATATCTACGAGATGTATTTTAATATGGCACATTCACTATTTTATGAACATTTTTGTTAAATCGAAATTATTTTGGAACAATTCATTTACATAAAGTTTCAATTTTGAAATAATTTTGTTTCTTTGAACAATTAACTCTTGTTCTTATCAGTTTGAGGATACATCAAAAACTCCAAATACTTGAAATCAAAAATCATACATATTAATTCAGTTGAAGTGTATACTTTATTTTGCTTTGCGTTTTTTTATATTAACGACTTGCGAATGGCTAGAACTTATTTCAAAGAGATTGTTGCATTTACTTTCTGATGAGACGAGAAACGTTGTGCATGGAATAGACAATTTTTAATGCACTAGCGGGTACATAATATCCAATCGGATACCTATTTACTCATGTTACTTAAAATGTGTAGTTTTCATGGCAAATGGTATATGGGTGGCTTTCCGAGGGTTTTATGGTTACGGGGAAGCAATACGACAATGTTTGCGTTGACCTTAATCAGTGGATCTTGTTTGGAGGTTGAGAAAGGATGCACACGGCACACCTTTATAATCATGATAATTAATTAAGGTCAATGTAGATTTACGATACCTTGTATACATAAGTCCGACAGTTCAGTAGACATCAAATATGATATGAGATATAAGTCACCACTGCTACACGTAACTCGTTTGAAAATGTTTTGTTAATCAACCTTAACAGTGGAGAAACTTTATTTAAAAAACGAATCAAAATTTTTTGAAAAATGCAAATGACGTATGACGTCGTTAATGAAATATCCATTAGTTAAACAATTGTGAACATTAAATACATCTATAGTTGATGGTTGTTTGTTATGAAGCTCTGAAAAGTAGGTCGATTACACGAATCTGAGGTATACATATGTACACTGCGACGTTAACCCCCTTGTGTCTGTGATACCGAGATAGAACGATAAGGCCTAATAGGGCTGAGTTTATCAATCTTGACGTTATAAACTAGATAGCACGGATACTAGTACGTGTTTCTATCTTTCAAACTACGACATACATGAACAGTAATCATCTTTGGTGTTTGAATCATATCGGTGTCATTTTTCGAATAGCAAGTTCACCACATCAGTATTGACATTCGGGATAGTTGCCCTACAGTTCAACCGATCACCCGGCATGTGAATCCTAATAGCCACTAGTACACTTAGCCATAGGCTTATCGAACCAACCGGCGTGATGTTATTGTGTGTATCACATGAACGTGTATTGTTTAAGCCATATATATCACCTGTTACAAAGTTACCTAGCTGTCCTTAATGTAACCCGTGACACGGAGGCAATCATGCACTACAGGTCGGCTTTCTCGTTTCGACCTAAATACGACGAGTCACGATCAGTGAGTGTTTGTATAAACAAATTCTCCTGACACGGATGGGTTGTATAAAGGGAGGCAACTCACGTGACCTTATATGAGAATTGTACAACACAAAATCAAGAATAATTGTGTAGTGGTGTTTTTCAAGGAACGAAGTGCTTTTACCATTTGCTTTCGACTTATCAAAATTAATTTTTGATTCACATATTAAGTATCTTTAGTGCATTTTTAAGTAGCATACAGAAACAACATCCAAATGCGTCAGAACCTTCTTCATGAGCGTTAATAATGTATGGCAATTTTGTGATTCACACCCCGGCGAATTAAGGAAACGACATAATTTCAACCATAAAGAGTTATCCTGATAAGTTGCTGTTCTCCAATCATTCTCTCCCCTCAGAGGCAGATCAAGTCGAGAAATGTTGATACAGCCTCTGTTCTATTACGCCGACTTTGTGGGATAGAATGGGAGATGCCTGATTGGAGGCAATAAAAGTTAGTTGTGCAATCAGCGACGTTGTTCTAAAATCATCATAATGATTGCCATGAACACATGCCATAGTGAAACGATGATATGTTGCTTTTCGAGATTAAATTAAAGTTCAAAGTTTGCTTTGCAAATTAATTACACTAAAATTGCAACATTTTACAACCGTGAATATTATTCTTAATATAATGATATCGTATTAAAAAATCATTGGTACCAAATATGAAAACACCATGAAAACCACAGGAGAGCAATGTCGGAAAATGACAAATTATTTTCAGTCTAAACACAGATTTTATTATCGTATTCTTTCTTAAATTTTCTCTTTGTATGTGGGGTAAATAGTGCTAATAACAGCTGTGAATAAAAGACAGACTAAATGTTGAACAAGTCATTTTCAAATATTCGATGTATGGTATATCTGTATATATGTCTGAAATTTACATAAACGTCTATAAACAAATACTTGTTGAAAAGCTCCATTCATAAATAAGACTTGGCTAGCTGAGAACGTGTTGGTCATTTCGCAGTCATTCTGTCTTCAATTCACTCCTTGTATTCGAGGATGACTCTATATGTAGCCTGGAGTTTTTTTTGGTTTTTTTTTCAACACAAACGTCTATAAATGAGGTTCCTTCATAATTCATAAATGATGTCGACCCCAGCACGTGTTCAGAACGTGTTGGCCACGTCATAGCTGGCGTAGTAGAAGGGGTTGAGGAGTTCCGGTGTCTTGTTCCAGAGCATGCTATATGGGTACCTCACTTCCGGTTTGGAGACGTCATCTAGTAGGGCCATCTGGAGAGGCAGTTTTAAGAACACTTGGGCATGTATTATAATTCAAAATGGAACCTACGAAAAGGTTAACACATAGCAAAACGTCTGTAAATGAAAGTAGTTATCAAACGAATTAATAAAGTTCGCACTATACTAAATGTCACAATTTCTACGAAAACGGAAACTGGAAAGTCCGATTTTGAACCCTTTATACATTTAACAAACTTAATATGAAATCGCGCTACAGTGATTTTATGACCGATAGCGGGGGCTTGATTATAAGATTGATTCATTTCTCTTTAAAGGTAAAGGCATACTATTCACGCACCTCAATTCTAGTTAAGAGCAGCCGTCGATAACTTACTGATTTTCATGTAAACATTATGACAGAAATACTGATAAGGATGCATATGATAATTATTTGTCATAATGATGAACAGTACTGCAGTGTATAGGTCTAAGAACAAAGTTGAAACAACCCTGTATCAATATAAACATCAAATGCAATGATTTAAACTGTTTACATTGATCTAAGTTTGAAAGGTATATAACTTGGTGAGTTAAAAAAACGAAGTACTTATAAAATCTAACTTAAACTTGACCATATACCTCATCTGGTGTAAGCGCCCATCCATTGGCCGCCATGTTGGAATTCAACTGATCGACAGAGGTCGCTCCAATGATAGGGGAGACAACTACGTCTTTCTGCAGCAACCACCTAAGCGCCACCTGGGCAGGTGTCTTTCCTGCAAAAGAGTTTTCAACCTGGTTCTCTGGCCCTGTTTTGCTTGAAGAATGAGGCCAGAGAACCGGTTTATTGTGTTCTAGCAAATTGTCATTGTCCAAGGATAAGGAATGGTTTTGTAATAATCCATTTAATGTATGAAACGTATCCATAGTTTATTATCCAAATCAGGACAAACCCATACCTATTCAACAACATAAATATAAAAAATAGAGCCATTGGCTCTGTAGCTCATCAGGCATCATATCAAGTTTGCTTTATACAGGCAAGATGAGCTAAAAATTAAACTGATGTTACCTATTGCATGAAAACCTATAACAAAATTACAAAACAAATGTATTATTATTCAACACTTTCTAGATCGCCAATATCAGACAGTGAAAGAAGTCCACACTAAAATATCCAAGGAGAAATAAATTTGTCAAAGACTGTCATCTAATGGAGAAAAATAGGTTTTTAAGATTGTGACCCCTGTGACCCCTGTGACCCTATTTGGGGTCATGGGGTCACAAAACCTACAGTTTAGAATCCCAATTGGCCAAGGAGTCTACATGCAGTCTTTCAGCTCAATAGACCTTTAGGAGCTAAAGATGATGATGAAAATAAGTTTTTAAGGTTGTGACCCCTGTGACCCTATTTGGGGTCATGGGGTCACGAAATCTATAATTTAGAATCCCCATTGGCCAAGGAGTCTGCACATATAATTTCAGCTCTCTAGACCTTTTGGAACTTGAGAAGAAGATGAAAATAGTTTTTTATGGTTGTGACCCCTGTGACCCTATTTGGGGTCACAGGGTCAACAAAGTTACAAATTAGAATCCCCATTGTCCAAGGAGTCTGCACATATCAATATTAACTCTCTAGACTTTTTGGAACTGGAAAAGAAGATGAGAATTGTTTTTTAAGGTTGTGACCCCTGTGACCCTATTTGGGGTCATGGGGTCACGAAATCTACAATTAAGAATCCCGATTGGCCAAGGAGTCTCCACATATCATTTTCAACGCTATAGTCCTTTTAGTACTGGAGAAAAAGATGAAAATAGGTTTTTAAGGTTGTGACCCTGTGACCCTATTTGGGGTCACAGGTTCACCAAAGTTACAAATTAGAATCCCCATTGTCCAAGGAGTCTGCACATATCACTTTCAACTCTCTAGTCCTCATGCAGTCTTTCAGCTCAATAGACCTTTAGGAGCTAAAGATGATGATGAAAATAAGTTTTTAAGGTTGTGACCCCTGTGACCCTATTTGGGGTCATGGGGTCACGAAATCTATAATTTAGAATCCCCATTGGCCAAGGAGTCTGCACATATAATTTCAGCTCTCTAGACCTTTTGGAACTTGAGATGATGATGAAAATAGGTTTTTAAGGTTGTGACCCCTGTGACCCTATTTGGGGTCACAGGTTCACCAAAGTTACAAATTAGAATCCCCATTGTCCAAGGAGTCTGCACATATCACTTTCAACTCTCTAGTCCTTTTAGAACTGGAGAAGAAGATGAAAATAGGTTTTTAAGGTTGTGACCCATGTGACCCTATTTGGGGTCATGGGGTCACGAAATCTACAATTTAGAATCCCCATTGGCCAAGGAGTCTGCACATATCGTTTTTAACTCTCTAGTCCTTTTAGAACTGGAGAAGAAGATGAAAATAGGTTTTTAAAGTTGTGACCCCTGTGACCCTATTTGGGGTCACAGGGTCACCAAAGTTACAAATTAGAATCCCCATTGTCCAAGGAGTCTGCACATATAATTTTTAACTCTCTTCTCCTTTTGGAACTGAAGAAGAAGATGAAAATAGGTATTTAAGGTTGTGACCCCTGTGACCCTATTTGGGGTCACAAGGTCACCAAAGTTACAAATTAGAATCCCCATTGGCCAAGGAGTCTGCACATATCATGTTTAACTCTCTAGTCCTTCTGGAACTGGAGAAGAAGATGAACATAGGTTTTTAAAGTTGTGACCCCTGTGACCCTATTTGGGGTCACAGGGTCACCAAAGTTACAAATTAGAATCTCCATATGCTAAGGTACTTGTACCCAAAATTTCAGCTCTCTAATGTGTATGGTTCATGAGGAGAAGTCGAAAGTGTCAAAAGTTTACGGACGGACGGACGACGGACGACGGACGACGGACGGACGACGGACGACGGACGGACGACGGACGGACGCCGGACGACAGGCCATGCCATAAGCCCATCTGGACTTTCAGTCCTGATGAGCTAAAAATCGAGCAGTATATATAAGAACACAAAATCATAAATATGAGTGTTATTTAGGTCTACTTTGATGAAACCTTTAATTTAATCCCAGCCAAGAAAGTAATTTTTTTCATCTTAAGAAAGAAATTTAGACATAGGTAGAAACCTTCCTTCAGATGAACATGTTCAATGTAGTCAATTTGCAAGCTTCAAATGTCAATGGAACAAAATAATTGACGATGGTGATGTAATAAGCGAATTTGAATTTTTGCAAGTAGCAAATACTCCAATCTTTACTGTACAAGATAAACCTTGCGAGAGTCTAACTAACCCGAAAAAAAGCATTTAAAGATGAGACAAGAACCTCAACATAAAACATAAATCAATGTGCTATCTACACGTAAGATTTACCTCTGTTCTTTGCTATTGTCTGGAGAGTGCTAATGACCTCCCACTTCTGGTCGTCTGCCTGTAGTTTGTCCCACTTGGATTGCTTCCCCTCCTTGGCGTCCTTGACCCTGGTATACCCGATACGACCTTCTGTTGGCTCACTGGATCTCTCGTACTTCCCCGTCAGAAAACCACTGAGGGGCAAACCACAGGGCAGAGATAGAAACACAATCTACCAAAATCAGGCCTCATGGCATAAAGAAAGAATGTGCCTTTCAGACATAAAGTGTGAAAACTTTTTCCCAAGAGAATAATGTTATAATGAGAATCATTTGACTTGCAAAGCTAAATACCTTCTGGTACACAATGATTTGATATCAAAAGGCACCATTCTCTTCAATATTCATAAAACGCTGATCCAACCTCTGTTTGCAGTCAATCGAGCTCAGAGCAAGTGAACTTTGCAAAATTAGCTACATGGTTGCCTGCTTTGCCTTTTAGTCCACCAGGTTTTTAATGTTGCTATGTGAGTCAAGACAGCATCAACTTGAGACCTACTCGCCGAATTGACTGTAGGACGGCATTAACCAGAGACCTACCCGCTCAGTGGACTGTAGGACAGCATCAACCAGAGACCTACTCACCCAGTGGACTGTAGGACAGCATCAACTCGAGACCTACCCGCCCAGTGGACTGTAGGACAGCATCAACCAGAGACCTACTCACCCAGTGGACTGTAGGACAGCATCAACTCGAGACCTACCCGCCCAGTGGACTGTAGGACAGCATCAACCAGAGACCTACTCACCCAGTGGACTGTAGGACAGCATCAACCCGAGACCTACCCGCCCAGTGGACTGTAGGACAGCATCAACCCGAGACCTACCCGCCCAGTGGACTGAAGGACAGCATCAACCCGAGACCTTCCCGCCCAGTTGATTGAAGGACAGCATCAACCTGAGACCTACCCGCCAAGAGGACTGTATTGCAGCATCAACCTGAGACCTACACGCCCAGTGGACTGTAGGACAGCATCAACCCGAGACCTTCCCGCCCAGTTGATTGAAGGACAGCATCAACCTGAGACCTACCCGCCAAGAGGACTGTATTGCAGCATCAACCTGAGACCTACACGCCCAGTGGACTGTATTGGCAGCATCAACCTGAGACCTACCCGCCCAGTGGACTGTATGGCAGCACTCCCAGTCCGTTCATCTTGCACACCTGGAATACCTCAAGCTCCGAGTAGCGGCTCACCAGGTTATACTCTTGCTGCAAGAAGAGAGCCAGTGTACTATCAGCACCATCGGAAAGCGGGGTGAATAAAAAGTATAAAGTTTCTCCGATAAAAGTACGAGCTGTAAATGTTCTCCGATGTTCCCGAGTTCATTTTAACCAAATGAATACAAAAAGTTGAGGATTTGAGGGAGAGAGTCGGTTGGTTCGGTAAAATTTGCCGATAAAATACACGTCAAGTGACCTTGGACCTCACTAACTACCTGTAGACTGATGAACGGGTTGAGACCGAGGCTGCGCGTGAGACCGACGATATTCTGCAGATGCCAGCCAATGAAATTGCTCCCTCCAACATACCTGACCTTGCCACATCTGACAAGGTCATCCATGGTCCGTATCGTCTCCTCTATAGGTGTCCCGGCGTCGTATGCGTGCATCTAGTGACGATTGGACTAAATTAAAAATCGGCTGAAAAGATTTACTCGCTTCACTATAACTTTGCATCGATACTAGATACTGTGTAAAGTAGGAAAATGTACAAGTTTCGACAACTGTACTACCAAGTTCACAAAAACACACACAAACTTTTTTTCACCACTTCGGTACAACTGAATTTGGCAACTATATTACAAAGTTTGACAACACTACAATCAAGTTCGTCTATTCGACTACATTGTGAGAAAAAATGCTATAAAGTTCCAAGAGTTTAACACAGAGGTCGCAAACCTACTTCAGTTTCGACGACAATACTATAGGGTTCGACAACCATTTACATTAATATTAAAGTTCAAAAGCTCTTCTACTATAATGTTCGACAACCATAGAATAAAGCTCGACAAGTCTAATACAAAGTTCGACAACTTCATAACCAGGCTCGACTACTCCGTAAGCTCACCTGGTACAGATCGAGATAATCAGTCTGAAGCCGCTCCAGACTCTTCTCTATACTGCTTGTAATGTGGCGTCGACTTAGAGCGACGTCATTAGGCCCATTTCCGGTGCGGAATCTCACTTTGGATGCAACTACCAGATTCTCTCTCGAGTGTCTGAAAAACAGCTCTTTTCAATCAGAATTCGCTATATATTTCTAACTTTGAGCAATATATGAGTCAGAAACTGATGATTTAGCTCAATTGTTCGGACTTGATGTCCAGAAGGCAGGGTTCGACACCCGGCCGCATTATACCAAAAAGACCGTGTTAGGAGATGGAAGGTGTTGCTGCCTCGCTTGGGGTTCAGCAATTCAAAGATTCAAGATCCCTTGAATTTGTCAACTTCTGTGGCTGCCAGTTGAAATTACTTTGTACCAAAGACAATAAAGAGTTATTAAGATTGTTAATGTTTATTTCTACATAGATGTTTTATTGTTCTAGAGTAAGAAACTGAATATAGATATCAGTATAAATGTGTAGAGTAGCAAGGTGTAAGGTGTATCAAGGCGAAGATAAAAAACTAACAAGTTTTACAACCAATAAAATGTTATCAGGTAACACGTTTTGGCATACATAGTTTTATATACAGTCATCAAAAAGATAATGTCCCCTACTTTTTCATCCAGTTTCCTATTATGGTTTCTGAGAGGCCGTCGGTGTAAATGTCGGCGGTGTCGAGGTAGTTTCCACCCCACTCCACATATCGATCCAGGATAGAATGTGATATCGCTTCATCCGGCTGGTTTTGTCGACTTCTCTGCAAGATTTAAATCAAGTTGGCATACCTCACTGGGAACGTTTCGATTTGAGCAGTTATCATTCCAAGCTATATTCAAAAGAAGCTATCCATGTATGATATTGAGCGACAGTCGAGAATCAAAAGCATCCCCTCCCCCCAAAAATCCTTTAAAATGTTTCCCAGCCGCTAAATGTTACCGGTACCGCAACTGAAACTACTGATCCATTCAAGGATACACAGATAGCTTGCGCGGATGTAGGACATGCTTACTGTAAAATGTTTCATAAAGAGGTCCTAAATGTCCACTAGCATTTTCAGATAACAGGAGAATAACGTAGATAACAGTACATATCCCGATTGAACGACAAGTGTGTACTGAAGTTACCTGTTATCTTTTATCATTTAAAAAATGGGGGGAAAATTTAAATTATTGAACATTTTAAACACATGTACTGTCGAGGGTGTATCGTTTTTTAATAATAAAAGAGTGAAAGCGTTAACAAATATGATTTGTATTATATTCAGTGGCATATAAGTAGGTCAGTTTGATACACTTAACAGCCCGTACACCCTTAAACAAGTCAATGGTAGGTAGGTCACTTTGATACACTTGACAGCCCGTACACCCTTAAACAAGTCAATGGTAGGTAGGTCAGTTTGATACACTTGACAGCCCGTACACCCTTAAACAAGTCAATGGTAGGTAGGTCAATGTCGTTTCTAAGCTCGAACGAAGAACATTTTAAATACGGCTTATAATTTTGCTCCTTTTTGTCGCCTTTTTGCGCTTGAAATACTTGACTGATCGCTGCATTAATATTTCTTTATCAAACAGTCAGTACATTTTTATGTAAATAACATCTCTACCTCTGTCCGACCAAACGTTGCTGTCCCAAGGCATATGTTGGAAACCTTCAACCCCGACCTTCCCAGAAACCTGTAGGAAACTTTGCTTTCTTCCGGGATCTTTGACATTTTGCTGCGCTGACGTTTGTTAAAGTAATCACGAAGAACACGATAAAGGGGCGTTACTCTTGTGATCATGTGATGTTGTTTGGAAAAACATGCAACGGAGTTGTCATTACTATTGATTTATATGTTAAAAAACGGTTAAAGCTTGTGTTATCATTAATAAATTTGGTGATTATACAAACAGGAAACAGCTGAGTAAATTGTATATTATTCTTTTAATTAACAAAAAAGGCTGGGGAAACTTAGTTGAACCAACAATTCTCATACTTAATCCATGCATAATTATATGACTTCATGAAATTAGATATTAATTGTCAATTTTAAAATAATTTTTTTTTATTTCAATTAATTATTTCAATTATGCCTATTTTGTTAAACACGGAAAAGAACTTTCGGTTATTATTCATCGGTTATCGAAAAAAATCTTAAAACCCTTTTAAATTGATTCAAGCATTTACACTACGACAAGTTTTACATCAAATACTAAGAGTTGGACTTTTCCCATTTGCGCATCATGTTTGACCTGTCAAATGAAAAACGAACTGGTTAATCATCCGTCAGGCCTTTTTAGTCTAGTTGATGAAAGATCTAAAACGGCAAATCTATGTCGCGACTTGATACACACATTTTTGTGTGTTTTTAGGTAAGAGACGTTTTAGATCTATCATTTTAAAACATAGCTGATAAATCCCAAATCCCCCTCGTCTGAATGTTACAACGAATTTATGTTACCGAAAGTTTAAACAATTCGCATATAATATGAACATAAAAAGATGAGAAAAACTGCGTAAGCTCTTTTACTACAGTTTGTTACATATACGAAGTTACATATACAGGTTGATCAAAAGTAACCTTGATGTGTACATATATTATACATTTCAAGACGCTCAATCTGCAATTTGCATGTGTTAAAGTGCCACTTTGTTAGAGTCTGGTTCACACGTCACACTCAGGCGAGATTTATAGCCCCTAGCCCAGATGGTTTTAATTTTGCACAGCCGTTGATTACGCGGTCTAAATGAATGACTTATATTAAATGTGTTGGATAAATTAACGAAATGCAAAAGCAAATGTTGAAATATCTTTGAAGGGAAATCGTGATAAGGTCAAGTTAAGAGGTTGTTCAACACGTATATCTCTAGAATTGACCTTTCAGAGACGTACAATTTGATTGGTGGAAGTAACAGTCTGCGTAACGTAGAGAAGAAAATAATGATCTAATTTTAATGAGATTGCGTCAGATCTGATTTGCAGCTTCACAGGATGATACAGCTCAATGACATGTATAAAAGCGTTTTGCATCAAAATCCACCAAGAAGTCCAAGTCGAGAATTTAGAAATTCTTCTACCGAGCGTGATAACCTTCTTAGAAATACATTTTTTACCAAACTTCTCTTGAAACCATTTCTATCCAATCAACAATCACAAATCTTATTTTTTTGAAAAAGATGACATGTAGATATAGAATATCACACGTTTAGAAATATATTTTTATGAAACCAGTGAATGATTTGCAATGGATACTTAGAGAGTTCTGGACACGTCAAACTATATTTTTAATATGGGCACTATTGCAATCGCATTTGTTTGTACACACGTTTTAAAAATGAATTACTAATAGAATGCAGTTCTTTCGAGAGATCTAACATAAGGAAAATTGTTAGAACGAATTTGGTGAATCTAGTTCATTGGAAGGTAAGTGTCTGTATACATTGTATATTTCCTGTCTTCCTTTTTTCCAGCTTATTTTCATCATTTTCAAAAGTTATTACTTTCTCCATTAATCGACCAAATTACATGTGCTTAAATAATCATTGAAAATATCAATTATTCTGGTTTTAATTAATCATCAAGGTAATAGTTATCTATGTATATTTTTTATGGTGACATTTTATTGTGCAGTTAATAATTTCGTTATTTTTATTTATTTATAGATATTGGAAAGTATGATATGGATAACATAATTACCACTAATACAAAAATAACATGATGAATTTTTACAATATTGGTATGACATATCAAAAACTGATTACTTTTTTTTAGCTGAATTTGTTTATCAAGTCAATTATAACGCATGGTCTTGTTATGTAGAAATATGATGAAAGTAAAAGTCTACCGTCATCAATCTCTTATTATTTATAACCAATTTATATTTTATATCATTAATTTCTATATACAGCATCCACTTATGACCTGAGTAGTCCAGTCGACGTTTAAAACATAATTCAATACGGTTTTAAGTTTTAACAAAACTGAACTCATTTTTAAATTTGCTTAAGTGTCATTCTACCATGTTGTTTATATTTCATTTGTGTGAAATATTCATGTTGTAAGAGTCTATAAAAAATATAATTTATTCAGAATGTAAGATATTTCATTTCTAAAACTGATTATCCATTGTCGTCGATTTCGGTGTACGTGAAAGCTTCATGCGAACATTTTCGTGTGAGCATTGATTAACCGCTCATTGTAGCTCAACCGATCTTGGTACTACCTGCATAGAATATATATTCCTACATTTGGTAAAATGTGTTTTTATTTTCATGAAATTCCTTTGTTCCGTTACGGTGTCTTTAAACTGAGAAAAATTGGTTGTTTAGAGTAACTCTTTTTCATAACGAGATGACTGCATTAAGTAATAACATGATGTAAGTGACAAATATGTGAAAATGCAACATGCTAAATCAGAAAGTAACATTTTGAGTATAAAAAACAACAAAGCCTTCCAAGAAACTTGAAAAGCAGTTAAAAATCTTTTTATTGTCGACTTTTGTGACAGAGACAAGCAGCCCTGTTCTACCTTACATAATGTGTCTCGTCTTCGTGTTATATTCATCTCAAATTAACCTTCATATTCACACGGTTAGAGCTGGGACGTTTTTGGCATACAACTATACAAATCCTTAGACGCATTCTTAGTATGCACATTACTTGAATAAGTGGAATTTTACATAACACATCATTCAAATCTTGAATGACCTACGAGGTGAGGTGAGGTGAGGTGATGTGGGCTTTATCGCCGCTTTCAAGAGTATTTCACTTATATTGCGGCTGCTAGTATTATTGCAGTGGGAAAGCCTGCAACACTATTGTTGCTATGAATTGTGGAGAAACCTGCGAGCATCGGCTGGAACTAACGAACCATGGTGAATAACATTTGAAATAGTTATCCTTTGTTGCGCTTCTTTTCGTTTTAAGCAAGTTGATCATTTCCCTTTCAAATATATTTACATACTGAAGGACACAAACAAATTCACATAAGAGAGTGAATATGAAGAAAGTTACCAGAAGACAAAATAACAACACTCTACATGTCTATTTACTTAATTAAGTTACAAGAAAAGAAGAAACAACACTAGCTTTTGGCTGTTTCGTTTGTGCAATTAGATACAGCAAAACTACAGGTCTGGTTCACTTAATTTGGAGCTAGTTGCTTTCAACCTTCAGTTTGACATTTTTTACAAAGTTTAATTAAAAGTTTATGCTATCCCTAATGTATCTTTCTTTACAATGATATGCCAATTTCAAATTGAAATTGAAAAGTCATTTTAAAAGTCTTTTTTTGAAAATCTAAGTGGATCAATTTGAAATTAATCAGAAGATGAAAATGATTTACTGGTAATGAAGACTACCTTACTGTACGCAAACTATTTTTTATTCAGAAGTAAATTTCTATTATATAAGTTTTTTTATATCCACTTCCAGAAAGTGAAAGTGTATTTTTAAATGCGGTAGGCCTTATAGTCTTAAAACCTCTACAATTTGCATACAATCTACATTTAAACCAGGAAGAACAAAGCGCATTTATCATAACTAGGTGGAATTTTTATGTTTTTTACCAGTTGGTAAAA
Source organism: Steromphala cineraria (assembly GCA_916613615.1). Taxonomy (NCBI): domain Eukaryota; kingdom Metazoa; phylum Mollusca; class Gastropoda; order Trochida; family Trochidae; genus Steromphala; species Steromphala cineraria. Next base: position 29,807,743 of record OU744726.1, on the reverse strand, counting down.
CCGCCAACGAGGCATATTACATAATCAATCTTTTATTGTCATAAGTAAGTTGATATAAAGTCGAGCACAAAGCATTTTGATGTAGAGTGTAGATCCAGAGCATATTGCATTGACGTAGTTTTAAACCTTGAATTTAATGTGCTTACATAAAGTCTACTTCATTATCAAAGTTGATGTATGAGAACACACAAATTATTCTGTAAATAGGAGTGTGACAGGGCTGTGGTTCTTTTCTCCTGCTGTTACCGCGCATTTGACATTTTGCATGAGAAATGTCTTCAATATCACCACAACCTAAACTCACCTACAATTTTCTAGGAAAATGCGGCCTGAAAGTCACAAACATTTGTCTTGGAACAATGGCATTTGGAGAGGGCGAGGTAGGGATGTTTTCATTTTATGAAATTGATATTATCTCTCGATAAGACACCATAGTATATTTTTTGATAATAATTGAAAGTAAAATTGTTTTCAGTTTACAGTTTGACCAAAGGCTGTACATTATGACGAATATGCGGAAAAGTAATCTGATGGTTTTATTGTTTTTGCTGTAGCTTTTCGATAGAGAATCGGTCTTCCATTTGAAGGTGTCACACTCGGACTTGGTTAGATATGTTTTTAAGATAACCTCAGACCAAAAAATCGCCAAGCCGTCGTTCTCACATGGATAACACGCGAATGTATCCATTTCTATTGATGGTCTTTAATCCCAATACAGAGAGGAAATGCATGGAATATTTTGCAGGCCCGGAACAATATACCGTTGTCTCCTAGCTGCGTCAATGTCGTTTTCTGAATACGTTAGACCACCGTAAACGTTGTCTATAGGTGATTTTCATTGCCCTTAAGCGCTTTTGAGCAGTTTTTTTACTGGAAACAAGCGCTATATAAATTCATATATATTATTATATATTATTTTAACGTCGGTATGTAAACTGGTGTCCAAAAGAAAGGCTACCAAGTGTTCAACATCGTCAATAAAAGACTTATTTTACCTGATAGAGTCTTCAGGAAAAAATACCTTTGATTTTGTGTTTCTTCAAACTCACATAGGGTGCATAAATCGCAATTTCAAATTGTCTTTTTGAACAGAATGTTCGACATTTCAGTTTAAAATTGATAAAGTATTGAATTTAGGTAAGAAAACAATGTTGTTAATGTAATGCACTTTATTTGACATAAATTCTTTTACGCGTCATTTCTCTAGAACGTTTTAAAACAAGCAAAATTGCTCAATTTCTCTTTGCTATCTCGCCTAATTAGGGATTTCTGGAATCGATGATTTTAAAAAACGTGTTTCTCGCTAACCTGATAAGATAAAAAAAAAATTTAATTCACAATTTTTTATTTCCAGAATCCCTGAATTACATAGAAGACAGGCATTCAGGGTAATGCATGTCTCTAGAGGATGAACTGTTGAACATAAAGTAATAAAGGTTTTCAACATGAGAAAAGAGATTCTAGAATTGTTTTTACAACTTTCATTCACACATTCGTAAAATCATACATTCACAACCTGATAAGATAATGACTCAAGCTTAGTATTTCACACATAGGTAAGTTAACTTCTGGAGTATGATAAATATACGTTTTAGTCGTATCAATAACCAGTGGATTTAGTTATCTTGTAAATTGTATGGTAGCGTTTCTTTTGGACACTAGTTTATCAATGTAACAGCAGAGCTCGAACAGTTTAAAATCAGAACTGTTGTATTGCTTAATCGACAGATACAGGAGCATTTGGCTCATGACGTTAAGATAGTAGGACCCTGCTGCTAAGCTTGCCTGTCATAAAGACTCTAAAAATATTATTCAATTTAAGACCAACCCAGTCTAGAAAACTGTAGCAAGTCTAGATTGCCCAACTCTAGGAAGAAGTTACAGCATCTTCTGGTCTCTTTTTTGTTATAAAACATGACATATTGTCAATAGTAAAAAAAATAATCTGAGACTTAATTTTAGTCTACTGTAAAGTTTGATGAGTGAGTTAATGCCTTGCGGGTGAATTTAAAAAAAACAAATGAATACTGTATTTACGATGACTTGTTTACTTTATGTTTGTCCAAGTCAAATATTGATTAAAACTATGTTTAAAGGGACGTCAACAACCCAATAAAGTATTAAAATTGTAAGATATTTAGCATGATTAAGAAAAAGTGTTTAAGATTGCTTTAACGCCGTTAATGGCTCAAATATTGCTAACGCGGCGCTAATCATTAATTCAATAACGCACATAAAGACGAAATTCATAACTTTATTGTATCAGAAAATACAATGGAAACAGACAGACCCGAAAACCGCCCATGAACTCCTTGACCGGTATTTAGAATGGGGAGGTAACTTCATCGACACTGCTGACATCTACACCGGGGGAACATCAGAGAGCATTGTGGGTAACTGGCTGCAGAAGTATGTATGCACTGATTACCTTTTCCTTATGATGTATGAATAGTCATATATAAGCGTTTTGCATAAGATAAGAATTCGAATGAGTTGTATGTTTCATAGGTGTGATAGGTGAACGATAAACATGGATGTTTAATGCATATGTATGTACGCGCACTTGATTTGTTTTAAATTGTTCATACCTGGTGCTGAAATATTATTACATTTGAAGTCAATATCGTTTATTATATGATAGTTGAAGTGTTGATTGGTGTGGTGTTTATACTTATGTTATATGCATATAAAATTTCAAACAAACATTAAATAAACTAGCGTCGAAAAGAAAGGTAAGAAATTTGACGTTATGCAGGGAATTACATTGCGACTGGGAAAGATTCTTGAATTTGATCGGGTCGCAACGCTAAGTAGAACAAGGACGTTCCTGTTTGTGACAACAGGTTTGAGAGATAAGAATCTTTAACTTCGTTGAAACGAAATGGGTAATGATTATGTCTACATAATAAAATTATATTTACCCCTTAATTTTAACATATCTATGTTCTGCTCCATAGACAGAACCGAGCCGACCTGATGTTGGGAATTTACCCCTGAATTTTAACACATCTATATTCTGTTCACCAGACAGAACCGCGCCGACCTGGTGTTGGGGACCAAGTGTAGAATGACCAAGGGCCCAGGCCCCAACAGAGAAGGTCTGGGTCGGCGCACAATCATCGACAGTGTCAACACGAGTCTGGAGAGACTTAAGACTCACTATGTTGACCTCTTACAGGTAAAAGAATGCGCGATATTATCAGTATATTGAAATTTGTAAACAACATGTTGAACTAGTATGAATCTGTAGGGACCTTCTTTCCCTACTACTTATAAACGAAGAAATAACATAACGAAAACTTACTCATTAACAATCTTAATACATGTAGAACAACAGGTTTACATAATATTAAGTAATACTGTTGATCTAAGATTGACCGATAAGTTGGGCCGTCCCACTGAACTCTGACATTGCGCCCGCAGACTATCGTTTCGAAATTGATGCTGTGTGGAGTTTATCTTCGTCCGCAAAACGCTGAGCGAGCATCTCGACGAATTATCCGATTGCATGGATGAATTTTTAGAATATCATTTTTCATTTCCAAAACATAAATCGTATTTTCTAGTTAGAAATGGCAAATATTGATTGCACATTGCCCAGAAACTTACGTGGCGAGTGAAAATCACAAAGTTAGAGAATGCTCATGTCAATACTTGCGAAAAACTGCATCTAATATAACTCTTTGATTAAAAAAATGCTTGTTCTTATTTATTTCATTGCTATTCAAAGGATTTCATCATAAAACCAAGAACATTTCTTACAACCACAACATAATCATATGAATGATATTTTCCTTATCAATAACAAAAAATTTGATTTTTTTTTTATAAGAATGCATCAGTCAACACTGTCATTAAGAACAGGACATAAAATACCATACGTTTCTTCCGTTTACTCAAGGACGTGTATATAAGCACTATATAGTGCTTTGATTTACACGATAAATGGGCGATTTTTAAAACGTTTGTGGCGCCGAATTTTTTATCGATTAGCGGTTTCTTTATTTGCACAATAAATGTCATCGGGATGACATCTCATACTGCTCAGTTTAAGATCGACAGTTTTAACAAACAGGAATCTGTCGATCTAAATTTATTTAGATTGACTCATTACCCTTTCTGTATAGTTTTTTTCCCTTGGAAACCGCGGGATATAATTTAATGGGAAAACGCCCATCCTAAATAGCATCATCTATCCTCAGTTACACTTCTGGGACGCAGGAACCCCCCTTCAGGAGACCCTCCGTACTCTGAATGACCTGGTGCGTTGTGGTAAGATCCACTACATCGGGGTGAGCAATCTGGTTGGTTGGCAGATGCAGAAGGTGGTTGATCTATCACAGCACATGGGACTCGAACCCATCGTCTCGCTGCAGGTGACTCATAACTGAAACACTTTACTTATATCTTTAAAAAAATATTTTTTTTAAGAAACGATTATTTTATCAAATGTAAGAAATATCTAGTCTTTCTTTTTGATAACTTTTGTTTATGTCACTATGTAATCAGCTACAGTCTGAGTGTTGGACTATAGCGATACCAATGTATGTAGTTTTCTGGACGTCATTTCTTTAAACTCTTCTTGATACAAATTTCTTACTTTTCATCAATATGTGGTTTTAAACCTTAAAATGAGATGATGTTAATTTACTGTATTGTGTGAATTCATTGATCGAGGCTAGAGGACGACGTTAAGTTCTAATGGGATGTTTCATTTTGTATGTGTGCTACAGTATACACAATTAGGCTGAGGTTTCGAATGTCTGAATTGTACACGAAATGTTAGTTTTTCTTTCACACCCACGCCATATTATCTGACTCAAACCTGTTTCTGCTACTTTACAATAAAGAAAAATTCAAGTTGAATCTCTGATCTCATTTCGATACAAAATTGATTATGTTGGATCATGTTGGCTTTTTAATTATTAGAAATATGTTTGCCCCTACAGCAACAGTACAGTCTGGTGTGTCGTGAGTCGGAGCTGGAGTCTCTCATGGTGTGTAGACAGGAGGGGGTCGGCGTTCTGGCTTGGTCCCCGCTAAAAGGGTAAGTTGCTTCACCTAAGAGGGATGACTCCATTGCTTTACCTAATCACAAACTGCACCGAGTGGATCATACATAATCAATGATGATCTTTCCGATTCACAATAGTAGTATCTTCCTCTCTGGCAACATACTGGGTTTCATGTTTCTAAGAAAATGCACATATGCCTATCCAATTGATTGGAATTAAAGGAAAATCAATCTTTTTTATTAATCTTTGATTCGTTGCATGAAACCTTTGGCTGGAATTACATAAGCCCTTTTCAACCCGATGGGATGATATAACTAACCGTAAATCATGAACAATCACCTGTCTTAATAAACGTCGGGTTTGATTTGGCAATGTTAACAAACTTTTAAAGATCTCTATTTTTCTAAGAATTTCTGGCATCCATGCATATCAATGATATGCATAATCATTGATGAGAGACTATTTGAATGTGGGCTATAAAATCTTCCCGATGATGGTGATTTTGTTTCTTTTTTAGTCAAATTGCATGCACCCATCAGAAAATAATGATTGCCTGCCCTGACTAATCGCCCAACTTGAATACTCTCCAGGTCAAATGATGGATGACATAACTAATCGCCGGGCGATAATTCAATGTTTTACGGTAAATTGTTTCCATGCCAAACTGTGCCTATTAATATTGCCCTCCCTTGTATTCCAGAGGTCTACTGGCGGGCAAGTACCAACGTGATGTAAGCCCCACAGAGGGCCGATTTAGTTACTCTGCTAAAGGAATCACTAAAATCTTCCCCGCATGGGAGCCTCTAGCACAAAACGACATGGTGTGGAACACAGTGGCCAAGTTGGAAGAAGTCGCTAAGAAATACGGTAACGTAGACATATTATGTCAGTGATCTCACACAGTAAAGTTTACAATATCAGTATTCTTCGACTGGTCAAATCTGCACATTATGTAGAGGGTACTGTTCTAGTAACTCCCGATTCCTTGAAATAATGATGCCAAGCTCTACTTCACTTACACTAAATTGCTGCTTATTAACTTGAAACTTATTAAGTTACAAGAAGAAAGGGGGAGGTGGATCGGATGGGTGGGTGAGGTGAGGTGAGGTGGGTTGGGTCGACGGGTGGGGGATGGGGTTGGGTTGAGGTGAGGTGACAAAGTTGTTTAGCGCCGCTTGGGCAATATTTGAGCCATTAGCGGCATGACCAAGTTGAGAGTTTTTTGGATGTAGGACAGCATATTTCAGTGAGGGTAACAAACTCGAAATATCCTTGTCTTTTGTTTCTATCTTATGTATGACCATTAAGCTTTCTTAGTCATCGTATGTATTTTTGTTCGTATTTGATGTATGTGAACATATAAACATACATCATTTTAAACATGTAGATCTTTTTGCTGTTTTAATGCACTCTTGTAACATATCACTGTCAGTGTAAAACGATTATACCATATAGGACTTGAAGGTTTTTTTGTCACCGTTACAGTTTGCCCATATTTGTCAAAATATGAATCTCTCATTTTCAACCCTAAGCTTACATCAAAGGTACATATGACTTTGAGATTAAAGGTGAAATGTTTTAATTTTATTGTAACGTTTCTGCTGGATAGTGAATCAACCTTCTTTTAACTTCATCACCATTCTTCATTAGTGTAAGTATGCACCAGTGCCATCATAGTAATATGCATGTATATCAATAATGATTTGTAGCAACATACTATGAATAACCGGTTATATAATAAACGGATATTTAATTTCAAATTCCTTATTTTTGTATGACATCAGTAAATGTTAACGTTTTAAGAATACTCGATAAAAATATTTTGTTTATACCAAAAGATAATGTGTCTAATTTTATCCTTGTTTACGGAACTCGTGCTTAAATGGCAACAAGAAGATACTTCAAATGGGCACTCATTTTATATCTTCACATAAGTTCTGCCTTAGTAAAGATTCAAACAGAGTGGAGACACATATATTTAAAAGGACAAATGCAAACACAGTGGAGAATAATTTTGATAATCTAACATTAGTTCATAATCAACAGTGTCCGAATTCAGCAGGAAATCCTTACTCAACTTCTCTTGAAAAGAACTCTCGCCACTCATATATCACTTGCCAATTAATCTTTGCTACATGGAACCGACATTTGTGCAACAACATTTCCGATAATTATTCACCAGAGATTTCTGATAAGACTGTCAAGTTCAGGTTCAGTACTATGAGGATCTGTCACAGAAATACTGACGAACTTCAGCAAGAAAAACCCTTTTACATAAAACCTTAAATATATGATATCATATAATTCTGCTGTTATGCAGGGAAAAAAATGCACTAAGACTGAATATATTTCAAAGGACTTTTCTTAAAGAAATGACAAAATATTCTCGTAAATTTGAGCTATAAGAATAAAATACAAGCTTTTATTTAAAACAAGAGTCGAACCTTTTCACTTATGTATACCATTATATATATCAACATAAACGACGTTGACGTTCTATGGAAAGTTAAAGGACCTAGAGCACGTTTTGTAAGAGGAATAAAGTGTTCTCACGAGGACTTACCATTTGAAGAAATTTTTTTCTAAATTAAAGGGGGTCTGCAACCCGAATTTTTTAATTCCAGAGTTTTATTAGCACGGCCCTGAAAGAGTCGTAAATGCTCGGTAGGGACGAAATCAGGTGGTTACAAACCGCTTACAGCTGACAACCAGTACCAAGTTTGTGTCATAATATTCTACGATGCCTTTAAAGGGGCAGTAGCACGTTTTTATGGGGAATATAAGGTGATGTCAGGAAAATGAAAATAAATGGTTCCAATTGAAAGACAATGTATTTTAACTAAATGAAGCAGTAATAATTCAACTATATAACGTAAAGTTTAGCCATGCGACTCCTTTTTCTTACACAAAATGAATAAAAAGTGTTCACACAAAAATGGCCGCCAATGGATTTTATGTGAAACCTTATACTTTGTCCTCTGACTCCGGGTGATTGGCTTGTGTAATGAGATCGTTGACACTGTCAATATAATACATTTAGCATTAACTTACGATTATAAGTAAAAAATTAAAAATATAAAATTATCAAAAAACGTGCTACTGCCCCTTTAAAATGCTGCGTCATATAAAAAATGAAATGATATATCATTAGCACGATACGTACATGTTGACGGTCTGGAGTGTTTCCTGGTGTCTGTGGTCTTGATGTTGAGTGATGAGGTCACTGAAATTATACAGTAAATTAAGCTGAACCGGAAACATCCGGTTTGCTTGAAAGAAGCGTTTGTTACTAGTTACAAATCAGTTTTCTTAAAGAATATGATTATATATTAGGTTGATAGGGTATAAAGTAAGTTAACATACCCTTACTTTGGACGAGTCTATTTTGCTATTAGGCTAGACCTTTTAGGGCAGTGATCGTTGTCAAAACCAAACCTAATAAGAATAATGTTCTTTTTGAAATTGAGTTTCTTTGAAAATAGAAACAATTTAAAATATATTTATAGTTGCTAGATACATGGAAGAGAATATTATTCTAAAGTTGTCCCTTTAAACGAGTTTCAAAACCGTTCGAAGAGTTATGCTTTTGATTTTAAAACATTATTATCTTGGTCTTGCTCATCTTTCTACGCAAAGCCTAAAACAACAGTGTTCTGTGTTGATATCAGCGCCCCTACAGGCGATTGTTAGCAACCTCCAGGTATTTTCTGATTGGACTATTGCTTTCTTCAATAGTAAGCTAAAGAGCAAGCACAGAAAATTCAAGGGTCTATAGCAAGGCATAAATCTGACAGTTCGGAAACTGGCGTTTTAGGCTTTGCGTAGGAAGATGGGTCTAGCTAAGCTACGTTGAGTTACAAAATAAACTTTACACGCATCGGCCGATGAGACATATGTTTTTGTGTTCCAAGCATCTCAAACCCCATTGGGTATCTTGACAATAGGTTTTTGTTCAAAAGGGTTGGAACAAAATTGATTTATAACATTTAAATAACTCGTGTGCAGTGTGATTTTGCATCAGCAGAAAAAAACAAACGTTAATGTTTCAGATATATCTTTGCGCCTTGACTAATGATAACAACGTTGTGAGGTATTTTGTTCTTCAGTTAGGAAAGTGTAAAATAAATTTTGTAACTGGGCATAGTACCCTATGAAGTTTTAGATTTTGAAATAACTTAACTTTAATAAGTTTGGAACTCGCTAGACCTCACGCGTACCTGTTGATCTGACAGTGGTTGGTGGACTCCTCGCTATTGTGGCTGTTGTTTCTGAAATTGCAAAACATACAACAACAATAAGAAGCATGTTTACCCTTTCAAATCATAAATTATACCGGTAAGCTTCGGAAAGTATAAACACCTTCAAATGAAGAGTACAAATGGCTCCATAAATGTCTTAAACCAATATGAAAATACATCTTAGTTCAAGATAAGTGAAAATGAATTCGAAACATGTCTCCTTTTCTTGATCTAGTCTGGACAAAAGTAATTAGCGATATATGGCAATGATGAACTTGAGTAAATATACATTGCCACGTGATTGCCACGTATTTTGTTCTATAATAATATTAGGTTCACTCGTCAAACATGGATACTTACCCTGATCACAGTTGTCTCCCTTCCATCCTGCAAAACAACCACCAGGGCACTTCCCTGTCACGTGATCACATGTGTCCGAGTCGAGACAATGTCCACAAGACTTGTTACAGTACGAGGTGTATAGTCCGTCTATACACTCTGTAACACCGCGAATTACAGATCTTTAGAATGAGACTTGATTCGGATTGAATAGTGTTACCTTTGTCATGCTACTGTAAATGAATATTTATGTATCTAGATATACAACGTAGTTATTAAGATGGATGCAATTCTAAAAAAATAAAATTCCTCGCCCTTGGTTGGTAAGAAGCGACTTGAACATATATGGAAAGCCTCAGTCTTATTAAAATTGCCCGTATTTTGAGTAATTTAAAAAATGGCACTATCGAGGTACGAACTTGTTACATGGGGGAGACACTCCTCCTTACGGTCTGAAAGCAGTCGAGGTACTTGCATGTACTGACCTAATCTCAGCTAGCTTATCGTAAACTCCCCATAACTTTTGTCAGTAGTTAGGGACAGGTCACTTCTTTGTTCAATTCTTTATTCAAAATGGCTATCTAGGTTTTCAAAGCCCGACGATGTGATTGGTCTTCTAATGACTAGGTTTTGTCCGTCCTGTTTCCAGACCGTATCCCGTAAGCGTCAATATTAAACTCGCAATTTTCGGTCGATATGAATCCTCCTGAAGAATATCAAAGCTACTTACTGTCGCACTTGTCGCCTGTCCACCCCTCTTGGCACTCCCCGACACACACTCCGGCCATCCGGTCACACTGACCAGTCATCAGACAATGACCACATGTCCCGTTACATTTCGGTCCGTATGTACCCACAGGACATTCTGCAAAAGAAAGTTCCTGTAACTTACTTGTCAGTTCCTTTCATGGCACATGAGTAAATAGATTCATTGCAAACATTTAGGATGTATCATTTGGACATTTCTTCTGAAATAAAATTTGTGGTAACAAAAGGCCCAGTGTTCTTTAATGAAGTTTTACATTAGACCAATTCCTCTGACATATCTTGGGTAACGTTTTAAACATACCAACATGACGGGAAAGAAATCTCTGTCTTATACAATGAGTTAAGCACTCAATCTATATTATTCCAAAAGAAAAATTTGCCAAATGAAAAAAAAGTGTGAAAGTATTTACGTCCGATATTCTGCTCTCTTCACATCCTTAAAATGTGGTGTTGAAAAGCATATTTCATCATCCTAGAATGGAGCATTGGCATTGAATTATTTTGCATATTTTCAAACCAAGTGGCTAATCCTAAGTACTGTATCCGTTTTTTGGTCAAAAGCAAATACTTACAGCACCTTGGCGATTGATACATAATTCACTTATAATTTCATATATCACTGAATAGAGGTACATGTAAGGTTATCGAATCAAAATAAGTGTCCAATCTCATATTTGTTGATTTGACCCGGCTTACCCTGTTGGCACAAGGAACCTGTCCAGCCAGGATCACATCCGTTCGGGCACTGACCGGAAGTTCGGTCACACTGGTCATCATTTAAACACTCCCCGCACGGATACTCGCAGTCTGAACCGTACCAGCCGTTGTGACACACTGTGGCGGAGTACAGGACAGGATTATGTAGATTAACTTAATACTGTTGTCACTATGAGGTTGTGTCAAATGAGATACGGGTGATTCGTTCGATTTGACTTCAATAAGATTGTAGCACTATGGTATGAATGAGCTTCGATTTGACTTCAATCAGATTGTAACACTATTGTATGAGGGAGGTTCGATTTGACTTTAATAAGATTGTAACACTATTATATGAGTGAGGTTCGATTTGACTTCAATAAGGTTGTAACACTATGGTATGAATGAGCTTCGATTTGACTTCAATCAGATTGTAACACTATTGTATGAATGAGCTTCGATTTGACTTCAATCAGATTGTAACACTATTTTATAAATGAGCTTCGATTTGACTTCAATCAGATTGTAACACTATTTTATGAATGAGCTTCGATATGACTTCAATCAGATTGTAACACTATTGTATGAATGAGATTCGACTGATATGACTTCAATCAGATTGTAACACTATTGTATGAATGAGGTTCGATTTGACTTTAATGGGGTTGTATCACTTTTGTAGGAACGAGGGTAACAAGCTCCAACATTTATACAAGTTTAACTTCCACCTTTTAAGTCGTAACAGACACATTGTTAGAATGTTTCTCAGATATAATCAAAGATTTATTTACCAAACTAAAGGGCCACTAACTTGCTGACAATATGTTTAAACAGTTGAGACATCATAATGTCTCCGTTTCATCCTAAGAAAGAAGGATATTTGTAGAAAATATCCTATTAACAAACTGATATTTCAATTTAACTTTTCTTGAAAACTTGAACTCAACTTATATCTTATAACAAATGTTTTACCGTTACAATTAGCCCCGGTGAAATGCGGACGACAGGCAGTTATACACGTCCCGTTATAACGCTCACAGGTATCGTTCTGCGCACACTCGGACGGGCACTTCCGGTCGCAGTTTACACCATAACGTCCTGGCAGGCAATCTGAAATCAACACGTCTCTCTTGCAAAGTGGTTCGAAATTTTTTTTTTAATCGGTAAGTATCATTGATCAATTTATCAGAGTACTTACTTTTTAAAAGTGTACCGTTAGATTTAAGGAAGAGAAGGCTGTTAGACGTTCACTTTCTATACAAAATAGGGCCTTTGCACAAAAAAACGTCCTTGACACTTGTACAGAAGCCCTGATGTTGTAATCTAACTTTAGACATTTGTGCAACTGGAACAATGCCATTATCTGTTTGTCAATCGGTAAGCAACTATGAAAGTGTTCGTAGTAAAATAACAACCAGCTATATTCGAAGCACCATTTTGTATTGAATTGACACATACATTTTGGCAAGACAAGTTCGTTAGATCAACAAGGGAACATGGCGATAATAATAAAGCACTTGACCCACCCTGACAAGAACTCCCGACGAACCCGGATCTACAGGGGCCTGGACATTGACCAGTCACATGATTACACGTCACCTTCTCTGCGCATTGGCCACAATTGCTGGAACAGTTGTAGCCATAGCGACCGTGCTGACAGGCTGGTGGTAGAAGGAGTTATTAAGAATATAATAATCATATCGAGATCATAATGGGTACGAACTCTTTTACATATTTTCACAAACACCTACTTCTGTGAGTCTCATAGCTAAATTTCAAGTTCAAAGTCCTATATTCAGCAATATATAGTTCCTCAGAGGCTTTCAAGTTTCCGTATCTGTGCATATTGGTTGAAACAAAATAAGAAAGATGTATGTATAAACACATACAAATGCATCATTTAAGGTAGTGCATAAAGTACACAAAATGACAGACCACTCGAGGCTAATCAAATTCATTCTTTAAATCTAAATCTCCTCTTGTGAAGGATTACCTGTGTGACAGTCCACCCCGGTCCATCCGCTCGGACACCCGCTGAGTGGACAGTGTCCAGTGGCCTTGTCACACACCTCGGAGATGTTGCTGCACTGACACAGAGATGTACAGTTGGTACCATACCAGTAGTCCGCACACTCTGTAGGTCAAGAGATGACTCACTGGACAATGATGTATTCACAATGAACATGTGTGAGGATAAACGTATACACGAGATCCTGGCAATACCATTTTTTTCCACATGTGTCCAACAAGTGAAACCATCACGACGTCGTTCTCCAAGCTATATAAAACAATGCTTTTATTCTCAAATACTTAAACTGCAAATCTTCAACTAGCGATCAACAAACGTACCTTTAAACTAGAAGTTGATTTGCAATACAAGGATACCATACGCTTGTATAAAAGCCATTGCAATATTACGCATGCACTCTCGATGGTTTGATCAGACCCTCTTTACCCACGGCGTCCATTCGAGGTTGCGTCTATTTTTTTTAGTAGGAAATAGATGTGTATAGATGTTGAAGAGAGAGAATACTTTATTTGCATTCAACTACGGGAGCATTAATTAATCAACTTATCACTCAACGTCTATTCGATGAAATACGATAATAGGAAACAAACGTTTCTAATCACAAGTTTATTTACATGTTTCATGCGCAGATATTGATTTTTCGCGATTTGTAGATAACTCAAAACACTGTCACACCACACTGTATTTTATTTAAATCGAGTGGTGCCTCGATTGTCTACCATTGGCCATAGTAGGATCGCCTACTGCTAGGACCTACCGTATATATCCACCTCGCACAGTGTCAGTTCCCTCTGCTGGACCACGCCCGATATGTTAAGGGTAGGGAGCGAGATTGAGACCAGAATACCGGATATAGTCTGCCCACATGTGATGTCCGCCACCAGGGGGAGTTGTGAGGAGGATCTGTAACACAGCCTGCCATTGGCCGTCACCTCCAGCCCTTGAGTGTTGAAGGTGTCTGCAAATAGAGATTGGTATCGGGTTCATTGAAATGAATCAAAATTTTGGCTCATGTCTGATTGAAATACACTGTATTCCGATAATGATGTTTCGAAATATCGAGAAAGGATGCTTGCTTGCCCATTTCTTCTCTGACCGGATGCCGTTTTGGAGGAATTGTGATTGGCTAACTGTAATAACGTCGACACATACAGACTTTTAACACAAACTAATCTATTGATCGAGTTGGCATCAGTGGGGGCTATGATATGAAACTTTTGTTCCTCGAAATAAGAATGATTTTTTTATCAGACTATTTCCAAACACACTGGACTTATTTCTGGTATTTTGAAGTTTATGGAACGTTCTATTATTATTGTTGTACTTCAATGATTTCAAAATCAACTTTATGGTTTTAAGAGTCGTCTTATTTGCAATACACCAACAAGATTAGTATAGATTGGATACCATTGTGAGGAAAGAACAACCTCAGCCTTGATATAGGGTAGAGTTTCATGAGATTCACACTCCAGGAAGTGATCGTTCGTCCAGATGCAGTCTGGGAACATGAGCCTTTCTCAACATCCGTGTTTCTGTTTCCATCCACAGCGAGGCTTGCTAGTCTCGGTTTGCAGGAAGTGACGTCATGACTGCAGTTTCCGCCCTCGCCCCACGTTCCTGCTTGGTAGGCAGGTTTGTGAAGAGCGATGTTATCTATAACAGAAAACATGAATTTACATATCAGTTGCGAATATTGAATCATTTTGAGTTTATTGAAAACCAACTTATCTTAAGTTTAAATGTCACTTCGTTGTGAATATTAACGGCGTTATTTCAATATGTTAGCAGATACATGTAAAGAAACATTAACAGTTCTTACACAACTGACAATTCTTTCCATGCCAACCAGGTGCACATCCGGTCGCGCATGCTCCTGTGGACTTATCACAAACTTCCTTTTGGTCGAGGCAATGACACCTATATTGACATTGATCACCGAACCAGAGGTTGCTGCACTCTGAAACATGTACTTATGTATAATGTTCAACTAATGTGCTGAGAAGGATTGTAAAATATTCAGTGCGTTAGCAGAGACGTCATTAAGACTCGAGATGTTTTGGTGTTCCATTACAATGGAGGTGGTGGTACATATCTCACTTATAAACCGATTCCAGTAGAGGATGTGTACTAATGTGAAGACTACAATTTAACCTCATTTCCTTTTAAATAACTTTTTTATATTTTCATCTAATCTTGACAATGTCGATAATAATGTCAACGTCAATATCAGTCAGCCAATCTTTAACAAACTACCTCGTATCCTTTTCCAAGCTTACGAAAAGCCAACTAAAAGAAAATAAGTTTTTGGAAATAAAATAATCTTCTCCTTCACGTACCGAATATTTTGACTTCACACAGCGTTAGTGAAGCAAAAGAGTTGTTTGATGAAACTGTCGTTACCAAGGTAACCATGGACCCGTTGATTGGCTGATCGAGCGAAATATGTATGACGTCATGTTTGATCTGGTTTGCAGTGATGTTATAGCAGGGCTCGGCATCTATCAGCACCCTGATCAAAGACGGCTGTAGTATTGGGATCGCTGCAAGTTATATTTAAAAGTATTTTACCTTATAAGGATATACCAATCAGTCAACAATTGTCAGGGCAGCGCCTTACCATATGATTTGAATGAGTGAGTGAGTTAACCGCGCCGCTTGGGTAATACTTCAGCCATTAGCGGCGGCTAACCATAGGACTGAGAGTCATATCAGTTGTTATGTGAGTAAAACAGTCGGAAGATTTTCTGTGATTTGACTAAAATAGGCATGTTAAAATAGGATGAAGTTTCTTCCTTTGATGGGCATTCTAGGGTGAATTGTTTGTAACAATGAGTTCGACTAGGTCTATCCGCTGATCAAGTCGAAGCCTCAAAATGTTCCCGTATTAAAACGATAAAATGAAAAAACATTTTTGTACCTTTCTGTCGCTGGTAGATGACAATATTTTTGATGTCATGCATTGTCCCGAGATTAACATTCCACCACGCTGATTGGGTCCCGGTATCCGTCACTGCGCATGACCCGTGAAAGTAGTCCGTGTTGTCATCTCCGTCCACAGCGTACTGAGGAAGCCGAGGTCCGCAGTAAGGTCTGAGCACTGTATCCTCTGGGTTGCAGTTCGAGGAGTCCACGAATGTCCCGCTCTGAGTGGTGGCCTTGTGATAAGCCAAGTTCTCTAGTGGCACAGATAAATGTTTATTACAAGATCAAGCTGTCCAAACTAGCAAGCTGTTAAACAATTTTTAAAACGGTTTTGTTCCTGAGCGAGAAAAGGTCATCATCTCCACGAGTAAGTTATTCGTATCTTTTAAGTTGTTTCAAAAAAGTTGAATGACAATAAATTTTCATTTTGAACATGATGAATGACCTTTGACAGAATTCTGTATCCTTTCAATATTTTATACGTTCTGCATGCTTCAACAAAGCAGTTTTACAATGGTTCAGTGCCGACGCTTAATTGGACATTGTCTTAAGAATTAAAAGCACGAGTCGAAGAATCTTTAAAACAACAATCGTTCGCAAATGGGGAATGGATATTGTATTATACGTAACTACGATTATCAGGTAACGCGCATTTTGCGGAGTCGCACGTTGTAACACAATACTCACGTTTTTGGCAGAATGGCCCCTCCCAGCCCGCCTGACACCCCGTCTGACAGGGGGTGGGGATGTTCCTGCACTCCTCCAAGCAGTGGCAGCTGAAGTCTCCTGGGGAGAAGGAAAGAGAAAGAGAAGTTATAATGCTAAGTCAATAGCGACATCAGAGGTTGAGGGTTTCTCGAAGCTCAGTGAAATGGGGATATTAGACTGTGTGACAAATGGTCGGGGTTCAATGTAATCTAAATACATTTAGCTCAACAGAAACTTAACAGTGTAACGTAGCTTTCTGTTGAGTTCAATTTATTTAGATTGGGTCCAATGGTAAGCGTGGCTGAGCGTGGGGGTTCTAGATGTTTTTAATCATGACTATATGACAGATGGTTGCTCGGCGTTTTCAAAGTTGATCTTTATCGAAAATTTGATTGGTTCTAGTGCATGGTTATGGCAATATTAAAAAGAGTCGAGGTTCTGTGGTTATGGCTTTGTGATCGAGGGAAAAGATATACATTATTTTCATTATATGCAGAGAGTTGTGGTTCCCCTGGTTATGCCTGTGAGACAGAGGGTAGGGTCTCTTTGATTATGATTTTATGACAGACTTGCGATGACAGTTTGTGTTTCCATGACAATGACAGACGGTGTGGGTTTCCATAAGTTATGACCCCACGACAAAAGGTTTGGGTTTCCATAGCTATGACTGCATGACAGACAGTTGTTTTTATGACTATGTCCTTGTGGTCATGGCTATGTCTGCATCAGTCCATCCACCTTATCTGAAAGCTTTTCGGAGTTAGATCAACAAATCTATGTTCACATACCTTAAAAGTAGAATTAATACTCCACTTGTAGACCCTCGGTTTTCAAAAAGGGGCAGGAAATAATGAGTTTTCAGGGAAATATTTTTAGATTGACACAAGTTAGAATTTGAAATGATTTCTGAGGGAAAAAAACATTTATTACTTCTTTAAGGTGACGAAAAACTAGAATATTCGCTGGTGATGTTTTGTGAATTTGAAAATGTCTTGAAATGTATAAAAGGAAAGAATCTCATGGGTTTAAAATCAAATCGCAAAGAGGATAAGTAACATTTTCAAGTAGGAAATTCCTATAATGATGATTGTATGGATTCATAACAACAGTGACAAAACAAATCTTTTTTTAAAATATGTTAATTTAGGTAGAGGCGAATTGGAAACTCTTTCGCTGATCGTCGAAAAGGGTCTTTAACCTACATACCGATAACTTACTAATAACTTATTTTGGCATATATTACATGTGCACAAGTTTAAATTTTACCAATTAGTCTAAACTATTTTAATCATAAAACTACTTGCACCAAACAAACCACAAACTCTCTATGAAAGAAACGCGACTATGTGCTGCTCACAAGCCCAAAACAATGTCAATTATTCTTATTGACACTTAATATCACGGCCTTTTGGACACTTTACTGACCCGATGATCATTTAAATGATTATCTTCACGTCGAGTACTTCTCGATAGCATAACACCATTGATAACGTTTGAAATTTATGACAACATTATCAACATAATCAATATCATTTTAAGTGGATAGCGACACTACAACCTCCAGTTTTAATGAAAATATTCATAATTCGTGGTGATATCTGAAACTGATGAATGTTCGAAAAGTTTGTTTTTAGAGGACGTTTGACATAAGGTATGGAACTATAACATAATCCATGTCATTTTAAGTGAACAATGATAATTTTACCTTACGATAAAACAAACGTATTTATCAATGTGTTGATAGTTATAAAAATCAAACTTTCTTGAATTCGAATCATTCCAAAGAACGTTTGAATAGGCTACCAAAATAGCAACAAACACATAATGATTTTGATTAGGTTGAGATGCTATAAGTAACGATTTTAAAAAAATAGTTTGCAAGTTTGAAAACAGGTTTTCAATATTTCCGTTTAGAGAGCATTTCCAGAATGTAAGAACGAATTACTTCCTTCAGGAAGGAAGGAAGGAAGCTTGTAACCAATTGAGATGAATCTGATCGCGAACTGTAAACATTGTGATGCTTGATTTGAAATTATTGACTACCTAACTATTAACTGCGAATCGATACAATGTCAACAACTAAGAAATAGGTTTGCGTAAATGTTATTTCGTTTATTTATTTTCAAGTAGTCTAGTGTTATCCAAGCGATCGTTGAATCTTTGACTTACATACTGCGATATGTCTATATTTTTTATATAACGTTCTGTATCTTTATATGCAAATATATGTCAGTTACCTTGTCCTACATACCGTTATTCTGACTCTTTCTCGCACTGCTAAAGTAGATGCTAATTAATACATTTTCTGGTTGGTTAAATGGCAATTTTGCTGAAAAACAGTTAGTGATACGGTACCTTGGGTAACGCGCCAGACACTGCTTAGAAGCACCAGGGAAAGGACTAAACCAGACTTATGGGTCATACTGAAAGATTTACAACGTTTGATAACAGCCGTTTGATAACATACATATCACACGCTGATGTTATCTGGGTCATGTTTATCTGTGTGATGATATCACACGACCAGTGCAAATAACTTCATAACAGACAAACGAATTTCGTAATTCCATGAAATTGACACATTAAAGTGCCAGCTATGTTTCTTTTTGTGGTAGAATATGATGTGTTTAAAAACACGTATACCAGTTAACGTAGTTTTCTTATAGGTTCTTTCTATTGCAACTGTTCAATCAGACAGATAGCCTATAATAACTACAGATATCCGGTTTCTATCTAGGGTACTTCGTTCACGGAACTAATTAACCTGGAAAAGAGTAAAGAAGAGTTAAATTATTCTTTCTATTTACTTAAATATCGAATGTGGTGGCATTATAATGATTAAGTACACGATTGCATTCTTTCATCAATAGAAACTTAATAATAGGGGTTAAACACGCCACCCCTGTCGCAGGCAAGTGTTGAATTGAAACCGGTGTAGCAGCTTCAAAACACTCCCCTTGTAAAAACACTCTAGAGTGTTCTGGGGCTAGCCCGAAAACATTCCCCCTGTCAGTCCCAGAATACTCCCCTCAGCCCCAAAACACTCATCTTCCGCCCCAGAACACTCCCCCTGTTAAGACTAAGAACTCCAGGCATATTTTGCAATGTCTCTTGTTCCATATGTAAGTGTAAGTGGTTCCCATGTGTAATTCTGACTCTGCTATCTTGATTGATTTGTATATATGTATCATTGTATGCTCTTGTACCTACGTTAGTGGAGATATGAATATTAAATGATTTTACAAAAGACCCTGTTTGAAATTTTTCGTGTATGATATGTACGATAGTATTTTGAAATCAACATTTACCAAAGTTGTTTGTAATTTGTAATAGAAGTGGTCATATTTTCCGGGTCAAGTGTAAAATTATTTGATACCAATAATTATTTGCAGGATGCAAATGAAACATTTGATAATGGAAAGTGCATGGTATGAAATAATCCAAACTGATAAAAAAAAGTCAGATTGGCTAGCAGAATCACAAATTGCAATTGTTGATTTGGACAAGGGATGTGATAGACGCTCTTTGTCGCCATCAATCACTTTGTCGTATTAATCAGCACAGATCGACAAGTTTACAAGGACCCAACATTGATTGGCACTGACGATCAAGGAGAAATTGGACTTCAATCAACCCGGGAAACTCCGTGGACGGGAGCAGAGCGCTTTAGAGCAATCTTTGATGAGGGTAAAACATGTCGTTCATCAAGGCGTGGTTATTTCTAATCAACCCTGTTGGTTAGGGTTAGGGTAAATACTCACAGAGGTAGGCGAGACAACATGTTTCTTCTTATGGTCGCCGCATCCAGTTTCGTCACAGGTGAGTGATTTTACCTTATTATGATTTAAAAAACCTTCTCTTTTAGTTTTGATACATTATGCTAGTCTAAATATATCTTACATAATTTGGTTTTAATCATTGGCATCGTCTACGTATACGTGCTTAAAATTACAAATTGTAATGTGAACTTCAAAATATTTGTATTTACATTGGTGTCATTTGATCGAATAGTGTCGACTTTTGTAGGAAGAGCCAGTCGATGTTATATATTAACTTAAGGGAGGTTTGAAATCGTGACAATTACTAAAACCGGACAACGATGCGCGTCAATCAGTCAAACGTAATTCTGGAAACTTTTCTACAGCAGTTAGAATGACAGTTGACGAGTTTCTTAAATAGTACCCATGTAAATTTGATGTGTAAGCAAGAGTTTATCACTTAATTGCAATTTGGGGATGTTTATGTGAGATGTTTGGAATCCATATAATTAATTCCTCAATATACATGTGTATCAAAGCAAAACAATATGACTTGTATTGAAAATCACTGAGTGGCTATTTAAGCCATATACAGTGTTTTCACAACAATATGACGAAACAAAAAACCAGTAACATGATAATGGTACATTGCTGTACAGAACTACCTAGCATGAAACAGCGTTGTCAACAAGTATCTGATATTATACTCTTTCATTGACAAAAATTATTACATAATATTAATGTTGAAGACAATCTGCTGTCTTCCTCGCACTTTGCCGTTCTCTCATACAGTTGACCCATCTCTCCCTGTCCACTGTTTGTCCATTCGAACATTTAATATCCCTCACTTCCAGGTCGATTCTGTGATAGAAACTGGCGCGAGTTTGGCTATATTATGGATGTTGTATTGGTAAATAAATGTTTTTTTTGTTGTTCTAATCAAATAATTATTATGCTAACGTTACCTTCAAGTACCATCTTCAGCGGATGAGGAGGGTATTCTACATGTTTCACATTTGAATGTGTTTGTAATAATGGACTCCATGTATTAGCCACCTTTATTATCCATATGTGATGAAATAAGTCGTGACATAAAACACGATATCTTGCACATGTGTAATAAACCCTAGCAGTAATTTCATTGGTCAGTTAAGAAGACAACGTGACATCGGAATGTGGGACTACTTTATGAGCAACCCGACTTTTTGCTTTTGCGCGGCCGAGTGCTTCCGGGCAGCACGAGAAAAGCGTGCAGCACGAGCAAAGTCGTGTACATCGACATAGCGGGCGGGTGAATCAGTGCAAACGTGACTGTCATTTCATCTGCCTAACTTTGACACTAAACACATGATTTTTAATAACGAAGCATGTAATTCTGCTTAACTTGATATGTGATTATACTTAAATTGATAGATAACATCAAAATAGTAATATTTCCGTTAGAGTATTGCTGTTTGAAACTGGCGCAACACAATAAATCTAACAATAAATTTAACCGTGTTAACCCTGACCGAGTTACAAATGTATCCATACGCGCTGACCTGATTGCTTTCATCATTGACGATGTTTTGAAAATTCTAATAGTGGAATTCTGGCCTTCGTACATTATGGATAATAAAGAAATTAACACACTCGAGAGATGTCATATTGTTTTTACAACACTCGTGCCAGTAAAACGATATCATTTTACAGTCTCTCGTGTTGTAAAAACAATATGACATCCCTGTTTGGGTATGAGTCTCTATTTATCTCCTCGGGTGAGGAAGATATTCTGAAGACAGTACTGTGACTAGAACGTATTATGAATAACTAGTTTGCCCCCAGGCACGACCTTCATCTCCACGGAGGAGGAGGGTATTCTGAAGGCAGTGCCCGCCGTCACGACCCTGCTCCTCCACGAGCCCGACCCCCTCCTACACATCGCCTCCCGGGCCCAGGTGGCCTCCTTCTTCTCCGGGCCCTGTGTCTACGGATACTCTCCCTCCCCACCCTGGTGGTCTCTCGACCTTGGGGAGGAGAAGAAGGTCACTGGGGTCAAGGTCACCGCGGCGGGAACCTGTTGCCGTAAGTTGAAGGCTTTGTCTTTTACTGGAGTTTAATTTTTTTGAAGTTGTATATAATTGCAGATCATGTTTTAATGTTTATTCATGATAAAAAAGCGGAGGAGCGGTCAGATGGTATCACGTAGAACAGATTTAAACAATAACCAGATAAAGGGTTAAACGGTTTTCATGACTGAATGTTTCAATTAATTTGAGTTTGTCTGAAAAAGTTCTAGTTCTGAAAATGTTTTCATTTTATCAATGAATCGTCAAGAGCCTAAAAAATTATTCTCTATTCACTTTTGAAGTTGTATTTGAAGCCTCATTCCAATATTTAGTCACATTAGAATTAAAGAATTGGAATACAAATACAGATTCATGGAATGGTCATGCCACGATGAGAATCAGTCAGACTCATGACAAATTCACTATTGCAGATCCGTGGTTGGGTAACTTTACAGTCCAAGTGGCCAGTAGAAAGTCTGCAGACGGAGAGCTTTTTGGACTACAGACATGCGCAACACAAACCGGAACTGTAGATTCTGGAGCCGCCATCTTGCTTCCCTGCACATCCCCCGTCAACGGACGTTACGTCAAACTCTCGTCACTGTGCGTTAACATGTTCGGAACCCTGTTGTCATGCCAACTAGAAGTTGTCTCCGAGAGCGTTTGTGCTAAAAGTATGGGTAGGTATTAATTTGGTTTACTCAGTATAATTCAAAGAGATGAGGCCTAATGTTTGAAGAAGGGTTCTTATGAAAAAATGTCTGACTTTCTGAGTATTTAATTCTTATAAAGTCTAGAGACCTTTTACTTCCATTTGAAAACAAAAATATACGAAGTTTTATGACAGATTCTTAAATGGCAATGAACTGCGAAGGGTTTCTCAACATTTCAACAAGAAAGGCCTATCAGTATTGTTTTAGGGCCGAACATGTTTGCAATCTAGTTGGTTTTAAGACATCAAAGGGATGACAGTTTTCCTACATACGAAGTTTATTTACCTGTTGGAAAGATCCACTAAACATACCATTAATTTATTGTTTCAGTGTTCAAAGGGTCGCAAACAAAATGGACGGACGAACATGCAAAACTCGACTGTGCCCGGAAGTGCAGTCGTGACCCAGTCTGCGTTAGGTTTGACAACGCATCTCCTACCGGATGTGCCTTGTACGACACTATTGTAGGCACAACTTCATCAAGCTACGTCATGTACAACTCTCAATGATACGTTATAGACAGTTGAGATTTAAATGGCAGCAATGCCATTCCGTGCATATTTGAAATGAACTCGTGATGCTTTTGGAAGTTTAGAAAAGCGTTTCTTATATAAAGAATACCATTTCATTCTGATTTCATTTGTTAACCATAACAATAAAAACTCAACGATTCGAAAAAATACTGTTACAATTAGAGATCAAATGTCAATACGCAAATTATTATGGTTAAGTTGAAAATCATAACACGATACGCTGCTGTTTAAATCCTTCGGAATGATACTTTCCATCAACTCAATTTAATAAACACCTTTAACTTAATAATTCATTTCATTATTTCATTTATTCTAAAACAAACACTACCAACGGTGATAGAATACCATAGGAATGTTTTCATCTCAATAATGCAGCTCAGGCACCTATATAAATGGCACCGAAGAAGCAAAGACTGACCACATATTGTGTCATGAACCCAGTATTTCAAAGTTCTCTGATGATCTTTAAAAAATCTTGTAGATTAATGCTAAACAAACACCCCTCAATTGAAAATATTCTGAAATATCAGATGATGGCATACCTGTTATATTTTCATGAACATTTCAGCGTGCTGCTTTAATTTTGTCAGTTGCAAGACATAAATGACATTGCTTGTTTCTCTGGTGACTTCACTGATTTCCAAAATATATTGACAAATGAATTCTGTTAATTAAACATATTGTTGATAATTATTTTCACTTTTGTTGTTATTGATTTAAATGTAACTTTCAATGTCAATTTCGGTTTATAGATCACATTATCCAGTGCCTAAAGTGTTCCAATTTTTAAGCCAACTTTGTTTGTAACCATAGCTTACTGGCCTCAAGAGAAGAATAGAGATGGTCGGTTAAAGGAAAGTTTAACGACAGACTCTTGGTATTGTTATAGTATTTATTACGGAAGGTCTAAACACATGTACCGAAGAAGGCATCAAGCCCGGAAACACCATTGGCTTTACACGTGAGACCGGAAGCACAGTCGCACCATTCCCCGGTGTTGCGCGTCAGACACTTGCCCCCCTTCGCGGGGATGTCGCGACACATCGTCACCTGGCCGTGCTGAAGGTTGCTGAGTTGCGGGTTTTGTTGATGAAGAAGGAAATCTGTATCTATCGCAGATCGGCGTCCGCCGTGCATTGCCGGGTAAAAGTGAACACAACACTTGCCCGTCCCGCACGTGGGAGTGCACGTGTAGGTGTAGGGCTGGTTCTTCAGATTGAGGAGATCGGTCAGGGAGGCAGCCGTCGCCACCTATCGGTGAAAGAGTGTAAATTTCAGTACATGAATTGTGAAAAGCAAAGTCTCACCTTGAAAAAGCAATCTTGAAGCTATGATGTTGATCAAAAGTCGTACTTAAGTGGTAAAAAGCTTTGGGTATATGAAAAATCGCTCAAATGATTTTTGTAACGTTTTTTTCTTGATGCTTTTTCCGCCAATGACCAGATTTCTTGGAAACTGATAAAATCGAGTCATGCAAATAACCTTATTAGAAAATGAGGGAGGGGGTAAATAAGACCGGTCAATGTTGAGACAGAACCTGTATACCGGATATCTCATGCAGTCTATCATCCATGTCGCATAAAGGAATATTTGATTAACAAAACGTCAACAGCTCAAGCTAACAAATGTCACTAGCAAACGTACCAATTGGTGTAACGATAATGGCACAGACAATGAGGAGACCAGTCTCATTTAGACAGCTGCAACCTTACATTCATACACAGCTTCGTTAAATGAGCCAGTTACGATAGAAACCAGCAAGTGATTGCGCATTTCTTAAATTTGGAATGGCTAAATCTCACATGTTCTGTTTAACGTTTAATGATTTAACTAAACGAATTTCATTTTGACAACGTAATATCATAACGCATCATTGCGGTATCAGTTATGGTTGTTCAATCAGAAAAAACCTTGCTGAAAATGTTTTTGCAGTTTGGTCATGGACATTTGAGTATTAGATCGATAAATTGCCAAAAATATAAATAGGAAACAACTATCACCATTATTAAGCCAAGTTGTTTGCAAAATGATGAATTTTGTCATAATGGTTCTTAAGTGGATGAAAAATAATATCGAACAAGATAAAACTTAGAATACAAGATTCAAACCATAACCTTTCATCGAGTACGCTACATAGAAGCTCCTGAATTATCACGCACACGCTACGGGTTAAGCATGAGCCACACGTGAACAGCATGATCTGCGATTGCACTGTGGGAAAGACTCGTGCTGCTTGTAATGAATTACTCATTTCTAAAAAGCTGTATTGTTGTGACACATGTTCGATTAATGAGTAGCAAAATGTGCAATATTAAATTAAGTTAGTTCATTCAAATGATATTAAAGAACTAAACCACCCGTTATTTCGAATTTCATCAAAGATTGCATAATGATGTAACAGGCATGACATACGTAACTTACATAACAAGGGAGACCAAAAGATAAATACCAAACAAAATACAAATAAAGGTATCGATTGATCTATTCATTTCTTAAAAATAAATAAATAAGTATATTTACCTGGACGAATACGACAAGAGCAACGATCACAGCGATCTTCATTTCGGCGTTCTGTCAGCTTTGTTAAGTCTCTGTGAAATACCAGCTGTCTATGAGTTCTCATTACAGAGATCACGATGTAGATAAAAAATGCAATCTGACTTTATTTTTAATATTTGGAAGTAAAAGTGCAAACAAATTCACTATGCTACATCAGCGAATTTGAATTCAAAGCAATATGCTTGGCATAAATTAGGGTATTGAAGGTACTTTACGGGTACAAAAAGCAGGTTGTGAAAATTTGTATTTCGTGTTTCCATTCTATTCTGCAAGATCAGTAAAAAAATAGTTTCACGAAAGGTAACTGAGTATCAATACACTTTAAACAATATTGAATTCAATTTATTGTTTCTTGTGTATGCTAAAATATGCAAATGTCAATCATATAAATGCAGCCAATACGTAGAGAATTAAATATAATGTTCATCAAGTTGTAATTGGCTTTATCGTGTTTTATAACATCTTTGTGTAATGGATTTTCATTCAGATAAGGAATAACGACCTGTATTTGAAAAATTACCACATACATTGTGAGAAATTACTCTTAATAATTTGTTGCCATATTATCTAAGAGAAATTTGAGAAGACTCCATTTAATTTAATATTTGTACAATATAGCATTTCTTCAACATAACTTTAAAAAAACATTACTTGGAAGTATACTAGTGTCATGTGTTTTCAGTCACTTGCTTGCACTTCTGTCAATCAGAATATACTGGACAGTTTTTCAAAGCTTATGTTCCACAATGTCACAGAAAGTTGACATAAACTTAATGAATCAACAAGTTCAACTCTATTTATATATTTAAGGAACTTGAAAGTTATATTATCTTAAGAATAATGAAGAAGAAGATGAAGTTGTTCTTGTCTAGCATCTCCATACGGTGTACAGTTACAAAGAAAGTGACACACATCTCCAATTCAATTAATATTTTGCAATATGCAGTAAGAACATGATCTCTGTCAGCCATGGGTATATTATTGCATCTTCCTGTTTCAATTCCTGCCATAATATTTCTACACCTAAAGTATGCCAAGGACAAAATCAAGAAAGGGATAGATAGATAATGTAAGATAGCTTTCTACAGTATGATGTATGATTTAAAACGTCTTTTAACCTTGACATGGGAGTCTTTGTGGAATAAATTGTGAATAACCTGCACCATTATTTGTCATCTCTAGATTAGTTATTGTTATGGGAGCCTTTCACAATCTCCTAACACCATATTACAACTAGCATTTCTGCCAACTCTGAGCAGCTGCCAACACACTTCAATCTTCAAGATCCACAACACAAAGAAGGCAGAATAATGTAATCAACAACTTCATGGGGATGACAACGTGCCTTTTAACACAAACGAAAACGATAATCGAGTGCTTTATTACCTTGAGAAAATAGACATTTCTGTAGTCTTAGTCCATAACAGTACCTGGGGTAAAACGAATTTTATATTTGATTTTAATGAGATTGGCCCTACCTATTAGATAACAAAATTTAGGTTGGTGTGCCTTTGAAACCACTTATAATAATGTCTTGACTATCAGGAATTTGGAACACATTTTTATTACTCGCCCGTGTAAGATACCGCAGTGTAATATTTATACGGCAATATTAAACTAGTATAGTACCTTTTTTTTAATTAACCTTATCAGATCATAGCTCATTTGTTGTGACGGCATGTTCAGTTGTACCACAGACGGAACTACTTTTAAGGAGCATTCTCTTGAATTAAAATCATGACACAAATATGCTTTTTATTACGAAAAATTGATTTTACAGATTGAGTAACCTTTAGGTCACTAAGCAGTGAAGCATGTTCAGATTTGTCAGAAAGTAGCCTACCATTTACTAGGTTAATTTCGGTTGATGTCTTCTGTCGAAATTCGGCATCCGGTATTCGTAGTCAGGTTATTAGTCTTTATCATAGAGATGACTGCACTTGCTCCGATGCTTGTAAATAAATATAGGCTAAATACTGAAATCAGAACTGTAGACTACTACACTGTTGACTTCCATATCCCGATTTAGTTTCCGAATGACATTTCAATCGCAGCTTTTATAATATTTACAGACAAATACATTTGTGTACAGTTTGATACAGAAATGAAAAGCTTTAAATCAAGTTTATGTTTATTTTCAGACAACCTTCAAATTCATAACTGGGACGTCTTTATGCAGTACCAATATGGTAATATTTCCTCAAGTTATATTTCAACTAAATAGACTATTGTTTCTTGAGATGATATGTGTTGTTTACACACTAGCTCCTTTGTTTTGTTTGAATATCCATTTTTCACACCAACTCATTTTGTCTGTGAAATGCACGTGCCGAGATGTTCATCAGGCGAAGCGGGTATTCACTCGCTATTGCCATGAACACCTGATAGTGAACCGACAATTTCGATCCTGTTGCCTGTTGTTTTCAAGCCCAGCAACTTATTCATCTGATCACGGCGGCCAGTTGAGAACGTATAGGATGTTTTACATGACCTCATGATAAAGTTTCACATTTTCCTAAGAAAAAAACATTACCGTGAATTATTATTAATATGTTGATGATTTAATATAAAAGAAACGATTGATACCAAATGACTACGTGCTGTTTTCACATCACAATTGGGAATACAATCTAGGTTCCGCACGGACTGCACGTGCAGCACGAGAGGCTCACGCCAATGGACACTGTTTCAATGTTTCAAAGAGTCAATGTTTAATCGTCTTGCATTATCCGCAATATCAAAACTGATGTCATGTTGAAATTGGATTGGATTGACATAAACGTAAGAAACACCTGATTCACATAATTCACGTGCGCGAGGGTTCATCTAACTTGAACTCGAGGTCGAGGTCGGTAACTTATATTTTTCGTCACCAAACACATCAGCACAACTTCATTTGAAGGCTCTAGATGCGTGCGATAGAGCTGTGAATCTACGTCCATACCTTTTACTTTGCCAATATGACAAACACACAGAATGCACATGGAGAAAGTGAAGCTGCACGTGCATCCCCTCAAATTTCACAAGCTTTATGGTTTTGTTATTATGTCAATTACCTGTGTGATACGGTCGCCGTTAAATAGTTCGTAATCATTTTTAAAATGTAATTTCAACCTTTGATTTTTCATTACGTTTTAGAAATCCCGTAGGATCTAAATAAGTTAGACAATTCGGGCTTAGCGCGAGTGGTATGGTCTATCTAACCTTTTAAACGGTTAGACAACATGCCATCGTGGTCAAACAATAACTGCCAGTATACCTACAAAATAAATGCATTTTACCTTTCATTTGCAACATAGCTATATACACTAATAGCATTGTACATTGTTGGGGAAAATATCGTTATAAGAAGACAAATGACTATGATCGTCGGGAAAAGGGTTTAAATGTACATTTTAAGGGCGAGCTCTGGAAGTAGATAAAAAAGTTGATTTACAATTTAGATAGATTGTCTTTGATCAAATTGAAAAAAATCTAACATATCAAAGAAATCAAAGATAAGTTACTAACCGTACAGTTGTAAACTCAGTAAAGCATTTAAAATTATTTTCGTATTAAGAGATATCACCAAGTTAAAAGATTTATATTATGCTTCGTTTTCCAAAGTCAAGTGAAGGTCATAAAGGTCTATGTGTTTATTTGATCTTCATTTGAACGATTTCATTGAAATAAGATAAACACACCATCTGCACTACGTTACACAGAATTTATGTTTTTATCTCCTCAACTTAGTGCAGCAAAAATAGCATCTTAAATTATCGAGATTGTTAAGTTGACACTCGGAATATTCATGAAATCTACTATGACCTCACTAGGCGAGAAAACGATGGATAAATATTTTGAGAGTGTGGCCCCTGTAGGCTGTGAGTGTGAAGAATATACAAGAGAAGTAAGTTTTCTAGGGTAACTTGAGTATGCCTTCTGTGGCCCTTATTTGAAGCAGCAAATCTACAAAAGCAATCCCTATTGACAAATGATTCTTAAGACGACACTTCAGTGTAGTTTTTCATAGTCTGATTAAAATCGACTGTGATTCGAGGAAAAAAGTGTATAAATGTTGTCTCTAGTGGGGTTTGAGCTTCAACCAGCGCGGCTTTCCTCTCATTCACAGTCTGAATGCACCCCTATTACCCGCATGTTCTGACGCAAGCT
The DNA here is from genome assembly GCA_916613615.1 of Steromphala cineraria. NCBI lineage: Eukaryota > Metazoa > Mollusca > Gastropoda > Trochida > Trochidae > Steromphala > Steromphala cineraria. The sequence goes on along the minus strand of OU744726.1, from coordinate 29,777,265 downwards.
CATCTAGCCAATCGCAAGGGGCGCAGTAAAAGCTCCGATATCATGCAGGGGCAGGTAACTCCACTGTACCATTCGTTATACATTATCGCCGCTAAACGCTATTTAAAAACGAGGATGTGATTGGATAGCTTATGACTGGGTTTGTCTGTGCTAAACTGGTTATAGGAACATGCGATAGAGGTGGGTGCATTCAGACCGAGACGGAGAGGATGTTCTGGCGGGTTCGAGCCCCGATAGAGACAATATTTTTTATATTTTTTCCTCGGAGTACGGTCGATTTTAATCAGACTGAGTTTTTCATATTTGAAGAGACAAATAGGTCTTAAAGGAACCACAAAGACAGCTTATTCTTATTTTCACTGGCCAAGCGAACCAGCAAACACGATTTCGCATACTACAAAGGGTTGAGGACAAACGTCCGGCCCGACGGCATGTCGTAAGTCCATGTGTGTGATGAGTAAAAGATACAAACTGTATTATTGACCACACATATTTATCCGCAGTTATTGAGTATTATTTGTATGTAGATAATTTAGTTGATCTGTCGTAAAAATAAAATGAAAATGAGTCCATGATATAAGGGATTTTCTTTTGGTAAGGTGCGCGTTATATAATAATAATACTAATTTTAACGCCTAGTATCCAGTCCAGGACTGCTCAACGGCGATACAATGGCTGTGCAATGTATATTATTACCCTGAAGGAATTATACTTTCGAGTCAAGCTACTTAGCGCCTCGCGCGACCATATAGGTCCGTACTTTCCCCATATCAAGGTACCCATTTATACAGCTGGGTGAACTGAGTGCAATGTGGATGAAGTGCCGTGCCCAATGACACAACACAGTGTTAAGCCCAGGTTACAAATTTTTGGTGTGTCCACCGGGATTAGGCCAGCACGCTAACCACTACACCACCGTGCTATGGATGGGAAACTAATACATTCAATAGATAGGGGAGACCAGGGCAAAGCGCGCCCCCTAACATATAAACGTGTTTTCTGGGCATATTAACATGTTTAGAATGCAACTTACAGCATGTCTCTATTTCTCATCAGATAAACTATTGTATGACACATGCTTTTTAACCTACCATGCCTGCATAAAGAGATATTAACGAAAATGTATTTCAAAAAAGGCGGTGCACTTTGCCCCGTAGTTTGGGGCAGAGTGCCCCATGCGAAAAGACACACAATTGTGATATGTCAAACACCTATAATAAGCCATTACCATGCCAAAAAGTTTTTTAAAAGTGCCATGCAGCTCACAGGCACCCTTATGACAACTAAACAAATAATAAAAATCTAAGCTCAGTATTCATGGACCTATATTTTCGAAGTTTTTATCAAAAACCTTACATGAGTACTATATACGAATTTCTAATAACTATTGGAGTCTTGACAATTCAACTCATTTATTATCAGAAACCAGCAAATATATGAAAGAAAAAAAGAAATTGATTGGTTTGAAAGAAATTTAACATTTTACAAACATCTAATCTCTGTCGGACTTGCCTATACGGACTTGCCCATATAGCCAATCTTATTAATTGTTTAGGGATAAAACAAAATATATGATGAATATCAAACTAATATAAAAAAATCAAAGAAAATAATATATGTGTTTTTTTTTAAATGAAACAAATACCCTATAATATATTTTTATACTTCATTTAAATACCAATTTAAAAACAATAGGGAAATCTTTTACTATATTTGCTTCTAAAACTAATTGATAACTCTGAAACTATAATGTGTTGACCATAAATATATATTTTAGATCACTCGGGGCAAAGCGCTCCCCCCGGCTCACTTTGCCCCTTTGAGGGTAGCATTCGCTTTTTGCATCATAGAAAATAATTAAAGCAACGAATTGCAAATTTCCTTATTTAATGAATAGATGAGATATTTTTGTGTAATAGGTGCCCTAGAGTTTTATGTTGCGTTTTATGTTTATGTGAAATATTGGAATTCGGACATATTCTTTCGTTAAAGAGAAATGCCGTTTTTTCAACTTTTCGCAATGGTAAGTCTCCAACTCAAACTAACGATGCGAACGTCGATCACAACGTTTCTTAAGGTTTGCTTGCATTGGTTGATAATGACAAACCACGCCATCTGTCGATCGTTAAGGAGAAATAACGCTTAGTCACTTTGCCCGACGGCGCGCTTTGCCCTGGTCTCCCCTATACTTTTGACTCACAATTTCAAAAACTGAATTTATTAATTTTTATTGAAATAACATATGTGTAAATATTTATTGGTTTTAACTATCTTCTCCACATTACTTGTGTATAAATTTATCGTGGATGAGAAATAAAACTCTTGGTAAATACTGTGGTTTGCAGGAGTGCACCCCCTCAACCGTCAATGGAGTCCAATATTTACATACTTAAACTTGAGGACCTGAGTGCATGAGCACTAGCTGCAACTATCATATTGCTTGTCGAAAAACAAACGTGATTCCCTCATTGTAGAATGGACGCAATCGCAGATTATTCAAAATGACAATAACCATTAACCCCCTGAGTGCCGACTATGCCCGGAATGTGCCGTGTACTTAAACACACTTAGTTCAGCCTTGGAGCGCGCGAGGAAGTCGAGTTGACCAGATAAGAGAAGCAGCAGTGGGGGCAAAAGATAAAGTCCTTCACGCATGTTATCCTATCGTAATTAAACTGATACTTGCGCTAGACTTTGAGATCCGACCCCACGGACTGGGTGGATAACCACCCTGGCTCAGTCCTCGGTGTAAGTGTTATTCTACACGGGTGGTATTTCGAAACATTTATCCGTAAGTGAGAGACAAAGTGAGGAGTTGTACCTCGGGGGTAATGTCATCTTTCTAGAAGTGGCATCCTTCAATGTAGCAGATTGCGAAGTGTTATTCTCTCGAGGGATCCTGTGGACAATCAGTCTCGACCAACAACTCTTCTTGACCAAAAACTCTTCTTGTCTAACAACTCTGCTGGAAGGAAGGTGTTCTGCAACCATGTTGAAGATTCTGATCACAGAGTTCCTGCTTCTTCATCTGCTGCTGGCGTCTCCGATACAGAAGGTAATGGCACCGTTGTTTAGGAAATTGTACAGAAGCAACTTTCTTTAACACACTGCGTAGAAAAGTATGGCACTATAGGACATTATGAAAAGGTTATAGCATCGACTCAATCAAAATAATAATTAGAAGTCAAAGACTCTTTAAGGATTTTGTTACCAACAAGATCTTGTAAATGGTAAGGACTTCAACCAAATAGATTGTATATAAAACAATGAAAGCAATATGAACTATTTAATAAAAGTACTCCTGTAATAAATCTTTTAGAAGGTAATGTTACCCATATAGGAAATAGTTTAGAACTAATAAGACCTTTATATGAGCTTGTTTAGAAGGTAATGTCGCCCATGTAAGAGTTGTCTAGAATGTAATGTGCCCATATACGAAATTGTTTCAAGGTTATTGGCACATTTGTAGGAGGTTATTAAGAAGGTAATGGCACTCATATAAGAGATTCTAAAATGTAATGTACCCATATACGAAATTGTTTCAAGGTTATTGGCACATTTGTAGGAGGTTATTAAGAAGGTAATGGCACCAATATAAGAGTTTCTAGAATGTAATGTGCCCATATACGAAATTGTTTAAAGGTTCTTGGCACTTTTGTAGGAGATTGTTTATAAAGTTATGGCACTCATATAAGAGTTTATAAAATGTAATGTACCCATATAGGAAATTGTTTAAAGGTTATTGGCACATTTGTAGGAGGTTATTAAGAAGGTAATGGCACCAATATAAGAGGTGTCTAGAATGTTATTTGTCCATATAGGAAATTGTTTCAAGGTTATTGCCACATTTGTAGGAGGTTATTAAGAAGGTAATGGCACCAATATAAGAGGTGTCTAGAATGTTATTTGCCCATATAGGAAATTGTTTCAAGGTTATTGGCACATTTGAATGAGATTGTTTAGAGGGTAATGGCACTCATATAAGAGTTTCTAGAATTTAATGTGCCCATATAGGAAATTGTTTCAAGGTTCTTGGTACATTTGTAGGAGGTTATTTAGAAGGTAATGGCACTCATATAAGAGTTTCTAAAATGTTATGTGCCCATATAGGAAATTGTTTAAAGGTTCTTGGCACATTTGTAGGAGATCGTTTAGAGGATAAGGAAAATTCAATGCTACCGATGTATTAATAATGTGTATATGGTTAAAATAGCAATAGATAAGGCACCTAAAGGAACAAGGGTCTCGACATTCCGCTGGTATGTCTTATCTAGTTTTGAACGAAAAGTAGGTCCTAATTTGGAGTCAGATCTAATCTGAAGAATATGCACGAAATTCTTCTTTAAAAAATAAAATGAATTATCTATTTCAGTATTTTACAATATTTAAAAATAGTATGATTGAATCATTAAGAAAATAATGTATTTGCCGATTAATGTCCTCAAACAAGAATTTAAGCTTAAATAATTAAGTTGAATATGGATATTATTGGTGAAGTATAAGTTTATTTGTTTGCATGTACCTTCCATTTTATTTTATTATTTCTAATGGAAACTACAAGCTTACATTCTTAACCAAATACAAACATCTCAATAACATTACTTATCAAATTCCGTTTTCCTATAAATGCTTGTGTCACAGTATGATTGAAATTAGATTGAAACTATCACTCGTACTCTGCATCGTTTCTGATCTGAGTACTATGTCAGCAGGGCCGTATCTTGAGCCTATACCGTTAGTTAAGTATGTAGGTTTGTGGGTGCGATTCCAGGTGAATTCAATCAGTTGATTCAAATATTTCGGTAATAGCAAGATCAAGGTCTTAAAATTATGTTTCCAGCGACATTGGTCAAAGATTAAAAAAGTGTTCATATCTATTCTTAATTATGATTGATTAAACCTTTCAAAATTGTTTTCCAAAGTGTAAGTTTATCCAATATCAGGACTTTCGTCTATGAATAAAGTCTTGTTAGTCAACAGAACACATTAACGAAAAGTCGGCACGGACAACGAGACCAAAGTGATATGTAACTTGACCAATCCTTCGTCGAATGAAGACAAGTGTTCGTAAAAACGTTGGATCCAGCCATGGCAGTTTAAAGGGGCAGTAGCACGTTTAAAGGGGAATATAGGGTGATGTCAGGAAAAAAAAATAATTGGTTTCAATTGAAAGACGATGTATTTCAACTAAATAAAGCAGTATTAAATCAAATATATAATGTAAAGTTTAGCCATGCGAGATCAATTAATGGTATTAACACAAAAATGGCTGCCAATTTTTATGGATTTTTTGTTATACTTATAATTTTCTCTGATTATGGATGATTGGTTTGTGTAATGAGATTTTGGACACTATCAAAACAATACGTTTAGCATTAATTTTTAAAAAACGTGCTAGTGCCCCTTTAAATCACTATAACTAACTACAAAATATAAATGTCTTATTTTCAGCGTGCGACGCATCGGTGCCATAAAGACAGCGACTGCGGGAAGAACGAGTGTTGTGTATTGGTGTTCGGAGTTCACGAGTGTTCACGAAGGCCGTCATTAGGTGAACCGTGTACACCTGGCGAGGGCAGTTCGGACTTCACGAGTTGTCCCTGTCAGAATGAACATGTGTGTCTTCAGGGCTCTCTCTTCGCCTTCGTAGATGGAAGATGTTACTGAACTCTTCGGGTACTTCTTAACTTTCTGGAGGGGGACACCGTTTTGGTGTGTTTTTGGATGCCGCTTAACATTTTTTCCGAAGGAACGGTACATTTCTGGCATAAACAGGTATCAGAAACAAATAAACTATCCTGTTGTATTTTGATCCACCACGTTGGAGATTTCTTCTTTTTTCAATAGGATTTAACTCGTAACTACTTCCCTTTAGGTGTTACTGTTTACATCCTTTTGGAAGTTATTGTCTTTGTTTTATTTTTATTTTTTTTAAATAAAAATATATTGTGTGGAAAACCGTTACAATCATTGAAATCATTGCAAAAGTGTTTCACGGGGCCAAATAGTAACCTTGAGTTTTGGCCTCGCGAGTTTATTTGCCATAACCCCACAGTACCGGGTCATTATTTACTTCAGACCTATCACAGATTTATCAATCACCATGGGTTATACATTGTAGGTCACTTGATTGATTCCATTCAATCTAAATAAATTTAGATCAATAGGTTTTATATTAAGTCATAATCTTGTACAGAAATAAGAAATAACACTCTTCAAGTTCACTATTCACATCGGAGAAAATAACAGAATAATTTTTGTTTGCTTTAATGGTTAGTTCTGTAAATTTCACGAGTACTTATCTCTCCAAATATGTAAATTGTTGTTTATATATATGTTGCCATCTTGTCTACTCAAGTATGTTTCGTACCATTGTAGTGTAATCTAATACCTCCACTGGTGGTGTTATAGATAATAGATTAATAAAGAATCTTGAACCTTGTGTTGACTACAACCCTGTGTTCAGCATCTGAATTTCCCTAGTATGATCGTAAACGTCATATAAAATAATACGTAAATGGTTATACGTAGAATGTGTGATAATTGATTGTGCACGAGAAATTTATCCTTCGTCTGCGATGGCATGATATAGTTGATCGTCATGTCACTTTAAACGACCTTAAACATGTGAATTTCATGAAATAGTTCATCGTCATGTCACTTTAAACGACCTTGAACATGTGAATTTCATGAAATAGTTCATCGTCATGTCACTTTAAACGACCTTGAACATGTGAATTGTTTTCGTCATTGCCATTTTCCTGGCACCCTATAATTGAAGGGAGTCTAAATTTCCATACAAAAATCATATTTCATTGAGTTTTTGCAAGTCGCTAGAGCAACCCGATAAGGTTGATTTTATCTGCCGTACAGTGAGAGGGACTTCAGATAAAACACCCATCCCCGTTTTCATCACAACCTCAATGAAACTTTGCAAAATCTTCGTCAAAGAAGATGAAAACAAAAGTTCCCACGTAACCGTTGCTGCACTTAAACTACATTTTTCAATTCTTTCAAAATCGTGGAGCAGTGAAATTTGCAACACGATATGTTTTCCAATCTATCCTTCTAAAATCAAAATGATCTCTGCATTGTTATTAGTATGTGCAATAATTAACGTCTTCTGAGGTAATGAAGTATGGAAGATACACAAAGCCAATTTTGGTTTTATATACTTGAAATGGAGTAACATGTCAAGGGCATAACTCGCAACCTAGTTAAAACTAGGTTAATGTATACTTCCCCTAAGTCCTCACGTAACATTACAGCTATTTTTAACTAGATTGCATAACCCGTGGTAGAGGTATATTCCGAGGTCCCATTACCCGAGGTTGGCACTTGGCAACATATTAAGCCACGGGTTGTTCTTGATCCGCTCCTGTTCAATCTTGTACTGGGCCTGGGTGATGCACCGTCCATACATTGGTACCATACCTGCAGGGTTAGGGTCATTTATTGCAAACAATATAGAAACACTTGGACATATAAAAACAAAAACAAAAATATGATTTCTTCAAGTACGAAATGAAGATTCTTGTATATATAAATCAAACCAGCATTGTTTGCTCACTGGATTCACGATATTATATTCCTGCCTTATAATAAGATGTTTGTAAGTCCGCTCAAGTGGAGCACTAGTAGATTCTGATCTTATTCGCTCAAAAGGACATTCATCATAATTTGAAGTGTTGAAAATGTCCCTGCTTACAGATGTCCGTTAGCTTAGTCTCTGAAACTTTATAAAACGCTTTTACATCATAAGAAATGAACTTAAACAAACAAGTTTCAACAATACTATGATTTTAGAAGGCGGCCAGAATTACAAAATCATCTAGACTTTGATTCTACTTCATGTATAACTCAGTATAATTAGTCGTGATGACAGTCGGCAAGTTTCTTGCGAAGTATACTCACCGCTAGGGGCTGTGTAACACACCAACCCGGACTGACACCCACACACGTGCATGCGGGAGCTCACCCCAGACGCAGGACACTCACCCCCCTCCCTGCTAAGGGACACGCACGTGCTAGTGAGGTCACGCTTCAGGATGCTGATGAAGTTGTTGCTGTAGCCGCAGCACTGGGTTGCTGGACAGTCGCTGTTGCTCTTGCATGATGCTTGAACCTGTATGTTGAAACACAGATGTGTGGTTATATGAGTTTGATTAAAGATTTATTTTCAAAATTTGATGTAAAATCATTAAAAACATATAAATGAAACACTGTCCCAGCGAGTAGTTGCAAAACGCAACATGGTAGATAAGATCTTTTCTGCTGGCCCTCTTCACTTGGTCTGAGTTTTGGCTTTATCAAGAAACATTCAGATTGAGGACTTCAATCTCTTTGAGATCGTGAGGTCCCACACATTTAAAATGCTGTTAGCCTGTTGTTACATGACCACAAATACAGATTAACGCAAGTCCTTAACAATGTCATACTTTCATACAATGTAACAAATTCTTACTACCACATATTTCATTATATATATTAACCTTTCATGTTACCTTATTATGGTGTCATTGTCATTAGATTGTCCTTCCCGTACGATATTTGTGTATGAATTGCTGTTTCATTAATTCCACATATTATCGAAAAAGGTTTATATATCTAAAGATACCGAACGTCGTTATTGTCAACAAGAAGTTGATATTTATCAAAGCCCTTGTCTTTTCCTTAAAACATGCCAAAAAAACTTAAATACATTACTTTTGACATTTCAAACATATAAAACACAATCTTATTTTCTACACTTAACAAGCACGTTAGCGAATGAAGCAATATAAACTGATAAACGTGGACCAAATACGAGACCAGTCGTTAGAGAGAACCTTTAGTAATAAGTGAGGACGAGGTAAGAAATAATACATACTGAATGAGATGTCCCAAATTCCTCATTATGAGACACTCATATCAAGGCATTTATGTTTTCTCAATTTTCGTGTTCTCTATAAGCATGGGGAAAGGTTTCTAGAAGTAATTGTCCGAAACCTGTTACCGTGATGAGAACCATGTTATAGTATAGAGATGTTATCAGGGGAATCATATGGTTGTGGACACCAGTCCTTCGTGAAGAAACTAATACATAGGCCTAAATCTACTTGTATGCACTGATTTCAAAATGTTCACATATCCTTTACTGTTTGTCCAGTATATATTATAAACATTAGCCTACCTGACTGGCTGCGACCAGAAGCCCGGCCAAAACGAAGAGAATAGATTTTGATTCCATTTTGTCTTGGAAAGTAAGGTTCAGTTGAAATGACCTTCTTGTAGGCTATCTTGAAGTCCCGCACCCTTGAGGTCGAGATAGAAGAAGAAACCAGGTTACTTGGCGAAGGTCACAAAGCAGAGTTTGTATCTGAGATTGGCTTCTATAGTTGGTGTGTCATGCAACAAGGTTTGAAATGAACTCCAACTTTTTTATTATTTACAACACGAGTTTTGAGGGCTACTCCTTTCCCCTTCATAATTCACCTGAGAAGTAGCCTTAAAACGTTGTGTCGTGTGTCGGCTGTCTCAACACTTTTCCAAAAAATTTAGATAGATATAATTTTATTTGTCATTTTCTTTCTTATCAAAGAACTACTTTCGGGCAATACTTTAACTCGTCAGTGAAAGATAGAGTTCCAGGATATTAATATTTAGAATTTAATTTATTAAGAGTCACCTGTCAAACGAATTTGGATACGTTGTTTTGGGCGACAAGGGTTTCTCAGCTATAGAATGCATCCCTTGAACATCATTGATATATTTACTGGTACACATGCCCAAAGTTTGCAAATTTGTAACACGTTCAGAAACATGTCTAAGTTACGGTGAGAAAACATTTCTGCACAGCTGTTTACACGTGCGTTGCCACAGCAACTAAACATAAGGGATTATAAAAAACGGTTGTGGTCAATGTGGAACAGTTTTGATAAAATAAATTTGTTAACGAATATTCAGTATTGAGCTCACAGGAACCCGATATCGTAAATAAAATGTAGGTACAAAGTTTGAGCTTCAAATGTTGTTCCAAATTAAGAAAATAATCGCCAAAAGACTTTCATTCTATTTACGTCTATTTAACTTTAGTGATGCTTAAATTGCAAAATCCAAAATCATATTTCCAATTTGACAAAAGTAAGGTGATTTCTTCCAGCATGAACAACCATGCGGTCTAAACTTTTAGATTTGTTTAAAGCTTGCTTAAAATCTTAAATCACCTTTGTAATGTACAATAAATAGAAACAGACTTTAAACTCAACTCAACGTGAACATTGTACTTCGTGTGGTTATAGTTGTAACAATATGCTCAATTCCATGTCTCACATGTATACATTCTGTCAAAAACACTAATATCTCTTGGTTGAAGATGTCTTTTTTGCTTAGATAGCATTATGATTGAAACTTGTCAATGATTTAGCATAAATAGAGTCATCCATCGTGCATATTGTCATAAAGCAATCTGAACGTAATTTTTACCACCGAGACCAAGGTTTTCGAAGTTTAGACAAACGCCCGCGCACGTAAATCATGAACGCAGAGGGCGTTAGGAACGCAGAGGGCGTTAGGGCAAGTTGTTCATGTTTCACGTGCATGTTGTAGAGCCCGGCGAAGTCAGTACTATTTTACACACTAGCTAAACACTACAACAAACCCAATTCAACATGATACAATATGTAATAATGAGGAACATACTTATATTGCCTGTATAAACGTTCCTTAGTATATTTTTTAAGGAGTTGAAACCTTGACTCAGTTTGGAGTAACATTGTTTATATCAGGTAACTGACGTAGGCCATGCGTGCTGCACGTGCACCCCGATGAAATGTACAAGCGAGACCAAACACGCTACCACAAAAGATTGCATGATCATTGTCAACCTAACCACAGTTTACAGAAAATATAGCATTAATGTATATATATGGTATCTCCGATTTTAAAAAAAATAAATAACAACAAATAACAATTCACGAATATGTTTCTACCCAGGCAAAAAAATAACCTGAAGGTCATGAAAACATCGTGTGATTTCAAGGGTTAGCTCACCGGGCCTGAAACAGACTGGTCACTGGTTCGAATCCTTACTTTGACACTTTGACTTTGAAGGTTTCTTTTCTGAAAGCTCCCCATTCGTCCAAGCTTTCTTTGCAAGGCATAATTAATATCCACCCCAATGAGTGGCTTAAGAAGCCTTGCAGCATAACCTTATTTTTCTTTGCATTCTTACGAGGTTATAGAATGATTTCAAAAGTCCATCGAAAAGTTGACAAGAACTGAAACCTTTCACTGAAGAGCACATATTGCACTCAAAACATTATGTTGGCGCTCATCAGCAAGTTTAAATCAGCATGTGATTGAATCTTACACCAGTTTTTGCTTTGATAACAATTATGATGCCTGTTCTGAAATTGATAATTTCAAAACAGATTTTTGGAAAATGTTTCCATCTTAAGATATTGATGTACAATAAGCAAAAGGAAAACAAACAAACAAAATAAGTGAAATATGTTTTATTACTTCTTCAGACATGTATGTAAGCATCATATAACAAAAGTTGCTTATGACTGCAAAGCTTCAATTTCATATCAAAATATGTCAAACCAACAATCAAAGCTATCTAACCTAAATTGTAAATACTATCAAAATTCAAAAAATAACCTAATGACCTCATATTTTGTTGTAATCTTGAATCTTGTAAATCTATGAATGGACATCATATTGCTTACTGAATTTAAGTCATGGGTGCAGCAACTTTCAAAGTTTAAAAGGAATCTGTTATATATAAATATGTACTGTTTATGAAATCATGTTTATACATATCCCTCTCCATAGATTGCAATAAATATTTAAATACATCCTGCAACATGGTATTAAACTGTAGGGTTTTCATTGCATAGATAGCAAATACACCTCTCCTTATATCTTTAAATTGTTTGAATAATAAATCAATTTCTATGGGCTTCTTGTGTCTGATTATCTTAAATGATGGTTTGTTTGAAGAAATATATATAAATGGACCATAAATGAACTTATATGTGTGATATCTAAGCTAATCAATGAATAAAATAGAAATCTTCCAAGATCCAAATTTGTATCTGAATGCCAGTTTGGGGTTTTTTTGCAATTAAATACATTACTTGACATAAATGCATTCAAATGATTGTCCTAATACCTTAAAACGCCCCCTTAATTAACAAACTCACATCCGATTATTTCACAAAAGAAAAATTGCCTTAAGTTAGGGTACAAGCCATAATTTCTTTTAGACGTTTTGAATAAATGAACTGATAGTAACATCAGAAGTCTTGAATCCAAATTGTCACTTTAAGGTGACATAGAATCAACTTGACGATTAAGCTCACAATTGCAAGAAAATATTATATTGTAACTAAGCGAAAGTTTTAATTGTTATTTTCTACTTAAAACATGACTATTGATGATAATATTTAATGTATCATACAATTCCTAATTTTTTATGAAACATAATCAAACAACTTCAAATTTGCCAAGGGACACTGTAATTGAATCTAGGAATGGATTAAACTACATGAAGGAAGAATTAGGTTGTGTATGTTCGAAATGTTCATGAAAACACAATTCTCTTAATAATGACTCCATATACCTTTTGCATATATAATTAAACAATTAACATCATCGAGAACAGAACAAATAAAGGTAACAAAAAATTTCTGAAACAAGGTTACAG